>CM075344.1:164125000-166525000 GCA_037693485.1 Kitagawia praeruptora
GAGTAGATCTTGCATTGTGGAGCATCCCTCGCTCATATCGCTGAGATTTACAGCCTTTTTGGAGAGACAATCTAACGATTTGGTGTAGTTGTGAATAATATGCATGCCTGATTTGTCATAACATATTCGAAACATCGACCATAAGTACGATACCATGTACACCCTCATCAACGAATCATTATTATAATACTCTCGCAGATCTACAATCCCGTACATAAAACAAACCAAACTCTAACAAGGAGAGACAAACAATCCCAATTAATGGGTAGAACTATTTTCACAAAGAGATAAATTTATTGAATAATAATAAAAATTAAGGAAAAAACAGTTGGCTTATCACCGCCAAGAAGGTTGGTGATAGCCCCTAAATCGATATATTGAATTTAGGGTTTTTTTGGAGGAGGAGAGAAAAAGAGAGAGACAAATAAGAATCTTTAATTTTATCTTAATAGTTAAAGATTTTTCATCATTGCTCAGCCATCTATAAATTACTTATTTTTAGATAAAAGATTACCTGTTATTATTAATTTTTTTTTTTTTTATCTTAACAAATGTCTGTCTAAGTTTCAAATATGGGCTCCTAGCTAAAGGAACTCCAACAATATCACTCACAAGTGACATCAAAAAAGTTAAATACGCTTAACAAAAAAAAAAGTTAAAAACATACAAAATTACTTTTGAAGGTGAATTTTAATATAAAACCCAACATTTTTTTTAATGTTCTGAATAATATGCTCTGATTTGAATATGCATAATTTCTTTCTATAAAATCTCGAAGAAAGGACACCAATTTATTTATTTTTAAAGATATCCAATTTTCTAGGACCTACGCCTTGAATCCGTACCCTACTTTTTTTTATTAAAGTGAACACAGTTAAATAAATGTAAATTATAATTGTAAAGATCGAAAATCATGACTAATTGGTTGAAATTCTGGTTAGAAATTAATCGAAATAATTAAGTAGAACAATAATCAGATCAATTTTAAAATAATGATAACATTTAATATATTAGTCATATATAACAAAACATATTATCCAAAAACAATTTATAATGTTTAATCAAATTGATAATATACTTCTATACTTAATCGAACATTGAAATAATGCCCAAACTACATCACTTTTGCTTGATCCCTGCTTAAAATATCGATGTGCGGGAATTTCCGTCCAAATTATCTATGGGCTACGTATTCTGGGAATGCGTTGCCTGGGTTACGCATTTTGATAATGCGTATCTCAAGTAACTGTTAGAAAATGGAGTTTTTAGAGCATAAGTATTTTATGTTCTTGATGTTAATTCCGGATTTTAACGATTGGAAATTGTTCCTTGTTATGAGGACTTAAATTTTCATATATGGGTCTAAGTAATTTTCTTAGTGAAACCCATAGAGAAATGGAGTTGAAGTTAGTAGCTTGAATAAGCTTGAAATGAGAATGTGTATTTGTCCCACATTGAAATGAATAAAGGGGGTTGTTGGCTTTATATAGAATCACACACATGGGTAGTGTACAACTACTAAGGTGTATGATGGTGCATGGTGTTACTGTGTGCTCCACGCGCACACACACGCGCGCGCGCGCGCCGCCGCCGCCCGCCTCGCCACGCCACGCCACGCCACGACTCGGCTCGGTCGAAGGGCGAATGTCTCGGCGTCTCGCGTACGCGAGGCGACCTGGGCGAGGGATTTTATTTCTGTGTTTAAATAATATTTTATTTAGAATAAATATATATATATCGTTCGGGATTAGTACTTGGAATAAATCAGGAACTAGCAGACATCTAATACTGATGGGCTCAAGTCCTGAAGGTACTACCAGATCCTGATGCTGGATCAAATACTGATGGACCTCAAGTCCTGACGGTATCAGATCCTGATGAATGATCAAATACTGATGGACATCAGATCCTGATGGATCAGATCCTGATGATGGGTCAGAATTTGATAATATATATATATTCGTATAATTAAAATAAAAACTGATATGTGTGGATAAATATAACGTAACAGTTACGATTTACTAAATCAACCGTTTTGATTTTATTAAATCAGCCGTTTCGTTTTATTAAATGTAAATCGGCAGTTACAATATTAATTGTGTGGCATCAGTTACGTTTGGCCTCTCCTATAAATAGAGTGCTAAGCTACTGATTGTAAGAGACTGAATATACAGACCACACCCTACATTCTCTTCTCTTCTCTGTACTCTCTGTTCTCCTCCTATTATAGTTTATGTTACTTAGGGTTTTCTGGCGACTGAGGTGCTAGTCGAAGTTGAGTATTCTGATTGCTGTGATCACTGTACTCGGAGCTGTTTTATCCTGGGAGAGGTGTTGCAAGCATCCCAACACAGTTGTAAGTGGGGGCATTTATCTCTTCAAGAGCAGTCAGGCTTTCTAGCAAATCCTGACGACTCAGCTGTTTGTTTTACTTGTTTAACATACTGATTTTGCTATGGCTACTGGTATGTTTTCTGCCTTCTCTTTGTTCTATCAGTTACTGACATGCATGTGTTTTACCTTCATGTTTTGTTTCGCTATTTGTATGCTTGCCCTGGACTTGTTAAATACGATATATAACTGCCTCTATGTTGCTGTTTTAGTCATAATTCCCAACATTCTTGAAGAGATAATTTGTTGTATAGTATTTAGCATAATGATTAACGAGAGTGAGATTCCTGCTAGTGGTAGTTCCGTTGCATCTGCTGGGGTCATTGATTGGACTACTTACAGTTTTCCACAACCTGTTGAATTGACTGGGTTGCCTGAGAAATTCAATGGGGGCGTTGGCTTTTCTCGTTGGCAGAAAAGGATGAAGTTGTGGTTGACTGTGAAGGGTCTATGGCCTGTTGTGGAATATGAGAAGCCGGTTGTGGATCAAGAGAAGGCTGAATCAGTTAAGAGTTATGCGAAGTGGGCTGAAAAGGATGGGGTTGCTAGGGCAGCAATTCTGGCTGCTCTAACCAACACATTGTTTGATGTGTACTCCTCTGATGCCTACACCGCAAAACTCTTATGGGAGAAGCTGGACCAGACACATAATACTGACTCACAAGGTCTGGAAAAGTATTCTGTGGCTAGGTTCCTTGATTTCAAGCTGGTGGACAATAAGTCCATGACTGAGCAAGTGCATGAATTCGAGATGATAGTGCATGCTTTGAAGGAGTCTGGAATGGACCTCCCCGAAAAGTTTAAGGTGATGAGTGTGATTGAAAAGCTCCCAAAGTCTTGGGAAGAGTTCTCTCTCTCCCTGAAAAGACAGAAAGGAGAGATCACCTGGACCAACCTTATGTTGGACATCTCGGTGCAAGAACAACACAAGTCCAAACAGGGACATGTGATGCCAATTGAGCATGGAAGTTCGAAGGTAAACGTAGCAACTGTAGGACAGAAAAGGAAGGCTGTCTCTAAGAAGGGTAATAGTAATAAACCTAAGAGTGACAAGGATAAGGCCAAGAAACCAAAGGCAAACAAACCATGTTGGTCTTGTGGGCAGGTTGGGCACTGGAGTAAGGACTGCCCTACAAAGAAAGCAAAGAAAGCCGAGGGGTTAGCTCAAGCGAATGCTGTGCTTGGAACCTCAAGTGGGCCTGTAGCGAACATGGTTGTTGGTGAGGCTTTGGCTTCTGAAACCAACGAAGACCGGTATGTTACCTACAACCCTGTACTATTTTCCACTTATCTGTCAAATGAATGGTTGATTGATACTGGAGCTAATGTGCATATTTGTGCTGACATTAGTTTATTTGTATCTTATCAACAGAGTCATAGCTTGACAGTGACGATGGGGAACGCAAGTGCTGCTCAAGTACATGGAATAGGAAACGTGGACTTGAAGTTTCCTTCGGGTCGTATTCTATCCTTGACGAGAGTGCATCATGTTCCCAACATGCGTAGAAATATAATAAGTGGTAGCTGTTTAGTAGCTAATGGCTTTGAAGTCTCTCTCAAATGTAATAAAGTAGTTCTTATTCATACTGGTACTTTCTTTGGCAAGGGTTACTTGTCAAATGGTTTATTTGTAATAAATGCTGAGCCCGTTTTGGGTGCTTTTAATAAGATTACTCCTTCTGTTAACTATGTTGAATCTTCAGATTTATGGCATGCTAGACTTGGTCACTTAAATTTTGGTGCTCTTAAAAATATGATGAACTTAGAGTTGATTCCAAAACACACTATAGAAAAGAATTCTAAATGTCAAGTATGTGTGTCTGCTAAACAAGTAAGGAAACCTTTTCATAATATTGTTAGGGATTCATGCTTGTTAGATTTAGTACACACTGATATTTGTGAATTTGGTGGTGTGTTGACTAAGGACCATTTTAGATACTTCATTACCTTTATAGATGATAGTAGTAGATACTGTTATGTTTATTTACTTAGACATAAGGATGAAGCACTTAGTAAATTCATTATATATAAAACTGAAGTAGAAAAACAAACTAGTAAGATACTTAAACGGTTGAGATCTGATAGAGGTGGTGAGTATACGAGTAACGCTTTTAATGAATTTTGTGCAAGCAATGGAATAGTTCATGAAGTTACCCCACCATACACACCTGAGTCTAATGGGGTTGCTGAGCGAAAGAACAGAACATTTAAAGATATGATTAATAGTATGCTTATTAATTCTGGGTTGCCTAAATACATGTGGGGAGAAGCTCTGAATACGGCTTGCCATATTCTGAATAGAGTTCCTCTGAAACACATGGATAAGACACCCTATGAGTTATGGAAGAGCAAGAAGACTAGTCTTAAGTATCTTCGTGTGTGGGGGTGCCTTGCCAAGGTACTTGTCCCTGAACACAAGAGAAAGAAACTAGGTCCGAAGACTGTTGATTGTATCTTTCTGGGCTATCTTGAGACCACTACAGCTATGAGATTTTTAGTATTAAAATCTGACATAGATGGTATAGTGGCAAACACGATAGTTGAGTTTCGTGATGCTACATTCTTTGAGGATGTTTACCCTATGAAGACTGGTATGCCTCTAGTTGCTTCTAATGAAGATCCTACTCACACATCAAGTTCTATTCCTGATTATGTGGAAAAGATGACAAATGTGGGGGCGGAACCTAGTAGTAGCTCTACTCCTAAGGAGGTAGAGGAACCACGAAGGAGTAAGCGTGCTAAGGTAGTCAAGGATTTTAGAAGTGATTTTATCACTTACAATGTCGAGGACGAACCTTTAACTTTCCGACAAGCTATGGATTCTTCAGAGTCTAGGCACTGGAAGGGCGCTGTAAAGAGTGAAATTGACTCTATTGTCTCTAACGGGACATGGGAGTTAGTTGATCTCCCTCCTGGGTGTTCTACTATCGGGTGCAGATGGATCTTTAAGAGGAAGTTGAACCCTGACGGCTCAATAGATAAGTACAAAGCTAGACTGGTAGCTAAGGGTTTTAAGCAAATGGAGGGTATTGATTACTTTGATACATACTCTCCTGTAGCTAGGATGACAACAATCCGAATGCTTGTAGCATTGGCTTCCGTACATGGTCTTATCATCCATCAAATGGATGTAAAGACAGCTTTTCTTCATGGTGAACTTGAAGAAGAGATTTATATGGATCAGCCTGAGGGATTTCTTGCATCTGGTAACGAAAGGAAAGTATGTAAGTTGATCAAATCCATCTATGGCTTGAAACAAGCTCCTAGGGATTGGCATAAAAAGTTTGATGAAACTATATTGCCTTTCAGTTATGATATTAATGAAAGTGATAAGTGTGTCTACACTAAAGTTAAAGGTAGTGAGTGTGTCATCATGTGCCTATATGTTGATGACATACTATTGTTTGGAACCAATATTGAGATTATTAACGAGACAAAAGCTTTCTTGAAAAGGCACTTTGAAATGAAGGATATGGGTGAGGCTAGTGTGATTCTTGGTCTCAAACTGACACAGTCAGCTGAGGGAATAACTTTATCGCAGTCTCATTATATAGAGAAATCTATACTTGAGAAATATGGTTATTCACAGTGTAGAATCGCAAGTACACCCTATGATCCTAAAGTTGCCCTTGTTAAGAATGCTTCAGGAGTACCTGTGTCTCAGTTAAGGTATTCTCAGATTATAGGGAGTTTGTAGTATCTTGCTAACTGTACTAGACCAGATATTTCATACTCTGTGTCTAAGTTGGCTAGATATACAAGCTGTCCAAACAGAACTCATTGGGATGCTCTTGATAGAGTACTTAGATATCTGAAAGGCACAATGTACCTAAGTTTACACTATAGGAGATTTCCTGGTGTACTTGAGGGGTACAGTGATGCAAGTTGGATAGCTAAGAAGTCTGGTTCCAATGGAGTGACTGGATACGTGTTCACCTTAGCAGGGGGAGCAATATCCTGGAAGTCGACCAAACAAACTATAGTAACTCGGTCTACTTTTGAGGCTGAGTTGTGTGCACTTGATGCCACGGGGACGGAGGCTGAATGGTTACATGGACTTATGTCCACGATACCTGTAGTAAGCAGACCGCTTCCTGCGCTTGCTATTCATTGTGATAGTAAAACAACTATCGACAAGATTAGCAGTAATAAGTATAATGCTAAAACCAAGAGACACATCCAAGTTAGACTAAAGTCTATTAGGGGTTTAGTGTCTGATAGGATTATTGCTGTAGAGTTCATAGGAACTCAGAATAATATAGCTGATCCTTTAACTAAAGGACTGGAACCTGCAGTGGTCCTTAAGTCAAGGTTGGGGATGGGGCTGTCAACCCATCATAGTTCATCATCAGTGGGAACCCAATACACATGAGAGGAGATCCCTTGAAGTGTATTCAATGTGGTAATAACAAGCTGTAAGGATGAATTGGTAGTACCTTTGCTACATAGATGATACTGTTGTATCTGAGTCTATCCCCTGAAAACCTAGAAGGTACTGATACTGCTAGATAGCAAGAGTTATTATAACTCTGAATGGGGTCAAGTCATTTGACGAGATGATTGCAGTACATCTCTGGAGATGCCCAGCTAAGCGAATGTAATTGTGTGGTCGCAATTAGAGGAAAGGGTTATTCCTTGAAGCATTCGATGAACAGGATCGAGACAAGACCATTAATGTCTCAAAGCCGTAGATTGGCACCATAGCCTTTGACTTGTTGTCGTCTATGGAACATGGTTACACCAAACGGATTAAGATTCAAGGTGAAACATTCCATCTGAATCCGGTAATCATTGAAGTAGGGGACTTAGGAGGGTTCAAACCCGGAAGGGTACCGACTCTGAAAAACAAGTCATGATGGAAAACCTGAAACATTTCTATATGGATTTGTGGGGGATTGTTAGAAAATGGAGTTTTTAGAGCATAAGTATTTTATGTTCTTGATGTTAATTCCGGATTTTAACGATTGGAAATTGTTCCTTATTATGAGGACTTAAATTTTCATATATGGGTCTAAGTAATTTTCTTAGTGAAACCCATAGAGAAATGGAGTTGAAGTTAGTAGCTTGAATAAGCTTGAAATGAGAATGTGTATTTGTCCCACATTGAAATGAATAAAGGGGGTTGTTGGCTTTATATAGAATCACACACATGGGTAGTGTACAACTACTAAGGTGTATGATGGTGCATGGTGTTACTGTGTGCTCCACGCGCACACACACACACGCGCGCGCGCCGCCGCCGCCCGCCTCGCCACGACTCGACTCGGCTCGGTCGAAGGGCGGTTTGGGCGAATGTCTCGGCGTCTCGCGTACGCGAGGCGACCTGGGCGAGGGATTTTATTTCTGTGTTTAAATAATATTTTAATTAGAATAAATATATATATATCGTTCGAGATTAGTACTTGGAATAAATCAGGAACTAGCAGACATCTAATACTGATGGGCTCAAGTCCTGATGAAGTCCTGAAGGTACTACCAGATCCTGATGCTGGATCAAATACTGATGGACCTCAAGTCCTGACGGTATCAGATCCTGATGAATGATCAAATACTGATGGACATCAGATTCTGACGGACGAAAATCCTGATGGATCAGATCCTGATGATGGGTCAGAATTTGATAATATATATATATTAGTATAATTAAAATAAAAACTGATATGTGTGGATAAATATAACGTAACAGTTACGATTTATTAAATCAACCGTTTTGATTTTATTAAATCAGCCGTTTCGTTTTATTAAATGTAAATCGGCAGTTACAATATTAATTGGGTGGCATCAGTTACGTTTGGTCTCTCCTATAAATAGAGAGCTAAGCTACTGATTGTAAGAGACTGAATATACAGACCACACCCTACATTCTCTTCTCTTCTCTGTACTCTCTGTTCTCCTCCTATTATAGTTTATGTTACTTAGGGTTTTCTGGCGACTAAGGTGCTAGTCGAAGTTGAGTATTCTGATTGCTGTGATCACTGTACTCGGAGCTGTTTTATCCTGGGAGAGGTGTTGCAAGCATCCCAACACAGTTGTAAGTGGGGGCAATTATCTCTTCAAGAGCAGTCAGGCTTTCTAGCAAATCCTGACGACTCAGCTGTTTGTTTTACTTGTTTAACATACTGATTTTGCTATGGCTACTGTTATGTTTTCTGCCTTCTCTTTGTTCTATCAGTTACTGACATGCATGTGTTTTACCTTCATGTTTTGTTTCGCTATTTGTATGCTTGGCCTGGACTTGTTAAATACGATATATAACTGCCTCTATGTTGCTGTTTTAGTCATAATTCCCAACAGTAACGCATTCACAGAATGCGCAATAACGTCATCATGCGTCATTATTTTGAATGACTGGTCGGCGTCTCTGTGAGGCGATTTTTCGCCTCTCCGGTTCATCTTCACCATCCATGACATTCCGGCAACCTCCGTTACTGATTATGGTATCAAAACGAAGTCCAGAGCTTCCTCTTCATTTTGATCCATCAATTTGCTAGTGTTTGGTCTTGCAGGGGCATGTAAGAGCTTATCGGAAAATTGTATCGAAAACGAGCTTGGTTTTGGGGTTTTTAAATCCGGCGAAAAAAACAAAAATTGAATGATATACACTTGTAGAGGTGGAGAAGACGAACGTTTTGATGTATGGTATGTATGTGCTAGAAACTTGAAAATTGATGTATGCTGTAATGAGTACGATGCATTTAGTGGTGCGAATGCTCAATTTTCATGTTTTTAATGGACTTTCGAAGTACGACGAAGGACTTAGAATCTAGAAAACAATGAATTATAGTTTTTATTTAGCTGGATTTGATAGAAAATTGTAGTCACTAATAATTTATCTTTAGGCCATATTTTATGAAATATAGGTAAATTTCATAAACAATTTACCACATTATGTGTTAGGGAAAATTAAATTATATAACTTGAAAAAAAACCTAATAATTTATCTTTAGGCCATATTTTGTGAAATATAGGTAAATTTCATAAACACTTTACCACATTATGTGTTAGGGAAAATTAAATTATATAACTTAAAAAAACATAATTCAAAGAAATTGCATAATTGAAAATAATTATATATAAATGTGTAAATGGATTTAAATTTACAATTAAAGATATTCAATTGATTCTAAATTTACAATTAAAGGTATTCACTTCGCCAATTCATGCATGAAGTTAAAGCAAGTTGGTGTATTTTAAATAAAAATTGAGAAAGTTTAATAAAATTTAAACTATATATTTAAATACACATGTAAATATTTGAATATGAATTATATTTTAATAACATCAAAAATTATTTTTTTAATATTATATTATAATAATAATTATAACCATTTTGGATCTAACGAATTTGTTGGCTGTGCCAACCATCCCGATGGCTTTAATTTTGATCCTGTACGTACAACTATAATTGTATATTTGTATGTAAATCTAGGGAAATAATGTGATGTGTAAATCTAAAAGGTGTTTATGTCAAAATAAAATGAAAAAAAGTACTTCGTTCATTCTCTCATTTATTTATAAATATTTTTTATATTATAAAATTACCGTAAATTTTCGAATCTAAAAACTGAGAGAAACATTCTAAATAAATGAGAGGGATGGAAAAAATATATTTTCTAACGTCTATAAATACCAAACTCTTGAGAGGGGAGACAACACATGTACCCATATTTCACTTTTGTCCAATCCAAAGAAAATGGAAGTTGTCAGTACTTCAACATTTTCAAACCAAGCTCAACTTCACATCACAGGCCTCAATCTCAAAACTAAACTACTATGCTTGCCTAAAACATATGGTATCAACACCAAAAATGTTACTACTAGTACTAATCATTTGTCCAAGAGAAAGCCATTCATCCCAGCTGCGATTTACGTCGAAACGGAAGAACAGGCTGTGTTGAAACAGCCTGTTGCACCCGCTCGACTTTTACAATGCTCGTCGGAGTCATTGCAGTATGAAGCAGGAAAAGTTGGTGCAGTACCGGACCATCAAGTTACGGATGGTCCGGTAAGTGCTATGGAGTACGTAACAGGCATATTTTCCGCGAAGGTGTACGATGTTGCTATTGAGACGCCATTAGAGAAGGCAAATAAGCTGTCACAGAGGCTAGGTGTGCATTTCTGGCTCAAGCGAGAGACGTTTCAGCCTGTAAGTCGAATTTTTTAGACTTGGTCCCTTCCCTACATTTTTTGTTTATGCCAAGTACCTTCCACCAACTCGTAAATTATTGTTCTATATAAGTAGCAAGTTTTAAAAAGCAGAAATGTATGTGTGGATTTATATACTCCCTCCGTTCCTAAAAACGTTTACTGTTTACTTTATCACGTTTGCCAACGCACACTTTTAATCGTTAATATCTTTAGTTTCGTATTAGTATTAAATTTAAAAACTTCACTGTATTAAAGTACTAATAAATACGAATTCAACAAGATCACTCATGACTATATTTTATCTTATAAATTATGCGTCAATTAGTAGTCAATCGCTTAGAATGAACAGTGCTCAAAGTCAAACCCAGAAAGGTTTTATGGAACAGAGGGAGTAGTAACTAGCAATAATTCAATCGGTAATTTTTGAAGTACGAGACATTCTAGAAAGTCACGTCTCCACATCTCAAAAGTACGGGTCGATTAAGGTATTTATAAATAGTATTTTTTTAATTTTTTAGTTTTTATATATAAACTAGTCGATAAAGTCGCGCTTCGCGACGGCGTCAAAACTTTTTTAATTTTCTTTAATATATATTTATCTCATATTATATAATAAAATTTTAACAATGTTATACTCTCTAACAAACCGCTCTCCTTGTTAAACATAATTCTTCCAATAAAGCCATTCTCTAGTTAAATCAAAACTTAATTTTAACAAATATTATGAATACTTGTATTATAATTTAATCCACAAAAATCGAAACCTAAAAATGAAATAAAATTTATAACATAAATATCAAATTCTAATAGTTAATGTGATCTTTTCTAGTGATTTGTATGATTCTTCCTATAAAGCTGCTCTTTCGTTAAATTGAAATTCAGCTTTAACAGATATTATGAATATTTATATTATAATTTTAATTCATAAAAATTGAAACCTAAAAATTAATAAAATTTGTACCATAACATCAAATTCTAAAAGTTAATACGACATTTTCTAGTGGATCATTTTTTCATTAAGCACGTTTTGAGTAGCCTAAACATGTTGCGAACGACTTTCTATAAATTATAAAGATAAATAAGAACAAAAAATAATTTTAGAAGATCATAAAGATGTCACATCACCGCCCTCAGCTCGTATTTTACTTCCAATAAAATTTTTAATTATATAAATTTGAACTCTTCTCTTATCAATATTTTAACACATACTCTACTTCCAATAAAACTTTCAATTATATGGTCTATAAATTTGAACTCTTTCCTCTATGAATATGAACACCTATTCTACTTTCAATAAAACTTTTAACTATAAATCTTATAAGCACTCATTCTACTTCCAATAGAACTTGCTCTCATGTTCTATTTCCAATATAATTTTTAATTATATGTGGTCTCTACAAATTTGAACTCTTCTTCTATATATATACTAACACATATTCTACTTCTAATATAACTTCTAATTATAGGTTTTTTCTACAAACTCAAACTCTTCTCTTCTACAAATTTAAACATCTATTCTAATTCTAATAAAATTTTAATTATATGCCTTACAAACAGCTATTCTATTTTCAATAGAACTTCTTATTATATGTATCCCTAATATATTCGAACTCTCTCTACAAATACTTATTCTACTTATAGTAGAACATTTAATTATGTCTTCCTTATAAATTCGAACTTTTATCCTCTACATATTCAAACACCTATTATGCTTCTAATATAACTTTTAATTTTAAATTTTCTATAAATTCAACTCTTCTCCTTTACAAATTCGAACACTTATTCTACTTCTAATAAAACTTTTAAATTATAAGCCTTGAAAATAGCTATTTTACTTTCAATAAAACTTGTTATTATATGTATTCCTTATAAATGCGAGTTCTTCTCCTCTGCAAACACTTATTCTACTTCTAGTAGAACTTTTATTTAAATGTCTTTTCTATAAATTCGAACTCTTGTCCTCCATTAATTCGAACATATATAACAACTATTCCACTTTTAATATGCTAAAAGATACTATTTTTGATTATTAGTATTTAAAATTCTAAAATAATTATAAAATAGATTGAGACAGAGGCGCCCACCTAACCTCCCGCATAGTCTCCTTTGTATATACATAAATCAAAATAACATATATATTGAGATAAGATGACAATATATGCCCAATATTTGTTGTCTGGATTGTTTGTAACTGATTTTATCATTCCTGCAAAATTTAAAAGAAAAACAATAAAAACTCCATAAAAAATGAAGCAAACATACATGAAAATATATGCAAACCTAGTCATAAATATGCATCCATGCATTAAAAAAATGAAATATAAAGAAAACTATAGGAAAAAAACTAAGATTTCAATAAAAGTCTTTTTAGTCCTAATTTTTAAAAAGAGACATGAAGAGAACATTGACGAAGAGATACCTTCTTTTTTCCTTCTTCATTGCAAGACCCTACTATTTTACTCTGCCAAAAGAGAAGAAGTTGGTCCAATGGTTAAAAAATAGAGAAGCGAGCACAATGAAGCCCAAATACTATTTGGATAAATAAAAATAATTGCAAATCTTGTTATATAAATCCATTCATGCAATAAAGAATACGAAATTTATGAACTAAAATAATGACAATGAGACGTTGGTCTCTATTTCATGCGTATATATAGGTCATAGGGAGTCTTAGCTATAAATTTGAATTCTTCTCCTTTATAAATTCGAACACCTTTAAAAATCAATTATATTTCTAATATGTTATAAAAAATATTTTATTTTATTCATTTGTATTTGTAATTCTAAATTATATATTCTACAAACACCTATTCAACTTCTAATATAACTATTAATTATATCTTCTCTATAAATTCGAACTCCTCTCCTTCTGTACTTCATAAACTCTTTATAATTCTAAAATTATATGTTCTACAACCACCTATTCTACTTCTAGTAGAACTATTAATTATATGTCTTTCCTATAAATTCGAACTCTTCACTTTCATGAACTCGAACACATAATACCTATTTTACTTCTAATATGATAAATGATACTCCCTCCGTCCCTCATGGTTGTTTACATGAGGGATGGACACGGAGACCAAGAAATTGTGTAAAAAATGAGTAAAGTTAGATGAAAAGTGGGTAAAGTGGTGGGACCTATTAATATTTAATTATAAATTTGAGATAGTGGAGGAAAGTAGTGGGTGTAATAGTATTTTTTATTATTAAATATATGAGATAGTGGGTGTAATAGTGGGAGAAACTTGCTATTTTTGGAATGTAAAGAAATGAGAGGGACACCCCAAAATAGTAACTGTAAAGAAATGAGAGGGACAGAGGGAGTATTTTTTATTTATTAATATTTAAAATCCTAAAATTCTAGAAAATTAGAAAAATGTATTGGAACGAAATTAGAGGTGCCACCTAAACTCCCGCGTATCCTCCTTTATATTTAAAATCCTAAAATTCTAGAAAATTAGAAAAATGCATTGGAACGAAATTAGAGGTGCCACCTAAACTCCCGCGTATCCTCCTTTATATATATATATATATATATATATATATATATATATATATATATATATATATTGATGAGAAAAATGAAAATTGGCTGGCTATCTTTTTTGTTTTTGGCACTTGGATGGCTACGAATATTTTTTGACATTTTGTCTAGCTGTAATAAAATTTTTAAGCACTTGAGGGGCTTCCGTCAAAACAGGTGTAACGCCGTTAAACATGACTTTTCAGCATGTTTTGTTCTTGAGCATTCTTGAAGATCAAACAGCCTTTTGAAGGTGATTCTGAAATTCAAATCCTTCATATGAGTAATCAAATCGAATCTCATGATCTGTACTACATGTTTATATGTGTGTGTACATTCGAATATGCTTTGTTCGTGATTTCATAATTTTCGGATATTAATTCGACTTTCTTGAATTTGGTGTTGCTTGTATGATGATTTGTTGTTTATGTGGTTAGTGTCTATAGATTTATTATGATCCCAGGAGTTTAATTATGATTTTTACTTGATTTTTCATGTACAAAATAAGAAATTCGAAGTTTGTGTGGGTGAGACTTTGATTTCGAATTTCTGGGTTCTTGGTTGTTTATTTGTTGTTCTTGATCCCTTGTATATATTGTTGAAGTCATAAACTTCATTTTGATGTATAGAACGAGTGATTTGGTGTACGAACTCGTATTGGCCGGAAAATTCTTGAAGCTTGCCGGAGAGCTTCGACTTTTCGCCGGAATTGGCTAGACGGCGTTACATCTGTTTTGACGGAAGCCCCTCAAGTGCTTAAAAATTTTATTACAGCCAGACAAAATGTCAAAAAATATTCGTAGCCATCCAAGTGCCAAAAACAAAAAAGATAGCCAGCGAAATTGCCTTTTTCTCTATATTGATATAGGATTTATATTTTAATATAAACAAAAATATTAAAAAAAAATTATTTATAAGTAATTAACTAATTACGTGAAAAAATCATATGGCCATTCTTTTTGAGACGGATATAATATATTTTGCTCATTTGCACGTGTAAAGTTCTCACCTCACCCAACTGAGGATTACTTTCGGCGTCCGCCTGCTTTTTCCCATAATCAATTAATCATACATGCTAGCGAACACCTTTTAATTTCTTAAAATATTATTTGACTTGTAAATCATACATTATTACTGAAATTATATGTTGCACTAAAATTACATTGGTATTATTTGAAATCAAACTACTAAGCCAGAAATAAAATTAAATTTTAGGTAAGAGTAAGATATATGCAGAACTTACCTCTATTTCAAGAAAAATTTAAGAGATTGTTTTTTAGAAAATCTCGAACTTAAAAAAAAGTAAAGAAATTGTTTTCCAGAAAATCTCGAACTTGAATAGGAGACACAACGGATTGAAATTATACTTAAAGGTTTTACGCTGAATATATAAATGGGTAGACAATGGATTGTCCTGAAATATGTTAAATCACGGAACTATTTTCCGTTACTGAAATGTAAAAATGGCACTGCAGGTTTTCTCCTTCAAAATTCGAGGAGCTTATAATATGATGGCTAATCTTGGGACGAAGCAGCTGGAGAAAGGTGTTATATGCTCATCAGCTGGAAATCATGCGCAAGGAGTTGCAGTATCAGCCAAGAGACTAGGATGCAATGCTGTTATTGTCATGCCTGTTACTACACCCGAAATTAAGGTTAATCTTATTTTTGCTCTGAACATTAAGGCCCTGCTCCCGAGTTTTTTAAACGGAAGGAAGTAAGTGGTGGGGGAGTAAATTACTTTCATCCCATTTTTTCATCTCGCGTGCTATCATTTTTAAAGTACATTTAGTTTTTGAGTACAAATTCGAAGGAAATGAGAATGCGAACCTATGACAATGTCTTGAGGTCGGGGTGAGGGTAGGGATGACTGTATGCAAGTGTACTACCGTCATTACTCAAAATCTGTGATTAATCTTTATTTTTTGCTAAATTGTGGTTGGTCTTTTTGATTAAATATTCTCGGGTTATGTTCAATTTGTAGTGGAAAGCAGTTGAGCGATTGGGTGCAGCAGTTGTTTTAGTCGGGGATTCATATGATGAAGCAGAGGCATATGCAGTCAAGAGGGCAAAAGAAGAGGGACGCACATTTGTACCACCTTTTGATCATCCTGATGTGATCATTGGTCAAGGAACAGTTGGTATGGAGATTGTGCGTCAAGTGAAAGGTCCGTTGCATGCAATATTTGTACCTATCGGGGGTGGTGGCCTAATAGCCGGCATTGCTGCCTTTGTGAAGAGGGTTTTGCCAGAGGTTAGTTTATGTGACTGATTGAATTTCATTCACTACAGAAATACGAGTTTTACTTCCTATTATTCATAAGTATGTGGCATACATAGGTCAAGATAATTGGGGTAGAACCATGTGATGCGAATGCAATGGCCCTGTCATTACATCATGGTGAGAGAGTAGTGCTGGACAAAGTGGGAGGCTTTGCAGACGGAGTTGCTGTTAAAGTGGTTGGTGAAGAGACTTTCCGCATATGCAGGGAATTGCTAGACGGTATAGTTCTCGTTAGCAGGGACGCGATATGTGCCTCAATAAAGGTCAGGGTCTTGTTTGTCTTTCTTAGTAAATTATGGTCTTACATAAATTGTGTAAAGGTCTGATCGGATAGTCCTAATTTCACTTCAGATAGAAGTTCTTAAAATTATGCGAACTGATGTTAGGACTTATATTCAAGGCAGTGTAACCGCAAATATGAACTTTTCAGTTGCGTAATCTATATGTTAACATATGACAGGACATGTTTGAGGAGAACAGGAGCATTCTAGAACCAGCAGGTGCTCTTGCTCTTGCAGGAGCTGAAGCATACTGCAAATATTATAACCTCAAGGATGAAAATGTAGTAGCAATAGCCAGTGGGGCTAACATGAATTTTGATAGGTTGGGCTTGGTAACTGAGCTTGCAGATGTTGGTAGGCAACGGGAAGCAGTGCTTGCAACTATTTTCCCAGAAGAGCTTGGTCGTTTTAAACAATTTTGTGGACTGGTATGCTGCTTAAACAGTTCTTTGAAAGATTTGAACATGCTCTCTTCTCAACTGTTATTAGGTGTAATAGAAAGATTGAACTGGCTGCAGGTTGGACCAATGAATATCACCGAGTTTAGGTATAGATATAATTCTGCTAAAGAAGATGCTCTAGTTCTTTACAGGCATGTAGTTCTCATCTTTCTTTATCAATGCTTGCCTTAAAAGTTGTAAATCCTTATATATTTGGTTTGCTTATTATTATCAACATTTCCGGGGTGGTGTATCATGTATGGATGGATTATCATATGTGAAATAATCACACTACGCCATAAGGAATTTTTTTCCTTAAAATGTTTGACTCTTTCTCCTGTGTACGTACAGAGTTGGAATTCACACAAAATTAGAACTTGAGGCCATGTTGGAGAGGATGAACTCTTCTCAACTCAGAACCATTACTCTTACGGATAACGACTTGGTCAAGGATCATCTGCGACACTTGGTAACTCTACTTTTTGAATGCATGACTTGCTTTAGATTGCAGTATCTAATAAGTATCATAGCAACTGATTTATTGATGGAATTTTTCTTTGGCCTATGTATGTATATTGGATATTAAAATTTATTTCCAACACTATGAGATTTTAGAAGATAAAGGGATGTATAAGTAAGTGATCAATCATCAAAAACACTTACAGTTATTGATCTTTCTAGATGGGAGCACGTTCAGGGGTACAGAACGAGCTATATTGCCGGTTTGTTTTCCCAGAGAAGCCTGGTGCTTTAATGAAGTTTCTTGATGCCTTTAGTCCTTGTTGGAATATTAGTTTATTTCATTACCGCGCACAGGTAACAAACTCAAACGTTTGCTTGAAGCTTTATTCTGATTCCATTAATTTGCAAGTAATTTTTCTATATGACCATAGTTTGGTGACCAATGCGAACATGTGTTCCTGTTAATATATTATAGGGAGAAGCTGGTGCAAATGTGTTAGTAGGCATCCAAGTTCCTTCCAAGGAGATGGCTGAATTTCATACTCGAGCAAACAATCTTGGATACTGTTACACAGTGGAAAACAGTAACAACGCATTCCAGCTTCTATTGGGTTGAGAGAAAACATAGAAGATCACTAACCAGGATCTTCGGGACCTTGGGGGTAGGATCTTTCCCGGAGATACAATTTAGAAGCTTGCATTACTTACTCTGAGATTCGACTAGAGCATGTTGGTATAATAGATTGCTACGCAGGTTAGCTCAGGCCATTTTATATGTGATGTATAGTATTTAATAATGACTTCCGACCTTCATATTCAACTGAAGAAAGAAGGAAAGCCCTTATAGGTGCTGCAATAATCATCAGCTCATCAATTTAACTTCATGGTCTTAATTTAAATCAAGAGGAGCAATGGACAAAGCTGGATGCATGAGTCAAAGAATTTTTTGTACATAACTAGAGCAGACTGCAGATGTCTCATTGTATTTCATGATCGAAGTCTTGAGATATTGTACCATGGTTATTAACAGCTTTTAATTCGATGTGAACTTGACAAATTCATACTTGAATCAGTAAGACACATTGAATATAACTTGTTTGACTACAAATTACACCAGAGCACATCACATGAATTTTATTTATTTATTTATTTATTTATTTTGGCTACGTCGAATAGTCTAGGCAGAACATGAATTTTGGTAGGCTGGGATTGGCAACTGAGCTTGCTGATGTTGGTAGGCGCGCAATGAGAAGCTGTTTCTGCAACTATACTCCCAGAAGAGCTTGGTCGTTTTAAAACAACCATGTGAACTTGTATGCTACTTAAACAATCTTATATACTGTAAAAAATTGAACATGCTCTCTTCCTTGTTGTATATTACTCTAATCAGGTTACAATCTCAAACCCTAATGCTTGAAATTTTCCTTTATGATTTCAGTAAACATGCATAACAGTAATAATTCCTATATTTGTAATGCATAACAGTAATAATTCCTATTTATACTCCTCTCAGAACATGAAGTAGTACAGCAGCACTCAGACTGCAGACCAATATTTACTCCTCAGCACATGACCAATTTTTCCAGCTAGAGCAAGGCACTAATTTTTCAAGGTTGGTTGGGCCGCACCGCTCACAAGTACTATATTGTGGTGCTTTTCAAAGATATTTGCGGTTCTTAGAAAATTTTGATTAGATGACATATCTCACTCGAAGATCCATTGTTCGGAATGGATTTTTAAGAGTATATCACTAAAAAATCTCTGTCAAATTGTATTTAACCATAAACTCTAGAATAATACTCCAAGTTTGAGATAATCTTTAAAAGTCTCCATTCCCGGCTGAGCTTCAAGCTCAGCCGGGAATGGAGACTAGCAGCACTCCCAGATAATCTTTAAAAGTCTCCATTCCCGACTGAGCTTCAAAATCAGCGGAATTTGTTTTATAGTTCCGAGCTTGGATTTTCTCGAAATCCTGAAATCGGTGGGGTAGAGTTCAAGGCAATCGAAATCAGCTGGATTTTTTTCTTTATGTTCCGACTGGATTTACAAATTTAGGTGCAATTTTTTCGAGATTCCTCTTAAAATTATTTTCAACCCTCGGATTGTTTTGAAATCCCGAATCCGCTATTGTAGAGTCTAATGCAAAACCAAGAAAAAGAAAATATCCCATTTCTATTAGCTGGCTCGCTTGTTTAAATACTCCATATATATGATCATGACAATCACCATTGAATTTAAGAAGGTTCTGCAACATAAATTGTTGCATGTCCCAACAGTAATTCACTTTGACCTTCTATATTAATTTCCTCATTAATTCTTCCCACCTGCCCCTCTTTGCTTTACCTTCACTCTTCACTCTTCATTAAGCACTGTAATTTTGCTACCTCTTGTTGTTGAGAGCAAACTAAAAGATATGGGCTTCTCAAGAAGGGTTTTAGCTTCTTTTCTTCTTGTTGCTGCAACAAATCTACTTTTGGCTTATGGACAACCTCTTGTTCCTGCATTCAACATCTTTGGTGACTCGGTTGTTGATTCCGGTAACAACAACAATCTCTACACCCTTGTTAAGGCCAACTTTCCTCCTTATGGAAGAGACTTTGTCAATCATAGACCTACTGGAAGGTTCTGTAATGGAAAATTAGCCACCGATTTCACAGGTAACTGAAAATTTTATATGTATCTTGCAATAGCATCTGTCTGAGCTGAATACAAGTGACTTTACTGAATATATGTATCTTGCTTATGTGCAGCTGAGTTCCTAGGGTTCACTTCCTACCCGCCAGCTTACCTCACTGAGGATGCCAGAGGAAATAGTATTCTGAACGGTGCCAACTTTGCATCAGCTTCTTCTGGTTACTCCAACATGACAGCTAACTCATATGTAATTCATAATCTCTTTCAACATATATGTTTATTGTTTTTATAGGCAGCAAGGTTTTGACACAGAGCTCTTACACTAATACTCACACACACACGTCTCTAGACTCGAACCCTCAAACTCTTGTTTTTGTTGACAAGAGAAGAAGTGTCTATTAGACTGAAATGCCAGGAATAGTCTCCTTCAATATTGTATTTTTGAATGTCTAAATGTGTTTGGTTTACAATATATCCTTGCTCTGAAAACTATCTTTTTGTTGCTTATAGCATGTTTAAACTATGTCTAAACTATGTTTGTAGCATGCCATTTTACAATATATCCTCACTTTGAAGACTATTTATCTGTTGCTTATTATGCATTTTTGGTATTTGTTTGTAGCATGCCATTTCACTACCACTGCAGTTGGAGTATTACAAGGATTGGCAACGAAAAATTGTCAGTATGGTAGGAAGAGACAGGGCTAGAGCAATATTCTCAGGTTCACTCCATCTTTTAAGTACAGGAAACAGCGACTTTCTTCAGAATTATTATATCAATCCAACTCTCAGCGGTACCTACACATCTGATCAATTCTCAGAGATTCTTCTCCGATCCTATGCTGGCTTTGTTCAGGTTTTGCTATGTTATTTGCACATACTAATTGCTCTACTGATATCTTCTGTTCCTAATTTTCTCTCAAAGTAGGAACAGGAAGCCTATGTTTGTTTGCAAGGACTGTAATTCATTCACTAAATATGATTCGTACTAATTATTAAACATCGAAAATTGAGTAAAAAATATGTCAAAGGATTAACAGATGAAAATGACTACAAATCATATCTCGCGTACAAGTTTTGATTTCTATTCCCACGCTCGCACTAGGTAATTAAATCCCATTGACATGTAGTAAAAATTCAGGGATGATATATGTAGAAAACTAGAATATATTAACTATTGATCTGGAGATTAGAATCCTCTGAAACAAACTTGGACATGCTTTACTGTTACAGAGACTATATGGGCTGGGAGCAAGGAGGATTGGAGTAACAAGCCTACCTCCAGCAGGATGCTTGCCAGCTGCCATCACTTTGTTTGGAGGAGGAAGTAATCAGTGTGTTGCAAGGATTAATGCGGACGCTGTTTTGTTCAACAGTAAGCTGAAACGCACGTCTGAAAGTTTAAAGAAACAGTTTCCTGATCTCAAACTTGTGGTTTTCGATATCTACCAGCCCCTGCTTGACATTATTGCAAAGCCAGCTGATAACGGTAAATTTGCCAATGTCCGAACTAGTTGTTGATGAAATAATCAAATCCTGATTTATAAACTCTGGTTTACATAATTGTTTTAATTCGAATCAGGATTCTTCGAGGCAAGGAGAGCCTGTTGTGGAACTGGAACAATCGAAACATCCCTGCTGTGCAATGCAAGGTCTATTGGAACATGTGCAAATGCCACACAATATGTGTTTTGGGATGGCTTTCATCCCACTGAAGCTGCAAATCAGGTGCTGGCACAAGCAATACTTGGGCAAGGAATTGACCTCATTTCTTGAAAACGCTCACACACGTCGGTGCAATGGTTCAAGAGCATTGTCATTTCCAGTTTTTTGTTCTGGTTATACATAGCTTTAGCTGTTTAGAGTTGTGAACTTGTGATGTTCTAGAGAAATTACTACTATCGTTTCGCCTAGTGTTTTATTTTGGATTTGATTATCAACCGTCTCAATGCTGTATAACAGCTAAAACATCGTTTAAAACATCAAAAAAGAAAAGAAAACATCGTTTAAAATATTGTTTCGCCTATCGTTTTAATTCTTATAGTTTCGCAGTTTTAATTTCATTTTAGACCGGGGCCAAAGAATTAATTTCATTTTGCATCCCTTTGATTTCGGCCAATTGCAATTTTTACCCATATTTTATATAATTACATTATGCATTTGTCGCGTCAATTTGTACCCTTTCGATTTATTTACCATTAAAAATGCTAGGGACAATTTCAGAATTAATAATATTGAATTGCATTTTAATCCTTGCAGTATTATACATTTTACATATGAATCCTTATACAAAAAAATCAAACATTTTTACTCTTGAACTATAAAAATTGTATGCAATGCATATTACGCTAGGCCTATAAATTTTATTTGTTTGTGAGATTTTATTGTTTTTTAACAAAAATGAACAAAGTATCCGACTACTCTGAACTTTGGGCTGGACACACTATTCAGATAAAGCAAAAGCCCATATGACAATCATAGCTCAAACAAAAAAGCCCAGACATATTGGACTGCCCATATAAATGCTGTAAGATTAGGGTTTTCTGTGTTATAGTTTTAGGGTTTCCGCAGCAAGGAGGAAGACAACAACGCACAAACTACCCAGCCTACAACCATGGTTCTCAAGTACGTCTCTCTCTCTCTCCCCCTCTCTCTCCCTCCCTCCCTCTCTCTCTCTGTATCTCTCTCTCCCTCCCTCTCTCTCTGTATTTCTCTCTCCCTCCCTCTCTCTCTGTATTTCTCTCCCTCTCTCTCTCTCTCTCTCTCTCTCTCTCTAGTTATAGTGTGTGTTAGATCTGTTTAAAAATGAAGTTTACTATTTCTGAGCTGATTCACTGTTATACTTTGTACCACACTGCTAATTATCATAATTGTTGTGTCTACATTTTATAATGCACATTTTGTAATTCTAATTTTTTTTAATCTAATTGTAAAATAAATGTTTGGATAGCTAATTGAATCTAATTGTAGCTTTGTGAATTGTGTTATTAGTAGATATAAATCTTGCATTTTTGTTTTTGCTGTTGTTCTAACCTCTGTCTTACGCGTTATATTAAGTTTTAAAGTCTTCATTTGCCTAATTGTTGAGGTTTTATGTATATGTTGTTATCGAGACATAACTCATTTGGTTCGATGAATTGAAGATATACCTTGGGAGGGGCAATAGTTTTGCATCTAATTGTAGCTTTGTGTTAGGAGTCGATTTGAATTGTTAAATTTATAGTTTTAGGTCGTCTTATAACTGTTTTACGATTATTGGCAAGTTAAGTCGTAAAGTCAATTTATGTAGTTGTTGAGGTTGTTTATTTGTGATTATATCAGGACAGAACTCTGTCGGTTCAGTGGTGCCAAGATATATCCTGGAAGGGGAATCAGATTTGTTCGTGCTGATTCTCAGGTTTTTCTTACAACTTATATTGAATTGCCATTTCTGTATTACGGTACTGATAGGTGCTGAAAATGTGTGTTTACTGCTTGTTAACTTTTAGGTGTTCCTGTTTGTCAACTCGAAATGTAAGAGGTACTTCCACAACCGGTTGAAGCCATCCAAGCTTACCTGGACTGCTATGTACAGGAAGCAGCATAAGAAGGTGAGTTTTTCCTATGCCATGGATTGTTTATACAACTCGACTTTCCCTTTCCCGAAGTTCTATGCTTGATGAAATTCAACTAATGTTTCAAAGTGGCAAGGAAATGCCTTTATGATTGTACTGTAATGTACGGTAATGAGTTCTTTCTACGGTCAAAGTGTACAATTTCTTTGCAAATTTGAGTTCTGTCGTAATGCGTGATCAGCCTCTTTTATTTATATGCAGGATGCCGCTCAAGAGGCAGTCAAGAAGAGGCGTCGTGCTACCAAAAAACCCTACTCAAGGTCCATTGTAGGTGCTACCTTGGAGGTGATCCAGAAGAGAAGAACTGAAAAGCCTGAAGTCCGTGATGCTGCAAGAGAAGCTGCTTTACGGTGTGTTACATAATTCTTTTGTTATGATAATATTTGTTTTACCATTTTAGGTCTATATCCCAGTTGAGTTCAAGCATTCTTTTATTATAGTTTGTAGACTAATTCTCATCTGTCACACTACATCTACCAAGGTAACATGTACATATGGTTATTTTGCAGTGAAATCAAGGAAAGGATTAAGAAAACAAAAGACGAAAAGAAGGCGAAGAAGGCAGAAGTGATGGCCAAAACTCAGAAGAGTTCAGGGAGAAGCAATGTGCCAAAGGGCGTAGGAAACAAGGGAGCTAAACTTGGAGGTGGTGGCAAGCGTTGAGTTTTAGCTTTGTCTTGTTGTTTTTGAAGCCTTGTGTCAGGATATCTTTCGCATTTATTTTCTATGTTCATCAGCACCTGGAGATTTAATTTTAAAAAAATTCCTGATCTATAATGGTATTATATACAATATGAAGTTTCTTTTTATGTAGCAGTCTAACTGTTAGTTTTCAAGAAATTTCAAGTTAAACAACTTATGAAAAACATAACTTGCCCAGTACTGGGCTTTTATGTGATCAAAGCGGAGAAGCTCGCCTTCTTGTTATCCAAAAGTAGGTCGAATCGGGTTTGCCCCCGCCCTCTTTCTGGGCATCGATGTGCCTTGGCATCTTATGTGGCTCTCTTTGTTGGCTCTTATTCAGCTGGTGATCATACCACTATGGGTTTTGGCTTATAATTTGATGCTTTGGATTATAGCATATACTGGCTACTTGGCTAGGGTCAGTTTCTAGTTGAACGGTGTCAACTTTGATCGACTAGTTGCCTGAGTAAAACCTCAACTCAAATTTTACGTTTTGGTATTTGCTCTGGCTTAGCTCTAAAATTCAGGCCCTTTACTTCTAATTGAAATTTGATTATTTGCCTGTTTTTTTCTTTTTGAGGGGTTGGCTGTTTATTCTTGAAGGGTTATTGTTCATTAGTGCGTGAGAAATGTTCGGATTTTGTTCATTTTACTTCAGAAACTTATGTAAATATATTAAAATTAGATGGGGTTATTAAAATATATTAATATAATCCTTGCATAAGGTAAGATAGTACATCTTGAAATTTGTAAAAGTTGTGTATTAGACTATAAAAGCTCTGAACTCTTTTAGCAAAAATGATAAACTTTCAAACACTTTTAAATGAGTGAGAATTGTTCCAAATAACAAGGCTTATATGACACTAAAAAATTTATTAATTGGTATTGGTGTAAATATAGGAGGACCATTTATTATTACAACAAATCAAATATGTCATGTGGGAACTAATTTGGTATCCTTAACATTATTCCTCATTTGTATCTTCGATTTCAAGTTATTTTTTTACTAGAAAAGTAATTTGGTCCAAATTCAAATTAAAAATGTATATTTACAAATTAAGAATGTACACACATCATCTCACATAAAATAACAAAAAATGGATTATCATTTTTGATAATTACGAATGTGTTAGCGATTCCCTATATTAATCGAGGTGTGGGGAGAAAAAAATCCAAAAAGTGGAAATTGAGGCCCATTTGTTAACCATACTCAATGGGAATGATTCAGTAGTTCAGGTTGTTTGTTTCTAGGGGGTACTATTGTTTACTGGACGATAGAATGTGGCTGCTTCACATCATTTGTTAAATTATACGGAGTAGCACCATCTGGACGACATTCAAAATCTTCTGGACGGTACAATCTCAAAATTTAAGGTGAATGGTTCCTCAATATCTTCACATTAATGTTCATATATAAGCATTTTTTTATTATTATAATTACTAGTTTATTTTAATACTTAACATTTTATTATTCATAACATGATAATATTCTTTATTTATTTTAATGTTATACTAAGATTGTGTTCAAGAAAATTTTAGGGATTATTTCATAAATATCCAAGTTTAGAATTTCTTCTGTAAAAATAAGGTCTTTTTTAAAAAATATTTTACAAAAATATCGATTTTTAGAAAAATATTTGCAACTGATATCAATCAAATCAAACACAAGTACAACTTAAAAATTTAGTAATTGATATCATCTTGGATTGCATATTGCACTCGTTAAATCAAATGCAAATCATAAATGGAGTTTCTAAAGCACACAATAGATAAGTTCTCTATTAGTGCACCTTAAATTTTGTAAATTATTATTATTTTTGATAATCCAACCGTACGGATGAAAAATTTATGTCGAAATAACATTGTATACTGTTGGGATTTATGGGTGATAGATCAGATAGCTTAACTAGATTCATTGGTATACTTAGTTTAACTAAGTAGAACATACTGTCGTAGCCTGAAATGTTTTTCTTGTAATTAAATATGTACTGTCATGTGATAATTGTAATTCTTGGAAGAAGTTCGATTATGTTCAAGCCTCAAGAAATACATAAGTTCGACAGCATGAATAAAAGTTATTGTCAAGCATTGACAGTAAGGTTACAAGGAAACAGCATGTTGCCTAGGTCGACAGCAAGTTTCATTGAGTCGACAGCAAGTTTTAACTTGACAGCAACATTGGCGGAGATTCTGATGACAGCAACTTTCATATATAGTTTGTGACAGCAAGGTTGGAATTCTTGACAGCAATCTTTGCGGGGAATTCATACTGTCAACCAAAACACAATCCTTTGACAGCAAACTTTGAGGCAAACATACTGTCATACAGAATCAACTTGATTTAGGAATTTTCTAAGTCAAATTAAGCGACAGAGTACATGTTCAAAAGAAGCAGGCGTGCTGCAACATTCAAACTTTACAGCAAGCTTGAAAGTCTATAACAGAAGCTCGAGAGATCACATGGAGCAACCTGTAAAGTCTAGAGCAAGATAAATTTGATAACTGCTAGATCTGGGTGGCTCAAATGTGGAAAGTACGTATCTAAAGTTACTTTGTATGTAATTATTAGATAATCACATGGGAATTATAACGCCCTAGAAAATTTCAAATTTCGAATAATTTATTTTATATAAATTATGAATATTATTATGTGAGTATTGTTGGAAAGTGGAATATGGGTGAAGTTATGTTTGTCTGATTATATGATGATTAGTATGATCCGTGAAGGTCGATGTATTTTTATTTGTATTTTTGAGGATTTAAAAATATTTAAATCATGTATTTTTGGATCCTCTGTAAATTTAATAAAATCATCGGAGGGATTAAAAATCATGGAATCTTTTGAAATATTTTCTTTGTGATATTATTTAGTTTTAAAAATTATCGGGAAAATTATTTTGGGTGTTTAAATATTTTAGGATGATTTTAAGAGTTTTATTGCATTTAAAGAATCTTATCTTGTAAAATTCATATTTACTTCAGCATTGATCCCAAAAATATTTTAAAAATATGGGGAGATAGATAATTTCATTTTCTACATTTTAAAAATAATATTGATATTTTATTCAAACCTATCTATTTAATTTATAAATTTACAGAGTTAAATTGAATTGTTTTATCAAAAAAAAAAGTACAATTATTCAATTACCAATTTTGTTCCTAATTATATTAACAGAGAACCCAACTTTCTTTTTCCATTTCAGTTTCTGAGTTCGGTTTCTCTCGAACTCTCTCGACTTTTCTTCCCCTCTCTCTCGAAATCTCTCTAATATCTCCCATACATCTCTCTCCATCTCTTTCTTCATCTACCTATATGTATATATTGGTATGTAAATGGGCGTGTGTGTGTGTATTCTATGAATAGATGAAAAGAATTGATTCTCTTAATTGTTGTAATTACTGTTCTTGATCGACTGTTATACGTTGTTTTGTTGTTGATTTTAAGGTTTTATTTATAGAGATGATGATTGGTGGAGTAGTATATGTGTTCTTTTTGTGAGGTTAGTGTTGATGAGGGTTGTTGGGTTTGTAAGGAGGTGAGCCGAGGGGGGGTTAGAGAGAAAGGTTATGTCGAGGGGTGATGTTCATAGGAGCAGGGGAGGAAGGCAAGTTGAAGGCGGAAAAGAAAGAAGAGGAGTGATGGTGCTAGTGTTTGGGGTGTTTCGAAGGTGTGTATTGAGTTGTAAGGCAGTGAAGTCGAGAGAACAAAGAGGGAAAGGCGAATTTTCTGGTCGTGGATGGTATAGCTTGAAGGGAGGTGGAAGAGATTGTGTGACTGTATATGTGATGCTGCAACTGTTAGTGTGGCCGAAAGGGGGATGACTTGGCTGGTGTGTGTCACGTTTATACATGCTGTTGTGGCGTATGTATATGCGAATTTTGGTGTGTATTGCTCGGGTATGTGTAGTGGCTGGATTGAGGTTAGGGTGTGGGTCGAGTTGATGGTGAAGTTATCGATACGAAGTGTGTGTGTGCGTGTTCATGGTTGAACAGCGTGCGTATGTGTGTGGCAGTAGTCTCTGTGTGTATGTGGTTGCTGTGTGTGCATTAATAGTATAGTATTGAGTTGGGGCGCAGCAGTGATGTTCTTGAGCGAAGGAGGGGGTTTCGATTATTGGTTAATAGGGCTGCTGGGTAGTAAATCATAGTGTGTATGTGGGTGATGTTCTTGTGGTTGTGTTGTCCGAGGGGGAAGGAACAGGGGAGGCTGCCAAGGAAGGAGTCGGAGGCTTGTGGTGGTTTGAGTTATGGAAGTTATGTACCTGCAAGTAGTTAGAGTATTAATTTTGTTCGTTAGTAATTGTTATGAATTGCAAGTTAAACATTAATGAGATAATGCAGTTTTAGTATGATTTATTGGATGGGTGTAGTTAGAGGTTGGTTAGAGTATGTGTTTTGATATATAAAAAGGTGATGAAGTAAAGGGAGTGCAGGGGAAAGTGTTTAGCAATGTTGTAATGAGGTAAGAGCAAGACGAGGAGTGGTTTTGGTATGTGTTCTTATGGGCGTGCCCTGTCTGGGGTACTGCGGTTTTATATAGATATATATGGTGTTGTGTGAATGTAGTAGTAGATGTGGTTATGGCATGAAATTGAGAAAGAGGTGGAGACAGCCGGACAGGAGAATGTGTGGGTATTTCTATCGAATTGTGGATGCGAGTTAGTTGTGTTGATATGCCTGAGAGTGATCAAGGTATGGTCTCAAAATTTTGTGGCCGATTGTAGATGGAAAAGTAATTAGGTCTTGAGATTTGCTGTTGATAATAAGATTCTATATTTATTGTATATTTGAATTGTTTGTGATAATTAATTCCATAGGTAAGTAATGATGTTAAAGGTTGATATGGAAAATTTGTTTTAGAGACAAGTATAAGTTGAGTTTCATTAATTGTGGAGGCTTGACATTTGGTTTCCAGTCCCAATTGTGTGTTATGGTCGAACTGGTAGTAAAGATGGTAATTTATTTGATTTATTATGGTACGTTATCCATCTTGGAGCCGGAGCATGTTAAGAGCAGTAAGAAGAGATTTGATGGTTAAGATTTGATTTTAAGTGGAGTTGATATTGAAGTAAACTATTTGTGAATCAATGTGTTATATGGATTATAAGGTATTAGTATAAGTCGATAATATATGTTATATGTGTTAACGTGTAATGCGTCATAGGACGCGTTTGGGGTAGAACGAGTTAAACAAATACGATTATGTGCGTACTGAAATAGTATTTGTATATAGGTACAGATAGGAGGTCGGTTGAGAGCCAGTGGACGTGTAGATGGAAGATAAAAGAAAGGGAGAATTATGGGGATTGACGAGTGTGCTCGTGTAGAGAATGGCAAGCGATAAAGGAAAGACGGATGTGTGATCGAAGAAAGATCAACGTAAAATGGAATAGGGACTGAGGTGCAATGAGTAAAGAATCGAGATATTGGAAACTTCATGTACTGAGGCAAGTGTTATCGCTCCTCACTTATTGTTCAAGTGATGCAATTCTGTTTTATTTATATATCAAATGTGTCAGTCAAATTATGCTTACAAATTGACGTCCTTTTTCAAATGACGTGCAAATGTTTATATTTCCATCTATAGCTCAAGTGCAAATTTTCAAATGATCCTACAAATAACTTTTTCTTCAATAAAACTTTAATACATGGTATGTTATTGGATTCCTCAGAGGAGTGCCATTTCTTTTATTTTCCCTAAAAATGTTTAAGAACCTTTCTAAACAGAGGAAATCCAAGATTTTAATTCTTATTGGCATAATTCCTGATTTTGACATTTTTACCCGATGGACCCTCTTTAAGGGATGTTTTCTTCAAACTGATTTACGATTAATTATCCTAAACTTATCTTACAAATGTTCATTCTGAACCACTTAACTTACCCAATTTAGTCCAAACTTTTCTAGATGTTGGAGAAATTTATTAAATGATTAGCACTTGACTATATCCTTGTTTTGTTGTATATCCTCGCTTGTTGTTAATCATGTTGCTAGTAAATTCTTCTGTCGATTTATTTAATGATGTTATGACCCCAATTATTCGTATCGAACTTGTCGATACCTTTTAGATTGTTGTTCTTCATTTATTACCCATTTATCGTGTCGAACTCGTCGACACCTGTTGATTATGAATTCTGCATTGACTCTCGAATTTTGAATTGTTCTGGAATGTGAGTTTCCAAGTTAGTTGATAGGGCAAGGGTTGTCGATTGTTCCGACCCCTGGTGCGTTCGTTATAGAATTGGAATTCCTTATACTGGGCTGATCTGTTATCAGTGAGTTTAAGGATGTGGTTGTGAGTTTCGAATTAGTTGTTGTGTTAAGGGTGGTCGATTGTTCCGACACCTAGTGCGTTGGATTTAGAATTGGAATGTTTTTTTTAAATAGATGTCCCTTCGGGGAGACCGTATTAATGGTCAAGAGGAGTCCCTTCGGGGAGACCAGATTCGTGGTCAGAAGTTAAGGCCAATGTGTGCCGTGGATCCATTAAAGGACATTGCTGTGTGCGTTTGTCCGGGGGGGTTAGTGCGTGACTGATCAGCAGCCTAACCTTGATGATGTTTTTTTTTAAAATGTATAAAAATTCCAATTCTAGTCTATACTCTGATATTGGGATGTTGTTTCTTGACTCTTTGGAAGTCCGTTTCTATAATATTGATATCGAAACTCTTATCAGTTCTAGTTTCTGTTGCACCTTATTAATGGTAAATTGCTGGCCCTCGTGGCAATTTAAAAGTTGATATCACTGATTCTTTCATAGAACGAGATGAAACTCTTTTGTTTATCAAAATTGTCGTCGTTATTGAAATTGTCATCACTATTTACACTTGCTGAGCATTGTTGGCTCACTCTTGCTTCTGTTTATTTCTCCAGTTGTTAGAGATGATCAGAGGAACTAGTGGTCAGTTGGTATTGCTCTATAGGCAGCGAGAGGAGACGTTCGAAGCATAGATTTCGTTGGACAGTGAATTGGGATTTGTTGAGGTGGGATATCTAGTTAGATAGTGATCTTGTTAATTTACAAAAATTGTAAACATTATATTCTGAGGTTGGATTGTAATATTAAATTCGATAATTTGTTTCATACCATAACCTGTGAGCGGTCTTGGTTAGTCAGAGTTATATTTCTTTATAAATTTTGTTATTATTATACATATGAGCAGGTTTGGTTATAGTTGGATGGGTTTTGTTGACCTGGACAGGTGGTTAGTCCTAATTATGAATACATCATGTCAAAATTTTCCAAAATTCTCTTGAAAAAAATGGTTAAGTTATTATAAAAGGTACGTATTATTTATGTTGGATAGAGGGGGCGTTACAAGTTGGTATCAGAGCTACGGGTTATGGTCACTGAAACAGATTAGGAGAGTTAGGGTACGAGTATAAGATAGAAGTCGGGTAGAACGGTTTAGGGTAAGGATCGCGTTAGGATACTTCGGCAAGCATCGCGACGTTAATCGATATTTCAGCATATCGTGCGAGTAGAAGTTCGAGTCGTTTAAGGATTGGGCTATTAGCAAACAGCGATCCCGAAACGGCATAAGCTAAGTGGGCAGCTAGAGCTATCAGTCCGGGGGACGTTATCTCGAGATTTTTGCGTAGAATTTAGAACTTTCTACGATATTAGTTTCGATGTGAACGTTTCGGAGATAGTGCGAGAAGGTTAAGAATGCGAAGTGAGAAGCGATTATAAGCAAGAATTGGAAGTTGAGCGTAGTTGTATACCCTTAATCGTTGATTCATTCAAATTCACTGCTTAAAGTAATTTCTTATTCTTCTCTTGAATTGTCGTAAATTAATTCCCGATTGGTATCGTTACTGAGGCATTCGTTGCGCAGTGACGGTCCAAAATCGAGAATGAATTGAGATCTTCTTATTTATTCAACTCATTGTTGTCAGGCCGGTTTGGCAGCTAAGTATAGTAGTGCTTAGTCGACAAGAGTGAGAGTATGAATAATTAGGAATTTCTTAAATGTTTGCCTAAATCAGTAGTTGATGCATCTATGGAAAAGTCTAATATCCATCAATTGATGACGAGTTTTGTATACCAAATTATCCGAATTCAATCTCATTTTCTTCAGAAATATTTATATTTCCAGATGATACTTGATCCATCTTTACAGAAAGATTTTTTGAAACTCTTGAATTCCTTCCATTACCATGAATGCTTGAATTTCTCTATTTCAGCTAAGATGAACAACCTATGTAAATAGGGATTCAGGGACATCTTATCTTTGTGATAGGAGTCCAGTGGGATGCCACTGATTGTGTTTGTCATAGAAGTGCTAAAGACTGGCCATCTTTATGTACTGTGGTGGTTGACCAAGTGACAAATGCAACCTGAAAATAGTTCAGAGATCATATTGATCTCTCAGTTGAATTCCCTTATAAAAGTTTTATCAAATACACTCAGTATATATTCATATTGATACCCCATTAATTTCGTTGACCTCCTTTGTCAGAGCTTTGATGATTTCAAAATTTCTAATGATAACGGGGTACGAAGCTAGACGCGACAACGTCATAAGTGATTGAAACTACAATTATGCTGATGAAGAATTGGTTGTGCAAGTTTAAGAATTTGGTGACTAAGACAAATATGTCATGTCAAATTTGATTGTTTATTGGACCGATAAGACATAGACAAGATTTGAGGCTAATGAGAATTGAATAAAGGAAAAGAGCAGTGAATAAGAGCATATGAATAATAATGAAGATGTTGGTATAAGACATCCCATGTAAGGCGGAGGTACTAGATGGAATACCATAAGATTTTGAATATTTTGAACCGATGCGGGACATTAGATGGTAGAATCAAGGAGAGATGATTTGAGTAAAACAGAGCAAAGTAGAATGAGAAGGTTTGTAAGGATTAGTAAGAAAGCAATCAAAACTGAATGTGGGATAAGGTGAATACGTGGAGTAAATGACTTATGCAATCCAGTATAGAAAGTCACGATTATCAAGGATGGTAGAAATTTAATCAAGATGAAATAAAATGTCAGTAAGGTGGAAGGCAGGGAAACCAGGGAGTTTCCAGAAGTGATTAAATAAGAAAACATATAGGATTTAGTTAAGAAAAGAATGTGGAATCCCGAAGATGTGGAGTTAGAAGAGAAAAGGCACCGTAGTTGCCTATAGAAAGAGAATTTGCAGAAATTAACGAGATCCTATGGTCAGAAGGTAAGATTTCGGGAGTAAAACCCCTAGAGATTTTATTGAGAGAAATGTGGGAAGTTGTGGTTGTAACCAGAAGGGCAGTATGATGATAAGTAGTAGAGTCAGAAGTCAAAGTAATGTGTTATGAGCTTGGAAAGATGGAAAATTTTTGTCAGAATAGTATCATATTAATCTTAGTGGAATTATGAAGAAAGTATAATAAGACTACGGTTGTAATTATCAAGAATCGAGAAACTCAATGCGATTATAAGGTAAGTTATCAGGAAATGGATGGTGACGACTATAAAAAGAGTCAAATATGATTTAGGATTGGATTTATTTCCTATTAATGAAGGGGAGATTTCGATCTTAAGAAATGTGGAAAATGATGTTCTGAAGTCGAAAACAGATATAGAAGTCTTAGCAATCAAGACGATCAAGAAATTGATATATCAAAGGAATGAAGTCGTTTTGTATAAGTAGAAGGTAGCAGAAAGGAGATGATTAAGTCAAATCAGATTTCAGTAAATAAGCTTTCAAACGGTATCCGAGCGAAGAAATTAATATGATCGTACATCACATATAAAATGTTTGAAGACTCGTAAAGCGTATGCAATCCAATGGAGAATGACCTTGAAAAGGTTCCAAGTATGCAGAATCCTAATGTGAGTGGTGTTAAATGTTGAAGTCACAACGTGTAAAGTCAAATTTGAGGACCCGTCAAGTATGTAGAGTGGACAATTAAAAGTTGATTCCAGAGGAAACGGAATAACGTATTACGAATGAGATATGTATGAACTAAGGAGAATGGTTATTGGTTCGAACGGTCACTCAGCAAAACAATGGGATTAAGGATAGATAGAGATTTTCTGATTATCCCTTCTCGAGTAACATTGCACGTGAAAGAGAAGTAAGAATGATTAAAGATTTCTTAATATTCTTTATCTCAGAATTTTATCTGAGGAAAGTTCATTTCAGGAGATATAAATAAGTGGTGATGCAGGTTAAGTGGAAGATTCATGTTGATAAAAGCGGGAGTTGTTGGAAATCGTTGAAGAAGTGCTTCGTGATGAGTATCGAGTGAAGTTGTGATGGCAGAAGAATTGGTAATAAATGGGATATATCAATCTTGTGGTGGTATTAAGTGAAGTCACAATCAAGGTGACAAGTGTGTTAGTGATCCAAAGCTGAAAATAATCGAGGCTATGCCCTCCAAAGATTCGGCAAACCAGACTATTTTATAAGAAAGAGAATCCAGTTGTTAATTGAATTATGCTTGATGTGTATATGAGGGCGTACGTGGTTGGTTATAGTATTCGATTGCAAGGAGATAACGGAAAGTGGAAGAAATAATGTTAAGTTCCCAAATTAGGGTACTCGTAAGAATATGGGATTAAAGACAAGAAGAAACTTTTGATTATTCCCTTCTCGATCGACATAGTACTTGAAAGCGGAATGGAACGATCAGAGAATTTCTGGAGATTTTTTCTCGAAGTTCTATTTAAAGTCGTGTGGTTATAAGTAAAGCGTGGGAATGATACCAAGAGCAAGTGTAGATCGTGGTAAATATAGGCAAAATGCACGGCAGTATTATTGCGAAAGATTTGCGTGGTGATATATGTTTTGACGTAGAGTATGGTTTACTATACGAATAAGTATATCGATTGTCGAGGAAAGATATTCGTTTCCGTGAGTTAAACGACTAGACTTAAAAATACTAGGAAGTCAAAGTTTAAAGTTATTTCGGAATTGTAAATCTCGCAGAATGAGCTTGTTAATGAATGAGTTAGTATGATGGAATCCTAGAGGTTGAAAGATACAACCTGGGAGTGGAAGTAAGATGTTTGAGAAAAATTATAAATGGTGTCCTTAGCGTTGATTCTGAGGACAGAATCCTATTAAGGGGGGAAGGATATAACGCCCTAGAAAATTTCAAATTTCGAATAATTTATTTTATATAAATTATGAATATTATTATGTGAGTATTGTTGGAAAGTGGAATATGGGTAAAGTTTTGTTTGTCTGATTATATGATGATTAGTATGATCCGTGAAGGTCGATGTATTTTTATTTGTATTTTTGAGGATTTAAAAATATTTAAATCATGTATTTTTGGATCCGCTGTAAATTTAATAAAATCATCGGAGGGATTAAAAATCATGGAATCTTTTGAAATATTTTCTTTGTGATATTATTTAGTTTTAAAAATTATCGGGAAAATTATTTTGGGTGTTTAAATATTTTAGGATGATTTTAAGAGTTTTATTGCATTTAAAGAATCTTATCTTGTAAAATTCATATTTACTTCAGCATTGATCCCAAAAATATTTTAAAAATATGGGGAGATAGATAATTTCATTTTCTACATTTTAAAAATAATATTGATATTTTATTCAAACCTATCTATTTAATTTATAAATTTACAGAGTTAAATTGAATTGTTTTATCAAAAAAAAAAGTACAATTATTCAATTACCAATTTTGTTCCTAATTATATTAACAGAGAACCCAACTTTCTTTTTCCATTTCAGTTTCTCAGTTCGGTTTCTCTCGAACTCTCTCGACTTTTCTTCCTCTCTCTCTCGAAATCTCTCTAATATCTCCCATACATCTCTCTCCATCTCTTTCTTCATCTACATATATGTATATATTGGTATGTAAATGGGCGTGTGTGTGTATTCTATGAATAGATGAAAAGAATTGATTCTCTTAATTGTTGTAATTACTGTTCTTGATCGACTGTTATACGTTGTTTTGTTGTTGATTTTAAGGTTTTATTTATAGAGATGATGATTGGTGGAGTAGTATATGTGTTCTTTTTGTGAGGTTAGTGTTGATGAGGGTTGTTGGGTTTGTAAGGAGGTGAGCCGAGGGGGGGTTAGAGAGAAGGGTTATGTCGAGGGGTGATGTTCATAGGAGCAGGGGAGGAAGGCAAGTTGAAGGCGGAAAAGAAAGAAGAGGAGTGATGGTGCTAGTGTTTGGGGTGTTTTGAAGGTGTGTATTGAGTTGTAAGGCAGTGAAGTCGAGAGAACAAAGAGGGAAAGGCGAATTTTCTGGTCGTGGATGGTATAGCTTGAAGGGAGGTGGAAGAGATTGTGTGACTGTATATGTGATGCTACAACTGTTAGTGTGGCCGAAAGGGGGATGACTTGGCTGGTGTGTGTCACGTTTATACATGCTGTTGTGGCGTATGTATATGCGAATTTTGGTGTGTATTGCTCGGGTATGTGTAGTGGCTGGATTGAGGTTAGGGTGTGGGTCGAGTTGATGGTGAAGTTATCGATACGAAGTGTGTGTGTGCGTGTTCATGGTTGAACAGCGTGCGTATGTGTGTGGCAGTAGTCTCTGTGTGTATGTGGTTGCTGTGTGTGCATTAATAGTATAGTATTGAGTTGGGGCGCAACAGTGATGTTCTTGAGCGAAGGAGGGGGTTTCGATTATTGGTTAATAGGGCTGCTGGGTAGTAAATCATAGTGTGTATGTGGGTGATGTTCTTGTGGTTGTGTTGTTCGAGGGGGAAGGAACAGGGGAGGCTGCCAAGGAAGGAGTCGGAGGCTTGTGGTGGTTTGAGTTATGGAAGTTATGTACCTGCAAGTAGTTAGAGTATTAATTTTGTTCGTTAGTAATTGTTATGAATTGCAAGTTAAACATTAATGAGATAATGCAGTTTTAGTATGATTTATTGGATGGGTGTAGTTAGAGGTTGGTTAGAGTGTGTGTTTTGATATATAAAAAGGTGATGAAGTAAAGGGAATGCAGGGGAAAGTGTTTAGTAATGTTGTAATGAGGTAAGAGCAAGACGAGGAGTGGTTTTGGTATGTGTTCTTATGGGCGTGCCCTGTCTGGGGTACTGCGGTTTTATATAGATATATATGGTGTTGTGTGAATTTAGTAGTAGATGTGGTTATGGCATGAAATTGAGAAAGAGGTGGAGACAGCCGGACAGGAGAATGTGTGGGTATTTCTATCGAATTATGGATGCGAGTTAGTTGTGTTGATATGCCTGAGAGTGATCAAGGTATGGTCTCAAAATTTTGTGGCCGATTGTAGATGGAAAAGTAATTAGGTCTTGAGATTTGCTGTTGATAATAAGATTCTATATTTATTGTATATTTGAATTGTTTGTGATAATTAATTCCATAGGTAAGTAATGATGTTAAAGGTTGATATGGAAAATTTGTTTTAGAGACAAGTATAAGTTGAGTTTCATTAATTGTGGAGGCTTGACATTTGGTTTCCAGTCCCAATTGTGTGTTATGGTCGAACTGGTAGTAAAGATGGTAATTTATTTGATTTATTATGGTACGTTATCCATCTTGGAGCCGGAGCATGTTAAGAGCAGTAAGAAGAGATTTGATGGTTAAGATTTGATTTTAAGTGGAGTTGATATTGAAGTAAACTATTTGTGAATCAATGTGTTATATGGATTATAAGGTATTAGTATAAGTCGATAATATATGTTATATGTGTTAACGTGTAATGCGTCATAGGACGCGTTTGGGGTAGAACGAGTTAAACAAATACGATTATGTGCGTACTGAAATAGTATTTGTATATAGGTACAGATAGGAGGTCGGTTGAGAGCCAGTGGACGTGTAGATGGAAGATAAAAGAAGGGGAGAATTATGGGGATTGACGAGTGTGCTCGTGTAGAGAATGGCAAGCGATAAAGGAAAGACGGATGTGTGATCGAAGAAAGATCAACGTAAAATGGAATAGGGACTGAGGTGCAATGAGTAAAGAATCGAGATATTGGAAACTTCATGTACTGAGGCAAGTGTTATCGCTCCTCACTTATTGTTCAAGTGATGCAATTCTGTTTTATTTATATATCAAATGTGTCAGTCAAATTATGCTTACAAATTGACGTCCTTTTTCAAATGACGTGCAAATGTTTATATTTCCATCTATAGCTCAAGTGCAAATTTTCAAATGATCTTACAAATAACTTTTTCTTCAATAAAACTTTAATACATGGTATGTTATTGGATTCCTCAGAGGAGTGCCATTTCTTTTATTTTCCCCAAAAATGTTTAAGAACCTTTCTAAACAGATGAAATCCAAGATTTTAATTCTTATAAAAGTCTTTTGGCATAATTCCTGATTTTGACATTTTTACCCGATGGACCCTCTTTAAGGGATGTTTTCTTCAAACTGATTTACGATTAATTATCCTGAACTTATCTTACAAATGTTCATTCTGAACCACTTAACTTACCCAATTTAGTCCAAACTTTTCTAGATGTTGGAGAAATTTATTAAATGATTAGCACTTGACTATATCCTTGTTTTGTTGTATATCCTCGCTTGTTGTTAATCATGTTGCTAGTAAATTCTTCTGTCGATTTATTTAATGATGTTATGACCCCAATTATTCGTATCGAACTTGTCGATACCTTTTAGATTGTTGTTCTTCATTTATTACCCATTTATCGTGTCGAACTCGTCGACACCTTTTGATTATGAATTCTACATTGACTCTCGAATTTTGAATTGTTCTGGAACGTGAGTTTCCAAGTTAGTTGATAGGGCAAGGGTTGTCGATTGTTCCGACCCCTGGTGCGTTCGTTATAGAATTGGAATTCCTTATACTGGGCTGATCTGTTATCAGTGAGTTTAAGGATGTGGTTGTGAGTTTCGAATTAGTTGTTGTGTTAAGGGTGGTCGATTGTTCCGACACCTAGTGCGTTGGATTTAGAATTGGAATGTTTTTTTTAAATAGATGTCCCTTCGGGGAGACCATATTAATGGTCAAGAGGAGTCCCTTCGGGGAGACCAGATTCGTGGTCAGAAGTTAAGGCCAATGTGTGCCGTGGATCCATTAAAGGACATTGCTGTGTGCGTTTATCCGGGGGGGGTTAGTGCGTGACTGATCAGCAGCCTAACCTTGATGATGTTTTTTTTTAAAATATATAAAAATTCCAATTCTAGTCTATACTCTGATATTGGGATGTTGTTTCTTGACTCTTTGGAAGTCCGTTTCTATAATATTGATATCGAAACTCTTATCAGTTCTAGTTTCTGTTGCACCTTATTAATGGTAAATTGTTGGCCCTCATGGCAATTTAAAAGTTGATATCACTGATTCTTTCATAGAACGAGATGAAACTCTTTTGTTTATCAAAATTGTCGTCGTTATTGAAATTGTCATCACTATTTACACTTGTTGAGCATTGTTGGCTCACTCTTGCTTCTGTTTATTTCTCCAGTTGTTAGAGATGATCAGAGGAACTAGTGGTCAGTTGGTATTGCTCTATAGGCAGCGAGAGGAGACGTTCGAAGCATAGATTTCGTTGGACAGTGAATTGGGATTTGTTGAGGTGGGATATCTAGTTAGATAGTGATCTTGTTAATTTACAGAAATTGTAAACATTATATTCTGAGGTTGGATTGTAATATTAAATTCGATAATTTGTTTCATACCATAACCTGTGAGCGATCTTGGTTAGTCAAAGTTATATTTCTTTATAAATTTTGTTATTATTATGCATATGAGCAGGTTTGGTTATAGTTGGATGGGTTTTGTTGACCTGGACAGGTGGTTAGTCCTAATTATGAATACAGCATGTCAAAATTTTCCAAAATTCTCCTGAAAAAAAATGGTTAAGTTATTATAAAAGGTACGTATTATTTATGTTGGATAGAGGGGGCGTTACAGGAATAAAACGTGTAATGAGCTGCAAAAGGAATATGACAGCAACTCAACAACCCATGTTGATAGTGATAGTATAGTAGAAAAAGATCCAACTATCACTCTATAAAAGGGAACACTCTATCACACAATTAAGTGTATCTCTATTACTGTAATCTCTAGAGAAACCGAAGCTTGAGAATTACTTTGTTCTCAAGGTTGTAGCAAAACTTTGCAAAATAAATAAAACATTTATTTTGTGAAACATCTGTGCATGATATAACTTGTAAATGCATTTCTTCTACTAGTAAATTACAATTTCTATTTATGTTGTTGAAATAGTTTTTGAAATGTATTAGTATTGCATTCAACCCCCCTTCTGCAATACATTCCGGGACCAACAACTGGTATCAGAGCCTTCAGATTAATACACATATCTGAGATCCAAATGGCAAGTATTCAAAGGTCAAGTAATATCAAGATTCCAGCTTTTGATAAAGAAAACTACAACATATGGAAAAAGAAGATCATGTTATTTATCAAAGCTCAGAATCCACTATTCCCAGCTATCCTGGAAAATGGCCCCTTCGTTCCTCAAAAGGAAGTTCCAGCTGCTACAGTTAATGATGTAGTAATCCCATCACATTGGGTTGCTAAGAAGCCTACTGAGTACAATGACTCAGAAAGGGAGAAGGTAGCCCTGGATGATCACCTACAGCTCATTCTGCTAGATGCACTTACCCTGGACAAAGCCATGAGTGGAAATATAATAGTATGCAATTCTGCTAGGGATATGTGGAACAAGATAGAGCTGCTGTGTGAAGGAAGTGAAGAAGTTAGAGAAAATCAAAAGCAAATACTGGTGTTACAGTATGAAGCGTTTATGGCCAAACATGGAGAAGAGCTAACTCACATGTTTGAAAGGTTTAGCAAACTGATAGCGGAGCTCCAGATTCATGGAAAGTTTTATGAAAGGAAGGAGGTCAATATCAAGTTTCTGCTAACTCTTCCAGAACACCTCGAGCATAGAGTTACAGCCATTAGAGAAGGAAGAGATCTAAACACTGTCTCCCTTGAAACATTGTATGGAGTTCTAAAATCATATGAACTAGAATACTATCAAAAGAGAGCCATACAAAGTGGATCCAAAGGATTGATGGCAAACATGGCTGGTGCTCTAGTTGCTCAAGGACCATCATACTTTCAAGCAAGTGAGCAAATACAAAGTGCTCAACAGCCTCAATTTTCATCTGTGAAAATTGAAGAGTTGGTTGAGAATGAAGAAAAGGTTGTTCTTCAACTAGAAGATGTTGAATGGCTTTTATGGCAAGGAAATTTAAGAATATAAGGTTCAGGAGGAACAAGCCATATAAGCCTCAAGGTCAATTTCAAAAATATAACCAAGGAAGCTCATCAAAACCTGCTACTGGCACCAAGGGAGGATACAAAACAGGAATGGTGGATAGATCAAAGTTTAGATGCTACAACTGCAATGAACTTGGTCACTTTGCTACTGAATGCAAGAGACCAAAACAAATACAAAGAATGGAGAGAGAACTGGAAGTCAATTTAAGAAAGGGCAAGGAAAAGCCTATGTGGCTGAAGGAAAATGCTGGGATGAATCTGATGATGAAGAAGAAGAGGAATTTGTGAATCTAGCCTTGATGGCTAGAGAGGATAAAGAAGCATCAACCTCGTCAAGTCAGGTACCATCTCTAGTTTTACTAGATATGTCTTTAAATGACTATAAGCAAACTATTGAGGAAATGAGTACTGAAATGTTTAATATTCACACTAGTTTATCTGCTGCAAATGAAGAAATTGTTAGATTAACTAAAAAAATGAAGTACTCAGATCCAACAATGATGTGTTGTTGCTTAAGACCAGTTCTATTGATTCTTTAGCTCAGTAAAACGGAAGATTAAAAAATGATTTAATCTGTGCTAAAGAGATAGAGGAATATCTAAGAAAAGAAATTTCTGAAAATGAATTTAAGCTTAAGGCATTTAGAAATTCCTCTAAAATAATTCAAGAGTATCATGAGAAACATACTGAAAGCAAGAAAACAGGCATAGGCTATGATTATAGTAGGAGACCTGGTAAAGAGGTTGTTTTACAGAACAGTAATGAAGACAGTACTGTCAGACCTCACATCCTCAATAATGTGAGCAATCCAATTTTCAAAAGTACAGAGTTTGAGTTTGATGAAACTTCCCTAATTATTAATCAAGAACTCTGTGATGAAGATGAGAGGGATGACAGTATATCTAAGAAAGAAAAATATTCTGTCAAATTTCCCATGACAGTAACTTTACCAAGCAGCCTGACCAGATGTTCAAAAGATACTGTCACAAAGAATGAGACAGTAACTTTAAAAGATACTGTCAAGAAGTCACCCAAGACAGTAACTTTCAAACCTACTGTCAAGACAATAAGTACAAAAGGTGCTGTCAAAGGTAGCTCGACAGTACTGTCAAGACAATCGTCTCCAAGCCTAAGAACAGAAATGGCAAGCTAGGAATTGATAAAAAGAATAATTATGCATATGTTAAGCAAGCACCCAGGAAACTTTGCAATAACTGTGGCTCCTCACAACATTTAACTTATGTTTGTAAGAAATCAACTAGTAGCATACCTAATGCAACAGAGTTGAAAGGGAACTTACATAGAATCCCCGTTATGCAAAGAACAATGGTTGTCTGTAACAACATTGACTGTATGCCATGCAAATTTACTGCCATGAGTACATGCTTTAATCTGCAAATTTCATCTACTGAGAAATGTTCTTATATGCAAACTGCAAAGATTTCTGAATCCACTAAAGATAGTAATAAGGCTTTTCTAACTAAGAAAAAGTCTAAGCCTTTTTCTAAACCAAAGTGGGTAATGAAAGAAGTCAAACAACTATCTTCTGATGATATTGTCTCAAATTCTGGTAAAATTTCTGTTGATACTGAGTCTGCAGGACCCAACAAGGCTTGGGTACCAAATGCAAATTAAACTCCATCTGTTTTGCAGGGAAAGAAAGACAAACGGGTCATGTGGATAATCGACAGTGGATGTTCCAAACACATGACTGGTGATATATCCCTGCTATCGCAATATGTTGAGAAGGCTGGCCCAACAATTACCTTTGGAGACAACAGCAAAGGTTACACTGTGGGATATGGCTGTTTAAAAACTGGAAATGTTGTCATTGAAGAAATATCTCTTGTGGAAGGTTTGAAGCATAACTGGCTTAGTGTCAGTCAATTCACCGACAAGGGATTCAAAGTCAACTTTGGCATGATGAAATGCACAATCTACCATAAGAAGGATAGAAGCCTGTCTCTGAAAGGAGTTAGGAAAGGAAGCCTATTTGTTGCAGATTTAAACTCAACAAATGAGTAAAGAATATTTTGCTTTTACAGCAAAGCAAGTGTTGGAGATAGCATGTTTTGGCACAAGAAGCTTTCCCATCTCAACTTCAAAACAATGAACATGCTAATGAAGAAGGAATTGGTGAGAGGACTGCCTCAATAGGAATTCTGTCAAGAAGGACTGTGTGAAGACTGTCAAATGGGAAAACTAAGAAAAGCAATGCATAAATCAAAACAAATCAACACTAACACAGAAGCACTCAAGTTGATTCACATGGATCTATTTGGACCAGTGAATGTTCAATCACTATCCAGAAAAAGATATGCACTAGTCATGATAGATGACTATTCTAGGTACACTTGGGTGAAATTCTTAGAATCAAAAGATGAAGCTGCTCAGGAAATCATTGATCACATAAGGGTACTTGACAGAACCCCAGGAGCAAAAGTTCAATTTCTAAGAAGTGACAATGGAACTGAGTTCAGAAATGCTACACTAGGAAACTTCTGCAAAGATCAAGGAATTGTTCAACAATTCTCAGCTGCAAGGACTCCACAACAAAATGGAGTTGTGGAAAGGAAGAACAGGACACTCATTGAAGCTGCTAGGACTATGTTGAGCAATGCTAAACTACCAACATATTTCTGGGCAGAAGCCATCAATACTGCTTGTTACACACAGAACAGAACACTAATCAACAAGGCTCATGGTAATACTCCTTACTATCTTTTGACAGAAAAGAAACCAACTGTCAAGTACTTTCATGTTTTTGGAAGCAAGTGTTTCTTAATGAAGGACAACCATGAAAGAAAAGGCAAATTTGATGCTAAAGCATATGAAGGCATTTTCATGGGATATGGGATAGAAAGAACTGCCTACAGAGTCTATATCATGGAGCACAAGACAATTGAAGAAAGTGTGAATGTCACATTTGATGAAACCAAGTTTCCAGGATTACATGAGGATGGTCAAATGCAACCCTTCAGATTTGAGAATCAAGGATACTTGGAAATAGAAGAATTTGTTGATGAAGAACCCAGTCTCACTCAATCAATGAGATATGAGAAAGAATCTGTCAATGCTCATAATCCAAATCAAACTTCAGCTCAATCACAAACAATATCAGGCATTAATCTACAAGACTGTGAAACTGGAGAAATTGAGTTAAATGAGCAGATCAATGAAAATGGTGGAGAGTCAAATCCTCATACTAACGAAGGTCATTCTAATCAAACAAGAAGCTTGCCTCAATCAACCAAGTGGAACAGAGATCATACCAGTAATCTAATTATTTGAGATCCCACTACTGGTGTAAAGACAGGGAGGAATATCTCTGCTGATAGCATGTTTTCATGCTTCTTATCTCAAATGGAACCTAAGATAATTGAAGAAGCATTGTTGGATTCTGATTGGGTGATAGCCATGCAGGAAGAGCTCAATCGGTTTGAAAGAAACAATGTCTACACTAGTACAAAAATGACCTATTACGTCGCCTATTTTACGTCGCACATAAAGAAAGGCGACGTATATAATACTTTATACGTCGCATTTTTAAAAGAGCGACGTATATAATCCTTTTAAGATGACTTTTTACGTCGGTTCAAGTAAAAGGCGTCGTATATTATCAACATATACGTCGGTCCCCTTTTGACCGACGTAAAAGATGACATTTTACGTCGGTGTTTTTTAAGGCGACATATAAAATCTTAGCAATATACGTCGTCTTTCTGACTGCCCGACATATAAAACGTATATACATACGACGTCATCTGTATAGCCGACGTATATACTTACATAATAAAATTATGAAAAATAATACACTCAGGTTTCTCTCTCAATTTTTGATTTCTCTCGCCTCTTTTCTCTCTAGCCTCCCCTAACCGGCAATTTTGATTTTCCACTCACACACTTCCTCGTTCACAAAAATGGATGCCGTTTTCGTGTTCTTCTCATCAAAATACATCAAATTCATCCTCCATTTTTCGATTTCTTGCCCCAAATTTCTCAAACTCAAAACCCTAGAAATCGCCTCTCTGAAAACTTCATCAATTCGATACTTTTTAACTCAATTCCTGTTCAATTTGTTCTCGTAATGATGTTTTATACATCATATATGAAAAGCCCCTTGGATTGGCTACAAATTGAATCGTGGTGTTCACTCGATTTTGTCGAAATGGAGAAGAATGATGTAAAATGAGAGAGTGAAGCGATGAAGAAGCCTGAATTACAAGAAATCGAACAAGCCGCCAATTGAAAGCAGTAGTAGTGGTGGTTGGGGCTTTTCTTCAATTTTCTCGGATCTTTAGAAAACTTGATACAATTAGTGCATTCCGCAGTTGACATGGTCATTAGAATCTTTTAAAATAATTTGTTACTTTGTTTGACAAGCTCAGCCATTGCGGTTGTATTGGCTATTATATGTATCCATGAAGAGAATGTTTTGTTTCCCAGTTGGTGATTAATACCTGTATCTTCTTTATTGCAGGACGTAACATCAATATACAAGTCGTTAACACCTGAAAAGCTGACAATGAAGGATTCTAGTAAAGTTTGTGATGTACTTGCTTTGTTTGAGGTCTTTTCTGCTCCTTGAATTTCCTTTTAGTGGTATTAATTTTGTAATGAATTTGCTTTGTTTGTTCAATTCTTTCGTTTAAGAACTTTTTTTCATAAGTATGTCATAAGAGCTTTTATTGTTTCAAGTCAGATCAATCTCAGCCTTAGACACCACCAAAGTTTGGTCTTTAATCCCTCCATCAGTTGATTGTAAAAAATATCTAGAGTAATTCTCCTTTTATGTGATTTTGTGACTTGGGCTTTTTTACTTGGCTACACTAATAGCCAAGATCACTAGTACTAGACCTTTGTTCACAATTTCATAAAATGTCCTAAATGCCATCAATTCTCTGTGCAACTACAAATATATGCGAATTCTGTAAAGCTTCAGAAGTCCTGTTGTATTCGTCTTGGAACATTTTTGAAGTTCCAGTCATTGTCATGGATAAATCTATAATCAATGTGATACTGAGCTTAAAGGCAAACACAACCACATACACTGAAGGACTCTACTTACTGAAGATGTTTTAAAAAAAATTATTTGAATGCCTTTAGATAAGCAGAGTATATTAGACACCTTTTGGAGCTCCTCCCACAGTAGTCATAAACATGGAATGCAGTTGATATTAACATTGTTGGAGTTTCACTATGGATGTTCTGAGATCCCTGTCAAATGTTGTGGCTAGCCTTGATTAGCCTTGCTGTGTGGATCTGATACAGCTCCAGTGTATGATTTTCTGATTGCTATTGTTTTATAGATCTTTAGTTTGAAGTTAGTATGCAATGTACATATTTTTTATTTTATTTATGGATACATAACTGGATCTGAAACTCCAGCTTCACATGATGTTGGAAATTCTTCTGAGGGAGCTTCTGTACAAGATATTGAGGTAATACTGGCTATCAGGTGCTAAATGTATACCATTGGGATTTACCTTAAGCACTAGAAGACAAATACCAAGGATGGCTAAGCACCCAGATAATGTATTTAATCTTTACCTGCAATGGCTATATTACTCATAGGGTCATATTGTGCAACTAATTATATATACATCTCTGTTTACTGCTTGATTTAAGCTGAATGTATCTTTGATTGTTTTGTAGAAATGACTTTGCCACATACGCTGAGACATGCTTCCAAAAATTTAGTGACAGAGTAAAACACTGGATGGCGTTCAATGAGCCACACACTTTCGCAACACAAGGTTATGATGTTGGCCTCCAGGCTCCAGGAAGATGCTCAATTCTTCTACACCTATTCTGCCGAGCAGGAAACTCTGCGACAGAACCTTATATAGTTGGTCACAATGTTCTTATTGCTCATGCTACTGCCATGGATATTTACAGAAAAAAATACAAGGTAGACAAAATATGCTGCAGTTACTGCATTCTGTTGTTGATTAAATTCACAGTATATTAGTTATCTGACTTTCATTTGCTTTATTACATAGTTGTATAGTAGACATTTGTAAATATTATATTTTCTTTGTTGATAGCGAAACCAACATGGATCAGTAGGGATAGCATTTGATAGTTTTTGGTATGAACCTGCAACAAACTTCCTCAATCAAATATGTAACATAATGTTTGCAACTACTTATGTATCCTGTTTGTATACTCAAAACGCTGTTAAGCTCTGGGTGCGCTACTCGTAGCTGGCTTACATTCAACCTCCAAGGTTTTTGGTATTGATCTTACATGCTAGTATAAATTGGATCACTATAAAGAGGCGGGTTAAATGGCGTTTTGGTCACTCAACTGACTACAAACTTTCAATTGGGTCACTCAACTGAAAAAGCTTTCAATCAGGTCACTAAACACATTAAAACTTTCAACTGAAGAACCCTAATTTTGCAGAATTGAAAGAAAATTCATATAAATTCGAAATTTTACCATCCATAAAAACTGATTGCAGATTATGAAAGATGATGTTGAGAGCTTCGATTCGACTACTAGAACTCCAAATTCCGACATCGAAATCACCTCCAAATATGCGTTCGATCTCAAGAACGATATTTAAAAACATATAATTTGATGAAAATTTTAATGTGTTTAGTGATTCGATTGAAAGTTTTAATGTGTTTAGTGATTCGATTGAAAGTTTTAATGTGTTTAGTGATTCGATTGAAAGTTTTTATGTGTTTAGTGACCTGATTGAAAGCTTTTTCAGTTGAGTGATCCAATTGAAAGTTTAGGATCAGTTGAGTGACCAAAACGCCATTTAACTCATAAAGAGGCATAGTAAATATTAGGAAAACTGGGATCTGACACTGCAAAGTAGAAAATATTTATTCCTTGCTTAGTGTTGTGTAAGTATTTGTAAGTATGTCTTATCTTTTAAATTCGATTGGATACAATATTTAAAATCTACCTAGATTTATAGAAGGAATGGGTTACTAGGACATCTTTTCCGGTCTCCTGATCTTTGTTTGTGTTTGTGCAGGAGTCGAGGGAACTCAGGGAACTCACGTCATCCATGAGATGGAGGTAATTAGACTTATTTCATAGTATTATGCTTTTTTATTAGTATCTGAGTGATAATACAATGCATGTTATACTATATAACCAAGTGGAAATTACATTATGAATACAGCACAGTATGCATGTTATGATATGTTGTCTAATTTTGGTCTATACAAGAATGAGCTATGCTCTTATACTTAAACTAATGCTGATAGGATTTTATTAAGATAATAGTATTTACATATCTCTGTTTTTCTTGGTATCTGTTCTTGCAGATCTTTGAGCTCTTTGATGGCAAACGAAAAGCAAACGAAAAGGGGTCATTGATTTTGGTGAAATAGCTGGACAAGAGATGGTGTCCAAAGAAGTTGACAGGCAAAAGGAACAGGCTCCAAGCAGCTGAGGCAATGGCTCAAGCTCGTGCTGCTGCTGAGCAGGGCGACCTAGCAGGATAGTCATGATTTATGATAGTCATGATGTATGACATGTAGTGTTGAATTAATATTATGACGTTTTGAATAAAATGTATGACGTGGTTACTTGGATCAAGAATTTATAAATATTGTGGATGTATTTTTAAGTATGTAATAATAATTATTTTAATTTAATTAGTCACTTTGTGGAGAAATTTGGGTTGCAAATTTTATTATTTTTTTGGTTTGTAATAACAGGAATTTTGATGTATATATAAATATAAATAGGGAAAAATTTTCATTTTTCAATAGACATATACGTCGGTCTTTTTGATTTTATACGTCGCACTTTTTGGTCTTATTCGTCGCCTTTTTTTGATATTATACGTCGTCCTTTTTTATTTTATACGTCGCACTTTTTGATCTTATACGTCGCTTGTTTTATGACATTATACGTCGCTCTTTCTGGCCTTATATGTCGCCTTTTTGACCGACGTATATGATGTTTTATACGTCGCCTTTTTAACCGACGTAAAAGAGGGTGACTTTATACGACGCCCCTGTATACGTCGCCAAAAGGGCGACGTAAAAGACCAAAAAAGGCGACGTAATAGGCCTGTTTTGTACTAGTGTGCTAGAAAATGGTTCTAAGGCCAAAAGGAAAATCAGTCATTGAGACAAATTGGGTCTTCAGAAACAAGATAGATGAAAGTGGAAATGTGACAAGAAATAAAGCAAGGCTAGTGGCCAAAGGTTACTGTCAACAGGAAGGGATAGATTATGATGAAACATTTGCTCCTGTTGCCAGACTTGAAGCCATAAGAATTTTCTTAGCTTTTGCTGCACACTGCAACTTCAAGGTATTTCAAATGGATGTTAAAAGTGCCTTTCTAAATGGAGAATTAGAAGAAGAAGAAGAAGTGTATGTTGAACAGCCTCCTGGTTTTGAGAATGAAAAATTGCTTAACTTTGTCTACAAGCTATTCAAGGCTCTATATGGCTTAAAGCAAGCACCAAGAGCCTGGTATGACACACTCTCCACTTTTCTCCTGGAAAATCAATTTGTAAGGGGTATGGTGGATAAAACCTTATTCTATAAATACCATGGCAAAGACATCATACTTGTGCAGATATATGTTGATGACATAATTTTTGGTTCAACAAATGAAAAATTATGTGAAAAGTTCTCATATCTACTGAGAAACAAGTATGAAATGAGCATGATGGGAGAATTAGCATTCTTTCTTGGTCTCCAAATCTATCAGAAGAAGGATGGAATCTTTATCTGTCAAACTAAGTATGTCAAAGAACTTCTCAAGAAGTTTAACTTAGAAGATTCATCATCTGCCAAGACACCTATCTCAACAGCCACCAAATTAGAGTTAGATCCTAAAGGCAATAAAGTGGATTCTAGTACATACATAGGCATGGTTGGATCACTGCTTTATTTAACAGCTAGCAGACCAGACATAATGTTTGCTACATGTCTCTGTGCAAGATTTCAGGCAGATCCAAAAGAATCACACTTAGTTGCAATCAAAAGAATCTTTAGGTATCTCAAAGGCACTCCAAATCTAGGCCTTTGGTACCCTAAGGAAACGGGATTTGATTTAATTGGATACTCTGATTCAGACTATGCTGGCTGCAAGATTGACAGAAAAAGTACTACAGGAAGCTGTCAATTTCTTGGGGGGAGATTGGTGTCATGGTTTAGTAAAAAGCAACATTCAGTTTCTACATCAACAGCAGAAGCTGAATATATTGCAGCTGGAAGTTGCTGTGCACAAATACTTTGGATGAAGAATCAGTTAATGGATTATGGACTAGAGCTGTCAAACATTCCTATCTATTGTGACAACACTAGTGCCATAGTGATAAGTGGATTTTATATCCACTTATTATGCGCTAAATAGACCTAAATTGGTGGTTTATCCTTAAGTATTTTGTGTCTTTTAATTAGTTTTATGTTGTTTCAAGTCTTTGTAGTGCAGAACTCACAGCTTCAGGTATCCTGGCGATAAAAGGTTAAAAGACGGTGGATTTCTTGCTCAGATGGACTGGCTACGAGGAAAAGGAATTATCATAAAGATGTTCTGAGTGATATATTCTTAAAGCAGGAATCCCGGTTGGAATTGTTATATTTTTTTCTAAGCAAAAGGAGTCCGGTTTTAGATCCTCAAGAGACCGTAACTTACATCTGGACGAGCAATAAAAAAATAAGAATTATCACAAAAATATGGAAAGTGATATTTTCTTAAAACTGGAACCCCGGTTGGAATTGATATATTTTCTGTTAATCAAAAGGAGTCCGGTTCCAGACGACCAGAGACCGCAGCTTAGACAATAAGGATTTATTTATATTATTAAATAATTTTATTAATTTAGAAAATTATATTTATAAATATCTAATAATATTAGATATTTATTTTTATAATTTCTGGATTAAAATAATTATTTATTAATTAAAGATTATAAGTTGTGCGGGTTAAAAGCATTTCTACGGAGCTGATATTAAAATTCAACTACCGCGCCAGTTGCGGAGAAGAATTGCAAATTGGCTTACAATTGTCTCTGCAGAGTGGTTAGAATTAGGCTAGACTTTTTAAACATCTGACTTCTTTGTATTAGGTGTGTGATGAATGTTTTATAAATAGAGGTGTAGGAAATCAAATCAAAAACACAGATTACCCAGGGACGAATTAATTCACTTATTCTCTCTGAGCAAATCCTCCAAACCCTCCTGTATTCTAAATTCAGCAGCTTCTTTCTATAAACATATCATTTTATACATTTTAATTCTCTGTAATTTTATTTCATTTTATACACTTTTAATTTTCTGAAATCAGTTTATTTTATAAATTAAATTCTGTAATTTTATTCTAATTTATACGCTTTAAATTTTTATTTCGAAAAAAAGCTCAAATTGATAGCATTATTTTAAGTATTATTCTGGGAATAAATTGCTGAAAACTGAAATTGCTCAAGCTAAGTGAACTTAGGTGAACTTAGGAAAGGAAACCAGTGAACTTAGGAAAGGAAACCAGTGAACTTAGGAAAGGGAACCAGTGAACTACAGGCTCGAGATTAGCCAGAACCAGTCGCAGGAGGCGTGCGTGACCGCCACGCGCGGCAAGTTGTTCCTTAAAGCCTGGCGCGTGCAGTCCACGCACGTGGAGGAGAGTGGGGTTGATTTACAGAACAAAGCATCATCATTACAGAAGTAACGCAGCATGTGGGTGTGAAGCTTTTAGTTACGTTTTTGTCCGAGTCTTTAATCATTTTAGCTGGCCACTTGGAGTACTCTGTTTCAACAAATTATCCGGTTCTATTTCTAAACTCTTGTAATTTCATATTTAATTTCTCGTAATTTTTAATTTAGTTATTATTATTATTATTATTATTATTATTATTATTATTATTATTATTAGGTTCTAATTCTTTTATTTTTATTTTTAATTTTTCGTAATTTCTTAATTAAATTATAAAATTTTCTACCATGATTTTATTTAATTCCATAAAGGTGCCTAGTTTAATTATGAACTAAACACTTTCATGGGGTTCTAATGTAATGAATTGTTAATGCTCATGTTGATTTGATTGATAATTTGTGTTTACAATTTTTATATAAGATTGCCTTGCATGGTTGTTTTAATTGAATATAGGTGAATAGCTAATATCTATTGTGCCAAATCTCTAATGATTGCGAAAGTGGATTTAGAGATTTAGGGTTTGCCATGCTAGCATAGGTATGTCGGCTTCTCCGCATTTCGGATTATAGTTTCGAAAGAACGTTATTCCCCTATGTAGTTAATTGCGGAACTTGTGATTAAATTGATTGTATCACCCATTCACATAGACATATAGTGTATTGGATATAATTAATGCCCTTATAACTTCTATCTCTTTTGTGGATGTTTGTTTGGAATGGTGTGAGTTAATTGAAAGATGGCTCATATTAGTTTCGTGTTCCCGCTAGCATTCTTAACAATTGTAACACATTAATTCTTGATAGTTAATAGAGCTAAAACATTCATGAAATTAGGACCCCATGCCTCTATCATATTATTCTAAACAAATTAGCCGTTACTTCATTAGTTAATTGTTATCTGCAAATAAACCATTTTAGTTCGTTCATGCTTCTATAATTAACCAAACATTGTTGAATAGACATATTTACTAAAATAACCGAGTATTCGTGGGAACGATCCTTATTTCCCTATATTGCTTTTGGACTGCGTACACTTGCGTAGAGAAAATAGCGAACAAGTTTTTGGCGCCGCTGCCGGGGACTCGGTGTTATTTTTGTTTATGTGTTTTACTACAATAGAAGTTAATTTGTTTGACTTGAACATTTTATCTTATATTTTTGTGAAGTGATTATTTGTGTACAGATACTTGGATTTTTATGCTAACACGTTCTAAAGCATTAAAAGCCAAACAAGTACTTGAACAAGCAAATATTCACAAGATGGACGGAGAAGGCGAAGTAGTTGCACCTGCAGCAGCAAGGGCTTTAATGGACTACTCGCAACCGAAGATTGATGACATCCAGTCAAGCATCATTCGGCCAGCAATTACGGCTCCTACATTTGAAATTAGATCCAGTACTATTCAGATGGTGCAGAATCAAGTACAGTACGGAGGAACTGCAACGGAAGATCCTAACTTACACATCAGGAACTTCATAGAAATATGCGACACATTCAGATTCAACAATGTGTCAGATGATGCTGTGAAGTTGAGACTCTTCCCGTTTTCACTAAGAGACAAAGCCAAGGGTTGGCTACACTCTCTACCACCAGGATCTATCACCACTTGGGCTGATCTAGCTCAAAAGTTTCTTAGCAAATTCTTCCCCATGGCTAAGACTGCAGCTATAAGGAATGCTATCACTCAATTTTCTCAGCAGTCTGGTGAAACTTTATGTGAAGCTTGGGAGAGATACAAAGAAATGCTTCGGCAATGTCCACATCACGGCATGCCAAACTGGATGATCATAAATTGTTTCTATAATGGGCTAGGAATGCAATCAAGGCCAATGGTAGATGCAGCTTCAGGGGGAGCATTATGGGCTAAAAGTCATGAGGAGGCCTACGATCTTATCGAGATGATGGCAGCTAATGAATATCAAAACCCAACTCAGAGAATGCCACAACAGAAGGTAGCAGGAATTCTTAATATCGACAAAGCCACTTCCTTAGCAGCTCAGCTAGAGGCTTTGAACTTGAAAGTAGACTCGTTGACAGCTCAAGGATTTCGTCAAGTTGCTAGTGTTTGTGAGTTGTGTGCGGGCGCACATGAATCAAACCAATGTGCCATCTCAAACGAGTCAGCTCAATTCGTAAGCAATTTCCAAAGACAGCAACAGCCAGTTCCAAATTCCTACCATCCGAACAACCGAAATCATCCAAATTTCAGTTGGAGCAATAATCAAGGAGGAGCACAACAATCACATCAGCCCTACCAACAATCTAATCATCAGCCATTTGGAGCTAAGCAGTATAATCCATCTGGATTCCAGCAACAACAGGGGCAACATTTTTAACAACCATATGCTCCTAAACAATTTCAGCCCCCAGGATTTCAACAACAACAATCTTATGGAAATTCTGGACAATCTTCGAATGAAAAGACTGAATTAGAGGAGTTGAGGTTGGGCCAAAAAAGCCAAGTGGCTTCCATTAAAAATCTGGAAACTCAATTGAGTCAACTCGCTAGTTTCATGATGAGCCGACCACAAGGAACACTCCCCAGTGACACTGAACTTAATCCTGGGAGAAAGGATAATCACGAGCACATCAAAGCAATTACCCTCAGATCAGGGAGAATCACGGAGGATGCTGAGCTAAAAGATACAGAAAAAATTATGCCAGACAAAGGAATAGAAAAAGCAGATTTGGGAGACACAAAGGACATGGGCAATATATCAGAATCAAAGGAGGAGATTAAAGAAAATATGCCAACTCCTAAACAAGCTGTCCTCGAGCAAAAAGAGCAAGTCTACCCACCTCCACCATTTCCTAGACGAGTGCAAAAACAGAAATTAGACAAGCAGTTTGGTAAATTTCTTGAAGTCTTTAAAAAATTACATATCAACATTCCATTTGCTGAAGCTCTCGAACAAATGCCAAGCTATGCCAAATTCATGAAAGGCATTCTCTCGAGGAAATTAAAACTTGAAGACTTAGAGACCGTTGCTTTGACGGAAGAATGTAGTGCGGTATTGCAGCAAAAGTTGCCGCCTAAGCTGAAAGATCCAGGGAGTTTTACAATACCATGCACCATTGGGAGATTATCTTTCGACAAATGTTTATGTGATCTGGGAGCAAGTATCAATCTTATGCCATACTCGGTTTTCTTGCAGCTTGGTCTTCCTGAACCAAAACCGACAAGTATGTTTCATCAGTTGGCTGATCGATCTATCACCTATCCTAGGGGAGTTATTGAAGATGTGTTGGTGAAAGTAGACAAACTCATCTTTCCTGCTGATTTTGTCATTCTTGATTTCGAAGAGGACAAGAAGATTCCTATCATTCTTGGTAGGCCATTTTTAGCAACAGGACAAACATTGATTGATGTCCAAAAGGGGGAACTAACGATGAAGGTGCACGATCAAATTGTCACCTTCAATGTTTTCACAGCTATGAAATTCCCAACAGAAGAAGAGCAGTGTCTGAAGATAGACTTGATTGAGTCTACGGTGCAAGAAAAGTTAGGGCACATGCTCATGAATGATACTTTGGAAAAGGCCCTCAGTGGGGAGTATTCATTAGATGAAGATGACATTGATGAACAATTGCAATATCTGGATGCTTTGTCGTGGCAAAGAAAATTTGAAAGACCAGTTGAATCGCTGGGACTGCCAGAATTGAAAGGACCACATCAGCAATTAAAGCCGTCTATCGAAGAAGCTCCAACTCTAGAGCTCAAGCCACTACCGGATCACTTACGGTATGCTTCCCTTGGTGAAAAATCCACTTTACCTGTGATTATATCTGCTAACCTTTCAGACTCCGAGGAAGACAAGCTCTTGAGAGTTCTTCGAGAATTCAAATCAGCCATTGGTTGGTCTGTTGCGGATCTAAAAGGAATCAGTCCCGCATATTGTCAACATAAAATTCCATTGGAAGAAGGGAGTAAACCAACAGTAGAACACCAAAGGCGGTTAAATCCTATCATGAAAGAAGTGGTAAAGAAAGAAATTCTCAAGTGGCTAGATGCTTGTATCATCTATCCCATTTCAGACAGTTCATGGGTAAGTCCAGTGCAATGTGTGCCTAAGAAAGGAGGCATGACAGTAGTTGCCAATGAAAAGAACGAGCTCATTCCGACTCGTACAGTTACAGGGTGGAGAATTTGCATGGACTACAGAAAGCTGAACAAAGCTACAAGGAAGGATCACTTTCCCCTTCCATTCATTGATCAAATGCTAGACAGGTTGGCTGGGCATGAATTCTATTGCTTGCTGGATGGTTATTCAGGATATAATCAGATTGGTATTACTCCAGAAGATCAGGAGAAGACTACTTTCACATGTCCTTTTGGCACTTTTGCGTTCCGACGCGTTCCTTTCGGACTCTGTGGTGCACCTGCTACTTTTCAGAGGTGTATGATGGCAATTTTTTCGGATATGATTGGTATCAATGTGGAAGTGTTCATGGATGATTTCTCAGTCTTTGGGAAATCATATGATGAATGCCTCAGAAATCTAGGCATGGTGCTGAAACGATGTGTTGAGACTAATCTAGTACTCAACTGGGAAAAATGTCACTTCATGGTAAAGGAAGGCATCATTCTTGGGCACAAGGTATCTGGTAAGGGGCTGGAAGTGGATAAGGCTAAGTTGGAGACAATTGGAAATCTCCCTCCACCAATTTCAGTTAAAGGAATTCGCAGTTTTCTTGGTCATGCGGGTTTTTATCGGTGATTCATCCAAGATTTTTCGAAAATATCTAAACCTTTGTGCAATTTGTTAGAAAAGGATATTCCTTTTAAATTTGGTGAAGATTGTTTGGAGGCATTCAAGCTCTTAAAGAAGAAATTGACAACTGCGCCCATTATCACTGCACCTGATTGGAGTGAACCTTTTGAATTAATGTGTGATGCAAGTGACTATGCAGTGGGAGCTGTTCTTGGTCAACGGAAGAATAAGGTGTTTCACGTGATTTACTATGCTAGCAGAACTCTCAATGATGCACAGCTGAATTACACTACTACAGAAAAGGAACTCTTAGCTATTGTATATAGCTTCGAGAAATTCAGATCGTATTTGCTCGGAACTAAGGTAGTAGTGTTTACAGATCATGCAGCCATTCGATACCTAATGTCGAAGAAAGATGCTAAGCCACGGTTGATTCGTTGGGTTCTGTTGCTTCAAGAATTCGACTTAGAAATCAAGGATAGAAGGGGTACTGAGAACCAGGTGGCTGATCACTTGTCTCGGTTAGAGGAACACGGTAACTCAGCGGATAAAACTCTCATCAACGAATTTTTTCCTGACGAGCAACTTTTTGGGGTGAACAATGAAGAACCATGGTTTGCAGACATTGTGAACTATCTTGTAAGCAATGTCATCCCGTCGGAATTTTCTTATGCCCAAAGAAAGAAGTTTCTTCATGATGTAAAATGGTACCGATGGGATGAACCCTTCTTATTCAGACAGGGAGCTGATCAGGTGATTCGGAGGTGCATTCCGTTTAGTGAGGTTGAAGGTATTTTGCATGACTACCATTCTACCACTTACGGAGGTCATTATGCTGGAGAGAAGACAGCCACTCGAGTACTTCAGGCTGGGTTTTATTGGCCAACACTGTTTAAAGATGCGCATCAGTTTGTGTTGAGATGCGATAGATGTCAAAGAATTGGTAATATCTCTAGGAGGAATGAGATGCCTCTGAATATGCTGTTGGAAGTGGAGATTTTTGATGTGTGGGGGATCGATTTCATGGGTCCTTTTGTTTCTTCATGCAATAATCAGTACATCTTGCTAGCGGTGGACTATGTTTCTAAATGGGTCGAGGTGAAGGCTTTACCGACCAATGACGCTAAAGTGGTGCTGAATTTTCTGAATAAGCAAGTTTTCACACGTTTCGGAACTCCAAGGGTAATTATAAGTGACGAAGGATCACACTTCTGCAACCGCAAGTTCACAGCATTGATGGCAAGGTACAACATAAATCATCGAATTGCTACGGCCTATCACCCTCAAACGAATGGCCAAGCAGAGGTTTCCAACAGAGAGATAAAATGGATCCTAGAGAAGGTCGTGAATCCTTCAAGGAAGGACTGGTCACTAAAACTTGATGAAGCTGTTTGGGCTTATAGAACAGCTTACAAAACACCTTTGGGCACGTCACCTTTTCAGCTAGTATATGGCAAGGCTTGTCATCTGCCTGCCGAACTAGAACACAAAGCCTATTGGGCGCTGAAGAAGTTGAACTTTGACTTAGCAGCAGCAGGTGAGAAAAGATTGCTTCAGATTAATGAACTGGATGAGTTTCGGCTACAGGCTTATGAAAATCACAAGTTATACAAGGAAAAGGTCAAGAGATGGCATGACAGACGTTTGGTGCAAAAGTCTTTTGTACCAGGGCAGTTAGTTTTGCTTTTCAACTCTCGCCTCAGACTTTTTCCAGGGAAACTTAAGTCAAGGTGGTCAGGACCATTCACGGTTAAAACGGTGTTTCCACATGGTGCAGTAAAAATTTTTGATAAAACACCGGAAGCAGCTTTCAAAGTAAATGGACAGAGGTTGAAGCCATATTTTGGTGAACATGTGAATAGCAAAGCAGAAACCGCAGTTCTTGGTACTACCGATTAAAGTGCGAAAGTGAAGTCAAGCTAGCGACAATAAACAAGCGCTTCGTGGGAGGCAACCCATGTGTTCGGTGTTTTCAGGTATGTTCTCTACTATCCCTTGTATTTACTTCCATTCAATGCGGACATTGAATATTATAAGTTTGGGGGTGGTTTGGGGGATAAGTAGTATGTATATGTGTTAGTAGTTTTTGTGAGTCATTGTGTTCATGTAGGATATCATGTTTTACATATTAGTAGTAATTCATGCATATTTGTTCGTATTATCTATGTTGTTTCATTTAGGACATTCTGTTATTGTTTGTTTGTTTTACCATGTGAGTCATATTAGTTGCATTTTCATGGCATGCATTTTTCATGATCCCTTAGGACGAGTTGATTCTGATTGATAGGTGGATGTTGATTTGGGTGTGATGATGATGAGTAGAGGGCTGATTTATAGTTCCTAAGGAATTGACTTGCATGTTATGGGAACAAAATTTTTACACAGTCTCATTGGGGTGCTTTTTGGCTTGGTTAGGGTCATGCCTGTTGGATGTTTTGAGATTTAATCACTTGTTTATTCTTAGAATTTTCGTTATTCCCTTGATAGTGTAGGAACACTAAAATCTAAGTTTGGGGGAAAACAGGGATTTCATGCTAAGTGGTAATAATTGTCAATAAAGGCTAGGCGTCAAATGGCTAGTAGCCGGCTCATATTTATATGAGTAGTCTAGGGTTGGAAATGAGAAAGGCTCATTCCAGTCTAAAAAAAAAAAAAAAAGTCAATAGTTTAATTGTTTAAATGCAAAATTAACCATAGTGAGCTCTTTAATACTCGAGTAATTAAGTCTGAGGGGACTTAGTCCTAGTAGCCTAAAGCCCTTGAGGTTTGGGATTGCTGACCTAACACTCGCTACATGGGTATTATTGTATAAGCCTTTTGGGGTCTCATTCATTGCACGGTTAAATAAGCATGCGTATTGTATATGTAGTGTCGTAGTATAGTAATAAAGCATGAGTTTCTGTCTACCTTGGATAAGGGTGGAGGTGTTCCTAGGTTATGAAGTGTTTACAGTTTATTCTAGTTATAAACCTGTGATTGTCTTGACGGAAAGCATGTTTGGTTTTTGACCTAGTTTTGGGAGTATTTCTGATGAGCATTGCACACACGCACGTTTCTGTTCATGTATTTGTTAGTATACGGGGACTTAGTCGAGCTCTGCTTGGAATTGTTGCATTCTTTGAGATATTTGCTTTTTAGTTGATTTTGGTGAGTTTGAAGGGGATCGTTGCATTTTTCATATTAGTTGCATTCATGCATTGTTAGTTGCATTAGATAAATGGATTTTGTGGGTACATTCGCTATAGGCCCTCACGAGAACTAACTCGTCCACTAGGGCTGCCTAGGGGTTTAAAGGGCTTATTGCATATGCCAAATGCAATCGTGATCACCTACGGAAGTGGTACTAGTTAGTTGTATATAATTATATTGTTATGCTTGAGGACAAGCATCAGTTTAAGTTTGGGGGTGTGATAAGTGGATTTTATATCCACTTATTATGCGCTAAATATACCTAAATTGGTGGTTTATCCTTAAGTATTTTGTGTCTTTTAATTAGTTTTATGTTGTTTCAAGTCTTTGTAGTGCAGAACTCACAGCTTCAGGTATCCTGGCGATAAAAGGTTAAAAGACGGTGGATTTCTTGCTCAGATGGACTGGCTACGAGGAAAAGGAATTATCATAAAGATGTTCTGAGTGATATATTCTTAAAGCAGGAATCCCGGTTGGAATTGTTATATTTTTTTCTAAGCAAAAGGAGTCCGGTTTTAGATCCTCAAGAGACCGTAACTTACATCTGGACGAGCAATAAAAAAATAAGAATTATCACAAAAATATGGAAAGTGATATTTTCTTAAAACTGGAACCCCGGTTGGAATTGATATATTTTCTGTTAATCAAAAGGAATCCGGTTCCAGACGACCAGAGACCGCAGCTTAGACAATAAGGATTTATTTATATTATTAAATAATTTTATTAATTTAGAAAATTATATTTATAAATATCTAATAATATTAGATATTTATTTTTATAATTTCTGGATTAAAATAATTATTTATTAATTAAAGATTATAAGTTGTGCGGGTTAAAAGCATTTCTACGGAGCTGATATTAAAATTCAACTACCGCGCCAGTTGCGGAGAAGAATTGCAAATTGGCTTACAATTGTCTCTGCAGAGTGGTTAGAATTAGGCTAGACTTTTTAAACATCTGACTTCTTTGTATTAGGTGTGTGATGAATGTTTTATAAATAGAGGTGTAGGAAATCAAATCAAAAACACAGATTACCCAGGGACGAATTAATTCACTTATTCTCTCTGAGCAAATCCTCCAAACCCTCCTGTATTCTAAATTCAGCAGCTTCTTTCTATAAACAGATCATTTTATACATTTTAATTCTCTGTAATTTTATTTCATTTTATACACTTTTAATTTTCTGAAATCAGTTTATTTTATAAATTAAATTCTGTAATTTTATTCTAATTTATACGCTTTAAATTTTTATTTCGAAAAAAAGCTCAAATTGATAGCATTATTTTAAGTATTATTCTGGGAATAAATTGCTGAAAACTGAAATTGCTCAAGCTAAGTGAACTTAGGTGAACTTAGGAAAGGAAACCAGTGAACTTAGGAAAGGGAACCAGTGAACTACAGGCTCGAGATTAGCCAGAACCAGTCGCAGGAGGCGTGCGTGACCGCCACGCGCGGCAAGTTGTTCCTTAAAGCCTGGCGCGTGCAGTCCACGCACGTGGAGGAGAGTGGGGTTGATTTACAGAACAAAGCATCATCATTACAGAAGTAACGCAGCAGGTGGGTGTGAAGCTTTTAGTTACGTTTTTGTCTGAGTCTTTAATCATTTTAGCTGGCCACTTGGAGTACTCTGTTTCAACAAATTATCCGGTTCTATTTCTAAACTCTGGTAATTTCATATTTAATTTCTCGTAATTTTTAATTTAGTTATTATTATTATTATTATTATTATTATTAGGTTCTAATTCTTTTATTTTTATTTTTAATTTTTCGTAATTTCTTAACTAAATTATAAAATTTTCTACCATGATTTTATTTAATTCCATAAAGGTGCCTAGTTTAATTATGAACTAAACACTTTCATGGGGTTCTAATGTAATGAATTGTTAATGCTCATGTTGATTTGATAGATAATTTGTGTTTACAATTTTTATATAAGATTGCCTTGCATGGTTGTTTTAATTGAATATAGGTGAATAGCTAACATCTATTGTGCCAAATCTCTAATGATTGCGAAAGTGGATTTAGAGATTTAGGGTTTGCCATGCTAGCATAGGTATGTCGGCTTCTCCGCATTTCGGATTATAGTTTCGAAAGAACGTTATTCCCCTATGTAGTTAATTGCGGAACTTGTGATTAAATTGATTGTATCACCCATTCACATAGACATATAGTGTATTGGATATAATTAATGCCCTTATAACTTCTATCTCTTTTGTGGATGTTTATTTGGAATGGTGTGAGTTAATTGAAAGATGGCTCATATTAGTTTCGTGTTCCCGCTAGCATTCTTAACAATTGTAACACATTAATTCTTGATAGTTAATAGAGCTAAAACATTCATGAAATTAGGACCCCATGCCTCTATCATATTATTCTAAACAAATTAGCCGTTACTTCATTAGTTAATTGTTATCTGCAAATAAACCATTTTAGTTCGTTCATGCTTCTATAATTAACCAAACATTGTTGAATAGACATATTTACTAAAATAACCGAGTCTTCGTGGGAACGATCCTTATTTCCCTATATTGCTTTTGGACTGCGTACACTTGCGTAGAGAAAATAGCGAACACATAGCCATATCAGACAATCCAGTTCAACACTCCAAAACAAAGCACATTGATATAAGGCATCATTTTATCAAGGAGCATGTTTAAAAGGGAAATGTGAAACTGGTTTATGTTCCAACAGAAAAGCAGCTTGCATACATATTCACCAAGCCACTGGATGAAGCAACTTTTACCAGGTTGGTGAGTGAACTAGGAATGCTAAATCAGGGATGATTCACTTACTGATTTATCATTTCGCAGCGCATGACAGAAACTTTCAAAGTTACTGTCATTAGAAGGTACTATCATGAGAGGTTACTGTATTAAGTGCTACTTGTTCAGACAGCATGTTTGCTATGACTATGCTAAAATGATTTATCATTTTAGATATCATGTTTGCTATGACTATGATAAAATGACTTATCATTTTAGATATCATGTTTGTTATGACTATGCTAAAATGATTTATAATTTTAGATATCATGTTTGCTATGACTATGCTAAAATGACTTATCATTTTAGATATCATGTTTGCTATGACTATGCTAAAATGGTTTTACATGTCTGTCCTAATGTGGTAATAAGTAGTCAAGTATCTTTAACTTAATTTGTGTGTAGGTAGTGACAGCATGTTTTTGCGCCTAGTTTACTGTCAAATAAACTTGCTGTCACTCATTCACCTTATTGACAGAAATGTTATTAGCGCACAGGTTGCTGTCAACAAAAGTTGCTGTCAATAAAAGTTGTTGTCACGAGAATTTGCTATCAACGATAGTGGAGAGAAGAAAAGCGCACAGGTTACTGTCAATGAAAGTTGCTGTCACGAGAAGTTGCTGTCAAAGATAGTGGAGAGATATACATTTATTTACAGTAATATATATATATATATATAATTTTAATCCACCAATCCACGATCTAATAGCAACTGTCACGTGATATAGCAAGTGGGGTTAATGGGTAAAATCATTACCACACGTTCAATTAAGACAAGTAAACACGATTCATCTTATAAACTGAATCTACCGTTTAATCTTCTATCACTCTCATCTGCAAAACCTTTCAACCTTCTACATCCAAAAACCACATTTTCTCTCTCACTTTTCAGAACACTCATCAATGGCACCCAAACAATCTATTGCTCAAACTAACTTTGCCGGTATCCATTCTCCTGGTGATACCGGTGAAAACTTCAAAGGACTTATTTCATTCATAAATAAATCCTACTTAGGTCATGCAATAACCTCAACCCCTAAGCTTGATATTGATAGAATTTAAAAATTCTGGAAATCTGCCAGTATTCAAGGAACTGGAGAGAATGAAGCAATTAACTTCAAGATAGATGATGAAAGCCATTCTCTCTCAGTAAAGGACATTAATAACGCTTTGGGTATTGTTTTGGCCAGTGGAGAAAGTTTTCAGGGCTTAGCAAACGATGACACTCTGAAGAGGTTCTTTCTAAAGATTGGGTATTCTGGTTCTAAACTTGAAGGAACCTCTGATAAATGGTATCAAACGGGAGAAATGGACAGGAAGTATCTAAGAAAGGAGTGGAGCATGATCTTTGACGTCATGGTGAAGGTGTTCTCTACTAAGTCTACAGGCTGGAATGGAATACCCTCATATATCAAGAAACTCACTCATTCTTTAGTCCATGGATACAAGGTGAACATTGGAAAGCTAGTCATGGCACAATTGAAAAGCGCCATAGGCAAAAAGGTATACATATACCCTCGCTTTTTAACAATGTGTATTAATCATATTTGTGGAAATGTTGTAGATGCTCCTCATTCTGAGGAATGTTCTGTTTTAAAGAAAAACACACACACATCTCTCAACACACAAAATTTAAATGCACATATTCCACTATGTCTAACACAACACATGGTTAATCAAGTGCTCAACCTTGATTTTCCATTACCTACAGGGTATACTGTTTTCACAATTGAGAATGAGACTGAATTAGACCTAAATTCAGTTAACCCATATTCTACACCATACACTCCACCTAGGGACTCTAGACTGCCCAAAGCCCTTAAAATAGCCAAACAAGAATCAAAGAAAAGATCCCTAGAGAATGTAACTGGTGAAAATGTTGTGAGTCAAGAGACTCAAGAGGGAGTTACTGCACCTAGTGCAGCAAATAAGGATGGTAGTGAAATAGAACCCACAGTAGCCCCTTCTGAGCCTAAGAAGACGAGAGCTAGAAGGGCCAAGGTTACTGTCAACCACCCTACAGTTTCCCAAAAGACTGTAGAGGATGATAGGGAAATAAACTCACCTCTAGGTGCCTCTTCTCAACAAGAGGCATCTATTGAAATTGGCCTGTCTCTCAAGGCATCTTGTAAAGAGTCTGCACAACCTCAAGAACTCACTCTTGAGGAGCCTATACTTGAAGATACACACATAGAGATAGAGCACAGTGAGAAATTCATACCTATTTTTGATGTTCCACAATTTTCTTCTGTGGAACAGCCAAATGATCCATCTAAAATTTTAACTTCTTCATTCATTCCCACATCAATTGTTTGTTCTACACAACCTAGAGAGGGGGACAGCACCAACCCCTCAGGTTTTGATCATCCATCTCAAACCATGGATGAGCCCCCATTAAGTGGTCCACAAGAACCCATTTCTCAAAGTGAAATGAAAACCACCCCTTCAAATACTGGACTAGATCAAGGTGGAAATATGTCAGAAATTGAAACAGCCAGCATCTTGATCGATTCCCTCAAAGCATCTTACCCAAGGGAAGTTGCTGTCACAGCCAAAGTTGCTTTCAAGGACAATCCAGAAGGTTCTGTCAAACCATCAAGTGACAGTGACATTCTGGTAAAAGATACTATCAAGAGCCTTCCTAAAGTTACTGTCAACACACCTTATGACAGTAACTTACAGAACAAAGATGTTGTCAACACTGTCCAACCCCAGTACCAGGAAGGATTAATTGAAGATATATCTGATGATGACATGCCACTCTCCAAGGCTTTCAAGGTAAAATCTAAATCTTCTCTTTCTTCTTTGCAAGCTAGTAATGCTCATACTCATGCATCTAGGATGAGTGAGGGAGTGCAAAAGAAAAGAGAGATAAAAGAAAAGAGAAGTGAGCCTAAAAATGAGAGGTAGCCAAATGTGCTGGCAAAAGGTGAGGGACTTGAGCATGTCCAGAGTGAAAATGAGGGAGCCATCTATCAAAAGGCATTAGGCCTTGAGGGACTTACTGTGAGAGGTGATGAGATCACCAATAAAAATAATGAGAGTGTAAGAACCCCAACAGCCTTCTTGCCCCAGACTTATCCCTTACCTACAAAGAGGCTTAGGTCTGGTGGTCCTTCTGCAGAAACAAATGAAAGACTCAAAGCTATTGAAGACAGGTGTGTAATCATGGAAAGCAAGTTAGACAACCTGTCCTCCACTGTAAAGACTGGATTTGCTGAATTTCAAGCAACTCTGATGTCTCTTTCTTCCATTATCAATGCTGTCAACTTAACTAAGGGGGAAAAAATGATAGATCAGAAAGAAGCTGAGCAACCAGTAAGGAAAATGAAGTCACAAGGGAAAGCTGAGAGTCAGGGGGAGCAAAGGAGTCAGGGGGAGGAAAAAGAAACTGCAAAAGCCTCTAGAACTGGTGAATTTTTTGAAACTGAAATAGATGAGAAGACAATGCTAGTATCTAAGGAAGTATTGGAACAGATACAAAGAAATCAAGCATCTTCCATCAAAATTAGTGAACCAGTTCCTGAAAAGAAAGAATCCATTTTGGAGAGGCTTTGGAGAGAAAATGAGGAGTCAAACAGAATGGGAAAAGGCATGGACAAGATGCCTGAATATGTGAATCCTCCTGAGTTTGTTACTTGGACTGATGGAAGCACATACTCTCCAGAAGAAGCAGAATCCATGATGGTGAGTCATATGGAGAGTACCCTAAACAACAAGGATGAAGAATTCAACAATCTGGTGAAAGAGGCAATCAAAGAATCAGGAGAAAAAACTGCTAAACTAGTAGAGGCACTAAAACAAAGAATTATCAATCTATCTGTGAAGATTAGCTCAGAGAGAAGATGGGCAGTTGAAGTATTTCTGAGGAGTAGACACTCAATATTCATAACAATGCAACTGCTAGAATCTTTCTCTGCCAGGATACAGTACATCCTTGGGCTACTTGTCAAGACTAGAACAACAATCTTCAATGAAAGTCTTCATGTACAATTGAACTCCATGATTAACAGCAAACTCCCAGAAGTCAGTCTTCAGCCATATGGTGTAAGCTTCAGACAGGTTACAGCCAAAGGAGCTAAGGGACTTGGATTTCTAACACTAGGAGGCAAAACCAACCTACAAAGCAAAATCATCATGGATGTACTGAACATATTGCTGAAAGCTCCCATAACCAAGGAAAGGGTTCAAGCTGTTAAGGACATCCACAAGCTTATGGCAAAGAGAGATATAAAGTACAGTGCTGAAATCAAGAAACTCATTGCTCAAGTAAATAGAAATGCCAGAGGTGGAAGTTGTTCTTTTGATGATACCTTGGATGAAGATTTTGATGACAATAAAGGTGGAGGTGAAGCTGGAGGAACTAAAGAGTCAGAAAAGGGAAACTCTTCAAAAGAGCAATCCCAAGCTAAAGAAGCTGAGCCAAAGGAAACTTCAGAAACTCCTGGAACAAGCAAGAAAAATGAAGAAAAGGAGGAAGAAAAAAAATACTTGAAGCATTAGTGTAACACCCCTAGATCCAGGGTCAGGGATCTGGTCGTTACGGTCTCAATATCCATCCATAAAATCAACATAATTTAAATTACAACCTTGTGACCCAAAACAACAACATAAAACACACCCGCTATAGTCCCAGAGATGAAATCAGAGTAACCAACAATATTATTAATCACAAGTTTGAGTTCTTACAACCCAAAGAATTATAATTGTACAATTACATACTCTTTGCCATCCATTAATAGATACCATAATATAAATACATTGAGGCTCAATTGCTAACAACTAGCCTACCAGTAGTTGCATCCTCAACAAAGGTAGCCAAGACCTTAGCGGTAAACCTCTGACGGTTGACACCTGCTTACGCTGTGTGCGCCTTGCGCGGCCATCTGATCTAGCTGTTGTTGTGATATAAATAAATAAAGCAAGGGTGAGCAATAGCCCACCAGAAATATAATTGAACAGTGATAATATATAACAGTCCAAAATATCTTTGAAACCATATGCCATGCATTAACGATGTAGTACCAATATAAGGTATGAGATGAAGTTACAAGGTAACTCAAAAATATTTTTGTTTTGAATAAATATCTGCTATGCAAAAGATAAGCAAGATATTCTCAATTATCATAAAAGAGGAACTTGCAGGAAAAATATTGCAATTCCGGTTTCAACACTTTTTCACCTTGCCAACACCAACAGTGTTGCAGAAATTTCTTACTTTTAGAAGATGAACTAATACGGGAGCATTGCCGCGCCAGATGCCCTGACGTTTACGATGATCAGTCGTATGTCATGCATCTCATCAGTCGTTCTCTACATGTAGAAGGTAGCTCCGACGGATTTACTTATCTACCGCCCTTTGGAACTCCTCAGCCAACGGTTGGGCTATTGCTGGACCGGCGCCACTCGGCCACTTACGCGTCTCCTAGTTCGAATATCATCCATGACTCTGAAACGTAAAGTTCGTTCCCCTTTTTCCCCAAGTGTAACACTTGTTGATAGGACTCCACAAAGTAGTCGTATCTAATTGGAAAGGAAAATTCACCAATATTTCCCAAGCTGATGCTTGTTAATGGATATAAACTTGTTACATCAATCATACCCCTCGAGCGTTGAGGAGGTAACCAAAAGACTCATATCGATGCTTGAAAGAATCAAGATGTGAGTGACAAGATAGTTTTAGCAAGTATAGGACCGGGCAGTCCAATAAATAACATCGCTCAAGTGAGGTCCCCTTATATACGTTTGGAAGTTGAGCGAGTATTTAAATCTTCCTTAAGATAGATTTAAATGAAATTAAAGTTTTGGGAACCTCCCCTTGATAAAATAGTCATAAAAGACTCCGAAATATTTTACATAATATCTGAAGGTGAAAGATAGCCTTCGAATAATATAAATCATTATAAAAAGAATTCAAAGGAATTTTATTAAACATTCCAAGAATGTTTATTAAATCAATAATAATTAAGGAATATGAATAAATCATAATATTGCTCGTAAGTAATCCTCGAATGAATATATAGAATTATTTATTAAATAAGTCTCTTCGTAAATGAATATTTAAAATAATATTCCTTGAATAAATAAACTTAAATAAATATTTAAAATAATATTTACTGAATAAACCAAACCTTAAATGAATATTTGAAAATAATATTCATTCAATCAATACATTCCAAATGAATATCCAAATAATATTCATTTAGTAATCAAAACTTTAATGGAATATTCGAAGTAATATTCCTTGAGTAAATAGAACTTCCAATGAATATTTTAAAATAATATTCATTAAGTAAATCAAACCTTAAATGAATATTCGAAAGTAATATTCATTAAATAAATAAAGATCAAATGAATATTCAAGATGATATTCGATAAATAGATAAACTCAAATAAATATTTAAAATAATGATTATTAAGTAAATAAAAACTTAAATGAATATCCAAATAATATTCATTTAATAAATATTATTCTAAATGAATATCTAATTAATATTCATTTAGTAATCAATACTCTCAAGGAATATTTGAAATAATGTTCCTTAAGTAATTAGAATTTCAAAGAAATATCTTAAAGTAATATTCATTGAATAGATAAAACCTTAAATGAATATTCGAAAGTAATATTCATTTAATAAACGATATTCTAAATGAATCTTGAAATAATATTCATGAAATAATCAAACTCTAAATGAATATTCGAAATAATATTCATTTAATATTTCTCGACTGAGATAATACTCAAATAACATTTCTCGAAAGATTTCCAAGTAAATAATACTTTATGGAAATATAATTAATGTGTAATAATAACATTCCTCAAAAGGAATACTAATCTGTCGTTGGAATCCCTCCGGGTTTCCAAGACTATATCTATATCTCAAAATACCGACTCCCGGTCTACATTTAAAGAATGAATATCACATGCCCTTCACTAAGGGTCTTAACCAAAAATCCGGCTTATACTGATATATCGTATCTAGTCTATAAGCCAATATCAGTTCAGGGAACAAGTATTGCAATATAACTTGAAAGTAGACATGCATGCTATGGCATATGTATACAACAATCATCATATATATATATATTATCACAACAACAGTTCCAAGTATTGGAAACTTGCCTGAGAATCGAGTGCGGGTAGGGGTAATGTGTCCCGGGTCAGCTCGACAATCTATAAACAATCAGAATATTTAAGATTAACCACTTAACGCTTATTAAAAGGCTAAGTATAAACTCCACTTAAATCGAAACATGTTTTCGAGTTATCTCGTTACATCTCTTTTAGTGTAACTCTTTTTATCCCCGATACGATCCGACATTCGTTCGTTATCAAGACATGTCATCATGCTTATACTTGGTATATACTTAAGTCGTATAAGTTCTAAGGTTGGTCGTTTACGAATCAAGATTATACCTCGAGTGTTATCGCCCGTTTTCTAAGTTATAACCAAAGTCATACCTTTAAGGGGTTCGTTCGCGTTTAACCTTGATTCAAACATTTTTATAAAATCGGAAAACGATCCATTCGACATGTGGTTTTCTCCCACACCTTCCTTTTTACCTCTAATATTTAATTAATAAGATTCGCCACTGATTAAACGACATTTAAGGGAATCAATTTCAATTACGAACTTTCGATTACGGTTTCGAACCTCTTTTACGAATTTAATCATAACTCCTAAACCGTAAGTCCATTTCATACGATCTTTATATCAAAACGAAGCTTATAACATAATCTAGCTTATCATGGAAGAAATCGAAGTTAATCAGTGGTTTATACCTACTGTCAAACTCGTGTTCTTAAGGTTAATGAAATTTCGGCATTATGACGGCTATAAATCGAACGTTCCAAAAATCATACAATCAAACCAAGCCACACCGGGCATACCATTCATTATTCATCAAAAACTCATCTCCTAAGTCAAGGTTACTGATTATATATCAAGTCCATCATACCTCTTTAAATCACAAAAATCAATCACTTAATCATGCTTAAAACATCACCAAGATCATACTAAACTAACAATCATCAAGAACAAGCATATACTTAAAATCAAGCCTAGGGTTTCAAGAGTGTTATACCTTCCTTGGGGTGTATGTGAGTCTAAAAATCCTTGATCTAGTCCTTAGAACACCTTAATATGGCTTAGATCATCAAAAGAAAACAAGAACTCAAAGTTAGTTTCTTGGATTTACTATTCATCATCAATCTTGTAAAATTCATAATAATTCGAAAAATGAGAGTTTAATGCTCAAATTTTTACCACATCTTGGCCTCTTCATAGGCTTTGTTTTGAGTCCTAGTTCATCAAATTTGAAGCTTCCTAGCTAGGGTTTTGAGCCCCCTTTTTCCGTTGGTCAGAAACTGTCCAGAACATGGCAGTTTGGTTTCTTCAACTTTGAGCAAGGATTTGACTAGGCTATACTACTTTTTTTGCCATGAAATTTTGAACGAACCTTACCCATGGAGGGAAGAGGCTTGGGTTAAAATTTGGTGGTTTTATCATGGATAGAAATGGAGATATGAATTTGCTTCTTCTTGATGGTCCTGCTGGACAGTTTGTTCAAAATGGAGAGAATGGAGTGCTAGGCTTGTTCTCTTGCTCTTATCTCCACTAAAATGAATTATTGTGTTTGTATGGATAATATCTTCCATAAAGCTACTTTATTAAAGGTGGTGTGGTCATGGATGATGCAAATTAAAGGGACAAGTGTTGCATTCTTGTGATAAGGTGTGTGTTGTAAGCTAAGTGTTTGGTTGGTTTTCTAATAATGCTAGTTAACTTGTAACTAGCTTGGTTACTTGGCTTTATCCACTAGCACATGTATGTACCTTGGTCCTCTGCTTGTTTCTTTGTCCATTTATTGCTTAATTCGTTGATCGTTCGAGGGAATAACTCATTCGTTTCTAGTTAGGGTTTTACCGAAAACCTTCTTGATATTTATAGTACTATTTTCCATCTTTCTTAATACTTCTCGAATTTAAATTCCTTAAATCCCTTTTATAAATCCTTAAGTCTTGCAGTGTCCAGGGAAATCTCGGAGAAAATAAAAGTGCTCTCTTTCTGAATCCGACAGCTTTTACATACACTTATTTTCCTCCTGGATCACTAATACGAACTCAGAAATCCGTTCCGAATACCGGATATAGCATTATTATAATAATATTCTAAATCCCACCAAAATCACTATTCATCACTTATTTTTATTTAATTCCTATAATTAGGAAAATGAACCTGGTTCACCTTCGAGTGTTCCTTAACCTTTTTACGGAACCGCTGGGCTTATAATAGATATTGATTTGGATGACATGAGGGTATCTATTTCTCTCTATGGAATCTTATCTTAACTTTCTAGGAGATAGATTATTCTAATCTAAGTTATAACCCAATAGCATCCTTCAGGCCATATAACCTTGGAATATACATATCCTGTCATTATTCATTCTTTAAAGCCAGTATTACATTGTAGTTGTAACCACTGTTCACTCTTACATCAATATATAATAAAAGTTTTAATTCTACCCAAAAATCTGGGTTCTTACAGTCTCCCCTCCTTAAAAGGATTCCGGGACAGAAGACAATTGGTCACTTGTTGGTTATTTCGCTTTCCAATTCTCTGGTCGATCCTTACACATTCCAATCTTTCTAAAGCACATCGTACTGGTGCTACAATACACCCTTTATCCGTTCTACCAATTCTTTGATACTTTCGCACAACACATCATCCGGTATACGCTCTTGCCCGTTTTTTTTTATACTATTAACCTTATTGGTACGTGCAGTGACTTCGGTATCACTAACGCGCTACGAAGTTCGGAGATAACCTCACTCGTAATTTTGCAATTCCTAATCTTCGCAATCTCGATGTATATATATTGAATTAGAAGAATTTATTGAGAGATCACTATGATCAATGAACATTTGTTATATTGCATAGCTAGTACAGAAGGGGGCCAGCCTTTAGTACTTGACAAGCAATTAAACAATTAATGGCATTCCACTTAGACTTCTATCACACAGACAGATCGTCACGTAGCAGTACCTCCCCTCCTTAAAGGGTTGTTCTTCTCAATTCAGAAGAATATGAATAAGTGAGAAGAAAAGAAAAGAATTTCAAAGAATTATATAAGAAAATTTTCATGATTGTCAAAAATATCATACTTAGAATTTACCTCTGAACTATAGAGGTTTATTAGAGAAGAAAATAATCGTATTCGTATCAAATACTACTTTGTCGTAATCTCATATATCACATGTCCTTGCTGCTCTGTCCATCATTCTATGGACCTATACTCTTGTTCGATATTAGCATCACTTACTTTTGGAAAATCCTTCAACCTCTCAGGTTAAAATCTTGGATTTCTCGCTTGACATTATTATTACTGGCATTTCACGCCACGACACTGGCCATTTCATATTCATAATTCTAACACCATCAGGTTGTCATTCCAAGAGCTCGTTAGGAAAACCCATTCATCAATCCATTCATAACATTCCTTGCTTCACATTCCATAATTATTTCCCAATCTTTTCTTTATCAATCACATCCTTCGTATTATCTAATTCTTATTTACTTCTGTTGTTTATCTCCACCGTCATCTCAGGGTTGAGACACTCGTCACCTTTACTCAATACGCGTTACACGTTTGGGGCCAAATTTTCCTTTGTTCAACCATCTAGATTTCACTTTTTCATTCCATGAGTCTCTTTATTACTCAATCAATCTATTCCATATTTCCTTGAATTTTCCAAACTTAAAAGGAGTCAATTTGTATGTCATTTATGTTCCTAATTCCAACTTTCTGTTTTGGCCAATACCCTTGCCCTGTCAATTCCATACTTTTCTCACTTCATTACTGGAGCTTCTCATGAGTCCTATCTGACTCTCTTATTGATTTTCAACTCTATTTCCATCTCTATCAGCCACTTGTCTTCATTTCTACTATAATCATTCTATGAACCATCATAGCCGGATCATTTATTACAAATATCCCGTCGTCTCCAAAATTAAACCATCCGAAATTGACCTGGACGATTTCTCTAACTTAGATTCAATTCGACATTTCCGCAGTCGTTAACACTTAATTTCTCAGAAGAATCACCACCACATTAATGTAGTCCATGGTTGAATCACCTCGTTTGTCCTTTACATAGTGCTTTAATAGCTAATCCTACAGGTTTCATAATTGTCAGATTAAGATCCTCTAGGAAGACAAAATCATCACTATTCCTTATCCATAAGGAATACTTCCTGAACTTGATGTAGATATTACATGAAGCAGATAAAATTGCAGAAGAGCTTCAAGCATCGTAGCTATGCCAAGTTGACGAAATTATCAATCATATATCTTCAGTAGAAGACTGGAAGCTAACGGTTTACTTAGTCAATTTCGTACCAGGTCCTGGTTTACCTCAACATAGGACCTCCTAACGCAGGTAATATGCTTAAGACGACATCAGGAATCGAATCTTTACTTAAACTACTCTTATGGTTGATTCTTGTACAATCATTAGAGGGAATGTAAATTCCTCTACCACATTCTGACCTTCAAAGTCCTTCTCAATACCAATCCGTTTCTTTGGTATGAGCATTCATAATTACTCCTCACTACTTAAAGTGTCGGCCACCTCATTGGCCTTTCCTAATAATAATTTCTTAAGACCAATGTTTTCTGGATCTATTCCAACTCAGGGTGAAAGCATTCTCCCTTGAACTCTGCTGAATGAGAGAAAACATATTCCAGTCTTTTCTATAAGTTATTGCTTCCACCTTTCTGTGTGATCTTCACTACTGTTACTGCTAGTCATACTTAGGATATTTCTATTCTTAGTTCTAGGATAATCTCAACCTTTATTGGTTCAATCCTTACTTTCTCATGGTTTCACACATGCTTCATCTAGCCTTATTATTTATCTACATTCCTCACCAAACTTCCATTTTGAAGTTCAGAATATATTGCCTTTTTCTTATAAGGTTTTCTTAGGTCATCCTTATCATTCCTCCTGTATTTCCCGGGTACAGGGTACATCAAAATATCAATAATTAATCCTATAACAATTCGGCCTATGCATTTTTCGAGGCTCCTCTCAACAAATCCTTACAGGTTATTGATACCTTGGTCGATTCAACTTAAATCGTCTGATTTCACAATGTCTTTATTAGGGGTGATGCTATCCTATATGCATCCCCCAGGTTTCGTCTTAATCTTATGGACATTCTATCCTCAATTCTATTTTCAAGGAATATTTACATCTTGTACTTGGCAATTCAATCATATGTCCTTAATAAGGGTCTCTTTTAATCATTCTCATCTTGATAGTCTATAAGTAGACTAATGCTAACCTCTTCTTTCAAACGAATGTTAGTCTATATGACCTTCCAAAAGACAACACATGTCTATCTGCTCTTTCTTACAGAACTTGGTAATGGTAGCAAGGATGTTCTGGAAGATATTGGTCGTGTTCAACGTGAATCTCTTAATGCCTAATGCTCCTCTTGAGGACACTAAGTTTCAGATAACATTTTTGCATCATACTGCACCATCTCTGACAATCCTCTTAACCTTTACTGGTCACCATCCTCGTTCCTAACACATCCATGGTATTTATAAAATCCATTATCATGTATCTCAATTCGTTTTATATCAAAAGTCCTTGCGGTTGGCGCTTGATTAGAAGCACCCCGCTTTATCCTTACCTTGCTGGTTCAGTCACTCGATAATCTTTAGTGACTTGGCCCCAACTGGCCATGCTAAAATATGTGAGTTTAGGGGTCGGCTAATAGCATTACTTTTCTAGCAATTGCTGGCATAGTGCCTTCTACTTTGATACCTTTTGATCTTTTCAAAAACTTCACTCCATATAAGTCTCAATCGACTCCTCAGTGATGTATTCATATAATCCGAAAGACAAGGTTTGCCAAATTTTGTCCAATTCCTTTCCAGGATTAGGGAAACTTCAGTTAATCTATTCACTCACTAGTAACATGCCACATCTTCCCGATACATATTCGTCCTATTAGTCGATACTACCAAATACCAGTCTTCTTAACAACTAGTCTCAGAAGGAACACTACCGTCGGGGTTAGTCGTTCCTCAACATTGGCACTACCAAGGCCATCCGAATCCGATGAACTGTGCTGTCTAAATGTATTCGAAATTACGCCGTCGTGCTGCATAAGCGCAGACCTATACCTGTATGAGTTGCATCATAATATCTCCCAAAGTTTCCTTCTTCCATTAGGCAATGCCAACCCTGGTCATCACCAACTTCACCTTTAGCTCCAGGAAGATCTTTTCACGTTTATCTTGTCCATTCAAACTTTTATTCTTATAATAAGTCGGGTTACGGGACTACACTTTCTGTAAATTCCTGAGCAAATCTTTGGTAATACCTTGTGAATTTTATGAAATTTCTCACCTTTGCCAGTGTGGTTGGCCAATCTTCATTTGAAACTGTCTTTAACTTGGTAGGGCCGACCAACACTACTCTTATTGATTATGTGTCCTATTGCTGGACTTCATTTTGCCAAAACTCTTATTTCGAGAACATGTCCTACACCTGTCCTATCAGGTTGCACCTAGAAGCATTCTCAATTACATCTCGACCACTGCTCGCCTTGCCTAATCCATTTATGATTCAGTGTCAGAATGAACTTAAGGTAACTACCATAATCCATTCAAGGAAAAGAAAGAATTTAATATTCTTCTGAATCACATGCAACTAATGTTTCTGGTTCATCATTTCACTGACTTGAACTGAACTTATACTTGGTTTCTTGACGATAGCCTCATTACTAGTTTATCATAGACTCACTGGTCTTTTAGTCTTGTAGGTTCCGAGATCATTGTCTCGCTTACTACTTCCTTATGTAACTTTATCCATTCAGGCCATTGCTTTCCACTATCTTTACTTTCTTAGCTAATCCATTCATAAAATAGACATCTCACTGGATTAACCACCTCATCAATCTTGATTGACTTTATAAATTATAACCTAGGAACTCTGCCTTCTCATGGCGAATTATCATCACTAAGATTCACACTAATCCATTTATCAGATAATGTGGCACTTGCTGCCTCTATCTCAACTGCTCCTGGAGACTCTGCTCCCTGACATATATTGATGCCTTTGATAATCATGCATCATTCTCACTCTATCCCCATATAAGATCTCAAGTAATTCCTCAAATCCATCTTACATGCTGGTACTTCATCTAGCAGTCCCGCTATGAATCCAATACGCATCTTTAATTCTCTTAATAATATCTCAGCTCTTTATGCTCACTTTTCTGAGCACTGAACCTTAACTCTTACAGTCTCTCTGGCTGTAGCCCTCATTCCTTAAGTGTAAACTCCTTATACTTATCAATATTCTCCTCCTCTGCTGGAACCTCTTCCGGGTCCTCAGTAGGGTACTCTATCGAATCCACCATCCGATCTTCAACATCAAAACAAGCATCATTATGTTATTGCTCGTAATCTCCAAGGTCTGTCGCCTTACTAGTCGATACAAGAACGAGCTAAGTTACTATCATGATACTTTAGGGTTCCCATAAGGGTTTTATATGTCAATACTACATTATGTAGTCTGACTATGAACTTGGCAAGAGTTCTTATTATCTTAATGAATTTATTGTTTTAACGTCGCATCATCTCTGGGATATATAACGCTCTCTCTGATACCATTTCTGTAACACCCCTAGATCCAGGGTCAGGGATCTGGTCGTTACGGTCTCAATATCCATCCATAAAATCAACATAATTTAAATTACAACCTTGTGACCCAAAACAACAACATAAAACACACCCGCTATAGTCCCAGAGATGAAATCAGAGTAACCAACAATATTATTAATCACAAGTTTGAGTTCTTACAACCCAAAGAATTATAATTGTACAATTACATACTCTTTGCCATCCATTAATAGATACCATAATATAAATACATTGAGGCTCAATTGCTAACAACTAGCCTACCAGTAGTTGCATCCTCAACAAAGGTAGCCAAGACCTTAGCGGTAAACCTCTGACGGTTGACACCTGCTTACGCTGTGTGCGCCTTGCGCGGCCATCTGATCTAGCTGTTGTTGTGATATAAATAAATAAAGCAAGGGTGAGCAATAGCCCACCAGAAATATAATTGAACAGTGATAATATATAACAGTCCAAAATATCTTTGAAACCATATGCCATGCATTAACGATGTAGTACCAATATAAGGTATGAGATGAAGTTACAAGGTAACTCAAAAATATTTTTGTTTTGAATAAATATCTGCTATGCAAAAGATAAGCAAGATATTCTCAATTATCATAAAAGAGGAACTTGCAGGAAAAATATTGCAATTCCGGTTTCAACACTTTTTCACCTTGCCAACACCAACAGTGTTGCAGAAATTTCTTACTTTTAGAAGATGAACTAATACGGGAGCATTGCCGCGCCAGATGCCCTGACGTTTACGATGATCAGTCGTATGTCATGCATCTCATCAGTCGTTCTCTACATGTAGAAGGTAGCTCCGACGGATTTACTTATCTACCGCCCTTTGGAACTCCTCAGCCAACGGTTGGGCTATTGCTGGACCGGCGCCACTCGGCCACTTACGCGTCTCCTAGTTCGAATATCATCCATGACTCTGAAACGTAAAGTTCGTTCCCCTTTTTCCCCAAGTGTAACACTTGTTGATAGGACTCCACAAAGTAGTCGTATCTAATTGGAAAGGAAAATTCACCAATATTTCCCAAGCTGATGCTTGTTAATGGATATAAACTTGTTACATCAATCATACCCCTCGAGCGTTGAGGAGGTAACCAAAAGACTCATATCGATGCTTGAAAGAATCAAGATGTGAGTGACAAGATAGTTTTAGCAAGTATAGGACCGGGCAGTCCAATAAATAACATCGCTCAAGTGAGGTCCCCTTATATACGTTTGGAAGTTGAGCGAGTATTTAAATCTTCCTTAAGATAGATTTAAATGAAATTAAAGTTTTGGGAACCTCCCCTTGATAAAATAGTCATAAAAGACTCCGAAATATTTTACATAATATCTGAAGGTGAAGGATAGCCTTCGAATAATATAAATCATTATAAAAAGAATTCAAAGGAATTTTATTAAACATTCCAAGAATGTTTATTAAATCAATAATAATTAAGGAATATGAATAAATCATAATATTGCTCGTAAGTAATCCTCGAATGAATATATAGAATTATTTATTAAATAAGTCTCTTCGTAAATGAATATTTAAAATAATATTCCTTGAATAAATAAACTTAAATAAATATTTAAAATAATATTTACTGAATAAACCAAACCTTAAATGAATATTTGAAAATAATATTCATTCAATCAATACATTCCAAATGAATATCCAAATAATATTCATTTAGTAATCAAAACTTTAATGGAATATTCGAAGTAATATTCCTTGAGTAAATAGAACTTCCAATGAATATTTTAAAATAATATTCATTAAGTAAATCAAACCTTAAATGAATATTCGAAAGTAATATTCATTAAATAAATAAAGATCAAATGAATATTCAAGATGATATTCGATAAATAGATAAACTCAAATAAATATTTAAAATAATGATTATTAAGTAAATAAAAACTTAAATGAATATCCAAATAATATTCATTTAATAAATATTATTCTAAATGAATATCTAATTAATATTCATTTAGTAATCAATACTCTCAAGGAATATTTGAAATAATGTTCCTTAAGTAATTAGAATTTCAAAGAAATATCTTAAAGTAATATTCATTGAATAGATAAAACCTTAAATGAATATTCGAAAGTAATATTCATTTAATAAACGATATTCTAAATGAATCTTGAAATAATATTCATGAAATAATCAAACTCTAAATGAATATTCGAAATAATATTCATTTAATATTTCTCGACTGAGATAATACTCAAATAACATTTCTCGAAAGATTTCCAAGTAAATAATACTTTATGGAAATATAATTAATGTGTAATAATAACATTCCTCAAAAGGAATACTAATCTGTCGTTGGAATCCCTCCGGGTTTCCAAGACTATATCTATATCTCAAAATACCGACTCCCGGTCTACATTTAAAGAATGAATATCACATGCCCTTCACTAAGGGTCTTAACCAAAAATCCGGCTTATACTGATATATCGTATCTAGTCTATAAGCCAATATCAGTTCAGGGAACAAGTATTGCAATATAACTTGAAAGTAGACATGCATGCTATGGCATATGTATACAACAATCATCATATATATATATATTATCACAACAACAGTTCCAAGTATTGGAAACTTGCCTGAGAATCGAGTGCGGGTAGGGGTAATGTGTCCCGGGTCAGCTCGACAATCTATAAACAATCAGAATATTTAAGATTAACCACTTAACGCTTATTAAAAGGCTAAGTATAAACTCCACTTAAATCGAAACATGTTTTCGAGTTATCTCGTTACATCTCTTTTAGTGTAACTCTTTTTATCCCCGATACGATCCGACATTCGTTCGTTATCAAGACATGTCATCATGCTTATACTTGGTATATACTTAAGTCGTATAAGTTCTAAGGTTGGTCGTTTACGAATCAAGATTATACCTCGAGTGTTATCGCCCGTTTTCTAAGTTATAACCAAAGTCATACCTTTAAGGGGTTCGTTCGCGTTTAACCTTGATTCAAACATTTTTATAAAATCGGAAAACGATCCATTCGACATGTGGTTTTCTCCCACACCTTCCTTTTTACCTCTAATATTTAATTAATAAGATTCGCCACTGATTAAACGACATTTAAGGGAATCAATTTCAATTACGAACTTTCGATTACGGTTTCGAACCTCTTTTACGAATTTAATCATAACTCCTAAACCGTAAGTCCATTTCATACGATCTTTATATCAAAACGAAGCTTATAACATAATCTAGCTTATCATGGAAGAAATCGAAGTTAATCAGTGGTTTATACCTACTGTCAAACTCGTGTTCTTAAGGTTAACGAAATTTCGGCATTATGACGGCTATAAATCGAACGTTCCAAAAATCATACAATCAAACCAAGCCACACCGGGCATACCATTCATTATTCATCAAAAACTCATCTCCTAAGTCAAGGTTACTGATTATATATCAAGTCCATCATACCTCTTTAAATCACAAAAATCAATCACTTAATCATGCTTAAAACATCACCAAGATCATACTAAACTAACAATCATCAAGAACAAGCATATACTTAAAATCAAGCCTAGGGTTTCAAGAGTGTTATACCTTCCTTGGGGTGTATGTGAGTCTAAAAATCCTTGATCTAGTCCTTAGAACACCTTAATATGGCTTAGATCATCAAAAGAAAACAAGAACTCAAAGTTAGTTTCTTGGATTTACTATTCATCATCAATCTTGTAAAATTCATAATAATTCGAAAAATGAGAGTTTAATGCTCAAATTTTTACCACATCTTGGCCTCTTCATAGGCTTTGTTTTGAGTCCTAGTTCATCAAATTTGAAGCTTCCTAGCTAGGGTTTTGAGCCCCCTTTTTCCGTTGGTCAGAAACTGTCCAGAACATGGCAGTTTGGTTTCTTCAACTTTGAGCAAGGATTTGACTAGGCTATACTACTTTGTTTGCCATGAAATTTTGAACGAACCTTACCCATGGAGGGAAGAGGCTTGGGTTAAAATTTGGTGGTTTTATCATGGATAGAAATGGAGATATGAATTTTCTTCTTCTTGATGGTCCTGCTGGACAGTTTGTTCAAAATGGAGAGAATGGAGTGCTAGGCTTGTTCTCTTGCTCTTATCTCCACTAAAATGAATTATTGTGTTTGTATGGATAATATCTTCCATAAAGCTACTTTATTAAAGGTGGTGTGGTCATGGATGATGCAAATTAAAGGGACAAGTGTTGCATTCTTGTGATAAGGTGTGTGTTGTAAGCTAAGTGTTTGGTTGGTTTTCTAATAATGCTAGTTAACTTGTAACTAGCTTGGTTACTTGGCTTTATCCACTAGCACATGTATGTACCTTGGTCCTCTGCTTGTTTCTTTGTCCATTTATTGCTTAATTCGTTGATCGTTCGAGGGAATAACTCATTCGTTTCTAGTTAGGGTTTTACCGAAAACCTTCTTGATATTTATAGTACTATTTTCCATCTTTCTTAATACTTCTCGAATTTAAATTCCTTAAATCCCTTTTATAAATCCTTAAGTCTTGCAGTGTCCAGGGAAATCTCGGAGAAAATAAAAGTGCTCTCTTTCTGAATCCGACAGCTTTTACATACACTTATTTTCCTCCTGGATCACTAATACGAACTCAGAAATCCGTTCCGAATACCGGATATAGCATTATTATAATAATATTCTAAATCCCACCAAAATCACTATTCATCACTTATTTTTATTTAATTCCTATATTATTAATCATCCAAAAACGTTAACGATCCAGAAAAATGTATTCAGATTTAACAAATGATCCCTAAATTCCGAAAAAAATCACCAAAACCTTCCTTTTCTGGTTTCTTAAAAAGGCAAAGCCGCCGCATGCGCTGCTTTGCCAAACAAAGCCATATGGACAAGATTGTTTACAAAAACTGCAAGTTTTAAATAAGGATAAAACAGTCAATTTGCAATAAACAAAAAAGCAAACAGTATTGCTAAACCTGTGGTCTTTTTTTCCTCTCCCCCTGCTTTTAAACTTCGGCAAACCAAAACCATGGGCAGTATAACCAGGTACCCCCGCTCTTTGTATTCACCTAGTACATTGTATCCCCCCTCTACTTACACTACTGTATCTATATATTTATATATATTTCTTTCAAGTCTATATCTCCATCACCATTGTTCACTTTTCAACTTTGTATCCTTCCTCACTCTTTTCTTCTTTCTCTCATTACTAAACTACACCCACATTCTTGTAAAACCACTAAGACCCTTTTTTGAAATTTTCAGTTTTGTGGTAAATTTGAAATTTTGGCACCTGGGTTTTGTTCAAATTGGTTCTTTTTTAAGTGGGTATGTGAGGGTATGTGTTGGTTTCTTTAAATTTGCTTGCTTTTTAGCTGTATTTTGTATTTTCTTATTGCAGTTCTTGATTTTGTCTCAATTGGTTTTTTTTAAAAAAAAAATTGTGTAATTTTGGTTAATGGAAGCTAATGGTATGTCTAGTGGAATGTTTTCTGGTATAAATTCTGGAATGTTGGGGCTGGAAATGTCACCACAACAGTATCAACATTTACAGCCTCAGCAAAACCCTCAAAACCCTAACTTATCACAACAACACCCACACACACATCAAACTATGGTTTCTTTTGGTCAAAATGAGGTTGATCATCACCACCCTCAGACTCAGCAGCCTGTTAAACAAGGGTATCCGTTTGGTTCGAAACCGCGAACTCAGCAATTGACATTTAGTGATGATGATGAGCCTGGTGGTGTTGGTGCTGAGGATAGTGGTGGGAAGAGAAATGCTTCTCCTTGGCAGAGAATGAAATGGACTGATGCTATGGTGAAGTTGTTGATTGCGATGGTGTTTTATATTGGAGATGATCAAGGTGGTTCGGAAGGGAATGATGTAGGGAAGAAGAAAGGGGGAGGCGGAGGCGGGGCGTTACAGAAGAAAGGGAAGTGGAAATCGGTGTCTAAGGCTATGATGGAAAGAGGGTTTTTCGTGTCACCACAACAATGTGAGGATAAATTTAATGATTTGAATAAGAGGTATAAGAGGGTTAATGATATACTTGGGAAGGGAACTTCTTGTAAGGTTGTGGAGAATCAGAGTCTGCTCGATACGATGGATCATTTGTCGCCTAAAATCAAAGAGGAAGTTAGGAAATTGCTGAATTCTAAGCATTTGTTTTTCAGGGAAATGTGTGCTTATCATAATAGTTGTAATGGCGGTGCTCAACATTCTGCAGAGGCGGGAGCGGATTCGTCTCACATCCAGCAACAGCAACAGAGAAGGGCGTGTTTGCATTCGTCAGACAACTCCCCGAATGTGCATAATATTGGTAGAACAGAAACCGAAGGGTCTAAGATGATGAAAGGGGTAAGTGTTGAAGAGGATGACGATGAGGATTATGAGGATGATGATAATGATGAAGTAGAAGGTGGTGCAAGAGGTCATGACCATGACTCTGATCTCGATGTTAAAACCTCCCATAAGAGGACAAGAAACGAAATGCATGCTTCGGATTCAACTTCACTTCAAGAATTTAGTAGTGAATTGAAATTTGTAGTACAAGATGGTACTAAGAGTTCATGGGAGAAAAGACAATGGATGAGGATCCGGTTGATGCAATTGGAGGAAAAGCGAATGAATCAACAATGCCAAGCATTCGAGCTTGAAAAGCAGAAGATGAAATGGTCGAAGTTCAGGCACAAGAAGGAGCGCGATATGGAGGCAGAAAGGCTAGCGAATGAGCGGATGATGCTTCAAAATGAAAGAATGGTTCTTATGCTAAGGCAAAAAGAGTTAGAATTGCTTGATTTTCAACAACAAAATCAGTCATGTAACAGGAATTCCATGGCTTGATAGCCTAATTAGCAATGATCTTTGTATAGCAAATGGATGAGTTAAATAGTTTTTTTTACTTCTGTTATGTCCATCTTCATTTTAATGAATAGTTGAATGGTTTTGTTTTGGCTAATACTTTTCCCAAGTTCAGTTCATACAATGTTGTTGCTTGAATTTTTCCTACATGTGCTTAGATAGGAAGAATCTAGTTCAGAGAGTGTTAGTTATGGATATACAGAATTTGGTCTAAATTTTATTTCCAATAGAATCCAAAAATGAAGTTTGAGGGAAGAACTCAAGGCATTTTCTTTATTAATATATGTTACAAAAAAGAAAAACACACCCAGTGGGACTCGAACCCACAATCGCCTGATTAGAAGTCAGACGCCTTATCCATTAGGCCATGGGTGCAACTTGAGCAAGTGTTGGTGGTATTAAAAATCACCTATAATTCAGAACTATTACAGTGCCTGTAGTAGTGTTCCATAAATCGCTAGGCGGCCCAGGGCGGTCGGGGTACCGCCTAGCGCCTAATCGGGTAGGCGGGGATTAATCGGACGGATTAATCGGAGCATTAATCGGATATTATAATAATATTTAATATATTAGTCTAATTTACAATTAAACATATCATTTTAAATAAATTAAAAGGATTAATCGGATTTCAAAAATCGAATCGGTTGGTTACCTTCCAGAAGATTAATCGGGGATTAATCGGCTGAATCGGGGATTTTTAGAACAGAGGCCTGTACAAAATGAGTGCAGTTTATTACTGTAGTAATTTTTACTGAACCTTATTTTTTTTTAAACTAAGAGAAATTATATTGATGAAAAGAAATATACGAAGATAAAGACTCCAACACCAACTGTGGAGGAGGGGTAAACAAGTTGTAGCCATCTAGCAAACAAGGAATCATAGCCATAAGATGAGCCACCTTGTTTGCTTGCTTTCTAACATGACGGATAACCCAATTAGTCTTCGGTCTTAGCTTTGTTGGACAAACCTCTAAAATATTTCCAACCTCCAGCTGATACTCTTGATTCTTCTGCAGTGCATCGATCACCAACAGAGAATCACTCTCAATGATAACTTGCTGAGCTGCAATGTCTTCAAGCCAGTGAATAGCTTCCTGCATGGCTGCATGCCTGTAGCCTCCGCTTCCATCACACTAACAGTCCCTGCATACCTCAGATTTTTACCTCGAACAAAATTCTCCCTGTCATCACGAATAGCAAAAAAATCAGTCCCCTTACGAACAGAAGCATCTATATTCAATTTCAACCATCCTTCCGCTGGCCTCGTCCATCTTTGATTCTCTCTGTCTTGAGTACTACTCAAACCAGCATTGCTTGTCCGCTTCTTCTGCATTGCTACCTGCCAATCTAAAACATGTTTCGAGCTTAGTTCGACTGCAACCTCAGGTGTGATGCTTTTGCTTTCCCACTGCTTTTTATTTCGCACAAACCAGATGCCCCATAACACTAGCAATTTTGATAATGTTACCAGAATTCTCCTCACCAATCTTGGTTAGTAAGCAGTGGGGGGCTGAGTCCACCTCCCTCATGTCAAAAATCAACCCTTGCTTCGCAAATGCACAGTCCAAAAAAACATGCAGTAGGTGTTTAACGTCCACATCACACATTGGACAGATTATCGGATTAGGAACTCCCTTACTTCTCAGAAGGTTCCTAGTAGGGATATTGTTCTTACAGAATCTCCATAAAAGTATTTTTATTTTATGGGGAAGATCGAGATTCCACACCTGTTCCAACCTTTAGAAGCAGCGTCTCTATCCATGATATTCCTTCAAGAAAACCAATAATAGTATCCAGACGTAACAGAGTACTGACCATTGCTAGATTCTGTCCACGCCAATTTGTCCTTTGTTTCGTTTTGAGAAAGAATAAATCCTAACGACAATAACATTAAAATTTGACACATTCTTGTTAATATTCTTGTTAACACAGTGAAGTGAATTGAGAATGTAATAAAAATGCAACACAATTGCCTGCTTAATCAATGATAGTATGAAATTATATATATTTTTCAAAATTTGAATACCGTATCAATACTTATGTTACATTGCATTAGTATCTTGAAGACCCAAAAGCCTTGGCCAGAATGCCAAAAGTCCCACTTCAAATGGGAAACATTGTTTGTTGCCTTGCACAAATAAACTAAACATAGATGTATGGAAAAGTTTCCCACATAATGCTATATGAAGGTAGTGGCAATTGGCATGGCTGGCAATACCAAAGTTCTCAACACCTTTCTTATACGCCGAGAGTCACATTTTCAAAATTGGCAGGTATAGTAATTCTAAGCAAGGTTAATACAAGCATATTAGTCTTCAAGCTCGATAATCTTGACCACAGATGCATCTCCCACTTTTTGGCAGACCACAACCCTATCATGCGATTTAATGACTCCTGCGGACTTTCCATAATCAAGTGCGACCTTCAGTACAGACTCGTTTGTTGCGCTAGTTGAATCAGCCTGAAAGGAGACAAAGCAAGTATTAATTATGTTTCCCAAGAATGGGTATAATACTTTGATTTTCCCTTGAGATTTCTAGTTACATCTATAAGGTTCTAGTTGACTGTAGACCAATATAGTATTGATAAGAAGCTCAGTCAAAATAACCAACTGCACTTAAGACCATGATAAATTAGATATTAACCCCACTAATAGTAGATAAAGGCATATTAATGCATAATTGCAAAGAAACCAGAAATAATGCAAGTACACTGGTAAGCCAACAGAACATGAGAGATAGAGGTAACAAAACAAATTAGAGTGGCAAGACTAGATTTAAAAGCTGAAATGCATAGAACCTTTCAATTATTTAATGCACCTAAATATGTCCATCATACTTTAGCTATTATTGTATTAAAGTCTAATCATATCAGAAAGACGGCCAGTAAAAATACAATGTTTGACTTTTGGAAAGATATAATGCAAAGTTAACAATGCCCACAGACCGCCTCTTTTGCTATATCACGCGTGTTTGATACAGGCAAAAGATTAGCAAACACCGCCTTTATAGTTTCCTACACAGGTTAAGAATCAAATCCATATTGAAAGGCATAAAGTGGAAAGTAAAAAAGAACTTACAGGATGACGGGGATCAGCAAGCATAGGAAAAAGTCCTCTGACGATAAGTGATTGCCTTGCCTAAACATTCATCAGGAAAGAGAAGCATTTATATTAGTTTATGTATACATTAAAGACGATTAATTTAAACAATCAAACTCTAGACTCTATCCTTTGAAAGCAATTGACGGAAGGGTAAATGATTTTCAACCATTATACATGCATCAGGGACAGAAACCGTGAAAGTACAAGTAAAAAAAAATTCTGTCACACAAAGATCCTAATTCACATAACTCGACCAATTCAGTCACAATTAATAAAATAAATTAGAACATAGAGATTAGCAAGTAGCAGCCTGTTCATTGTGTTTATAAATTGCTCTATGAAAATTAGCTAAATGAAAATGAATTTGTAAATTTAAATAGCTCTAAGGGAGAGCAAGAAAAAAGGATTGCATTTCCCCTTGGTCAATATAATTTACACACAATTGCTAAAAACAAGACCCACTAATTTCAATAAAATTATTAAGGTGCCAGAATATTTGAGAGATGTTTTTTATTTTATAAAATTTTCTACTTCAATTTAATTACATATGTAAAAAGTGCAAAAGAAATAATCTAAAACAGGCAAGCAACAGAATTAGACTTGAGCAAGGAGCATACCTCAAATGCACCGCTAAAACTCCAACGCAATTGATTTGTCTTGAGCCTTGGGATCACGACCGACAAGACCGGCATTGTTGGGCGATATTTTGCAATTAATCTGTGTGCATGCAAATGTAATAAACTTATATTGGGTTGTAAACTGACTATCATAATCTGTGCATGCAAATGTAATTATTTTGATATTGCAATCTATCAAAAATACATGTTCATACTGGGAAACCTATCAAATACCTTGCGGCCCGGCCTGATGAAGTAAAACAAATGATAACAGATGCCTTCACCTTGATGGCTGCCCGTACCTACACAAAAGAGCAAGCAACCTTTATATAATTATCGTCATACTTGCAATTGTTTCAGTGATAGCACTTGAATGATTCTTAATCATAGTTGAAGTAACAGTTGTTGCAGCACAAAACATAGACTACTAAGATCACTTTTCTTAGATAGAGAATTTACCGCTGACGAAGCAATGGATTCCAAATGTGTCATCGGTTCTCCAACATATTTGACAGTCTTCTTGAAATACATGTCTTGATTAAAGACCTTCTCTGCCTGTTGTACCAAAGAAGTGATCAAACAACAAACCATCCCATCCAGAAAATAGCAACAGAGAAAACTTAAGTAAATTCTTAAAGATAGAATCTACCGAGTACCAAATAATAACATATTAAGCATTTATACATCCAGTTGTATAAAACAATAGACACTTCATGAACCATCAACATACAAGTCCAAAAATCAGGATTATTTTAACCAAAAAAAAAAAAGAAGCAACCATATTATACTAATAGTTTAGCATTTAAATAATTTATTTATTAAAATTAGTCATTTGAGTATTCGACACAACAAAGCGATAGAACTTGTGAATTGTACGTGTCATGAGATTTAAGCTGACAACTTAGACAACTAATAATTGTGGGTTGCAGTAGATTAGCCTAATTCGTGAAACCAAAATATACCTCAGCGCAAATTTTTCCAACGATAGAAATTGTCTCAACGGGATACAACCCACGCAGGGTTTCAGCGCCAAGAAGAATTGCATCACTTCCTGAAAAATATAAAGAAATTTGTCAAAAAAAAAAAAAAAATTAACTCTACACTGGAATGACCGTGAGTAGCTGGCTACATTGGCAGTTTTCAAGAGCAACACTAAGCTGGATATAACCCTACTGTATAAGCCCAACAAAAATAAAGAACCATACTACACCATACGATACAAACTAAGAATAAGATTAGATATGGTATTATACTGACAAGAAGGTATTAGCAACACCAGTCACCATACAACACATAACCCCTCAGAGAAGCGGAAAGAATGAGTTACCATCTAACACAGCATTAGCAACATCAGTTGCTTCTGCACGAGTTGGCCTTAGATTATCAGTCATGCTATCAACAACACGGGTCACAACGGCTGGCTTCCCAGCCATGTTACACTTATAAACAGCAGCTTTCTGAAACAAAAATACCTGCAAAATTTCACACGAACTTCACCCAATTAGAGTTTACACGTGTCAACAAAGAATGTCACATGTCCCGTTCATATGCCAGATTGTAAAAAATGCCAGTCACCTCCCTTAGCACAACAGTCAACAGTACAAAGAAAAGACTTGATATTTGTAAGGTATAGTGATGATAGTGACCAAACATTCTACTCAACCAAACAGAGAATTGCATCATCAAGGGCCTTTTTTTTCTTGGACTTGTTTATAAATAAAGAATATGCTCAGATCAGTTCATAAATGAATTAGCTCAATTTGATCACCTCTTATAAATTGGGCTTTGAGAAATTTAACTCAACACATAAGATTATACCAAAATGAATACCAAGGGCCTTTTTTTTCTTGGACTTGTTTCTAAATAAAGATTATGCTCATCAGATCAGTTCATAAATGAATTAGCTCAATTTGATCACCTCATATAAATTGTAGACTTTGAGAAAATCAATTCAAAACATGAGATTATACCAAAATGAATACTAGTATTGATAAGATTATACTAATTTAAGAAATTTAAGCTCTTTTAGAACTTTCAGATCGCCACGATAAGAAGTTCAACATATTTTTCTCTAAAAAGTATGTGTCCCACATGCAAACATGCAATATAGAGTTTTTAGGCTTATCATATGTTCAATTAGAACTGTCCGTGTTCCTAGAAACCTAACCTAATAATTTCGCCTACTTATAAAGGCTAGGTATGTGTCCTTCATGAAAGAAATATTTTCCATTCAGAGGCGCTTCCATTTAATTACATAATACTTGACAGATAAATTGAACAGAGCTATAAGCCCCCAACCCCAACACAACAATCCACCTAGTAAACATGTACCAGCCCATTATGCAGATTTTGACTGCATGATACAAACAATAGCATGCAGTCATGAATTCATATATCGTGCTAATCCACATTTGGATTTAGTATTATCATATAGAATAATTACTCTAATAACTGACCTTCTCAGGTGGAAGGTCTATACCGAGATTTCCACGAGAAAGGATAATACCATCAGCCTCTTGCAGGATCTCATCAAAATGAGTTAAACCCTATATGAGAAAGAAAAATGTGTAGATCCAAGCTTAGAAAAACTATGAGGAAGGAAATCAATATACTAGATCATTTTATGCAAAAGAACAATCATCGTCATGCATCAATATTTCGAACTCACTTCTATGTTCTCAATTTTTGCAAATATTTGAGTCTGACTCAGATCACCCAGCTTCGATAAATAGTCACGGGCCTGCAAATAAGCAAAAAGAAGTTAGCTATCGCATGAATCTGAGCATTTCGTAACAACTATAGAACAAACAATAAAAAGAAATTTTCAAAAGGCCTCTATAAAGATTGTCAGAAATTGAACTTACTTCACGAACATCTTCTGCATGTCGTGTATAGGAAAGTGAGAGAAAGTCAATTTTATTTTGAACACCCCATGAGCTAATAACCTAAAATTAAGATCGGAAAATTAAACAAAATTCATGATAGATTATAACAACAATTAAAGGAACATAAAGAAGCTTTTGTTACTGAATACATGCACAGAGAATTTCACAAAAAAAAGTACATGCAGATCTTAAAACATAAATGCTTATATCGTTCATGGCTACCATGTCCTTATTAGCTGCAAAAGACTGGAGAAACAATTCTAAGAAGGTAAGAGCAAAGAATATAAAAATAACCTGCATTAGACAAATTTCATACTTCAATTTCTTACTAAACAACTCCTACCAGCATATGTAATTGCTTCATCCATGGAGTCCCAATATTTTAAATGACATTATTATTGTAACATTACATCTAAATTCTGCCCTAAATATATATGATCAACAAACATTGTTATCAAAACAAACATAAGATGCAATAATTTTTTACCTCTTGAAAAAGAATAGTACATTGATTAACAATAAACTTTTTGATCCAAGAGGAATCCTGAACATGATGGAAAGCTGTATGTTTCACATTCAAGTGATTAAAGATTTATGGGTGCGAACTCCTTAGGCACAATAAGATGGCAAGCAGGTTTACTTGCAATAACAAAACTGTTTCTTTTCTGGAGAGGGAGGGATTAAATATATTACCACTACATGTAAGAAAAAAGATAGAAAGATGAAGATCCCAGGCAGAAGCAAATTAATAATAAAAATATTTTCGTTGCGCATCAGCTAAAAGTATCACACACCTCCTTGTCCTTTTCAGAGAGGGTAGGCATTTCGATATGAACTTGACAGACATGGAGAGTGAACATCGACCCAGCCAACGTTGCTGAATTTTTTATCTTGCAAACCACATCATCACCTTTAACACTTTCAACCTGCTCAAGCCATTTTACACAATTCATGAGGTCATGCACAGATCATAGAGAACAAGGTAGGCAAACGCTTCACAAAAAAATTGAACGTAAACTGTTTATTGTTTAAACAAGAAAATTTGACAGAGTATGTAGTTAAAAAATATGATGACAATACTTATAATCAACCTAAAAGCAAATAATCCAAATTTAAATCCCAAGAAAGTCATTAATTATGTCACTCATGCAATTTTTTTCCTATGGTCCTACCTCTAGCCAAACAGAAGTAGTTTCACTTCCTGTGAAGAGATAGTGCCCGACAAAAATAGTATCGCCTGTCTTCACAGCCTGCAAGACCATTCCAACACTCTAGTGATTACAATATTGTAGGTTAAGAAGAAAACAATGAATCGATGCAACATCATTATGCACTTTAAATGGAACAACTCTGTTTATTCTACATATAAATATACAGTTAAATCTCGATAAATGTATACCCTCGGGACTGGAGAATTTATTCATTTATCGAGGTTTAAAACACAATATTTCTATTATGTTGGGACCGAAAAAAGTTAGCAATTTATTGAGGTTATTCAGTTCTAGGATATTTAGTTATTGAGGTTCCACTGTATGAGGGTCAGTATAACCATATTATGATTACGACCGCGTAGAAATAAGAACGCAACACAAAGTTCACCTGTATTTGCATTTTTATAGGTGACAAATTATTCCCCATACATTTCATGTTAAACATCCTATGATCCTATGCTGAATTCCACATGATCCAGATTAAACTTTCTAAATGTAAGATGGGACTAAAGTTGTTGGGATAGAAAATAATAATTTCGTTTTCGTTAACGAGTACAACTTTACAAGGGTGACAAATTGTATAATATAGAGAGTTTACATAGAGATTGACAGAAGAAGTAGAGATTGTATCTCTCTTATGTTGTCTTTATTACATGAGGAGAAGATCCTATATATAGAAGAATTAAGACACCAAAGTCTTATAGACGGTGCCTAACTATGTTAAAGTCTATGGACGGTGATAGCATATGTTGACATAGTAGCTCACAATATTTGACATCAATATTTGACACGCCCCCTCACTCGAAATCCCATCTTGGGATGAAATACCTATATTGGGATTGAAGAGTGGAACACTAGGAGCCTTGAGCGTAACCTAGGTATTCAACTTGACCCATCTCTAGGAATTGAAGACCCATCTTAGGATGAAATACCTATATTGGGATTGAAGAGTGGAACACTAGGAGCCTTGAGCGTAACCTAGGTATTCAACTTGACCCATCTCTAGGAATTGAAGACCCATCTTAGGATTGACCCATCTTGAGATTTACTCATCTTGGAGTTAAAGATCCATCTTGAGATTGCCCATCTTGGGATTCACCTATCTTGGGAATATGTAATTGAGAATGTTGGGATACCGGAACTCGAATTTTTCGACCACACGGTATATTTTAGGCAATGTGAAAATACAGAAAGTTTTGTTTGTTAGCTCTATAGTAGATAGCCATCTTATTAAGAGGTTTTCGACCCCTTTTACCACTGCCAGGAATTTTGTTTGTCGCCTGATTCTACATGGGCAGAATTGGCTGATGAAGGTCCTGGTGAATTTGTCTCCATTCGAGACAATAGCTGACGAAGGGAATTGAGTTCAGTCGCACTCATTGCCCCCGTTGTTGAGATAGCAGAATCAACACGTTCTTCTGACGCAGTGTGATGAGCACTATAGTGAGTGCCTCTTCCTGAGCTTCTACCTGATGAATTGCCACGACCTCGTCCTCCTCGGCCACGACCTCGTAAGTGAGGATGTAAGATAAAGCATTCCTCACGAGAATGGTAAAACTTTTTACAATAGTCACACTGGGGAACATCTTTTTCAACATTCGAAGCATCCACCATCTGTTCTGGTTTGCCTTGATTCTGAACACTTCTCGTAAAAAGTGCAGATCGATCAGGTACAGTATCAATCGAAGCCATACTTTCTCTTCGACTCTCTTCGAGCTGCACACGGCCATGTGCTTCTTCAACTGTAGGAAAGGGAATCTGACCAATGAGTTGATTCTTGATTGAATCATACTACATTGTCAGTCCAGCAAGAAACTTCATCACTCTTTCTTCTTGTACCAATTTTTGGTACTTCTCTTGGTCTTCAGCCTGTTTACACTCGAACACAGTGTAGTGGTCTGACTCCTGCCATAGAGATGTGAGTTCCGAATAATATTCGGTAAATGTTCTGTCCCCTTGAGTTAGAGACCATATTTTCTGCTTTACCTCGAAATGTTTGGCCATATTACTCGAATATGAGTATGTTCGGTTGATGGAATTCCAAACAGCTTCCGCAGTATCAAGAAACAGATAACTTTTGCGAATACGTAACTCCATAGAGTTAAACAACCATGACTTGACCATGGCATTCTCGCTATCCCAATCATCGAAGCTTGTATCATTTGCCAAGGGCTTCTTGGCCTTCCCATTGATATATTTCATCAATCGATGGGATTTAAGTGCAAGTGTGCAAGATTCCGACCATTCCAAGAAATTCTTACCATCAAATTTAGGACTTACATATGGCGTACCATGAAATCCATATTTAACAATCCCTTGATTAATATTTTTACTTGTAGCCGAATCATTCACAACCTCCGCCATTATTTATATATTCGAACCAACAAGTATTATCTCAAACTGCAACTGCTATATATACTAGAAAAAGGACCAACAAATACCTTAATATTCACCGAGCCCAGTAATATATATATAAGACCCAATAACACAGAAGCCCATTAACAAAACATCAGCCCAGTCAAATCAACTTTAAATTCAGGCCCACAAACTCACAACACCAAATAACACGTTAACAAGGACCTGGACAGATATATATAGCTAGAAGCAGCAACAACAACAAAAAACCCCTTGCTGAAATAGAAAAATTCCAACTCTCGATCATCAATAGCACTGCTGGTTACTGCTGGTTAGTTTCAACACGATTTTTTTCGTCTCCCTCAAACCTGATTCAAGGACTGCTGGTTCAGTTAATTCGAAGGAAAACAGTACAGATATATATATATATATACGTATATATATGATTTGTATCAACTGTACTAAATGGAGACGATGTTACCACAGTTGGACTGGGAATGAGAAGACGAACAAGAATGTCTCCTACAGTTTCGCCGGAAAATGACCGGAGGACACCCCACGCGCCGGCGCGTGGGCGCGTGGGTCGGCGACTGAAACCTTCTGGTGGCGCGTGGCGGCGCGTGTGACGTCAGATGGTGGCCGGATTTCTGGGTTCGTCTTGTCTTCTGCTCTTCTTTACAGGTATGTAGGTTTGGTTGGGTTTTGATTTGAACATAAGAATCAAAAAAGAGACAGTGCTGTGCGTGTAGCCTGTTAAGCTTCTTGTTTGAGAGGCCTTCAATCTTTAAGAAACTCTCCTAACCCGCTCTGATACCATGACAAATTGTATAATATAGAGAGTTTACATAGAGATTGACAGAAGAAGTAGAGATTGTATCTCTCTTATGTTGTCTTTATTACATGAGGAGAAGATCCTATATATAGAAGAACTAAGACACCAAAGTCTTATAGACGGTGCCTAACTATGTTAAAGTCTATGGACGGTGATAGCATATGTTGACATAGTAGCTCACAATATTTGACATCAATATTTGACAAAGGGTAATGTTCAAACTTCAAAGTTACAAAGAAAACTTTTGAGGTCAAATTTTATCTTTTTTAAACAAGCACAAGCTTCAACGTATGCAGGGGGAGTATGATGACAATTTATATGCTGCATGAGAGGAATACATACAGAAGACAGTACATAATATTTTTTTTCCTTGCTACATAATATAGAACCTCGTAAGGTTATCTTGTGAATTTGTGATCTATCACATACTGGTGATTGTCAAAGTGCATACTATGTATCAGCCTTTTAGGATCCTGCATTTCAATTGTTACAAGATATACATGGATGACATGGACTCTTCTTTTTCTGTTACATATGTGCATTTACCACCAACACCCCACCAGTCTTTTAGGATCCTGCAATTCAATTGTTACAAGATAGACATGGATGACACAAACTCTTCTTTTTCTGTTACATATGTGCATTTACCACCACCACCCCCCCCCCCAAAAAAAAAAAAAAAAATTGTTGTGTGTTTTTACAACCAAAACATTTCGAAATTAAAGAGTTCTAGTGCTTCACAAATTTACAAGCAAGCAATACATATAGAAAGATTAGAAGTTAGATTGAAATTTTGTAACCTTAGCTAGTCCATCGAAGTTGATTGGCAGCACTTCCGAAGAGGCTTCTTGACCTTGATAAGGAGTCATGATGACAGTGTTATCAGCCTCGAGTGAAATAGACTTTTCAACTTTATTAACCACCTGTAGTTCAGGTCCCACAGTGTCTAACATAATCTGAAACACCCATACAATATTTTAAAACAATATATTTAATTCATATCGAATGGTATAGCGTATACGTAATCCAAAAACTTACTCTAATGTGTTTATTCAAAAAAAGGATGAAATATACAACAAAATTTAACTGCGAACAAATACATACAATTTTCAGGAAAATTTGATGAATGTCAATACTCTATCATTTACTAAAGTATCTATCAGTAAAAAGAAACAGAAATACAGAAGGGTGCTCAGGGGGCTTGAGCCCACCCCTGACTCCTATGGTTTTTCTATTGACCTATAATATAGGATATTTTATACTCCTGTCCGTCATTCTAATATTTAAGTCCACCTTACTAAAATTTGAGCTCGACTGTATTAATATGTCATATTGTAAACTTTAATTACCTTCTCGTGATAGGGTTTAGCAATAGTTTTATAAATTATTAGGTATGAAGTTTTATATGAGTTTTATAAGATGTATGTAATTTTCATCTAGAATGGCCCCCTCTTAATGGATTGGCAGCTTAGACAAATTTTTTTTTTAAAAAGATGGAACTATTTAATACAGCTAAATAAACATTTTGAAACTTAAAAAGGCGCATATACTGATCAATAATGGGACATAGCTAGAAACACATACAGCGCAGAGTTTCTTGGTACTCTTGACAGCCATCTTCAAATTTTCCAGAGTCTCTTGGTGGTACTCAGGCTCACCCCATGAAAAATCAAATCTAGCCACTACAAAAAAAATATACAAAATGCACATAACTATAAGAATGAGAAAGAAACAAATCAAAATCAGCTCAAAGAACATATCATCATTTAGCAAAATTTAGATAATACATATCATCATTCATCTACCTATATAATTCAATCTGCAGATTTTAAATAATACATGAGTTGTGTTTGGTTGGGGTAAATGAAAATGAGGGGAATGGAATGAAATGAAATTTGAACTATAATATAGCTGAGTATATGTTTAAAACTTTCATTCCCTCTACCATTTCATTCTTAACAACTTTAATTAGAGCTTAAACTACCTAATTTGTGAAGGAATGTTCCATTCTCTGTCATACCCATTTTCTGCCCAAATCCCAACTACTCATTTTTTATTTGTCTTTCCTCCTACCTCCTATTATTCCTTTCGATTTCACTTATTCCATTCTATTCACCCAAACCAAACCCAACAATTGGGTCGGCGCTCTAGCCTATATGCAGAACACATCTTAGCATGAAAAAAAAACACTACTTGAAAAGTACATAACAATATAATTTACAATAGGACATTAAAAGTGCATAAAAATTGTTATCCTTGTTCTCGCGGTAAAAACTGTTCTCATCGGAATCATTACCCATACATTAAATTGCAAATATCAATACATGTATGTATTATACCTGACATCCCAGCTTTAAGACAACTAGAAATAGTGTCAACAGATCGTGACTTAGGTCCCAAAGTCCCAACTATCTTTGTCATTGCAGGAAAAAAACTCTACACACAAAAACAAATAATTAAACTACAAATTTACAATCAGATGCTTACATGCAAACAATATTTCAAGTCAATCAAATCGAACACATATACAATCAGATGCTCAAGAACACAATTATAGATCCAGACGTTGAAAATGAAGTTAAAAATCAAAGAAACTTACAGATTTAGAAGGCTCGAGAATCGAGGCCATCCGGATAGGCTCTTCGAGTAGCAAGTGATTTGAATGCATTTTTACTAATTAAAACCTGATTATTTAAAGTAATTAGGAGGAAAAAAAAATTAAACACAGCTTCGATTCTTAAAAATACAATACTAGTAGCGTTAAACAACCGAGAGCAATATATATACGGAGAGAGACAGAGAGAGAGATGGAGAGAGAGAGAGAGAGAGAGGGGGTAAAAAAGTAAAAAGGGGGGAGAGAAGTCTTACAGTGAGAAACGTGAGACAGGGTGGGGGTGGAAGTGGTAGAGACTAGAGAGTAGCTGCTTGTTTTGTAGACCGTTGAAGTTTGTGTATTAAACTAGGGTTTAAAAGGTTATTGTTTAAGACTTTAAGCTAGTGGATTCCTGATCAAGCAACTACTGCCAGCGTGGCATGTGGGGGTACGTTAATGTTTTTGGACGGTATTATACCCCTGCTGTTTTGTACCGTTTCTGAGCCGATATAACAGGTCTGTTTGGGATTTCATATCCCTCCGAACTTATGCCTTATAAGTCTATAAGAGCTTATGGGGGGTGTTTGCCAAAATAAGTTTTAACTCAACTTATAACTTATAAATCCATAAGTTGAATGTTAAGAATTCTTAACTTTCAACTTATAACTTATTCTCGATATACGCAATATATAATATTCTTCAAATCTTTAAAATCTTATATTTCTCGATCCGTTCATTAGAAAATTGAGATGTGTATATCAAATTTATCTATTCATCGAGATCTATCCATTGATATCCATTATTATATATAAAAAAATAAATATTTTGAAAATTATAAAAAAAATTAACTTATAAGTTCTGATTTACCCAAACAGTCTACTGATTATAAGTTCTGATTTACCAAACACTCTAATCTCTGCTCTACTCATCACTTATATGACATAAGTGCTTATAAGCCATAAGCTACTTATTTTAAGATACCCCAAACATACACAACATCTGACGCGATTTTGTCGTAAAAAAGAACATTTCTAATATTCGGGAGGCGAAATGCTTTTAAATGGGTATAACAATTCAAATTTAAAAAGTCAAAAGGTCATTAAACCTAATTAATATTTTTTTTTGCTAATTAAACTCGCACACACATGGATCGAACTAACTCTTGACCTCCTTCAAAGGAGGCAAGAGCTTAACCACTGCACCAACCCTTTGTTGGCTCCTAATTAATATTCACATAAAAACAAAACAAAGTGAAACATGATAATAATTACATATAACAATAGAAATCAAACAATTTTGTTTTCTTTTAATCTAGCATAACAAAAAAAATTAGACAAGCATTTACCTAAGCAACACAAAAAGGTACAAAGAACAAAACACATGTATTTGACAGATATATAAGTAGGGCATGGAGTTTCTAAAGTACACAATAGAAAAGTTCTTTATTGGTGCATCTTAAATCATGTATTTTATTATTATTATTATTGATAATCCAACCGTACGGATGAAAAGTTTATGTCGAAATAACATTGTATACAAATTTTTATTATATTTAAAATAGTGGAGCATCACTTTTATAATAATACTATTTTTCTATATATATTCAACGACACAGATTTATCATAATCTTATTGTTATAAATTTATAGTTCCAAATAATTAAATTACACAAAAATTTGTAGATTCGCGTATTTTTCTATGAATTTAACATCCGTACGGTTAGATTGTTCAAATAATAATTAATTTATCATATTTTAAGCCGCACTAATAGATAACTTCTCTATTGTGTGCTTTAGATACTCTTTTCTCATTTAAATAATGGGAAAGAAATTGGGGCCGTTTGGCTTACCTTAAAATGAGTAGCTTATGTCTTATAAGCATAAGTGTCATATAAGTGATAAGTAGATCAGAAATTATAAGTTAGTAGAGTATTTGGTAAATTAGAACTTATAAATCAGTAGAGCGTTTGGTAAATCAGAACTTATAAGTTAACTTTTTTTATGATTTTTTTAAATATTTGTTTTTTAGTATATATATCAATGGATAGATCTCGATGAGTATATAAATGTGATATATACATATTAATTTTTTAATGAACGGATCAAAAAATATATGATTTTGAAGATGTGAAAAATTGCGCGTATCGAGAATAAGTTATAAGCATAAGTTGAATGTTAAGGATATCTAACATTCAACTTATGAACATATAAATTATAAGTTGAGCTAAAACTTAAATAGGCAAACACCCCCCATAAGTTCTTATGGCCTTATAAGCCATAAGAAAAAGGTAAAGATAGATTGTGGGTGTTTGGGGTATCTTAAAAAATGTAGCTTATGACTTATAAGCACTTATGTCATATAAGTGATAAGTAGAGCATAACTTATAAGTCAGTAAAATGTTTGGTAAATCAGAACTTATAATCAGTAAACTGTTTAGGTAAATCAGAACTTATAAGTTAACTTTTTTCTATAATTTTCAAAATATTTGTTTTTTATATTTAACAATGGATGTCAATAAATAGATCTCGATGAGTAGAGAAATTTGAGATATACATATCAATTTTCTAATGAATGGATCGAGAGATATATGATTTTGAAGATTTGAAGGATATTATATATTGCGTATATCGAGAAATAAGTTATAAGCATAAGTTGAATGTTAGGATTTCCTAACATTCAACTTATGGGCTTATAAGTTATAAGTTGAGCCAAAACTTATTTTGGCAAACACCCCCATAAGTGCTTATGGCCTTATAAGTTACAAGTCAACAGTAAACAGAGAAAACAAACAGGCCCATTGTATTTCATGGAGGTAGTATAAGGAGGGCAGTAAAAGTAACCCACGACAATGTGTATGTTTGGGGTATCTTAAAATGAGTAGCTTATGACTTATAAGCACTTATGTCATATAAGTGATAAGTAGAGTAGAGATTAGAGTGTATGTTTGGGCTATCTTAAAATGAGTAGCTTATGACTTATAAGCACTTATGTCATATAAAGTGATAAGTAGAGCAGATATTAGAGTGTTTGGTAAATCAGAACTTATAATCAGTAGACTGTTTGGGTAAATCAGAACTTACATATCAATTTTCTAATGAATGGATCGAGAGATATATGGTTTTTAAGATTTGAAGGATATTATATATTGCGTATATCGAGAATAAGTTATAAGTTGAAAGTTAAGAATTCTTAACATTCAACTTATGAACTTATAAGTTATAATTTGAGCTCAAACTTATTTTGCCAAACACCCCCCATAAGTGCTTATGGCCTTATAAGGCATAAGTTAGGGCCTGTTTGGCTCCACTTATTCGGGTCAACTTATGGCTTATAAGGCCATAAGCACTTATGGGGGGTGTTTGCCAAAATAAGTGGGTGTTTGGGGTATCTTAAAATGAGTAGCTTATGACTTATAAGCACTTATGTCATATAAGTGATAAGTAGAGCAGAAATTATAAGTTAGTAGAGTGTTTGGTAAATCAGAACTTATAATCAGTAGACTGTTTGGTAAATCCGAACTTATAAGTTAACTTTTTTTTTTTATAATTTTCAAAATATTTGTTTTTTATATATAACAATGGATATCAATGGATAGATCTCGATTAATAGAGAAATTTGATATATACATATCAATTTTCTAATGAATGGATCGAGAGATATATGGTTTTGAAGATTTGAAGGATATTATATATTGCGTATATCGAGAAATAAGTTATAAGCATAAGTTGAATGTTAAGGATTCTTAACATTCAACTTATGGCCTTATAAGTTATAAGTTGAGTTAAAACTTATTTTGGCAAACACCCCCCATAAGTGCTTATGACCTTATAAGCCATAAGTTGGTAGTTTTAAGGAAAGCCAAACAGGGCCTAAGTTTTAGCTCAACTTATAACTTATAAGCTCATAAGTAGAATGTTAGGAAATCCTAACATTCAACTTATGCTTATAACTTATTTCTCGATATACGTAATATATAATATCCTTCGAATCTTCAAAATCATATATCTCTCGATCCATTCATTATAAAATTGATATGTATATATCAAATTTCTCTATTCATCGAGATCTATCCATTGATATCCATTGTTATATATAAAAAACAAATATTTTGAAAATTATAAAAAAAAGTTAACTTATAAGTTCTGATTTACCCAAACAGTCTACTGATTATAAGTTCTGATTTACCAAACACTCTACTGGCTTATAATCTCTGCTCTACTTATCACTTATATGACATAAGTGCTTATAAGTCATAAGTTACTTATTTTAAGATACCCCAAACACCCACTTAATAGTAATATGAGATGCCAAACAGCGCCAGAGTGTTTGGTAAATTAGAACTTATAATCAGTAGACTGTTTGGGTAAATCAGAACTTATAAGTTAACTTTTTTTTATAATTTTCAAAATATTTATTTTTTTTTATATATAACAATGGATATCAATGAATAGATCTCGATGAATAGGGAAATTTGATATATACATATCAATTTTCTAATGAATGGATCGAGAGATATATGGTTTTGAAGATTTGAAGGATATTATATATTGCGTATATCGAGAATAAGTTATAAGTTGAAAGTTAAGAGGATTCTTAACATTCAACTTATGAACTTATAAGTTATAAGTTTAGCTAAAACTATTTTGGCAAACACCCCCATAAGAACTTATGGGCTTATAAGCCATAAGTCAACAGTAAAAAACTAAAACAAACAGGCCAGCAAAGTGAGACAACCAAGATGAAAATTTGAATCTAGCTCTGATATCAATGAATAAAGAAATTAATTTGATTATGGTTTTCGGAAAAAGAATTGAACAAGCTACTATATCCATGTTCTTGACTCTTGAGTGCCTTTTTCTAATAGAAATTATCCTCTATTTATGTATTCATTTTCCTTTATTATATTTGATAATAAAATAAGTCAAATGGAACAGATAAAACGATGATCGATTATTAGTATTACAAACTCGGAACGAGTTTTGGTCGTTTCACTCTAGGTTAGATATCTAGGTTGTTGGTTATAAATTTTTGCTTATTATTTTTTCAGTTTTTTAATATAGATTATTAACAAATACTATCTCTAGTTTTTTTTAAAAAAACAAATATTATCTCTATTCTTAATAAAATTTGAAATAAGCGAAAATCGAACCTAAATTTGAAAATCAAGAAATAAATGTTGAGCCCGTTTGGGATATCTTAAAATAAGCTACTTACCACTTAAATGTAATAAGTAGATTATATGAAATAAGTAATTATAACTTATAACTTATATTTTCGTGTTTGGGTGTTTAACTTATAAATCAGTAGAGTGTTTGGTAAATCAGAACTTATAAGTTAACATTTTATACTATTTTCAAAATATTTGTTTTTTAATATATATCAATGGATCTCAATTGATAGATCTCGATGAGTAGAGAAATTTGATATATTCATATCAATTTTTTAATGAACGGATCAAAAGATATATGATTTTGAAGATTTGAAGGATATTATATATGCGTGTATCGAGAAATAAGAATAAGTTGAAAGTTAGAATTTCTAACTTACAACTTATCAACTTATTTGTACAAAATAAGTCCGTTCAGCAATTTTGCCAAACACTCCATTAAAACTGAAAACGGTCATTTTGTCCAAATAAGTTCAAAACGGGCTTTTCACCCCTTTAGCCAAACAGGCCCGTTATTCGATCCAGCTTTTCGTTCTTTGGATGCTTCGTGCCTGTTTGGTACAACTTCTCATATCGATTTATGGACTATTTTCGGATAAAAATTTTATATTTTGATAATTTTTTTATACAAGTATTTAATGTATGTTTGAGATTCAATAAGTTGAAAAAATAAGTTGGAAAGTTAGAAATCTCTAACTTTGTCTTAAAATAAGTTGACTTATTCTGAAAAAAAGTTCCCCCAAAATAACTGAAATAATTTTTCATTACATTGCTTATCAAGCCTTTGTTTGATTTCTGTGGATGTTTAGTCTCAAGCCTAGTAGTATTATGTTTAAATTTCTAGGTCCAAGTTGAAGTAAAGGTTTGTCTATGACTCTATAGAGATGTTTATGTAATGGGCTTGGCCCGATTAAAATAGATACATACGATTTTTTATCAAATAAATAAATTTAAGAAAAATTACCAAAAAATACTTCTTTTTTTAAAAAATAATATTATTTTCACAAAAAGGCTTCTGACCTTATATATTTGGCTTAATGGCCTTTCAGTCTTTAAAGTGTACCCGTCAACCCGTGACGTTTCGACTTGTACCTTTTAGCTACGAAAAATATATCATTTAACCCTTTTTCCTATTTTTCTTCCGATAATACCCTTGCATAATATATACCTTTTAGCCGTTGAAGTATTAAGTTTGATCTTTTAATCAATTAAGTACCACTAGAGGCATTATAGGAGTACTAGCTTATAACCCGTGCGAAGCACGGACTACTTTATTTATTTTATATAAATTGGTTAAAAATAATTTAATATCCAATTAAAAAAGTAAAATGATTATGTGGAGTATTACAGAGAATTGTACAAATATAATCAACCAAATTAGGTTATATAAAAAAATTTAACAACATTATGCATATTGACTGGCTATATATGTTGCCACGTAGAATTTAATTAAAGGATTTGAATGTATTTGAAATGCTCCTATGGCAAGTCAATATATAATAGAAGTTTCTTTCACATGTAATGCTTACTAACTGATCACAAGCGAAATAATTTGCTCGACCTTACTAAATTTACAATAATTTGGCCTAATTTATGAGTCTTGCTTTTCTATAAGAATACTTGACATCAAATAGTGTAGAATCAAGTAGCACCCGATCTCTGGAACTTCATCTAAAATTTAAATAGAGTGGATCATTAACTATCCACGTTGTAAAAAATCAAGTCTATAACAAATCCAAAAAAAGACCAATCAAGGTTATATATTAATCCTAATTAATGTATTCAAAATTTACAACGTGGATAAATCCTAATTAATGTATTCAAAATTTACAACGTGGATAGATGAGAAACAATATGACACAAATTCATATGCACAACCAATTGGATATTTTTAGGCTATAACAAATCCTGGAGGAAAATTAGAAAAGACCAAAAAACATCGAGTCTATGTACTGTCAATAAGCTTCAAATAGAAAATACAACAAAGCTGATTCGACTATGTCTCCTGGTTAATTTTGCATACAGGCTCACTTTAGGACCCCTTGGTTTTAATCAAACAGATTGTAGAGCACCCTGAGTGTTTTCATATTACACACCGATCACTGAAGCATTCAGGAAATCTCTTTGTTTGCATGCCCATGGTTCTTCAATTCACTCCAGGAAGTTCAACTTCATTGATCACCTGAAAAAGCTCTGAAGGAGTAGTTGCTGGATCGAGCTCCTGGCAACCTTTTGGAGCATTTTTTCCTTCTTGTCCGGTAAGGCGGTAAGCACATAGTTTGGAACATGATGGGAGAAACGAAACATCTCTTCTTTCGTATTATCATTATCTTGCAGTTGTGATGTGGATTAAATACTGCGCTGAAGCCCGCAACTTTCACCACAGGAGTAACAGGGACGCCTTTTTTCCACAGTGTAGTCATCAAGCACCTCCACCATGTCATACTTGTGAATTACTTCATCAGGTGTATACTCATTCCAGTCACTGGACCAATTTTTTCTATAAAGAGCCCAAATGTCCCCTTTTTGTGGAACTATTTAATATACCCCATGTGCACCCTTTGTCCACTTAACCTTGTGCGACAATGAATTTAAAAAATTGTTGATTTCGTATTCCCAATCCGAAATTCCCCACAGCTTTTGGAAAAACCAGAACTAACCCACTTCATTGAACCAAACTCACTGTTGGTTTTAGTGGCAAGTCGACTAATCCTCAATTCAAATAGATTATTGGAGATCACTTTTTGGACAAAAGCATAAAACCGAGGCATGCCATCATCATCGTCCTTTCCTGGACAAAATCGTGAAAATCAGGATCTGGAACATTAATCAACAGTAGAGGGACCTCACTCTTTCCATCATCAGCAAAATTTCCACCAAGATTCTTCAAAGTTTTATCTTCTCTCTTGGTCGTGGAAGACTTGCCAATACCATCTGATTGTGCACTGTCGAGCGCACAACATGTTAGTCACAGAGGCATGCCTGTATACATCTAATAACAAGCCTAATTGTTTTGTAATGCTCTGCATTACCTACATGACCTCTTAACTGAGGGAACCTCTAGTTGTAGAGTCTCTACTTGTTCTGTACCTGTAATAGGCACCAAATCCTAGTTGTGTAATTGTACTTATATAGTCAAGAATAATGCTTGAAAGAAGTTCGAAGGTTCATGCCTCAAGTAAGGAGATAAAGACTGTCAAATAATCACAGTTGGGATTTGAAGAAAGTGAAGAATTTGCCTAAGTACCAATTCGAGAAATAGTTTTGTCTATTCGAGAAGTCCAGCATTCGAGAAGTCAGGGATTCGATATCTCAAGACACTATTCGATATCTCTGAATACACTGTTCGATATCTCATTCTATATCTCAGAGATTCGATATGTCTATTACTCTGTTCGAGAACTCAAGAAGTCAACAAGTCAAAAGCAGTATTCGAGTTCTCAAGGAGTCAACAAGTCAAAGTTCCATTCGATATCTCAAGGACTCAGAAAGCTATTCGATATCTCGAGGATTCGATAAGTCAAATGTTCTATTCGACAACTCAAGGAATCCTGATGAAAAAGAGCTATTCGAGAAGTGGTTCGATATGTCAATATAATAGTATTCGAGAACTCATAGTTATCGATCAAGTCAATTCTAGTTCTCGAATCACTTACTTAGTCACATCTCGAATACATTCTTGGAGACAAAATACTGGTGAAATTGTACAAGTCAGAATCCTGCAACAAGCCAATGCACTTTATGGATCTCAATCTGTAACGTGCTCTGGAAAGCCTACAAAGAAGCTTGGAGAGATATAGAAGAGACAAAAGGCTAAAGAAGTGGATCTGAACAGGCTTTGCAAAGTCAAATCTGTAACCGTTTGGACTCTTACTCAAATAGGATAGACAGACTAGAAAGTAATTTGTTTAGCTACCTTTGTGACGCCCCCGACCCCGGTTTGATTTCCTCTGGAAAGAAACCGGCCCGAGGGTCCGCCAAAACTACATCACAACCTGTTTAATCTGCTAATTTTTTTTTTTTGTAAATTTCGGCATGAAGTATTCGTAAATAGGACGATCCACCCGCTTTTCAATTCAACAATTCAACAATTCAACTCTATAACAAGAGTCTATCTCACCAAAAATTGTGCCACGCACATCGCATATCAGCTACTATCTACCATGTACTGAATTTGTACAACTACAAGCCAGCTACGTCCTGACTTACCTCGAATCAACATACAACCAAAGTCCACAACAAGTGCTTCCACCTTAAGTCAACCCACGACTTCAGTACGTGAAGCACGACTACTAAATCAAGCACCAGCTCCGCTGGTCCATCACTTCTTTCAACTTTTCCACGGTTCCTTCTAAAATATTCGGTATCTCCTGTGATAATTTATAAAAATAGAAGAATGAGCTATAAAGCTCAGCAAGTATATTTTGTAGTGATCCACTGAAGTTTTATAAAATAATTTAGTTTTGGAAATCAATATCACTACACAGTTTATGAAAATATAACTCACACCGAAACCAGAGTTCTTCCAAAGTATTCATCTCAACATAATTTATAATAAAATATAAACTCACACCAAAATCAAAGTTCTGCCAAAGTATTCATCTTTTAAAACCGAGTAATAATTTCGTAAACAATTTTATTTCACAATAATACGAAACTCAACACAATTTCACGATAAACTGAATCTTAAAGCATTCTCACAATATTGCATATAAGCAATCCACATCATTTCACAATTCACAGTTTATAATAAAAATATAAACTTCACAATTTACTGAGGAAAAACTGGGCATTCTACACACGACAAGTTCATCAAGTTCTACTAGTGGGGGTCCCCGGCCTTTACTTCCTATTTCGGGAAGTTCACAAAGTTTCCATTTCTGGAAGTTCTACTGGTCTCCATTTCTGGAGGTTCATACTGTCTCCATTTCTGGAGTGATTCACTAGCAATGTCAGTCTGCTCAGTTTTCCTCAAAATCGCATCTCAACATATACTAGTTAAAACAATTTAACGAGTATTCATAATATTACAAAAAATCACACTTTAAACACCTCGATTTAAAAGATATATTCCTTTCAAATTCATAAATCCACATTTCTACTTTTCCAGCTCAAATCAATATTTCTTCTAAACTACACAAATATATAGTTCTACTTGAAAAATATATTTCTTCTAAAATCCACAAATACACATTTCTACTTGAAAATAGATTTCTTCTAAAATCCACAAATACACATTTCTACTTGAAAATAGATTTCTTCTAAAATCCACAGACTCACATTTATACGCACATAAAACAAATATGCATAGGCTTTAAAACAGAGTAAATACGTTAAAAGAAATATAACGCATTATCTTCAATTTATCACAGCAAGATATACTTACAACCACCGCTATCCAAGCAGTCCAACTGTTCCTCAACCCACTTTTCCAATAACCTGGTCAAGCATCAACAAACTCTTCAATCGTATATTCTCAAATCATTCTACTCACACTTTACAAAGCAACCCGACTTAACGATCAATTTCTACAACTCAATTTGTTTCTACTGGTATCCACTAAAATTACTGACTTCTTCTTAAGTCAACAATTCACCGAAAAAGCTTTTACTGCCTACTAATCGGTATTCCAATTACTATACAGCTTACTCCCCAAAAATCCAAATTTATAAAATTCACGCTTTATAATTATGGTTACAAGTCTCGTAAATCCTTCACATTTATTAGGCTGACGTTACAGTCCTTTTTACAGAAAATCGGCATGACCTTTTCGTAAATAGAATTTCTCGGTGTCTCAGCACCTCAACAACAATCCCAAACAAATCACTAATAATTTCCAAAGCTCAACTTCCACAAATCTTATAAATCCACTTTTACAACCCAAGCACAATTTATCAATAAATATCTATGATTTTAAAACATTACAACTCCAATAAATCCGAGTTTCCAAACTAAAACTCAAAATATAATTCTACTATTCAACGAGTCTCTAAATTTAATCCCAAAAATAACAACTCCAATATTCAACAAATTCACGAATTAATTCCGGGAATATAATTCTAAGTATTCGACAAAACCTCAAATTTATCTCCACAATTTATAACCATAATATTTAACGAGTCCTCAAAATTAACTCCGAAAATACCAAAAATTTCTCGAAATCGCATCTTCAAAATAATGAAATTAAAACATCCACTTACGGTGCAAAACACGGACACCACTATCGAACTATCACGCTTCTCCGGTGACCACTACCGCTGCCCCGTATATATTTTTTTTCTTTTCACGAACATTTGCCATTTTCACGACCACGCACCACCTCCCTCTTCTCCGATTTTTTTCTGTCCTACTTCCCTGTATCTCTCCGAAATCTCTCTCTGTAAATCTCTTCTTCTCCCTTCCATGATGCTCCTTCTTAAATATCTCTGCATCTCTCCCAATATCAAGAAATCTCTCCAGCCTTTTCTCTCCCTCTCTTTTTCCCTCTAACTTTCTTTCTTTCTCCATCTTCATTGATCTGTTCTCCTATCTGTCTACATCTCTCCAACATCTCTCCATGTAAATCTCTCCTTCTACCTACTTTAATGCTCCCTCTGAAATAGCTCTACATCTCTCCCAATATCGAAAAATCTCTCCAGCCTTTTCTCTCCTGCGTTTTCTATCCCTCCATCTCTCCCTCTCTTTATCTTTCTATCTCTCTCACTCTCTTCTCTCCTGCACAAACCACCACCACCACCATCAATGGTGGTCTCTCTACTGCTGCCATCATACAACATATATACACACACTCACCAAAACACATACATACACATATATACACACAAAAACGCACACACATATAGCACATACACAAGCCCCCAACACCACCCCCTTCTTCCTCTTCATCTCAACCCTCTACCACCACCACCACCACCACCACGGTGGTGGCTTCTCCGGCCGCGCCTCACACCTGCCCAGCCCACACATCGAATACACTCCCATACCGCACATACACGACACGCCACACATACACATCATCTTCTCTTCCTTGATTTCTCTTCTTCAATTCAAACCCCCAAAATCAATTTACAAACCCTAATTTTCTTTCTTCCCCCAATTCTCTTTTCTCTCTCCCCGTTCTTTTTTTTTTGTCTCTATTGTGTATTGTGTTTTTGTTCTTAATGGGCTTGGCCCAATTCCCATTTATTACTACTAACACTTAATTTCGGGTCCAATTAAAACACTACTGATTCGTTTTAACTCCTTTTCATTCCACTTGTAATTGTTTTATTAAAACAATTATTTTCCAAATTCCAAAATAATTATAATCTTTAACTTAATAAAGTAAAGTCATCAAATCTCCAAAAATCTCGCATTTAAAATAATTACGAGTCCGTTTGCAAATTTCCCGGAAATAATCCTAAAAATACCCACCGTCAAATAATAAATCCTAAAAATACCCACCGTCAAATAATAAATCTTTGACATAATAATTTAATCCTCAACCAATAAAATAAATTATTCCTCAAAATCCACAATTTATTGTCTCCGTCTCTAAATCCTTTATTATCTCCAAAACGGTTCAAATTTAACCGAAATAAATCTTATTCCACATAAAATAATTCAAATTAATATTTTCAGAATCGGGGTGTTACATCCTTCCCCCCTTAGAAAATTTCGTCCTCGAAATTGAGCAGACTTGGTCTCATCAAAACTAAGTGGGATACTTCCCCCTCATACTGTCTTCTGGTCTCCAAGTTCTTCTTCAACATCATGACTCTGTCACATCAATTTCATCAAAGGTATTACCTTCATTCTTAACATCTGCTCTTGTCAATCATAGTCTCTACGGAGTTTTCTCAAATTTTAAACTCTGTTGAGCATCTATCGATTCATATTCCAATTCCTGGTTGACTCTTCAACCTGAAAGTTGCTCTGCAGCACTTCTCACGAATACTATCTCTTCACATGATTTCAACAATAGATCGTAATCTTCTTCTAGAATAATTAGGAGGGTTTTCAAAAGAATATCATTAGTAATTCATCAAAATAATCACACAAGGATTAAGAAAATGAGTATTCAGACATGATAGGTTCACAAGTTCTACTATTGGGGTTCCCGACCAGCTAACCAACCGGTTAAGCTTTACTTCCAACAAGGAAGCATCAACAATTCACGATATCAATGTAAGAATACTCACTTCTCATCCTAAAATCATCAATAAAAAAATCAAGATATCTCTCACGGTTGAAAATCAACAGTAATTCCTTACACACATATACTTAATCATCATCATTTGTATGTATCTCCCTTTTGAGAATACATATCCACTTTATCATCATAATCATCATCTTTCTTTTACAACTCAAAATCATTTCAAGTACTTGTGATATGGCCTTTCATCAATCGTCAACACGCAACTCTACAGTCGTCCACATGTCGCGTTCTACATGATTTATCTATCATGTATCTCGACTCTTACTACTGGCTTCCAATATATCAAAATCTCTCGATGCATCAAATTTTCCGAAAGGTGCAACAGTCACTATCTGAGGTAGAACCGCAGTCTCTGCGAAAGGGAAAATAAATTATTTAGTCCCTGAACTATACCGGTTTTATTGTTTTAGTCCCTGAACTAAAGATTCCCTATTTTACGTAATTAAACTTTTGAATTTTTCTGATTTTAGTCGCTGAACTAAAGATTCCGTATTTTACGTAATTAAACTTTTGAATTTTTCTGGTTTTGGTCATTCCGTTAAAAAGATTTCTTCACCAAATACAAAATCAAACTGACTTTTCGTAGTGATTTTGGTAATCAAATCGAGCGTTTGAATATCCAAAACAATCGTCTCTCCGCCCTCTATCCCCCCCCATCATCAAAATAAAGTTTCGATACTCTTTTCGATGGCCGGTTTCTGGTCTTTTTCTAGATTCCGGTCAGGGACTAAAACCAGAAAAATTCAAAAGTTTAATTACGTAAAATAGGGAATCTTTAGTTCAGGGACTAAAACAATAAAATTGGTATAGTTCAGGGACTAAATAATTTATTTTCCCCTCTGCGAAATTGAAACTAGCGAACAAAACTACGTCAACAGCTATCTAAATAATTGATCAACATTAACAGCGAAAAGAAATCGAAGCGACTCGGACCCTCATACGCTATCACATCCTCGATTAACAAAATAATAAATCCTCAAATACTTGAATTCTAAAAATTTCCTTTAATTCTTTTAGTATCATCTTCGATCAACAATCTATATCCTCAAATTCTCGTATCAGTAACTAATTCAACAAAACCTCGAACAACAATTTATCTCTCTAGTTGCTAATATCATCCTCATATAATATCCAAATTTCATAATGTATATATTTTCAAAAATTATCAACCACTGCTATTCTCAATAAGTACCTTTAGAATTAAATCACAAAATCCTAATTTAATCCACCAATTCTCAAATGTCATCATATTCCAAAATAATCATATAATATCCTATCACTTCCTCTTTCCTTCTCTTTTCTTCTTTCCAACTATGTCACACTTGTGACGTCTTCGGTCCAAACTTAATAACATTTCTCCCACATATACGCTGACAGTAATATAACTTAACTTAATAATATATTCTCAATTTCTATTCATCCCAAAATTCTTATATCAACCTCAATCCATGTCACAATATTAATCTTAAAGAAATCTATACATCTTCATTCGAAGCACTTACTTCCAAATCCATCATATACTGAAAATCTTAAATCCAAATATCTTTTACAATCTCAAAAGAATGCTCTTCAAACTTAATAACCACATAATCCTCAAATATTAAAATAAATCTTTGTCTACGTCCACAATAATAAAACTCGTTTCCTCGAATACAAATATCCATTCGTAGCTACTAAAATCACGTCACCAAACAACGTTCTAATTCCCAAAATTTCTTACATTCAGGGTTACACGTTTATCCCCGAACCAAAAATTAAATCCTCAAAAATATTCTAATAGTAGTGTCAAAAATCCAGAGAAAATTTATTGCTTCCCAAAGCATTCACATCAAACTGTCATCATCTACTTTACATTAAAACTCTCATAATTCCACACATTCGTGAATCCATCATATATATCTAGTAGTATTCTATCTAAAATTCCATTTACACAAAATTCCAAAACTCGTGATTTTCCTCACTTCTAATCCTTGAATAATATATTCCTCAAACAACGAGATCACATGCCAAAAATCACATCCCCCAATAATAATTTAGCTGTCTAATCATATGTTCAACTCTAAGAGTTTATCTCATCAAATCAATTAAATCCTCAAACAAGAAGTGAGCATTATCACATAATTACATATTCTCGGCAATTTCGCACACCCCAAAAATCACATGTATCGCTAAATGATCCACATCATTCCTCAAAAGTATTTCAATAACATATATTCTCAAAATTAATTCATGCTCTAAAATCCTCAAATTCTTAACCAATATCCTTGATAGGTATACTTAGTGTCTTACTCCTTCGTACTATATCTATATCCAGTAATCCACTATAAACTCCACACGAGCCCTTATGCTTTTCAACATTCACTAACTAAGGATCTTACCCATTCAAGACCCTAAATCTTAACATCGCTTTCATGCGAGAAACCTTTGCTCTGACAAATCTTATTCTTCGAAAGCTTCAAATTCTCTACATCCCTTCTTCAAATCCTTAGTTCCTTGACAATTTCAGTCATACCACACTTTATCTTTATACATATCTCACTCTTCTACTCCATAGCTCTGATACCATCTGTGACGCCCCCGACCCCGGTTTGATTTCCTCTGGAAAGAAACCGGCCCGAGGGTCCGCCAAAACTACATCACAACCTGTTTAATCTGCTAATTTTTTTTTTTGTAAATTTCGGCATGAAGTATTCGTAAATAGGACGATCCACCCGCTTTTCAATTCAACAATTCAACAATTCAACTCTATAACAAGAGTCTATCTCACCAAAAATTGTGCCACGCACATCGCATATCAGCTACTATCTACCATGTACTGAATTTGTACAACTACAAGCCAGCTACGTCCTGACTTACCTCGAATCAACATACAACCAAAGTCCACAACAAGTGCTTCCACCTTAAGTCAACCCACGACTTCAGTACGTGAAGCACGACTACTAAATCAAGCACCAGCTCCGCTGGTCCATCACTTCTTTCAACTTTTCCACGGTTCCTTCTAAAATATTCGGTATCTCCTGTGATAATTTATAAAAATAGAAGAATGAGCTATAAAGCTCAGCAAGTATATTTTGTAGTGATCCACTGAAGTTTTATAAAAAAAAATTAGTTTTGGAAATCAATATCACTACACAGTTTATGAAAATATAACTCACACCGAAACCAGAGTTCTTCCAAAGTATTCATCTCAACATAATTTATAATAAAATATAAACTCACACCAAAATCAAAGTTCTGCCAAAGTATTCATCTTTTAAAACCGAGTAATAATTTCGTAAACAATTTTATTTCACAATAATACGAAACTCAACACAATTTCACGATAAACTGAATCTTAAAGCATTCTCACAATATTGCATATAAGCAATCCACATCATTTCACAATTCACAGTTTATAATAAAAATATAAACTTCACAATTTACTGAGGAAAAACTGGGCATTCTACACACGACAAGTTCATCAAGTTCTACTAGTGGGGGTCCCCGGCCTTTACTTCCTATTTCGGGAAGTTCACAAAGTTTCCATTTCTGGAAGTTCTACTGGTCTCCATTTCTGGAGGTTCATACTGTCTCCATTTCTGGAGTGATTCACTAGCAATGTCAGTCTGCTCAGTTTTCCTGAAAATCGCATCTCAACATATACTAGTTAAAACAATTTAACGAGTATTCATAATATTACAAAAAATCACACTTTAAACACCTCGATTTAAAAGATATATTCCTTTCAAATTCATAAATCCACATTTCTACTTTTCCAGCTCAAATCAATATTTCTTCTAAACTACACAAATATATAGTTCTACTTGAAAAATATATTTCTTCTAAAATCCACAAATACACATTTCTACTTGAAAATAGATTTCTTCTAAAATCCACAAATACACATTTCTACTTGAAAATAGATTTCTTCTAAAATCCACAGACTCACATTTATACGCACATAAAACAAATATGCATAGGCTTTAAAACAGAGTAAATACGTTAAAAGAAATATAACGCATTATCTTCAATTTATCACAGCAAGATATACTTACAACCACCGCTATCCAAGCAGTCCAACTGTTCCTCAACCCACTTTTCCAATAACCTGGTCAAGCATCAACAAACTCTTCAATCGTATATTCTCAAATCATTCTACTCACACTTTACAAAGCAACCCGACTTAACGATCAATTTCTACAACTCAATTTGTTTCTACTGGTATCCACTAAAATTACTGACTTCTTCTTAAGTCAACAATTCACCGAAAAAGCTTTTACTGCCTACTAATCGGTATTCCAATTACTATACAGCTTACTCCCCAAAAATCCAAATTTATAAAATTCACGCTTTATAATTATGGTTACAAGTCTCGTAAATCCTTCACATTTATTAGGCTGACGTTACAGTCCTTTTTACAGAAAATCGGCATGACCTTTTCGTAAATAGAAGCACCTCAACAACAATCCCGAACAAATCACTAATAATTTCCAAAGCTCAACTTCCACAAATCTTGTAAATCCACTTTTACAACCCAAGCACAATTTATCAATAAATATCTATGATTTTAAAACATTACAACTCCAATAAATCCGAGTTTCCAAACTAAAACTCAAAATATAATTCTACTATTCAACGAGTCTCTAAATTTAATCCCAAAAATAACAACTCCAATATTCAACAAATTCACGAATTAATTCCGGGAATATAATTCTAAGTATTCGACAAAACCTCAAATTTATCTCCACAATTTATAACCATAATATTTAACGAGTCCTCAAAATTAACTCCGAAAATACCAAAAATTTCTCGAAATCGCATCTTCAAAATAATGAAATTAAAACATCCACTTACGGTGCAAAACACGGACACCACTATCGAACTATCACGCTTCTCCGGTGACCACTACCGCTGCCCCGTATATATTTTTTTTCTTTTCACGAACATTTGCCATTTTCACGACCACGCACCACCTCCCTCTTCTCCGATTTTTTTCTGTCCTACTTCCCTGTATCTCTCCGAAATCTCTCTCTGTAAATCTCTTCTTCTCCCTTCCGTGATGCTCCTTCTTAAATATCTCTGCATCTCTCCCAATATCAAGAAATCTCTCCAGCCTTTTCTCTCCCTCTCTTTTTCCCTCTAACTTTCTTTCTTTCTCCATCTTCATTGATCTGTTTCTCCTATCTGTCTACATCTCTCCAACATCTCTCCATGTAAATCTCTCCTTCTACCTACTTTAATGCTCCCTCTGAAATAGCTCTACATCTCTCCCAATATCGAACAATCTCTCCAGCCTTTTCTCTCCTGCATTTTCTATCCCTCCATCTCTCCCTCTCTTTATCTTTCTATCTCTCTCACTCTCTTCTCTCCTGCACAAACCACCACCACCACCACCATCAATGGTGGTCTCTCTACTGCTGCCATCATACAACATATATACACACACCCACCAAAACACATACATACACATATATACACACAAAAACGCACACACATATAGCACATACACAAGCCCCCAACACCACCCCCTTCTTCCTCTTCATCTCAACCCTCTACCACCACCACCACCACCACCACCACGGTGGTGGCTTCTCCGGCCGCGCCTCACACCTGCCCAGCCCACACATCGAATACACTCCCATGCCGCACATACACGACACACCACACATACACATCATCTTCTCTTCCTTGATTTCTCTTCTTCAATTCAAACCCCCAAAATCAATTTACAAACCCTAATTTTCTTTCTTCCCCCAATTCTCTTTTCTCTCTCCCTGTTCCTTTTTTTTTTGTCTCTATTGTGTATTGTGTTTTTGTTCTTAATGGGCTTGGCCCAATTCCCTTTTATTACTACTAACACTTAATTTCGGGTCCAATTAAAACACTACTGATTCGTTTTAACTCCTTTTCATTCCACTTGTAATTGTTTTATTAAAACAATTATTTTCCAAATTCCAAAATAATTATAATCTTTAACTTAATAAAGTAAAGTCATCAAATCTCCAAAAATCTCGCATTTAAAATAATTACGAGTCCGTTTGCAAATTTCCCGGAAATAATCCTAAAAATACCCACCGTCAAATAATAAATCCTAAAAATACCCACCGTCAAATAATAAATCTTTGACATAATAATTTAATCCTCAACCAATAAAATAAATTATTCCTCAAAATCCACAATTTATTGTCTCCGTCTCTAAATCCTTTATTCTCTCCAAAACGGTTCAAATTTAACCGAAATAAATCTTATTCCACATAAAATAATTCAAATTAATATTTTCAGAATCGGGGTGTTACAACCTTATTTGTAGTAAGTAGGTTGTATCCATACTCTATAAGGATACAACCTCACTTCCTTAGCAATTAACTTTTGGAGAGTCAAGTTTTTCATACACTGTAAGCTATATCTCTCTGAGAAAAACGAAGCTGAGAATACTATCATTTGTATTCACAGATTGTAGCAACCTTTATCTAATAATACATTAGATTAAAGTGATATTGTGTCTTGTATTGTTCTTTATCCGCACCTACACCTTTGCACACACAAACACTTATCTGCTACATAGACTCGAGCCAAAGAAAAGTTCAAGAATCCATTCACCCCCCCTCTGTATTCTTTTACTGTATTCAATACTCAACACAACACGTCGTGGCAGATTTCATTTCTAATTTGTGTCATATTGTTTCTCATCTATCCACGTTGTAAATTTTGAATACATTAATTAGGATTTAGGGGAAATTTATGTCAATTGTCTATTATAGCATCTGAACTAAAAAAGAGCAAGTATGATTCATCAAATCAATCTTCTCTTTTTGTCGACCTGTCACGTAGGTGTGTGAATGAGGGTTACTGAATATGTCAGACACACCTTAACATTAGGATGAAATCAGATAGGACAGTGCCGCAGCACCTCTCGAGATCTTATATGATTACAACCACAGGATTTCCATAATTATCACGTTCAGCATACCAGCGCTGATATATCGGCGACCTATTTAAACATGTATAAAAATTTGTAAATGCGTAAATTACATTTATATGCAACAGTGCACAAAGTCATACAACTTGATATGAATGTAAATATTCAAATAGATATAAATATGTCAATTATTAGTCTTACATCCAGGGTAACCATCAGAAACTTTCTCAACAAACTTTTGACTGGACCACTAATTCCGTTCTTTGGAGAAAAATCACATGATGAAAGGTTAGCTACGTGGCATCCATGAGACCTCAAATGTTGTCCAAGATCCGCAAGGTTCGTAGATCATCTACAACTTCCATATTCCCTAAGAATTTGTGCTCCATTCAATTTTGATTATAAATAAAATAAAGAAGGTACTTTAAAAAAAATGGTCTATACAGTAATGAATGAAACTTACTGGTTAACACCAGCCCGCAGAACAGTTGTTTAGACGTAACATCAGTTACAATGGGGAATGAGCATGTCACTTTGGCAAATTTAGGCTTTCCACGAGAAGCAATTGCATCAAATGATTCATGAACCCATCTATCAATCTCATTGAACACATCGAGATTGATATTCCTCAAAACATCCTGCAACATAACCAGAAACTTACTTAATTCTTGAAAAATCAATCACGCTAATCAACTGTATCCTTCAATCCTGAACACGTAACCTAATCCATAAAAACTTGTAATATATATATATATATATATATATATATATATATATATATATATATATATATATATGCTTTGCTTCTAAGGGAACACGTAACCTAATCCATAAAAACTTGTAATATATACATATGCTTTGCTTCTAAGGGAGAGAAGATTAGGAGAAGCTAATTCAGAGAAATACAATTATAGATTGAGAGATAGATAGGTGGATGGAGATTCATACCCGAGTGGATGAAGGTACGAACAGAGTTTTAGTCTGAATAGTGTTTCGAAGTAGGAGAGTCTTGTGTAGTTGTTTTGGGGAGGGTAAGCATTTGAAGTTCAGTATACAACTACTAATGTCTATTGTTCGAGAAAAAAAATTATAATATTATATTTTATGTATATTTTATAAATTTTAATTAACCAAATTGAGGGGATAACCAAAATGAGGGTGAACCAAACTAGAAAATATACCCTGTTGTTGGAGAAATTTCGTAACAACACGAAATCGGAGGGGTGCTGGAATAGTAGAGCAAAATTATGAGTATGTGGCTGTTTTAGGGGATTTAGGGTGTATGAAAAAAGAGGGCTGGACTCGGCAGCTGTCTTGATTTGTCTCGTGTATCAGATTGCATATCGTACCAAGATGCCTACGTACCTATGTTTATATAGAATCAAGCCCACGTAGTTCTGTGTAATTGATTTGTGTCTATCCCTTAGAGACTTTAGAGATAAACTTCGTTAATCTAGGTGATTACTGATTTTATCTGATTTAATCTTATCGTTGTGATATCTTCCTGATTTGAAGAATATCGTTTGGAGATATTTTCCGTTAAAGATTGATTGAGATTGATTATTTCCTCATTTCAGAGAGAGGATATTACTTAGCGCCTAAGATATAATTATTAATTTGAATTAATAATTAATAGACATTAGAAATTTAGCAGATTATTAGACATGCCGAAATTATGGCATAACAACTAGCCCCCAGTTCTTCAGTGTAGCTTGCTGCAGTGGATAACTAAGAATTCTTCAAGCTTCCAAATTTCTTGAGTCGCTGAAAAAACTTAAAATAGATGATTAGAAAAACATTTAGAGCACCAATGTGCTCATTAGGCGTATGCGGATGCAAGTGTGATAGCATGCGATGACCATTAAAAGATATATATTTGCCAAGATTTTCAAATATGCGAGCATAATTAATATTTTTGAAATCCTTTACAATCCTTATTGTCTAGTTAGGACCTTGGCGCTTGTATATATCCCGAACTGGCATACACGCTTTTCAAGTCTGATGCAACCACGTAAGGATGTGTCTTCGTTTGTGACGACTGACGAGAGACTGTTGATAAGAGATGTAGATGTACATGTGGCGAACTTCGCATGCGTCCCTTGTTGGGTTAGCAGAACTACGAAGTCTTAAAGATAGTTTGCATAGGGATGCCTCCACCCATTCGATATAGCGATATCTCATAGGCCTTCAATAATCCAGAGGGTGCTGCACCAACACTTTACTAAGCATGTTGCATTGCGAAATTTATAACTTGTCCAGGCTACCCTACTTGGCAATTTAGTTCGCAAGTTTGTAAATATTTTTGACATATATGTACTATCGCGACGATATATGAAAAATCTTTTGCAAATCCAAATGCAATAATAAATATGCTATTTTAAGAGTGTCGCGACATTTTTTTTCTTCGAAAATAATGCTCATTTTTGTAGAAAATCTTTTACAAAATTATGCGTCTCGTATATGTATTTTTTCCTTTGAAACATGCAGCTCGTACGGGATTGTAAAATAAATCCACAATCAATCAGCATAAATATCCGCATTCATCAACATAAATATCTCGTACGATATTTTCCAAATCATAATAATTTTACAAGCATAAAAATAGATAGCTCGCACGAATTTTCTGAATAGTAAATATTTTTTTTGAAAAATATTTAAAATCGTGATTATGCATGACATGGCACAATATATTATTGCAGAAAATTAAATTGAGGAGGAAAGAAAACTTATCTTTGATTCCCGTTTAGCCGATTGTGAATTTAGCTGCTCGCCATTTTTTTTTGTCCTGCTTTCTGCCGGTGCTAGCTCTACACGCCTACGCCTTGTATCACTTTTCAGTTGATTTTTTTTTGTATTCCTTTTATTTACTTCCTGCTGTTGATAGTTCCGCGGGATCCACCTTATTTTTTTCTTTGATACTTTGATCAATTCCTTTAAGCCTCGTCACAATTGAGGTTCATCCTCTGCTTTTATTTTTAATCATATAACTTGCGGCTCCTCTTATTTGTCTTGGTTGATTTTACTTCCGTGGTGAATTTGATAATAATTATCCATCCTCCACGAATAATAAAATAGCCCCTCCTTCTAGCGCCAAATATTGTTGGAGAAATTTCGTAACAACACGAAATCGGAGGGGTGCTGGAATAGTAGAGCAAAATTATGAGTATGTGGCTATTTTAGGGGATTTAGGGTGCATGAAAAAAGAGGGCTGGACTCGGCAGCTGTCTTGATTTGTCTCGTGTATCAGATTGCATATCGTACCAAGATGCCTACGTACCTATGTTTATATAGGATCAAGCCCACGTAGTTCTGTGTAATTGATTTGTGTCTATCCCTTAGAGACTTTAGAGATAAACTTCGTTAATATAGGTGATTACTGATTTTATATGATTTAATCTTATCGTTGTGATATCTTCCTGATTTGAAGAATATCGTTTGGAGATATTTTCCGTTAAAGATTGATTGAGATTGATTATTTCCTCATTTCAGAGAGAGGATATTACTTAGCGCCTAAGATATAATTATTAATCTGAATTAATAATTAATAGACATTAGAAATTTAGGAGATTATTAGACATGCCGAAATTATGGCATAACATACCCCATTTTGCCTATTATAGTATAGATACGTGAGAGACGGAGGGGGGGGGGAGGGGAAGGGGGCAATAACAGCTAATCAATCATGTCAGCATCAATTTTCTTGACTATATCATGTTTCCAGCTCATAAAATTCATCGATCACTCTCCTTCAGAAGTTTGACAACTCACTCATAATTATTGCCCCCTCTCACTCTCCCTCCCCTCGCCCCTGTGTTTGCCCCTGTACTTATCCATGTCCCTCTCGTATATATTGAAACACCCCAAACGCCACATGAAGTGGCGTCTTCCCCCCCCCCCCCCCAACGCTAGTTAATAATGTGTTTCCTACCTCCCCCTTCTCCTCCCCTGAAAACGAAAGACGCAATAGCGTTTAAAAAAAAATATATGAAATGCTACATAATACAGTGTCTTAGAGTGATATTTGGGGCCAAGATTTTGAATTATGATATTTGAGGCCATTTGCTTTCAAATTGTGATATTGGGGGCCTTTATTCAAATAAAATGGCGTAGCATGATGTTGTTTGTTAGTTTTTGTTATAATGGCAAACAGGTAAATGTTTAAACAGCCGGGGCAACATGGTAATTTCATAGGTTTTTTTTTGCTCGTTTTACCCCTGTGTTCTCCTATTATAAAGAGAAAGATGATCAAACTTAATACTTCAGGGGTTAAAAGGTACACATTGTGCAGGGGTACTATTGAAAGGAAAATAGGAAAAAGGGTTAAAAGGTACGCAATGACATATATTAATTTAAGCATTAAATATGATCACATGATATACATCCCGTTTGGGTTAATTTAAAAAATGTTATTTATAGTTAAAGTGCAATTTATTCGCTTTAAGTGAAAAATGATAATTTTAATTTAAGTTAGGTATATCTATTTGGCTAATTTTACTTAAAAATAAATTTTAAAAAAATTGACTAGAAGAATAGAAATTTATATTCTTTAAACATAATATAAAAGTATAAACTACAAATACATGCAAAAAGTATAATACAAGTTAAATGACTCAAAAATATAAAAATTGATATAAAAAAAAAGTAAGAAAAAATATTCCAAAGGTACTTAAATGTTTTGAACAAAAACAAACTTTAAATTAAAAATATTTTCCTTTTAAATGGCCCAAAAAACATACTCCCTCCGTCCATTTCATTTCTTTACACTTTCTATTTTGGGCCGTCCATTCCATTTCTTTACATTACTAAAAATAGTAACTTTTAACAATAAAATACATTATTACATCCACTACCTCACTCCACCTTTTCAACCCTTTACACTATTACACCCACTACTTCACTTATTTTAACAATAAAATTACTATTACACCCACTACTACATTTATCAATATATTCTTAATGTCTGCTAGTATTGCATTTTAAAAATTACTACTTTTACCCTTCATTTTTTTAATCTTCTTTATTTCTTTGATGTCCTTTTTTGTCATTACACAGGAAAATTACAGCTTTTATCCTTTATGTTTTTAATCTTCTTTATTTCTTTGATGTCCCTTTTTGTCATTACACAATATTTGGAGCGACCCAATTTAGATTGGATCGACCCAAATCTCCTTTATTAATCAATTTCCTTTTTCATGTTAAACATATTACCTTTTCTATTTTTCAATAACTAAATAATTTACTTCTTAGGTAAAATACAATATCTTTTACATTTTATCTAACTAAAATTTCTCCATTTTTAAAAACTACGATAAATTTTGTATAATAAAATAACATAATTATATTATAATTAGTATTAAATAATTAATTACCTTTTTGAGCCAAAATACGTTACCTTTTCTCTTTTCTCTAACTAAAATCTCTCTTTTTCCAATTGTATCATGGACGGTTACCTTTTTCAAACACGTTACCTTTTTTCCCTTCTCTTACGAAAATCTCTCTTTTTCCAATTATATCACGGGCGATTCTATTTAATAAAAATAAAATAATAATATTATAGTACTAATAATTAACTGATTACCTTTTCAACTAAAACGTATCATCTTTTATATTTTTTCTAATTAAATTCCCTTTTTTTCTAGAAATTTCAAGGGCAACATTAATTTCTCATTTTCTAAAAACTATGAGCAATTTTATTTAGTAAAATAACATAATTAAATTATAATTACTATAAACTAATCAATTACCTTTTTCACATAAATTATGTCATCTTTTTAATTTTCACGTTACCTTTCTATTTTTTAAAACTAAAATATCTCTTTTTCTGATTTTATCACGGGCGGTTCTGTTTAATACAATAAACTAATAATATTATAGTATTCATAATTAACCGATTGCGTTTTTTATCTAAAACGTATAAATTTATATTTAATGAAATAAAATAATAATTATATAAAAACTAATAATTAGCCGATTACCCTTTTCAAGTAAAACCTATAATTTTTTCTATATTTTCTAACTAAAATCCCTCATTTTCTAGAAATATCACGGATAACATTTATATAATTATTATCAAATCTCATATAAAAATTTAAGCCTCCCAACTTTATATTTAAAAAAAATTAACTTAAATTAATGAAAAATTCATATAATATTAAAAAAATTCGTGCATCGCACGGGTTTTAAGCTTGTATAATAAAAATTGGTATACAACGAATAATATCCGTTAGATTTTTAGTAAAAAATTAGAACTGTTATATACTTATATAAAGGAGAAACGAGTGGAGGTAAAGTGGCGCGGTCAAATAGCTCAGTTCTATTTTGTTAAATTTCTCAATTTTTTGAATTAATAATTCCAATGATTAAAAAAAATCTCAATTCCATTTTAAAACTTTACTAATAGAGGAAACTAAATATATAGTTTCATTATTTTTTACCTATAAAATCTTTACTAATGAAGTAAAGTAAATATCTAAATTGCATTTTAAATTTTTACTAATCGAGGAAACTAAATATACAATTTCAATATCCTTACCTTTAAAATTGCATTTTAAAACATTGAAAGTTTGGTCGGTCGGTTAGTTGGTTGGTCGGTTGGTCGGTACCTATTGTTTTTACTTAATTACCCTTACTTAATTATAAATAAAATTTCTCCTAATAACTAATCAATTTATGTTTTCATGTAAAACATATTAAAATAATCAATTTCCTTCTAAAATACGTTACATTTTCTATTTTCTTTAGCTAAAATCTCTTTTTTCCAATTAAATGACGCCCTTACTTAATTATAAATAAACAATTTCCCAATAACTAATCAATTTTCTTTTTCAAGTAAAACATATTAAAATAATCAAATTTTTTTTAAAAAAATGTTACCTTTTCTATTTCCTTTAGCTAAAATCTATAGTTTTCCAGTTATATGGCGCCGGTCGGTCGGTTGGTTGGTTGGTCGGTACCTATGGTTTTTACTTAATTACCCTTACTTAAATATAAATAAAATTTCTCCTAATAACTAATCAATTTCTGTTTTCAAGTAAAACATATTAAAATAATAAATTTCTCTAAATTGCATTTTAAATTTTTACTAATCGAGAAATCTAAATATACAACTCAATTGCATTTTAAATTTTTATTAATAGTGGAAATTAAATATCACTAACAAAATATAATAAAAATTCGTATACAACGAATAATATCCGTTAGATTTTTAATTAAAAATTAGAACTATTATATAAATATATAAAGGAGATCCGAGGGGATCTAAACCTCTACTATTATCCTTCATTTTTTTTATTAATAATATAATTAATGATAATTAGCCGATTGCCTTTTTCAATTAAAAGATGTTTACTTAGAATTGATATGATATTACCTTTTTTATAAATACCTAAAATATCATATCTTCCAATCAATAATTTTTTTCTCTCTAATCAGCATTTGGAGCGATCCAATTGGATCAACCCAAATCTAAACCTCTACTATTATCCTTCATTTTTTTATTAATAATATAATTAATGATAATTAGCTGATTGTCTTTTTCAATTAAAAGATGTTTACTTGTAATTGATGATATTACATTTTATAAATACCTAAAATATCATATCTTCCAATCAATATTTTTTTTTCTATTAATTAAAACACGTTGACTTTTAATTTAAAACATAATATTGCAATAATTAATACATACCCAAAATATGACTCCATATCTTCTAACCACTAACAAAATATAACAAAAATTCGTATACAACGGATAATATCCGTTAGATTTTTAGTTAAAAATTAGAACTGTTAGATTCAATGATTAAATATATTACATGATTAAATTTATTTACTAATTGCATACCCAAAAATATGACATCATATCTTCTAACCACTAACAAAATATAATAAAAATTCATATACAACGAATAATATCCGTTAGAATTTTATTTAAAATTAGAACTGTTAGATCTAATGATTAAATATGTTAAATGATTAAATTTATTTACTAAAATTTCTAGGTTCGAATTCTGTCAACGATACTATTATCCTTCATTTTCTTAATCTTCTTTATTTCTTTGATACCCCTTTTTACCATTACACAGCATTTGGAGCGACCCAAATTAGATTGGATCGACCCAAATCTAAACATATACTATTTTTTGTCATTACACAACATTTGGAGTAACCCAATTGGATCGACCCAAATCTAAACCTCTACTATAGTATTATCCTTTATTTTTTTATCTTTCTTTATTTCTTTGATTCTCCGTTTTGTCATTACTCAAATCTATCTCTGTCATTTTTCACCTTCAAGTCCATGCCGCTCAAATCTTCACACTGCTGGATTTTGATGCATGTTTGCACTTTTCAGATTTGAAAGCTGGGTTTTTCACCAAATTAACATCTCAACCCCCTGAAGTAGGGTTAAGGTATGTGTACTGACCTCCGTACGGGTCATATATGTTTGGTTCAAGTTTTCAGTTTGGCCATAAGAGTTAAGTTTTTATTGATTTCACAATATTAAAAATTAGACAGGATAATATTTTTTTGGTTTTGATTTTGGTTTAGAGTTTAATAATTAAAGTTTTAATGAATTACCCGATGTTATAATAATATACAGGACACCAGAAAGGTACCTTTAAAATATTTGTTTGGCCTTTCAATTTTTTATTTTACATGTCGTAATAACAAAGGTAGTTGGAAAGATTACCAGTTAATAACATTGACACAGTACGGACCATGTTATTTGTAAATAATCTTGGGACTCAGTTTGATACTTATAGACATTATTTTGTTTTCAAGCAAGTTTATGTTCTTTATAGATTTGTTCAACTTAATGTTCATGGGGTAGACATGCTACGTACCAGAAGGTCTTATGGAATAGCATACTTTTTATCGGATGTCTCCGAAGGGACTATGGAATAGCATACTTAGAAGCTCAGACCCACGTCACAAGCCTCACCCTCTGGGTCAGATAACATTGCTCTTATTTATGGTCTAAATATCTTTTTTACTCGCGTTCAATTTCACTTCATATATGATCTCATATTTAGCACTTTCACTTGAGCTCCATATTAAAATATAAAAGCACTAACTTTTCCCTTTTTCAGTTTAGTTGGCTTTTTGAGAGAGAATAAGTAATGGAAAATGTGATTGTTATAATTTGTAATCATACATTATTTGAAGATAAAAGTGAATATGTGAGCTTCTTGCGGAGACCTGTGTTTTTGGTAAACAGTATTATCCTTCATTTTTTTAATCTTCTTTATTTATTTAATGCCCCTTTTTGTCATTACACAGCATTTGGAGCAACCCAATTTAGATTGGAACAAAAAATTCTAATATGATATTGTACTTATTTTCAGTAATGTTGTAGTACTACGATTCTACCTCCAGCCTTTCTCTTCCCCTCCAGCTACATAATTTTAAATATTGAAAACAAAATACAATACAAGAAGAAGTTTGCATTTATAAATATAGATTACAAGCAGAGAGAGATGTTTAGTTACAGATAGACTACATAGCAACAACATAAGTGATAAAAAGAAAGATGTTAGTTACAGATAGACTACTAGCAGCAACATAAGTGATAAAAAGAAAGATGATCCACATGATGATCAAGCTAATGAAGTATTGAAGTAATTAACAAGCCTGAACCACATAAGCAACTTCCATTTTATAGGTATTGTTTATCATAACGTGGGTAATGGGTTTATGTATTCCAATTAATTTTATTTTTGGTTACCCCTCTAAGTTGATCACAAAAAAATTAACAACCCATCAAAATAAGTAGTTTAAAAATATATTCAAATTCAAATTATTATATTCATTTCAATAAGAACATACTTTTAATATAATAAAGTCAGCCATGGTGAAAGACCTTAATTTGAACATAAACAATAAATCTACTAGAATATTTATCTGATATTTTGGCTTGCTTATTTAATTGTATAATTTACTTATTTTTAATAAAAGAATCTATAATAATAATATATATACACTATTTTTTCATACATGAATTTACTAATACAGTTTAATGGTCACGCTCTGGTGAGAATGAGAACAGTGAGAACACACATATTCACTACATTTCAAGCTATTTTAAAGGGCCCCGCTAGGGGCATCTTCACCCAAAAAAGTCATATAATTCTACCCTCTATCCATTCATAAAAAAATTTAAAATGAGAACAGTGAGAATACACATATTCGCTACATTTCAAACTATTTTAAAGGGTCCCGCTAGGGGCATCTTCACACAAAAGTCTTATAATTCTACCCTCTATCCATTCATAAAAAAAATTAACAAAAAAAATTAAAAATTGCTTGAAATGTGATCTCATTGTTCTCCAACATTTACACATTATATTAACTATGAGGTCTCATAGTTAATATAACATGTTCTTGATATTATATGAGGTTTAATGTTTTGGAGCCTTTTAATGTTTTGGAGTCATTGGGGGGGGGGGGTGAAGGAATTATCATTTCCGCATTTGAATAATGAAGACAATTTATTATTGTTTTCAATTAGAGAAAAATATTTGTAAAAAAATTTATTATTTTTATTGCAGATTTTGATGGATTAAATAAATTTTCAACATTATTAAAATAGAATTGTATGCTACTTTTTTATATAAATTTTAGCATATCATTATTTTATTAAATACTTATATAATTGTATATAATATCTTGCTAAGAATTGATTATTTATATAATTGCATACAATATCTTTTTAAGAAATCAATCAAATTTGTTAAATTTTTGGTATTGTCAATTTAAATTAAGTAAGATGTTTTCAGAAATCAATCAAATTTATTAAATTTTTGGTATTATCATTTTAAATTAAATAAGAAGCCGTGTACGAAGTACGGGCAAATTGCTAGTTTTAATAATATTACATCCACTATCTTGGTCTCCGTGCAAAAAGCAAATGTAAAGAAACCAAATAAACGGAGGGATTATAAGGAAAGCCTAACAGGATTCTAATGCAACTAACACCATTACTTACACCAACAGCAAGCCAAGCAATGAATTGCAAACACGCCCCCACGCTATTTCTTCTTCTTGTCCTCTTAATCATCCAAGCTACAATCCTTTTTCAATTCGGAGATGCGAAAAAGAGGCGCGTTCACATAACAAACGATCTAGACGACGTCGTAGACAACGAGGAAGACGAGGCCTGGAAAGAATGGGGCAAAAAGAAATCCTCACCCGATTCGGATTTGCCAGACATTGATTTCTCGCAACAAGCCGATTTTACAAAGATGCAAACCGAAATGATGAAGTACCAGACCGGTCCGGCTTTCGGGTTTGTTAAGCTTCGGTTGGGTCAGCGGAGAAAACCGGTATATATGTAGATTATAGACTCTCTCCTTTTTTTCTGAGACTATATTTATTTATATTATGTGTGTTTAGTTTAATATTAATGCATATATTTAGATAATTGTGGGGAATATAGGGGTGCAACCCCTAGGGAATCCAGTTACTGTGTGTCGAAAATGAGAGAGAGATCGTTTTGGCAATTAGAGAGTTAATTAGGCTAAATTGCTTAAGAGTGTAATATTGATTGCGCTATATGAGAATTGAGAAGTTTTTAGGCATAAGTAAGTATTATCTGATGTTAATTTATTGTCCGAATCGCTATATATTTTGTGGTAATTTTATTTTAAGATGATCGTGCAATTTGTAAATGTATCAGGTTTGGATTATATAAGATCAGAGTATTTTACAATAGTGTTACCCCACATTTCTACAATCACAAGTGGCTACGTGATATATTGTATCTCTGTTGTGCCTTTTTTCTTTGGGGAACTGTTGAAAGGCAAAGACGTAAATAACTCGTTGCAAAGTAAACCCGAACCGAACCACCCTACCTGATGAATATTAGATTGATTGAATGCTTGCATACTAGTAGTAGTAAGTGGCCTAAAAATTTGTTTTTGTCTTAGAGTGATTGTCTATGTATTTAAGTTTCAAAAGTTGATAAATACCTTAATTGATTCAACCTTCTACTACCTCTGAAGGACATGGTATCTGAGATTGCAATGCAATGGACCAAACTTGCAAAAACTGGGACTGTTGATGTTAAGTTTATGGGAGTTGATTTGAGCACAATCATGTTCACATTGGAGAAAGGGCAAGACTCTTTTGAGGTAAAGTTTGTTTATCTATCCAAGTACAAATTTTTGTGTCAAGCTAGTGTTCTCATGTATAAACTGCTTTAACTGAATGAGTGCTTTAGTGACACAAATTTGTTGTTCCTTATCCAGTTAAAAGATTTCGTATTGAATCAACCGGATGCATATGAGGTTAAGATAGGAGATCAGATTTTTCGAAGACCCGGTGATCCTCCGTTTGATGATGTTTTTCAAAAACATTATGGGGATGAAGACAGGGTAGACTATACCAATTCGGCCAAGAATGACAAACAGGAGAAAGACGAGTTATAATTGACGAATAATAACACACCTGAGCGGACCAACTTATATTAGAAGAATCAAGGCATGTTGTTTTGGTAATGTGCAGAGTAGTTAGAGGCTTACTCAGATGATACATCATTTTACTGTCTAACTGATTGTATTGTCTTTCCATTATCTCTAAGTAATGCTAATGAGCAACTATTTATATTAACAGAGAAAGTTTCTTCTTCGTTAAAAGCATATGTGGTAACTTTTTGAATACCCTGGGAAAATGTTGGATTACTCAATACATGCACACACCAACATACCATTAATAGTTTATATAAATTGGAGGTGTTATAGTGAGAAGCTGATCACTTTAACTTCTCACCGAAGTCGGACCAGATGAAAAGAAGGTGGATTTTTTTTATCTGCTTGCAGCTTTGTCTTTTCCCAGAGTGTTGTAACGTCAATTCCCAGTGAACACAAGGTAAAGGTAAGTACCATGATGCAAGTTCAATTCATCCAATTAAGGCTTCTTGATAATATTCTCCAGGGTCCCAAGGTGATTTTTCTCAAAGCTGGTAAACATGCTAATCAGTTTTGCTTTTTAATGTACTTTCTTTGGAACTGTGGATGTAAGCAAAATACAGATGAAGTACGTTAAAGAACCTTTTATGTGCAGTATGGTCCTGATATACTTCTACTTTCGGGACTGATAGCATAATCACGTTAGAGAAAAGAAAACAACTTAGCTAGACTATGATAAAAATTAGTGGTAGCTTACTAGCTGGAACCATTCTTACTTCCAACATTGATGTATTTGCTAGGTTTATGGTAAAAATTGGGTTTATGCTGGGTAAATTTTGCCTTTTATCTTGGATAGATGGCATCGTTTCTGGAACATTTTCTCCATTTTTGTAGCATCGAAACGTTTTCCAGTGCAGTTTTAGGAAGCATTTGCAAATAGGCTATGTTCTAGACTTTTTAGCTATATACATCTGATTAAATATCATGTAACTGGAAATATTCTTAAGATCAAACTCTGAGCATTGAAAACACCTGGATAAAAAACTACAGACAGTTCAAGCAGTTGAACAACCTGCAGTTCACTAGTTGTGATGGGTGCTATAGATTATGGATGCAATTCGATCCCCTATTGGATCATGGATCAGGCCAACGCCAACAAGAAAATAGCTTGGATTGAAGAAAGGTCGCTTAATATGGTATATGATCCGCTTCATTCTTCCTTACTAGATATTTGCACATCATTCGGACATCCTTCCGTACTAGATATTTACACACCATTCCATTCGAGCATTTTTCCTTATCGATACTAGATATTTGCACACCATTCGGTTAAAACTCGAAAGAAATCTTTTCTATATATAATACACCAACAAGAAGAAAATAATCATGAGATATTTTAATCTCGTGAAAAGACAACTTTACCCTTTTATGAAGCTTGTAAAAAGATAATTTCAACCTTTTGTTTCTCTAGATAATATGACTGATCAATTATATATTTTTAATCATCCTAGAAGCTTTTCAGCGAAAAAGGATAATCATGTAAGGCGGTCCCTGTTTTAATTTGGTGGTATCCAGCGTGAAAGGGGCTAGGTTTTTTACGAATTTATTGCTTCTGCCACGATGAAATGCTATAACGCACCAGTATGTTGCCCACAAGCCGGTACAGAGGAGCTACCAGCCTGGTTTTTTCAATCTGTCCCCAAACTTCAGGATCCAATTAGCTGGTAATTATCTTCACTTCGCCTCAATTTTATATTATATGTATGCATACATACATAAATCACCTAATTATGTGCATTTGTGTATTGAATAAATTCTGTATAGTTAGAAAAACGAGTTTGTGTTTGTATCCAATGGATGGATTCTTTAGCTGTATGCATATTGAGTCCTCTGGGAATTTTGCGTTTGGCCCTCTTAAGTTATTGAATTATGTTCATGCCCAAATTTTCCAATTTTATATAGAATTATCATGTTATCATGGGCCATGTAATTGCGGAATGCTGTGATTGTTAGAGAGGCTGTAATAAATTTGCTTCAAATTTTTTGTTGCGAAGCCTTGAATTTACCTACTACTTGCTAATGACAAGTATTGTCGTTGTTAAGCATCTTGGAATTATACATATCTGAGTTTTATGTTGGCTAAAGTTTAGCTACTCAAGATTGGTTGTAACGATTTCAGTCTGAATAGTGAAGCTATATTTCCATGCTAATTGCTGATTGTAACTTCTACAACCCCCTACTAAATTTGTTAACTCTGTGAAAATCTTATTAGTTGCCAGTTGTCCTACAATGATTATTTTGTTGGTTGGTTAATGATTTTAGTATAAATAGTGAACCTATAAATTTACATAATAATTGTTAATGGCAAGTATTCTGATTGTTAAAGAGTTTGGACTGATCTGGAGAAGGTTAGGATATCTATCCTTTTAGCAAAATAATACTGATGAAACTATGTAGGCAGAGAACTAATTGTCGGTGAGTTGGCAAAACAACATTATGAGTTGGCAAAACAACATTATGTCCAAACAAGGAAGAAGCTAACTTGCTCACACCAAACTGACAAAAGACTAGCTAATTTCTGTTGCTAGAGGGATTCAAGTCTGGATGGTTGTTTAGTTCATAAGTCTGTTAGTGTCAGATACTATGCAAGACTTGCTATAAGTCATTCCTACCATGTAAGACTTAACTGTTATACTATATTATAAGTTTACTTGCTTAATCGAGAGAGATTAGGCTCGATATATTATAAGTCTGAATTGTTGTATGGAGTGACACTAATTGTTTGATAAAATGTGCTATACATAGCCTAGTAACTGGAAAATGTATCGAACTGTTTCTGAATCAATGGTAATCAACTACGTATGTGTTTATGTATGTACTCTCGTCAATTTCCAACTATAAAGTTGAGGTTTCCTGTGTTGCTCTGCGCGTCGGTAATGACATGTCTAAAATGTTTGATATAGTTGTACAATTTCAGTTGACCTTTATGTCCATGCGGCTTGTTGATTAGTGTTGTTTATCGACTGGCATAGATAAATATGCATGCATTGTTTATGTCCCTGCATAGATGCTATGTTAAATATGCATACGTTGTTATGTTAAATATGCATACGTTGTTTGGTCTTGCAGACTATTTCAGATTTTAATTACAGGGAAGCTGAATGCATTAAGAATTTAAGATTGATCACGAGAACAAGAAAGTTCACTCTCACGAGAACAAGGAAATTGGCAGGCAGTCTTCCTACGGGTGGTGAGCTGGTAGTGCTGGCATGGATGAGCATCTTAATTGTGCTCCTCTCCCAGGTAATTGTATGAACTCCCCCATTTCTTCCGATATCTCCTATTTTTTGCCGGGTGTTTCACTTTGTCATACCGAATATGAGGATCATAATGCAAATTGGATTCCAAAAAACAGGACCTAACCCGAGTTCTTTATTTAGATGGGATTTTTTTTTGGGAGTTCAGCCAGAAATCATGCTTGGACCTATTTTGTAGGGCCGATTTTAAGACTTCTATCTTAAAATTATAATAGTTTTAGCTAATAGACTTTATTTGAAAGTTGCGTGTGTGTATCGCGTGCTTTATTATAGTACAACTTTAATCAAAATTAAAACTTAATGTTATGTTAATTTAGTGCAGTGTGGTGTATGCTTCATCTGTTCCTTCTTTGCAATGAAAGAGTGTGCTATTGTAAATTTCAATATGTTTTACGAAATTTAAAAATAAATAGTTAGATTTGTTGTGGCGCAATAAAATAATGAGGCACAATGTTATAAGGCAATGCTTCACATAAAACATGCTCATGACCTGCGAAGATACATTTGATGTAAATAGTGTCTCTTGAAACCTTTCTTTACCTTTCTACGGCTCCGCCTATTGACCAGAAAGATTATTTCCAAAAATCATTTTTAGGAACCTCTGTGAAGAATGGCCCATTATTTTTGGCACCAGGTACGGGAAAATTTTTGTGCCTTGGAATCGAGTGGGCTGAGGCTTTAGGTAAAAAATACTTAAACTTGTTACAAGGAATCCTGCTTTTCGTCTTCGCATCCGTCGATTGTCCAAAGTCCAGCCTTCACAGATTGTTCACCCTCGGTGGCCAATACGCCTATATACGATGAACAGAAACAAATCGTACAGATTATGTATGTTGTACATGTGTGTATGAATTCGAGAGCTGTTGGGTGAATTATATACATCTGTAATTCGAGCATCAGGAGCGGATGATTGCAGGTTATATAGATAATTGCATTGTATCTATTTGTGTTATCTTTTTTATATTCTGGAACATCAATTCCTCATCGCTCGAACATCAAAACAATTTGAACTTGCAAACTTATATAGAAGTGACTAACAATAATATACTTAAACTCAACATGCATGTCTACATTCACAAACTTTCATCTATGCTTTGTTCCCAACCACCACTCAAAAACAACAGGCATGTCTGCCCATCAATAAAAGGTTAGATTTTTGAATTTGACAAAATCATGTAAACATAATCAAATAATTAAAAAAGGTAAAATAAAGAAAATTGCTTATCTATGTGGGAGAAGGGAGTTCTATTTGTACTCTTTTTCTAACATGATTTGGGCATTCCCATGTTTCAAAATCCGTGTGTATTATTTAGCCTGTACCCTTTGGTGGTTATATTTTTTTTGTGTATGTAATCATCTTTGTTGCTATATTTCTATCAAGTATTATGAAGAAATAGACCGTGTTTGATGCAAATATAGGAATTCCGTGCGCATATGCTTATTTGCACCCTTGCATGCTTTTTTGTGGGTTGTGAATACCTTAGAAAATATAAGAATTCAAGTGTGTTGTGCAACCATGGACTTATTACAGTATTTCTTATTATATAGCATCCTAAATTGAATAGTAATTGTACCAAATGTTCTCACGTCCTATCGTAGCCTTAGGTTTCATTATTTTTATGTGTATATAAATATCTCGTCCATTACTTCTATCACATATAAGTGTTTAAATGTGCCTGTAGGCATTATTAAAAAATTTGTGTTTTCTCTGCTTAATCAATATAGAGATCAGGTGCTGCACCAATTATGGGTGATCATGGCCAATGCCGCTGAATTTAAAATCTATAAGTCATTTCCTGTACTAAATGTTAGTCTTTGAAGATATTGTGATGTTAATGCATATAAAAACAGGGGAAGGCCCTCTGAAAAAATAGAGGTCTACATGGCGAAGCTATAACCGAAGAGGTTTTGGGACACAGGTTTTTGCTTCCCATCTGACAGGTAAAGCCACTCAAAAAAACTATAATAGATATTTATCTGGTTCTGCTGGGTCGTATTTCAGAAGGTCATCTCGTCATCTCTTTCTGCTGGTATTGTTGCATGCCAAACCTCCCACACAGGTCCTCTATCTGAGCTCATTACGACAACAAGCTCAACGCAAGGTATAATTGATTGCTCATATCATTATGTGCCTTTATCCAGTTCTCATGCCTTATTTATATAAGGTATACAAGTCAAGCAACTCGTGACATTGTTAACAAAATTATCGGCCCGCACATATTAAAATGTCAAGTTGTCAACAAGTAGCACAGCATCACTGCAGTGCTTACACCGCAAGTCGCAACCTATCACCGATAAAACTTAAAAGTCTTGCTTTAAATCACCAAGAGGTTAGATTACATTAGGATTTTTTTTATGTCAGGCCTACAGAAATCACCTCAATTTCGTGATATTTGATGTGCTACACTAAATTTGAAATTTCAATATGGCATAATTTCCACGGAATTGGAACGAAGGGCATTTGAGATTAGAATGAGTTTACAAACCTATTGCATGTGGAGTTAATATTTCCAACAGATTGTAGTTTCATGTTTTGGCAAACAGAGCAAAACAAGAGGTTGTCTGACAATAAATGTCACGCTACAGAGACCAATAAATCAAATTAAAGATGTCATATTCGAGAACCAGCTTGAGGGAATTTTCTATATGAGTGTTAATTTTTTTTGTTGGTCTTCATCCATGTCTAATTGATTGATGGATTAACTTTTCCTTTTATTAAATCAATTAAAACAAAATTTTGTTCATTTGAAGTTTTGTTTGATGTAACATAGATATATAAAGACATGTCCCTTGGTGACTAGAATTATAGTTGTTTAGAATCCCTACTAGAGAGAAACGTTGACCTAGACTCACCAACTAAGTGTGTTTCGGAACAATGAAATTCATCCAGACATAGGCATTCAAGTGGGTCAAAAAATGGCTTCCCACAGAATACACTGATATAATTTATACTTTTGGTGTTACACCGTTCTCCAACAATAGCCCCCATGTTATCTTTTTGTGTAGCGAACATATTGCATGAAGCCTTCCAGGCAGAACCCACAGCTAAACTAACTGCATCAATGGACACTACAGGTGATTGCTTTTGTTAGTAATGTAATTATGTCCATGTGCTACTAACCTCCATTTTTATCCTAAATTGCTGCTTTCTTCCTCGAGCATTATAAAATTTTACGATGCTTTTTTTTATTAAAAAGAAAGGGGCTGTCACATGGTTCTAATGGCCCTGCCTCTGAGGAGGAAGATGTTTCGATCGGTGCTCCTGTAGGTGCAGGAGAAAGGGCACGAGGTCTTTTCTTCCACGAACACCTTTCTGCTGCGGAAGCAATAAACAATGGACTACCACTGCACCAATATGGTTCTCCTCAAGTAAAAGGTTTGCTTTCACAAAACTGTTTGCAAGTAGAAATAATTGTACCTTCAAATGACTTTTTCATCTTAAATTTTGTTTTGACAATAATTTAAAGGTTTTATTAGTTATAATAGGTATTTATCGTAGCACACCTTTTCAGGATGATCACATGGTGGCAACTATTCGAAACAACCAATAATTCATTTTCTGCCAATGATCAAGGACAATGAGATTTATAACATAGCATACATGAAGGTTGTCCCCGGTATGAAGCTATACAGAACTGCTGAAACAGAGCACTCAATCAACTTCTTTTGCGGAACTAAGATACAAAAATAGGCGGACACTGGTACTTTTCTCCTGTACAAGTATGAATTGAGAGATTTCGAGATGTAAAGAGCTTAATTGGGAATGTTAAGTTGCTCATAGGATGGAATTTGAAAACTATAAAAAAAAGGTTGGAATTTGAAAAAAGGATTTATTACCCAGATTGATATCTAAATCTAAACTATATTATTATATTTTGATCAAAAAAAAAAAACTATATTATTATAAGCAAAATAGAGATTTTTTGTAGTTTGTAGTTTGGTTAACCAAATTACTCATAACCGTCGGATCTTTAATTCAAGTAGATCATGACCGTTAGATACAACAGTAATAAAAGTTATTATATACGGAGTATAGATGTTCGATTCCCGTCAACAATATATTAATTTATATTTAATATTAAAAATTATTATATACAAAGATTTAAGGTTCAAATTCTTCCAATAACATATTAAAATTAATATTTATAATATCACATTACACAATAAATAAATTGGGTTGTTATGAATGGTACCCCTAAATGAACAATAAAGTGGTACCATTCATAATTTTTCTCGTAATAAGTCAAAAGTTTTAGGGGTATCATTCATAAAAAAAGGTATCATTCACAAAAGTCAAAACCAGAGGGATACCATTCATAATTTCCCAAAATTAAAAGTAACTCGTACTTTGCATGAGATATAAACTAGTATTTACTTATGACCGTTGTTATGTTTTGTTGTCGGATGTTATATTTTTGCTGAAAATCTATGGGCAACCGGAAAAAAGGTCCAACGGGAAACAAAAGTAAACATCATGTCAATTGTCAAATAATGTGCCGGTTTGGCAAATTTAAGTTTGTACTTATAAGTTATTTATTTCGGAAAAAATTTCGTATTTACATACGTTTTTTTAGAGAAAAATGTTTGAACCGCGCACGAATTTTTTTTCCCACTAAATCATGCAAAAAATGAAAAATTTCAACTAAATCATAAAATAAATGGATATTTTCCATTAAATAATACAAAAATGGATATAAAAGAAGATAAAAAAAACCATCTAAGAGGACTAGGGACAAGTAAATGATAGGGCATACATAGATTTTTAATTTTTTTTTTAAATTTCTCCAACCTAGGAGGGGCCAGGACCCCCTGAAGTCAGGTCCGTCCCTGTTTCGAATGGTCCAACGAATGCAGATGAGTTTGTGTCAAACGTAGAAAGTATCACTACGCTATAATTGATGATATTATCTTTTATAAACATCTAAAATGTCGTATTTTCCAATCATTAACATATTTTTTAATTAAAACACATGAATTTTTAATTTAAAACATAATATTGCAATAATTAATATATACCAAAAAATATGACATTAGATCTTCTAACCACTAACAAAATATAATAGAAATTCGTATACAATGAATAATGACCGTTAGATTTTTAGTAAAAAATTAGAACAGTTTGATCTAATGATTAGATATATTATATGATTAAATTAATGGGCTCTTTTCATAAATAAATAGGAAAAAGTAAATTTTTGCACATTTACTTTTGTTAAGAATACCAATTTGCAATTTTACTAATAAGTTTCTAAATTGCAAAAATACTAACCCTAACCCTCCCCTCCCCCCTTCTTTATGTGTACAGGCGCCGACTGTACTTTTTTTTTTTTTTTTAAGGTGGGGGTTATTTTGGTGGATTTGGGTTTCCTGGCCCCGCAGGGGCATATTCAACTAAATTTGCAACTAATTGCAACTGAATGTAACTAAATTTCTGATTTCAAGTTCCATTTGTCAGTTGTCATTTTCGACCTCATTTTTGAACTCTATTTTTTTATATATATATATATATATATATATATATATATATATATATATATATATATATATATAGGCCTTTGCTCCATAAAGAACACTCTTATATAACAAACAATAAAGAACACTATAAAATCATTTATTCCAATAGATCCATTGGCCCCGCCAGGGGCACCCACCAGGGGCAATGGATCTATTAGATATGAGGTGTTCTTTGTTGTTTGTTATATAAGGTGTTTGCTATGGAGTCTAACCCTATATATATATATATATATATATATATATATATATATATATATATATATATATATATATTTAAGATGGGTGATATTTTGGTGGATTTAGGTTTCCTGGCCCCGCAGGGGCATATTCAACTAAATTTGCAACTAATTGCAACTGAATGCAACTAAATTTCTGATTTCAAGTTCCATTTGTCAGTTGTCATTTTCGACCTCATTTTTTAACTCTATTTTATATACACACACACACACACACACACACACATATATATATATATATATATATATATATATATATATATATATATAATAGAGTTAAAAAATGAGGTCGAAAATGACAAATGAAAAGTGGAACTTGAAATCAGCAACTTAATTTCTGATTTCAGTTGCATTCAGTTGAATATGCCCCTGCGGGGCCTTGCAACCCAAATCCACCAAAATCACCCAAACCAATAATATGTAGTTGCAACTAGTTGAAAACAGTTGAAAATAGTTGCAACTAGTTGAAAACAGTTGAAAATAGTTGAAAATAGTTGATTTGGTTGAATATTGCCCCTGGCGGGGCCTTGGAACCCAAAATAACTCAAACCAATAATATGTAGTTGCAACTAGTTGTAACTAGTTGAATGTAGTTGAAAATAGTTGCAACTAGTTGAAAACAGTTGAAAATAGTTGATTTGGTTGAATATTGCCCCTGACGGGGCCTTGGAACCCAAAATAACTCAAACCAATAATATGTAGTTGCAACTAGTTGTAACTAGTTGAAAGTAGTTGAAAATAGTTGCAACTTGTTGAAAATAATTTAAAATAGTTGATTTGGTTGAATATTGCCCCTGGCGGGGCCTTGCAACCCAAAGCCACCAAAATCACCCTACCTTTTTTTTAAAAAAAGAAGTTGAATGTGGTTGCATTTAGTTGAATATTGCCCCTGGCGGGGCCTTGCAACCCAAATCCACCAAAATCACCCCACCTTTTTAAAAAAAGTTGCATTTGGTTGCATACAAAAATCCACCAAAATAGCCCCCATCTTAAAAAAAAAAAAAAAAAAAGTACAGATCGCAGTGGGAGGGAGGGGGAGTGGGGAGGGAGGAGGAATGGGCCTAGTATTTTTGCAATTTGAAACTTTGTTTGGTAAAATTGCAATTTATTAAGGAAGGTGGTATTTTTGCAAAAAGAAACTTTAAATCTAGTATTCTTGGTAAATATCCTAAATTAATTTACTAAAATTTCAAGGTTCAAATTCGTCAACGATATATTTATTTTAATAGTATAGATAAGTTTTAAACCATGCATATCATTAATTAAATTTTTATTAAATTATTTAAATTAAAATTAAAATAAATTATTGAAAATAATGATTATATAAAAATAGATTATAACATAAAATAAAATTAATTACATATCAAAAGAAATCCGTGCATGGCGTGCATCGCACGGGTTATAAGCTACTCCCTCCGTCCCAATGGGATGTTAACATTTGCTTTTTGCACGGAATAGTGGGTGTAATATTATTTAAATAAATGAAGTAGTGGGTGTAATAGTGATTGGATAGTTAAAATAAATTAAGTAGTGGGTGTAGTAGTGTAAAGTATTGTTAAAATAAGTGAAGTAGTGTGTGTAATAGTGTTAAAACTTACTATTTTAGGAAATGTTAACAATCTATTAGGACATCCCAAAATAGAAAGTGTTAACAATCTACTGGGACAGAGGGAGTAGTTACTTTGAGAAAATGGTAAAATCGCAATTTTTTTTTAAAAAAAGTAATATTTTTTGTATATATCCAAAATCTAACTACCCTAATATTGATTTTAAAAAATATGTAAAATTTAAGATGGGTGTTTCAAAAAAAAAAAAATAGTAGTAATAATTTAAGATGGGCGTGTGATTGTACTGATTTTTTTTAGGGATATTCTCTTTGGTACACTTGTAGAATTGACTTTTGCCAATGGTACCATCACATTTTTGGCTTCTATACATGGTACACCTAACATATTGTTTCTGTCTTAGTCCTACCCTTCTGTTACACAAATGTTAACAAAACGTTTAAAAACATCCAAACCACAAAAAACACATCCTATTTCAATTGTTCTTGAATGGTGAATTTACCCTTTTACCCTTGGCTGTATAAACCCAACTCCACCAGTTTCTTCTCGATTGTTCTTCATTTTGCTCTATTCTTATTGGAACAGACCTCCTTCCCACTCCCTTTTCGATTCCTTCATTTCACACACCTTCTAAATTCATTAAATCTCTCCCTCTCGAGTTCATTTCTCTCCCTCTCCTCGATGCTCTCTGCGAACTGTATATACTTATGTGCTGCGTGTATACGCGAGTTACGGTTGGTCAAATTCATGTGTGTGTGTCGATTTAGTGTGTGTTGCTGCATCTGTGCTTGTAGAGGTAGTGGTGGCGATTCCAACTGTGTACAGGGTGTGCGTGAGTGTGACTGATGTGTGTGTGCGTGGATTGTCGAGGGTATGCTGTTGTGTTGATGCTTGGTTAGATATATACTACTGGTATGTGTTAATTCGAGTACAGCGAAACCAGAAAAGGGGGACTGACAGAGGGAAAAGGAGGTGAACATATGTGTATATGTTTTGGCACAGTGGTAATCGGAGATGGGATGGAGTGCAGTGATTGGGAATGAGAACAAGAGTGAGGAATGGGTTCGATGAAAGGAATTGTCGTGGGTATATGTGTGTTTGGTTCTTGTTAGTTAATGCGAAATCGTTGTTGCGTTTGGGTTACTATAGTATGTTACTATAGAGGTGTGAGAGGGTGTCCGTAGGTGTTAAACATTTTGTTAACGTTTGTCTAACAGACGGGTAGGACTAAGACAGAAACAATATGTCAGGTCTACCATGTATAGAAACAAAAAATGTGATGGTACCATTGGCAAAAGCCAATTCTACAAGTGTACCAAAGAGAATATCATTTTTTTTAAACCAACAGATTATGGCCTTAAATCCCTTAATATTCAGCCTGTTCGGCTGCACCTCCTTAAAGGAGTTTTTAACTTTCCGGAGGAAATGGTTTGTTTGGCTACATCGGCTTTAAGTCGGCTTTAAGTTAAAAAATTGTTTTAAGTCATAAGTTCTATTTAGGTACTTTTGACTTATGACTTATGAATTTTTTTTTTTCCACAATTTTTGTAAAGTTTAAATATTATGAATTTTAAATTTTTTTAAGTCAAATTCATTTTAAGTCAAAATTATTAACCCCATTTAACTTTAAGTAAAATTACACAAACACTTTCAAAGTAAACAATTTTACTTTCTCCTTTAAATTAAAAATATCTCCATTAAGTCAAAAATAACTTATTTGCAATCCCAAATGGCCTCATTAACAGACTTTATCCATTTCACACTTAACGGCTCTGTAACCCCTCCGTTTCCTGCCATCCACATCCAATATAACGTCGTCTACAACCAAACCCTAACGGCCGTCGATGTCGTCGCGTGACAATGATTTCTCCATTCTCAACACCACCAATCCAAACCCTAATTTCAACCACCACCGATCCTCCACGTACCTCTTCTCCTCTCACGCGCCGCCACCGCCTTTTCTCCAACCAATTCTCAATTCTCCGGTAAATAACAGTCCTAAAGACTTTTCCGGCGAAGACGACGACGACGACGACGCAGAGGAATACAGCGACGGCGGTGCGTTCTGTTCACAGCCTGATCCGAAGTCATTTCACGCTGGAATTCAATTTTCTAACGATGATGATACAATTATGATCGAGAATGATTCTAGAACAAGGATTAATTTGTCGAACGAGAAGCGAAACGATGTCGATGAGGTTAGCGATGGCGAAACGATGTCGTGTAGTTATAAGAGAGCTAAGAGTTCAGCTGGAGGGAGTGGAGAGTATAGGAAGGATAGAGAGGAGTGGAGTGATGCAGCGATCGCGAGTCTTATCCAGGCGTATACGGAGAAATTTATCGTGCAATTGAATAGAGGGAATTTGCGAGGGAGAGATTGGGAGGAAGTGGCGAAAAAGTTGAATGAGAGGTGTGATAAGCAATCGAAGAGTACTGAGCAGTGTAAGAATAAGGTGGATAATTTGAAGAAGAGGTATAAGTTAGAGAGACAAAGGATGAGTAAGAGTAGCGTTTCGGTGAGTCATTGGCCTTGGTTTAAGAAGATGGAGGTGATTGTTGGTAATGTTTCGGAAGAGGAGAAATCGGTAGGTGGATCTGCCTCGTCGCCTAAGAAATCCAAGAGGTATTCATTGCATACATTCAATCAGAATAGCTCATTTACTTGTTTTTTCTTCTGCTTAGTTGATACTTGTGTTGCACTTGTTTAAAGGATCCATTTGAGTAGTTGTGTTATATTTAGAAACTTTGGTTCGGAAAATGTATATCTGATTTTGCAACAAATGTACTCAAATGCCATTAGAGGATATGATAACTTTACACTATTAAAATAAAAACCATGACAGGCTATGTGTGGCAGTGTCTCCTGCTCTACAAGTTGGTACGATTGAATTGTATTACATTGTTTCTCCTTGGCGCTTGTTGGTGCAAAACTGCGGAGACCATTGCTCATTGGTCGTAGTTTCTAACATATACTTTTTTTTGCAAATATATGTCTTTTGTTTTTATATTATAGAGAGAATATACTCATCTGACAACTATATGATATTTGTTTAGCAGATATGGTACAGCGACTTCCACCCCAAGTGGTCAAATTACAAACATGAATACGAAGCCAGTGACCAACCCTAAGTGGAGGAGAGTTGTCTTAAAAATTAGCGGTGCTGCTTTAGCTGGTTCTGGTTCTCATAGCTTAGACCCAGAGGTTTGCTCTATACATCATTCTAACATCAATTTCTAAGATATTATTTTATGCCTGTTATTTCATTGGAGAGAGAGAGAGAGAGAGCCACGAGTGCGTGTGTGTTTGATGGTTTGTGTGAGAGAGCAAGCATATTCAGTTAATTAAATTTGACGTTTTGTATTCCCCAGAGCTTACTATCTGAGTTCTTGCTGCTTAATTAAATAGGTGGCAATGTTGATTGCTAGAGAAGTTTCAGTGGCTTGTAGCCTTGGTGTGGAGGTATTGTCTGTCGCACAATTTTTTAGTTCCAATGTCTTCCTTTTGGCTGTTTCTCGAACTTGACAGGCAAAATGAACATTCTCACATCATTCCTTAGGTGGCGATAGTTGTTGGTGGACGTAACTTCTTTTGCGGAGACACCTGGGTAACAGCAACCGGTGACCGATGTACCGCATATCAGATTGGGTAATGCTCTTTTTTTTTTTTGTTCTTGCAAAGCCTTTTCTTATCACAATAATAATCTAGTATCATTGATGATTTTTATTACCAAAATTTTTACGTGCTCTTTATATTTGTTGTGACCAATTCTTGTTGCATATGTGTTCTTAATGTATTCGCCCCCGCGTTGTTTGAGATCTCTTAAATTCTTAATCTTATCATTGCCTTTATAGAACTTAAGCATTAAAGCATATCAATCCATTTCTAAAACAATTGTTTGTTATGTACTTGTATTAAAAACCGAATAGAAATAACTGAAATCCGAACTTTCAAAAGTAAGGATCCCGAACCTGGCTGTACAGTTATGTACTATAAACTTAAATTCCTAAACAAGAAGAAAGAAGATAACTAGAAGACCAAAATGAGAGGGGAAAAAAACCCATTAGGAGAATAAAACTTTGATTGAAGAGCATGGATCTTCACTTCCTGATCAAAATCGTAAAGCTCTAGAGCTGAAGATAAATGAGGAGCGGCTGAGTGATTGTATAAGAGCAAGTCCAATGCTAGATGCTAGATGCTAAATTGCTATTGCTATTGCTATAATATAGAACCAAAAATTGAATTTTGGTGCTAAAATAAAACTCACCCTCCAAAGCTAGTTCTATAACTAGTTTCAAATTCAACCAACTCTTTTAACTTTTACCCAACTCAAAAACTTTTATTGAATATTCTCAATAAACTCATCTTATTCTAGTTAAATGATGATGTGGCATGGATGCATAAATGCATCCTTGGTTTCAAATTTAGCACCAAGGATGCATAATATAGCAATAGCACCAAGGATGCATCCAACTATAGCACCCCTTTTGAGATGAGATTTTTAACATTTGATGCTATAATATAGCAATAGCACCAAGGATAGCATTGCATTGGACTTGCTCTAAAGATGTAATAGTTTACAAGTGAAAGTGTGTCTTAGACTTGTGTAATATATATGGGGTTGACCTCAGGGCCATTTCTCTCTCACTCTCTCTCTAGGTTCGATATTTCTGTTTTTTGGGGAACTATATTACAAATGACCGGAACTAAAAGTCAAAGGTAGTGTGTATACTCTTATCTTCATGGTTTCATCAGACCTTGCAAAGATAATGTGGTATCAATGTTGAGATACACACTCAGAGCTACCAAATCTTTGCTGCATTTTGGAGTTGATCTGTTTCCTGTTTTATGTAGCAAGTATTGTTGCATTTGTGAATTAGTAACACTTGTATACCAGAAGATTTAAAAAAAAATTGGTTTCCCATGTGTGTTTAGTCTTGACTCTTGAGAGGAGAATAAGCTGCTAAAATTTTAATATTCTTCCAGTATGATGGCAACTGTGATGAATTCCATGCTCCTCCAGTCTGCCCTGGAGAAGATGGGCGTTCAAACTCGAGTGCAAACTGCATTTTCTATGCCAGAGGTTGCTGAACCATATAGTAGACAGCGTGCCATACGGCATCTAGAAAAAGGCAGAGTTGTAATATTTGGTGGTATTGGTGCTGGCACAGGAAATTCACTCTTTTCCACAGATACAGCAGCAGCTCTTAGAGCTTCAGAGAGTATGTTTTCCTTCAAAACTTGTCATGTCTGATCTGGATATTTTAATTTTAGATTAAAAGTAGTGTAGTCTCTTCTAAAATGTAATATTGACCTGTTTGCACCAGTTCATGCTGATGCTGTCCTGAAAGGTACTATGACAAACAACACAGATGATGTCTGTGAATTTGAGTCCAAAAATAAGAACGATCTGTTTGAGCATGTATCCTTCAGGGAAATGGCTTCCAGAGGTTCATCTGCAATGGACATGATGGCTGTGACATACTGCGAGGAGAACAATTTTCCAGGTTAGCATATTCTGTGATATTCTTGTCCACCCATGCAGCTTTTCACCTGTGCATTCTGTGATTTTTCCATTGATCCATATCTAGATTAACTAAATTTAACAAGTGAAACTGTGTGATGAGCTGTGTTAGATCCAACATCATGGAGTAAATATTTTCTTGTTCACATTGTTGAAATTTTTTAATAATGTTTGCAGTGGTGATTTTTGACCTACTTGAGCCTGGTAACATATCAAGAGCATTATCTGGAGAACAGGTTGGAACTTTGGTTGATCAGACAGGGAAGATCAGTTGACAACTTAATTATTGTTGTGCTCATGCAAACAAATTCCCGGTACAGTTGACGTTCAAAAAAATGCATAGAGGCTCTTGAATTTTCTGGCAGGATTGTAACTATCAGATAGTAATTAACATCTGTAAGAAATCTTTAGATACATGAGAAAAAAGAATTTAGGATATGGCTACCGCCTGCCTGTATATAGATACATGGGGAAGAGGGATAAATTATGTATTTATCCAGATCCTTTAGTAACCGGTCAGTCCATCAAACCTATCTCTGTTGGAGGTATAATATTGTAAATTATGTCAGGAGAGAGTTGATAGTTTTACAACATGTTGGTGCAGTGGTTGAGCCACTGACCTCCTTTGAAGGAGGTCAGGGGTTCGACTCTTGCGTGTGCGTGAGTTTCTTAGTTTGTATTAGGTTTCCTTTCTGTATTTGTATTTCTGTATTTGTAATTCTGTAATAGGCCGAGGGTCCTTGGGAAACAGCCTCCCTATTATATAGGGGCATGGTCTGCGTACATCTACCCTCCTCAGACACCACTTTGAGTGGTATTATAACTGAGTATGTTTGGTTTAGAGTTTAAGGAGAGGCATTATTAGCATCTGTGCTTTTATTGCTAATTCCCTATTAGTTGTATACAGTATAATGAACAACCTGTAAGTAACATCTCTGATTTCTATTCCTTCGTGGTCACTGGTCAGTACGATGAACTCCGGCCCCGACTTCATGATTTTGTCAATTTACCTAACGAGTAACTACTGGCAGGTCAGGAAAGGTCTGATAAGAAGTACGATGCTCTGAACTATGTTTATGGTATTCTTCTTGACGAGTACTCCTACTATATACAGCACCGGCAAAAAGAAATGTTCTCAAATCATGAAGACATGTTCGTGAAAAAGCAAAAGGAAGGTAAAAACTAAAAAGTAGTCTTTGATGGTCAATACCACCTAGCATTACCAACCTTTTATGAGACTTAATTATATCCATATCCATCATTGTGTGTTCCTGCCTAGGCATCATGATTCCTGCACATGTTTAAAGTTTGCAAAGCGAATGAAAGCTAATAATGATGGAATCTTATGCCTTGATTGGTGTACCATAAGAATTTCTTTTGAACTCCGCATGAACACAAGAGTAGTGCTAGTAAATCTCGATTTGAAGGTTGTAAATTGAACAATGAAGGTTTGTTTATCTTATATGCAATGAAGTTCATGTTCATTCCAATGTCTGATAATAGATATATTTAACAGATACAAGATCACAAGACCAGAAACAAGATCATGAAACTCCCTCATATGTTGACAAGAAACAAGATCATAATACAGATCTTTACGACGAGAATTGGTATGAAAAATACAGACCAGATAATACCAATACACGGACCGAATAATAATTAAGTTACAGGAAATAAATCACAACTAATTTACGAATTCTGAAGAGCTAGCAGCAAGTGATGACAGTTGCACCATGGCTAAAGCTGGCTCTTAAAATAAACCTAAAGATCAACCTTCAGTAGTAGCAGCTGAGGCAGAGAGTGAATCACGTGATTCGTCGTAGTCTTCCCCTAAAGGAGAATCCTCGACTCTGATTTCTTCGATCAGCTTTACTACTTGTGACATGGTAGGCCTTTTTTCAGGATGTGGCACAACACAAACCATTGCCACATGAAGCATTGCAACAAGCTCCTTCTCAATGTTCTTGTACCTCAACAACTCTTTATCAAACACTTCTGCTGTCCACTCATCTTTTACCACTGACCGAACCCATGCAGGAAGGTCTACTGCTTGCTCCTCCTCGACCATAGGATGAATTGGAGTCGGAGAAGGGTACCTTGACGGAGCTTTTCCCGTAAGAACTTCCAGTAACAAAACACCAAAACTATAAACATCTGCTTTTTGTGACAGTCTCTTCAACTGAACCTGCTCAGGTGCCCTGTATCCACCCAATCTTGCTGTGGCATGTACTGGATTCAAAAGCAATGCTAACCCAAAATCAGCTATACAAGCAACACCATTCTTATCGAGCAAAACATTTGATGATTTCACATTTCCATGAGGAATTCTTGCTGTCTCATACTCTTGGTGAACGCGAGCAAGCCCACGAGCAGCTCCCAAGACCAAGCTAATTCTTGTAGTCCAATCTAATGGAATTCTCCCTGGGCCTCGATTCCCTACCATCAACACACATATTATTAGTGAAATTTTAACAACTACAAATAACAAAATAAAAGGACAAGCAACAACAGATACCATGAAGAAGAGAGTGTAAGCTTCCATTTGGTAGATAATCATAAACAAGAAGCTTCTCTTCTTTAGCATAATAGAAAGCTTTAAGTCTCACGAAATTCGGATGCCTAATCTTCCCAATAACATCCATATACTGCTCAAACTCTTTCCTCCCACAAGGATTAGCATCTTTTAATCTCTTCACAGCCACCGTAATACCTTCATCAAGTACAGCCTTGTAAACAGTCCCTAAGCTACCTTTTCCAAGCATCTCCGCAGAGGCTTTAAGCAAATCCTCAAGCTCAAATTGCCTCTTTCTATCGAAAAACACAAGCTTACTTTCATCCGTTGTATTTGTTCCATCACTATCACCACCTCCTCCATTATTAGCAAAAACTTTCTTCTCACTTCCGTAACTACTTCTCCTCTTCCCACTCTCGCTCCCTAATCGTGAATTCAAGTCTCTCGAGTACCTACCACAACAGTAAGCAGCAACCAACGAGATCACAACTAACAGTATAACTGCATTTGCAATCACAATTCCCACTATAGCGCCAGAACTAAGCCCTCTCCGCTTAGAAGAATTTTTACCATTATCGATATCTGATGATGTCGGAAATGATCTAACAGTCTGATTAGAACAGTTCAAAGTGGAACCACATAAGGCCTCATTTCCGAAAAAACTTTCAGTACCGAATTTTTCTAGCAGTTTTTCAGATACTCGACCGGATAATAAATTGCTCGATAGGTTAAGTTGTTTAAGTTGAGTAATGGACTCGAGTGATGGGGGAATTAGACCTGAGAGTTGATTATTATCAAGACGAAGAGTTAGCAAACGTTTAAGAGACGAAAATTCAGTAGGAATAGAGCCTATGATGTTGTTATCGGATAAATCTAACCGAACAAGTCGTCTTAGATACGATATCTCTTTCGGAATTTCACCAGAGAGATCATTGCTTGAGAGATAAATATGTTTTAAGTTAGTACAATTAGTGATCACAGATATGGAGCCATTGAGACGGTTATCGGAGAGATCGAGGAATCGAAGCTGATCGAGAGAGGCAAGCGAGGAAATCGAGCCACGGAGATTAAGAGAGGGGAGTTTAAGAGCGGTTACTCGGTTGTTAGTACAATTTACACCGCGCCAGGATGCGGAGCAAGCAGAGGAAGTTGAGGAAGGGAGAGTCCAGTTGGAGAGGAGGAGAGCGTGAGTGTCGGTGTGGGAACGGAAGAGCGAGAGAGCGTCGGTGTCGTCGGAGGAGAGCGAGATGGTGAGGGAGAGAGATAGGGAGAGAATGAGGAGGAGAGAGAGGGTAGGAAGGTCCATGGAGTTGGTTTGTGTAATTTGTAAGAGCTTGACGCGGGAAGTGGATATAATGGGGTTTGTGTTTTTTGTAACTGTAAATAAACAGTTACCGAAAAGTAAAACGTGAATGAGAGGGTGCAATATCATGTAAATGTGTGAGACTATGAGCCGTTTGACCAAATTCTAAAAAAAATTACGATTTAAATTATTCTTGATCCGAACGATTAAGTACCGTATAATTTCATGATTCAAACTATTTTAGTATTGGTCCGAACGATTAAGTACTGTATAATTTTAGAAGCATAAGTATTTATCAACGGAAAGAGTGCCTAGGATTCCTTTTTCCTCTCTCTTTTCTCATCTCAGTGCCGCTCACCTCTCTTTCTTCCTTCTTACTTCCGGCGGGGCTTCCACCGGATTTCACCGGTGGAAAGCCCCAAATCCTTTCATTTTCGTTGTATTTTCTTCAATAAATTCTTTCTTTGTTTTGTTTGGTTTGATTTCGAGAGTGGTTTGATTATCTTGGATTCTCCTTCCAGATCTAAGATGTTATCTTGCAATTTCAGTATTGTTTTTCCCTCCTTGGTGTGTGGGTATGATTTTCTCTCATTTATTGTGAGTGCTAGTTATGATTTATGGATGAAGGTTTGTATGGAACTGCAATCATGGTCGATAGCTCAAACAGGTTTCGAAGAAGCGGGTGAAGTGAAGGGTATATGTAAATACATCATCTTCAACAAATTGCTAGACTATCTCTTTATGATGATAGGCAATTGTTTCTATTTTATGTTTGTTCGACTCAACTATATTTGTAGATGTCGTATGACTTTTATTTTATGAATTATTTCCGTTATTCTTCCAAAAAAAAAAGAAAAAGTACTGTATAATTTCATGATCCAAATGGTCTTAGGATCGGTCTAACGAACGTGGACCGAGAGAGGAAACTATAATTATTCCACAACGGACGAACATGGTGTAATGGAAGAAAGTATGATTATTCCGGTTGGTGATATGATGATGGTTGTTTTTCCCTTTATCAAATTGAGTAAAAAAGTGTAAGAATGTCACTTCCTTTTCACTATTATCTTCACTTTTACTTGGAACATACTCCCTCTGTCCCGTTAGGTTCTTAACATGGGGTTGGGCACGAAGATCAAGAATATTGAGTATAATATTGTTAAAATAAATGAAGTAGTGAATGTAAAAGTGATTTTATTGTTAAAATAAGTGAAGTAGTGGGTGTAATAGTGTAAAGTGTTGAAAAAGTGGAATGAAGTAGTGGATGTAATAATGTATTTTATTGTTAAAAGTTACTATTTTTAGTAATGTAAAGAATTGGTGGAACGTCTCAAAAAAGGAAATTGTAAAGAAATGGATGAGATAGAAGGAGTATTTATCTATGTAAGTGTGTATTCTCTTGTCGGAAGACTAACTCTAAAGGATCGGTAGTCCCAGTACATTAAACTGCCCGCACATTGATCTACATTAAAACTTAAAAGACTTTCTTAACATTAATTCAAATTGCACCGCACCAAATTGATCTACATTACGATAGTATGATAATAAAAATACTAATACTATATATTCCAAAAAAATCCTAAACATTGCACGGATATAAAGCTAGTAGAAGATTACGATAGTATGATAATAAAAATACTAATACTATATATCCCAAAAAAATCCTAAACATTGCACGGATATAAAGCTAGTAGAAGATACATAACCTACTGAAAATAAACAACCTGACAGAGAGGCAAAGAGCAAGTACGTCGACATTATTTTTTATACCACAAGAATAACTACTTACTACATTTTGAAAGGTCAGACACATTTTGTAATCAGGGAAGCAAAAAAATATGAATGAATTATAAACTTGAACTCATTCCAACGAAATTAAGATTTAAGATTGTTCTCAATACAAATCTCATACTAATAAATTACAAAAAAGAATGAAAGATGAATATAGTTAACAAAAAGTCCTGTGGTTAACAATACTAGTTAGTATTTGGTTTTATAGTTACTAAATTTCATTTTTTTCCCTAGCAAATTCAGTCTTATATTTTCCAACACAACATTAAACTTCCGTTTTCCAAAACGTAGATAATGTGCTCTGAAAACTTTTCCTCAACAGTGGTGATATCGGGCATGAGGACCACTATATTAGCTGTCTACCTTGTACACTTTTATAGATTTTTTTTGGAATAATTAATACATTAATTAAAGTTTGAACAAAACAAATAATAATAAAAAGTAACAATAAAATAATCAAATATTTTCAATCGCTATATTCTAAGTTTCACATCATATGTTAACATTTATATAAAATTTATAAATGTTGGCCCATACTTTGCACGAGTTATATGTTAGTAATACTTTAATTATAAAAACAATTCGTTTATGGTAAGGTGTGTTTATGATCGTATGCAATAGCCACTAGTTAGAATAAATTCCAAAAAAAATAATGTTTAATAAAATAAAATAATTTTTTTTATATTAATGAATACCATTAATTTTAATTATTCATGAAATAATTCGCAACAAACAAACTATACATTTCTAGTAAAAAAATAAGATTGTAAGCAGAATAAATGAAATTAGATACTAAAGTAAACATATTATAACTAAAAATAAGGCATTAAAAAAATATAAAAATACTGAAAATTAGTGATGAAAGAAGATTCTACTATTACTAATTAAATGTTTGATATTTGAGTTTTAGTTGCCATTAAAAAGTATGTTTGTAGTTTGTGTTTGCATAGCAAGTAGCAAGGGTTAAAGATAGTAAAAAGTAGGTTATAATTAGGCAAACATATATAAACACCAAGACAATTAGAGGTGGAAGAAGGAGGGATGATATAAAGCCACAAAAATGACTTCCCTTGCTCTCTGCTAGGCCGCTAATCTTTGATGACTTAGACTTATTGACGCCTATATAAACTAGAAATAAGTTTTGTGTATGTATATATTACTACTATAATCTAGCTTAGCTACCATATTAATTCCTCTAAGAAAAGAAAAATGGGTCGCCAAGTAGTTGCCTCCTTTGTTGTTTTATTCATCATAGGAATAGGAATTGCTTCTACGGTGGTCTCAGCTTATGATTTCCCATTGATTCCTCTTCTTGAAGAAAACCCACCCGTATCCACAATCTCCTCTGATGGTCCCCCTCACAGTTATCAAGTCATCACTGAACATCCAATCAAGAGAGGATCAGATATCCCTCCACCTCGTACCAACAACCGCTAAACGTACGTTACTATTCAGGAAAGGAGACCAAAGATTTTATACTAATTACTCTAATACTCCCTACTTAGCTACTGTACATAAATTATTTAACTATTATGTAACATGATTTTTTTTTTTCTTACGAGAACTACCCCACATTACTGCGGGATTTCAAACCTCGGGTTATGGACTGCCCCTACCCATAACCGGGTAAATCCGGACTCAACTAGTTCGGGCAAGCGTGCCAAGCGTCTCCCGAGGGAGTCGAACCTTGACCGCCTTGATAGCTTCCACTTGCTCTTACCAGCGGAGCTAACCCGTGGAGCTTATGTAACATGAAATTTGGGCAATATGTATATGCAATCTATATTATTAAATTATGAATGTACGTACGTGTTTATTAATAATGACAGCTTTGGTACTTTGAGTTTTGAATATCCAGTTTGATTCAACAAACTATAAGGAGTACGTTCTAACCTTATTTATACCCACACTTTGAATGCTCGTAAACACACCAAGGGTGATACGATTAGAATACGAATTGAATTTTTGTTGGATGAAAATGAATAATACTCCCTCCGTCCCTTTTGATTGTTAACATTTCACTTTTTCAAAACTTTCTGGCACGCATTTTAAGGTGCATTTTAAGGATAGTTAAATAAATTTTTTTAAAAATTTTCTTCTTCTGTATAAAAATTTAAACATTAAATTTTTATACAGAAAAAGAAAATTTTAAAAAAAAGTTATTTAACTATCCTTAAAATGCACCTTAAAATGCGTGCCAGAAAGTTTTGAAAAAGTGAAATGTTAACAATCAAAAGGGACGGAGGGAGTAATTCATTATACATTATACATGTTAAACTATCTTTCTATATAATTTACTACTAGTGTAAAATTTAAGGAAAAAGGCCCTTATTCTCTGTATCCTTCTCTGTTTTATGTGGATTTGGTTTTACTTCTCAAAGCCTCAATGTACGTGTACACAAGGGTACCTGCCTCTTGTCACCACAGCCTTTCTTATGGTTCCCCATGTCCCTCATCTTTATGTTTCTAGCTCTAGTTTGGTATCTTTATCTTTATGTCCCCAATTGTGTAAGTGTTTAATTGTAGCCTGGGAATGCGTATGTTTCCAGCCAGTAATAAATTGCAAAAAAAAAAAAAAAACACACGAGCATCAAGTTTGTTGAGCATATGCATCAAATAAATGCTCAGCAATATGGAGCACAAAAAGATTAGTTTAATTACTAAGCTTACACCATTAAATTGTCTTCAATATAATTTTAGCACGGGAAACAATTAGTTGCATAACAAAGAACATTTCAGAATTGATAGTCTCAATAAAGTCTATTAGATATCTCACTTTTCAAATTTATTAGTGATCGTGACTCGTGAGCTATACGCTAGATTGATATAAAAATAACGTGTATTCCAACTAGCCATGTATATTAATCATAGCCTAACACTTGAATTCTTAGAACTATTTTGGTCATGCCCTCAACAGAACATGTAACGATTTATGCTGCACATTTTATACACAAATAGAGAATTTTAGATTGCTGCTTAATCCTTTGTGTAAGCGCATTTTTTTCTACCCCTTTGGAGTACATTTGATTACTTGCCATGTAGAAATGACAATTTTTCTTGAACCTTTAGACTTTTCCCATGCGTGCTTTTCTTTTGTACCTCTCTTTCTCCTCATATTTACATATATAAACATACATTCATTTAATTTGTAGGTTAATTTTGAAGATATTCGGTTCTAAATTTTGGATCAGGCACAAGCTAAATTAGATATAGAGCAAACTGGTCGCCAGGACTTCTCCTACTACTCTAATTGTTCTTTAGGTCCCAACCAGCTATTCAAGTGCCAGTGTGCATCATGCCTTCTCTTAGTTTTTTCTTTGTTCCCATTTTTACAGTTCCTTGTTAAACAAAGACTAAAATAGACCACAAGTTTTTAGTTGAATTATGGTTCACTACACCATAAACGCACATACGCAACCCCCAAATACAGTTGCGTAAGGCCTGAAAAGCATTGCGTAAGGTCTTACGCAACGCTAGAGGGGCGTTGCCAATACTGGCGTTGCGTAAGACCTCTAATGCAACGCTTTTCTAAGCTATTGCAACACTTCGAAAAACATTGCATAAGAGGCCTTATGCAACACTATATGGGGTTGCATAAGATGTTTCAACCATGTCAGCATGCTGACATGTAAACAAGGTGCCACGTCACAAATGGGGGGCATGCCACGTTATCAGTGGGGCCCACCAAGGTGCCACATCAGCATTAGGCCCACATGCCATGTCAGCAGTAGGGCCCCACATGCCACGTCAGTAGTAGGGCCCACATGCCATGTCAACAGTGGGGTCCACTATCTAACGCAACGCTATTTGAGTCTAATGCAACACTATTTTTTTTTTAAACAACACCATTCTTTTTTATTGCAACATTAAAACTATGTTAATGCAATATCATATATAGTCAAATGCAACACTTTTTTACAAAAAAAATTGAAATGCTACTTTGTTTATACATAAAACCATCCTGTCCGAACCAAGAATGCAGCCAACAAAACTACTCAATAATTTTACATGTACTAAACCAAACACATGCACTAATTCTAAGTTCCAAGTACGCCAATTCAAACTTCAAAAATACGAAATAATCAAAGTTATACTTCTACAAAAAGTTACAGAAGAAAATCCCTAAATGGTCTACCCTCCAATGTGTAACCATGCAGTGACTGAATGCAACGAACTGCTTCCTCTTCCTTCGAGTAAGTAATATACCTGGAAGAAAAAAAGGTTATAATCCAAAGTTGATATAAATCAACTTCATACATCTATAAAAACCTAATTGCACAAATTTATGACATATATTGCTTTGGATTAATAAAAAAACCTGCTTCTTGGCTTCTAAATTTTACAAGGATAAGATATGCGATCTTGTACAATTAACGATACGCTTTCTAAAGAAATTAATTTGAACTGACTTGCCGAGGTAAAAATTGGAAACCGAAAAACAATTAACATTTATCTAATGTGAGCATGTATGTTTTCAGATTATTTCATACACTTGTACAACATACAACTTTACTTAATATAGATGATAACGTACAAATAAAGGTGGAACCAAATATTCTTCTAACTAGAAGAGTAGATTTTCATTTTCTCCTTTTTTGGGCATAATTAATACTCCATCTGAGATCCAATGTCTATGACGCTAATCTACTATATCGTTTACATCTTTAGCAAGAAAATCATTATTCAGTTTGAGTTTGTCTTAATGTATCAAAAAAGCATCATTTAACTACTTGCCACATTAAAAAGGGGACATTGAAACTAGCAAGATATAAGCATTAACATGTCGATCTAATTACAGCACATGTGCAGTGACAGCATTTACATGCTTTTCTCATAGCTTAAACTTTTTGGAGCTATATAAAATTATAAATCACAGTGAAGACCTTAAAACATGTAATGACAGAACTAAACAACATCAAATAGGTCAACAAAAGTTTATAAATCAAGAAATAAGACGAGATTAAAAACATGTAATATACAAAGCTAAAAAACTAACAAGTGGGTCAAACACAAGATTTATAAATCAAGATTTCAAGAAAAGCTCAAAAGATTAAAACTTGTAAATGATGAGATGAAAAGAATGAAATGGGTCAAATCAAGATTGTACCTTTTGGGGGACTTAGAGTAGCAACTGAAATGCAGTAGCCGAATTATAAGAGATTGAGAACTTTATTTCTGGTCTTCCCAAGTCTCTGGTGGCTGCTTGTGTCAAGTCTCTGGTGGTTGCTTGTGTCGATGGGCCTTATGCTCTCTCTCTGTCTCCATCAATATTCTCCCTGTCTCTCTCTCCCAATTAAAAGCCCCAATTGAAAAAAGCCCTAATTTCAACTACAAAATAAAAAATAATCAAACAATGAGTAAAGTGAATTTGGTCTAAGCCAAGAAGATGTGTAAAGAAGAAGTTTAAACCAAAGCCAGATGTAGTTTGAGAGATGGTCGAGAGAAGATGGTCCATGGTGGAGAGAGTTGAGGTAAATTGGAAAGTAAAGTGAGAGTTGAATTTGGAGAAATAAAGTAGAGATGAAGTTTCATTTGGGGGGAAATTTTCCGCCTTTTTTTCGACCAGGTCTAGTTCTCATCGGATAAGTTTAATTCCATGTCTTTATTTTAAAATTAAACTAGCATAATAACCCGTGCGAGGCACGGGTCAATTTCTAGAATTTTTTTTGTGCAACACGTAGTTATAATATTCTTGATTATTTATTTATTATTCATTCATGATAAATATCGTACAGTGTTTCAGGTATATTAAATATAAGTAAATTGATTTTTATGTAATACGTTACTAATTTGTGTGTTTCTAATTTAACTTATTGAGTAAAAGATACATTTTTTAATTTGTGGCATAGGTGTGATTGTACTTACTGAATAAGTACAAGTAGGGCTGTAAACGAACCAAACTACTTGTTAAGCTCGACTCGACTCGTTAAGCTCGACTCGACTCGACTCGACTCGGCTTGATAAGAAATTGAGTTCGAGTTCGCACAAAAAATTATGTTCGATAAATTGTTCGAGACGATCCGAGTTTATGAGTGTTCGACTTGAACTCGACTTAAATCGTTAAATGCGACTCGAACTCGACTCGATAAGCTATATACATAAAAAAAATATTATATTATTAACATAAATAATATATTACAATACAATAATACAAATATATAATAATATGTAGATCATAGATCAACGACTAATCATATAATCCCTCATCATCCACAAAATTAAACATGAAAATGCACTGAATAGTGAAAAAGAAGCGTTAAATGAAAAAAAAATTATTGACAAACTCGAACTCGACTCGTAAAAATGTTCGTGAACAACTCGAACTCAACTCGTTTGTTTAAGAAATCGAGTTCAAACAACATAAATTGATCGATAAGGCAGTCGATCGAGTTTGGCTCGACTTGTTAAGAAAAAATTCGAACTGAACAAACTAAAATTCGACTTGACTCGGTTCGTTTACAACCCAAAGTACAAGTAATATAGTTGGTGCACATTTATATGCAAAAGATTAAAAGTTGTATATAAAATGAATTGGCTAGTATATATGGTAATAAACTAAACTTAGTATATATATATATATATATATATATATATATATATATATATATATATATATATATATATAGGGTTAAGTTCTATGGAGACCAATATTTTGAGTGGAGACCGGAGACCAATATCAATCAAAACATTGCAAAAACTTATTTATTGAAAATCATGTTCTATGAAAATCACTATGCCATCTATTTCATTGAATATCATGAAGATCATATATGTTTTACATGCAAATTTCATTAAAAATCTTGAAAATCATGTATGTTCTGCAAACAAAATATTGCAGAACGTATTGTTCTCCAAAACATGTTCTGCTTGCAAATCATATATGATTTTAAAGATTTTGAATGAAATAATAATGTTAATTGAACATTCTTTGCAAATATATATGTTTTGCAATATTTTGAGTGCATAATGTATATGGTCTCCACTCAAATGGTGGTCTCCATAGAACTTAACTATATATATATATATATATATATATGATGAATTTACTAAAATGCCTACACGTTTAAATATCTGCCACATGATATTGTGCTCAACTATTAAGAACATGTGCAATTTAAAGATATAACCTAAGTTTAATTTAGTTCCATAGTTATTTTTATATATTTTGAAGTTAGACAAATGTACTACTTTAAAACGACATTCACATATTATGTGTATGGTTTTGAAACACATGTGATAATGTAGTGTAGTGGTAAGAGAATGCATGATTAACTTGATAGACTCAAGTTCGATTCTCACAAACAACATTTTTTAAAAAAATATTAAATATGGGGACAAATTAGTCATTTCAAATGCATTAGAAAGTCTCACAATTTTAGTCAGTTTTTAATTTTATTGTGGGTCATAGAATATAATTTCAGTGTTATGCGGGTGTTGTCTAATTAAGATGATTTTTCAGAGCACCTACAATCTTAAACATTCTTAAAAAATGATGCATCCATTTAGCTGGATCTCCAGTAATATTCAAGGTAAAAACTAAATACTCTTCAAGATGTTGCATTCTGAAAATGTAGGTTTCAGTCCTAATTCTAATAAAAAATCTTCGTAAAGCTTCTAAAATACTTCTCAGGTCTTGTGCTTACTTCTTAAAACCACATTTCTAAGTCTTTTATTTGTTTTCATCTAATTTCTTGCCTTTGTTTCTCTTCCAATGTCCGTTTGACTTTCATTGAGTCACATCCATAATTAAAATAACATATATAATATACGATCATTTTTCCTACATATTGTCATATTTTAAATTAAACATTAGCAAATTTGTATGTAAAAGGTAATGTGTTATTTATAGGATTCGTTTTTCTAAAACCAAATATTTTTACGACCCGAATTGTTTGACTAATAATTTATTGTATGTTGTGTAGTAATATACAATTTTCATTTTACGTTAACACCTCAATAATTTTTGCTCTAATATATTGTTAGATAATATCCATTATATTAATTATAATGTCATTTTATAGCCCAATTGTGTATTTTACGTAATTCTTTAATCGATAAATGATAAAAGAGTCCAAAACTCATTTAAAATCCAATAATATTTAATTAATAATATTTCATTAATACCACACACATACATATTGTGTGTATTATTTAAAATACATGTGAATGTGTGGCATAATGGTATGAAGATGCACAATTTAACTCGATGTTCCAAGTTCAATTCTTGAAAATAATGCTTCTATATATAAATAGGAACTTAGGGATAAATTGGTGTTTTTAAATCATGAATAAAGTACTTTAGTTATTCACTTGGTCTTATATTTAATACTTTTCATAAAAATACAATATGCATTTCATTTTTTTTCTTTATATAAAATCAAATATTGCCCCGCTTGTGCGGTACACATAGAGATATCATGTGTATTATTGAAAACACGTATAGATGAGTGTTTAGGTTGTTTAAGAGAATAAAAGTTATATAGTAATTTTTATTATTATTATTATTATGTTGTTTGTTATTGTTATTACAATTTTATAATATAATCAAATCATATATTATGTACCAATAATTAATATTTTGATATAATATATTATAGTCCAAATCAATAAATGTAAAAATAAAACCAGGACAAAAAATTATTAGCGTGTCGCACTAATTAAAATATTCATACACACATTCATCTATATTGTGTTTGATTTAAAACACATGTGATTGATTGGTGTAGTGGTAAAATGATGCATGATTTAACTTGGAGACCCAAGTTCAATCCCCACCAACCACAATTTTTGCAAAAAATTGAGATGAGGGACAAACTGGACTTTTCATGTGCATTAAAAAGTCTCACCATTTTTTCTTGTGTTGGCCTATTATATATACTAGCATAATAGCCCGTGCGAGGCACGGGCCATTTCTAGTATTGTTGAACATCGCGAAAATGTGTATTATTTGAATAATTTGATGATATTTTTATACATTAGAAATATATGAAACAAATTTGGAACTTGTATGTAAGGAATGCACGATCACCAAAAGTATGGGTGAATACCGTTGTGGCTTCTGATGCCAAAACAACTTCTTCCTCGACCTTCAATAGGCAAATATGTCTTTGCAAGCATTTAAAAGGAAATAACTATGCAACAAATAATTGAATGCTTTCATGTTTGAAATTTTAGACATTTTACAATACATTTAAAGATTACAAGACCTCAATTATTGTAACATACAAGATCTTACTTATTAAGTTAAATTCTGAGGTACTCCCTTTGTTCTCCTATTATATATAGAAGAAGATACACTGTTATATAGCATTATATACATAATCTTAATTATAGTATCGTCTCATAACTCAATGATATATTTTATTTAGTTATTTAAACTGATAACTAACATGGAGTACAAATCTCTCTCTCACACACACACACACACACACACACACACACACACACACACACACACACACATATATATATATAAATGTTACAAATTTCCTTTCAAAACTTCACATCTTTCTTATTTCGCTAATTAAATTGCTATATTTTGTATATCATACAGTCTTATAAATAAACTATATATTATATATAATTATTAACAAATAAACGATATGTAATCCAAATCGTATTTGTATATTTTTTTTATAAATTTTCTTAAAATTCATATTTTTAGTATGCCTATAGTTTAATTGATTCTAATTTGACCAACCAATTTTAATTTAGTTCATTTTTTTATTAAATTTCACAACAAAATTAATCACGAGCACTTCATATGTGGTGTTGTTAAAAAAATATTGGGAAATTCTCAATGGTACCACATTACCACTGTACTTTTGGCTTTTATCAGTGGTACCATTACTTTTTTGACTCCTCTAAATGGTATCCTTAACAAATTGACTTCTTAAAAGAAATACCATTATATTTGAAAAACGTTATAGAAACGTTAAGTAGGGTTTGGGGCCAATATTCAACCTAATTTCTTATTGCATACTATAGCGTATGGCCAAGATTGTTCTTATATGTTTTCAACAAGTTTGGGGCCAACCAGTATTCTTCAAATATATTTTAAGGAAATTCTCAATGGTACCACCGTGCTTTTGGTTTTTGCTAGTGGTACCATGTTCTTTTTACCCTACTTAACGTTTCTATAACGTTTTTCTAACATAATGGTATTTCTGGTAGAAAGTCAGTTTGTTAAGGGTACCATTAAGACGAGTCAAAAATGTAATGGTACCACTGGCAAAAGCCAAAACTACAGTGGTACCATTGAGAATTTCCCAAAAATATTTGATCTCAAAGAATAATTATTTTATCTATGCATTTCATATATGAAAATAAATACTATTTTCTCCATTTTAAAAATATATGAAAATTTTCTATAAAATTTATTTAGATGGGTAGGTCTATAATATAAAAAAACAATTTGCAGAAGTTGTAATATAAGTAATCTTATCTTAAATGAATAGTTTAATATATTAAACATAATATAACCCAAAAAGTATTTGTGTATGTAGTTAATGAATTCCATTGTAAGTATAAATGTTCATCTAGCTAAATTGGTTGGTGAGTTTAGTTTCCTTTTGAGAGGTCATAGGTTCAATTCCTTGGAACAACATATTTTTTTAATATTATAATTGAGTTAGGTTCGGAGTTATGTTCGGAACTAATTTATTTGCTCAGGATGCAGGTTTGACAAGTACCTGTTGTCCTATTATATATAGAAAGATAATAGATTTGTTAATTATAAATTTTAATAATAAAAATATGATACTCCTATGTATTTGTAATAAATATTTGTAATATACTGATATCTAACTCAAAATTTATAATCTATCATATATCAAAGTTCTGTATTATTTTGATAATATTTGTATTTTTCTGATAATATTCACCAAATAACTATCAAAAAAATAATTTTGGAACATAACTAAAATCGCTAGATCTTAACATCAAATAATTTAAAAAAATAGATTCATCATTCGGGACAAGACTAGTTAAAAGGAATGTCCAATTTGACCGATTTGACCGTTATAAAACCAAACCAAATACATCTAGGAATTTTTTTTAAAAAATTTACTGCATCACTAAAATCGTTATATCTTCACATCCGTACGATTGGAACGTCGAAAAAATAATTAAAAAAAATAGATTTATCATTCCGAACAACACTAGTTAAAAGGAAAGTCGACTTAATTTGACCGGTTTGACCGTTATAAAACCAAACCAAGTACATCTAGCAATTTTTTTAAAAAATTACCACATCACTAAAATCGGTATATCTTGACACCCGTACGATTGGAACGTCGAAAAAATAATTTTAAAAAATAGATTCATCATTCGGGACAAGACAAGTTAAAAGGAAGGTCGACTTTGACCGGTTTGACCGTTATAAAACCAAACCAAACAAATCTAGGAATTTTTTCAAAAAATTACCACATCACTAAAATCGTTATATATTGACACCCGTGCGATTGGAACTTCGAAAAAATAATTAAAAAAATAGATTCATCATTCGGGACAAGACTAGTTAAAAGGAAAGTCCACTTTGACCGGTTTGACAGTTATAAAACCAAACCAAATACATGTAAGAATTTTTTTAAAAAAATTACTGCATCGCTAAAATTGTTATATCTTGACATCCGTGCGATTGGAACGTCGAAAAAATAATTTAAAAAAATAGATTCATCATTCGGGACAAGACTAGTTAAAAGGAAAGTCCACTTTGACCGGTTTGACCGTTATAAAACCAAACCAAATACATGTAGGATTTTTTTTGAAAAATTACCGCATCGCTAAAATCATTATATCTTGACATCCGTGCGATTGGAACGTCGAAAAAATAATTTAAAAAAATAGATTCATCATTCGGGACAAGACTAGTTAAAAGGAAAGTCCACTTTGACCGGTATAAAACCAAACCAAGTACATCTAGCAAATTTTTTAAAAAATTACTACATCACTTAAATCGTTATATCTTGACACCCGTACGATTGGAACGTCGAAAAAATAATTTAAAAAAATAGATTCATCATTCGGGACAAGACTAGTTAAAAGGAAAGTCCACTTTGACCGGTTTGACCGTTATAAAATCAAACCAAGTACATCTAGCAAAATTTTTAAAAAATTACCACATCACTAAAATCGTTATATCTTGACACCCGTAGGATTGGAACGTCGAAAAAATAATTAAAAAAATAGATTCATCATTCGGGACAAGACTAGTTAAAAGGAAGGTCGCTTTGACAAGTTTGACCGTTATAAAACCAAACCAAATAAATCTAGGAATTTTTTTAAAAAATTACCATATCACTAAAATCGTTATATCTTGACACCCGTGCGATTGGAACGTCAAAAAAATAATATAAAAAAATAGATTCATCATTCGGGACAAAACTAGTTAAAAGGAAAGTCCACTTTGACCGTTATAAAACCAAACCAAATACATGTAGGAATTTTTTTGAAAAATTACCGCATCGCTAAAATCATTATATCTTGACATCCGTGCGATTGGAACGTCAAAAAAATAATTTAAAAAAATATATTCATCATTCGGGACAAGACTAGTTAAAAGGAAAGTCCATTTTGACCGGTTTGACCGTTATAAAACCAAACCAAATACATGTATGAATTTTTTTAAAAAAATTACCGCATCACTAAAATCGTTATATTTTGACATCCGTGCGATTAGAACGTCGAAAAAATAATTTTAAAAAATAGATTCATCATTCGGGACAAGACTAGTTAATAAAGTAAAATAAATATCTAATGCAACACTTCAAACAGCAAATGCAACACCACTGTTGTAACACCCCCAGATCCGGGGTCAGGGATCTGGTCGTTACAGTCTCAATATCCATCCACAAAACCAACATAATTAAATTACAACCTTGTGACCCAAAACAACAACATAAAACACACCCGTTATAGTCCTAGAGATGAAATCAGAGTAACCATCAATATTATTAATCATAAGTTTGAGTTCTTACAACCCAAAGAATTACAATTTTACCATAACATATTCTTTGCCATCCATTGGTATATGCCATATAATAAATACATTTGATGATCAAATGCTAACAACTAGCCTACCAGAAGCTGCATCCTCAGCAATGGTAGCTATGACCTCAGCGGTTAATCCTCTGACGGATGACACCTGCCTATGTTGGGTATGCCTTGCGCGGCCATCTGATCTAGCTGTTGTTGTGGTATAAATAAATAAAGCAAGGGTGAGCAATAGCCCACCAAAAATATAATATAAATGTACAGTGATATGTGTAACAGTTCAAAGATATATTTTGAAACCATATGCCATGCATTAGTGAAAATAGTGTCAGTTCAATATAAAGGATGAACTTACAAGGTGATTCAACCCATATATATTTCGTGGAAGTATATGCTATGTCAAGATAAATGAGATAGCATCCTTTTCATAAAATAGGAACTTGCAACGAAGATATTGCAATTCCAGTTTTAAATACTTTTCAACTCTGCCGACCATGATGATGTTGCAGAAAATAAATAGACTATGGATAGTGAACCAATACTGGAGTATGTCGCGCCAGATGACACCGCCTTACGATGATCAGTCGTAGGTTGTGCATCTTAAGAGTTGTTTCTCTACATGTAGAAGGAAGAACATATGGACACCACCATACGCCGGATCTCCCTAGCCAACGGTTGGGCATAGACGGGGCCGGCGCCACTCGGACCCTATTTCAAGGATGGACTGTCCCACAGCCTCTTACACCGATTATCAATGATGGATTGTCCCACAGCCTCTTACACAAATACTCCTAGTTCGAGTAAATCCATGATTCTGAAACGTAAAGATGTCCCCCTTTCCCCAAGTATAATACTTGTTGATAAGACTCCACAAAGTAGTCGTATCTAGTTGGAAAGGAAAATTCATCAATATTTCCCAAGCCGAGGCTTGTCAATGGATATCAACTTGTTCCAACAATACTACCCCTCGAATGATGAGAGGGTAAACAAGATTCCATGAATAATAGCAACCCAGTTGCGGGTGAAACGAATAATTTATGACCGGGCAGTCACAAGATAAATAACATTCCTCAAGTAAGGTTCCCTTACAATAGAATCGCAGGAAGAAGGGAATTACTGAGAACCTTCCTTGATATAATAATAATAATAATAATAAGATTCTAAATTAATTTATATAATATTCAAAGGTCGATGATATTATGTGAATGAAGCAAATCATTTTTGAAACGAGTTAGAAGAATTAAATAAATATTCCAAGAATATTTATTAAGTCACAGATATCGAAAAAGTGTTGCTCGGAATAATCTTTGAATAAATATTCAGAATAATATTCATTGAACAAATAATGAATATTCAAATTAATAATGTTATTTAGTGATGAAAGAATCATCAAATGGATATTTGAAATAATATTCACTGATTCAATAATGCATATTATACTTCAGAATGATACTCATTGTTGAAATAATGATCGACTGAATACTTGAGACAATATTCATTGAACAAGCAATGAAAATTCAACTCAGTAATATTTATAGAAGAAATGATTATCGAAGGAATATTTGAAATTATGTTCAGTAATTGAATCGACTTTAAATGAATATCGAAGAAAATATTCATCGTCTCAAGGAAATATTTTGAATAATATTTGTCGAATAACTGGAGTTCGAATCAATGTTCAACTAATATTTATAAAATAAATAGAGATTGAATGAATATTCGAAATAATATTCATTTAAATATATAAGGCTCGAATGAATATTAAAATAATATTCATTAAATAAATAACTCGAATGAATATTCGAAAATAATATCTATTGAGTAAATAAGAATGAATATTCTTTAAGTCAATAACTTAACTGAGGGTTCAAAATAATATTCGAATAATAAATCGACTTTAGATGAATATTAAAGATAATGTTCATCGAATAAATAAATATCTGATGAATAATTCGAATAATATTTATCGAATAATCTCAAGGGAACATTCCAAAAATATTCGCCAGATAATAAATGGGAAATATTTACTTAATTATTTTCCTCTGAAAATAATATCAATATATCAAGGAATAACGACTCCCGGTCTATAATCAAGGAATGAGATTCAGATGCCCTTCGCTTAAGGGTCTTAGTGATATCCGGCTTATAACTGATATATTAACTATCTAGCTTATAAGCCAACAATAATTCCAGGAACAAGTATATCAATATGTCTTTAAAAGTAGGCATGCATGCTATGGCATATGTATAACAGAAAACATATATATGTATTCACAACAACAGCCTTTTAAAAAGGGTTTGAAACTTGCCTGGTAATCCTGTGGGTGTAGTGTGCCTTGGTTCAATCCGGTGATCTATAAATAGTCACAACATTCGAGGTTAATCACTTTAACACTTTGAAATGCTAAGTATATATTTAACTTAGGCTAAAACACGTTTTCAAATTATCCCGTTAGGCAATCCCTAACATAACCCTTAATAATACCGTTATAATCCGACACTCGTCTGTTATCAAGGCACGTCATTGCACTTATACTTAATGCTTAAGCACTAAAGCAATTAACAAACAAGGCACTACGGGTTTTCCCTAGACTCATACGAAGTCCATGTTAATCAACGAGCTCTTAAGTCGTAAGTTTAGTCCAAATCACTCCTCAAATCCATCCTTAATGTCGGATCTTTCGTACCTCTCACTTAATCATTTATAGCCTCGTTCTTTGCAGCAATATGTTGTCTTGATAATTCTTAATAAGTTTTATGTTTTAGTCGACTCGAGATTCCTCTTTTAATCTAGCCAAAATGGGTGGCCAAAGTAGTACTCCTAGAGTTGACTTTTCGGAGAATTACTATTCCGTGACTCATACTTCAACACTTTTAATAAATCACTGGAAACGTATTTAATTACGAAACCACTTCTAAAATAATATTTGGTATTTTTAATATTTATCATAAAATTTCCAATTCGAAGCCACGGTCTAGATAGGTGAAATGTATTTTCGAAGTTCAGTCAACTACGGATCTTTACTATTCACACCTCTTTCACTAAAACGTTCATAACTCGGTAACCGTTAACTCAAATGACGCACCATTTTCGCGTACATGATCTAGAGAATGTCTAGAAGGTAGCTAACTCAAAATTGGACTTAGGTCAGAAGATTAAATTTTCGTATTTTTGCCAAAACAGGGCAGGAGCTTTTAGTGAATAGTGTTACCTCTGAAAAGTGGTTTCTTCGCACTTAACCTCGATTCGAACATTTTTATAAAATCGGAAAACGATCCATTTTACTTGTGATTTCCTCTCACGCCTTCCTTATGACCTTTAATATTTAATTACCATGATTCGTCACTGACTTAGTCATGTTAAGGGATTCCAATTTCAGTTACGAACTTTCGATTACGGTTTCGAACCACTTTTACGATTTTAATCATAACTCCTAAACCGTATATCCGTTTCACACGATCTTTATATCAAAACGAAGCTTATAACATAATCTAGCTTGTCATGGTAGAACATGAAACTGGACAGTGAGTTATATCTTGTAAGAACCCAGATTTTTGGGTAGAATTAAAACTTTTTATTATGTATTGATGTAAGAGTGAACAGTGGTTACCACTACATTGTAATACTGGCTTTAATGAATAAATAATGAAAGGATATAGATTCCATGGTTATATGTCCTGAAGGATGCTATTGGGTAATAACTTAGATTAGAATAATCTATCTCCTAGAATGTTAAGATAAGATTCCCTAGAGAGAAATAGATACCCTCATGTCATCCAGGTCGATATCGGTTACAAGTACGGAGGTTCCATGAAAGAGTTAAGGAACGCTCGAGGAAGCACAAAGATATTTTCTAAGTACCAGGACTAAAAAGAGAATAAGTGATGAATAGTATTTTTATGGAAATAAGAATATTATGAGACGAAACTATATAGAAGTACCCGGAATGAATTTCTGAGTTCGTATTAGTGATCCGAGGGGAAAATAAGTGTATGTAAAGACTGTCGGATTCTGAAAAATAGCACTTTTATTTTCTCCGAGATTTCCCTGGACACTGAGAGACTTAAGTATTTATTAAAAGGATTTAAGGAATTTATATTCAAGATTTATAAAGGAGGATTGAGAATGGTAGTATTATTATTAAGGAGGTTTCCGGTAAAAACCCTAACTAGAAACAATTGAGTTATTCCTCCGAACGATCAACGAACTGAGCAATAAACGGACAAAGAAACAAGCAGGAAGGCAAGATGCATGCATGTGCTAGTGGAAAATATCTAGTAACCAAGTAGTTACATAAGTAACTAGCATACTTATAAGATTAAACCAAGTACTAGCATCATCTTCTCATCCAACCACACAAATACAACACTTGTCCATTCAAAGACATCATGCATGACCTAATAGCTTTAATAAAGCTACTTTATGCTAGATATTATCTCAAGACACCTGTTTGCACTAAATCACGCAAGCGTACGCGGTCACAAGTAATATATGAATAAGTCGAGTTCGTTCCCACAGAGATCTGGTTATGGTTTTAATTCAGTAGATGCACCTATGCAACAATGTATGGTTATTATGCACTGCTAAGACAAATAACAATTTTGGGTTTTAATTAACTAAATTAACTAAAAAGTAAAAACAATTTAACAAACTAAGAATTAACTAACTAACTATAATTGAAATCTAATTACTTCTGCAAGAAAAACCATGGGATCATAACTTCATTAAATACTTTGCTTAGATCTGACGCCTTTAATCACTATATGCAATGGTTATGATATCTGATCGGAAAACACGAAACAAGTACACGCTACCTGTCAGCATACGTATACCAAACTACCCATACATCCACAAAAAAGATAGAAGATGAATAGACACCAATTATGCTTAGACCCTATATGTCTATAGAATTTGAAAACATAACGGTTGAAGAACAAGTTATCCATAAAGATCACACATGGCAGTATAAGTATTTTCATCTCACACCACGAATCATATTGGTAACAATTATGAACCTATGCTAGCATGGCAAGTTCTAAATCTCAAGATCCACTTTCACTTCACAAGAGATTAACAAATTAGATGTTCATGACGCATCTATCAATTAAGCATAACCATACTAGGATATCAGATATACATCACACACAGATCTTTAAAGCATCAAGATACTAAAGCTCCATAAATAAATCCGTTAGAATCCCATGACAACGATTAGTTCATAATCGAACCTCTCGTCATCATGGGATCTGATGAAACCATGATAAAAACAAAGTATGAAAAAATACAAATAAATCTAAGTAATTGATATGTAATGGTTCTACTCCTAATGATGATGATAAATTACAAGGGTTGGATGTGTTTATATAGGCTCTAGAAGTCTTGTCCACCAAGCAATTGCCTTTTTAGAGTTGGAATAGAAGATTGGCAATTTCCGTTCTTGAATGAGAATAGAATTGCAAATTCCCTGTGTAGATCTGATTCTGGAATGTTCTAGCCGCCCAGAGAAATTACCATACTTATTAGAAGTAGGAATTATAGCAATTTCCTTGTCAAAGTTGAATTTCTGCAGCTCGGCACATAATACGTTTCCTAAACTGATTCGGTTTTTAAGGAAAATTCGTAGCTGACTTTTCTTCAATATTTCTGGGCCGTTCTAGTTGTATTTGGACCTCTGAACCACTTTAGAATGATAGAGAATCTCGTTATCTTCGCGTGGACAGTAAGATCGCCCAAAACTGACTTCTAAAACTCAAGATATGGCCAAAATCGTAAAAAGGGCAAAGCTGTAAATTTTCAGCGCGACTTTGAGCAGACTGCTCAGGATTGGCGCAGACTGCTCAGCTCCAATCTGCATAAAAAGCTCGATTCTGGCGCAGTCTGCTCGAAATCTTGGGCAGACTGCCCGGATGCAATCTGATGGATTTTTTTCTTCGTTTTTCAGCCTTTTCTTCCCGTTCCTTTTGCATGAGCTTCCGTCTTTAATCCTTCTTGACTTGTATACTTCTTGGTAGCTGACATTAGCCTCCATTCTTCATTCCATATCATTAATCAACTCCAAAACGACGGAAACTACACCCTTAATCGATATTTCTTCAACCCTGCACAATTAAGCAAAACACATCAAAACTACAACAAACTTGAGTCCAAGTACACCAATTTAAGCCGATATGGAACGCTCCAAGTGGATATAAATCCACTTATCACACCCCCAAACTTAAACCGATGCTTGTCCTCAAGCATAAACAACTAAACACTAACTAATTAGTACCACTTCCGTAGGTGATCACGGTTGCATTTGGCATATGCAACAAGCCCTTTAAACCCCTAGGCAGCCCTAGTGGACGAGTAAGGTCTCGTGAGGGCCTATAGCGAATGTACCCACAAAATCCATTTAACCTAATGCAATGCAATGCATGAATGCAACTAAATGAAAATGCAAATAATCTTGTACTAATATCCTACCATACCTTCAAATCCTCTCATGGCATATCAACTTAAGAATCAAAGTAAATACGCAATGTCTTGGTGTCGAAAGTGCGCATTCACATAGTCAACTCAATGAACATGCATAAGTTCTCACAAGCCCATGTCAAATGTAAGAATAAGTTAGTAATCATGCTAAGCCTACAAGAGTACATCTTTGAGAAAAAACTCGGGATCTCATACGCAAAAACAAGCAAACACTCATAATCCACTCACAAAAGAATATTCACTCAAGAACAAGGGTAAGTGTATCACTCAATTCCAACAAAATCATAAGCATGCTTGACATTTGGTATCAATCTAACTCTTAACACAACATACATCAATGACGATAATCAAAAGGTCTTTATTTGGGTTGTAACGGGGCTAGGGTCAAGGTATGTCAAATAAGCCAAAACAGGTGAAGTGTCAAAAGCTAGTAAGTACCATAATAAATCATACACAACACCCTATTTTCCCCCCACACATAATTTTTACTAAAACACACACTCGACTAGTCGACTGAAATAGGATCACAACAAACACAAACATGCTCTCATAATATATTTTTTTTTCTCTTTCTTTTTTCTTTTTTTTTTCTTTTTTTTTTTCGAGAGCTAAATAGAACACAAACAATAATATAAACAATAACAATGATCCCATAATTTTATTACACATGCCGACTATCAAGTAAACAACCAAACCCAATTTTCAATATTTCCCCCAAAAGTAAGACCAACAATAAACCCCTCCTTGCACACCTTATTACTCTCTTAAGCACTCTACTAGCCTTTGACAATGTGGGTTCAAATTAATGTACGGCCAATACAAGAAAAAGGTCTAGGCAAGTAATGTGGTATGTCACCGAAAAAATAGGATTAAGCTCAACGAGTTAACTAATTGATCATGTAAATATGGTGTGGTAATATGGGAAAATATGCGGTTAATCTGCACTAAATCACGCAAGCGTACGCGGTCACAAGTAATATATGAATAAGTCGAGTTCGTTCCCACAGAGATCTGGTTATGGTTTTAATTCAGTAGATGCACCTATGCAACAATGTATGGTTATTATGCACTGCTAAGACAAATAACAATTTTGGGTTTTAATTAACTAAATTAACTAAAAAGTAAAAACAATTTAACAAACTAAGAATTAACTAACTAACTATAATTGAAATCTAATTACTTCTGCAAGAAAAACCATGGGATCATAACTTCATTAAATACTTTGCTTAGATCTGACGCCTTTAATCACTATATGCAATGGTTATGATATCTGATCGGACAACACGAAACAAGTACACGCTACCTGTCAGCATACGTATACCAAACTACCCATACATCCACAAAAAAGATAGAAGATGAATAGACACCAATTATGCTTAGACCCTATATGTCTATAGAATTTGAAAACATAACGGTTGAAGAACAAGTTATCCATAAAGATCACGTATTTTCATCTCACACCACGAATCATATTGGTAACAATTATGAACCTATGCTAGCATGGCAAGTTCTAAATCTCAAGATCCACTTTCACTTCACAAGAGATTAACAAATTAGATGTTCATGACGCATCTATCAATTAAGCATAACCATACTAGGATATCAGATATACATCACACACAGATCTTTAAAGCATCAAGATACTAAAGCTCCATAAATAAATCCGTTAGAATCCCATGACAACGATTAGTTCATAATCGAACCTCTCGTCATCATGGGATCTGATGAAACCATGATAAAAACAAAGTATGAAAAAATACAAATAAATCTAAGTAATTGATATGTAATGGTTCTACTCCTAATGATGATGATAAATTACAAGGGTTGGATGTGTTTATATAGGCTCTAGAAGTCTTGTCCACCAAGCAATTGCCTTTTTAGAGTTGGAATAGAAGATTGGCAATTTCTGTTCTTGAATGAGAATAGAATTGCAAATTCCCTGTGTAGATCTGATTCTGGAATGTTCTAGCCGCCCAGAGCAATTACCATACTTATTAGAAGTAGGAATTATAGCAATTTCCTTGTCAAAGTTGAATTTCTGCAGCTCGGCACATAATACGTTTCCTAAACTGATTCGGTTTTTAAGGAAAATTCGTAGCTGACTTTTCTTCAATATTTCTGGGCCGTTCCAGTTGTATTTGGACCTCTGAACCACTTTAGAATGATAGAGAATCTCGTTATCTTCGCATGGACAGTAAGATCGCCCAAAACTGACTTCTAAAACTCAAGATATGGCCAAAATCGTAAAAAGGGCAAAACTGTAAATTTTCAGCGCGACTTTGAGCAGACTGCTCAGGATTGGCGCAGACTGCTCAGCTCCAATCTGTATAAAAAGCTCGATTCTGGCGCAGTCTGCTCGAAATCTTGGGCAGACTGCCCGGATGCAATCTTGGTCCATTGCCCTGCTTGCACGAGAATTGTGCTTTACTCGTGTTGAACTTTTCCACACGAGCCTGTGATTAAAACATCGTTGAAAGATGTTCAAACATAGCATAAGCACCCATATCAAAATGCTGCTTCTGAAGCTCAGCATTCATAGTAGCAAGCATAAGACAAGCCACATCAGTCGCATCATCAATATGCTTCTGATAAGCATTTCTTTGAGCAACAGTGGCATTGGCAGCTGGGGTTGCCGGTGGAGGAATATCAATCACATAAGATTTCTTTTCCTGCATGAGAACAATTCTCAAATTCCTAGACCAGTCAAGGAAGTTTGATCCTGTCAGCTTGTCCTTCTCAAGGACTGATCGCACAGAGAAAGTGTTGTTTGTGTTTTGTGCCATTTGTTATCTACAATGTTAAAAATGCATAAAATAATTAGTCTACAGTATTGTTAAATTTATGTTCAAGTGATTATTCATATATATATATTCACAATATATATCTCCCACTATTTTTATCAAATTAATAGCCCTACCTATCAATTCGGAAAAGTTTCTCTAAACCTTTCTAGTGAGCCAAGATCCATATTTCATCACTATTAAGGTCAGCTTTGGCTTTTCTCCTTAAAATGATTATTTAGGTAGACAACGTTTGTCAATTATATCATATATAACTCTTGGATAGTTTGGTAGAACAACATTTGTTCACACAACAACATTTGTCCACATTTATCCAATAAATCTTACCAAACTCTATGCCTCTAAGTTCACAATCCTATTGTGGTCACTTAGTTAAGTTGAACCCAATGGTCTAACAGTTGAGTATCACTTATTTACTCGATCGCGCCTTACCACGATAAACAAGAGTACTTGTAAGAACCCGGATTTTTGATAGAATTAAAAAACTTTTTCTTATGTAATATTATGGAAGCGAATAGTGGTTACGACTATGCTGTAACGGTTGTTCTAGTAAATAAATAGAATGGATGTGGGTTCAAATATTTATATGTCATGAAGAATACTTTTGGTTGACATCATAGATAAGAATGATCTATCTCCTAAGAATATAAGTTATATTATTCAAAGAAAGATTATTCTTGTGTCATCCAAATCAATATCTATTATAAGTCCAGCGGTTCCGTAAAAAAGGTTAAGGAACACTCGAGAGTAAACCAGGTTCATTTTCCTAATTATAGGAATTAAATAAAAATAAGTGATGAATAGTGATTTTGGTGGAATTTGGAATATTATTATAATGATGCTATATCCGGTATTCGGAACGGATTTCTGAGTTCGTATTAGTGATCCAGGAGGAAAATAAGTGTATGTAAAAGCTGTCGGATTCAGAAAATTAGCACTTTAATTTTCTCCGAGAATTCCCTGGACACTGCAAGACATAAGGAATTATAAAAGGGATTTAAGGAATTTAAATTCGAGAAGTATTAAGAAAGATGAAGAATAGTATTAGAAATATTAAGAAGGTTTTCGGTAGAACCCTAACTAGAAACGAATGAGTTATTCCCTCGAACGAGCATCGAATTAAGCAATAAACAAGCAAAGAAACAAGCATAGGGAGCAAGAGTCATACACAAGCCACTAGAAAATATCTAGTAACCATCATAGTTACAAGAGTAACTAGAATCAAGTGATCAACCAAGTACTTAGCAATCAAACCATTTGGTTAGCCTTAAACCACCACAAAATCAACACTTGTCTCACCATTTTCATCACCCCTTGCATCATCACTTTAATAAAGGTGTTATAGATGAGATATTATCTTAGAAACATCACTTTATGCATTATTGAAAAAAATCAACCAAGCAAAATACTCTCCCCCCTCCAAAAACCATCCATTCGGCCTTTTGGCTAATTCAAGAACACAAATCCAACTTCCAACCATTTGTTGATCTTGAAACTTTTTATGTGAGTCCTATAATTCATAAAAATGACCTCCTCAAAATCCTAGCTTCAATCTATTCTTTTTCCATTTTCAAAAAAATCATTAAAGAGGAGGATGAATAGTGTTCTTCAAGAACTAACTTTGATTTTCATGTTTCTTTGGTTGATCTTAGGTTTGTTAAGGCTAGACAAGGACCATACCAAGCTTTGTAAGGCCATATCACACTCTCAAGAAGGTATAATGATCTTGAAACCCTAGGCCTACTTTGAGTTTATGAATGTTCTTGATAGATTTAAGTGTTAGGAGCATGTTAGTGATGTTATAATCATGATTATGTAGTAGATCTAATGGATTTAAGAGATGATGATTTTGTTGGTATAATATTGTGTTCTTGAGCTTGTTGAGATGTGTTATGCAAAATCACGCAAGCGCACGTTGTCACAAGTAATATATGATTAAATCAAGTTCGTTCCCACAGAGATCTAGAATGGTGTTCAATTCAATTAATGTACCTATGCACCGATGTATGGTTTTTATCCACTGCTAAGACAAATAACAAATTGGATTTTTATTAACTACTAAATTAAACTAAGATGCAAATTATAAAACTAAGAATTAAATTAACTAATAAGAATAGAAATCGAGTTACTTATGAGAATAAAAACATGGGACTCTAACTTCATTAAATACTTCCCTTAGATCTGACGCCTTTAATCACTATGTGCAATGGTTTTGATATCTGATCGGATAACACGAAACAAGTATACGCTACCTGTCAGCATACGCATACCAAACTAAACATACATCTACAAAAGAGATAGAAGATGAATAGACACCAATTATGCTTAGACCCTATATGTCTATAGAATTTGAAAACATAACGGTTGAAGAACAAGTTATCCATAATGATCACATAGGGCAGTATAAGTATTTTCATCTCACACCACGAATCATATTGATAAACAATTATGAACCTATGCTAGCATGGCAAGTTCTAAATCTCAAGATCCACTTTCACTTCACAAGAGATTAACAATTCAATTTAGATGTTAGCTACGCATCTAAAAGCATTAAGATTAACCATATGAGGATATCAGATATACACCACACACAGATCTTTAAAGCATCAAGATACTAAGTTCCATAAATAACTCCGTTAGAATCCCATGACAACGATTAGCTCATAATTGAACCGTTCATCGTCATGGGATTTGATGAAAACATGATAAATAACAAGATATGAATAAAAGAAATAATATTAAATAAACAAAGAGTTGAGAAAACAAATCTATAATCCAAAGTAACACAAAAGATGAAGTAGATCTAGATCCGTTGCTTGTCACGAGCGTTGAATCCTTCTCTCCTTTTCTCCCTTGCAGATCTAAGCTGGTTACAGTAATAAAACTATGATAATGTGTATATCTATTACAATGCTTAGATGTGTTTTTATAGGCTCTAGATTTCTTGCCCAGCAAGAATTTATCTTCTATTACAATTAGAATTTAATTAAGGTGCTAAAACCTGCCCGGAATATAATTAGAACTTGAAAAGGGCAAAACAGTAAATTCCCAGCCTTCTTTAACTAGAACAGGCGCGCGATTTTAATCAACATATTACTTGCACGTGCTTCCTATCCCAGGTTGTAGAAAATCTCTCAAGCTTCGCGTGGGCAGTAAGATCACTGAAAACGGACTTACAGAACTCCAGATATGGCCAAAACAGTGTAAGCTGCGCAGCCTTCCCAGAAAATCCGAATTTTAATCAATTAATTCCCAAAAAATTATAGAAGCATCCACCTTAATCAACATTCTCGTAAACCTGCACAACTAAGCAAAACACATCAAAACTACAAGAAACTTGAGTCCAAGACAATCAATTTAAGCCGATTTAGAATGTTCCAAGTGGATATAAAATCCACTTATCACACCCCCAAACTTAAACCGATGCTTGTCCTCAAGCATAAACAATTACAACTAACTAACTAACTAACTAGTACCACTTCCGTAGGTGATCACGGTTGCATTTGGCATATGCAACAAGCCCTTTAAACCCCTAGGCAGCCCTAGTGGACGAGTAAGGTCTCGTGAGGGCCTATAGCGAATGTACCCACAAAATCCATTTAACCTAATGCAATGCATGAATGCAACTATACGAAAATGCAACTAATCTAATCTACCATACCTTCAAATCCTCTCATGCCATATCAACTTAAGAATCAAAGTAAATACGCAATGTCTTGGTGTCGAAAGTGCAAGTATTCACATAGTCTACTCAATGAACATGCATAAGTTCTCACAAGCCCATGTCAAGTGTAAGAATAAGTTAGTAAACATGCTAAGCCTACAAGAGTACATCTTTGAGACAACACTCGGGATCTCATACGTAAGAACAAGCAAACACTCACAATCCACTCACAAAAGAATATTCACTCAAGAACAAGGGTAAGTGTATCACTCAATTCCAACAAAATCATAAACACGCTTGACATTTGGTATCAATCTAACTCTTAACACAACATACATCAATGACGATAATCAAAAGGTCTTTAATTGGGTTGTAACGGGGCTAGGGACAAGGTATGTCAAATAAGCCAAAACAGGTGAAGTGTCAAAAGCTAGTAAGTACCATAATAAATCATTCACAACACCATATTCTCCCCCCACATAATCTTTACTAAAACAAACACTCGACTAGTCGACTAAAATAGGATCGCAACAATACAAAAATGCTCTCATAATATATATTTTTTCTCTTTTTTTTTCTCTTTTCTTTTTTTTTTCTTTCTTCTTTTTTTTTTTTTTTCGAGAGCTAGATAGAACACAAACAATAATATAAACAATAACAATGATCCAATGAATTTATTACATATGCCGACTATCAAGTAAACAAACCCAAATTTCAATATTTCCCCCAAAAGTAAGACCAACAATAAACCCCTCCTTACACACCTTATTACTCCCTTAAGCACTCTACTAGCATTTGACAATGTGGGTTCAAATTAATGTAAGGCCACTACAAGAAAAAGGTCTAGGCAAGTAATGTGGTATGTCACCGAAAAAATAGGATTAAGCTCAACGGGTTAACTAATTGATCATGTAAACATGGTGTGGTAATATGGGAAAATATGTGGTTATTCCTAAATGCCTTTATCATTTTAATCGTCAAATAATGTCATGCGTTTCAAGAAAGACCTCAAACAACTGCTAGCAATGCAAACAATCCGTGGACACTCAAGCAAACGAATAAATTGCAAATAATATGCAATATGGCTCAAAAGCTCACTTGGTGGAAAAACATACTCAATCCCAAGCAAACATCTCTCTAACGCACCAACTTGTATTCAAACATATTCATGTCCTTCTAATCACTTACAACATTCAATAAGTCTACTAGCTTCAACTTACTAGTGTATGTGTGTGCACAAGAACAAAGCATATCACTTCTCAATCAAAAGCATCAATAACACAAAATTCCTATCAAGCATGGGTGCAAATGCAACTATTCTGAACTCACACGGTATAAAAACATAAAAACGGAATGTCCTATATGAAACAAACGTAGATAACACGAACATATATGCATAATTTACTACTACTAATATGCAAAGCATGAAATCCTACATGAACAAATAATACAACAACTACTTATCCCTCAAACCACCCCCAAACTTAAAATATTCAATGTCCGCATTGAATGGAAGTAAATACGAGGAATAGTAGAAACATACCTCATCATCTAAGTCCTCATCCTCCTCGAATGAATCTGGTGGAGGATATTGCGCACGAGCTCCATAGACTAGCCACCTTGCCTGAATACTACAAAACCCACAATTGACAAGAACACAAATTCGTAATAAAAATAAGATTAGAGAAAAAGATTTACCCAATACGAATCAAAGAGGTGAACTTGCAATAAATTCCTCTTTAGAATTGAATTTTTTAGAGATTTAAAAGAAAATAGAAAAGGAATTGGATTTGTATGTATAGGTGGGTATATAATAATAATAATAATAATAATAATAATAATAAATATAATAATAATAATAATAATAATAAATAAAAATAAATAAGAATAAAAAAAAAAAAAAAATAATAAGTAAGAATTAGAATAGAAATAGGTTTAGAATTTTTGGAGGAAAGATGGGTGGTTTTGGAATTGAAATAGGAAAAGATTTAGAGAGAATGGGGGTATAAATAGAATGGGTGTAGAGAATTTTTTATATATGTACAACAGCAACACACACGACAATTGAAGAAACAAGCTGAAAAAAATTTCTGTACCACTGGAGAACGCGCAAGCTGCGCGCGTGGGGGCAACCTGCCTCAATAGCAGTTGCGCAGGCGCAGCCTGCGCGTCAGGGATGCAGACTGCGGCACATCCAGTAACGCAGGCGCAGCCTGCGTTACATACCTGCAACCTGCGGAAAATCCAGAAACGCAGGCGCAGCCTGCGTTACACTGAGAAAATTCGATTTTTTTTTTTTTTTTTTACACAACACAAATATTTTTGTTTTCTACACTAATGCATGGGTTGCCTCCCACGAAGCGCTTCTTTAACGTCAATAGCTTGACGTTACTTCCTCAACTCATGGCGGTTTCAAAAGAATAACTGAACCATCTTCAACAGACAAACCATTCATACGAACGTTGACATCTTGATTGCTTGCTTTCCACAAATCTCTTCCATCAAACTTCCACTTGATTTTCCTACCCAACGGCCTAATCTTCTTCTTTTTCTTCTTCACACCTCTAAAATGTTTCTCCGACTCATCCGGCTGAACAAAAATTTCTTCTTCCTTATCATCAGTTTTCCACCGTCGCAACACGTTATCATGCCCCTCCTCAAAAATCACTAGCTCATTATTCAAAAGGACATACCTCAAATGTGGTGGAAGTTTTCCAAGCTTTACTTTCGAGAGATCTTGAGCTGAAGAACTGTCAATGGAATCAGTGATGGAATGCTTTAGCACATGCATGTCAGATTTTTCGCTCCATAACTGATCACACTTCTTTCTCTGACCCGTATCAACTATTTCCACACTGCAACACTCTTCATCCTCTGTTGGAAATTTCATTGCCTTGAACACATTAAAGGTGACACTTTGATCTTGCACCCTCATTGTAAGCTCTCCTTTTTGCACATCAATCAAAGTCTTTCCTGTAGCCAAGAACGGTCTTCCCAAGATTATGGGAATCTTCTTATCTTCTTCGAAATCCAAGATCACAAAATCAGCTGGGAATATGAGCTTATCAACCTTAACCAAGACGTCCTCCACTATACCTCTAGGATATATGATAGATCGATCAGCCAACTGCAAAGAGATGTTAGTTGGCTTTGACTCCGGTAAACCAAGTTGCTTGAAAACAGACAAGGGCATAAGATTAATACTAGCTCCTAAATCACACAAACACTTGCTGAAAGAAAGATTGCCAATAGTACAAGGGATGGTGAAACTTCCCGGATCTTTAAGTTTAGGAGGCAATTTCTGTTGCAACACCGCACTACACTCCTCTGTCAATGCCACTGTTTCAAAATCTTCCAACCTTCTCTTCCGTGACAAAATATCCTTCATGAACTTAGCATATCTCGGCATCTGCTCCAATGCTTCAACAAAAGGAATGTTAATGGACAATTTCTTGAAGACATCCATAAATTTCTGAAACTGTTTCTCTTGACTTTTCTGCAAACGTCCCGGAAATGGCAGAGGTGGATAGATCTGATTATTCATTGAAGATTGCTCCGGAGTAAACTTTTCAACAGGTTTCTTGCTCTTCTCACCATCTAGCTGATCAGCCACTAAATCAGATTTCTCAATTTCTGGAACTGCAGATTTTTCAACCTGCTGATTCTGAACATCTTCCTCTTCTTCAGTTGCTGATTTAGGATCACTCGTGACTTTTCCTGATCTCAAAGTAACTGCATTCACCTGCTCTTTATTGTCCCTCCTGCCTGGATTAACCTCCGTATCACTAGGAAGAGTTCCTTGTGGCCTACCACCTAAGGCACTTGCAATCTGTCCTATCTGAGTTTGTAAGAGCTTCTGACCAGCTTGTAAGTTCTTTAACGCTATCCACATCTCATCAGATTTATCATTAGAAGATTGCCCCGCATGAGTCTGGGGTTGTTGCTGCTGAAATCCCGGAGGTTGATATGGTGTCCTTGGAGCATAAGGCTGTTGATAGCCTTGATTGAATGGCTTTGCTTGCTGACCCTGAAATTGCTGATAGGGCTGCTGATAAGGTTGTTGAGCACCTTGATTGTTGCTCCAGCTGAAATTGGGATGATTCCTGTTGTTAGGATGATAAGTGGCTGGAACTGGTGCAGCAGGTCTCTGGAAATTACTCACGAACTGTGCTGATTCAGAAGAGATAGCACACTGATTCGTCTCATGTGCGCCCGCACATAGCTCACAAACACTAGCCACCTGCTGAACTCCATAATTAGCAAGAGAATCCACCTTCATAGCAAGAGCCTTCAACTGAGCTGTAATCATTGCAGCTGTATCTACTTCAAAAATTCCTGCTGCCTTGCCTTGAGAAAGTCTCTGGGTTGGATTCTGGTATTCATTAGCAGCCATCATCTCAATAAGTTCATAAGCTTCATCATAGCTCTTTGCCCACAGAGCTCCTCCTGATGATGCATCTAGCAAGGGCCTAGACTGTGCTCCCAACCCATTGTAGAACCCATTAATAACCATCCAATCAGGCATGCCATGATGAGGACACTTGCGTAGCATCTCCTTGTAGCGTTCCCAAGCCTCACACAAGGTCTCGCCAGATTGCTGTTGGAATTGAGTCAACTGGTTCCTTAATGCTGCAGTTTTCGCCATAGGGAAGAATTTAGTAAGGAACTTTTGAGCAAGATCTTCCCATGTAGTAATGGAACCAGGTGGCAAAGAGTGTAGCCAGCTCTTAGCCTTATCCCTCAAAGAGAATGGGAAAAGCCTCAACCTGATAGCATCATCCGTCATACCATTACATTTGAAAGTGTCGCAGATTTCGATAAAGTCCCGAACATGCATGTTGGCATCCTCCGTAGGAGCTCCCCCAAACTGAACTGAATTCTGCACCATCTGAATTGTGCCCGACTTGATCTCAAAATTGTTCGCTGCAATAGCTGGCGTAATAATGCTAGACTGGATATCATTGAGTTTTGGCTGAGAATACTCCCTCAAAGCCTTAGCTGCTGCTGCTGCATCACCCATCTCTACAGTAGTCTCAGTTTCCTCTTTCTTATTCTCTTTATTCTCTACAAGATCGTCTTCCGCCAGTTCTTCCAAACGAGCTTGTAAGCGTGTTCGCATACAAACTTAAGTACCTGAAACACCACGAATCAAACAAACTAAGTAAGAATCCGAGTCAGTGAACGCTAACGACCACTGATGACAAGCACATAAACTAAAATAAAAACACCGATGATCCCCGGCAGCGGCGCCAAAAACTTGTTATGCAAAATCACGCAAGCGCACGTTGTCACAAGTAATATATGATTAAATCAAGTTCGTTCCCACAGAGATCTAGAATGGTGTTCAATTCAATTAATGTACCTATGCACCGATGTATGGTTTTTATCCACTGCTAAGACAAATAACAAATTGGATTTTTATTAACTACTAAATTAAACTAAGATGCAAATTATAAAACTAAGAATTAAATTAACTAATAAGAATAGAAATCGAGTTACTTATGAGAATAAAAACATGGGACTCTAACTTCATTAAATACTTCCCTTAGATCTGACGCCTTTAATCACTATGTGCAATGGTTTTGATATCTGATCGGATAACACGAAACAAGTATACGTTACCTGTCAGCATACGCATACCAAACAAAACATACATCCACAAAAGAGATAGAAGATGAATAGACACCAATTATGCTTAGACCTTATATGTCTATAGAATTTGAAAACATAACGGTTGAAGAACAAGTTATCCATAATGATCACATAGGGCAGTATAAGTATTTTCATCTCACACCACGAATCATATTGATAAACAATTATGAACCTATGCTAGCATGGCAAGTTCTAAATCTCAAGATCCACTTTCACTTCACAAGAGATTAACAATTCAATTTAGATGTTAGCTACGCATCTAAAAGCATTAAGATTAACCATACGAGGATATCAGATATACACCACACACAGATCTTTAAAGCATCAAGATACTAAGTTCCATAAATAACTCCGTTAGAATCCCATGACAACGATTAGCTCATAATTGAACCGTTCATCGTCATGGGATTTGATGAAAACATGATAAATAACAAGATATGAATAAAAGAAATAATATTAAATAAACAAAGAGTTGAGAAAACAAATCTATAATCCAAAGTAACACAAAAGATGAAGTAGATCTAGATCCGTTGCTTGTCACGAGCGTTGAATCCTTCTCTCCTTTTCTCCCTTGCAGATCTAAGCTGGTTACAGTAATAAAACTATGATAATGTGTATATCTATTACAATGCTTAGATGTGTTTTTATAGGCTCTAGATTTCTTGCCCAGCAAGAATTTATCTTCTATTACAATTAGAATTTAATTAAGGTGCTAAAACCTGCCCGGAATATAATTAGAACTTGAAAAGGGCAAAACAGTAAATTCCCAGCCTTCTTTAACTAGAACAGGCGCGCGATTTTAATCAACATATTACTTGCACGTGCTTCCTATCCCAGGTTGTAGAAAATCTCTCAAGCTTCGCGTGGGCAGTAAGATCACTGAAAACGGACTTACAGAACTCCAGATATGGCCAAAACAGTGTAAGCTGCGCAGCCTTCCCAGAAAATCCGAATTTTAATCAATTAATTCCCAAAAAATTATAGAAGCATCCACCTTAATCAACATTCTCGTAAACCTGCACAACTAAGCAAAACACATCAAAACTACAAGAAACTTGAGTCCAAGACAATCAATTTAAGCCGATTTAGAATGTTCCAAGTGGATATAAAATCCACTTATCAAGATGAGAATCATGTGTACAAGTTGTATTGGTGCCCGGTGTGGCTTGGTTTTAGTGTTACGATTAGTAGAACGTTCGATTTATAGCCGTCGTAATGCCCGATTTTCGTTTAATCTTGAAATCCGAACTTGACAGTAGATAAAACTCACTGCATAGCTTCGACTTATGCCATGATTAGCTAGATCATGTTACAAGCTTCGTTTTGATATAAAGATCGCATGAAACGGACTTACGGTTTAGGAGTTATGATTAAATTCGTAAAAGTGGTTCGAAACCGATAATGCGAATTCGTAATTGAAATTGAACCGTGTGAAATATGTATTGCAGTGGCGAATCTTGGTAATTAAATATTAGAGATCATAAGGATGGTGTGAGAGAAGACCTCGTATTAAAAAGATCGTTTTTCGATTTTATAAAAATGTTCGAATCAAGGTTAAGTACGAAAGTACCCCTAAAGAGTATACTTGGTTATAACTACGGTAAACCACTTAGAAAACGATCGATAAATCTCGAGGTATAATCTTTCGACTTTAATACTTTTACAAATCGAATACTTACCATATGTAAGGGTAATGACATGCTTTATTAACGAACAAGTGTCGGATAATAAAAGCAATAATAAGAGTAAATTAGAGGGGTGATAAGTGGATTTATATCCACTTAGAGCGCTTCATATCGGCTTAAATTGATTGTTTTGGACTCAAGTTTGTGTAGTTTTGATGTGTTTTGCTTAGTTGTGTAGATTTACGAGAATGTTGATTAAGGTGGATGCTTCTATTATTTTTGGAGAATTAATTGATTAAAATTCGGATTTCTGAGAAGGGTTGCGCAGTATACACTGTTTTGGCCATATCTTGAGTTCTAGAAGTCCGTTTGAGGCCCATAAGCAGTCCACGCGAAGATAACGAGATTCTCTATCATTCTAAAGTGGCCCAGACGTCCAATCACAACTGTAAAGGTTCGGAAATACTGAAGAAAAGCAGATACGAATTTTCCTTAAAAACATATTCAGTTTAGGAAACGTATTTTGCAGAAATTCTATTATAATTCTGTTTTGGTATTTTCTTGCTGGGCAAGACTTTTAGAGCCTATATAAACACATCTAGATATAGTTTTTAGGGATCGAAGAAAAATTATTGTACATAACTTGTATATTCTAGTATAGAGAGATTGGAGATAGCTATTCACTTTTCTTTGGAGATTGAAGGTTTTTCTCTATTCTTTATAATATTATGTGTTCATATTATATCTCTTGCTTTATTAGTTTAATTATGTATGAGTAGATAATTAATCTAGGGTTAAGTAGAACCCTAGTTATGATTGATGTGTGAATTTCCCAATTCCCCCAATTTGATTGTTTAATTGCTCTTGCTTATTGAGTTGTTTTAATTAGCAATTACAAATCAGACGTGATTATGTTTATTGTTTGAACCATTGTCTATTTATCAACGAGAGTTGGATTTAGATGGTTGTGATTTATCCAATGAGGACATGAACTTCTCCATGAGAATAGGTAGAACGGATTGTTAGGAAGTTAGGGTGCTGTGATTAATGTCTCTAAATTGCATGATACCATGAGAATAGGCTTGATTGTATTTTAGAGAAGCCATTAATACTCGAGAGAGGTTATTGGTAATTTATAGGGCGCACCTTTCCTGTTGAGTATTATACGATTGATTGGGGAGGGAATTCACGATTGCATTAATTCATGCTAGTGGGGATACTTAATTCTGGATGTTTTAGTTAAGTGATTAATTGCATTAGTATAAAATTAGTATAATAATCTTTGAAATTTTATTGTGTTACTTGTTTAGCTGAATTGAATCGAGAACAACTGGTGATTGACACGTTTGTCTCTGTCGGATCGACTCTGACTCACCCTACTATATAGTTAGAAGGATTTGTTAGATATTATTATTTGATAGGCACGCGACAGCCTTGTCAAGGGGTATAACGAAACGACTTGAAAACGTGTTTCGATCTAAGTTAAGTTTATACTTAACCTTTTGAAAGGTGTTAAGTAATTAATCCTGAATGCCTTGGCTATTTATAGATCATCAGGCTGACCCGGGACACGCTACCACTACCCCTACCCGTACTTGATTCCCAGGCAAGTTTCAAATCCTTCTTTAAGGCTGTTGTTGTGAATATATATATATGTTTCTGTTACTGTACATATGCCATAGCATGCATGCCTACTTTTAAAGTCATATTGATATACTTGTTCCCTGAATTATTGTTGGCTTATAAGCTAGAAAGTTATTATATCAGTTATAAGCCGGAAATTACTAAGACCCTTAAGCGAAGGGCATCTGAATCTCATTCTTCGACTATAGACCGGGAGTCGTTATTTCTTGATATATTGATATTATTTTCAGAGAAAAATATTTAAGTAAATATTTTCCAGTTGTTATCTAGCGAATATTTTTGGAATATTCCTGTTACGACCAACTCAACACGCAAGTGCACGTGATCTCAAGTAATACAGATAGCAAATAAGGTTCGTTCCTACAGGGACTCGTTGTATTGTCTAGCTAACTCACTCACCAATGTATGATTGTTTTCCGATGCTAAAACAAATAAATAAGTGGATTGTTATTATCACTAAAATTTATCTAAGAATTATAACTAATTATCAACTGCTTGAACTGAGATTTATGTTGAATTACTTATGCAAATAAAACATGGGAATTTAGTTTCCTTAAACAATCCATCTATAGTCTCCAAATCCCTAGCCTTGTTCATGTGATTTATTAACACCTGATCGAACACACAAAACTGATATAAGCCAACTTCCGTTAAACAAATACCATCCTAAACAATATCCACAATAAAGATAGAAATCATTTAGTCTCCCGATTATGCCAAGTCTTCATATGTCTATAAAGAATAAAACATAATGGTTGAGGTGCAAGCATTCAATTGATCACATAGTTGTCATAAAACGATTAGAGTTACGACACTAATTACGAATGATATTATCACGCATAAACCTACGCTAACATGGCAAGTTCTAAACTCTTATTTCCACTTTCGCTTCAACAAGAATTAACACACAATTACAGGAGTTAGCTACTCTCCTATAACGAATTAAATCAACCATGATAGGATATCACATCAATCACACTATAGGCATCGAGAAGATTCAACACATAAAATTCATGATTAAGTCCACTAAACCCCCATGACAACGAATTAGTTCATGATCGAACTAATCATCATCATGGGTTCCAATGGAAACATGATAGAAAGAAACGAATAAAGACTGAGATAAATATCAAAGGTTTTTAAAGAATACACCAAGGTTAAGCATCCACAACTAGGAAGAATACAAGAATAAAATTGGGAACTATCTTCTTCCTTCTTTGTTGTGCTAAAAAAAACTACGTACAAAAAACAAGCTGTCACCCCTCTCTAGGGTTTTCTTTTCTTCCCTTATATGGGCCTCCAGGTGCTAGTAAATAGAAGAATGTTTTTTTTTATTTTTAAATCCCCCAAAACAAATCAGGAATCGGGTCAGACGAGACGGCGACGCGGCGCCGTCCTCAAGCACAAACTCGGCGATGCGGCGCCAGGACCTTCCCTACGGCGATGCGGCGCCGTCCCCCAGTACAAACACGGCGACGCGGCGCCGTACCTACTGTCCAGCAACATCATTTTTCCTTTTCTTGAATTTGACTCCGTTTTGCACTTCGATTGCTACGCTTCGTTCCTCTAACACCTGTGATTGATTTCCCTGCACAATACCCTTAAAAGAGATCAAAAATACCACAACTCAAGTACAAACCATCGTTTTAAGCCAAATGGAAACGTTCTAAGTAGATAAAATACCCACTTATCACACCCCCAAACTTAAACCGATGCTTGTCCTCAAGCATAACAAACAAAATATTTACAACTACCTAGTACCACTTCCGTAGGTGATCACGGTTGCATTTAGCATATGCAACAAGCCCTTTAAACCCCTAGGCAGCCCTAGTGGACGAGTAAGGTCTCGTGAGGGCCTATAGTGAATGTACCCACAAAATCCATCTAATAATGCAACTAACAATGCAACTAACTACATGAATGCAACTATATGAAAATGCAACAATCCCCTTTAAACTGACCAAAACCAACTAGCAACCAGCTGCCTCATAGAATGCAACTAAATCCGAATAGAGCTCGACTAAGCCCCCGTATACTAACAATACATGAACAGAAACGTGTGTGTGTGCAATGCTCATCAGAAATGCTCCCAACACTAGGTCAAAAATCATACCTATCCTTCGCCAAGACAATCACAGGTTTATAAACAGAATAGACTGTAGACACTTCATAACCTAGGAACACCACCATCCTTATTCAAGTTAACCAAGAATTCATGCTTTATTACTACGACACTAAATACTATAAATACTACGCATGCTTATTTAACCGTGCAATGAGTGAGACCCCAAAAGGCTTATACAATAATACCCATGTAGCGAGTGTTAGGTCAGCAGGATCCCAGACTATAAAAGCCTTAGGTCACTAGGACTAAGTCCCCTCAGACTTAATTACTCGAGTATTAAAGAGCTCACTCGTGGTTAATTTTGCATTTAAACTATTTACATGACTCTTTTTTTTTCTTTTTTTTTTCTTTTTTTTTTCATTTTTTTCCTTTTTTTTCATTTTTTTTTTAATGTATGCAATCTGGAACGAGAATTCTCAATTCCAACCCTAGACTACTCATATAAAAATGAGCCGGCTACTAGCCGTTTGACGCCTAGCCATTATTGACCAAAATTAACACTAGCATGAAATCCTTGGTGTCCCCCAAACTTAGACTTTATTGCTCCTACGTCATCAAGGGAATAACGAAAATTCTAAATATAATCAAGTGATTAAGTCTCAAACATCCAAACAGGCATGACCCTAACCTAGCCCAAAAGCACCTAATGAGACTAGTGAAAAGATTCTGTTTCCGTAACATGCAAGTCAATTCCATGGAAACTATAAATCAACCCTCTATTCATCATTACCACACCCAATTAGACATCTATCTACCAATCAGAATTAGCTCGTTCTAAGGGATCATGAAAAATGCATGCTATGCAATGCAAATGCAACTATATGAACATAAATATCACAATAAACAGAATGTCCTATATGGCATACATAAAAACAAAACAAAAACGCTCTACACTAACATGCCATTATGCTCCATTATGCTCCTAACATGACATGCAACACATCTATTATACAACTAATACAAATGCACCTTTAATCCCCACCCCCAAACTTAAATTCTTCAATGTCCCCATTGAAGGCGAGAATCAAAAGAGTGCAAGGCATACCTACTCGTCGTCAGCAGGGTCACCCTCCTCGGGTGGTAATGGCTTGAGCCCGAGTGCAAAAACTTCCTCATTTGACAACTTACGAAGCACCTGAAAATTATTAGAATCAGCTAGCCCACGAGACTTATGTAGAATGTCAACTCTTCTTTCCCATGGAGTTGCATCCAACAACTGAATTAGCCCCTTTCTTCCTTCGTTCTCAATGCCAGAAATCCCACTTGAAGCTTTTTCCACTGGATCTGATTTTTTTAGCTGCTCGATCTCCTTCTTCACATTCTTATCAACAACGTCCACTTTGAAACACTCCTCTGAATCTGACGGATATTTTGTTGCCTTGAACACATTGAAAGTGACTTTCTGATCATGCACTCTCATGGTAAGCTCTCCTTTTTGCACATCAATCAGAGTTCGGCCCGTAGCTAGAAATGGCCTTCCCAAGATGATAGGAATCCTCTTATCCTCCTCAAAGTCCAGTATAACAAAATCAACCGGAAAAATCAGCTTATCCACCTTCACCAATACATCCTCCACTATACCCCTAGGATATGTGATCGACCTATCTGCCAACTGCAAGGTCATATTAACAGGTTTCGGATCAGGTAACCCTAGTTGCTTAAAAACAGACATCGGCATCAGATTAATGCTAGCTCCCAAATCACATAAGCACTTGCTGAAAAGTTGTTTGCCAATAGTGCAAGGTATGGTGAAGCTCCCCGGATCCTTCAGCTTAGGTGGCAACTTTTGTTGCAAGACAGCACTACACTCCTCCGTCAAAGCGACGGTCTCTAAATCCTCGAGTTTCAATTTCCTCGAAAGTATGCCCTTCATGAACCTGGCATAACTTGGCATTTGTTCAAGTGCTTCAGCAAATGGTATGTTAATCTGCAGCTTCTTGAATACATCCAAGAACTTAGCGAATTGCTTGTCTAACTTTTGCCTTTGAATTCGTTTTGGGAATGGAGGAGGTGGAAACACCTTATCTTCTACTTCTTTTTGAGAATTAACACTCTTGTGAATGATAGGAGTTGAAGGAGTAGCATTAGGAAGCAAATCAGAACCAGAATCGACCTCAACTGAAAATTCACATTTTTCCTCCAGAGGGCTCGGCGACGCGTCGCCGTTTTTGTACTGTGAGGCGGCGCCGCGGCGCCGCAGGGCCTGCTCAGGAATTTCATTTTTTTCCTCGGTTGCTTTTTCTTCGTTCTGACCTTGTAGACTTCTTCCTGATCGTAATGTTATTGCCTGAACCTGTTCCTTTTGATCTTTCTTGCCTGGATTCACCTCTGTGTCACTCGGAAGCGTTCCTGGTTGACGGTTCAACAAAGCATTGGCTAGCTGGCCAATTTGATTCTCTAAAGTTTTCAATGACACTGCCTGACTCTTATACATCATTCGAAGCTCTTCCAATTCCGACTTCTCAGACTGATTCAATGAAGTTCCTTGAGATGGTTGAAACCCCGGTGGATTGAATGGTTGCCTTGGAGCATAAGGTGGTGGTTGATAGTTCTGATTACTTGGCCTTGCATTGAACTGCTGATTTTGTGGTTGCTGAGCACCTCCCTGATTGTTGCTCCAACTGAAGTTAGGATGATTCCGATTGTTGGGATGATAAAAATGTGGCACTGGTTGCTGAGATCTTTGAAAATTACCAACAAATTGTGCGGATTCAGCTGAGATAGCACACATATTTGTGTCATGTGCCCCTGCACACAATTCACACACCATAGCAACCTGGTTAGTACCTAGATTAGAAAGGGAATCTACCTTCATTGTCAACGCTTTGAGTTGAGCAGCAATAGCAGTAGCTGCATCCAAGTCAAGAACTCCGGCCACTTTGGCAGGTGGCAAGCGTTGAGTAGGATTCTGAAACTCGTTGGCCGACATCATTTCAATCAGATTATAAGCATCCTCATAGCTTTTTGCCCATAGCGCACCTCCAGAAGCTGCATCTAACATAGGCCGGGACTGAGCTCCCAACCCGTTATAGAAATTGCTGATTATCATCCAATCCGGCATTCCATGATGAGGACAACGTGCCAATATCTCCTTGTACCTCTCCCAAGCTTCTCCCAAAGATTCCTGGGAATGCTGAGCAAACTGAGAAATGGCATTCCTGTAAGCTGCTGTCTTCGCCATGGAGAAATACTTGGTCAAGAACTTTTGAGCACAGTCTGCCCATGTTGTAATAGAGCCTGATGGCATAGAATGTAACCAACTCTTGGCTTTATCCTTAAGAGAGAAGGGAAATAGCCTCAATCTGATTGCGTCATCTGTAACTCCGTTGAATTTGAAGGTGTCACAGATCTCAAGGAAGTCCCTAATATGAGCATTGGGATCTTCAGCAGGACTACCCCCAAACTGGACTGTGTTCTGAATCATCTGAATGATGTTTGGCCTTAGCTCGAAATTGTTAGACCCTATAGCTGGTCGAACAATACTAGTATGGATGTCCTCCACTTTCGGCTGAGAGAATTCACTCAAAGCCTTCGCTGCTTGTTCTTGATTTGCCATAACTTCCTTTGCTTCAAGATTGTCTTCTAACCCGAAATCAAGTCTTCTCCTAGCTAGTTCTTCTGTACGTGCTAGTTCGTCTCTACGTGCACGAGCTCGTGTACGCATAAACTCTCAACAAGTACCTGAAATTCACCAACAAGAAATTTTATGAAAACGTCCTAGTCACCGAAATTCAATGACCACTGATGGCAAATATTGAAACTAAACAAAATAAAACCGCGTCCCCGGCAGCGGCGCCAAAAACTTGTTACGACCAACTCAACACGCAAGTGCACGTGATCTCAAGTAATACAGATAGCAAATAAGGTTCGTTCCTACAGGGACTCGTTGTATTGTCTAGCTAACTCACTCACCAATGTATGATTGTTTTCCGATGCTAAAACAAATAAATAAGTGGATTGTTATTATCACTAAAATTTATCTAAGAATTATAACTAATTATCAACTGCTTGAACTGAGATTTATGTTGAATTACTTATGCAAATAAAACATGGGAATTTAGTTTCCTTAAACAATCCATCTATAGTCTCCAAATCCCTAGCCTTGTTCATGTGATTTATTAACACCTGATCGAACACACAAAACTGATATAAGCCAACTTCCGTTAAACAAATACCATCCTAAACAATATCCACAATAAAGATAGAAATCATTTAGTCTCCCGATTATGCCAAGTCTTCATATGTCTATAAAGAATAAAACATAATGGTTGAGGTGCAAGCATTCAATTGATCACATAGTTGTCATAAAACGATTAGAGTTACGACACTAATTACGAATGATATTATCACGCATAAACCTACGCTAACATGGCAAGTTCTAAACTCTTATTTCCACTTTCGCTTCAACAAGAATTAACACACAATTACAGGAGTTAGCTACTCTCCTATAACGAATTAAATCAACCATGATAGGATATCACATCAATCACACTATAGGCATCGAGAAGATTCAACACATAGAATTCATGATTAAGTCCACTAAACCCCCATGACAACGAATTAGTTCATGATCGAACTAATCATCATCATGGGTTCCAATGGAAACATGATAGAAAGAAACGAATAAAGACTGAGATAAATATCAAAGGTTTTTAAAGAATACACCAAGGTTAAGCATCCACAACTAGGAAGAATACAAGAATAAAATTGGGAACTATCTTCTTCCTTCTTTGTTGTGCTAAAAAAAACTACGTACAAAAAACAAGCTGTCACCCCTCTCTAGGGTTTTCTTTTCTTCCCTTATATGGGCCTCCAGGTGCTAGTAAATAGAAGAATGTTTTTTTTTATTTTTAAATCCCCCAAAACAAATCAGGAATCGGGTCAGACGAGACGGCGACGCGGCGCCGTCCTCAAGCACAAACTCGGCGATGCGGCGCCAGGACCTTCCCTACGGCGATGCGGCGCCGTCCCCCAGTACAAACACGGCGACGCGGCGCCGTACCTACTGTCCAGCAACATCATTTTTCCTTTTCTTGAATTTGACTCCGTTTTGCACTTCGATTGCTACGCTTCGTTCCTCTAACACCTGTGATTGATTTCCCTGCACAATACCCTTAAAAGAGATCAAAAATACCACAACTCAAGTACAAACCATCGTTTTAAGCCAAATGGAAACGTTCTAAGTAGATAAAATACCCACTTATCAATTCCCTTGAGATTATTCGATAAATATTATTCGGATTATTCATCAGTTAATTATTTATGCGATGAATATTATCTTTAATGTTCATATAAAGTCGATTAAATATTCGAATATTATTCGAACCCTCAGTTGAGTTATTTACTTAAAGAATATTCATTCTTATTTACTCGAAAAATATTATTTTGAAAATTCATTCAAGTTTATTTATTTAATGAATATTATTTTAATATTCATTCGAGCCTTATTTATTTAAATGAATATTAATTTGAATATTCATTCAATCTTTATTTATTTTATAAATATTGGTTGAACATTGATTCGAACTCCAGTTATTCGATAAATATTATTTTGAATATTCCCTTGAGATAAGGAATATTATCTTCGACCTTTATTTAAAGTCGATTCAATTATTGAACATAATTTCAAATATTCATTCGATATCATTTCTTCGATAAATATTATTAAGTTGAATATTCATTATTTATTCAATGAATATTGTCTCAAATATTCAGTCGATCATTATTTCATCAATAAGTATCATTCTTAAGTATAATATTCATTATTGATTCAATGAATATTATTTCAATTATCCATTTGTTGATTATTTCATCAACAAATATTATTATTAATGTGAATATTCATTAATTGTTCAATGAATATTATTCTGAATATTTATTCAAAGATTATTCCGAGCAACCCTTTTTCAATATCTGTGACTTAATAAATATTCTTGGAATATTTATTTAATTCTTCTAACTCGTTTCAAAGATGATTGATTTCATTCATATAGTATCATCGACCCTCGAACATTATATAAATTATTTTAGAGTCTTATTTTCATTATTATATTATCAAGGAAGGCTCTCAGTAATTCCATTCTTCCTTCGATTCTATTGTAAGGGAACCTTACTTGAGAAATGTTATTTATCTTGTGACTACCCGGTCATAAATTTTTCGCTTCACTCGCAACTTGGTTGCTATTATTCATGGTATTGTGTGTACCCACTCATTATTCGAGGGGTAAGAATGTTGGAACAAGTCAGTATCCGTTAACAAGCAGCAACTTGGGAAGTATTGGTAAATTTTCCTTTCCATTTAGATATGACTACCTCGTGGAGTCTTATCAACAAGTATTATACTTGGGGAAAGGGGGACGAACTTTACGTTTCAAAGTTATGGATGTGGAATGAACTAAGAGATGCGTAAGTGACCCAGTGGCGCCGGTCCAGCAAATGGCCCAACCGTTGGCCGAGGGGGTTCCAGAGGGCGGTAGACAAGTAAATCCGTCGGTGCTTCCTTCTACATGTAGTAAACAAGAGGTGGGGAGCATAACATGCGACTGATCATCGTGTAAATGCTATGTCTCATTGCGCGTCAAACTCCAGTATTAGTTCATCACTCAATGTTGGAAATTTTCTGCAACATCATCATAGTTGGCAGAGTTGAAAAGTATTTCAAACTGGAATTGCAAAAATCTTTCTTGCAAGTTCCTATTTTTATGAAAATGATGCTATCTTGCTTATTTTGGCATATCATATGCTTCCAGGAAATATATACATGTGGAGTTACCTTGTAACTTCATCCTTTATATTAAACTGGCAATATTTTCTCTAATGCATGGCATATGATTTCAAAATATATCTTTGAACTGTCTTATATATTATTGCACAGTTATATATTGTTGGTGGGCTATTGCTCACCCTTGCTTATTTATTATGTCACAACAACAGCTAGGTCACATGGCCCGCGTCAGGCGCACTCGGCGCAAGCAGGTCACCCGCCCCACAGGACTACCCGTTGATATCATTGCTGCCATTGCTAAGGTAGCATAGATCAGCAGCCTTTGGTTTACCGGTTTAATTATATGTATCAATAATGTTAATCAACGGCAAAACTCTTAAACTTATGATGTTATCCTTTTGGCTTGTAATAACTTTTATTCGTAAACCCGTAATGTGAGACTTATTTCAATTTCATCTCTGGGACTATAACTGTGTGTGTATGAGTGGATGTTATTGTGGGGTCACAGCATGTGATTTAGTTATTGTGGACTTAAGTAAAGTATCAATCATGGAAAATAAGACCGTAACGACCCGATCCCGGACCCCGGATCTGGGGGTGTTACAGAAATGGTATAAGAGAGAGAGAGTTATATATCCCAAGAGATGATGCGACGTTATATAATAATAAATTCACTAATATAATAAGAACGCTTGCCAAGTTCACCTAAAACCCTTATGAGAACTTTTAAGTATCATGATAGTAATATAGCTCGTCTTGTGTAGGTGAGCGACATGGCTGCCCAGGAGGCATCTGCTAGACAGCATGATCAGGACATGTTCCGGACCAGAGACCCATACTATGAGCACTTGCCTGCTGATGAGGCAGAGGAGGAGGACCCTAAGGTCCAGATTGATGCCGACACTGATGTTGTTGAGTCGGAGGAGGACCCTGAGGTCCAGGCTGATGCCGATACTGATATCATTGAGTCTGAGGAGGAGGAGGACACGGAGAAGGTCCAGACAAGACAGGACGCTGAGTTAGTTGTTGAGGATGTTGATGAGGAGGACCCTGAGGAGGACCAGCTAGCATCTGATGGTAGAGGGATGAAGGATGACTTTTGGGTTGTGACTCAGATTAGGACTTTGGGGGAGAATACTGACATGACCACGGAGCAGGTGATGACTGTAGATGAGGGTGTAGAGCGAGATGTTGATGAGCCCGCGGATGATGTTGTAGGGAGTTTTGGACTTTATGTGCCACCCTTCTCTGGTGAGAGAGCCCCTACCCCGCCACCACTACCTGTGAGCCCATTATCAGATGAGTTTGAGGCATTGACCCCATAGCCACAGCAGACAGAGGCTGCCCTTCCAGCAGATCCAGCCCCTCCACCCCATATTCCGACTGAGGGAGCCCCAGCATGTTTACACCACTACTGAGGTAGCCGTGGCTGAGGCCAGGCTGGCAGAGTCCCGCAGAGAGGAGGCCCGGTTGAGGCAACTGGGTGGTAGGCGTGCCAGAGCTAGGGAGATGTATAGGGAGGTTACCCGCATAGAGCTGAGGGCCCGTGTGAGGGTGCGACAGTTACCCACTGATGGGCATGACATGGTACCCAGGGCTGATGCAGAGGAGATTTTCCGCCTTGCTATGAGGAGGGTTCGAGCTTTGGCCCACCGTCGTGGCTGACTGCAGTGATAGTGATGTATTGGTCTAATTGTCTAGTCTTGTACGGCATAGTCGTGCCGATTTTTGGTAGGGATAGTTTCAGCTTGTAGTTCCCTGATGCAGACTAGAGAGATAGACAGCTTATTTCACTTTTGACTAGTTTTTATTCGGATGGTTGTATTTCGTAAAATTGTTGTTGTATGTAGGATATTGTACCGTTTGGTACTTGGTATATATTTATTTCCCTTTCAGTCATTCCAGTATTTCTACGATGCAATTCACTAGCTTGGTATATTATATCTGCATATATTGCGTTCGATTAAAACCTGCCATGATATATAGAATTGTGGGATCCTAAATCCAATTATGCATCGATATTGTGAGGAGAAACCCTCTTAAATAGGTATATAAACCTAATGGATATTGTCCAAATTTTCATTAAAATGCCTCCGAGAAGAATGGGTACTACGGCCAACCCCCATGAGTCTACTGACCAGGAAAGTCACAATCAACCTGAGGAAAACCTTGAGTATAATGAAGAACAGGACCAGGATTACAATGAACAAGAAGATTCCCAGTATGGGATGGGGGATGAAACTTTTTACACTGCGGAGTTCGAAGAGGAGGTAGGAGAAGGGGAAACCGAAGTCGAGTATCAGGGGGAGAACCAGGGCGGAAACCCCATGGGACAATTTATGGATCTGCTAAGGCAGAATTTGAACCAATATCCCCAACCACCCCAAGGAAACAATACCACTGTGGCCAATTCCTTTAGGGCCTTCAAGTCTCTCAAACCCCCAGAGTTTCTCGGATCGGCTGATCCCGTTGAGGCCATGGCATGGATCAAGGAGATGGAGAAATCTTTTTAGATTTTAAGCATTGATGAGGCCCAGAAGACTGTCTTTGCCACCTACTTAATAAAGGGAGAAGCCAATTATTGGTGGGAAGCCAAGAAGAATATGGAAACCGATGCTATTGTAACCTGGGATAGGTTTAAACAGTTGTTTCTTGAGAAGTACTTTTCGAGGTTCATGAAAACCCAGATGGAACTTAAGTTTTTGGAACTGAAGTAGAACAATATGACAGTGGCTGATTATGAAGCCAAGTTTACTGAGTTATCACGATTTGTACCAGAGTTTGTGGAGACTGAAGAAAAGAAAGCTATCAGGTTTCAGCAAGGGCTGAAACAGTGGATTCAGAACAGAATGGCAGTTTTAGAGATTAATGATTATGCCACCTTGGTGAAAAAGGCGACCATTGTGGAAGTAGGTAGTGATCAGGCACAGAGAGAAAGAGAAAAAAGGGGATTAAAGAGAAAGCATGCCAGTATGGGCGGAGGTTCCGCAAGAGGAAGACCCCCGAATAGGTTCAATCGAGGAGCAGTATCCCTACCTGGGAGGAGTGTTGGGTTTAAACCATCTGTGAGTGCAACTGTGAGCCAGGGCAGCCAGTAGTTAGGAATGTCCCGTTCTCACCTTTCCAGACCTCCACTACCAGCATGCACAACTTGTGGGAAAAGGCACCCTAGAGTATGTAATCAGAAGCAGTTCGTCTGTTATAAGTGTGGACGAGTGGGTCACTACTCCAACAGGTGTACCGCGGTTAATCCTACTGCTAGCAAGAGCAATACATGTTTCCAGTGTGGACGTCCAGGGCACATGAGGAAGGACTACCCAATGAACAAACCAGCGGCTTCAGGGGCAAGCAGAGCTGCCTCCAACATGCCACCAACTGCTAGAACTTTTAACATGACAGTACAAGATGCCATGAGGAACACGGATGTGATAGCATGTACACTTTCCCTCAATTCAGTCAGTGCAAATGTTTTGTTTGATTCTGGAGCAACTAAGTCTTTTATATCTAAAGATTTTGCGCATAAATAGAAACTTAAAACTCAACCGCTAAGGGAGTCTTTGCAATTAGAAATAGCTAATCAAGAAGTCGTCCCAGTTAATCAGATCCACCCCGATTGCAAAATAGAAATAGGAGGACGATCCTTCTGTATTGATTAGATCCCTTTTAAGTTAGGGGAATTCGATGTTATTCTGGGAATGGACTGGTTGTCTCGTAATAATGCGCAAATAGATTGTAAAGGGAAAAAGGTTAAGTTGAAAACCCCAGGAAAGAAGGAAATAGTGTTTAAAGGGCTACGATAGACCCAGACCATTCTGACCATGGCACAGACCAAGAGACTGCTACGAAAAGGGAATGAAGCTTATTTAGCTTACGTCATAGACACCCAGAAAGAGGTGCCCAAGATACAAGACATTCCAGTAGTCAACGAATTTGAAGACGTGTTTCCTCAAGATCTTCCTGGACTACCACCAGATAGAGTAATTGAGTTTTCTATTGAATTAGCCCCGGGGACGGCGCCAGTTTCCAAGGCCCCGTACCGATTGGCGCCAGTGGAAATGAAAGAGCTAGCCAAGCAATTGCAGGAATTGTTGGATAAGGGTATGATAAGATCCAGTGTGTCGCCTTGGGGCGCACCAGTGTTGTTTGTTAAGAAAAAGGACGGGAGTATGAGGTTATGCATCGACTATCGAGAGTTGAACAAGCTAACCATAAAGAATAAGTACCCGTTACCCAGGATTGATGATTTGTTTGACCAGCTAAGAGGAGCTGTGTATTTCTCTAAGATTGAACTGAGAACCGGATATCACCAACTAAAGATTAAACCTGAAGATATTCCAAAGACTGCATTCCGTACTAGGTATGGACATTATGAGTTCCTGGTGATGTCATTCGGATTGACCAACGCCCCAGCAGCTTTCATGGATTTAATGAATAGAGTGTTCAAGGAATATTTGGACCAGTTTGTTATAGTCTTTATTTATGATATTTTGTTCTACTCAAAGACAGAGGAAGAACACGCTGAACATTTGAGGATAACCTTAGAGACGCTCCGGAAGGAGCAATTATATGCCAAATTCTCAAAGTGTGAGTTCTGGAAAAATGAAGTGCAATTTTTAGGGCACGTAATCAACAAAGAAGGAGTGCTAGTTGACCCCTCCAAGATAGAGGCAGTTTCAAATTGGAAACGACCAACCACTCCAACAGAGGTAAGAAGTTTCATAGGGTTAGCAGGATATTATAGACGATTTGTTCAAGATTTTGCAAAGATTGCAGCCCCATTAACTCGACTTACCCGTAAAACTGAGAAATTTTAATGGACGGAAAAATGCGAGAAGAGTTTTCAAGAGTTGAAGAAGAGGTTGGTAACGGCCCCAATATTGGCGTTGCCTAATGGAAAAGGAGATTTCGTGATTTACAGTGATGCTTCGCATAAAGGATTGGGATGCGTGCTTATGCAGCACGGTAAGGTGATAGCATATGCGTCAAGGCAATTGAAGGATTACGAGATCCGATACCCCACCCATGATCTGGAATTGGCAGCAATTGTTTTTGCCTTAAAGATTTGGAGGCACTACTTGTATGGGGAAAAGTGCGAGATCTACACTGACCATAAGAGCCTCAAGTACATTTTTACACAGAAAGAGCTTAACATGCGCCAGAGAAGATGGCTAGAGCTAATCAAGGATTACGACTGTGAGATTCGTTATCACCAGGGCAAAGCCAATGTGGTGGCTGACGCCCTTAGTCGGAAAGAGAAGCTCAAGATGATAACCACAGAGGAAGAATTGATAAAAGACTTTGAGAAGTTGGAAATTGAGATTAAGGTGCCTGAAGAAGGACAATAAAAGTTGATAGAAATTCGAATCCAGCCTCCATTGTTGGAAAAGATTAGGCTATTCCAGGAAAGGGTAATGGAAACAGAAAAGAACTCAGCTAAGGAGTTGATGACCGGTGAAGAAATCAAGTGTGAAAAAGATAAAGAAGGGATCATGAGATACATGTCAGGAGATAACCAGCGCCACGGCGCCGCTCAATGCGCAACAGCGCCTGTACATAAAAAAATATATTTTTTGTTGTTAAACGCAGCCCAGTCCCGAAACCACACACAACCCTCACTTCTCATATTCCTAAACCTAATTCTCTTCCTACCCACACATCTATACTTCATTCATTCATACATTCAAATCATACATCCTCCTAATCACATCTCCTCTCCTAACCCAACTAATTATCTCTACATACCCACCTATATATACACCTATACACACAAATCCCCTCTCTATTCCAACTCATTCAACCTCCATTAAAGCTTCAAGAGGTCTCTAATTCAAGTTTGGGGGAGTGCTTGCAAGGTTCTCATCTTCAATTCATGGGGTAACATTCTTTCCTATTTTAATTATTTACATTGAATTGAATTGTTGGAATTGGGATATTGTGTGTGGAGAAATATTTTGGGGTTGTTGGTGTTTGTTAATTTGTGTTGTTGGTGTTTGTTGAATTTTTGGGGTTATTGTTGAATTTGTGGAAAAATATTGTTATGGCTCCAAAGAGGTTACGTATGGTGAGTAGTAGTAGTTCGGAAGAGGAAGGGGAGGCAAATTATGATGTGGATAAATTTGTTTCTAAGGCGGCGCAAGATGAGTTTGAAATTTTATTGACGAAAGCCGTTGTCCAGGAGAGGGGTTTTGAGCCTTCGGGCGAGGATGGCAAGTTGAGGGATATGGTTAGGGAGTTGGGTTGGGTGACGTTTTGTGCTAAGCCTATGGCGGTTCCTTTAAGTATTGTAAGGGAATTTTATGCCAATGCCAAGGCTGACAAGAATGGAATCACTATGGTTAGGGGTCAAGCAGTGGCTTATAAGCCTGGGTATATCCGGCGCGTTTTGTCTCAATCGGCGAAGCCTAGAGGTGCTGAGGATTGGGCACAGAAAACCGGGGATGATGTTGACCTAGATGCTATCATAGCGGGGATGTGTATCCCGGGCACGGTTTGGAAGTACAAGGCAGGTTCGACCACGCCGAGTACGTTTCCTGCAGCTGCATTGACTAGGTATGCTCGAGCTTGGTTTTTGTTTATGTGTGCACGCGTAATGCCAACTTCCCATGTTACTGATGGTACTGTTGATCGTGCCATCATTTTGTGGGATATTCTGAACGGGAAGTACATTGATCTTGGTGAATTAGTCTATCAGAATATCTTGAAGTTCTTGCGGGGTGGCACGACAGGCGGGATCCCACATGTTGTCATTATTGCTGAGTTGTGTGTTCATGTGGGTGTTCGTTGGCATAATGATGAGACTCTGCACAGGCCAAGGGGTTCTATTACTCACACGGCGATTAATAAGATGGCGGAGTGGCCAGGTGGTATTCCTCACCCTAGGGGTCTTGGGTATGTTGAGATTTTTGAGGGAGGCGGTGATCCGCCACCGGTTGAGCAGGTACCTCCACAGCCAGACAGAGCGGGACCTTCTCATGCGCAGACGAGCTAGACGGGACAGGGGAATGTGGTATTCAGTGATGCTCAGTTCCGACGGTTGATGCGGCGGTATGATACTACGCATGACATGATTCACCGGTTTGCCACTGATTTGACACAGTCATTAGATGGAGTGTATTGACAGCATGGTGTGCAGGTCACATGGCCCATTTTCGGAGCGCACCATGTTTATCCACCGCCAGACACACCACCCGAGGAGGGTGAAGATGCCGACGACTAGGGGAGTATCTCTTGTACCCTTTAATTTTACCTTCAATGAGGACATTGCAAATTTTAAGTTTGGGGGTGATTTTAGGGTATCAAGAGTGATTGCATTGCATATAGTTGCATATTCATGCTAGTTCATGTTAGTATTTGTGCATTTAGTTTTGCCATGCCATTTAGATTGCATTTAGGATGCCATGTCATATAGTTTATTTAGGAGTGTAATATCATGTTGTTCATGCATTTCACATGATTCCACTTGAGTGTCTGTTTCTGGCTTGATAGGTCGACGTTAATTTGAGTGTGATGACAATGAATAGAGGGTTGATTTAAGTACTTATGAAATTGACTTGCATGTGTCGGGAACACAATCTTTTCACGGTCTCACTGTTTGCTTTTGAGCTAGATCGAGTCATACCTGGTTTGGTTGTTGGGAGTTAATCACTTATTTATATCTAGAATTTTCGTTATTCCCTCGATGGCGTAGAAGCACTTAAGTATAAGTTTGGGGGAAAACAGGGATTTCATGCTAAGTGTCGTGTCGTAGCGTAATAATGGCTAGGCGTCAATTGGCTAGTAGCCGGCTCATATTTGATATGAGTAGTCTAGGGGGGTGAGATAGTGCACCCATGTGAAAAAAAAAGGCAAGAAAAAAGAGTCGGAAAAAAAAGAGTTGTGAGAATAAAAAAATGAGGGATTGTGAGAGTGTGTGTATGCTAATTGGCTAGGGTGAGCTCTTTAGTACTCGAGCAAGTAAGTTCGAGGGGATTTTATGCCTAGTGACCTAAGACTTTTCTGGTCTGGGATCCACTAACCTAACGCTCGCTACAAGGGTGCTATTGTATAAGCCTTTAGGGGTCTCACCCATTGCACAGTCAAAAGCATGTGTGTTTTGTGTTTTGTGGTGTTTTATGTAGTAAAGCATGAATCCTTGTCTACCTTAAATGTTGATGGCGGTGTCTTTGAGTCATGGAGTGTCTAAAGTCTATTCTGTTTATAAACATGTGATTGTCTTGGCGAAGAATTGGTTATGCCTTTGATCTAGTTTCGAGAGTATATCTAGTGAGAAATGCACACACCACGTTTCCGAGCATGTATGGTTAGTATACGGGGCCTTAGTCGAGCTCTGTTTGGAGTTGTTGCATTCTTTGAGGCGTTTGCTTGTTGAGTTGGTTTCGGTAACTTTTGTGGGGTCATTGCATTAGGACATGTTCGCATTATCATGACATTTAGTTACTAGTTGCATTCATTCATTATTTTTAGGTTGAGTTTGCATTGCTTGAGGACAAGCAACGATTTAAGTTTGGGGGTTTGATAAATGGATTTTATATCCACTATTTGCCGTCCGTTCGGACTTAAAACGTTGTAAGTTCTCGAGTTTCGTTACCGTTTGATATGTTTTCGTGTTACTTGTGTAGGCTGCATCGTTGAAAGCATTTTGGAGCTAAATCGAGTAAATGGTGGGTTATTAAATGTGGAGTGGGGGTAAAAAGCCAATTAGTAGAAGTAATAGAAGCTATCCAGGGGATGCCAAGCGCAGTAGCGCAAGCTCGAGCGCAGAAGCGCTGTGTAGTACTGAATTCCAAGGATCGGGTAGCGCAACAGCGCGAGGAAGGCGCAATGGCGCAGGAGGGAATGGCGTCACAGCGCGGAAACAGGCGCATCTGCGCGGTCGTGTGTAGCGCATCTGCGTGGTATCAGGCGCAAGAGCGCTGTGTTGTGTGTGTTCCAGGGGAAAGACAGCGCTAGGGCGCTCCAACGAGGGCTATAGCGCCAGAATTGTTTGTTTAGATTATTTTTAGAATGTTATTTCCGGGTCAGTTGTATTGGGCCTATTTAATTAGGGCTATTACCTGAGACTATGGGAAGTATCGTGGTAGACCTAAAAACATATCTATCATCGGTTAGAGTTTCTTTTCAATTTTCATCATCAACATTATTATCTTAGAACAAGATTTAGAAAGGGATCTTCAAGCTAGTGACAAGCAAGGAGGCCTAATCTATTTGGATCTTTTGTACTCTTCTACACTATTGGGGATTTATTTCTAACCCTATTTCTCTTTTATTATTATTTGTTTTCTAGAATCATGTTTTCTCTAGAACCCATGATGGTGATTAGTTTAATTATGAACTAAATCATTATCATGGGGTTCCAATATATTTGAATACGTAATTATTGTGCTTGACATGTAATTGATTATTGGGTGATTTTATTGTGATAATCTACTATGGTTTGATTTAATTGATAGATGTGTAGCTAGCATCTTATTTATTAATCCTTGATGATTGCGAAAGTGGATTCTAGGATTGAGAATATGCCATATTAGCATGAGTTCATGAATTAATTGTTATTCATGATTAGTAGTATGTTTTTACCCAATCCATATTGCCTCATGTAATTGTAAAAGATAACTTGTGCTTAAACCAATTGTGTTTCCAGATTGTATAGACATATATGATTTGAACGTAATGTGGTGTCCTCTTGATTTCTATCTCTTGTGGATATTAAGTGGTATGATACGAGTGTACTGAAAGGTAGCTCGTATTATTGTCGTGTTATCTGATTAATTATCATGTTTATCACCCGTGTCGATTTATTGTGTCAGCCTTTAGTGAAGTTTCGATGAAATTGGAATCCCATGCTTTCTCTATTATAAGAACTCTTAATTGTTAATTTAGTCTTGCTTAGTTAATTAAAATAGTTTAATCTAAAACCCAATTTGAGAATTGTTCAAGCATTAAGAAGTAACCATACACTGTTGCATAGGTATTAATTTGGCATTTACACCTAGTCTCTGCGGAACGAATCTTATTTATCACTTGCTATTTGTGATCGCGTATACTTGCGTGTTTACGAGTCAACATTTCACCGTTTGTATCTATCTGTCTGTATATATACAAGATTTATCTGCTCATAATCTCTATTTTGAGGTCATTTTTGTAATGTTTAATATGTATGTGTAGCGGTTGAGTTTTACAACAGAAAGTTGAACAACTAGTTATATATGTATATGTGTGTAGATTGAAGAGCTGTGCTGGAAGCCTTTTCTATTTGGAGACTAAGGAGAACGAGATTGACGCAGTTGTTGAAAAGGCGGTGAAAGCCGGCTGTGTTAGGGTTGGAGAAGTAGCTCCCCATTTAAGGGTTGAAAAGGCGGTGAAAGCCAGTTGTGTTAGGGTCGGAGAAGTAGCTCCCCGCCTAAGGGTTGAAAAGACGGTGAAAGCCGGCTGTGTTAGGTGGTGAAAGCCGGAGAAAGCGCTTGGGGACGGTGAATGATCCATATGGCAATATTTGGATAATTTGCTCACCTATCAGCAGCTACACTACCTTTTGGAGCCTTGCTGATGCTCCCCGCCATTTTGAGCCTTATGTTTTCACCATTGATCCTGACAAGTTGTACAAAATTTAAGAGATTATGCTGAGGAAGTTATTAATATATTTTACATCGGTAATATTTAATACTAAAATTTAGCACTTAAAATGATGTTGTAATATTTAATTTGATACATATTTTGACAAATATATACTATTTTACTGCATATACTAATTTTAAGATTTAGTTGTTATTATTATTATTATGGGAAAATTAATTCTAAAGTCCCTGAACTACTAGTGTTTTTTTTTCTAAGCCCCTGAACTAAAAAAGTGAATTTTAAGGTAATCAAACTTTTGAATTTTCCTATCGCAGTCCTTCTGTTAGATTTTGACTAACGGCCGTTATGTTTTGATGATGTGGCAGTGATGTGGAAGTGACGTGGCAGTGACGTGGCAATCAAAAATCACGAATTAAATTGAAATTTTGATATGTTAATCTAGAAGTGATTACAAGAACAAGGGTGGTGAAAGTTTTCAATTTCGAGTTCACTAACGTATAAAATTTTGCACTTTAATTTCAAGAACACGAAAAAAAGACTTACTAAAATCTGTAGATTTTTATATGTTAGTGAGCTCGAAATCGAAAACTTTCACCACCCGTGTTCTTGTAATCACTTCTAGATTAACATATCAAAATTTCACTTCAATCCGTGATTTTCGATTGTCACGTCACTGCCACATCAGCATTGACTAACGGCCGTTAGTCAAAATCTAACGGAAGGACTGCGATGGGAAAAATTCAAAAGTTTGATTACTTGGAAATTCACTTTTTTAGTTCAGGGACTTAGGAAAAAAAACACTAATAGTTCAGGGACTTTAGAATTAATTTTCCCTATTATTATTAAATAAACAATTATAATATCTAGCATAAAATATAAGATATTCTAATTAATGGTATACAATTAATAAGAGTTTCGAGAGTATATTCTAATAATCAAGCATATCTTTTCTATTATATTAAGGAAATTCCCGGGCGTTTTGGTGGAGCTTTATAATCACTCGTAAGCTATTAATCTAATTTTTTAAATTATCTCAATTTTCAAATATAAAATATACAATAAAGGAAATAATTGTTGTTATTAGATTATAGTTAGGATATAAAAATTAAGTTCAAACCTTTTTTTACTCCCAATTCTAACTGAATCATGAGATCGAAAATTTCACCGGTGTGCAAACCGAAATCAAAGTCAAAGAGGATTTTAGTATTTAAATTTTTATTATTGTTTACTTTTAGTATTTTTATAATATATACAACGGGTGTCGGCCTAAAAAATAATTAGACAAAATTGGTATAAAAAAATATGTGAATAATTTATCTTATTATCATGTATATTTAAAGTATACAATATTTTGTTCACAAATCTATATTGATATTGTAGTTATATTTTTAAAATATAACTAAAATATACAATCAAGGAAATGATTGATTTACATAAATATGCAATTAAGGAAATAATTGATATTATTAAAGGTAAGTCTCACCTCTGAATTATATTATAGTTACGATATTAAAAGGAAGTTCTGACTTTTTTTTTACAACAGTATCTACCAATTCTAATTGAAACATAAGAAAATCTCACTGAAGTGTAAATCGAAATTAAAGTATTTCCAAATGACACATGACATTGTTTTATTAATGAAATTTATATTATTGCATAAGGGATTTATCTAATTTATGAAAACATAACCGATTATATAATGACGATACGGTTCAAGAAGCTCTAGCATTTCTCTAATTAAAATGTCATAATATAATATTTTGCATAGATAGTAAGTGTTTGTCGGTTCTATAGGGGTCAAGCACAAGATGAGAATAAAAACTAGCATCCTTCATAGGCATTGTTATTGAAATCTGTCTATTTCTGAAAAGTCGCCAATAAATCGATCAAAAATCGGTCAAAATTTTGGAATCGATTCAGCCAATTTTGCAAAAATCACTGATAAATTGCCGATTTTTCAGTCGAATCACCCGATAAATCGTAAATCGGTACCTCAACCAAATAGTTCCGATTTCCGAAATTTGCAACACTCAATCCGGGGTAGTTAAATTTTGGTTAGATAATCGGTTAATATTTAATTAGACATAAACCAAATATGCTCGGTATGGGTACAATGGACTATATAATTGATGATACATGTAAATCGCGTATCCTGATTAAATGAAAGAATAATGCTAGGGGCACCAAATTTAGTCCCCAAAATTTTCCCCAAATACATGTGGCCAATCCTGATTTGTTTTAATAATAAATGGGCCCCATGTATTCACACCAACAACACCAATCAAAAAGATCCATACTGCCACATCAGCCATGCCATACGGTTCTAAGAGAAGGAATGACTCGTCTGTTATGCCAGGGAGAACAAGCCAGTCGACATGGAGATTTTAAAATTAGTGTAGGCTTTGCTTGATCAAATCGCTGAGTATTATTTAAATCTCAATCTTTTGTTACCAAGAGTGGAGTGGTATCGCAATGAATTATGCCATTTGAGAGCCAGTGCGAGTAGATCTAAGAGTTCAGTTTCGATTACAAAATTAGCTGAGAGTGGCATGATGAAATAAATATCTACAGAGAGAACGGACATGCTCTTTGTATAGTGAACTAATCTTAATGAGAATACAAACCGAAGTGTATATACCAGCACAAACCTTTCAAGAGGTTAGGCTTGTGGGAGATGTCTTTTGATTTGTAGGTTTAGACATTTCCTCATAGGAAATATGATTATCACAAGCTATAAGACATGACAATTGTTTTACAGCTTTAGTACAAAATTCGTCACCAAACCTTGAAATGTAGTTAAGGCCCATGAGAAGTTCTGTAATTGCAGCTTCTGTCTTTTCTTGATCGGCAAAGTAAAGGGTTTGGACTAAAAGCACAGAAGTACCACAAACTATTCGCTGATTCTCAAAATTTCGTTCCAAACGCCACTTGATCATATTATTAGCTAGTGGAACCAACAATCGTAATATCCTCCTCATTGTGAATTTCCACTGTGCAGCAAGGGTAGCGTCGTAGATGGATGAAGCCAGTGTTTTTGTGAACGACTTCAGCTTAGCTCTAATAGAGGTCCTGATAGTTGCAGGCAACATGTCATATAGATTGTTTCTTGCATCAAGGCTGATGAAGGGAGAAGAAGCCAGCTTCTTGATAAATAGAATGACATTGGCATAGTGTACAGCTAAAGCAGCGCCGCCAAGAGTAGACAGAGGAGCGGATAACGACTTATGGTTGGAAATGAATGGGGATATAGTACCACAGTATATGTTTTGATGAGAAAAGTTACCTGTACTGGTTTCTTTTATCATATCAATATCCTTGGGGAATGCAGTTGATTTTATTGAGAAATTATTAGTTGGCATGCATCTCAGCATTGCAGGAGCATCACTTTGACTCAAACTGCATCCTTTGAAGGATCCTACATTAGATAATCTTCTGGTATCTTGTGAGGGCATTCCACAGAGAACTGATGAGTGCTTACACACGTGCAATTCATAGGCATCTGGATTTTTCTTAACAGAATTTTGTCCCTGAAGGGAAACTGATCTACCTAAAGGACGCGAATCTAAAGTAGGATGCGTATATTCAGAAGGTTGCTTAAGGGCATACATTGACTGGCAATGAACCAGAGAACCATTACTACAAAAGTGAGGCTTTACATTCCCCTGCACTTGATCAATCCCAAAAACTTGTTTAATTCTCTCTAGTATTGTCAAAAGTGATCTAAGCAAGAGTCTAACAGTGTAGTCATAAGTTCTAATCCAGGGAGACATCTCACGCAATTTCTTTACCTCCTGACGCTGCCTTATGATCTTCTCTCGAGCAACATGTAACTTCATTTTACTTGAACCGGAACCAGCACGCATCCTGCTAATACTTTGGTCAAGCTCAGCCAGTACCTCTAGCTCCTGATACAGTTGTGCTGTAATAGCAGAAAACCTCATCATTTTCTTCACCTTTCTTTCCATTTTCGTATATCTATATTCCCACACAAACCAATCAGAATCAAACTCCACATAATACTCAACAACATACTCAAGATGATGATACAACGGATCCACACACCTCTTCCCAAGCCTAGCCACAGATTCAGCTACACTACCCAAATCATCCATAATTTCAACAAGAATAAGATTCATAAGATAATCTACATCATCTGAAACAAACTTACAAACCCCGGGCGAGTGTACAACCTCTTTACGCAGTCTGTTAATCTGCTTATCACTAAGACGCGCCCATAAATTAACTAGTTTAGACATCATTGTAGAAACTTCAAAAACCAAAATCCCAATAACAGCCTTATCAGTCTCTGCTTCATGGTTCATACGCGACTTCCTCCACAGCTTACCAAACCCTGAATCCATAACTCTATCTGCCAGCACCTAATATATCAACTAGTCCGAACAAATCAAATGTTACACATATCCTCCTGCATCAAAATCAATGGCACAATAAGTTAGGATCAGAAAATTCATAATTTCCCTTAACAAGTATGGAAACTGATTTAAAATTACAATTTTAGCGAGAGTCTAAACCAGAATCAATCATGTCATACATAAAGCTAAAATTTATAACGACTAAATTTTTCCAAATTCAGGGTGACGGTGCACCTGTGTATCGACTGGCCTAGATTGCGGAAAATAGCAGAGAGACTTACGGATGATTTGAAAGAACGAATGATCAAGATAGTAACAGCAAGCAGTGAGATGAACGAAGTGAAAGCAATGTACATTTATATAGCCATCACCAAAACTGCGGCGAACACAATGAGCGTTGAGACACAAGAAGTGTCAAAGTCCAAAAAACCGGTGATTACAAAGTGTGTTGCATGGTATTATACTCTGGCACATGCTGGTGTAGTCTTTAGGGGCCATTTTCACAGATACTTAACCAGACAATTTCTACATATCTATGTCAGGATTTGTATCACACAAGGACAAACTCATATCAATTTTGTATTTTGCAACTGCAGATCAATGTCTACATAGATATTGTCGATGCATGTACAAAATTCACTAATTTTCCTTTCGTTTTCCCATATATAATCTCCGTGACTCCACAAATCTGTGCGCAAATATTCAATTTTTCAAATAAATTGAGATAAGTATAGTTCAAATACTCGCTGAAATTTTCACGTGGTTACATTATTTGCTAGATTAATAGAGTTTTTAGGATAAACTGTGATTTTCTTGTCACTAAACAGAAAACTAAAATATCTGGGCTTTATTCTTAGTATATGCTTTGCATTCATTCGACAACATAACAAAATATCACTATTGAAAGTGACCATGTAATGATTCTTGTCTCTGCGCCTCCTTTGTTTTCGGATGCTAGAAAGAAAATGAAAGCATTAGATGCTTATTGTTCCCTTCCATTTGTGGAAACTGAGGAAGATAAATTTGTACAAATCAACTGATGAGTAGGCGCCAAGACATGTCACATTCCACATCATTGGATATTGGTCTAAACCCGACCCATCTGAAAATACCTTCAAACAACAATAAATATGCATGAAAAAACAAAAAAAAAAAAAAAAATCAAATTGCAAACTTCATTCTAGTACTTGTTTTCTACAATTCCTTCTCCATTCTTTCGAACTTTTCCACACAACACAATGATCATCATAAGTCTGCATTTCCTTCATTTTCTCTAATCTAATTTTTTAGCATCTTAACTTCATTCGGTTTCATTTAATTCATCCATTAACGGGAAAGAAGTAAGTACTATATATTTAGGATCTTACTATAAGATAAAATTGCAGTTTTGATTCTTCCTAAATATTTTACAATCGTAAAATCTCCTTCCTGGAATTTTTGTCCCGATTTTTCATACACCCACACATCAACTTCGATTCCACACTTACAGTTAACAACACTTACTCCATTCCAACTTATAATTCTTCGATCTCCATTACAGCTAGAATAGATTGAAAAGCTTATTCACACAACATACTGTTAGATATAATAGAGCATATACAGCTCATCATACAGCTGGCATACAGCTGGACAAATCAGTTACAAGTCTGTTAGATAGCATAGCCTATATATAGTTCATTCTCCTGTATTGTGAGAGTAACTTGATAATACACAATGTAGTCTTTACAGTTTGTTATCAATATACACAGTTGTACATACTTCTTCTTCTTCATTTACTAAGCTTCTATCTCCATTAATGGAGTTTATATTACTGCATATTATAAAAGTGACATGGTATCAGAGCCTCACCTCGATCTGTGAGCTCGATTTGTTATCTTCCGCTACTACAACGTGTTCATTGTCTTCATCATTTCCGCCATTAAAGCTTCGTGCGAAAGCTTCGATTTCATCTCTTCGGTCGTAAGCCAATTTTTTGTTCATAACTCTACAATAAATCTATTATATTCGTTGAATTCGTTGTTATTTGCATCGATTCTATCTAGAATTGAGTTTGTGTTCATCAATTTTATAAAAAATTTCATCGATCTGTTTCTATTATGTCGTCTTCACACCTGTGTTTTCTAGCTTTGATCTATCTCGATTGTTGCTCTATTAAATCTTTGTGAGCTCTTATCTCTGTTTGTTTGTTGTCTATCAAGTGTTCGACGATTTGTCGCACTCAAATTTGTGTCAATTTTGCATAATCTGTACTTCAATTCTATATCATACTCTATCTGTTTGATTAAATTCCTCAACGAACTGTATCTGTGATGTGTTCGTTATCTCTCAATTTTCTCTGGTTATACAATTACTTCTGCTGATACCTCTTCTCATCGATTTACCAAACTCTCTTGATCAATAATCTCTATCGTTTAGCGTTTTCTGTAATCTCTCGAGTACTTTGTGATCTCTCTCGAGAGTGATTTGTTGTCTCTTCTTGTTTTGTGTTTGATTATCAAAAACACTCATCTATCCTCATCGTGTATCCTCATCTATACTTGTTGTTGTTCTTGCCTATACACACAAATGTATGTATCTCTATCTCTAACCAAATCAGTTAGAGATGGCCAGCCTGTCAACTATCATGGTTGTTACACAATGTACTCTGCATTTTCAATGCATATTGCGTCTACTGATGTTCAATTGTTAACTCAATAAGAGGTTGCGTTTGCTCATTGTCAAGAAATTACTACCTGCACATGATGTGATCATAAGAATCACACATACTGTGTTGATTTTTCAGTAAATGGAAGTCATCTTATCTACCATTGCTATCCAGAAAATTGAAGAAAAATTACCCTGTGCTGTGCTCGACATACTGAGTTTCAGTTTTGTTACATTTGTGTCCACTTACGGCAAGTTTATAGCTATTATCGGTAAGTAGATAGCTGGATTTCGGCAAGTCTATAGCTGTTGGCAAGTAAATAGCTGGGGTGGTACAACATAACCATTGATGTTTGTGTTCTAGCTGCCTTGAAGCTTCAGATTGCTTCTAGTGTTACAGCTGAACTGTTAACCTGTTAACCTGGTGCTTCCAGTGTCATATTGTTTGCCGTAATGGCTCTGTTGTTGCTTTCAGTAAATGATTGTCTACAACCAAGTTGCTGTATTATTGGCTTCTGATTAAACTCCGAAGGATTACAAAATCTGGAGTTATTTGTCCTTCGTGGCTTTGTTGCTCCTTAGTGAGTTTCTTGCTCCTTTGTGAGTATTATACCAGTGTGATCTCTGGTTGTTGCTATTGCTTGTCAAAGTTGTTGTCAACACTTAAGTTGCTGTCATCAAATTACCTTGTTCGTAGTGCCAATGTTGATGCTTACTGCTGTCATGTATTGACTGTTACTTCCAGATGTGATTCTGGAATGGTATTACTCATTGCCGTATTGGCTATTTCTTGTTACCGTATCAAGTTGTTGTTGCTCTTTGCTCGATTTACTTGTTCGTTGGTTTCCTACTGTTATCTGCTACTTGCAAGTGCTGATGCTAGCTTCCAGAAAATGGTTGTTTCTGAATGCACTGGTTTGGTTGGTTGCTTCTAGACTTCTACAATGCTGTCAAGAGAACTGTTCAGTTGCTTGTTTAACCGGAGTCATACACAACTCCAACTGAAGTCTATCAAGGAGTCTACTACCTACAATCAACCAGGATTTCATGATGTTTTGCTTACCAGTTTCATGCTACTTTTAAGCTTCAAGTTGAAAGGCTTCCATTGCATTTCCACCTTCAACTTGAGGGGGGATGTTAGATATAATAGAGCATATACAGCTCATCATACAGCTGGCATACAGCTGGACAAATCAGTTACAAGTCTGTTAGATAGCATAGCCTATATATAGTTCATTCTCCTGTATTGTGAGAGTAACTTGATAATACACAATGTAGTCTTTACAGTTTGTTATCAATATACACAGTTGTACATACTTCTTCTTCTTCACTTACTAAGCTTCTATCTCCATTAATGGAGTTTATATTACTGCATATTATAAAAGTTACACATACTCAATCACAATTAGGACAAAATTCACACAATATATTCTATAACAAATATCAAATCCATGTACACATTATTTTCAATAATTCACATAATCTAAATTCTGAATCGAACAAATAAATTTTAACATCAAATTCTTATTTTAATTTCCACAGTTCTAAATTACGGTCACACTATGCCAGTGACACGGCTTCTATAATTCGATGGGGACCAGTTTACGTCCCTCGTTAAGTGACACTCAACAAGGTATCTATGTATTCCTATGTGTTCCGGAACGTGCGTAAACTAGTTCTATAAATCTATATACCTCAGCAAATTGTTAAAAATTTAATGGGATTGATAGGTAACGGAGAGTTTCAAACATGTAAGTTTATAAGTACTCCTTCCATCCCAAAAAGTATGAACCACTTCTTTTTGCACGCATTTCAATGTACTTGTTAAGGTACTTATAAGTAAAATCTTTTTAATCTTTTTGTTTTGTATTAAAATATAGATCTTGTTTTGTATAAAAAATATAGGATCTATATTTTAATACAAAACAAAAAAAAATTGGGAAAAAATTATTGCTAGTACCTCAATCGAGCGCATTGCGTAAAAAAGTCAAAGGATCATATTTTTTGGGACGGAGATAACATTTTATAAATTGATTGATAATTTTTGAACTCGGTAACCTACTTACAAGTTATTAATAATTGACATAAATTAGAGATAACTCTAGTGATTAAAACTTATCATTATCGTCCCAAATTTTTTATTCGATTTTCGTTCATCAAAAATTTTATTCAAAACTTACTCATTATTGTGGGGGCTTCCATTTCACCGATGGAAAGCCCCAATTTCTTTATAATTCCTTATTCGTCGTTTTCTTGTTAAAAATCTTTTTTTCCTTTCAATAAGTTTCCAATTTATTTGGATTTTGTTAGTCTCTCCTCTTTGTGATAGTTTGATTTTGTTTTGGTGTGTTTTGGTGTTCTCCATGGCCGAGGTTATAGATCGGCATGATTTTCATAGGTTTGATTCAGGATGAAGCTTATTATGGAATCGCATTCATGATCGATAGCTCAAACGATAGCTCCTTCGGGGTATGATGAAGTGGGTACCAGTAATTCAACGAGGATGCATGAAGCGGGTACCTGTATTTGTATATACATTATCTTCAAAATAGCATTTATCTATCTTTTCATGAGATAAGACGATTTCAATTTACTGTTTGTTCGACTAGATCATTGGTGTAGATGACATATGACTTTTTACTACTCCCTCCGTCTCTTTATTCTTTTCCTGTTTGACTAAAAACACGGGTTTTAAGATAATTGGTAATGAATATTGTTTTTTTATGGAGCAGTGGGTATTGAATATTGTTTTTAAGAATTAGTGGGTATTGAATATTGTTTTTAAGGAGTAGTGGGTGGAGTAGTGGGTATTGAATATAGTTTTTAAAGAGTAGTGGGTGGATAGTGGGTATTGAATATTATTTTTTAAGGAGTAGTGGGTGGAGTAGTGGATAGTGGATATTGAATATTATTTTTAAAGAGTAGTGGGTGAAGTAGTGGGTATTGAATATTATTGTTTATGGCTTAAAATAGAAAGGAGAAGAGTATTTTGATAGTCCCGATTTAGTAAACAGAAAATGTTTTAAGAGACAGGGGGAATATTGAATTAACACCTTTATTTTTGAAAAAAAAACTTACTCATTATTACGAAGATATATAAATGTACTTATTAACAAAAACATGCTCACCAGCTCATCTCGTATTTTTTACTCTATTTCATTTACTCTTTTCCTCTGACCGGTTTTATTTCTTCGAGAACTCGTATGGAGTTGATGCTAAAAACTAATCCTATTTTTTCAGTAAAGTACAGTTTTTTGTGTCATCACCATGGTTCTAAAAATCCCCGATTTAGCCGATTAATCCTCGATTAATCCTCTGTAAGGTAATCAACCGATTCGATTTTTGAAATCCGATTAATCCTGTAAAATTTATTTAAAATGATATATTTAATTGTAAATTAGACTAATATATTAAATATTATTATAATATCCGATTAATACTCCGATTAATCCTTCCGATTAATCCCCGATTACCCGATTAATCTTAAATCGGTACCTCAACCGATTTATACCGATTACCGATTTTTACAACCATGGTCATCACTCAATAGCTGTTGACCAACTTTTTTCTAATCAAAGGGAGGTGGATCTTAAAAATAGGGTGCTGATATTTACACACCCTCGATTGATGGTTGCACACCCTTTTATTGTATTTGACCATAATATCCTTAATCTTCCTTTTTGATTTAACTAGTTTATCAAATTCTATTGCACCTGATATTATTTTTTTTTTGCTAAATCACCTAAAGTTTTTACGGGATACAAAAGAAATTTTGTTTAAATAAATTATATTAAAATTGATTGAAACATCGTATTTTCATTCTAATACTCCTTTATTTTCACTAAATAATTTTTTTAGTTAAATTCAAGTAAATCAAGCATATAATTAAAAAATATAATTTTGATTATTTTAATAGATGTTGTATATTTTTTTATTAATGAATTTTTTAACTTTTAAAAAAATCAGTATATTGTCTTGATATGATCATTTGTATTCACAATTTTCAGTTGTATAAGATTTTAAAAAAGAATAGTGCTAGAGGCACAAAATTAGGTACCCCATGGTTGATGTAGCATTATGGATTTTTTTTGATTGGTTTTGTTGGTGTGAATACAGGGGCACATTAATTATTACAACGAATCAGAATTTGTCATGTATATTTGGGAAAAATTTTGGGATCTAATTTTGGTGCCCCTAGCATTATTCTTTAAAAACCCTGCAGCTATAATTTAAAAAAAATTACAATTTTTTACTTATGCTATTCTTTATTTCACACCAATTGTGTTGCTTTTTCCTAATTTTTCTTTTATTATTATCTTATAATATTTTACTAAAATTAATGTACTCTATGATAATTAATATCACATCTTTATTTTTTCACTAAATCTTTCTTAAAATTCAACTTTTTTTATGTTTCACATTTATTATAAGATAGGAAAAATTAAGAAAGAGTCACAATGTAATTTGCATGAATTAAATTAAATAAGAAGAAATATTCTAATCGAGCAAATGCTTGAAAGAGAGAACAAAGCGGACATTATGAAATAAAATAAGGATAATTTAGTCAATTTAACAGTTTGGGGTGTGCAACCATCAATTTAGGGTGTGCAAATATCACCACCCTAAAAATATGCTGAATGAGCACATTTATTTGTTGGCATACGGTCAATAGCATACGTATGTTAAATAGTGTTACGGAACATACGGTTCCCCAACCGTTGGATCGTTGATCCAACGGCTGGGATTTAAAAAAAAAAAATCACCGTACCGCGGAAAGTTTCCGCGGTACGGGGCACGTACCGCAGAAAATGCCCCCTGTTTTCACATCAAAAACAGTATTGTACACGTACCGCGGAAAGTTTCCGCGGTACGGTGAATTTACGGTCAGCAAACGTTTGCACCAGACCGGGACCCTTATTTGTTTGTCTAATTACTAATCATATTTATTCAAAACCAATTTAAAAATACCAAATTGACACTAAAAATGTATAAAAATAACTTATACTTTATAATCTTAGGAGAATTATTTGAGTACATCCTCGGATTCAATTTATAAATAAATTTATTTTTACTAAATTATAACATGACACTTTATAGAGAACCAACTTATATAAATTCCAAGAGAGAACCATCCAAAATATATATTTATCTTTCGTATAAAATATAATTATAAATCTTAGTTAAGAAATAAAAAAAGTAAAATTATGCAACTTTTCTTTTTAAAAAATCATTAAAAATTAATGAATTAATCCAAAGCAAAACTACCCTAGAATCAAATTTATCAAAAATGATTCTATCCTAGAATCAAATTCAAATCAAGTTTTTTGTTCAAATTTTATGTGTTAAATCATTTATAAAATTTATTTGTCGTTAATATTTTACATTAGAATCAAATTATATGTCTTTTAATTTTTTTTTTGATAATTTATTGATGAAATTATATGATTGAATCAATGATTCTCTCCGAAACTTTATATAAGAAGGTTCTCTCAGGAATAATTGCCTTACACAAACTTACTGTTTGGACACATTTTTCTAAAGTAATATGTGATGATATTTAATTTTTAACACATGTAAAATTACTTGTAAATCATATCTTTTCGATAATTTAATATTGAATCAAACAACAATTATGTACAGATACAGTACGCTACCTCTGTTATGTTTAGATATAGCACATTTCACATACATTTTATTTTTTTGTAACAAAATTATTTTTTCCCAAAAATGAATATTGATTTTAATTTTGGAATGTGGAAAAAGAATCATTTTTTAAACTTAACAAAATCACACACCGCTAAATTAGAAAACAATTAAAAATAATTTATTCCTACCAAATCGGATATTAAATAGAGGAAAATAAAATAAGGGAAATATAAAGGGGTAGATCGTTGCGTTTTAGTAGTTGTTTTTCTTCGCAACTCATTAATGGAGGGAACTCACTTTACAAACTCCTCTTTTTAAGCTGGAGAAAATCTCTCATTCACAATGGTTCTTCATACAAAATAAGTTTTAGTTTGAAAACGTAACAATTATTCTCACATGTTATCACGTTAAACCGTTACGAGCCTATCTATAAATCTATAAAGTTCATAAAGCAACAAATATCTTAGATTATTATTTTCTTTTTGAAATGGAAGAGAAGTGTAGTTCAGAGTCCGTGTCACTCGACATCAACTCAGCTACAGACTCACCTCCTTTTAATAACGATGTTAATGTTGCGCCACCTCAGGCTCTGAGTGTGAATGATGTTGCGCCGCTGCATGCTGCGCCACCTCAGGCTCTGAGTGTGAATGTTAATGTTAGTGGTGTTACGGGAAGTGAAAATGGTGAGTTGGTGAAAAAGAAAAGAGGAAGGCCTAGAAAATATGATGCAGATGGTAATTTGAGGGTGCCGGCGGCGGTGTCGCCGCCGGTTTTATCGGCATCGCCGACGGGGTTTTCGATATCGCATTCTGATGGTTCTTTGAATAAAAGCAGGGGACGTGGACGTCCTCCTGGTTCTGGTAACTGGCAGTTACTTGCTTCCTTAGGTCAGTTTAATACTTCGTTTTTTGTTATATTTTGCAAGACATTTTTGATTTAATAGATCAGCTTATTTGATGAGATTTTGTGTAATTTTTATATTACGTTTCGGAGTAATTTAACGGGCAGGGTTGAAATTGCAGATTTAAGGTAGGGCGGTGTTTGTAAACGTGTCAATTTTTACCGTTATTTTAGGGATATTCTCTTTGGTACACTCGTGGAATTGGCTTTTGCCAATGGTACGATCACATTTTTGGTTTCTATACATGGTACACCTGACATATTGTTTCTCTCTTAGTCATGCCCTTCTGTTAGGCAACTGTTAATATTTCAGGTGCACCACGTATAGAAGTCAAAAATGTGATGTTACCATTGGCAAAAGCCAATTCACGAGTGTACCAAAGAGAATATCCCTATTATTTTTAATATTCATTAACAATGATTAAACGGTGTTTAACGTTTTTTTAACGTTTTACTTAAAAAAGGGTATGACTAAGAGAGAAACAATATTTTAGGTGTACCACGTATAGAAGCTAAAAATGTGATGGTACCATTGGCAAAAGCCAATTTCACGAGTGTACCAAACAGAATATCCCTTTATTTTATTTGTTGAGATTCTGTAAAAACATATACTCCCTCCGTCCCAAATTAAGTCACCCTGTTTGACTTTGAAGGCCCACCGTCCCAAAATACATGTCTCTTTTTTAAAATAAATTTGTCCCAAATTACATGTCCCTTTTCTCCTTTCAATGCAAATTTAAGTGTAGTTTTACAAAACTATCCCTACATTTATTGTATAAAAAATTTGACTTTTTTAAACTTAACTCTATTCTCATTTTCCAATGTATTAAATAAGGGTATTAGTTGGAAAAATTTATTTAACTAACTTTATTTTAGTATGTGTGCTTTTTAGAAAAGGGACGTGTAAATTGGGACGGATGGAGTAGTAAAAAAGAGTAGAGTTAGTTGAAAAGTGGGTAAAGTGGTGGGACCTATCAATATTTAATAATAAATTTGAGATAATGGAGGAACGTAGTGGGTGTAATAGTGTTTATTTAATAAAAAGAGATTATAAAATAGAGAGGTAGTGGATGTAGTAATGAAAAGTTATGTTCAAAAATAGTAAGTATAGTTGTTTCATTCTTTTTGGGACGTCCCAAAAAGGAATAAGAGTCACATAAAATGGGACGGAGGGAGTATTATTTTAGTATACGCTTCATTTGGGTCATTGCTTCATTTGTTGAGTAAGGGGCTGGTCTATGTGTTTGTGAATTGTGAGTTACTAAAGAAAATCATGTGATCTGTGATTGTGAAGGTGAGATGTTTTCAGACACGGCTGGGAGAGATTTTACACCTCATGTGATTAATGTGCACCCTGGAGAGGTACTGCATTCTTTAATCTTCACAAACTGTGGAGTAATAAGGTCTATTTAACAGGCGATCCTTTTTTATTCATGTTACAAAATTATGTAATCAGGATGTTGCTTCGAAGATCTTATCCCTTTTCCAAAATGGGGCTAGAGGGATTTGTGTTCTTTCGGCAAATGGAGCTGTTTCTAGTGTCACCATTTGCCAGCCCGGCTCTTCTGGTGGTGTGCTCACATTCGAGGTTTGACTCTTATCTGCCACCTTGCTGCATATTTTTCTGATTCTCTGAAAGTGTTGCTAAGGCACCTTTATCCATACAAAGAACCTATAAAAGTTTATTGCTAAGAATGTTGCTAAGATTAAGGCGCCTTCAACCTTAACAAAGAGCCTATATTACTGGATGAGGTTACTGATTAATAATACAAAGAGGAAAAGTGTTCATGTACACTATATAGTGTTCCTACTAGTATAAAGTGATGAACTTTTGGAGCTACAAACTAGTATAGAAGAAACTTTCGCCTCTGATTTCTGACTACGGGAGGCTGTTAGAAACCGTTTCACCCAAAACCTTAAGGTGTTGGGGAAGGCCCTTCCAAGGATCTTATACTCATATATATTTAACATTCCCCCTCACTCGCAAGCCCACTATGGGGTAAGAGCCCACTATACCGTTTCACCCAAAACCTTAAGGTGTTGGGGAAGGCCCTTCCAAGGATCTTATACTCATATATATTTAACAGAGTCAAATCCAGATTGAGAGCCTATTTTGCCAACAATTTATTACATATACTGTGCCAACAATTTATTCATAAAATGGATAATGTTCTGTAAATTTGCAGGGTCGATTCGAGATCTTATCATTAACGGGCTCATTCACAGTCTCTGAGAATGGTGGTTTAAAAAGGACTGGCAGATTTAGCGTCTCACTAGCAGGTCCAGATGGTCGTGTAATTGGCGGTGGTGTTGCTGGTACATTGATAGCAGCAAACCCAATCCAAGTAAGATTATCTCTTTGTTTAACTGTTAGGGATTTGATCTCGACTTATAAACCAGTCCACATGTGAAAGTCAATAATGTGGCTCAGCCTAGCACTTGTAGAATTGTTTTTGTGAGATTATACCATGCTCTAATGTTTGCAAGGGATGCACTTTTCAGAAAAATGCTTACTTTCCGGCATTTTTGTTTGATTTTCCAGATTTTGTAGTGTGCACTAAAAATCAACTCATATATGCATGTTAAGTATATTGCTTAATGGTAACTAGTAACTATCATCTAGTTTTGGTACAGCTATTTGAACTAGGTTGGGGTAGATAGATGAGATAAATAGTGTTCTAGTAAATTATATTCCAAGTTCAACAGATTTCCTCTGCATCCTAACTAGAATTAACATGATTTGTATCACGAGGGGAGTTAGATCAGAGACAGGCACAGTGCCAAGTAATTGGACCCAGTCTTAGGCTTGTTAGTTTTCCCATTAAGAAGATTTTTAGGTTATTGTGAGCACACTTTTTTATATTTTTGGGTCCAGTGTGTGGTCGGAAGCTTCATCCCTGATGCATATAGAATGCATAAAAGGAAGCAGCAGTATGCAGCAAATGTTTCTCCGGTCCAGGGTAATTTAGATGTGGCATCAACAAGGCCAAACTTACAAGCATCAGCTGAAACCAATGTCAGCCAATTTCTGCCATCAAATTTTCAGGAACAAAACCAAGTTGAAGAAGATAACAGCATCAATATAGTTTCCCCCTTTCATGTAGATTGGAATGGCTCAGAAGTGCCTGAAGAACAAAAACCATATCCTGATATTAACATGTCTGCACCTGATGAATAGCTCGAAGTTCGAACAGTATATTTCTTTGTTGTAAACACAAGTTGCTCTAGGTCTAGACTAGTGGCTGACATCTTAAATTTATTTCTTGTTGGACGAGAATGTTAGAAGGATTTGCAAATTTCTGTCTAGGACTTGCTTTTAATTTGTCATATACCGTGCTTATTTTCTCATATAGATTGTTCCTTTCCCCTCACAGTTTTACAAGTATCAATCTTGATCTGTGCTTTTGCCTTTGCCTGTGACCATAACTTGATAATGTACCTTATGCATTAAAATAACGAAAGCCCATATATACATCGAAAACAGAGGTCTAGTAGTTAAATTAATGTCGTGCTCTGACTGAAACTATATTACGACAATTTCAGACGAAGAATACAGAGGTCTAGTAGTTAAATCAATGTGAAGCTCTGACTGAATTATACTACGATAATTTCGGACGAAGAATACTTATATCAATGTCAAGCTCTGACTGAAACTATACTACGACAATTTCAGATGAAGGGCTGAAAACTTCTTTTCCCTAGTAAGATATGATCTAAATTTTTTAAGTAGTAATGTCATTCAGGATGCAATGGAAAAATCAGTTCAGAAATAATTGACAAGAAAGTTTCAACAAAAACGCTAATTAATCTGACAGAAGGGTACTGAATGCGATAGTTACTAACAAAGTGAATATTCGACTCTGTTTTGCCCTAATCGAACTGAAACTTTAGAATGCCCTCACAAGGTCATTTCAGCAAGGGCAGAAATACTGTAACTCAATCAGTTCAGGTGTTTACGGAGTTCGAATAACAAAGTCAGGAGCAGCGTTTGTTAGCATCCAAGGTCTATTACGTTGATGCACTCTATATGCCAGCAAACCAGTTAGATTACAACTTACAGCACCAAGAACCTATTTAAGTGGTCATGCGTGATAATGTCCCAGGGAACACAATTATAGTAATGATAAATTTTCAGGTAAAATTTTCAAAACTCAAATGTTCTAGGTTAAGCTCAATAATAACAATGTCAAAATCCACTTGCAAAGATCAAAGTTGGCTTGAGCATGCAGCAATCTCAACAACATTGTTTGCAAACCTTATGTGTAACTTACAGCATAAGCATATGTAACACAATTAGTGGTTTTGAAAGTAGTTTTTCGAGCATTGAAAAATGCTAGAGTCCCCAAATTGGATCCCAAAAAAATTTCATTGGTCATATTATGATGGATTCACATCAATCACACCAATTAAAATATTTTAAACTGCCAAATTGCCACGTCATTTGAGAACTATTTTTGAGATCCAATTTGGGATCCCTAACACTACTCTTCGAGCATTAACAATGATTAACATTCATATCCGAGCATTAACAATGATTAACATTCATATCCGAGCATTAACAATGATTAACATTCATATCTAATACTCCCTCCGTCCCACAATACAAATCTCTTTTGGTAAAATTACGCATATTAAAAAAACATTAATGAGATGATACATTTCCTTTTATGCCTATTATAAATGCATTGATTTTTAAAAATATGAGCTATTTTATGCTCTTGGTGATTCCTCATTAATTGCTATACAATTTTCAAAAAGGGTAATTTAGTAAAATAATCAAAAATTTCAAAAAGGGTAATTTAGTAAAATGATCACAAATTTTTGCATTGAAAATTGGAAATGAACATGTATTATGAGAAAAACAATTCATTAACTACTATTGTGGAATGATAAGTGTCTTAATTTGATTGGTTATAATTCAATGGGTCCCCTGCATTCACATTAATATCAACCAATAAAAATAGTCATTAGTGCAATCCAACTCATTCTGTGAAGTTTTCTGTACATATTTTCTGTGCACCTAGCACTGCTCGGTGGTATATTTCTTTCTTAAATCCGAGAAAACGTAGAAGAAAACGTAGAGCTACATTGATATAAATATGGTTGTTATTAATGGTAAAAAATTAGAGTTGGATCTTGAAAGATATCTCCATTTGTCTTGTACAGTACACCTCAATTTGTCCTGTACACCTCACACTTACCGGAAAGATATACGGAGTAATTTATTTTGTGATATCTTACTTATTTTGAAGATACTCCATTCGTCTCACAATACAAGTTTCTTTTGAAAAAATTACGTATTTTAAGAAAACATTAATTAGATGTTATATTTCCTCTTATGCTCATTATAAATGCATTGATTTTTAATAATATGAATTATTTTATACTCTTGGTCATTACTCATTAATTGCAATACAATTTTCAAAAAGGGTAGTTTAGGAAAAATGAACACTAATTACATTTGAAAATTGGAAATGGATATGTATTATGGGAAAAAAAATTCTCTAGAGAATTGTATTGTGGGATGGAGGGAGTATCTTTTATAATTTGGTAAAGATTCTTCCCTCCTTTATTAAAGATAGTAACTAGGGGATTAAGTTAGTAATGACTATAATTAACATTTAATATCAGAAACTATTGAAATTATTCGATCAATTAAATAGGATCCGGATCCTCTGTCCTTCCAGCACATACCTCAAATCTACATGCATGCAATATATATGTGTGGGGTGTGGACACGTACAGAGGTCAGATAGAGAGCCGAAAATTTTGTTCAGTTGAGAAATCTATGCATATCATGAGTAAACATTGCAAGAATATAGACGAAGTTATATCTTTTTTTTGAGTATAGCAGATCAAAGAAAGATTTCGGGTTGAGCAACAATCGAACCCAACATATATTAACTCAAAATAGAACAACTTTTAAATAACTTGTTCTACCCTTCTCTTCCTCTCCTCCTCTCGCTCTTTAAGCACCTATTTATCACTTATATTTTTGCATCAACATTCATTGTCTCTATATTACAAGTTTCTTATTAAATCTGCTTCTGTTGACTTTTGATTAGCAGAAGCAGATGACATAAAATTATTAATATCTTCTGTTAATTTTTCGACAGTTTGTGATACTGGTTGATTTTCGAAAAATAGTTGTTTTCCTCTGCTTCTAGACAGGGGAGAAGGAACAAAAAGATTACGTAATGGAGCAGCTTGTTAGAAACGGGCTAATGCCCGATTCTTTTATGGGTCCGGGAGACGATATTAAGGCTCAAGTTTTGTTGATTTGGGATATGATCAAAGTGCCATTGGTGATACCGCTTTTAAGAGTAGCCGTTGTGATTTGCTTGATGGTGTCGTTGATGTTGTTTTGTGAAAGGGTTTATATGAGCATTGTGATTGTTCTTGTTAAACTTTTTGGTCGAAAACCGGATAAACGTTACAAATTTGAGCCCTTCAGAGATGATGTTGAGTCTGGGAATTCGGATTATCCCTACGTTCTCATTCAAATTCCTATGTTTAATGAAAGAGAGGTGTGTAAGTTTGAATTATGACTTGACAATGTATGTTTCAACTGTCATGTTGATGTAATGGTTTTGTTTTCAATGGTAATGCAGGTTTATAAAATGTCAATCGGAGCTGCTTGTAAGCTTTCTTGGCCTTCTGACCGTATTGTAATTCAAGTTCTTGATGATTCAACGGACCACACAATCAAGGTGAAGGGAATTTTTTTTACCTCAAATGTTAAGAAATTTTAATGTCATTTTTCGTTCTTAATTTTTCTGAAAAAAAGGGCTAAGTTTGAGTTTGTCTGTGCTTTGAATTTCTTAGCAAATGGTGCAAATGGAGTGTGAAAAATGGGCAAGTAAAGGGATTAACATCAGGTACCAAGTTAGAGAAAACAGGAAAGGTTATAAATCCGGAGCATTAAAGGATGGACTTACTCATCAGTATGTGAAGGATTGCGAGTACGTAGCTATATTCGATGCTGATTTTCAACCTGATCCAGACTTTCTTCTCCGGTCCATTCCCTATCTTGCTCATAATCCAGAAATCGCCCTTGTTCAAGCTCGTTGGGTGTTCGGTAATTTTTTCTATTGCCTATATAAAATTTGCAAGTTTCGGTCCTGTAGAAGTTGTGATATTAAAGTTTTATCTGGGGTGGTTTTGCAGTAAACTCTGATGAGTGCATGTTGACAAGAATGCAAGAAATGTCTTTGGATTATCATTTTACAGTTGAGCAAGAAGTTGGTTCATCCACTCATGCCTTTTTTGGCTTCAATGGTAACTTCGATCAATTCTGTAACTTATGTTGTGGAATATTATTTTAAAGATTTTAGACATTTAGGTTAGTAATGTTTATTATTCAAAAAAAAAAATCTAGTCATGTTTATTCCAATTCTAAATATTAAACGCATCAAAAATTTATGAACTCCAGGGACTGCTGGGGTGTGGAGAATTGCTGCTATCAACGATGCTGGCGGATGGAAAGACAGGACAACAGTGGAAGATATGGATTTAGCAGTTCGAGCTGGTCTCAGAGGCTGGAAATTCTTATATCTTGGAGATCTCCAGGTTCATATTTACAACTTTAGCAATGCACATGTGGATTAACAAGTTTGGTGTAGTAGTTGTAAATTTAAATGCATTGCCATAAAAGCAAGTTATGTATTCTTATTACTTGCTGTTTAATGTAGGTAAAAAGTGAATTACCAAGTACATTCCAGGCATTCCGGTTCCAGCAACACAGATGGTCTTGTGGCCCTGCTAATCTTTTTAGGAAGATGTTTATGGAGATCATCAGGAATAAGGTTGGATGTCACCTTTCATTTTCCGCATTTCTTACCAACTTTAAGTAAAAGCAATGCATCATGCCTAATTCAGCTTATGCATTTCATCGTTCCATTGCAGACGGTAACTTGGTATAAGAAAGTATACGTGATTTACAACTTCTTTCTCATCAGAAAGATTATTGCCCATATTATCACCTTCTCTTTTTACTGTCTCATACTACCGGCAACTTGTTGGATTCCTGAAGTAGTAATCCCAAAATGGGGAGCAGTTTATATCCCTGTCATCATCACCGTGCTCAATGCAGCTGGAACGCCAAGGTCAATTCTTCCAACTTCGTTCATTCTTCAGTGTTACGACTACATAGTGCATTCTGCAAACTTGGCCATTTAACGTAGACCATTCATATTTAACATATGACTCCTTAATATAAATTGTGAATACCAGTTTTTTTGGATCAAACTTATCATTTGCTTGTGTTTTGCTCTGCAGGTCCATGCACTTGCTAATGTTCTGGATCCTCTTCGAAAATGTCATGTCATTGCACCGCACAAAGGCGACCTTGATAGGTCTGTTCGAGACAGGGAGGGCAAATGAATGGGTTGTCACAGAAAAACTTGGGGATGCAACCAAAAAGAACCCCAAAAAAGCACCCAAGAAACCTCGATTCAAGCTGGGGGCAAGGTATATTCATATCAAATTAAATGAGCTTTGTTGTCAAATTTTTCGAACATGTCATATGGAGTTATTTGTGTTAATAAATCTACAGGCTGCATATGTTGGAGCTTGCTGTCTCAGCTTATCTCTTTGGCTCAGCTTGCTATGACTACACATATGGAAACACTCGTTACTTTATTTACCTATCTGTTCAATCTATGGCCTTTCTCATCATGGGATGTGGCTATGTTGGCACCATTGTTCCCAGCTCTTAATCGGCCAAAGCCATTGTGAATGTACTTGTTAGCCATAGAAATTCTTTGTGAATGTTATTAATATACTTTAAAACTATTTCCTCAAATCTCATTCTATCTATAAACTTTATTAATAAGCGAAACACTCTTTTAAATGTACCTAAAGTTTGGTTCGCACTATATTTTGGTTTCACCCATTTTTGGTTCGCACTATATTTTGGTTTCACCCCTAAAATCCTATTTTCCATAGAATACTATGTTGTTTTTTTAAAAAAAATAGAATAAAAATAGAAATCCTATTATAATTATAATTCTTTTTGTAATTTTTATCTTATTATAATTATAATTCTTTTATTCGTAATTTTTTTAAAAAAAATCATATTTCCCCTAGAATACTATGTTCCTTTAAAAAGAGTTAAAAATAGAGTTCTTATGATGATTATAATTCTTTTGTTTATAATTTTTTTAACTTGAAAAAACCAACGATCAAAAATCACCAACAAATAGAGGATAAAACACCAACGAATGCGTAGCCAGATCGTATAACATTTGATAAAACACTAACGAATCTATAACCTTTATTAATAAATTTCTGTTTAATGATATTTTCGTAACAAATTTGGTTTCACCCTTATTTCATCACAGATTCCTACTCCCCTAAAATTCATATTATTTTCTAAAACAATTGTTTGGAATTTTGTTATAATTATAATTCTTTTACTATAATATTACTGAATTGTACAAATAATGTATATATTAGAACCAGAACCATGTATGTTATGTTTTCTTGATTGTTTAAAATATAATCTTAAATAAATAATAAATAAATCTATATCTATAACGTGTATTAATAACAAAACCCCTTTTTAATGTATTATTTTATACCAAATTTGGTTCGTACCACATTTTGGTTTCACCCCAAGATTCCTATTTTCTCTAGAATTCTATGTTATTTTATAAAATAAATAAATAAATTATATTACAATTATAATTTTTTTATTACAACTTAATAAAAAAAAAGACTACGAATACAAATGTTAATCTACGGTGACATGTTTATCTATAACAAACGAAATACATTTTTAATGGTACTTCGGTACCAAAAATTGGTTTCACCCATAAGATTCCTATTTCTCCAAGGATTATATATTATTTTTTATTAAAATAATAAATTGTTAATACTATTATAATTGTAATTTTTATTATAACTCTATTCAGTTCACAAATAACGTATTTATCATAATCATGTACATTTTAACGTATATATCGGAATCATTTAGTTTTTTTTCTCGATTTTCTTAAATAAACATAAATAAATAATATATAAAATGACCTTTATTAATAAGCAAATTCTTTGTAAATAACGTAATTTTTTATAATAAATTAATGATCAATTTAATTAAATTTTCTCGGGCCCTTATCATCTAATATCTTATTTGTAAGTGAAATCACGTTTTAATGATACTTACTTCTAAATTTGTGTCTCCTAGAAATATTGGAATTTTAATGTAATTACAATTCTTTTTTTATAAACTACCGAGTTCCATAAATATCGTAATTTTCTTTTATACTTTTATCATTTTTATAGTATTTTTTAATGATAAATAAAATATTTCCTATAAAATTTAATAAAAATTATCAATTTTAATAAATTATTTCGACCCGTACTTCGCACGGGCTATTATCTACTCCCTCCGTCCCTTAATGTTTTTCCTGTTTTGACTGGACACGTTTGCCAACACACACTTTTGATCGTTAATATCTTGAATTTCGTATTAGTATTAAATATAAAAACTTCACTATATTAAAGTATTCATAAATACGAATCCAACAAGATCACTCATGACTATATTTGGTCTTATAGATTAGACGTAAATTAGTAATATATCTCATGTTATGAACAGTTCCGACATATGAAACAAGAATAATATTAACACTGTGTTCCAGAACTTTATAGAGAAAAGAAAAGAATGGAAAATGACTAATTTTCTATACTTCTCAAATCTTTCCAAAAGTGGGAAGAAGATAGGGATGGGCATTCACCCCGGCCCGCCCGATCCCGATCCGTTCCCCGCACCGAACGGGGCGGGGAATCGGGGATTTTTTCGGGGACGGGCTGGGGAGCGGGGACAATTTTCAAAAAAAAGCGGGGAGCGGGCCGGGGACGGGATTCTAGGTCTCCCCGGCCCGATCCCCGAACCCTGCCCCGATTCTCAATCCCCGACTCGATTTCACCACATTAAAATATATATAACTATATATATTATTAATCATATATTAATATATACGAATTTCCAATACTTTATATTGGAAACAAAATGATATTTTAATCTTATATGTTTGTCTTCTATTATATATATAATACACCAACACAAGATAAAATTGTGAGATATTTTAATGCATTTGAAATGTCTGAATTACCCTTGTGCATAATATTTTTCGAAAAAATTATTGTTGCAAGGATTTGAACCCGAGTCTTTGCATCCATTTACACACCAACATACCACTTGGCCACACAACCTTATATGTTAACAATCATACACATACTATGTGTACGTGTGTGTCGTTAAATGATTTTTTTTAGATATTTTGATAATTGAGATATATTAATACTATTCAATCATCATTTTCTTTTAACTTTTACTTATTTATATTATCTTATTTTATAGCATAAATTAGTGATATATGATATGTAGTCAACTCATACATTTTTAAATCATTCAATTTAGTGAAATGATATTAATTATTAGTATATGAAACACATTAATAATTGTAATATATTTATTATAAGCTTATAAATTTTCAATATACTTAAATTCATTTATTATGTAACATGGCTATTGGATATCTAATTAAGGTATAAATTTGTATGGAAAAAATAAACGAAATGCATAATACATTCTTAATTTATATGATATATCTGTTAAGTACCCATGATGTTAAAAAAATTAACTATATTGAAGTGGAAGGAAATATATCTATAATAGAATCTCGATAAATTAATAATAGTTGATAAAATTAATATTTTTAATTAAAAAAAATATCCTAACATTTTAGGGGTGAAAAACCAAAATACCCACATTTTAATTCCAGCTGCCCAAAATACTCACACGCGGGAACGACCGCTCTTTTTACCCACCAACCACGCATTCTTCACATGCGTACACAGTACACGCATGTAAGAAATGCGTGGTCTTTACAAATCTATAGCTTGGGGTCACATGCGTATTCAAGATACGCATCTTGGTAATGCGTAGAAGCTAATACGCATCTTTGAAATGCGCAACCCGTTCACTGTTCGTCGTCTCCCTAGACGAGAGAGAGAGAGACGAAAATCGGAGCGAATTTTGCATTTTCCGACCAGCCTTCGTTAAGTCCATTCCATCAATCGAGCAAACACGTATTGTGTAATATCCCGAGTCCGAAGATATTAATTTTGATTATTTTATTTGAAATAAGATTTATTGCGATTAAATTTTGAATCGTTTTGGAAATAATAAATAATTTAGAGACCGAGACGATAAATTGTGGATTTGAGGAAAAATTCTTAAATTGGTTAAGGATGGAATTATTATGTCAAATATTAATTATTTGGTGTTAAATGATTTTTAGGATTTATTTCCTTGAAATTTACAAGTGGACTCGTAATTATTTAAATACGAGATTTTTGGAGATTTGATGATTTTATTTTATAAAGTTAAAGAGTATAATTATTTTGGGAAATTTGGAAAATAATTGTTTTAATAAAACAATTATAAGTGGAATGAAAAAAATGAGATAGATGTATATGTAGTGTTTTAATTTGGGCCGGAGTTAATTGTTAGTAGTTAGTTATATATTAGTTGGGCCAAGTCCAATTAGAAATAAGTAGAGCTCACTAAGCAGAACATACACGCAGAAACAAAACCATCGGGGAGAGAGAAAACCAATTTGGGGAAAAAGGAAGAAAAATTAGGGTTTGTAAATATTGGAATTGGGGGTTTCATTGAAGAGAGGATTAAGAGGCTGTGTGTGCGTGCTTTTGGTGGTGTGTGTAGTGTGCGTGTATGTGCTCTGTGTGTGCTGCGATGGGTGCGGGGAAGGAGGTCGGAGTAGACCACCACCGATGCTGGTGGTGGTGGCAGTTAGAGGTGGAGAGGAGATGAGACGAAGGGAAGAAGAAGGGAGTGGCGGATGTGATGTGTGTATGTATGTGTACTGGTGTGCAGAGTGGGTGTGAGTCGCGTGTGCTATGTGGGTGACGAAGAGGACGGCTGGAAAGCCACCACCGAATGGTGGGGGTGGTGGTGGCGGGTTGAAGAGAAGAGGATGAAGGAGGAGGTTGTGCTGGGTATGTGTGTGTATGTGATGTATGTTGCAGGTGTGTGTGTGCGTGTGTTTTGATGGATGGTGGTGGTGACCACCACCGATGGTGGTGTGGTGGTGTTTGTAGAGCAGCAGAGAAAAGAAAAGGCTGGAGAGAAGAGAGGGAGAGAGATAGGAAGAGAAAGAAAGAGATGGAGGGATTTAAAAAAAAAAAAAAAAATTTCAGGAGAGAAAAGGCTGGAGAGATTGTTGAATATTGGGAGAGATGTAGAGATATTTCAAAGGGATCATTAAGGATGATAGAAGAAGAGATTTACATGGAGAGATGTTGGAGAGATGTAGACAGATAGGAGAAACAGATCGATGAAGATGGAGAAAGAAAGAAAGATAGAGGGAAAGAGAGAGGGAGAGAAAAGGCTGGAGAGATTTCTTGATAGTGGGAGAGATGCAGCGATATTTTAGACGGAGCATTACCGAAGATAGAAGAAGATATTTACACAGAGAGATTTCGGTGAGATGCAAGGAGATAGGATAGAAAATCAGAGAAGAGGGAGGTGACGCGTGGTCGTGGAAATGGCGAAATTTCGCGAAAAGAAAAAAATGTGTATGCGGGGCAGCGGTGGTAGTCACCGGAGAAGCTCCATGGATCCGGTTATGGTGTGCATAGTTTATACCGTAAGTGGGTGCTTCAATTTCGTATTTTTGAAGTTGCATTTCGAGGAATTTTTATTAATTCCGTAGTTAATTTTGTGGACTCGTTAAATATTATGGTTATAAATTATGGAGATAAATTTGAGGTTTTGTCGAATATTTAGAATTATATTCCCGGAATTAATTCGTGAATTTGTTGGATATTGGAGTTATTATTTTTGGGATTAAATTTAGAGACCCGTTGAATAGTAGAATTATATTTTGGGTTTTAGTTTGGAAACTCGGATTTATTGGAGTTGTAATGTTTTAAAATCATTGATATTTATTGATAAATTGTGCTTTGGTTGTAAAAGTGGATTTATAAGATTTGTGGAAGTTGAGTTGGAAATTATTAGTGATTGTTTTGGAATTGATTGTTGAGGTGCTGTGACACCGGGTAGCGTCTAGTTACGAGAAGGTCATGCCCGATTTTCTGAAAAAAGGACTGTAATGTCAGCCTAATAAATGTGAAGGATTTACGAGACTTATAACTGTAATTATTAAGCGTGAATTTTATAAATTTGGATTTTTGAGGGGTAAGCTTTATAGTAATTGGAATCCGATTAGTAGGCAGTAAAAGTTTATTCGGTGAATTGTGACCCTAGAAGACGTCATTTATTTTAGTGGACATTTTTAGAAACAAATCGAGTTGTAGAATTTGATTGGCTAAGATCGGTTTGTTTTGTAAAGCACGAGTAGAATAAATTGAGGATATACGATTGAAGAGTTGTTGATGCTTGTCCAGGTTATTGGAAGAGTGGATTGAGGAACGGTTGGACTGCTTGGATAGCGGTGGTTGTAAGTATATCTTGCTGTGATAAATTGAAGATAATGCGTTATATTTTTGTTAACGTATTTACTGTGGTTTAAATCTTATGCGTATTTTGTTTTATGCGCGTATAAATGTGAATTTGTGGATTTTAAAAGAAAAATATATTTTTCAAGTAGAACTGTGTATTTTTGAGTTTTAGAATAAACCTATTTTCAAGTAGAAAGGTGAATTTGAGAAGAATTTTATTTTCAAATGAAAAAGTAGAAATGTGGATTTATGAATTTGAAAGGAATATACCTTTTAAATCGAAGTGTTCACAGTGTGATTTTTATAATATTATGAATACTCGTTAAATTGTTTTAACTAGTATATGTTGAGATGCAATTTTGAGGAAAACTGAGCAGACTGGCATTGCTAGTGAATCACTCCAGAAATGGAGACAGTATGAACCTCCAGAAATGGAGAAAGTAGAACCTCCAGAAATGGAGACCAGTAGAACTTCCAGAAATGGAAACTTGTGAACTTCCCGAAATAGGAAGTAAAGGCTGGGGACCCCCACTAGTAGAACTTGATGAACTTGTTGTGTGTAGAATGCCCAGTTTTCCTAACGAAATTTGTGAAGTTTATATTTCATTATAAATTGTGAATTGTGAAATGATGATGATTGCTTTTATGCAATATTGTGAGAAAGCTTTGAGATTTATTTTATTGTGATACTGTGTTGAGTTTCGGATTATTGTGAAATAAAACTGTTTACAAAATTATTATTAAATTTTAAAAGATGAATACTTTGGCAGAACTGTGATTTCGGTGTGGGTGTATATTTTATTATAAACTGTGTAGTGATAATGATTTCCAAAACTAAATTATTTTATAAAACCTCAATGGATCACTACAAAATATACTTGCTGAGCTTTATAGCTCATTCCTTTATTTTATAAATTATCACAGGAAGATACCAAAGATTTCAGAAGGATCCGTGGGAAAGTAGAAAGAAGTGATGGACCAGCGGAGCTGGTGTTTGATTTAGTAGTTATACTTCACGTACTGAAGTCGTGGGTTGACTTAAGATTGAAGCGCTGGTTGTGGGCTTTGGTCATCTGTTGATGCGAGGTAAGTTAGGACAGAGTTGGCTTGTAGTTGTACAAATTACAGTACATGGTAGATAGTCGTTGAGATGCAATGTGCGTGACACAATTTTGGTGAGATAGACTTTTGTTATAGAGTTGAATTGTTGAATTGAAAAACAGGTAGATTGTCCTATTTACGAATACTTCATGCCGAAATTTACAAAAAAAAAATAATAATAATAAATTATAGGTTAAGCAGGTTGTGATGTAGTTTGACGGACCCTCGGGTTGGTTCTTTCCAGAGGAAATCGAACCGGGGTCGGGGGCGTCATAGGTGGTATCAGAGCTATGGAGTAGAAGAGTGAGATATGTACAAAGATAAAGTGTTGTATGACTGAAATTGTCAAGGAACTAAGGATTTGAAGAAGAGATGTGTATAATTTGAAGTTTTCGAGGAATAAGATTGTCAGAGAAATGGTTTTTCGCATGGGTAAAGAGGTTAAGTTATGGTCTTGAGTTAGTAAGATCCTTAGCAAATGTTGAAAAGCACAAGGGCTCGTGTAGTTTATAGTGGATTACTAGATATTGATATAGTATCAAGGAGTAAGACAGTAAGTATACTTATCAAGGATATTGGTTAAGAAATTGAGAATTTTTGGGACATGAATCAATTTTGAGGATATAGATTATTGAAATATTTGTGAGGACTGATAGAGATCATTTAGCGATATATGTGATTCTGGGATGTGAAAAAATTAGTTGAGGATATGTAATTATGTAATAGTGCTCACTATTGTTTGAGGATTTAGTTTTTTAAGACGAACTTGCAGAATTGGGCATACGATTTGACAGTTTGATTATTATTGGGAGATGTGATTTTGGCATGTGATCTCGTTGTTCGAGAATATATTATTCAAGGATTAGAAGTGAGGAAAATCACGAGTTTTAAATTTTCTGTAAATGGAATTTTAGATAGAATACTACTAGATATATATGATGGATTCACGAATGCGTAGAAATTTGAAGAGTTTTAATGTAAAGTAGATGATGACAGTTGATGTGATTGCTTTGGGGAGCAATAATTTTTTTTTTCTATGGACTTTGACACGGCTATTAGATGTCTTTTGGGGATTTAATTTTTTTTTTTTGTTAGGGATATAACGTGTAACCCTGAATGTAAGAAATTTTGGGAATTAGAATGTTGTTTGACGACATGATTTTAGTAGCTACAAATGGATATTTGTGTTTAAGGAAACGAGCTTTGTTATTGTAGACGTAGACTAATAATTATTTTAATATTTGAGGATTTTATGGTTATTAAGTTTTAAGAGCATTCTTTTGAGATCGTAGATGATATTGGATTTAAGATTCTCCGTATATGAGGTTTTAATTGTTATTGGTAATAGGAATTTGATGGTTTACATTGATACAAGGAACTTTTGGGAAAAATCATTGAGACGTGTATGATAGATTCAAAATTAAGTGCTTCGAGTGACGATGTATAGATTTTTGAGGTTGAAATTGTGATCTGAATTGAGGTTTGTATCAAGAGTTTTAGAGGTGTATAAATGGAAGGAAATTGAAAAATATATTATTAAATTAAGTGCAATTATTGTCAGCGGGTATGAAGAAGAAAGGTGATAAAGTTTGAATTGGAAGCGTCACTAGTGTGACATAGCTTATAAAGAAGAAGATGAGAAAGAGCGAGAGCAAGTGATGAAGAAATAGATGTATAAGCACTAATAGGATATTATATAATGATCTTGGAATATGATGACATTTGAAATCGTGGATTAAATTAGGATTTTGTGATCTAATTCTAAAGGTACTTATTGAAAGCAGCAGTGGTTGATAATTTTGGGGAGTATAGACATTATGGAATTTGGATATATTATAATGATGATGATATTAGTAATTGACTAATTGGAGAGTTAAATTGTTGTTCGAGGTTTTATTGTGCTAGTTACTGATACGAGAATTTGAGGATATATATTGTTGATTTAGGATGATATTAGTGGAAATAAGGAAATTTTGGGATTCTTGAGAATTCAAATATTTAAGGATTTATTATCTTGTTATTCAAGGATGTGATAGTATATGTGGGTCTGAGTCGCTTAGACTTCCTTTCGGCATTGATGTTGATCAATTATCTTGATAACTGTTGACGTTGTTTTGTCCACTAGTTTCAATTTCGTAGAGATTGCGTATCTACCTCAGATAGTGACTACTACACCGTTCGGAAAGTTTTGATACATTGGGAGATTTCGAAATATTGGAAGCCAGTAGTAAGAGTCGAGATACATGATAGATAGATCATGTAGAACGTGACATGTGGACGACTATAGAGTTGCGTGTTGATGACTGATGAAAGACCATATTACAAGTATTGAGATGATTTTGAAATGTAAAGGAAATATGATGATTATGATAAAAGTTGGTGTGTATTCTCAAATGGGAGATACATACAAATGATGATCAGTAAATCTATGTGTGTACTGAGTTACTGTTGATTTCCGACCGTGAAGGATATCTTGATTTTTGATTGATGATTTTTGGATGAGAAGTGAGTATTCTTACATTGATATCGTGAATTGTTGATGCTTCCTTGTTGGAAGTAAAGCTTAACCGGTTGGTTAGCTGGTCGGGATCCCCACTAGTAGAATTTGTGAACTTATCATGTTTGAATACTCATTTTCTAAATCCTTGTGTGATGATTGTGATGAATTATTAATGATATTCTTTTGGGGATTCTTCTAATTATTCTAGAAGCAGATTAAGATCTATTGATAAAATCATGTGAAGAGATAGTATTCATGAGAAGTGTTGCAGAGCCACTTCCAGGTTAGAGAGTCAACCATGGATTGAAATATGAACTATTAGATGCTCAAGAGAGTTTAAAATTTGAGAAAACCCCGTAGAGACTATGATTAACTGGAGCAGATGTTAAGAATGAAGGTAATATCTTTAATGAATTTTATGTGACAGAGTCATGATGTTAAAAAAGAACTTGGAGACCAGAAGATGGTATGAGGGGAAGTATCCCACTTTGTTTTGATGAGACCAAGTGCGCTCAATTTCGAGGACGAAATTTTTCTAAGGGGGGAAAGATGTAATATCCCGAGTCCGAAGATATTAATTTTGATTATTTTATTTGAAATAAGATTTATTGCGATTAAATTTTGAATCGTTTTGGAAATAATAAATAATTTAGAGACCGAGACGATAAATTGTGGATTTGAGGAAAAATTCTTAAATTGGTTAAGGATGGAATTATTATGTCAAATATTAATTATTTGGTGTTAAATGATTTTTAGGATTTATTTCCTTGAAATTTACAAGTGGACTCGTAATTATTTAAATACGAGATTTTTGGAGATTTGATGATTTTATTTTATAAAGTTAAAGAGTATAATTATTTTGGGAAATTTGGAAAATAATTGTTTTAATAAAACAATTATAAGTGGAATGAAAAAAATGAGATAGATGTATATGTAGTGTTTTAATTTGGGCCGGAGTTAATTGTTAGTAGTTAGTTATATATTAGTTGGGCCAAGTCCAATTAGAAATAAGTAGAGCTCACTAAGCAGAACATACACGCAGAAACAAAACCATCGGGGGGAGAGAAAACCAATTTGGGGAAAAAGGAAGAAAAATTAGGGTTTGTAAATATTGGAATTGGGGGTTTCATTGAAGAGAGGATTAAGAGGCTGTGTATGCGTGCTTTTGGTGGTGTGTGTAGTGTGCGTGTATGTGCTCTGTGTGTGCTGCGATGGGTGCGGGGAAGGAGGTCGGAGTAGACCACCACCGATGCTGGTGGTGGTGGCAGTTAGAGGTGGAGAGGAGATGAGACGAAGGGAAGAAGAAGGGAGTGGCGGATGTGATGTGTGTATGTATGTGTACTGGTGTACAGAGTGGGTGTGAGTCGCGTGTGCTATGTGGGTGACGAAGAGGACGGCTGGAAAGCCACCACCGAACGGTGGGGGTGGTGGTGGCGGGTTGAAGAGAAGAGGATGAAGGAGGAGGTTGTGCTGGGTATGTGTGTGTATGTGATGTATGTTGCAGGTGTGTGTGTGCGTGTGTTTTGATGGATGGTGGTGGTGACCACCACCGATGGTGGTGTGGTGGTGTTTGTAGAGCAGCAGAGAAAAGAAAAGGCTGGAGAGAAGAGAGGGAGAGAGATAGGGAGAGAAAGAAAGAGATGGAGGGATTTTAAAAAAAAAAAAAAAATTATTTTCAGGAGAGAAAAGGCTGGAGAGATTGTTGAATATTGGGAGAGATGTAGAGATATTTCAAAGGGATCATTAAGTACGATAGAAGAAGAGATTTACATGGAGAGATGTTGGAGAGATGTAGACAGATAGGAGAAACAGATCGATGAAGATGGAGAAAGAAAGAAAGATAGAGGGAAAGAGAGAGGGAGAGAAAAGGCTGGAGAGATTTCTTGATAGTGGGAGAGATGCAGCGATATTTTAGACGGAGCATTACCGAAGATAGAAGAAGAGATTTACACAGAGAGATTTCGGTGAGATGCAAGGAGATAGGATAGAAAATCAGAGAAGAGGGAGGTGACGCGTGGTCGTGGAAATGGCGAAATTTCGCGAAAAGAAAAAAATGTGTATGCGGGGCAGCGGTGGTAGTCACCGGAGAAGCTCCATGGATCCGGTTATGGTGTGCATAGTTTATACCGTAAGTGGGTGCTTCAATTTCGTATTTTTGAAGTTGCATTTCGAGGAATTTTTATTAATTCCGTAGTTAATTTTGTGGACTCGTTAAATATTATGGTTATAAATTATGGAGATAAATTTGAGGTTTTGTCGAATATTTAGAATTATATTCCCGGAATTAATTCGTGAATTTGTTGGATATTGGAGTTATTATTTTTGGGATTAAATTTAGAGACCCGTTGAATAGTAGAATTATATTTTGGGTTTTAGTTTGGAAACTCGGATTTATTGGAGTTGTAATGTTTTAAAATCATTGATATTTATTGATAAATTGTGCTTTGGTTGTAAAAGTGGATTTATAAGATTTGTGGAAGTTGAGTTGGAAATTATTAGTGATTGTTTTGGAATTGATTGTTGAGGTGCTGTGACACCGGGTAGCGTCTAGTTACGAGAAGGTCATGCCCGATTTTCTGAAAAAAGGACTGTAATGTCAGCCTAATAAATGTGAAGGATTTACGAGACTTATAACTGTAATTATTAAGCGTGAATTTTATAAATTTGGATTTTTGAGGGGTAAGCTTTATAGTAATTGGAATCCGATTAGTAGGCAGTAAAAGTTTATTCGGTGAATTGTGACCCTAGAAGACGTCATTTATTTTAGTGGACATTTTTATAAACAAATCGAGTTGTAGAATTTGATTGGCTAAGATCGGTTTGTTTTGTAAAGCACGAGTAGAATAAATTGAGGATATACGATTGAAGAGTTGTTGATGCTTGTCCAGGTTATTGGAAGAGTGGATTGAGGAACGGTTGGACTGCTTGGATAGCGGTGGTTGTAAGTATATCTTGCTGTGATAAATTAAAGATAATGCGTTATATTTTTGTTAACGTATTTACTGTGGTTTAAATCTTATGCGTATTTTGTTTTATGCGCGTATAAATGTGAATTTGTGGATTTTAAAAGAAAAATATATTTTTCAAGTAGAACTGTGTATTTTTGAGTTTTAGAATAAACCTATTTTCAAGTAGAAAGGTGAATTTGAGAAGAATTTTATTTTCAAATGAAAAAGTAGAAATGTGGATTTATGAATTTGAAAGGAATATACCTTTTAAATCGAAGTGTTCACAGTGTGATTTTTATAATATTATGAATACTCGTTAAATTGTTTTAACTAGTATATGTTGAGATGCAATTTTGAGGAAAACTGAGCAGATTGGCATTGCTAGTGAATCACTCCAGAAATGGAGACAGTATGAACCTCCAGAAATGGAGAAAGTAGAACCTCCAGAAATGGAGACCAGTAGAACTTCCAGAAATGGAAACTTGTGAACTTCCCGAAATAGGAAGTAAAGGCTGGGGACCCCCACTAGTAGAACTTGATGAACTTGTTGTGTGTAGAATGCCCAGTTTTCCTAACGAAATTTGTGAAGTTTATATTTCATTATAAATTGTGAATTGTGAAATGATGATGATTGCTTTTATGCAATATTGTGAGAAAGCTTTGAGATTTATTTTATTGTGATACTGTGTTGAGTTTCGGATTATTGTGAAATAAAACTGTTTACAAAATTATTATTAAATTTTAAAAGATGAATACTTTGGCAGAACTGTGATTTCGGTGTGGGTGTATATTTTATTATAAACTGTGTAGTGATAATGATTTCCAAAACTAAATTATTTTATAAAACCTCAATGGATCACTACAAAATATACTTGCTGAGCTTTATAGCTCATTCCTTTATTTTATAAATTATCACAGGAAGATACCAAAGATTTCAGAAGGATCCGTGGGAAAGTAGAAAGAAGTGATGGACCAGCGGAGCTGGTGTTTGATTTAGTAGTTATACTTCACGTACTGAAGTCGTGGGTTGACTTAAGATTGAAGCGCTGGTTGTGGGCTTTGGTCATCTGTTGATGCGAGGTAAGTTAGGACAGAGTTGGCTTGTAGTTGTACAAATTACAGTACATGGTAGATAGTCGTTGAGATGCAATGTGCGTGACACAATTTTGGTGAGATAGACTTTTGTTATAGAGTTGAATTGTTGAATTGAAAAACAGGTAGATTGTCCTATTTACGAATACTTCATGCCGAAATTTACAAAAACAAAATAATAATAAAAAATTATAGGTTAAGCAGGTTGTGATGTAGTTTGACGGACCCTCGGGTTGGTTCTTTCCAGAGGAAATCGAACCGGGGTCGGGGGCGTCACATATTGTACACCAAAATGTTCATTTCCTTCCCCTCTACAAGGCTGTCCCATTCGATTTTAGTTTATTTCGTCGGATTGGAAATACCCAAACCAAGCTCGTTTTTCCGATCCCACTTTCCGATTGGTTAGTATATGCCCCTACGGGGCCAGAAATCACAAAATCAAGATGGCAAGATGGAGAGTGAGGTCTGGGCTTCCTTTTGATATGCTCAGTAGTTGTGGAGGATGCTGGAATGTACTGGACGAAGAAGACGAAACGGGAGAGGCGATTGGAGCTCGTCGGAGACGTTGAGAAGAAATGTAAAAAATGACGTAGGGCAGAGCATTCGGTCGGTTCGGTCCAGAACTGGACCGAACCGAAAGAACCGAAAATCGAATAAGTGTTTTTTTTTTAACCGGACCGAATCGAAATATGGATATGGACCGAACCGAAACCGAACCGAAATATTTCGGTTATTTCGGTTCGGTCCCAGAAGAACCGAAATTTAAAAAACTTGTTTTCTGCGCTTTTTCTTTAAGCTGTTAATTACTCCGTATTAATAGGGACTGTTCAATGGCTACTACCATTCATTCACAAATTATCACAGTATCTGATCCACTAACACTCCAAGCCACATCAATAATCAAACAAATAATAAGTAAAGACAGTACCTTTCTATCCGTAAGAACATCAACAATCAATTGAATTTCATATAATTAAACATTACACAAATCTAATGAATTATAAATACAAATAAATAAAAAGGAGAAGTCTAATACCTTGTTGATATCAATATTAGGAGACCAACTAAACAAGAAGCCGAAAAAGAAACAAACATCTCCACAGAAGTTGCAAAAGTCTTGAACCCCAAACTCACTGGACCCTTTGGACCCGACTCGTTTTCTCCTTCATCAGTCTGATTCTCCGATTCATCAACACCGTCTCTCTTTCTTTTAGCCACCACATCGCCGTCAGAGATAGACGCCTGAGCCCACTGGACTATCTTTGATTAATGAGTAAAAAGAGAAAAAGGATTACATTGATTGACTTAGATATATTATTTGTATATATAAAATATTAAATGTAAATATATATTTTTATAATTCGGTTTATTCGGTTCAGAACCGAATTTTTTTTACAAGAACCGGACCGAACCGAAATATTATTCGATCCAGAACCGAAAACCGAAATAACCGAAATTTTAAAATATTTAGAACCGAACCGAAATAACAAATTTCGGTTCAGTTTTTCGGGTTCGGTTCGGTTTTGCTCAGCCTAAAATGACGTCAACTGACGTCATTGCGCATCTGGGAGATGCGTTTCCCCAAATGCGCATTTTCAGAATGCATATCATAGGTTGCGCCATCTGAACACGCGTACTCCGTGGATAATTTGGGCGGACGCTCCCGCCTATTGGTATTTTGGGCAGGGAGACTACAAAAGTGGTGTATTTTGGTCATTTTCTCACATTTTAGTGACAATATAAATTTACCTAAATTAATAATATTATTTTCAAATTAAGAACACAAATAATATATTTGTACACCCAACATTTAGAGATGTTAGTTCAATTATAAATGTCTATCATTCAAATCCCGAATCAAGAATAATGAGATAATTTAATTAGTTTATAAGTATTAACACCAACCATTTGTGTAAAGGATTGCAAAAATTTTAGCACAAAAAATGCAACGGACAACCTGTAGTTGATAGTACAGAGTTTTATGAAAACCTTTGACATGTCTGAGCATTCCATTTAAATTGTCGGACATTAAAGAACTGAAGGAAACGTCACCCCCGTCATGGGGTTACATGACTTTCATTGAACTTTCATAAACATTCTACAAACATTTCTATATTTTGTTTGGTTCACACAAGTTAAGAATGGGTTTATATTTTGTTAGACTTAAACTTTATTTTAGTTTTGCATGATGGCATGGCATTGTCATCCCGTGGAAGTGAATTGACAACAACTATTTTTGAATAAAATGTAAATTCTGATTGTGTAAGGCAGTGTACCAAACTACATCATTTTTGCGTTAATATCTCTCATTTATAAAGTACGATATCTCTCATTTATAGACTAAGATTTAAACCTTTAATATCTCTCATCATCTCCTTAACAACATATTAGGTTAGGGTACAGTCATACCAGCACACATGAGTAGTCTTTTAGTCAGTTATGGATTTGTGGGTTTCTTTGGTTTGGGACGGAGAACGGGGGATTTATAATAGTTACAGGGATTGTGGTGGGGACGGGGACGAGGGTTAGTGTCTCTTCCCGTCCCGAAATTCCCCATTTCTCATTCCCCGCTCCGTTCCCTATTAGCTGGTCCACAAATGTAATAAAAATTTTATATTTTACATATTAATATATTAAATAAAATAAATTATAAAAATAGTTATAATTTATATTTTTATAAGTTTCAAATATTTAACCATTTTATTAATTAAATAAAATTATTTTAGAATACATGTATTATTAGTTTTATCTTTTATTTAAATTACAAATAATTTTAGATTCAAAATAATGTTTGAATTATGATATAAAACAAAAAAAACTAAATATTACTCCCTCCGTCCCCTTTTAGTTGTCTCTTTTGAAAAAATTACACATATTAAGAAAGTGTTAGCTGGATAATTAGTTTCCTTATCTACCCTTAATAAATTAACCAAATTAAATTGAGTTCTTTGTATGTGCATATTAGTCAAACATTGGAAATAGGAATGCAGGGGTAAATTTAGGAAAAACCTATCAAAAATTACCTTGGATGAAGAAATGGACAACTATTTTGGGACAATATTTTTTTTTCCAAAATGGACAACTAAAAGGGGATGGAGGGAGTATATAATATGATCGATTGAATTCTTATTTGGAAAATATTTGATAAAATATTTATTTATTTTTTTAAAAGGAAAGAATTCCCAGATTCCTACAGGGATCCACTTTTCCCGTTCAGGGCGGAAATTAGAGAGTAAAAAAAATCTCCGCTCGGGGATCGAGACTTGTTCGGGAAAGGGGATTGAGAACAGGGATAGTGCTTCCAAGCCCCGAAATGACTCGGTGCCCATCCCTTATTTCATCCCCTACCGATCTCGGTCAAATTCAATGAAAGTTGTGATAGTCGGCTCTTTTTTTCCACGCGTTCTCTTACTTACAGAATAGATTGTAAAAAATTCCAGGCAGCTTATATAAAAAATTAGAAACATTTTTACGTAACATGTTGATAACTACGTAAAACCCAATTTGTAGAACTAATCGCCCAAGCAAGTGAAGTTGCACAGTTACCCTGCATCTCATTGTTCAAACTCATTGCAGGACATCCGTAGCATCAAATTTCATTTTCCCATCCCCGAGCCTTTACAACTAGCAACAAAAATAAATTTAAATACAAAATCAGGTCGCTTTCTTAATATTATATCAATTACTTTAAGATATCATATGAGAATCTCGAAGAACATACAAACACTCAATAATTATCGTTAATCACATGCACTCGATGCTCCCAAGAGTAAAATTACTGTCATGTACAACCATCTACTAGGTCACAGTTCGTTATGAAGCACATCGTACAAGCATCAATATAGGTACATAAAAAGAAAACCATATGAACACAACCAATTGTAGTATGATCCAACAATTCACTAATATGTACTCCGCAACATGTACCAATGTACATTTTATAGTGGAATGACTATGTAAGGATGAAACTATACTAGCTGAAAAATAAAAACGCTGCTACTTAGAAGTGGTTAAATAGGAAATTTTTAGCCTTGGATTAACTCATTCATGTTGTCATAGGGTTTAACTCTTTTATCTAATTACTTGTTAATGAAAATTCACAAACAGTGACTGAAAATCATGGAAAAGTCGATTTTCACTTTTTATGAACATTGTACACAATCTCGTACATCGACGTGTAACAACTTAAACATAAAAATGTTTTAGTATTTATCTTGCACACGCCAAACATCTTTAGTATCAAAGTTACTCATTTCACAACTTAAAAATACCTCAATCCTGAATGGTTTCTGGGAAACCATCTAATTACATAACTCAAGTGCAATTTCTCAAGTATAATTGATGTACCCACGCTAAGTCGCCTGTTATACGATTCATGTACCATCAGAAATAAGACAAAATTTCGAAATTTTAAATTTTATGCTAGAAAATGACCCGTGCCTCGCACGGGTTTTCATGCTAGTTCTAGTAGTTAAATAACTTCATTTCCATGTTATTTATAATTGTTTATTTAAGTAATATTTTTTTATCTTAACATGTAATCTAGTTATAGTTGCTAATTTCGCTATATATCACAAGAAAAAATTATTTCAAACTATAGTTAATGTTTAATATTATTTAAATATTATTTTTTGTTTAAAATGAAATTCCCTGATTCCCCGCGGGGATCCCCGTTACCCGTTCGGGCCGGGGACGGGGAATAAAAAATAATCCCCGATGGGGATCGGGCCGGGGACGGGGATCGGGTTTGAATTCGGGGATGGGGGCGGGGATAGCACTCCCCGGCCCCGAAGTGCCCCGATGCCCATCCCTAGAAGAAGATTTTGGAGAAAAATATAAAGACAACTTCTTCCTTAATCTTTAGCTTTCTTTTCTCTTCTTTCCAAAAAAATCATTCTGGAACAAGGTGTGGAAATTACTCATTAATTTTCTTTTCTTTTCTTTCCAATTTTTTTTTCTGGAACACAGTGTAAGGGACATAGGGAGTAGTAATTTATAAAAAGAAAAAGTTGTTCTTAATGCCGTATTTATTGCAACTTGTACGATTGTTTTTTTAGTATAGCTTATAAACTAAAAAGTAGTATTTATTTTTTCATAAATCTCTGTATGAAAAAAATTGAACCGAGAATCGAACTAAGGAACCTGACGAAGAACTGAAACATTGCAGATGTGTACTTTGATCTGTGGAAAATCTATATATTACTATATATTAAAGGAGAACACAAGGGTAAAGTTTGCCATTTTAATGGCTGTGAAGTTACAATTTTACCCTTTTATGTTAAAAAATTTCATAAATGCCATTGTTTTATTATTTATACAAAAAACAATATAAATATGTGTTGATCAGGAATCGAACCCCAAACCTTTCTTCAAAGAAGTTCACGTCAAAACCAATGTGCTAATACCTCATTTGTGTCTATTTCAAAAGTCTTAATAGATAAACCACGTCTTCTCCTCTTATTTTATTTACTTTCCTTTTTTTGTTTTAATATTTCAGTTAAATAAAAATATTAGATTGTATTGTTTATATAACTCTTTTTTTTAGATTTTTCTGGAGTTAGACAATACAAGATGAAAAGTGTCAATAAAATAATTGTGAAAATTTTATTTTATCCCAATAAATTATAAAATTGCAAAAATGCTTTTCTTTTTTTATATATCTATTGTTATCTATCGATTTTATTACTATATATTAAACTATTACCAATTTAATGGGTGTGAAGTTACGATTTTACCCCTATTTTTTAAAATATTATAAAAATTTCATCCTTTAATAATTATGTAAAAAATTATGAAATTATGTTTGTGTTGGAATTTGAACCACTAACCTTTTAGTCTCAAACTCACGCCTTAACCAATTCTGCTACAGTTCATTCTTGGTTTTGATTAAAAATCCTATAAGATAAACCACATGCCTTCTCTTTTTGTCTCATCTTTTTTTTTAGTAAATAAAATGTTGGTTCATATTATTTTTAAAATATTAGATGGATACAATTATAAAATATGTTTTAATCGACTGAGCATTCTCTACAATTCTCTTTTTCCGTTTTAAATAACTGATATAGAAAAAAAATAGGTTATACATAATGTAACCGAGTCCAAAAAGAAAAAAGATTTGATTTTAAGAAATAAGTAAATTTAATTATCAAACCATACATAATTAATAATTGTATCACATAACTTTTATGTATATAAAATTTTAAATATGTGAGTCATATTAGAGGATTTTGGTCGACCAACTATTTAGACTTTCAACGATTTAAATATATAATTGGTCTAAAAACATAAATATTTAAATATATACGAAAAAATATTTGAAATTATGTTAAAAAGATGAAAACTCTAAAAATAGGATCTATGTTATATATATATATATATATATATATATATATATATATATATATATATATATATATATATATAGGCCTTTACTCCATACAGAACACTCTTATATAACACTCTTATATAACAAACAACAAAGAACACCTTAGATCTATTAGATCCTTTGGCCCCGCCAGGGGCACCCAATACAAAAAGTTGTTATTTTTTTACCCTCTATCAAGCCAGTAAAAAAAAATAAAAATAAAAATTTTACTGTTCATGATGACGTCACTGATGACGTCATCGTCATGAACAGTAATTTTTAATTTTTAATTATTTTTTTTTTGAGATGATGGGTGGATAGAGGGTAAAAAAATAAAAACTTTTTGTATTGGGTGGCCCCGCCAGGGGCAATGGATATATTAGATATGAGGTGTTCTTTATTGCTTGTTATATAAGGTGTTTGCTATGGAGTCCAACCCTATATATATATATATATATATATATATATAATAAAATAATTAACATTCAAATTAAAATAAAAAAGATATAAAATTTTAAATCATAAATATTACAAAAGTACAATATCTAAAATGATCAATTATATTATAACTCAACTATAAAGTATGGTACTTATGAATTTTTAGATAATGTATTGATCAATATAATTATATATTATAATATATAATTATATAATGGTTGAGTTATAACATATATTTACATAAATATAAGATAAAATCAAAAAATTGATCTTAAATTTCATATACATGCACGGGTCGTTAAGGTTGTCATATGTTACATTGATTGAAATATTTAGAAATTTTAGAAATTGGGTTAAAAAAATAATTCAAAACTAGCGTAAATGCCCGTACAAGGCACGGGCACTGAACTAATTTCTCATCTGAAATATATAGTGTAATAAATATTAGACTAAAACTAAAAATTTACCCAATTTTTTTATTGAACTTCTATATAGTGTAATAAATATTAGACTAAAACTAAAAATTTAAGTTAAAAGTGTATAAATGTATATGTTTAGAAACAATAATTGAAACATTCATAAGGATGACTTTTATTCAATATTAAGAAATTTTGTAATATGTCTCAAAATATAGTCTTACATATACGATCAACTTTTTACATCAAAATCAATAAGTTTACATACGTTTCTATTATAAACAGATAATTTTACTAAGATAATTATTTATATTATACTCAAATGTTCAATTTGACAAAGTTCATTTCACGCAATCGAAAACTAAATTAATAATTTAACAATCATAAGTATTCATGTGATTATTATCGTATGAATACTTATCCAAATTTTATGAAATCTAATCATATTATAAAAAGAAAAAAGTCCATGAGGTTATCTCAGGAGAATTATCTGAGGTTGCAGTGTAAATACATTATGATATTTTTGTAAATATTGAAAACTTTTTAAAAATATCCTGTAATTACGATTATGCCCTCGTGCATTAATATGGAGAATCTTAGTTACCTCAAGTAATTTTCCTAAGGTAACCTCAGGAACATGAAACCCAATTATAAAATATTTGGTTCAAGAAAAAGTTATGCAATATTACAAAAAAAACTATAAAAATATTCGATCGATCGAAATTTTATCATTTTCTTATTTTTAATTACAAAATTATTTTAATATATATAATTTCAGATGAGAAATTAGTTCAGTACCCGTGCCTTGCACGGGCATTTATGCTAGTATTCCTTTACAAACTGTGTCTTAGCTCTAAGAATACTAGGGACTGAATTTCTATCCAAGACCAATGTTGTTCGGGTTGAATTGTCTACATAAATTATTTACAAATTAAAACGGGTGAAGGCCTTAAATAATTAAAAATAAATATTGTTTGCCCAAAATATTGAGCTCCAAATATTTAGGCTTAAATATCGACGAAACAAGTTGTTTCGTCCGTATTGGGTATTGTAAAGATACGTTATTCCGTGCTCCGTATGCCCGGGATACGCCTCACCGTGCAACGTGATACACCTCGGATACGGTAGTACGTGATCCGTATTACAGATATTTATGTTATCCCTTCCGGCGTAACATTCTGATACGTGATTCTTTACTCCGATTGCTTTGTGTTCGGAATTTGAAGTCTACAAATTTATAGAGGTTGTATTCTTTACTCCAGCGATTTGTTTGATTTGTGTCCTTGCGGGGCCATCATGACATTAAGATAAATTAGAGACAAGGCTCATAGGGTCTGGACTCAAAGCAGGCCCACCTGAGAAAAGAGCTTCCATTGAAGGCCATGGTAGGAGATTTAAAGTTGACTTTTTTGAAGTGAAGTTGAGGCAGCAGAGAATAATTGGGAGAGAATAATTGGGAGAGAAGGCTTCACCACTGCTTCACCACTGCGTCCATTGAAGGCATCACTTTTCCCATCGGCGGCGCGTGAGGTTGTGGAGATGAAGATGGGGTTTGTTGTTTAACTCGTTTTCTTTTGATGGGTTTTTGTTTATTCTCCATATTGTGTTTCTTCCACACTCTTATAACAACAACAGGACAAAAGCAATATTTACTTGAAGTTGTAAACTGGCTTAGAGTTCTTGAAACAATCAAGTGAGAGACTTTGATGTGCGTCTCTTTTTGTTGTGAGATTAAAAGAGTGTAAACTGCACCATAACCAACAGACACTTTTTTGATACAAAAGATGATGCTCCATATTAAGTCAGTAATACGGAAGACGATGCTCCGTATTAAGTCAGTAAAAAGGGCCATCATTCCACTTTTCAGTATTCCTTCCATCTCCCCCAAAATCTCTCTTCTCTCTCTCTCTGTCTCGCTCGTGCACTACACACACACACTCACAGATTCCTTCCATCTTCTTCTTCCTCTCTTCCCCACCTTCAACTGCCGCCACCACCACGCAACCTCGTCGGAACTGCTGCTCACCGGCGACGCCTGGTCTCTCCCTCCGCGCGTCTTCCATAGCAGTACACACTCACACCATATATATATATATATATATATATATATATATATATATATATATATATATATATTCACACACACACACGAATATGTATCTATATGTGTGAGTGTGTACACACTCACTATTTATCAAAAATGATTATTTTGGTAATTATTTCAATTAAAATCGGGTCCCAGTCATGTGCATACGTATGCACATAACTGTTTACAAAACATACGGTTTCTGCACCGTTTGATCAACGATTCAACGACCCAGATTTAAAAAAATCAACATCGTATCGCAAAAGCTTTCCGCGGTACGAAGAATACGTACCGTGAAAAGTTTAGATTTTTGGTGTAAAAACATGGGGCATTTTGATAATTTGCCCGTACCGCGGAGAATTTCTGCGGTACGGTGAACAGTGATTTTTTGTGCGGAAGCAGTGAGGCATAGTGACGCCGTAGAACATCTGATTATTAAATTAAACTAGCATAATAACTCGTGCGAGGCACCGGTCATCCTCTAGCAATTGCTATAAATTCTGTATAGTTTTACGATTTAAGGATATTTTTGAATATAATTGCACCTTTTATGTTCATACATATTATAATATCAGTATTTTAATTTATGTATTATTTTATTTATGTATAGATCATATGAGCACTAAGAAAAGGATGTTTTGTAGCATATAAATATATTGTATAGGTAACACAATTTCTTTTAAAACAATGATAAAAAAACATATCATCGATGTGAATAATACTCATCATACAATACTTTCCAAATAAAATTAGTACGCTCCTTAATATTTATTTCTTTAAATATCTCAACAAGATATATAAGTCGCATAGAATTATAATCCGAAATTACGAGAGGGTTGATTCCCAACACTAACATAATTTCTTATATTGTTTGCATAAATATTAAAGGGATGATGCTTTTGTAATTTTTAAACATATAGAGATATTATCGTAAGTTCACAACCATTAAAATGACACATTTTGCACTTGTGTTGTGGTTTAATATATAGTAATAGATAGATTGTGTACCATATTATGAAACCTAAAATATAATATTTTTAAAATAATATGAGTCACCATTATTTTTACTAAAAAATTAAAATAATATTAAAAATAAGATAATGGAGCGGTCGGGTTTGTGTAAAAGGTTTATTAACTCAAAATAATAAAGTCCATGCAGCACAAAGGTTAGTAGGATAAATTGTGTAGAGGATGTTCTAGGTACGATTCACCATAAAAATAAAAGTTACTCATTTTTCCATTTAAATAAGAGAGCGACATTTCATGTAATTTTATAATTTGTAAGGGTATAACTGTAATTTCATAAAGGATTTATTGGCTCAAAAAGCCCCTAAAAATCCCCTTGTTCTCTTATTATATATAGAAAGAATGGATGGATGTGTACCATATTGTGAAACCTAAAATATAATATTTTTAAAGTAATAGTAAAATAAGATAATGGAAAGGTCGGGTTTATGTAAAAGATTTTTTAAATCAAAACAAAAAAGTCCATGTAGCGCAGTGGTTGGTAGGATAACTTGTGAAGAGGAGGTTCTAGGTTCGATTCACCGCAAAAACTCATTTTTTCCCATTTAAATAAAAGAGTGGCATTTCATGTAATTTTATAAATTGTAAGGGTATAATTGTAATTTTACATGGGATTTATTGGCTCAAAATTATATCCTTGTTGCTCTATTATATATAGAAAGAGAAGAGAAAAGATTCACTAACAAAATCTAATTAAAGTCATCTTGTATTGTCTCGAAATTATTTTAACTTTAACTAATCTTTTCCAAGTTTTTTCTTAATTTTTTACAAAACAAATAATAAAAAAATATCATTACTCTTTCCACATTGAAATGACGGTTACAAACAATATTTTGCTATAAGATCAAATCAGATTCTTGATTAGTTAAAAAAATGGTTGATCTTGATCAGAGTAAAATTTTCTAGCCACAAAGCTTATGTGACAACACTCGTCTCCACTGTCGTTGCTAGATGGTATATGTGTCTGTCACTTTTCATATACCTGGGTAATTCTAATGATGCACTCCAAGTGTTTGATTTTATTCCTTGAAAGTAACACTGAATATCTTTTTTTTTTTAGTACGCATTTGCCATCTGTTGTTACGAAATCGATGAGCGAGAATTGAACTCTAGGACTTACCACTTGAGCTATCTCGTTGCGCTCAACACTGGATTTTCATATGCATGGCAATATATTTACTTGATCATTTTATACTTTTTCCTGTATTAAATTATATTTGTGGAGCTATTTTTTTTGTTTATTTTTGTTGTTACTAATTTAATAAATTAGCATTATAGCATGTTCCTTGGTGACTGGTGTTGCTGCATTGGGATAAATGTGTGTGTTATGGAAGCAGACTCTTGGTTTATTGTTTACGAGGAAGATATCGTAAAACTATACATTTAAGTCATCCTGCCTCCGTTTGTCTTGGGCCAGTTGGATATATATTATACGGAGTTTTTTTGGTTTGACTTGGTTCTAAGCAACCACACTCCTCGTCGTCCTGGCAGTGAAATTGGTATAGTATTCTCATGTGTGCAGTCGAAAGGATAATAGACTGTGTACTAGAATATTTAGTAATTCAGGATTTTTGTTGATGCTTTCGAATTTGTAGGATATCTTGCAGGTGACAGCAGACAAAGGACTTGAACTTCTGCGAAAAGATAATATGTTTTGTATTCTGGTGAGTTTCGAATTTCAGTTCACTGTGCATAATTAGTGTCATGCATTCTCTTGAATTTATTATCTTCTAACTCCAGGTGACATAGATAACAAGACTCGCTTTATACGCCTATCAGGTACTCTGAGTTTTGGTTTTTGGGTGGTAAAGAAGATTTTACTGCTAAACATAGAAGGATAAAAAGATAAAGTTAGATATGCGGCCTATCCTTGTATCCATTAGGTTGGCATTAAAAGAAGTAGAAAGTTTTACGCCTACACTATCCAATAATTGGATCTTGTCTTTCCGCAAACAACCACGAGTTTAACTCCTTTTCTATTTTCAGTATCGGCAGATTCTTTCTTTAAGCAAGAACCTAGAGGCTATATAACAATACTTCAACAGATAGTTAAGCACAGTTATGCATCGGATGTTCAAATTTCTTAAGTTATGGGGGTCCAGAGGATTTGAGGCTCAATTTAAGTTATAAATATATAATGCATGCGTATTTGTTGATCAGTGGTAATAGAGATGACAAAAACATGTGACATATGTTGTGGTTATCAATAACTGGATAACTGAATGCATGCTGATGTTAATTTGGGCAGCACGTGAATATGCGGATAGTCTGGTCAGCCAACTTATTTGCAATGTGTTATAACATAGATCTGAGGTCTATGCTCTTTTCTGTATGAATTAAAAGGTTGGGCTTCATGCTAGTATCTGGTTACCAAATATGGGTCTCTTTCACCTTCAGTACACAGGGTTATCTCAACTTGTTTTCCAACGTAACCAGAAAGTTTATGAAAGAAAGAAAATATTAAGTCTCGGGAAATTTCAACAGTTGGTTGTGTTTAGGTTTTACTTTCCCCTACTTGTAGAAGTTATATGACTGCTACTAGTTGCTCTATGATCTCTAAAGCTACAAGCCTACAACCTGAAGAAAGAAATTTCATAGACGAGCGCTAGCCAGAGTGTTCATAAAGTTTGTCAACCAAGTGATTTCTTTTGCATTTTGTTTGATAGGGTTGGTACCTGTTGTATAATTTAATAAACAGCTACGGTCATTGCTGATTGTTGTCAATCTTATTAAGTAAATGTATCGTTTGGATCTTCCCCCCCCCCCCCCCCCCCTTCTCTCTATCTATATCTCACATGCACCAAATATCTAATTAATCAGATGCCATGATAATTTAATGATAATAATAAATAAAAGAAAGGCGAGATTTTGTTTTCGTCATTTATAGCAAAGTAAGATGCCAGTTGATGTTGAGTTGCCATTACGGTGGATATTTGCCCTGAAGCTGATCCAAGAGACCAAGAGATGATACTTTTACAGTAATGTTTATGCTTTAATGTGCTTCTTGTGATAGTTGACATTCTGTTCTTTAGGCTTTATCTGGTCTCTGTTTTATGATGCTTCAGCTTGTAGACTTCTTGTTTCTGGCTTTCTCGTAGTACACAGCAATCAAATTTGTTACAAGGGGATTGCAAGGCACTGTACTTAACTCGAAGATTTGTTACTGGACTCGGTCAAAAGCATTGTCCTTCGGTTTGCCTTGTGTAATTGCCTAGTTGGTGATCAGGTAAATTTTTAGTTAGTTTTTGTTCGTTTCTTATGCTGGTTTCCATTATTCTTCTATTCTTTATTTTTTTTCTCAAAATGCGTAGAGTTGGTACAGTCATAGATGTCAAGGAGTCGCTATGAAAACCTTAACTTCTAATAAGCTATTTGTGGTTCCCAGGTTCCATATTTTTATCCAGTATATCTTCTTAATTTGTCAAGAGTCTGATACATTTTTGTGGTCAAACATGACATGCTTGAGGATGGACTTCTTAGTTCCAACTATCAGAATCAAGGTGTTTTTCGTATCCTCTTTGTAAGAGCAAGTGCAGTGGACGAGCCCAAGTCCACTGACATTTTCTTCTTTTTGAAGCCAAGTCACCAAAAACCGGGCTTGATAAATTAAGTGGCCAACTAGCTCCAATGCAAAGCCCAAGTCCAACTTTTAGTAGGTCCTACTTAATTATTATTTAATTTGTTATACAATTATACAGAAAATCAAGACATGAGCTGAGTTTAGTAGGAGAGATAATAAAAAAAAAAAAGAAAAGCCTGCCATGCACACAGACTTGGCCAGCCCAAGTTCCCGGGCCTGGCCAACTCTTTTGTTTCTCTCCAACGGTGATAAAAAACCCAAGTCTGCCACATCATCCAGTTGGGCTCCCATTGCACTTGCTCTAACACCTAGAGGGTGTTTGAGATTGCTTAAAATAAGTTACTTTTGACTTAATGGGGGTGTTTTTAACTTAAAGGGAAAAGTGAAGTTGTTTACTTTAAGTTGAATGAAAGTGTTTGGGTAATTTTACTTAAAGTTAAATGGGGGTTTAATAATTTTGACTTAAAGTGAAATTTGACTTTAAAAAATTTAAAAATTATAATATTTAAACTTTACAAGAATTGTGAAAAAAGAAAAAAAAAAAAAAAAAACTCCATAAGTCAAAAGTACCTAAATGGAACTTCTGACTTAAAGCAGTTTTTTAACTTAAAGCCGGCTTAAAGCCATTATTGCCAAACATGCACAAAACAACTTAAAACCAGCTTTTACTTTAAGTTGGGTTTCCCAAACAGGCTGCTAGTATTGTATTAAGTTTTAACTATGTTTCTTACATTGTTACTACCCCACAAGAAAGTTATCTGTCCAGCCTTAAATACAGAAACGCGAAACTAAAGTAGGAAACCTTTAAGTCTCTCCAATATCCATGGCTCTAATATACGCAAGAAGTGGGTTTGTTGATGAAGCAGTTTAGTTGCTGAATCTTAAAAGAGTGTTTCAAGGGAGAATTTGGAATCTTCACTTTCAGTTTAAAGTTTAAGTTCAAACTCACCTTCTTGTTTATAGTCCCCTCTTATCTCCTAAGAAGAACCACATACTTGAAATTCTTAGGCAAATTCACTTGTTCCAGTAACACCTCAACATAAGTGTAACTTTGATTAAGAACTATTGTTATATCTTAACTGGGTCAAGTGTGGCCACAAACCATGTAGCCTACTCAACCTACACTAAAATTTAAGCGTCTTGGATGAAATTACATCCTCAACCCTCCTTTCAAATCCCAACTTGTCATACGGTGTTTTTTGGGCGTTATTAAACACAAGCCCAGTATTTGTTTTAGCACCGCAGAAGCAACCATATATCACAGCCATATGTATCAAATTTAACAAATATATACACTGCACATACTCAGCTCAAAATCGAAGTTGTAGAACATAATAATCAAAAGACATGTCAATTCACTTAAAAATGAGAGACTGGAATTATTGTTTTTCGCTCTACGTCAGCTTTTCATAGAAAATATTTGTTTACGCACACACGTGCGCGCACTGGTACATATATTCATCCTGATAAGATAACATACGTATCATAGAATCTGTTATACCCTTTACTGGTCTGAATAATCTTTGTCGTGTTTACATGTCAGTCTTTTTTTACGGAAACAAAACGTCACTTTTTGGTGCTGTTTAAAATTAATTGTTTTGTCGCCAAATTGTCGAAAATGGCAGTCCACCGACGAGCCACTCGGTGTCACGTTTAGTCACCTAATTGGACTCTTTTGTTAACATGGAGAGAAAGAAGAAATGAAGCAAGGTATGCAGAGAAGTATAAAGATATAAAGACAGAATATTGTAGGTGGTTCCACAGAGAATACTCCCCCATGTTCATTAGCATTAAAAGTCAGTCATAGTAGCTTTTCTGAATAGCTGTCATGTGTTCCACAGTTTCTGTCAATTATTTACATTTGTCTAACCCTTTCTGTGAGAAGTTGAGATGTAATTATGAGCAGACAGAAAATTCAGAGAAGGAAAAAAGTGAATGTTGCACTGTATTATCTTTTGTTTCTGGCCTAGTGGGTTGATGCCATGCTTCAAAATTACTCCTACTCAATTCTTCATCAAGAAGTCGACCACTAGCCAAAAGAGAGTTGAGTATTCCAGTTTCACCTCTAATTTTGATTATTTATGGTTGTTTTTGTTTATATTTTCAATTATGAAGCTCTGTATTGTGGTTGTCCTATACATTTTTTTAAAAAACAAGAAATCTATGTTTTATATTGGTTTCGATTTTCGAATCGAATGAGAACCTGAAAATGAGAATTACAGATCTTGCACACATTTCAAACCACACAAGGGAGGTTGAGCGAGCATGTCCCTCGAATAAATACTACCAATCCGTCGATGAGTTGCCGTTTAAGTGGCGAAAACTGAAATCTATCCTGTTTAAGTGGCGAAAACCGAATACGATAGATTTCGATTTTCCCCTCCCGTTTGTAATTATTGTGTACTGTATGTGCAAATTAGTTGTTGCTACCACGAAATATTTAAGTTTGCGCCTGCACATTTTTAAGATTATCTTCGAAACCGCACCCACCAGTAAAGCTAGAGAAATTAACAGGCTGAACATTGGAAATTACGCATAAAGTTTACGAATAAAGTAAGAAAAAGTATGCTCTGCTTAACTCTATAATCTAATTTCGTAGGCGTCGTACTCTTTGCATGTCGTACAAATGTCATCGTCCTGTCTCTTTTACCTGAAGGGGTAAAAAAAATAGGACTCGCTCTCCATAGATTAGGGTGTATAAGGAATCTTATTGCACATGATCCGAAATTTGAAAAGCACTTAATATAAATAAATGTTCTTAAATTTGAAACGATTCCTATATAAGTATTATACATGATCCCAAATTTGAAACGATTCCTATATATTATAAATGATCCTAAATTTGAAACGATCCCTATCTCATTTCGAATTTTATTAATTTTCGAATATTTATTTTTAGATAAATGTGTTATGGACTTATGGGTGTGAAGTCAATATGGTACTCACTTTAAATTTCACTTGAAATGATTTGAAAGCAATTTTTTTTGCCAACAAAAGGAAGAAATATGGTACTACCACTAAAATTTATCACACACGATAAACAATATAGTAGACATATATTGCGTCGAAAGATAAGGTATTTACGACCTATATATTTGATAATAAAAAATATATTTTTGTTGCTAAAAATAATAACAATAAAATATGAGTTGGTTGTTTTCGAAAATAAATATTTTTATTACCATTCATTTAAGCAAAGATAACTAAAGAAGTGTTTTAAACGTTGATCGATTAATCAATAGACCGATGAGTCCTGTCTGTTTAAGTAGAAATCGAGTTAAAAAATGATTTTTTGAAAATATCGGTAAAAGGTCAAGTGAGACAGAATTAATCAATCAAAAGATTAAAAATCTGTATTAATTGATCAAAGTTGAAAAAAAACAATTTCAAAAGAAAATTAATTTTTTAGAAAAATATTAATAAATAGTATACTAACCCCTTTTTTTTTTTGTAAATCTTAACATGTGAATATCAACATTCGATTAATAATATATGATATTTATTTATAAATCTTTTTGCAATTTGATGATGTTAAAATAAAATAAAACATTATTATTTACTAAATTAAATTATTTCTGATAAATATTTCAATTAATCAATCAAATTAATTACCAATTATCTAATTAGTCATTACAAGTTGATGCCTCTACCAATCCGATTTCCAACATGAACTAAAGTAACAAACGCACCCCGCACCTATCATGTTCTTATCCAAATAAGCTGGCCCCACATTACACATTTGCTCTAGATAACGTTGACCATGTTAGTCAACCGACATTGTTGGGGTGTTGGTTTGAACTCCAAGAGATATACTGAAAAGATTTTTGTGGCTTGGTGGTAGATCTGTAATGTTTGCATTGATTTTGGGCTGCTGTTGGATATTGTAAAAACTTACTTTTCACAACTAGAATTTGTTCATATAATGAGATATTTCATTCGCGGCATGTTATAGCTGGGTTTCGACATGTAGATAGCTGGGGTTTCACTTTCGGCATGTCTATAGCTGGTCTTCGGCATGTAGATAGCTGGGGTGTTTCTGAACAATGAGCTATAGGTGGTGCGTATATGAAGGTCATTTGCGATATTACTGGCTTCAGGAATGGTGCAAATTGGATTGATCGGAAAGCTACTTTAATCTTTTTTAATTCAAAGAATATTATTATTCATGATGTAAAACAGTCTGTAAACATAAGCGGCTACTTGGTTAGTTCGTTTATTTGTTTCCTGTCAGATTGTACTGTCAGTTCAGGGTTTTGTCCTGGCTGTGATTGGTTTGATGCAAGTTAATACAATTTCTTATTTGTCAAAAAAAAAAAAAATTAAGGGTTCTTAGAGCATTTCCATGGTATTGATTAAATTGATTGGCTAAAATGATACTCCCTCCGGTCCATTATATAAGGCATTTGACTTTTCTCCACGTAACTTTAGGTGCTTTGACTATATAGCTAAAATTATTATTTTTTAATTTTTCCTTTTTTGAATAAAAATATGATACTTTAATTTTTATTTAGAAAAACAAATTTTAAAAAATAATAATTTTAGCTATGTAGTCAAAACTCCTAAAGTTACGTGCGGAAAAGTCAAATGCCTTATATAATGGACCGGAGGGAGTATAAAATATTGATTATGTAAAATTTATTGAACCTGTAAGGCATTGTGCTTCGACGGTATTGGCTATAATGATTGGTTATTTTTTAAAAATAGTATGTTATTATTATTTCAATTTGTTATAAATAGAATATATTATTTTATTATGGTAATAGATGATGTGTAATCTTTTTACAGGTCTCTAGCCGTTTGACAAATATAGCCAACATTGGCTAAATATTTAGACAACGGGAACGTGTGATTGGAGTGAAGAATTTTTTACATATTCTCTATCACTTTTATTTATGCTATCATTTATTCAAATTTACCTAAGGGTTTTAGAGGGTTGGAGATACTCTTATAAAATACTACTCCCTCCGTCCCAGCCAGTTCTTTACTTAGCGGCTGGGCACGGAGGTCAAGGATAGTGGGTGTAAAGTGAGTGTAATATTGTTAAAATAAATGAAGTAGTGGGTGTAATAGTGATTTTATTGTTAAAATAAGTTAAGTAGTGGGTGTAATAGTGATTTTATTGTTAAAATAAGTTAAGTAGTGGGTGAAATAGTGTAAAGTATTGTTAAAATAAGTGAAGTAGTGGGTGTAATAGTGTTAAAACTTACTATTTTGGGTAATGTAAAGAAATGGTGGGACGGTCCAAAAAGGAAATTGTAAAGAAATGGATGGGACAGAGAGAGTATGAATTAAAATCATAATTTACAAAATAAAAATAAAAAAATTATCTATGGCGTCAAAATATCTTAAATTGGTTACCAAAAATTTAAAATATTAAAATGAAGAAAGGTATTACCACACATTACGTAGAATGAGAATTATAAGTACTTAATTTTTTTATTTAAATATCAATATAAATGAAAATTACATAATTATTCATGATAATATAAAATTCTAAATTTAAATACTCTTAAAAATGGTGCAACAAGATGGTGATGGTTTCCAAATTCGAGCGGAGAGAATGTAATGAAATTTATACTCTTATTTAGGAAGATTTGGAAAAGTGTTTAAATTTTGATTATTTATTTCATTCATTTTCACACAATTTAAATTAAAATTTTTAACCCACATATTTTGGAAAGAATGCTTCACTTCCTTCTTCTTCATCATCATTTTCCGTGTAATCTTAATCGTAAAAAACTTCTTGTCCCCAATATTTGTTCACTATTTCTCTTAACATTCATTTTCTTCACAAATTTTGTTTACAATTTTCATTCCATTTTTTCCCTATTACATTATTCCCAAATGAACACAACCTTGGTATATATTGGTTTTGTAGTTGCTTTATTAATATTTTATAATATATTTGTTATTATGATTTTTTTTGTTAAAAATAGTTTTTATAAAATTATAAATTATTTTTTCAATTTTTAATGATAATAAATTAATAATATGCATGTGTTTTGTACTTATATGTATACTAAAATTATTACGAAAAATATGTTAATTTATAATAATAATTAATTAAGTTGATGATAAATATTTTATTAATTTTATTCTTTATTAATTTACTTTAAATTTTATTGTTGATGAAAATTAATATATTTGTAATTTTTAAATTATTAAATTATTATAGGATTTTTTGTAATTAGTATATTTAGATTCTCTATTAAAGATTTTAATTTGAATTTTTGGATTGTTTTTTAATATATTTATAACTTTAGTACCTAATCTAGAATCTTTGCAAAACAAAATGTTAATTAATTGATTTGTGTTGATTTTTTTAGTATAAATTTTAAAAACATGTTTGTTGTAAAATATAAAAGAATTTTTTTTATTACTTTTTTTAAAAATTAAGTTTTCTTGAAATATTTTTATGTGGTAAGATTTTTTTTAATTAGATTTTTAACGTTAGTCTAAAATACCTTTGTACTAATTTTAGTTAATAACAATTTCCTCAACTTTAATTTTTTGCTTGTTTGTTAAATTAAAAAATGCATTAATTAATTGGTAGTGAATTAAGATGTTAGTAATAATTTATAAAAGATGGTAATAATTTGTTTAGTAGTTACAAATCGAATAAAAAAATTACTTTTGTTTAACAAATATTTTTAAAAGGCGGTAGTGGTGCAAATAAATTTTTTTTATAAAAATATTTTGTTTACTAATTTCTTTTCAACGAGGTGAGAATCACAAATTATGTTTAGTCACGAAAAAAAGTTACATTTGATTATGCTTTTTATAAATTGTATTTTTATAAATATTTTTAAAAGATGGTAGTGTTGCAAAATTTTTTGAAATTTTTCTTATAAAAATCATTTGTTTAGTAATTTCTTTTGAGAAAAACATATTATATTTATTTACAAATTGAATAAAAAAATTTACATTTGTTTATATTTTTTATAAATTGCATTTTTATAAATATTTATAAAAGATGGTAATAATTTGGGGTGAAACCCCTGTATATCACTTTTAGAAGTGATTGTGCCCAAAATAACACTATGCGCGCGAGGTGACCAAAATAACATTTTGAACACGCATTGGCGGCATGCGAATAGGACTACGCATTTACACAATGCGTGCACTGCGTAAATCAAACTTCTGTAGATTGAACAGTACATGGGTATACGCATGTTGAACATGCGTGGATGCAGATGCGCATGCCAATCACTGTTCATCTCCTTCCACAATCGCGTCGGACGCTATTTTTCGACCAAACTTTGACCATGCCGTTGATCCCTTTTCCGACATCGAGCACTACTATCCTATATACCAAAACACTCATCTACTCCCCCTTTACAACCCTGTACCCTTCGATTTCCATTTGTTTCGCCGGATTTGAAAGGCCCAAAACCGAACTCTTTTCTCAGATCTGTTTTCTGACGAGCCGGTACACGCCCCTGCGGGGCCAAAAAACAACAAACAAACGGATCAAAATGGAGAGGAAGCTCTAGGCTTCGTTTTGATACCCTCAGGAGTAGTGGAGGTAGCTGGAGGGGGGAGAACGGATGGAGGAGACGGGGAGGCGATAGAGAGAATGGGAGAGACGCCGGCTGTGTTTTGGAAAAAATGACGCCATATGACGTCATTGCGCATCTGGGAAATGCGTTACCCCAGATGCGCAAGTTGAAAATGCGTATCACCAGCTACGCACACCGCCATTGCGTAGTCTCATGGTTATTTTGGGCACTGTTCGCGCGAATCGTTATTTTGGACAGTTGGGTTGCGTTTTTGTGTTATTTTGGTCATTTTCTCAATAATTTGTGTAGTACATACAAATTGAATAAAAAAAATTACATTTGTTTATGTTTTTTTATAAATTACATCTTTATATATATTTTTAAAAGATGACAGTGGTTCTCTCTCCCTTCTAACCCTAGCTTCCATTTAAAAAGTTTTGAGGGGGCTTCCATCGGTTCTCACCGGTGGAAAGCCCCAATTCCTTTTCGTTTTTTCTGTTTTCCTATCTTATTTTACATTCAATAAAGCTCCCAATTTATTTGGATTTGAAAAAGTTCCCAATTTATTTAGGTTGTGTTAGTCTCTCCTTGTGAGAATTTGGTTTTTTGTTTTGATTAAGTTGTGGTGTGTTCCATGGTCGAGGGTATAGATTGGCAAAATTTTCATGTTTCTCTCCTTTGTGAGAAGTTTGTTTTTCGGCTCTTGATTGTGAGCATGGGTCTTGATTTAGTAATGAAATTTTGTATGGGATTACAATTCTGGTCGATAGCTCAAACGATGGTTCCATCAGGGCATGATGAAGAACGTACCAATAATCCAACGAGGATGCACGAAGTGGGTACTTGTATTTGTATACACATTATCTTCAAAATATCGGTTGACTGTCTCTTCATGAGAACAGGCGATTGCAATTTACTGTTTGTTCGACTCGATCATTGGTGTAGATGCCATATGGTTTTTTATTATTGAATTAATTCCTTTGTTTTTCAAAAAAAAATGACAATGGTGCAAATAAATTTTTCTTATAAAAATACTCTGTTTAGTAATTTCTTTTCAAAAATGTGAGAAGCACAAATTATATTAGTTACAAATCGAATAAAAAAAGTTACATTTGTTTATATTTTTTTACAAATTGCATTTTTATAAATATTTTTAAATGATGGCAGTGTTGCAAAAAAAAATATTATAAAAAAAGTTGTTTAGTAATTTTTTTAGAAAAACAAATTATATTTAATTACCAATTGAATAAAAAAATTTATACTTATTTATATTTTTTTTATAAATTGCAATTTTATAAATATTTTTAAAAGAGGATGAGAATCCCATTTTTTAAAAATAAATGGGTCTGTGAAGTTATGTCCTATAAGACTCATGACGCACGCTGATAATATGTTGATATTTACTTTCAATCACGACCACCTTACAGGATATATCAATGTTGTGAAAAGCACAAATCGGACCTAAGCGAAAAAACTACCTTCTAGCGCTTAAGCGGTAAAGCGGAAGCTTAAACGATTTTAAAAACGAATCATTAAACGGATCGTAACTAAATAAGTAAATCTATATAATTATATGCATGTGTGTATATATATATATATATATATATATATATATATATATATATAATCATATATAATTATATAATGATTATGCAATCTTGTACCAATTACAATGACATAAATATTAAAATAAATAATATTGTAATAATAAACGCAATTACAAAATTATATTTAAATAAAAATTTAATTTTTTTAAATTAGTCCGCTTAATCATGCTTATTTCCGTTTAAACCCGCTTAAATCCGCATAAATTCGCACGAAACACTTAAAAATCTGATTATACACTAATCGAGGCGTTTAAGACCCGCTTCCGCTTAAGAGGCCGCTTAATGCGCTTTTTAGAACATTGGGATATATATATAGGAACATACAAATTAAATACCCAAAATAATTGTGAGCCATCTAGGTTTTTTTCTCTCAACCAAAACAGTCGCCTCTCCCTTTTCTCAAATATTGTCACCGGGGCTTTCACCGGATTTTCCGGTGGAAAGCCCCAATCCTGTAACATCCCCAGATCCGGGGTATCGTGTTACCGCAAAACTGAAATGACTGAAAGGGAAATAAATATATACAAGGTACCGAAAGGTACAACATCCAGGTTACAACAACAGTTTAGAAAAGTGCAACCATCCAAATAACAACTAGTCAAAAGTGAAATATGATGTCTATCTGTCTAGTCTGCATCAGGGAAACTAAATACACTGAGACTATCCCTACCAAAAATCGACACTACTATGTCCGTACAAGACTAGACAACTAGACCAATACATCACCATCCCTGCAGTTAGCCACGACGGTGAAACATCATCCGAACCCTCCTCATAGCGATGCGAAAAACCTCCTCTGCGTCTGCCCTGGATACCATGCCATGTCCATCGCTGGGTAACTGTCGCACTCTCACTCGAGCCCTCAGCTCTATGCGGGTCACTACCCTATACATCTCTCTAGCTCTGGCACGTCTCCCATCATGGTGCCCCATCCGGGCGGCTCTCTCCGCTGCTAGCTCACTCCGGGACTCTGCCAACCGGGCCTCAACTATCGCCAGCTCTGTAGTCAGTCTGCTCATCATATAGTGATGCACAGCTACTGGTATCCCCTCAAGTGGGATATGGGGAGGAGTAGAGGGATCTGTCGGCTGTGCGGCCTCTATCTGCTGTGGCTCAGGGGTCAACTCCTCAAACTCATCTGAAAATGGACTCACAGGTAGTGGTGGTGGTGGTGGTGTAGGGGCTTTCTCAACAGAGAGGGGTGGCACACGAAGTCCAGAACTCCCTACGGCATCATCCACTGGCTCATCAACATCTCCCTCAGCGCCCTCATCCATATCCTGTCCTAAAATAGCAGCCATCACCTGCTTAGTGGTCATGTCAGTATCCTCCTCCATCACCCTAATCTCAGATATCAACCAACTCTCCTCTGGATCCTCCTCATCAACATCCTCAGCAACTATCTCAGTATCCTCTCCTGCCTGGACCTCCTCCGGGTCCTCCTCCTCCTCAGACTCAATAACATCAGTATCAGCATCAGCCTGGACTTCCTCAGGGTCCTCCTCCTCCGACTCAATCACCTCAGTGTCCTCATCAGGCAAGTGCTCATAATATGGGTCTCTGGTCCAGAACATATCCTCATCATGCTATCTCGCAAATGCCTCCTGGGCAGCCATGTCGCTCGCCTACACAAGACGAACTGTATTATTATCATGATACTTAAAAGCTCCCATAAGGGTTTTATGTAAACTTGGCAAGAGTTCTTATTATCTTTGTGAATTTATTATTATATAACGTCGCATCCTCTCTTTGGATATATAACTCTCGCTTTGATACTATGTCTGTAACATCCCCAGATCCGGGGTCCGGGATCGGGTCGTTACGGTCTCAAATTCCATGTACAACATTTGACTTGAACTTAAAATAACCAAATATCATTATGTGACCCCACAATCATATCCACTCACACACACACAACAGTTATAGTCCCAGAGATGAAATTGAAATAGTTCTCACATTAAAGGATTTACGAATAAAAGTTATTATAATCCAAAAGGAGTAACAAAATCAGTTTAAAGTTCTTGCCGTTAATTAGGATTAATTATACATATAATTAAACTGGAAAACAAAAGCTGCCTATCTATGCTACCTCAGTAATGGCAGCGATAATATCAGCGGGTAGACCTCTGGCTGGGGTAACCTGCTTGCGCCGAGTGCACCTTACGCGGGCCATTCTACCTAGCTGTTGTTATGATATAATAAAATAAGTAAGGGTGAGCAATAGCCCACCAACAATAACATAACTGAACAGTGATATTATATGCAACATTTCAAATATCTTTGAAAACCATATGATATGCATTAACGAACATAGTACCAATATAAGGTATAAGATGAAGTTACAAGTTAACTCAAAATATTATTATTCCGTGGAAATATCTGCTATGTCAAAGATAATCAAGATATTATCAATCTTCATAATAGAGGAATTTGCAGGAAGAATATTGCAATTCCGGTTCAAACACTTTTCAACCCTGCCAACACTAATAATGTTGCAGAAAATTCCACTTGGACAAATGAACTAATTTTGGAGCATTGACACTGATAACATTCACGATGATCAGTCGCAGGTTATGCTCTCCACTTTTGTTCTCTACATGTAGAAGGAAGCACCGATGAATTTACTTGTCTACCGCCCTCTGGAACCCCCCGACAAACGGTGGGGCCATTGCTGGACCGGCGCCACTCGGCCACTTACGCGGCTCTTAGTTCGTATAACATCCATAACTCTGAAACATAAAGTTCGTCCCCCTTTCCCCAAGTATAATACTTGTTGATAAGACTCCACAAAGTAGTCGTATCTAGGTGGAAAGGAAAATTCATTAATATTTCCCAAGCTGCTGCTTGTTAATGGATACCAACTTGTTCCAACACTCTTACCCCTCGAAGGATGAGTGGGTACACAAGATTCAACGAATAATAGCACTCAAGTTTCGAGTGAAAAGAATAGTTCCAAAAGTTTATGACCGGGTAGTCACAAGATAAATAACATTTCTCAAGTAAGGTCCCCTTATAATTTGAGAGATGGATTTGAATGAAGAATATAATTTTGAGAACTTTTCTTGATATAATAGTATTAAATAGGCTCGAAATAATTTACATAATACTCGAAAGTCGAAGATAATATTGGAATGAAATAAATCATTTTTAACCGAGTTAGAAGAATTAAATAAATATTCCAAAGAATATTTATTAAGTCAAAAATATTGAAGGAATAATCCTAATATAAAATATTTCTCGGAACAATCCTCGAATAAATATTCACAAATAATATTCATTAAATAATTAATGAATATTTAAAGAAATAGTACTTACCAAATAAATAAAACTCGGATGAATCTTCGAAATAATATTCACTGAACAAATAGTAAATATTCAAATTAGTAATACTTATCAAATAAAACACGAACCAATATTCGAAATAATATTCACTGAATAAATAGTGAATATTCCAATTAATATTATTGATTTGAAGGAATAATTACCAAATGAATATTCGAAACAATATTCGGTAATCGAATCGACTTTAAATGAATATTGAAAATAAAATTCGTTGAATAAATGAAGTTCAAACGAATATTCAAGATAATATTTATTAAATGAATAAAGCTTAAAAGGAATTTAGAAATAATATTTAATAGGTAAATAATCTCGAATGAACATTCAAATTAATATTCATTAAATAAATAATGGGAAAATATTTACTTAGATATTTCCCTCCGAAAATCATCGCGATACATCAAGAAATACTGACTCCCGGTCTTTAATCAAAGAATGAGTTTCAGATGCCCTTCTCTAAGGGTCTTAGCAATATCCGGCTTATAATAGATACGTTAACTATCTAGATTATAACCAACAATTATTCGAGGAACATGTATCACAATATATCTTGAATGTAGGCATGCATGCTATGACATATGTAACACAAAAATCAAATCATATATATATTCACAACAACAGCCTTTAAAAAGGATTTGAAACTTGCCTGGTAGTCGGGTGTGGGTCGAGGTAGTGGTAGCGTGCCCTGGGTCTGCTCTATGATCTATAAACAATCAGAATGTCCGAGATTAATTACTTAACACTTTTTAAAAAGGTTAAGTATAATTTAACTTAAGTCGAAACACATTTCCAAGTTATCTCGTTATACACCATTTAGTGTAACTCTTTTTATCGCCGATACGATCCGACATTTGTTCGCTATCAAGACATGCCATTATACTTACACTTGGTATATACCTAAGTCGTGTAAGTTCTAAGGTCGGTCATTTACGAACCAAGATTATACCTCGAGTTTTTATCGCTCGTTTTCTAAGTAATTTACCAAAGTTATAATCAAGTGTGCTTTTAAGGGTTTGTTCGCGTTTAACCTTGATTCGAACATTTTTATAAATTCGGAAAATGATCCGTTTGACATGCAATTTTCTCTCACACCTTCCTTTTTATCTCTAGTATTTAATTACCATGATTCGTCACTGTATAACTCATTTTACAAAGGTTCAATTTCAGTTACGAACTTGCTTTTACGGTTTCGAACCACTTTTACGAATTTAACCATAACTCCTAAACCGTAAGTCCGTTTCACATGATCTGTATATTAAAACGAATCTTATAACATAATCTAACTTATCATGGCAGAATACGAAGCTAGACAGTGAGTTATAGCTACTGTCAAACGTGATTTCTTAAGGTTTAATGAAATTTCGGCATTACGACAGCTATAAATCGAACGTTCCAAAATTCGTAACATCAAAACCAAGCCACACCGGGCATCCATACAACTCATACTCATGATATGCATCTTAACAAGTCCAAGAATATCATGCTTCACCATAATAATCATCATGTTACTAAAATCACTAAACTACTAACTAATCATGCTTATAACATCACCAAAATCATAACTAAGCTAAATCATCCAAAAACACTCATAAATCTCAAAACAAGAGCTAGGGTTTCAAGTGGTATACCTTCTTGAGAGTATGTACTAGCCTTCCTAAGCTTGGTATGGTCCTTGTCTAGCCTTAACAAACTTAGATCAACCAAAGACACAAGAAAAACAAAGATTAGTTCTTGAAAACACTATTCATCATCACCTTTGATGATTTATTTGAAAATGGTAAAAGAAGAGATTGAAGCTAGGATTTTTAGGAGATTACTTTTATGAAATATAGGACTCACAATAAAAGTTTCAAGATCAAACAAGAAGTGGAAGTGGGATTTTGATCCTTGATTTTAAGAAGAAGCCGAATGCTCCATTTTTGGAGAGAATGGAGTTGGTTGCTTTGTTTGTTTGGTTTAATCTCATCCAAAATGTATTATTGGTATGTATAGATAATATCTAGTCCATAAAGCTACTTTAATAAAGTGATGATGCAATGTCCAGTTTGGCATCGTCTTAATCATATTCTCATTTCCACCAAAAACACTATTCACTGCTTATTCTCTTTCTATTTTTATATTAATAAAAATGTCCTTGTTCTCTTTCGGGTGTTCCTTAACCCTTTTACGGAACCACTGGATTAATAACCGATATTGATTTGGATGACATGAGAATAATTCTCCTGTTTGGAATTACCATATCTTATTTCCCTAGGAGATATATTATTCTAATCTATACTATCGACCAATAACATTCTTCATGACATATAAATATCAGAATCTAAATTCATTCCATTCATTCATTAGAACAATCGTTACATCGCAGTCGTAATCACTATTCACCTTTACATTGATACAAAAGAAAAGTTTTAATTCTATCAAAAATCTGGGTTCTTACAAATCCCTTAGTTTTATTTCATCTCTCTTGCTAATCTTTCTATTAAAGCTTGATTTTTATCATTTTTTTCAATAAAACTTCTTAGATCATAAATCATCGGAGCATCCGGATTTCCGTCTTCTCCGATCTAGCGGGTGGTTCTTCGATTCTGAGGGGTCCGGTTTCTTTTGTTTTTGTGGTTTCGTTTTCTTGATCTAAGGCTTGCTTTTAGTTTGTAATTTTATTTTGCAATTTCAATTTGGTTATAGTCTCTCCTTGGTGAAAGTTTTGGTGTTTCTCTCCTTTATTTGTGAGAGTATGGTTTTTGATTTAGTGATGGAAACTTTTAGGGGATTGCAATTATGGTCGATAGTTCAAACAGGATTAGTTCCAACTGGATGTGGTTAAGCGGGTAAATGTAAATATATCATTTTCAACAAATCGCGTGATTGTATCTCCAAGAAGAATGAAGGAATTAGCGATTGTTTATGTTTTATGTTTGTTCAACGCGACTATTTTTGTAGATGCCGTATGTCTTTTTGTTATTGAATTAATTTCGACTAAAAAAAGGATGTATATATATATAGGGTCTTGTTCTAATAGAAACTAAATTAGAATAGAAACTAGAAACTCAAACCAAATAAAAAATTGAAGCTAATCTAATGACCAAACTAGGGGTACCCCAATACAAAAAATGCATAATAATCTACCCTCTATTCAGAAAAAAATTACTGTTCATGCTGATGATGTGGCAGTGACGTCATCGGGTGAACAATGATTTTTTTGTTACTGAGTATTGGGGAGTTAATTTATGACATTTTTTTTGTAAAGGTGCCCCTCGTGGGGCCCTTAGAATGAATGAAATATAATTTATTTAGTGTTGGTTTCTAGTTTCTATTCTAACTTTAGTTTCTATTTGAACGATAGCTTATATATATATATATAGGATTGAGTTAAAGTAAAAATTTTCTTAAATATAAATATACAAATTTTTTTTGTTCAATACACAGATAACTTCGGTTCAATATTATTATAAAATATTAATTAAAATTTAGTTGAATACACATAATTGAAATCGGAAATATATTTATAACATATTATAATTTATTAAAAATATATTTGCAACATTTTTTACGAAAAATTGAAATTCTTTTATAATGGATGTTCAATACATATATAAGTTGAGTTCAATAACAATAGTTATACTTATATTGAATCCAAATATCTAAAATAATTTTACATTGATATAATTAAGAAAAATGCATTAAATTAATAATATTTCAAATTTCTATTTCGTAGTTGGGTATTGGTGAATCACGGAATAATAGTTGAGAATTTTGTAATATTTGTTCAACAAATTTTGAACAATAGTTCAATACATCTCATATTAAACAATTAAAATTTCTTATTTTTATATCTTATTTTGATATTGGTGAACCCCACGAAGATTTTAAATAATTAAATTATATATATATAATAAAAAAATTATTATTATTTAATAAATTATGTTGAACCGAAATTATAAAGATGTTGAACAAAATAATTTATAAATTTGTATTTAATCTGATCCTACATATAGAGTTGCACTCTGGAAAGAAAACCTTATATAAAGAACATTAAAGAACACCATCATAAAACTTTATTTTTCAAAAAAATTGCTTTCTTATGACAAGAATTACAAATTTTAACAACAATTAAACTTAACATTTCGAATCTAACGTAGAATCTCATCTAAATTTCAAAATCAAATGTTACATAGAATCCACTATAGAATCTTATATATATTATTGTAACAATAAAATTATGTGTAATCATGTCATATTTTACCCTAATTTTTTGTTAGAATCTGTATATATTCATAAAACATCATTTTTTTTTGTGAAAATTTGAATCTAAATGCGATTTTATGTGATGTTTTTTATTTTTTTTATATAAAGGTGTTTTTCATGGAAGAATGACTTATGTATACTATACTATACTATAATAAGCAAACTAGGGGATAATTGGTAGTTTGGTTGTTTGGTTCAACCAATTATTAAAAGAATATTGACCGTTAGATATTTAATAAATAGATGATAACCGTTAGATCTAATAATAATGAATATTCTATATTTAAATCCCTCTCCTAAAGATCCAAGATTCGAATCCCGTCAACACCAAATTTACATTAAGATTTTATATTATTAGTTTTAAACCATACATGTCATTTATTGAATACATATTTTTATTATTACTAATAATTTTATTAATTAATATTACAAAGTTAAATTATATATATAATAATTATTTTATTTAATCATATAATTTTAAAAATATTTAAAATTAATCCGTGCTTTTCACGAATTATGAGCTAATATATATAACTTAAAATTAAAATTTCAGGGTGGACCAAGGTTCCTAGTGGATCCAATGTAGGTCCGTCACTGCCGAAAAGTACTAGTAACAAATAGCATTATAGTATTTAACAAAAAAGAAATTCTAGTATTGGAGTGACTATCCTACTTTCTTACATTTAAAGATACTTGCTTCCAAACTATGAATAATAATATTCCCTCCATCCCAAAAACACACATGTCGTTTTCACGAAAACATATATTAGTTGAAGGTAGTTTTCCAATTATTACACTTAATTAATTAATATATTAAAAAATGAAAATAATAATAAATTTTTAAAAAATCAGATATTATATCAAGTATAAGAAATACCATTGAAAACTTTGGATTCTCTCTTATGAGAATCGTCTGAGCCCCTCTCCCCCCCTCTCCCCTCTCCCCTCTCCCGTCTGAGCCCCCCTCTCCCCTCTCCCCTCCCCACTCCCCCCTTGCCGCATCCCCTCCCTCAATTTGCCGCCCATCCTCTCCTTCTTCATATCTCCTCCGCCCTTCCCCCATACATCCTCCCATTCCGATTCCTCCATCTCTTTCTAGTTCTTGATTTTCAATAAAATCGAGATCCAATCCTTTTTTAGGTGAGATCTCTTTTGTCGTGCCCATCTTTTTGGGTTGCTTTCCTCCCCAATTGTTTGGGGTTTTCTCCCCAATTGTTTGGGGTTTATATTTGGTTGTGTTTTATTTTTGGTTGTTTGGTTGCGTTCTCCACTGAAATTGGTTTATTTGGCATTTTGGGAAATCTTGAAAGCTTGCATCGATGCTACTTGCGGCATGTCTATAGCTGATTTTTGGCATGTAGATAGCTAGGGTATCGGCATGTCTATAGCTGTTTTACGGCATGTAGATAGCTGGAGTATTCTTGAGATGGTAGTGGAATTCACAAGAGCTCACCTTTCACAATTAAAGTTTGTTCCGGTTTCGGGAGTTTATGATTCTCCAACTTCAGTTGAAGGTTTGGAACATTGGGCTTCAGTACGCATTTATGTGAGGGTCAATTGTGCTACTACGGATTTCAGGGCTGATGCTAGTAGGATTGATCGGAATACCATTGTAACTTTTTTTAGTTTCAAGAATCTTTGGATTCAGTTTGTTAAGTAGTCTGGAAACAATGCGGCTATTTACTTAGCTCGTTTATTGTTTTATCAACCTGATTGCATTGTCAGTTGGGGGTTTGTCCCGGCTAGACTTGTTTAAGTTAATGGAATGACCATGCATTTTGTCAAAAAAAAATTAATATATTAAAAAATGAAAATAATAATAAATTTTTAAAAAATCAGATATTAAAGATAATAATTATAAGAATTTTGAAAAATTATCTTTAAATTTGGATTAAAAAAAAAAGAACATGTAATATGAAACAAATCCTTCTTTCAGAAAGAGCATACTAATGGAAGGAAGGGTGTAATAAACGAATTATGTTTTTTACTAGATAATTCTTAAAATTAACAAATTCTAGAAATACTAAAAGGAATATACTTATATAATATAAATGCAGCATAGTGCAAAATGAACATTTTCGATACATATATAGGCTTTCAAATCATTCGACAAATTTTATGTAAAGTTATCATGTGTTAATTACGAACCATTTTGTATTGACCTACTTTTAAACAAGAAAGAAGGCATTGACTTGGTAAATCATTAAATTGAGATGGACCCACAAGTTAATATAAATTGACTAATCCTAGGCCTTTTGGTCGACTCTCAAAGCTATGCTAGTAGCTAATCATTTACCACTCATGTCCTGTTAGAGTAGTTTCTTATTTATCCGGCAGTACGACCTTGATGTCTAGACGACTAGACTTGACTTCTCACCTTATATCACGCTAACCAACCAACCAAATATATCCATTTGTCGTAGGATCTGAAAAAGGTAAATGTACATAATAGTACGGTCCACTTATATACCTCCGTCTCATATTACTTTTCCAACTTTCCTTTTAAGATTATTCAAATAATTTTTCTTTTTTCTATTTTAAACCATAAAAAATAATATTTACTATCCACTATTCCACAACTACTCACTAAAAATAATATTCAATACCCACTATTCTTACCCACTACTCCTTAAAAATAATATTCAATGCCCACTATTCCACCCACTACTCCTTAAAAATAATATTCAATACCCACTGCACCAAAAAAACAATATTCAATACCCACTATCCATTAAAAACAATATTCAATACCCACTACTCCATAAAAAATAATATTCAATACCAACTACTTTATAAAAAAACAATATTCATTATCCACTATCTTAAAACCAGTGTTATTCAGCAAACGGAAAAAGAATATTTAAATAAGAACAAATACTATAATATATAAGAAGATTAAATAAATTTTTTTTATTATCTTATATATTATGCATGACATTACACATTAAATTAATTATTGTTACATATAATTATATTAATAATTTAATATAATTATTTTGAAATTTAAAATGTGACTTTATATCAATTGAATTGTTCTATTTGATGAAATCAGTTCCAAAAGTTTAAAGATCGAATTGGGGAATTTTTTTTACAACGAATTGGGGAATTGTCTTAACTTTTATATCATATTTTCCAACTGTGTGTTGATAATTTGATTAGGTAAAAAATGATACTCCCTTCGTCCCATTCATTTCTATACGCTTTTTTTAAAGTGTCTGACACACATTGTGCATAACTAGTATAGTTCCATAATTTATATTTGAAATTTTCTTTTTTTATATAAAAATAGGATTGTTCTATTTTTATACAAAAAAAAATTGTAAAAATAAGTTATGTAAATATAATAGTTAGGAGCCTTAAAATGCGTGTCACGCCCCCGTCCCCCAATGTATAGAAATCATTGGGACGGAAGGAGTAGTATTTAAATTCAATTAACTGTATAATGGAATAAAACTTACAATGCCAAGTAACTTGCATTATTAAAAATTAAATTTAAGCATGATAATTTAAAACTTCGATAAATATTTAAGATATTTTTACAAAATTTTACATTATTTATATAATAATTATGTAACTGACTTAGGAAAAGAGAAATCTGACATGAATAGTGCATTCTATTCATTTATTCTTTATGTTAATATTTATACATTCATATATCTCACTACATACAATATTTGTTAAATATAATAATGCTATTATACAACTAACAATAGTTTTAAATTTCTTATTGTTTGAATCAATAAATCTTTATTATGATGTTTTCGAAATTAACTAAATTAATCACTTGTGTGATTTAAACTATTCTTATCTAATAAAAAAAATACTCAGTTTACAATTTACAAAATAGATCTTTATTAAATACTTGATTTATTATTTAATGTATCAAATATACAAAAATAATTATTTATGTGTATAGGAAGTATCAAAATGAAATAATTAAGAATGTAAAAGTAAATTAACTCATGTAATTACCATTTTTATGTCCAACCAACATTTTAAACAACTCGACCAACCATACAAATGACTTCATTAAAACAATCTTTACACTGTAATATTTTGTTAAATTATCATAAATTACAATTATAATTTTACACAACCCGTGAACATTTTGCCAATGCTACGAGGCTTGCTGCATGTTCATCGTTTTTGTTGTCTAGACACGTGGGTAAACTATATGTTCAACACTTCACCGTACCACTGCAAGCATCTCAACATTTACTAATTATAACGACTTAACCATAATATTATTAAAATAATTAATTAAAGCTTATGTCTTAAAATAATCAGCTCAACATTAATTACGTAGCATCTATGTCAGTCTATAAATATATATAGTATAACTTTCTTACCATAGTTAGTTATAGTTTCCCTATTTCATCTCACATACTGTTAGCTATTTCATCCTACACATTCAGCAATTAAGTGATAATAATCTCATCTTTGATGATAACAAAGCTTCTACCTAAGGTTAGTTGAGCTATATATGGAGTACCATTTTCGATTTACCATTATTGATGGCACGAAAATTTGGTATCTATCAAAGATCATCACAATTTGTGTTGCATTTATGTTTGTGAGGCCTCTTAATTTCTTTAATTGCTATGCTTTGACCAATTTAAGAGAGATCTGTTGAGTGTAGGAGTTGTTTGCTTTGTTAATTTCAAGAATCTTAGCTTGTGTTTTAATGTTTCTTTTATGTAGCTCAGTGATGTTTCTAAGGTTCTTTACATGTGGGGTGTGTGTTGATGCATTTGATATGTTCTTGTGTGATGTTATTTGAGTTTTGTCCTAAAATTTGGTTGTGTATGTTGCAGAAATTGATATGGATATGAGTGAAGATAATTCAAGAGCTTCCTGGGTTCCGATTACCCCAGTGAAGCAAATTCGAGAGCCGATCTGTAACTATCAGCAAGAAAATCAAACAATTGAGCCTAGCAACTTTGTTTCCGGACAAATTTGTCAAGAAAATGAGCTGCGTGAATCAAGTCAGGTGTCCCATGTTCTTCATGGAACTGGGTTTCCTGATTCATCTTCGCGCAGCAGTTTGACAAATTCTGTGGAAGCAACCACTGAATTCAGTGGTACAACCTTCTCCATGGATTGTGTTGATAAAAGCATTCCCTTTAGCGATCTATTGGCACTTGCAAATGCTGCAGCTGCCAAGACAGCTTCTGGGTCTAACAACTTTGTTGGTTCTATACCAGTAACTCAGTTTGAAGGTATGCCATTGCAAGAACCCGAGTTCGTTACTAATTCTTTTCTTTCTAAACTGAGTGTGATAGTTGCGTTTATAAGATTCGTAATGACATGATTACATCTTTATATTGAAACATATACAGCGCTTATTACTTGGCTTAAAAGAGAAAGGGGCGGGTTTAAGTTAATATGAATTTGATTACATAGCATGACTTAACACAATAAAGCACTAATAATATGCATTTGCACTTAATACAGATAAAGAAGCAACACAAGGGAATGAAACCAATCAACCAAGAAAGGAGACACAGCTTGATAGCAATATGACAGGAGTTATCCAGCAAACAGAACGAACAGGTGATGAGGTATCCACACAAGTGTTGGAGAAAAACAATTCTGGTCCAGGGAGTAATGTAAGTTTGGGCAGAAGCACACCAGCACAGCAAAAACCAAGGAGAAAAAGATACATGCCCAAAGTAGTGAGAGAAGGCCAGCCTAAAAGAACCCCCAAGCCAAAAACTCCAAAACCTGTTAACCCAAATGATACCCCAAAACCTAAGAGGAAATACGTACGAAAGAAAGGAACCAACATACCACAAACTCCCTTTGTGGATTTAACAGGAACAGACGACGAAACTACTCCACTAAATATAAACAGCACAAGCAACATTCACCCAGATACTCCCTCGGAAAATTTAACCATCAGTAAGCCACAGCCAGCTGGCCGTCCGCAAAGATCCTGCAGAAGATCGTTGAACTTTGACATTTTGCAAGAGGAAGATGAAAGTTCTTGGTACAACTATGCTTCGGATTTTCAATCACAAATTTCTTATGCAAAAATTCAATCAGCTATGGAGGTTGGGCAGGGACCAGAACAGAGTGCTGAAAAAGGTCAATTATATCAAATAGCTGATGTTCAAAGTGGGAGTACAAGAGGCAAATGTCGCATTGTTTTCTCAGACGTAACTCATGACAAAGAGTCAAACGTTGTACAGATGATAGATTTAAATTCTCCTCCAGCATCTAATAGCCCAAATGATTCTAACTGCAGCACCAGTACCCCAGTTTCCGAAGAGGAACATGCTAGAAGGATGAAGAGAGGACATCAAAGTGCCACCGTTGACCTCTATAGCACCAACATAATCGGGGCACACCACAATTCTGTGCAAGCTTATCTAGCAATGTTTCCAGTTGATCAAGATATCAACGATGGTATTCCTGGCATGCACTTTCCCGCAATTTATAAGAAAAGGAGAAGTGAAAAATGCGTGATAGAGCAGACAACAGAATTCTCTCCAAAGGTTAACTGGGGACATGCTCTTACATCAGACAGGAATTATATGTCATTTGCAGCTCAATGTACTAAACCTCCCATTTATAGAACCATGCCGGACACAGGCGAGAAGGGAACCAGAAAGAAGCGATCAAAGGGCTCTACCAGAGTACGGGACATCGCTTCTCTTATTGAAATTGCTGTGAGCATACAATCAACAAGATCAAGTATCGAGCAAGGAGTTGGAACTTCCCATCAAACAAACAGCTATGCAGCAAAAACAACAAAGAAGCGCACTAGGAGAAATCATCGGGCTTCAGGTATGCATAGTCAACATAAAAGTGTGAACAACTTGATGTGTCCCTCTAAAGAGTACATTCATTCGGCAACTTTTTAACCATTTTGTCATTTGTTGCATGTTCTTATCCAGGTTCTGTTGATGCGCTAGTTGAACATCTAAGGCATTTGGATATCAATGCAGAAAGAAGCCAAGTTGCATATCCTAATGCATGGGCACGCAGCTACAGTAGTGCACAATATCAAGAGCAAAATGCAATTGTCGTTTATCAGAGAGATGGCACTCTTGTGACTGTGAAGAAACGAAAGTCACGCCCTAGAGTTGAACTAGATGATGAGACAACTAGAGTCTGGAACCTTCTGCTGCAGGACATTAATAGCGAAGGTATTAATGGGACAGATGAAGAGAAAGAAAAATGGTGGGAAGAGGAAAGAAGAATTTTTGATGGAAGGGCAACCTCATTTATTAAGTGCATGCATCTTATTCAAGGTAATTACAAAGTGTCCATAATTTATAAACATGTCAACTGACTTGGAAGAACTTTGGTACTACTTTTCACAGGATTATTATTTATGGCTTTAAAAACAACTTGGTTAATTCAAATCATGTGAAAAATATGCTTTGCGCATAATAAATCCATGAAGGGATGATTTTCAGGTTCAGTAGTACTCTAATATGATATTATACATGTAAACACTTATATGATAGAGTTTCACTTAAGCACCTTCTGTCCAATCTAAAGTTCCAGATATAGTGATGGTAAAAGAGTTATCAGAGTGAAACTATGACAAATACGAAAAATCCCACTCCAACCTTATATGTGTAAGTCATGTCTAGAAAACATATAAAGACATAGTTTACAATTGGAGTATTACCTGGATTTTGATGGTGACAGCGCAAGGAAACAACTCCGATCATCCTAACCATGTAAAATAAATGTTTCCCTCAAAATTGGTGCTTTGTAAGTTTACGGGAATCCTGGTATGATAAATTACAGATGTTAGCGTTTATAGCAACATAAAAATGTTAATCATTCATCTGAGAAAACATGCCGCATGTTACGCATCACTCATCACTTTATCACATCCCTTTCAATCTCATGTTTTAGATAGTGCTTGTGAAAGAAACTATAATATATAGTAAAAAGCCATTAGAATCACTCCATGCAGTATGAGTAACTCATGTTATAGAACTTTTAAAGATATAAATTAGAATTGGAAAATTACTTGTATTTTGGTGGTAACAGCAGAAGTCCATCTTGTTTTTACAGGGGACAGGACCTTTTCCAGGTGGAAGGGGTCGGTTGTAGACTCTGTTGTTGGTGTTTTCCTTACACAGAATGTCTCAGACCATCTGTCCAGGTCAGCTGATCATTTGTGTCTTTTAAGGAATTTAATATAATGACAGGTAACTGAAAGCACTTTTGACATCTTTAACTTTTGTCTTTGCAGTTCTGCCTTTATGTCACTCGCTGCACAGTTTCCCCTTGTCGTAAAGAGCAACCATAATCCACTTTCAGAAGAAGTTGCAAACATTCCAGTAAATGACCTAGAAGCCTGCGTTCTGAATCCAGATGATTCCATCGAATGGCATGGAATGAAATCAAAACAGCACACCTTAAACCAAGAATCCACAATGAATCAGGCTGTTGAATGTAATGAAGACATAGAAGTAGTCAACAGCAATGAATCCTCTGTAAGCAGCATCGGTTGTCTCACACCGAAAGATATTTCAAGCTGCAATTGCTCGGAGATTGGGGGGACCACATCATTTGTTGAGCTTCTACATATGGCAGAACAAAACAAGTACAATGGAGATGTAGCCATGTTATCAGGTATACACTGGGAAGGAAAAGAAACTTCATGTAGTGCAGAAAGTGGATCTTCAAGAGAAAATGCAAGCCAAGGTGTTGTTCAGCACATAGTGGAAATCCACACTAACAATGTGCAGGACTGTGCCGATATCCCAGATTCCAGCATTCAAGCTGAGTTAGATATAGTGTGTCAGCCTCAAACAGCTTCTCCAGAACTTAAGCACGAGTTAAAGTCTTCTGATCAAGAGAGAATCTACCAGGTTGAGAAAGTTAATTATGATGGAGGACCTGGGACATTGGTGGAGATGGGAAGCGCTGGTGCTTTTGATATTTCTGGAAAGATTGAGCAAAAATCAAGGTTAGAAAACCACAATTCTCTTTCACCCCCAATTCCTGATGCCAAAACACACAAACCCAAAGGGGGAAGAAAAGGTAAACAACCTCCAATTAATTGGGATAGCTTAAGAAAACAGGCACAGGCCAATGGTGAAAGAGTGAGAACACCAGATACATTTGACTCAGTGGACTGGGAGGCGGTAAGGCTTGCTGATTTTGAAGAAGTTGCTCACACAATCAGAGAAAGGGGAATGAACAACATTCTTGCCGAAAGGATTAAGGTATGCCATACATTTCGTAATTAAGAGTCTAATTTGTGGCACACCTATATTCCACTAGTGATTAGTAAAGTCATTCACAGCAGCTCAAAATACATATGAAATCTTTGCAGGCATTTCTCGATCGACTTGTGGGCGATCACGGAAGCATTGATCTTGAGTGGTTGAGGGATGTCCCACCTGACAAAGCAAAGTAAGTCTTTACTTCCATAGTTTTATACAATTTTACATATCCACAAAAACTGTACAAAGATGTTGGGCTTCACCAATCAACAACTTCCGAAATTAGCAAAAAAATAAAAAGAAAGAAAACAGATAAGAAAATGTACCTGTTTAATAAGTTATGCAGCCACATTAAATCAGCGAACTACTTTCTTTGACAGAGAATATCTACTGAGCATCAGGGGACTGGGTTTGAAGAGCGTAGAGTGTGTTCGCCTTCTAACGCTCCACCATATTGCTTTCCCAGTAAGTTGCATACCTTTTGCATTTCACACCTTCGGGCATTAACTTGGTATAAATCAGACACAAAACATGTCTTGTTGAGCAGGTCGACACAAATGTTGGCCGTATAGCTGTAAGACTCGGATGGGTACCCCTTCAGCCACTGCCTGAGTCGCTGCAATTGCATTTGCTTGAATTGTAAGTTCTTAATCTCATCATTTATAATCATGCCAAACTGGAAATGTAACAAACCTATGATTTTAGGTATCCTGTGCTGGAGTCAATCCAAAAGTATCTCTGGCCAAGACTCTGCAAGCTGGACCAAAGAACATTGTGAGCCAAGAAATCCATCCACAAATCAAAATAAACTATATTAATTTAATATTACACTTCTCAGTTACTAACTTATAATGGTACTTCTACCAGATATGAATTGCACTACCAGATGATCACTTTTGGGAAGGTAATTCTATTGTTACTAGTTTAAGTACATATTTCCAAATTTTATTTTTTATGATGAGATAGCTAAAAGAAAGTTATGACCCTTGCAGGTATTCTGCACAAAAAGTAAACCTAATTGCAATGCGTGCCCTTTAAGAGGAGAGTGCAGACATTTTGCAAGCGCGTTTGCGAGGTATGATATCAACCTCTTTATCACATTTTGCAAGCAAATCATCATGCATGCTGACATTTACGGGGAATAAAGTTTTGGTAGTCTAGAATACTAAAAATGTGAAACGGATAAATAATTGAAATGGCTGCCCAGCATATACATATGTGGAGACTACCGGAATACTGATTGACTAAAAAAGCCACAGATGAACATAATATCAGCAAGCACTATGAAACCACTGAAGATATTGCTAATGCTGCACTAGATGGATTATTCATAGAATTATATCTATGCATCATTAAACAATGCAATTTATTCACCAAAAGTAGTCATCTTGCTTCTTAGTCAGATGTGTAACAAACTTATATTATGCAGTGCAAGGCTTGCCCTACCAGGGCCAGAGGAAAGAAATATAGTTGCATCAGGATATAATGCAGTCAATCAAACCCCTGGTGGGAACATTAATAGATTAGAGCTACCTGCATCCCAGAGTGATCCAGTATCGGAAGCAAATCTGCAGATCAGCCAGTGTGAGCCCATAGTTGAGGTACCGGCATCACCAGAGCCCATAGTTGAGGTGCCGGCATCACCAGAGCCTGAAAGAGCAGAAGCTGGAGAAGCTGACATTGAGGACTTCTTTGATGAAGATCCTGATGAAATTCCAACAATCAAATTAAACATTCAGGAGTTCACACAAACCTTGCAGGAGCACATTCACAGGAACATGGAACTTCAAGAATGTGATGTGTCAAGGGCTTTGGTGGCTTTAACTCCAGAAGCTGCCTCAATTCCTGCAGTAAAACTAAAAAATGTGAGCCGATTAAGAACAGAACACCAAGTGTAAGTGTGTACTTACATTCATTTTACAAAATCACCAGCTAATTTATACTTAAAGAGTATTATTGGTGGAGCTTATAGATCATGCAATAAAAAAGTAAAATTAATGTGGAAGGGACATTTCCTAATTTATTCTGTTTCTGAGAACAATTTAGTAGAGTTAAAATATTATGAAAGATTGGCTAGAATTGTGAGCAGATTGAACACTTGTTAGTTTGTACTAAATTCTTCCTCTTTGTGTGTAGGTATGAGCTTCCTGATACACACCCTCTGTTGGACGGGGTTAGTATAAACTTACTTCAATCATGAATTACTGCAATTCTTCAATTTATAAACGTTGTCTGATTAGAATTATATTACAGCTCGACAGGAGAGAACCTGATGACCCATGCAGTTACCTTCTTGCTATATGGACTCCCGGTAAGCAATTAAATCAAGATGTCTATTGTTAAAGACCAAGATTAAGAATTCAATATTACTATTAACTTTAATGTGTTGTGTATCTCGTGTAAACCTCATCTAGTTCTTTGCATTAGCAAGGTGAAATTGACCCAGATCAACATTCTTATATCAGGTGAGACCGCAGACTCAATTCAACCACCAGCAGGACCGTGTAGCAACCAGGAATCAGGTGGATTATGCAGTGACGATACTTGTTTTGCATGTAGCAGCACAAGGGAGGCACAATCCGAAACTGTTCGAGGGACTATTTTGGTAAGAACGTCACTTGACTAGTTTCGAAATAGCCTAGCTAAAAAAAACATCCTAACATTTGGTTTTATCTCATAATGTACAGATACCATGTCGAACTGCTATGAGAGGGAGTTTTCCACTCAACGGGACATACTTTCAGGTTAATGAGGTAACTACACAATCAGCGAACTAACTAACTAAAAGTGAAGCAATTTTTCCATAATGTAATTTATTTTATATAAAGAGATACATCCAATTTTCTGCAGGTGTTTGCAGACCATGCTTCTAGCATAAGCCCACTTAACATACCTAGATATTTGTTGTGGAATTTGCCAAGGAAAACAGTGTACTTCGGAACCTCAGTAACTTCAGTTTTTAGAGGTAAAATTGGTGAACATCGTGAGTTTAAGATAGTTGTCGAATTGGGAGAATAACACTCTCTTCTCTTATTAGGTATGCAAACGAAAGACATCCAGTTTTGCTTCTGGAGAGGTAATAATAGCCTACCAACACTTAATAACAAAAAGATATATATATATATAAGCAGACATCAGTTCAAAAAAATCATGTCATGAATAAAATTTTGTTATAAGACTAAAGAAAGCCACCAGAAGTCATTAAATTTTCTTTTAATCTACAGGGTTCGTTTGCGTGAGAGGATTTGACCGGGAGAGCAGATCTCCGAGACCACTTATGGCTAGGCTACATTTTCCGCCAAGCAAGTTAACCAGAGGAAAAGAGAAGAAAGAAGACGAGTAGATTGTAACACACATTGAATAAGGAATCAGGGTTCATGTACAAAGATGAGTAGCAGAGTAGTCTAATGTTGTATGAAAAGAGCACGACGGGCTCAACTTTGTAACCATCAATCTTCTACTGATGAGAATGTCTAATTGTTTTTTTCTTTGTATCAAACGAGCACGAGAGGCTCAACATTGTAACCATCAGTCTTGTACTAATGAGAGTGTCTAATTTTTTTTCCCATCCACACTTCTACTGATTAGAGTTTATAATCGTGTCTAAAGGTCTTATCGGCGTTCTAGCTACATCACACTCTCTCTTTACGACGAGAAGTCGATACTAGCTGCATCATATTTTCTCTTGCTTTTGCACAAAATCGATAGGTAAATTTCAGTAAGAACTAAAAACATGTGAGCATAGATTAAACCAAAAGGCTAAGGGTTCTTCTTCACAGCTTGATATGGTTAAATCCGAAAGGAAGAAAAGAAAACTAAATAAACTTGTGAATTAATACTTAAAATTGTTTGATTCAGTATTAACTGTTCGAAATCATTCAAATCTAACAAATAACGCAGCAAGAGCAGTGTTCCATTAAAAAAAATTGGTTCACGGCTTGTAGAGTCAGGCCGAGAAATGAATCGAGTCGAGTCGAGTTGAGCACAGAATAAAGAACAGTGTAGTACCTGAGATGCGTGTGAACGTTAGGGCCAGAGTGGAGACACCAGAATGATATTAAGTTTTATTTTGGGGTGTCTCGAAGAAAAAATTGGAGATCGGACACCAATTTATAGGTGTTTTGGCGCCTACGAGATTTTAGATTTCCCTCCTTTTTCCCTTTTTTTTTCTAAATAATTTTAGTTAACTGCATTTGGGCCTGGGTTGACGGCCCATTTTGATTACTGATATCAGTCGACGGCCCATTATTCGATTTTGGTTACGTTCGAACTTGCACAATAATTAAGAAATGATCAAAGTATTGCACATTACACTGTTGCATTGAGTTTGATACAGCGCTATTATTCGATTTTGGTTACGTTTAAATATTTTTAATCTGGTTCTTTTAAGCAATCTGATATCAATGTCAAATATTATCAATCAACTCTAATGTAAACTCATAAATGCAATACAATTTATGTAATATCCATTGATTGAAAATGTAGATCTGGGAATGTTTGTTATACAAGAAAGAAGGAGATAATATGCTAACAAACTTTCTCTCACTTATAACAAAATAACGTGTATTTACAAGTAATGGGAATTAGTCTATTTATACTGCAGAAAGGAATGTGCTGAGGTGGATTATTGGCTTGACTCATCTTTGACTTCCTCACTAACATCCCCCCGCAAGTGAGGAGAGGAGAAGTAGTTGCAAACTCCGAACTTGGAGCTGAGAAATTGCAGCTGTGCAGCAGACAAGGCCTTCGTAAAAATATCAGCAGGTTGAAGTTTTGATTCAATGTGACGGGGAAGAATAACACCTTGCTGCAGCTTCTCACGAACTAGGTGACAGTCCAGAGCAATATGCTTGGTACGTTCGTGGAACACAGGGTTAGAGGCAATGTAAATGGCTGACTGATTGTCACAGAAAAGAATAGCAGGAGCAAACTTTGGTAATTTAAGTTCAGAGAAGAGAGAAAGTAGCCATGAAATCTCACAAGTAACATCAGCCATGGCACGGTATTCAGCCTCTGCAGATGAACGGGAGACGGTTGATTGCTTCTTACTACGCCAGCTGATCAAAGATGAGCCTAACATGACACCATAGCCAGTCACAGAACGACGAGTAAGTTGACAACATGCCCAATCAGCATCACAGAAGGCTGTCAATGTGAGGGAACTTTTTGCAGATAGAAAAAGGCCTTGGCCACATGTCCCTTTCAAGTATCTTAACACACGATAAGTAGCTTGAAGATGTATAGGTTTTGGATGAGCCATGAACTGAGATAATGTATGCACAGTATAAGCAATATCAGGCCTTGAAATAGTCAGATAAATCAAACGGCCAACTATACGACGATAGAGACTAACATCAGAAATATCAGCCACATCTTGAGTAGTAAGCAATGCATGATTTTGTTCCAATGGTAATGCACTGGGCTTGCAGTTTAAACACCCTGTATCTGCTAGTAAATCCAACGTATATTTCCGTTGATTCAAATAAATACCATCAGAGGAACGAGCAATTTCAATGCCCAAGAAGTACTTTAGAGCACCCAAGTCTTTCACTTTAAACTGAGAATTCAAAAATGTTTTAACTGCTGCCAATTGTTTCACATCATTGCCAGCTAGAATCATGTCATCAACGTAAACTAGAAGGACTGAAATAGAATTGTTAGTATGTAAAATGAACATACTGTTGTCACTGTGAGCTTGTTTAAAACCAAAGGAAAGTAAGGCAGTAGATAACTTGACAAACCACCTACGAGGAGCCTGTCGTAAGCCATAGAGTGACTTGATAAGTTTATAGACAAGTCGTTGACCTGGATAGGCTTGGAGAACAGAAGAAGGAGGTGTATACCCAGGGGGAAGTGACATGTAGACCTCTTCTAGCAAATCACCATGGAGAAAGGCATTTGTGATATCCAATTGACTGATAGACCAGCCTTGACTAGCAGTTAGGGCTAACAACACTCTGAAGGATGTCATTTTTGCCACAGGTGCAAACGTATCAAAGTAGTCCAAACCATAGGTTTGGGTATAGCCTTTGGCAACCAAACGTGCCTTAAATCGTTCAACAGAGCCATCAGAGTTATATTTCACCTTGTAAACCCATTTGCAGTCAACTATGTGTTTATTAGGTGGAAGGGGAACAACATCCCATGTGTGATTTGCTTCTAATGCAGCCAATTCGACTGCCATAGCATGACACCAGTCTTGATGTTTAACAGCCTGTTTAAAGGCATATGGTTCTGGAATTTTAGAGACAGAAGCAACAAAATGTTGATATGGTCGAGCAAAATGACCATAGGTAACAAAATTGGCCATAGGGTAGGAGGTAGTATTGGACTTAGTAACACAACTGGGTAATCCAGTGTAATCTTGAAACTTAACTGGAACAGTTTTAGTTCGAACAGGGCGAGTGGAAACAATTGTAGGAGAGACAGGAGCATTAGATGAGTTAGTAACAGGTGAAGAAACAATATCAGGTGAAGGAATGGAAGGGATATCTTGAGTGGATAGAGTAGAGGGTGATTCAGTAGGAAAAGATGGAGGGATCTCAGTGGTTAGAGGATCATCCAACCAAGAATTCTGAGAAGAAGGAAACATAGTCATGGGTGTAGATGTAGATAACTCAGCAAAAGGATAGATATGTTCATAAAATTTAACATCACGAGAGATAAACACCTTTCGTGTAGACAGGTTTAAGATCTTATAGCCCTTGGTAGCATAGGGATAACCAAGGAAAACCCCCTTTATGGCTCGTGGAGCAAACTTATCAGTAGGATGGGGAAGGGCAGTTGCAAAACAGAGAGAGCCAAAGACACGTAAGTGATCTAAAGGTGGAGGTTTGTTAAACAGGATTTCATAAGGTGCCTTGTTATTTAACAGGGGAGTAGGAGTACGATTGATAAGATATGTGGCTGTTAAAAGGCAATCCCCCCAAAAGTGAATAGGGAGATGAGCATGAAAACGTAATGCTCGAGCAGAATTTAGCAAATGCCTGTGTTTACGCTCCACTTTGCCATTTTGTTGAGGAGTGTAAACACAGCTAGTTTGATGGACTATACCAAGTGAAGATAAAGTATTGTGCAACTGCTGATTTATAAACTCAGAACCATTATCAGAACGGATAGTTTTCACAGATGTTTTAAAATGATTTTGAACATACATGAAAAACTGTTGAAGTAATGTTGGTACAGAAGACTTATTTGAAAGCAAAAATGTCCAAGTAGTACGAGACATATCATCCACAATAGTCAAGAAATAAGAACAATTATTGTGAGTCTTAACATGATAGGGACCCCATAAATCCACATGAATTAATTCAAACAATGAAGTACTGATAGATGTACTAGAAGGAAAACATTGTCGAGATTGTTTAGCTACATGACAACTCTCACACATAGAGTTTGTATTTATTTTACAAGAAATAGGTAAAGATTGTAAAATGGCATTTGGAATATGTCCAAGTCTTGCATGCCAAACATCTGAAGAAACAGTAGCACAGGAAAGAGATTGCTGAGTAGCAATACTTGAGGACTTGAAAAGGTTGAGTGTAGGAGAGAGAAGATATAAACCATCATGGAAGCTACCAATCTCTAGTGTCTTCTTCCAGGAAGGGTCCTGAAGAAAACAATGAGAGGAATTAAACAAAACAGACACATTGGTATTGTGTACGAGTTTGGGAATAGAAAGCAGATTGTAAGCAAAATCTGGGACACACAGGACATTGTATAAAGTAAGGGTATCACTCAACATGACATTGCCAATGTGTGTGACAGATGCTTGATGACCATTAGGCAAACACAAGATAGAATCAGTTGTAATAGGGTTCTTAAGTAAGGATAAAGAATTAGTTATATGGTCAGTAGCTCCAGAGTCAAGAATCCACTGAGACAAGGATGGTGTAACAGAGGTAATAGAATGTGATTGAGGACAGAACGTACCTGCAAAGTGAACTGAATTAGCACTAGAAGTGCCAGGCCAGAAACTTTGAGGAGGTGGTTGAGAAGTATCTGACTGTAACTGCATAGATCTTTGAATTCTTTCAACAAGTTGAGAATACTGTGTTTCAGACAATCCACAAGCATCCATTGAAGGTGAATCAGAAGCAGAAGTAGCAGGTATACCAACACTTGTAACCTGAGCTGCAGAACTCACTTTTGCAGTAGTAGATTTGGGTTTAGGTTTAGGCTTACCATACAACCTATGCCAAGGAGGGTAACCAACCAAGCAGAAACACTTGTCCCTCGAATGACCTGTCATCTGACAGAAGTCACAAACCACTGAAGCATTCTGAGATGTCTTTTTAACAGAAAGATTATGTTGCTGTCCTGTAGTGAAAGGAACTTTATCATTGTTGGTGAAGAAAGGCCTAGATACTCCAGTATTTTTAACTGACATAGCAAGAGTATTGGTATTCATTCCAACAGAGTGATGAACATCACGTTGATTTTCTTCTTGCATTAAAATCGAGTAACACTGACTCAGAGTTGGCAAAGGTTTCATGAGCAGAATCTGACCCCTTATAGCTGTATACTGGTCTCCAAGTCCCATAAGAAACTGTGTAAGTTGAGCAGTTTGTTCATGACTCTCCAGCTTGGCATTAATTTGACACTCACATTTGTTGCAACTGCACTTAGGCTTAGTAATAAGACAATCCAGTTCATCAACCAAAGTTCTGTGTTTAGTAAAATACGAGGCAATAGACAAATTGCCTTGACTCAATTGAGACATCTCTTGACGAAGATTAAAGATGCGAGGCATATTGCTCTGCGCATAACGAACTGCAAGGTCATCCCAAATAGACTTTGCAGAATGAAGATAGACTACGCTATTTCGAATCTCACTAGACACAGAATTAAGTAACCAAGAGGTAACCATATGATTACAACGAACCCAGTACTGGGTAAGGCCATTATCAGCAACTGGTTTAGCATAAGTACCATCAACAAAGCCTAGTTTCATTTTTGAGGACAAAGCAATCTCCATGGATCTACTCCACTGAGAATAATTAGACTCATTTAGAATCAAATTAATGAGTGTCATGCCAGGATTATCCGATGGGTGAATATAATAAGGATGATTAATATCGATTACTACAGAACCAGTAGTGGAACTAGTTGTATTAGTAACAACAGACGAATACGAAGCAGATGAAGTCATGATTTCAAAGAAAAACACTAAGAGAGATGACCGTACAAGTAATCAGTAAGAGATAACAGAGATATAGAACAAGGAAATCGAATACCGGAGAAAGCTCGAAGAACACGACGATGTACGGTCAGGTAAGCACATGAAAAACAACGAAGATGGCGGAAGCACTGTTGATAAGCATGAAATCAACACATCGCTCTGATACCATGTCAAATATTATCAATCAACTCTAATGTAAACTCATAAATGCAATACAATTTATGTAATATCCATTGATTGAAAATGTAGATCTGGGAATGTTTGTTATACAAGAAAGAAGGAGATAATATGCTAACAAACTTTCTCTCACTTATAACAAAATAACGTGTATTTACAAGTAATGGGAATTAGTCTATTTATACTGCAGAAAGGAATGTGCTGAGGTGGATTATTGGCTTGACTCATCTTTGACTTCCTCACTAACAATCAAATTCAACTTACGGGAATCCAATGTTTCCTCTCGTCCTATTTATTAGTAGTTTGATTTTTTGCACACAAGTGTTAGTGAATTACAATTGAGTAGTCATGCATTATTGTAGTTTTTTTTTCCGATAATCTAGTGTCCGGACCAGTTTTCACGCAACTCGACTAATCATGCATTATTATAGTTTCGTGGTATTAGTATTAGGTGCCTGCAGAGTTTGGGACTAGTGGAGGTGAGGAACTGATGCATGTATTGCACAAACACATTGCTTCACAAGATCACAAATAAGTCTGCAACCTAGCTAAGCCCGTGAGCTGCTTTGGGAAGAACCATGTTCAATTATTTTTTTTGATTTAACGGTAGCAATTACTTCAGAGTTGCTTTGGAAGTATGAAATTATCATTTTGAAATAATTAAATAAATTATACTCGTCCTGTTCTGCAAGAAGATGTGAATACACCTGCAGATGGCTTTGCATTGCTTGTGAGATTCTAAAAATAGTGTCATCAGTTGTGGTCTGGTGGAAATGTAATCATGTATGACTCTCTCATCAGAAAGATTTGTCCTTATTCTTGTGTAGGTATTTGATAAGCATCATGTTGGTTCTCATCTCATAGCTAAAAATACGTATCGTTAATTTTTAGAAATTAATTAGAACTCAGAAGAATTTTTTTCTTGTTTTTTATTTAATCACTCTGTGATTTCACCACTAGTTAGAGTTCACTTATAGCATTTAGATTACATTTGTAATTATAAAAAATTAGTGATTAAATTAATATAAACTAGTTTATACAGGAGCAGTAGTAATTTACAGGGTACAGAATCCCTTCTTGAAAACATATATTTTTTTTGTTCCGGGTGCCAAAAAGGTTAACCAGTAGTGCATTTTTTTAATGGAACTTATGCAACACTATGAGGGATTCAGGGTCATTGCTGCATGCTGCAGCCTGCAAGGCTTTGGGAACAAGAAGTTTGACAATTTGTGGGTTGATTGAACGCATGATTAGTTGGTTTTTTTGTGCAGGGGTTAAATCTTCAACAAATTCTTTAATACTAGTGAGCCCACTTCCGTGAATTTGTGTTTTTTTTTTTTTTTTTTTTTTTTTTTTGACAAACAAGAAATTGTATTAACTTGCATCAAACCAATCACAGCCAGGACAAAACCCTGAACTGACAGTACAATCTGACAGGAAACAAATAAACGAACTAACCAAGTAGCCGCTTATGTTTACAGACTGTTTTACATCATGAATAATAATATTTTTTGAATTAAAAAAGATTAAAGTAGCTTTCCGATCAATCCAATTTGCAATCAATCCGTGAATTTGTGTTTTGTTTGTTCAAGAAGCATGTGAACTTCTTTACTGTTTGTTCGACTCGATCATTGGTGTAGATGCCGTATGATTTTTTATTATTGAATTAACACCTTTGTTTTTAAAAAAAAAAAACTTCTTTGTTTGGTTTTCTAGTGAACCATATCAATGTACACATGCCCATCTGATCAGTTCAATGATGTCTCGTAGATGGATTAACCCACACATGACAAGGGTGGAACCAAGAGGACTAAATTTCGAGTCTCGATTTTTAGTTAATAATCCAGTAAAAAAATAATAATTTAAGTTTCGTCCGACATCCAAAAATCAGTAAAGATTATTACATGATATAACTTGAAAACGGAAATTTCTTTTCTCAAAATAATCATTCTAGACAGAGAAAAGAAAAAGGATTAAAAATGATTCCATAGAGTTTCAGGTAAGGTGCAAGATAAATATAGGACCTTGTATCAACCAGGAATCTGGTGCATTATGCGGTGACGATGTTGGGATTGATTAATTTATATTTTACATTTTTTGTAAATTCCAGCTGTCAAAGTTAGTTAGAATCAGAATGAGTTAGAAACAAATCCTAGCTCATTCACAACTTGTATATAAGTTAGAGTAGAAGATCATTTTTGTATCAAGCAATGTACAAACTATCTTCTTCACATTCAATGTAAATATAGTTACTTCTATCTTCTTCTTTAGCTAGTTAAAATTCACATGGTATCAGAGCGAAGGTTTGGTTTTAATGGCGTAGACTGATCTGTATCTCTCTATTGTACACCTGTATTTCTCTGTTTACAGGTATACTCGTTCTTTTCTCTGAATTTTGATATCTCTCTTGATCTCTCTCGATCTCTCTCGATCTTTATCGATCTCTCTCGATTTTTCTTGATCGATCTTTACGATCTTTCTTGTTTGTTTTCTTGTTGTTTTTAATTCATCATTCTCTGTGTTTTTCTTGAATCAATCATCATCATTTCACTAAATGTTACTGATTAGTTGATGTTCTTTTACATCTCTGTCATATATAGATTCGATTTGTTACATATTAATTCATCGATCTCTTTTATGATCATCTTTCATTCTTTGATCAAATCTATCTTGATCATCTTTGATTCACTCTCTGTGTTCTGTAATTGAGTGATTGTAATGGCTGAATCATCAAATCATACTGAACGAACTAATCAAAATGATCATAATGATAATACTACTGGTTCTGTTTTGCAATTTGACAATCCTTATCATCTTCAATCTTCGGATAGTCCTTGTATGAAATTAGTAAGTGATCCGTTTGATGGAACTGGATTTAGTAATTGGAAGAGATTCATGACTATAGCATTATCAGCTAGAAACAAGTTAGGTTTTATTGATGGTTCAATTTCCAGACCTGTTAGTACTGATTCTACATATAAAAGCTGGTCTCGTTGCAATGATATGGTAATATCCTGGATACTTGGTGCATTGTCTAAGTCAATTGGTCTTAGTGTGATTTACTCTACATCTGCACAAGAAATGTGGAGTGAATTGGAGAGATATGGAGTTTCTAATGGTGCTCAGCTGTTTGGTTTGCACAAAGATCTTAGTGAAATTTCTCAAGGAAATTGTAATGTTGCTGATTAATTCACCAAACTTAAGATGCTATGGGATGATGTAGATGCTCTATGCTTGATTCCTGTTTGTTCATGTGGTTGTACATGTGGTGCATCCCAGAAGTTGTCTAAGTTTCAACAGGACCAGCGTGTTATTCAGTTTCTGATGGGACTAAATGATTCTTTCAATGTCATGAGGGGTTCAATTTTGATGAGATCGCCTCTGCCTACTATTAGTCAGGTTTACAGTATCTTGCTTCAGGAAGAAGCACAAAGAGAGATTCATTCTAATAATCATTTTCCAATTGATGCTGCATCATTGGCTGCTAATACTGCTAGACCTGGTCATTATGTCAACTATGTTAGTGGTGGTTCTGGTTTTAAGAAGCAAATGGATGCTAAGAAAGTTCACCGCAACTACTGTAAGAAGACAGGTCATACGATTGATAAGTGTTTCAAGTTACATGGTTTTCCAGCTGATTTTAAATTCACCAAACCAGCACAATTTGTCAACTCTAAGAAACTAGCAGCTCAAGTTGAAGTTGCTGATTCATCTGTTAATTCCAATTGTTCTGTGAATTCTGGTGCACCTGCTAATGTACCTTCTCCTGCAGTTGGTTTCTCACCTGACATTTGCAATTAGATCATGAATTTGCTTAAAAGTGCACAGTCTTCATCTGTCTCTGATTCAACACTAAGCTCAACAAATTTTGCTGGTAACTTTTCGGCTCTTTCTTCTTTAGCTTGTTTTTCTGATTCAAGCAACAAAAATTGGATTCTGGACAGTGGAGCAAGTGACCATATGTGCTTTCAAAAACACTTGTTTACTACCTTACATAATTTTTCAAAACCTTTACACATATCTTTACCAAATGGTGAAGTTATCACAATAACCCATGCTGGTACAGTTCCAATTATCCATGATATAGTTTTGTCTGATGTCCTTTATGTACCACATTTAAAGTATAATCTGATCTCTATAAACAAATTAGCTCATCATCTTGACTGCACAATTCATTTCACTTCTTCTACATGTTTTCTGCAGGGCCATTCTCTGAGGAAGCCATTGGCAATTGGTGATTCTCAGAGGGGCCTATACCTACTTGCTTCTTCAAATTTAGAAAATTATACTTCTATTCCTCATTCTACATCCTCGAGTCTTTTCAGCTACAAGGACTCTGCTGCAATTTGGCATACTAGACTAGGCCATTTATCTTTGTCTAAACTCAAAACAATTTGTAATGTTGATAATTCTAGTTTGAATTTGATTTCTACTTGTGAAATTTGTGCTAAGGTACGACAACACAAGTTTCCTTTTCCTCGAAGTGTAATTCGTTCTATAACTTCATTTCAGTTGTTACATGTAGACATTTGGGGTCCCTATTCTGTTCAGACCTATAATAAACATAAATACTTTCTCACGATTGTTGATGATTATACTCGTACTACTTGGACTCACTTACTGAGCTGTAAATACAATGCTTTTGATTTCATTAAGCAGTTTATTGGCATGGTTCAAAATCAGTTCAACAGTAAAGTTTAAATAGTACGAACTGATAATGCATTAGAGCTAGGGCTTAGCAAATCTGCTACTGAGTTCTTTCTGTCTCAAGGTATAATTCATCAAACATCATGTTCCCACACCCCACAACAAAACGGTGTTGTGGAACGTAAACATAAACATCTACTTGAAACTTCACGAGCCTTACTTTTTCAGTCAAATCTGCGTAAACAGTTCTAGGGTGATTGTGTTTTAACAGCAACTTATTTGATCAATAGATTTCCCACAAAGTTGCTATCTGGGCATTCACCATATTAGTTGTTATTCAAATTTAAACCTGATTACTCTATTTTTAAATCATTTGGATGTCTGAGTTATGTGTGTACTTCTAAGCCTCATCGAGATAAGTTTTCTCCACGTGCAATACCTTGTGTTTTTTTGGGCTATCCATATGGCAAGAAAGCTTACAAATTTTTAAACCTTGTTGATCGTTCAATTGTTGTCTCTTGTGATGTAGTGTTTCATGAGTCAACATTTCCTCTTGTCAAATCCACTTCTTCTGATTTTATTCCATTATCAATTCCTGATCAAACAAGTATTTCTCATGATAATTTCACTTCTACTCCAGTCATTAACAATCCTAATAATTATCAGCACATTGATAATAATGCTTCTGATAATAGTTTCACTGAAGAACATAATTCAGTTGATCCTATTTTACCATTTAGAAAATCAAATAGATCAACCAAACTCCCATCCTATTTGACAGATTATATTCACACATATAAACCAGCTTCCACCTCTAATTGTCACAATGTGTCTGCCTGTTTTTGTACTATAACTTCTCTGTGTACTTCATCTGTTTGTCTCAATTCTGATAGTACTTGTTGCTCTACCTCTACTGTTCCTACTTCCTATGTATTACCACCTTCTGAGCCTAGGTCATATGCCAAAGCAGTTAAATTTCCTGAATGGAAAACATCAATTGATGCAGAATTTTCAGCCTTAGAGGCTAATAAAACCTAGTCTCTTGTTCCACTTCCACCAGGCAAAAAAAAAAAACCTATCACTTGTAAATGGGTCTTTCGAGTTAAACAAAATTCAGATGGTTCTATTGAACGCTATAAAGCTCGTCTTGTGGTACGTGATGTTACTCAAATTGAAGGGGTTGATTTTAATGAAACTTTTTCCCCAGTAGTAAAAATGACTACAATTCGAAGCTTAGTTGCTACTGAAGTGAAAAAAGGATGGAACTTATTTCATCTTGATGTTAATAACGCCTTTCTTCATGGCGATTTACACGAAGAGATTTATATGGTACCTCCTCCTGGTTTGAATGTGGATCATTCATTTGTTTGCAAGCTTGAAAAATCTTTGTATGGTTTACGACAAGCTTCGAGGGAGTGGAACACAAAACTGAAAACAACTCTACTGAACAGAGGTTATACTGTTTCACAAAATGATTCTTCTTTATTCTACAAAAAGCGTGGTTCATTGGTCATTTTTCTTGCTGTTTATGTAGACGACATTTTAGTTGTTGGTAATGATAATGAGGAAATAAATCACATCAAGGCTTATCTTGATTCTGTTTTCAAGATCAAAGACCTTGGTAAGCTTCATTATTTTCTTGGATTAGAGTTCACAGAGGTTCCAGATGGCATGATTGTTTCTCAGCAGAAATTTACTTCTGATCTTTTAGCTGAATTTCAATGCACAGATGCTTCTCCAGTCATCACTCCATTGGATCTTAGTTGCAAACTTTTACCAGATGAAGGTACATTATTATCTGATCCTTCTCGATATCGTCAAATGTTAGGCAAACTTAATTTCTTAAGGCATACAAGACCAGATCTCTTTTTTAGTGTTCAGCATCTTAGTCAGTTTATGTCCACACCAAGACAACCTCATTGGGATGCTGCTATACATGTCTTAAGATACTTAAGACATAATCCAAGTCAAGGCCTGTTACTAAACAAGAATAGTTCATTTGGTTTAGAAGCCTTTTGTGATGCTGACTGGGCTACATGTCCTAATACTAGAAAATCTGTCAGTGGGTTTGTTGTTTTACTTGGTGGAAGCTTAATTTCATGGAAATCAAAGAAGCAACACACAGTTTCTTTATCATCTGCTGAAGCTGAATATCGATATTTATGAAGATTAACGTCTGAAGTAGCCTGGTTAACTCGTCTTTTATACGAACTTGATGTACCAGATGTTATTCCTGTTCCTGTAAAATGTGATAATCAAGCAGCAATTTATATTGCAAGGAATCCAGTGTACCACGAGCGAACTAAACATATAGAGCTCGATTGTCATTTCGTTCGTGCTAAACTCTCTTCTGGACTGATATCTCTTTCTTATATTCCTTCTAAGCAGCAGTTTGCAGACATATGTACAAAACCTTTGACAGGCATTCAACATCATCAATTACTTTGCAAGTTGGGTGTGTCTTCAACACCCTCCAACTTGAACGGGGCTGTTGGGATTGGTTAATTTATATTTTACATTTTATGTAAATTCCAGCTGTCAAAGTTAGTTAGAATCAGAGTTAGTTAGAAACAGATTCTAGCTCATTCACAACTTGTATATAAGTTAGAGTAGCAGATCATTTTTGTATCAAGCAATGTACAAACTATCTTCTTCACATTCAATGTAAATACAGTTACTTTTATCTTCTTCTTTAACTAGTTAAAATTCACAGACGATACTTGTTCTGCATGTAGCAGCACAAGGGAGGCACAATCCGAAACTGTTCTGAGGGACTATTTTGGTAAGAACGTCATTTTGACTAGTTTCGAAATAGCCAAGCTAAAAAAAACATCCGAAAATTTAGTTTTATCTCATTATGTACAGATACCATGTCGAGCTGCTATGAGAGGGAGTTTTCCACTCAACGGGACATACTTTCAGGTTAATGAGGTAACTACACAATCAGCCAACTAACCAACAGTAAAGCAAATTTTCCATAGTGTAATTTATTTTATAAAAAGAGATACATCCAATTTTCTGCAGGTGTTTGCAGACCATGCTTCTATCATAAGCCCACTTAACATACCTAGATATTTGTTGTGGAATTTGCCAAGGAAAACAGTGTACTTCAGAACCTCAGTAACTTCAATTTCAGAGGTAAAATTGGTGAACATCGTGAGTTTTTAAGATAGTTGTCGAATCGGGAGAATAACACCACTTCTCTTGTTAGGTATGCAAACGAAAGACATCCAGTTTTGCTTCTGGAGAGGTAATAATAGCCTACCAACACTTAATAACAAAAAGATATATATATATATAGGGTTGGACTCCATAGCAAACACTTTATATAACAAACAATAAAGAACACCTCATATCTAATAGATCCATTGCCCCTGGCGGGGCCACCCAATACATTTTTTTTTTTACCCTCTATCCATCCATCATCTCAAAAAAAAAAAAATTAAAAAGTTATTGTTCATGACGATGACGTCATCAGTGACGTCATCATGAACAGTAAAATTTTTAATTTTTAATTTTTTTTTTTTTTTTTTGCTGACTTGATAGAGGGTAAAAAAATAACAACTTTTTGTATTGGGTGCCCCTGGCGGGACCAAAGGATCTAATAAATCTAAGGTGTTCTTTGTTGTTTGTTATATAAGAGTGTTCTATATGGAGCAAAGACCTATATATATAAGCATTAAGCAGACATCAGTTCAAAAAAATCATGTCATAAATAAAATTTTGTTATAAGACTAAAGAAAGCCACCAGAAGTCATTAAATTTTCTTTTAATCTACAGGGTTCGTTTGTGTGAGAGGATTTGACCGGGAGAGCAGATCTCCGGGACCACTTACGGCTAGGCTACATTTTCCGCCAAGCAAGTTAACCGAGGAAAAGAGAAGAAAGAAGACGAGTAGAATGTAAGGAATCAGGGTTCATTACAAAGATGAGTAGCAGAGTGGTCTAATGTTGTATGAAAAGAGCACGACGGGCTCAACTTTGTAACCATCAATCTTCTACTGACGAGAGTGTCTAATTGCTTTTTCTTTGTATCAAACGAGCACGAGAGGCTCGACATTGTAACCATCACTTGTAGTAATGAGAGTGTAATTTTTTTTCCATCCACACTTCTACTGATTAGAGTTTATAATCGTGTCTAATGGTCTTATCATAAAAAAATTACTATGTAAACTTGTAACAAAATCAGAAGATAATCACAGATATGTAACAAAAACTACATTGACAATTTGATCTGTGTTGATATATAGGAAAAAACATAGGCTGGTGTTGCAAACCTCGGGAAGACATGCAAATTAAAAACCATAACAAAAATGTTTTCAAATTCACGATAGAGGAAACGACGGTACATCCATCACCAGAAGCAATGGAATTATTAAAGCATCACAAATATAAGAACATACCTGGTAAAAAATTATTAAAAAGCAAAACAAATATCAAAAAACACAAGTATCCAGCACTCAAATAATTTCTTTCATCTTCATTCATCTCATTGTTGGTCTCATAAGAAATTAGGGAAAAAATGCACTTGACCACATTCCACCATTTTGCGCATCTCCATATGGCATCAACATCTCCTCGGCGCGACTAAACCCCAAGTTCTGGCAGTGTTGCTGCTGGTTCTGCATCTGATCATTACTGCTATTACCATTATTGCTGTTGATCCACTCGCTAAACCAAGGCGGTCTTTGCTGTTGTTGCTGCTGCTGCATTGCTTCCACTTCGTCCGATATTGCCTTATCTTCCGGTCCATCAACACAATTAGCCACTCCTTTACCTTTCATCATTGCAGCAGCTGAGCCTGATCCTGAGCTCGAGTACGAGTCACTACTAATCATATTAAAAGGCTGCATGACTACTTTCCCAGCAGCTGCAGGAGCCACCTGATTAATAATTTGAGCAGTAGTACTCTTCTTCTTAGTAGGCGAAATCTGATCAATCCTTTTATAAATCTCCTTCAACTTCTGATCAATCAGCCAACCAAGATCATTCAAATCCGGAATCATTAAATTTTGTAACCCAATTTTCCCCGTCAAACACTGATACATAACCTCAGTCATTTCCTTCTCCCTATTATCCTTATGCTGCTTCTTCAACTGTTCATTAGCTTTCGCAATCCTCTGTCGAATAAAACTCTCCTGATTAACCATCTTCTTACTCTGCTCCATCTCGGGCATTCGCTTAAACTGCGCTAACACACGCTGAACACCTAATGTGTTAGGCCAAACTTCAGGTTGTGGCTCATACTGGCTATAAATTATAGCACAAGCATCAATACCACATAAGGTACTCAACTCTCCAACCTTCTTCATAAGACCCTTCTTCCTTTTCTTGAATGTCGCTTTTCGAGAAGCATCATTAGTGATGAATGCTAACTTGACCTTCTTTCTTGTCATGCCTTCTTTGATTTTTGTAGAAAACACCAAACAGGGCAAGATCAAAGTATATGGAAGCTATGTGTTTATATATAACTTGTTTTGCTCTTTCACTTCCAAATATTGAAATGTGTGCATTTTTGTAAGCGCATTCGAGATTTGTTTGCCAATGAAGCAAATCAAAAATATTAAATGACTTGATGCAGAACATAAACACACATTTATATGTTAATATCTCTGATTCTTGCTTTTACACGTTTTCAGGTCAATTGAGGTAAGTATATTTTGTATTGATATTTCGAATTTCATGATTTGCTTATAATTAGTTGTCATTATCTAGCTAAATATATGTTTCCATACTTAGGTAATAATTATAGAATCCTCTCAATTGGAAATGTATAATCTCGTTTTGATTTTCCAAATCCGTAAAATCCCCATATTGTAATCACTTGCTTGATTCTAAGTACACATGATTAATGGTTACATTGAAATAAATGTTTGGATCAATAATTTAAATTGAAATCAAAGTTATGCGGAGTTGAATGTAAAATCTCTGAACAATTATTAGACTTATAAGAGTATAGTCTAACTTTAAAAACTATTATAATTTATATTTTATTTGAATTTTTTGTTAATTTATTATGAGAAAAATGTTCCTAAAGTCGTTTTTAGATATAATGAGGGTGTTTGGGATTGCTTAAAATAAGTTACTTTTGACTTAATGGGGGTGTTTTTAACTTAAAGGAAAAAGTGGAGTTGTTTACTTTAAGTTGAATGAAAGTGTTTGGGTAATTTTACTTAAAGTTAAATGGGGGTTTAATAATTTTGAATTAAAGTGAAATTTGACTTAAAAAAATTTAAAAATCATAATATTTAAACTTTACATGAATTGTGAAAAAAGAAAAAAAAAAAAAAACTCCATAAGTCATAAGTCATAAGTCAAAAGTACCTAAATGGAACTTCTGACTTAAAACAGTTTTTTAACTTAAAGCCGGCTTAAAGCCATGGTTGACAAACATGCAGAAAACAACTTAAAGCCAGCTTTTGCATTAAGTTCTGTTTCCCAAACAGGCTGTTAGATAAGTTAACAAAAGTTATCAATAAAAGGTGGATGACATTTTTTAATAATGAAATCCAACCATGCATTTATAAAAATAGCCTTCGGATTGTATTAAAATATATATTAATTTTAGGTAATTAATTACCGTTAACTTTAGGATCAATAAGCCCATTTATTATTTATAATATTTCAAATTTTTGAATAATTAGTAGATTTGTAATAATATATCTAATTGTAAAGTCATTTTATGACCAAACAATTTTTTTTAATTTTTTATTAAACCCATTAAAACTTATTTTAAGATATCCGTGCATTTAGCTAGTATTTATTAACTGTTTTCTCGGAATTCAGTTGAACCGCAGTGAATCCTCTGCCGACGTAGTCAATCTGCTCTCTATAAAATAACTAGTCGATAAAGCCGCGCTTCGCGGCGGCGTTACAATATTTTTTTTAAAAAAATCAATATATTTACGTTATATTATAATACTAACATTAAATTTTAATAATTAAATAGTCTTCTCTAATGAATCGATTTCTTGTTAAACACAATTCTTTCGATTGAGCCGCTCTTTCGTTAAAACCAAAATCCCAACTTTAACATATATTATAAAGACTTATATAAAAAATTTTATCCATAAAATCGAACCGTAAAAATAAAAAAAAAATTATGACATCAGTATCAAATTCTAATAGCTAATACAATCTTTTCTAGAGAGCCGTCTTCCCGTTAAATACATTTTGAGCCGCTCTTATTTGGAACCGAAATTCTAACTTCATTATATAAAGAGAGTAAATTCCAATTTTTATATTTTTTAAACTTTCTAATATTTTGGAGTTTTAAAAGATGAAAACATTTTATATTTTCTGTATATAATAAATATTCCTGTATTTATTTACAACTTTCGCATGAGAATGTCTTTCTATTATGTTAACATATAAAAAATAAATACGAAGACTTTTCGTGATGGGAATAATATTAAATTTATGGATATATTTTTCTAATGCAAGTATAATTAACTTCTATAAAAAAGTTAAAATAAAGGTTTCTAGGAAGAAAAGATACATAGTTTTAAAAAAAATTGTATAAAACGTCTCCACCGCCCTCGTATTCTACTTCCAATAAAACATTTTATTTTATGTATTCCTAATATATTCAAACATCTTTTATACGGTCTTCTCTAATGAACCGTTTTCTCATTAAACACGGTTATTACTATTGGTCCGCTCTCTCGTTAAGACCAAAAACCTAACTTTTACATATATCACTTGTATGACAATGTTTATCCATAAAAGTCAAATCCTAAAAATAAAATGAAATTTATAACATCAATATGACATTTTAATAGTTAATACAATCTTTTATAGTGAGCCGTCTTCCCATTAAAAACGTTTCGATCCGCTCTCGTTTGAGATCGAAATTCCAACTTCATTACATATTATTGATGATACTTATCTTACACAAAAAATTTTTTCCTTAAAATCAAAACCTAAAAAATAGAGTGAATCCAATTTATACTTTCTCTAGACTTTCTAAAATTTATGGAGTTTTAGAAAATGAAAACAGATCTTATTTTCTCTTTATATTAAAGATACTTCTGTATTTATTTGGGATTCCTGCATGGGAATGTTCTTTTATTATGTTAACAAATCAATTTTTTTCTTTTTAAGTACGATGACTTTTTTTATGACAATAGTATTTGGATTTATGAATATATTTCCTGTCGGTTTGTTAACATTTCAAAATAGGGTGTTTGACACGCATTTTAATGTGGAATTTAAGGATAGTTTCATAATTTATTTTTGAAATTTTCTCTTTTTTTGTATAAAAGTAGAACAATCCTATTTTTATAAAAAAAAGAAATTTTTAAAAATAAGTTATGAACTGTCCTTAAAATTCACCTTAAAATGCGTGCCAGAAAATGACAAAAAAAAAGTGTTAATAATTGGGTAGGACGGAGGGAGTAATATAAAAAATTATAATTTAAGAAGATCATACTTTCTATAAAATATTTAATTATATGTTTGCTCTATATATTCAAACACCTATTTTACTTCTAATACAACGTTTTTTATATGTTTATTTCTATAAAATTGAACTCCTATTCTATTGCAATGGAACTTTTAATCATATGCCTTATAAATACTAATTCTACTTCCAATAGAACTTCTAATCATATAATTTAAGAAGATCGTACTTTCTATAAAATATTTAGTTATATGGATGCTCTATATATTCAAACACATATTCTACTTCTAATATAACTTTTATTTATATGTTTTTCTATAAATTCGAACTCTTATTCTCTATAAATTCAAACTCCTATTCTACTTTCAATAGAACTTTTAATCGTATGCTTTATAAATACTTATTCTACTTCCAATAGAAACTTTTATTTATATGTTTTTTCTATAAATTTGAACTCTTATCTCTATAAATTCGAACTCCTATATTCTACTTTCAATAGAACTTTTAATCATATGCTTTATAAATACTTATTCTACTTACAATAGAACTTCTAATCATATGTCTTCCTATAAATTCGAACTCTTCACCACTATAAATTCGAACACCTATTCTACTTCTAATATGTTAAATGATATTTTTATATTTAAAAGTGTTTAAAATTCTAAAATTCTAGAAAATTAGAAAAATAGATTGAGACGATCTTAGAGCGCCACCTAAACTCCCGCGTACCCTCCTTTATATATATATATATTGATATATTTACTTTCAATAGAACTTTTAATCGTATGCTTTATAAATACTTATTCTATTTCCAATAGAAACTTTTATTTATATGTTTTTTCTATAAATTTGAACTCTTATCTCTATAAATTCGAACTCCTAAATTCTACTTTCAATAGAAGTTTTAATCATATGCTTTATAAATACTTATTCTACTTACAATAAAACTTCTAATCATATGTCTTCCTATAAATTCGAACTCTTCACCACTATAAATTCGAACACCTATTATACTTCTAATATGTTAAATGATATTTTTATATTTATAAGTGTTTAAAATTCTAAAATTCTAGAAAATTAGAAAAATAGATTGAGACGATCTTAGAGCGCCACCTAAACTCCCGCGTACCCTCCTTTATATATATATATATATATATATATATATATATATATTGATGATATATATATTTACTTTCAATAGAACTTTTAATCGTATGCTTTATAAATACTTATTCTACTTCCAATAGAAACTTTTATTTATATGTTTTTTCAATAAATTTGAACTCTTATCTCTATAAATTCGAACTCCTATATTCTACTTTCAATAGAACTTTTAATCATATGCTTTATAAATACTTATTCTACTTACAATAGAACTTCTAATCATATGTCTTCCTATAAATTCGAACTCTTCACCACTATAAATTCGAACACCTATTCTACTTCTAATATGTTAAATGATATTTTTATATTTATAAGTGTTTAAAATTCTAAAATTCTAGAAAATTAGAAAATTAGATTGAGACGATCTTAGAGCGCCACCTAAACTCCCGCGTACCCTCCTTTATATATATATATTGATATTGATGACACTCAATCTAATTTATTTTTACTTAGAAAAAAAATCTAATTTATTTTTATTATAATTTATTTTATTATATTTAATTCTAGTATTATTATATTTTATTTTATTTTGAATCCTCTGCCGACATTGTAGTCGATTTAGATGCTCTAGAGTCTAGTAGTAACGATCTACTACAAAATATCTAAGCTTGCCCGAATTTGGAGACTTTTCACAAGAGGTTAAAATCTCAATGTATTGACCGTGAATGGGATGTTTGTGCCTTCTCTTCGACAATGTGGTAGGGTGGAAGACTGGAAGGATAGTATTTGCCATATTGTGGGTTTAAACCATAGTATTAGTATTTTGGACTAGTGGTGTTGTTCGTTCTTAAATAAATAGCTCAATTTGTAGTTCATCATGGGCCATGAGCTTATAGGATAATATGTCACCTAGGTAGCTAACAAAGATAATGTAATTTTTATAATTGGATTTAAGTGAACTCTTAAATCATGAGAATATTGTTCGTGAGATTATCTTAAAAAATTTCTTGAAAGTCGATTATGTAATTGCTAATTATATATTATTAATATTAACTTTCCTTTTACTCTTAAAAAAATACATAGTAAATATTCAAATCTTATGATTTGATGGGCCTATTTGGCTTTCATTATAAGTCGGAGCTTATGCCTTATAAGGCCATAAGTACTTATGGGGGTGTTTGCCAAAATAAGTTTTGGCTCAACTTATAACTTATAATCACATAAGTTGAATGTTAGTAAATCACTAAGTACCCGTTTGGGAAATCTTATTTTTCAGAAATAAGTTACTTATTTTGGAAAAAGTTAGGAAATATGTACTTTTTTCTGAAATAAGTAACTTATTTTTGCAAGATAACGAATATTAAACTCCCCATACACATTTTTCTCTTAAAAAAAGTATGTAAATACGAAATTTTTTCTAAAATAAGTTACTTATAAGTTCTTTGGCGGATTTGCCAAACATGCACTAAATCCTAACATTCAACTTATGCTTATAACTTATTTCTCGATATACGCAATATATAATATCCTTAAAATCTTCAAAACCATATATCTCTCGATCCATTCATTAGAAAATTGATACGTATATCTCAAATTTCTCTACTCATCGAGATCTATTCATTGACATCCATTGTTATATATAAAAAACAAATATTTTGAAAATTATAGAAAAAAGTTAACTTATAAGTTCTGATTTACCCAAACAGTTTACTGATTATAAGTTCTGATTTACCAAACACTTTAGTGACTTATAAGTTATGCTCTACTTATCACTTATATGACATAAGTGCTTATAAGTCATAAGCTACATTTTTTAAGATACCCCAAACACCCACGATAATGTTATTTGAAATACCTACATAAATTTTCACCTTAGGGAAAGTGTGCATGAGATAAATAGGTAATCTCAGGAAAATTATTCTCTTAAATCATTATAATATAAAAATACATTTAAAGAGTACATATTTTCTATCATTTTTTTATAGCATGACACACATACTTTTAGCTATGCGTTTCTCATCATTAGAAATTCTCTTATAAATATATTTAAGAAAGCCACTAAATAGATATCAAAATGGAACAATATATAATTAAAAAAAATGTTAGAGAACCCTAATTTAATTCCAAAATATTTTTCAAGTTAAGATATCCACCTCAACATTATTAAATAAAATCATGCATACTATTGCATCACCTAGAAACAATTTTTTAACACCCAACTTAAGATATGTAGCACAACTCATATAATAATTATATCCTATATATAATGGTAGTAAGGTCCTTCAAGTGGTATGGTATGTTGTCAGTGGCAAAATTATAAATTTAAAACTATAATTATTAGTACACTTTGAAAAGAAAATAAATGTAGGGGAGATATAGAAAAAATACTAGAGATAAGTAATATCATAAACTCTACAAAATATTTAGAAAATAGGGTTTTTTTACTAATATATCTCATTTTAAAAATTGATTTACAAATATATCCCATTTATAATTTTATTTATAAATATGTCCTATAAATTGTATAAATATGAGGGGCACTGTAGTAATTATTAGTAAACAGACATTTATATGTATAATTTTTAAATATTTGTATGAGTTAAATATGAGTTAAAAGTTAATTATAGGACATTTTTATAATTATTGAATAAAAAGGGAAACATTGATAAAGTAACACATTAATCTGGATATATTATACAAATTTCCTAGAAAATAACATATCATTTTCTCCATACATGATATGCAAATAAAAAAAAATATTATTTTTGACAAACAAAATTTAATGCATTCATTAAAATATTGGAACATAGTTGGGACAAACTGCTGGACTAACAATAGAATCTGATTGGGAAATAAAGAAACGAGCTAAACAAATAACCGTTTTGTTTTCAGATTGCTTAACATACATAATATAAATATTCTTGACAATAAAAATGATTATTTCCCGAGCAATCTAGTCAGACACCAACATCCCTGAAAATAGTAGCATCAGCGCACATAAAAAACTGGTGATAGTCAAGTGTTCATACCATTGACCTATGCACATAAAAAATCGGTGATAGTCTAGTGTTCATACCCATCAATTACACCGGCCAACTTATTTTGGGGGCACATATGCCCCCATATATTGAACAATCTTTCGTTGTGAGCTCTTGCGATAATCGATCACCACCGTTCCAGAATCGAAACGGACTTCCTAGATCTCCCAATACACCATAGAAATCATTCTTAAAACGACAAGACAAAAAATTAAAACGCAACAAAAACATTCAAAAGGAGAGGCACAAACCAATCCAAAAGGAGAGACATAAAACACCCAGATGCAAGAATCAAAAACCTCACCTAAAGATGAAGATTATTGAAGAAAAAAACAAAAAAGAAAAGAAGAGAAAAGAGAAAATAGGTCTCCTGCAATGACTATAGTATGTAAATAAGAAGTAGATGGGAAAAATATATATTAGAATAATGTATCCTTATAATTCAATTCCTTCATTAAAAAAAGATAAACAAAAAATTAAAATAGCAAAAACTATTATTAAAAATAAGTCAAAAATAACATTCAGTAATACATATAACAAACAAGGTAAACAAAGTATAACACAAAATTTTCAACTCCAAAATAATTTTTTTACAAAACAGGAATTGACATTTAATTAAAAATTAAAAAAAATAAAAATATACCCAAAAATGTAATATGAGTAAGGCAGTTTAGATGGTTTGGTCCTCGATCAGGGTCAAAACAATAAATTTCAACCATAACTACTTAAAGAACTACAATAATTAAAAAACACAACGGGTTAAATGGCATTTTAATCACTTAACTGCCTACAAACTTTCAATTGGGTCACCCAACTGAAAAACCTTTCAATCAGGTCACTAAACACATTAAAATTTTTAATCAAATCACTTAACACATTAAAATTTTCATGATCGTTAAGTAATGTTGACTTTAGACGGGAGGCCGTCTATTTGTGCCACTTCAACGCCAAATTACCTGCCAGATCAGCTTGTTAACCCGCCCAAATAAACCCGATCCTGTTAACTTATAACCCACTTCCTTCATTTTACATTATTAAAAAATTCCTAAATAAAACACTTAATTAGAGCTGAGAAGTTTTAAATCCAAACCCTAATTACAGCTATGGTGAGAACTCGATCAGGAATTGAGGTTCGTTTAACTGAGAAGAAGAAGAACAGCAGAGGTGATGGGTGGACGGAGTTGTGAGAAAGCAGCGCGGTGGTTTTGAAAGAAGAGGCATGGCGAAGGAAGGAGATGGAATGAAATAGAGATGCTGCGACGAGAGGTGGGTTGGAAATTGAGTAAGAAAGAGAGGTGGGTGGAGGCGCTAGAAAATGAAGGAGGAGAGGCGGAGGGGATTGGGCGGCGCTGGTTGTTGGTCGGAGTAAAAGGGGAATGAGATGGGGTGAACGGAGTGGTGAGATGGTTGCAGGTGGCGAAGGAAAATGAGGTGGAGGAGGTCGACGAAGTGGGTTGAAGGTGGAGGTGATGGCTGCAAGGATTGGGCGGTGGCGGATTTGCAGCGGTGGGGGAAAGCAGGTGGACAGTGGTGTGGATTGGTGTTAGTAGTATTTTTGTGTGTTCGTTCTCAGGGAAGGACTGAATTGTAATATCAAGTTCAAGTTTTTATCTCTCACAATTTAGAAGTGTAGAAGAATGTTGTGTTTGTTTATAAACTAAATTAAACTAAACTAAATTAAACTAATTATCAATCGAGAATAAAATATATGAGGAAAACAATCCAAGAACTGGGGTTCTTCACTTGGTTTCAATGCACATTCAATATCTATGTGATGTCTATGTTCTTACTCTGCTGAAAACAATTCTTCTAAGGTTATAATGTTCTCTTCCAAGATACAATATAATGTCTACAACTATACCCTAATTGTCACTTCCGTGATACAATCAAAGACAATCATAAACTATTAAGATCCAAGAATTATAAGTCTCACAACTCTCCTATTAATCTTCCAATCAAATATTCGAGTTATGTCTGTTAAATCATGTACTAAAATTGCAACTCCTCTTCCAAGTTATTACAATCCCTAGAATACAATCAAAAGTTAGCTACTCTTCTAATTATGTTAAGCCCTCAATAACAGATCAGCAAAGCAAGAAAATCACAGATAATTAAACACACATGAATACCAAGAAATACTACCCAATCCTCAGATTAAAGATTTAGTTACACATAATTAAAGAAGAAAACAAAATAATAATGATAATGAATGAAAACATAATATGGAAGAATTGAAGATCGAAAGTACCTTGATACGATTACAAGCTATGAATTGTTATAGCTATGAATTACAATGGTATAATGTGTTTATATAGGCTCTACAAATCTTGCCCAGCAAGATATTGCCTTCTATTACAATTAGGATTTAAAGAAGGTACCCAAAACTGCCCAGAATACAATTAGAATTTGAAAAAGGGCAAAACAGTAAATTCCCAGCCTTCTTTAATAAAGATTACGTGCGCGCCTTTAATAAGTACTTTTCTTGCACTTGTTTCCTATCCCAGGTTGTAGAAAATCTCTCAAGCTTCGCGTGGGCAGTAAGATCGCTGAAAACGGACTTCTAGAACTCCAGATATGGCCAAAACAGTATAAGCTGCGCAGCCTTCCCGGAAAATCCGAATTTTAATCAATTAAATCTCCAAAAACGACAAAAGCTTAGATATTCTTGCAAACCTGCACAACTACACAAAACACATCAAAACTACACAAACTTGAGTCCAAAACAATCAATTTAAGCCGATATAGAATGTTCCAAGTAGATATAAAATCCACTTATCAAACACCCCCAAACTTAAACCGATGCTTGTCCTCAAGCATAAACAATTACAACTACTTAATTAGTACCACTTCCGTAGGTGATCACGGTTGCATTTGGCATATGCAACAAGCCCTTTAAACCCCTAGGCAGCCCTAGTGGACGAGTAAGGTCTCGTGAGGGCCTATAGCGAATGTACCCACAAAATCCATTTAACCTAATGCAATGCAATGCATGAATGCAACTAATATGCAAATGCAATTAATCTAGCCTACCATACCTTCAAATCCTCTTATGCCATATCAACTTAAGAATCAAAGTAAATACGCAATGTCTTGGTGTCAAAAGTGCAAGTATTCACATAGTCTACTCAATGAACATGCAAAAGTTCTCACAAGCCCATGTCAAGTGTAAGAATAAGTTAGTAAACATGCTAAACCTACAAGAGTACATCTTTGAGACAAAACTCGGGATCTCATACGCAAAAACAAGCAAACACTCACAATCCACTCACAAAAGAATATTCACTCAAGATCAAGGGTAAGTATATCACTCAATTCCAACAAAATCATAAGCATGCTTGACATTTGGTATCAATCTTACTCTTAACACAACATACATCAATGACGATAATCAAAAGGTCTTTAATTGGGTTGTAACGTGGGCTAGGGACAAGGTATGTCAAATAAGCCAAAACAGGTGAAGTGTCAAAACCTAGTAAGCACCATAATAAATCATACACAACACTCTATTTTCCCCTACATAAATTTTACTAAGAACACTCGACTAGTCGACTAAAGTAGGATCACAACAAACACAAACTTGCTCTCATAATATATTTTTTTTCTTTTTTTCTTTTTTTTCTCTTTTTTTTTCTTCTTCTTTTTTTTTTTTTCGAGAGCTAAATAAACAATAATATAAACAATAACAATGATCCCACCATTTATTACATATGCCGACTATTAAGTAAACAACCAAACCCAATCTCAATATTTTCCCCAAAAGTATGACCAACAATAAACCCCTCCTTGCACACCTTATTACTCCCTTAAGCACTTTACTAGCCTTTGACAATGTGGGTTCAAATTAATGTAAGGCCAATACAAGAAAAAGATATAGGCAAGTAATGTGGTATGTCACCGAAAAATAGGATTAAGCTCAACGGGTTAACTAATTGATCATGTAAACATGGTGTGGTAATATGGGAAAATATGCGGTTATTCCTAATTGCCTTTATCACTTTAATCGTCAAATAATGTCATGCGTTTCAAGAAAGACCTCAAACAACTGCTAGCAATGCAAACAATCCGTGGACACTCAAGCAAACGAATAAATTGCAAATATGCAATAAGGCTCAAAAACTCACTTGGTGGAAAAACATACTCAATCCCAAGCAAAAATCTCTCTAACGCACCGACTTGTATTCAAAGCATGCAGACTAAATCATCTTGCACATATTCATGTCCTTCTAATTACTCACAACATTCAATAAGTCTACTAGTTTCAACTTACTAGTGTATGTGTGTGCACAAGAACAAAGCATATCACTTCTCAATCAAAAGCGTCAACAACACAAAATTCCTATCAAGCATGGGTGCAAATGCAAACTATTATGAACTCACATGAATACAAAAAAAAAACAGAATGTCCTATATGAAACAAACGTAGATAACACAACATATATGCATGATTTACTACTAATAATATGCAAAGCATGAAATCCTACATGAACAAATAATACAACAACAACTACTAATCCCTCAAACCACCCCCAAACTTAAAATATTCAATGTCCGCATTGAATGGAAGTAATACAAGGGATAGCAGAAAACATACCTACAAAGCCTCATCCTCGAATGAATCATGCGGGAGACGAAAATTTCAGAACACCAGCACCACCTCTCCCACGCTGGACGGATAGAACCTGGCGTGTCCTGGCGCTCACGCGCGGGAGAAGGCTACTGGGCGCACCTGCGCTGGAGCACGCATGATGCGCAGGCGGATTCTGCGTGTCTGGGCGCTTCTGCGCGGCTGGCTGGCGCATGATGCGCTGGCGCATTCTGAACTTTTTTTTTTTTGAACACATAATTCAATTTTTTTTTTCTTATACTAATGCGTGGGTTGCCTCCCACCAAGCGCTTCTTTAACGTCAATAGCTTGACGTATTTGCACATAAAATCTTCAGTGAGGAGAAAAAGCAAATAGATTCACATATTTACGAATTAGTAATAAAATTATGATGCGCATATATGCCTTAGATCCATTGAAAGGTACGAAAACATTCAAGAACCTATCATGCTCAAGAGACTTGGAAACATCAAAATAGCTAGAAAAATCATGAGAATAATCATTATAAGTACGACTCATATACTCCTCCCAAATCGGATCCTTATACTCTAAAGCAAGATTTTCAACTTCATCAATCTTAACTTCCTTCTCTTCTATAATTGGACACTCATCAATTTTAATCTCGTCTACCAATGTATTAGGCTCAAAATTTTCTAGATTTGGTAGAATTTCAATTGCATCCAAATTATCATTAATGCGCATGGGACAATTATCAACTACAAAAGTAGACTCATCAGACACAACATTATCATCAATTGCTAAACAAGAATCATGGCATAGAGGAAAATTGACACAAGGAGGAGTTCGATAACAACCTTCATACCACACTGCTCGAACTTCCCAAATAAAATTATTAAGTTTAGCATTCTCCTCGTACCAAGCTATTGAATCACATGGAATATCATTGTCACTAGCAATCTCTAAAGTTGGTTCATCAAAAACTCCCAAATAAAGTAAGGGAGGATTAGACTGAGTTCCTTGAATCATTTTATTGAGCGCAATCTCCCAATCAGCAGGTAAAGAAGGATTAGACTGAGTTAAACTCGTATCAACATCATTACACATATATGGATTAAGATCATCATGATATTGATTTTCAAACGAATATGAATAATCATTGCTAGGGGCATATGGAGCATAAAATGAGTTCTCAGAATAGAACGGATTCACCTGATATGCATTACAATCCTCATAAGAATTGAATTGTGGGTAAGGATTGAAATCTTGATATTGTTCCTGACTGTTGTAGAAATTCTGAGTGAAGAAAAGAAAAATATATACAAAGATAAAATCCAAACTACAAGAAACAATTAACTCAAACTCAACATTGCTGCCTTCCCCAGCAGCGGCGCCAATTTGATAGTAGTATTTTTGTGTGTTCGTTCTCAGGGAAGGACTGAATTGTAATATCAAGTTCAAGTTTTTATCTCTCACAATTTAGAAGTGTAGAAGAATGTTGTGTTTGTTTATAAACTAAATTAAACTAAACTAAATTAAACTAATTATCAATCGAGAATAAAATATATGAGGAAAACAATCCAAGAACTGGGGTTCTTCACTTGGTTTCAATGCACATTCAATATCTATGTGATGTCTATGTTCTTACTCTGCTGAAAACAATTCTTCTAAGGTTATAATGTTCTCTTCCAAGATACAATATAATGTCTACAACTATACCCTAATTGTCACTTCCGTGATACAATCAAAGACAATCATAAACTATTAAGATCCAAGAATTATAAGTCTCACAACTCTCCTATTAATCTTCCAATCAAATATTCGAGTTATGTCTGTTAAATCATGTACTAAAATTGCAACTCCTCTTCCAAGTTATTACAATCCCTAGAATACAATCAAAAGTTAGCCACTCTTCTAATTATGTTAAGCCCTCAATAACAGATCAGCAAAGCAAGAAAATCACAGATAATTAAACACACATGAATACCAAGGAATACTACCCAATCCTCAGATTAAAGATTTAGTTACACATAATTAAAGAAGAAAACAAAATAATAATGATAATGAATGAAAACATAATATGGAAGAATTGAAGATCGAAAGTACCTTGATACGATTACAAGCTATGAATTGTTATAGCTATGAATTACAATGGTATAATGTGTTTATATAGGCTCTACAAATCTTGCCCAGCAAGATATTGCCTTCTATTACAATTAGGATTTAAAGAAGGTACCCAAAACTGCCCAGAATACAATTAGAATTAGAAAAAGGGCAAAACAGTAAATTCCCAGCCTTCTTTAATAAAGATTACGTGCGCGCCTTTAATAAGTACTTTTCTTGCACTTGTTTCCTATCCCAGGTTGTAGAAAATCTCTCAAGCTTCGCGTGGGCAGTAAGATCGCTGAAAACGGACTTCTAGAACTCCAGATATGGCCAAAACAGTATAAGCTGCGCAGCCTTCCCGGAAAATCCGAATTTTAATCAATTAAATCTCCAAAAACGACAAAAGCTTAGAAATTCTTGCAAACCTGCACAACTACACAAAACACATCAAAACTACACAAACTTGAGTCCAAAACAATCAATTTAAGCCGATATAGAATGTTCCAAGTAGATATAAAATCCACTTATCAATTGGAGGAATAGCAGCGATGAAGAATAACAATGGTGCAGGTGAGATAAGTTTAAGGTGAGCGTATTGGCTGGCTGAAAAGGAGTTCTGTTTGCCAACTGGATAAAATCAGCCATGTCAGCAAGCTGATTTAGCTTTCCGTCCATTTTTTAACGTCCGTTAAGGCAAGTGATTCGATTGAAAGTTTAAATGTGTTTAGTGATCTGATTGAAAGTTTTTTCAGTTGGATGACCCAATTGAAAGTTTATAGTCAGTTGAGTGACCAAAACGCCATTTAACCCATAAAACAACACATCATCACAATAGCTTAATTAAAAAAAACTACATGTAAAGAAAGGAAAAAAACCTAGAACAAATAAAAAAGAACTGATAGAAGTAATAGCATAAACCTAAAAAAATAATTAAAAAACAACATATCATTTTTTCCAAACACGTAGATGTTAAAATTTTCTTCATTAGAAAAAGAAAAACAAAAAATCAAAATAGCAAAATAGCTCAATTAAAAAAATAATTCTTTTACAAAATAAGAACTGACATTTAATCACAAAATAAAAAATGTCTTGAAATATGTATCGAGAAAGTAAATGCTAAACTAAGTCTTTAAAAAATGTTATAAAAATATGTGATAATTGGAAATGACACCATATTTTACCAAAATATATTTTACAAAATGAATGATAAATTTAAATAAATACTAAGTTTAGTAAATTAAAATCACAAAAAAAAACTTTAATGTAATGCACATTGAACAAATATAAACAACAAAAAAAGCCATTAAAAGGATAACAAATTTCCTTTTAAAGAAAACTAATTAACATAACACCTATTACCATAAACATATCCGAAAAACATATAATAAACGAAAATAAAAAATAAATATTCAAACAAATAAAATAATTTATTACCACATATAGTTACATAATAGTTCAAAAATAATTAGAAAAAGAATACCTCCAACACAAGAAAACACACCATAGCAAAAGGTTAAATGACTAGTATCTTAAATTACTTAATAAAAAATTAAAAAAAGAGTACTTATACGAATATTGTACCCAACATGTTTCAAATATATCTTATATTATCTACTAATAAAAGAAAAAGACACAAAAAATTGAAATATTAAAAACTTATTAGTCTAAACTTATAATATATAACTAGCTTATAACCCGTGCAATGTACGGGTTTCATGTATTATGTTATAAATTTTATTTAATATTGTATTTTTTTTATATAATCATTATTTTTAATAATTTTTTTAATTTTAATTTGATATAATTTAATATATTCATGTTTACGGATTATACTAATGTTTCATTATTATAAACAACGTATACGATTTTTAATATATTTTTAATAATAATTGAAAAATATGTGTGATATTTTTGGTTATATATTAATGATTGTAAGATTTGTTGTAAATTAAAAAGGTAATGTGTTTTAATTTGAAAGAAAATATTAATGATTGAAAGACATAATACGATTGATCTTTTTAGGTGTTTATAAAAGTAACATCTTCACCTAAAAGTAAATGTGAAAAAGACAATCGACTAATTGCCATAAATTATTTTATGTTATTGTTTATTTTAGGTGTTATATTTTCCTTGAAAATTATGGTGTTATATTTTCGAGTATATATTAATGATTGTAATTTTTCAAATAAAAAATGATTGTAAGATTTGTTTTAAATTAAAAAGGTAATTTGTTTTAATTCGAAAGGAAATATTAATGATCGGAAGATATGATACGATTGATATTTTTAGGTGTTTATAAAAAGTAATATAATCAACTAAAAGTAAATGTGAAAAAGTCAATCGACTAATTACCATTAATTATGTATCTTTAACTAAAAGTAAATGTGAAAAAGGCAATCGACTAATTAGCATTAATTATATTATATTATTATTTATTTTATGTGTATTTATTTTTCTTTATAATGAAGGGTAAATAAGTAAATTCACGAAGTACCAAAAAACTGGTACCAAAAAACAGGTACCAAAACTTTTAATGTTTCGGCTTTTATATAATAGTATAAATTTACACAAATAATAATTACCACATAAAAGTGCTTTAAGAAAAATATTATATTAACAAATATTATAAAATATTTTACTTATAAGTCTTACAACAAAATGTTTATTAAACTTATACTTTAAAAAATAAAAACAAATCAACAATAGAAAATGTAATTTTATTGGAAAAAAATCATATTTTCATTTATTGATATTATTATTTTGTGAAAATTGTAGATGTAGTACTACAAATGAATTAAAAAGAAAATCCTAGAATGCAAATTATATATATATATATATATATATATATATATATATATATATATATATATATATATATATATATATATATATATATATATATATATATGGTCCTACTCAAATAGAAACCAAATTAAAATAGAAACTAGAAACTAAACCCTAATTCAATATTTGAAGCTAATCTAATGACCAACTAGCCCCAATACAAAAAACGTAAAAACGTATAACAATCTGCCCTCTATTCATAAAAAAAAAAAATAAATAAAAAAATTAATATTCACGCTGGCGAAGACGTCATCTCGTGAACAGTTTTTTTTTCCTGTATGTTGGTAAGGTAATTTGTAACATTTTTTTGTGAAGGTGCCCTAGTGGGGGCCTTAGAATGAATGAAATATAATTTATTTAGTGTAAGTTTCTATTTTCTATTTTAACGGAGTTTTCTATTTGATCACTAGCCTATATATATGTTATGCCCAAATCTGGCATAATAGCTAAATTGATTTAATTAGCTAAATTGATGGTTCATAATCTATAATGGGCCTAGAAGATGAAGATTGGGTCACTAAAAGCCCACTGTTGGAACCAGCCCAACATGCCTTGGCAATAATATCTCTATTACAGGAGCGCCTCGCTACATGGTTGCGCCTCGCTACAAAGCGCCTCGCTGGCGATGCCTATCAACGGATCGCTTCGCGTTTGTATCACATTTATCACTTACAGCGAGATCATTATCTCCTCTTCTCTGGAAGGCTCGTAGCAAGACCCTCGAGGTCGCATGAACAACTGGACGTCAGGGATCGCTTCGCATGGCTAGACCCCTCGAGGTCGCATGCAAGGCCCTGCTGGATCTTTTATTTACCAACTCTATCCGTTCGAGACTATGGGCTTCCACAGCTGGTCCATGGATCATGGATAGGGTTGTTGACTCACTGCCATGTCAGCCCTAGCTACATGGGCTTGGACTTTGGATTATCTCTTAAAATCCTAGTTTGTCTAGGTAACTTGTGGCCCAAGAACTACGTATGGCTTGATCCCTATAAATAGGGTACGTAGGCACCTTGATACGGATGAGAAACAGTTTACCTGAAAACACCTATCAAGCTCAGCCACATCTCTACACACAAACCCTAACCTTTGTTCTTCATAACCTTAGCAAAATATCCGTATTTTGCTCCGTAAATCCAGCAAACCTCCGAAAACATTGTTATACAATATTCTCCCTATAACATTTGGCACTAGAAGGAGGGGCAGTCATTGAATTTGGGAGAACGATGACTAAATCAGGTAAAAAGAACAAGCATGGGAACAACGAGGCGACCCCAAAAAGCGATCCGCCTCACAGAGACCCTCCAGAAGACGAGGTGCCCAAGGACAACTCTAAGATTAATTTCGAAGAGGGTGGAACTCCACTCCCTGTCCAGAACGTGGCATTGGGCAGCGAGGTGATGTCTTTCTTGAAGGGAATCGGGGATACTGTGGCAACCATGCAAGAAAGGATGGCTAAAATGGAGAAGCGCCACAACTCTAGGGGTGTGAAGAGGAACGCAAGGACAGGATCCCGACTCCACCAGGGGGAAGGAAGTAAAGATCCCACTAAGAAGCTCATTGGTGATTTTGATGATGTTGTCACTGATCAGACAAACCCCGACTGGAACGAGGAGGAAGAAACCATGAAGAATAAAGAGGGGTCGCAGGATAGAACCGCCTCGTCTGGAAGGTCTGTGTCTGTCTTTGACCGTGTGGGAAAGAAGTTGTCGGTGCACGACCTCCGTCTCAAATTGGAGAAGATTACTACTGAAAAGGAGGATAAGCAATCTTATGAGAGGCCCCAGGGCTCCAAAATCCATCACCATCGAGTTCGTGAGCGGTCATATCGTCGCGACGACAGACCCCCCTCTCCTCGTAGAGAGCGTGAGTGGTCCTATCATCGCAATGACAGACCCCCATCTCCTAGAGATCGCGAGCGATCCCAGGATCGCAAAAAGGATCGCAAGAATGACCAGGAGGAATCCAACGCACCAAAAAGACTCAATATCATCATGCAAGTACTGGAGAGAAAAGGGCTGAAGATAAAGAGGCCAAGGTTGGTGACTACAAGCTGGATGAACTGAAGAAGGCATTGGATGAGATGAATAAGGAAAAGGGGATCTTTGGTAACATGGGTTCATCTTCGCCCTTCACCCATGAAATTCGAACCGCCCCGCTTCCTACGGTGTTTCGAGGGCATCATTCAGATATGACCTACAATGGAGAGACTGATCCAGCTGAGTTCGTAATACGGTTTAACAACGAGATGGATGTGTACCAAGTCTCACAGCTCGCGAGGTGTAGGTTATTTGCAGCCTCGCTGAGGGGAAGTGCGCAGCAATGGTTTTCGAAGCTTGGAGCTCTGGTCATCACTGAGTCTTGGGAACAGTTGGTGGATATCTTCATCAAACAGTTTCAGTCCTCAATGCTTTATGCACCTCCTGTATCTACTTTGGCAAACATAAAACAGAAGGAAAGAGAGACTCTTCATGATTATTGCAAGAGGTTCAATGCTGAAGTGCCTCGTGTGCGAGGTGCAAATGACGAGGCTGTGAAGAATTTTCTTATTGCTGGAGTAAGGGAAGGAACAGAGTTCTGGAAGAAGCTACAAGAGCAAACTCCTAGCACACTGTCTGAGTTACATAGGGTCGCTGAGCCCTTCAAGCGTGTTGAGAAGTCACTTGCAGATCTCAATAGGAGTAATGAAAGAAGCAGCAGCTGGAGTAGAAACAGGGGGTTAAGAGAAAGGACTCTAGAAGCCCGAGGCGAAGACGGGATCGAAGTCGAAGCCCCAGCCCAAACAGAAGGGAACGCGATCCTCCAAGGCGATCCCCTCCTCGAGGTCGCCCCGCACGGAGCGAGGACAAATTCTTCCCTTTAGTTGCCCAAATTGATCATATCTATGCTGTCAATGCAAGCAAGGGGATATTCAAGAAACCTCCACAAATGGGTCCAAAGGGAACTGTAGACAGTAGTAGATATTGTGATTTTCATGAACAAACAGGGCATGATACAACTACTTGCAGGGAACTCAAGCAGCAAGTAGACCAATTGATTCGGGAAGGAAAATTAACCAAATGGGCGGTTCGCGAGGTGAAGAAACATAGTGCAAAGTCTGGCTTGGGTTACAATCAAGCCCCGCCACCTGAACCAAATCCTGTCCCTTTCGTTAAGGAGAGGGAGACACGAGGTGGAAGCATTCATGTGATCATTGGAGGACCCCACATCGGGGGAGATAGCAATAAGGCCAGAGAGAGGTATGCTCGCGAGGCCAAAGAGCGACCCCTCACTAATGTGCACCACTTGCAAGAGCGGCCCCCAAATCTCTTTAAGGGGGAGGATACAAATATCATGTTCACTGAGGAAGATGCGAAGTGGGTTCATCACCCCCATTCTGATGCCCTCGTTGTCCGAATTCGAATTGGATCGCAGAATGTTTACAGGGTTCTGGTTGACAATGGGATCGCAGTGAATCTCCTGACATACGAGGTCTACCAAAAAATGGGTTATGTGGATAAGGATCTCATCCCCACTGTTGGACATTTATATGGTTTTACTGGAGCCTCAGTGAGTGTCAAGGGTCTCATACGACTCCCTGTTACTTTAGGGGACGAGCCCTGCATCACTACCCAGATCGCGGACTTCATGGTGGTGGATCAACCTTCGGCATACAATGCTATTGTGGGGAGGCCAATACTTAAGGAAATGAGGGTGGTTACTTCTATTTATCATCTCTCTATGAAGTTTCCTACCCCAAATGGAGTGGGATGTGTCAAAGGGGCGCAGCATGAGTCACGAGAATGTTACAACAAGGCCCTTAAGTCTGCTGAAAAGGGTGGAATATTTATGGTAGACAGGATGGAAAGCGAGGAGGAAGATAGGGCTTGCAAATCGGCCACGCGACCCTCAAACGAGTGCAACATTATATCAATTGAGGAGCTTCCAGAAGGATATTTTGACAATTTGGGCATCCAGGTAGAACCGATACCAGGGGCCTTGATGATGGAAACTTCTCAGCCAGTAATGACTCTTCAAGAAGGGATCGTTGAAGAGGCTATAGACAGTGATAGCGAGGAGAGCCCAGAGCAGGCCGCTGTGCGAGCCCGAAAGGGAAAATGGGTTCGCAAAGAAACATCTACACTGACAGAACTGCCAAATGGTATTACACAAACAACAACTGTAGTCAAGGAGTATGGACATGTGGGTGCAAACCCAATGGTTGAGGAGGGGATCGTTCCACCTCAGAAAGCTAATACTTGCGAGGCAGAATCAAGCAAGGCTCGCGAGTATGATCTAGACCTCGATCCTCGCATCCTAGAACATGTAGAGCGAGCTGGAGCAGCGGAGGATACCATTCCTATTCTTGTCGATGTACAGGACCCTTCTAAGGTGTTGAAGATAGGGTCGCAACTCAATACTGATTTGAGGGAAAGGCTTGCCACTTTTCTGAAAGCTAATCTCGATGTGTTCGCTTGGTCTCACGAAGATATGGTTGGGATCGATCCTAATGTGATGTGTCATAGGCTCAACTTGGATCCAAGCAAAAAAGGAGTTAGGCAGAAAAGGCGACCTATAAGTGGAGAGCGAGCCGAGGCTCTCAAAGAAGAGGTGGATAGGCTTCTTAAAGTCGGGCTCGTTAGGGAATCATTCTACCCTGACTGGCTCGCAAACCCTGTTCTCGTGAAGAAGCCAAATGGAAAGTGGAGGACATGTGTAGACTTTACTGACCTCAACAAACATTGTCCCAAGGATAGTTTCCCATTGCCAAGGATTGATCAGCTAGTAGATGCAATAGCTGGACATGCACTTCTCTCCTTCATGGATGCTTATTCTGGGTACAACCAAATACCCATGTATGGTCCTGATCAAGAGCATACCTCGTTCATCACTGATAGAGGTCTCTATTGCTACATAGGGATGCCCTTCGGTCTCCTTAATGCTGGGGCTACCTACCAAAGACTCGTTAATATGATGTTCGAGAAACAAATTGGCAAGACAATGGAAGTCTACGTAGATGATATGCTGGTCAAGTCTAAGGAAGCTGGGGATCACATCTCTCACCTCGCAAAAATGTTTGATATACTAAGGAAATACAGAATGAAGCTCAACCCCCAAAAATGTGTCTTTGGGGTCGAATCTGGAAAGTTCTTGGGATTCATTATCAACCACAGGGGAATCGAAGCGAACCCTACAAAAATAAAGGCTTTGATGGACATGCGATCCCCAAGAAGTGTGAAGGAAGTTCAGAGTTTAACAGGACGGATCGCGGCTCTTAACCGGTTCGTTTCAAAATCATCAGACAAGTGCCATGAATTCTTCAAGGCAATTAAAAAGATTGGGAAAAACTTTGAGTGGACCCCTCAGTGCGAGGAGGATTTTCAGAATATCAAGGAACAACTTGGCTCGCCACCAGTACTCTCTAAGCCCAAGAACGGGGAGACACTCATTGTCTACCTCACGGTGTCAGAACATGCGGTCAGTGCAGTACTAATTTGCGAGGAAGAAAAAGTTCAATATCCTGTGTACTATGTCAGTAGAAGAATGTTAGATGCTGAGACTCGCTACACAAATATGGAAAAGCTAGCCTATGCTCTAGTGTTGGCCTCGCGAAAGTTAAGGCCCTACTTTCAGGCCCATAGCATTGAGGTTCGCACCGCCTACCCATTGAGGCAAGTAATGCATAAGCCAGAATCCTCAGGAAGATTGTTGAAGTGGACAGTGGAGCTCAGCCAATTTGATATTGAGTTCAAGCCTCGTGGCCCCATTAAAGGGCAGGCACTTGCAGACTTCATTTTGGAATTCCCTCCCCAGTCTGAGGAAGATAAATTGGCTATCGTTGCGATCCCAGAAGACACCTCTAGCGAGGCCAAGAAAGAAAATTCCGCCTCGTGGTGGGAGTTATATGTGGATGGGGCATCTAATAAGGAAGGAGCCGGGGCTGGCATCGAGTTGGTAACACCAGAGGGTCGCAGGATAAAAAGTGCAGTGCATTTTGCTTTTGAAGCTTCTAATAATGCAGCAGAGTACGAGGCCCTTATCATTGGTCTTAAACTCGCATTGGAGATGAAGGTGGAAAACCTAACAGCTTACAGTGATTCTATGCTGGTAACATATCAACTCTGGTGTGGATGGCAAGCTAGGGGTGAGCAGATTGAGCTATATCTGCGATGTGCTCAGAGATTGGTTAAAAAGTTCAATAATATCAAGGTGGTTCACATCAGGAGGGAAAAGAATCAAGGGGCAGATGCATTAGCAAAATTGGGGTCGCATCGCGAGGCCACCCTACTTGGAATTATCCCACTGGAAATTCAGACAAAATCCAGTGTGCCAGAGGAGTTCGTTATGGAGATAGCGACCCCAGGGTCAACTTGGATGACCCCTATATGGGAGTATGTGAGAAATGGAGCCCTGCCTCAAGACAAAAAAGAAGCAAGAAAGATCAAATATCAGTCCGCTCGCTATGTCATCTATGATGAAGTCTTGTATCGAAGAGGGTTCAACACCCCGCTCCTGAGGTGTGTTGATGGAGAGGAGTGTAATTACATTCTCAGATAAGTCCATGAAGGGATATGTGGCAATCACTCGGGGGGTAGTTCTCTGGCCCAAAAGATTCTTCGCCAAGGATACTACTGGCCTACTTTGAAAAGGGATGCTTTTGAGTTCGCTAGGAGGTGTGATAACTGCCAAATGATCGCTAACTACAGCAACGCTCCTGTCTCTCACCTCACCTCGCTAACGAGCCCATGGCCCTTCGCTATGTGGGGCATTGATTTAATTGGGGAGTTACCTAAAGCCAAAGGAGGTGTCAAGTATGCAGTTGTGGCTGTTGATTATTTCACCAAGTGAGCCGAGGCTGAGCCACTTGCAACTATTACTGCAAAGAAACTCAAGGACTTCGTGTACAGGGCAATTGTGTGTCGCTATGGGATTCCTTATCAGCTCATATCAGATAATGGAAAGCAATTTGACAGCAAGGACATGAAAGAATTTTGTGAGAACTTGGGGATCAAGAAGAGTTTTTCAGCTGTGAGTCACCCCCAAACAAATGGCCAAACTGAGGCCATCAATAAAATCATCAAACATACTTTGAAGGCTAAGTTGGAGGAAAGCAAAGGCAATTGGCCTGAAGAATTACCAAGGGTCTTGTGGTCATACAACACGACCCCAAGGACCACAACTGGAGAGACTCCTTTTTCCCTAACATATGGCTGCGATCCCAGTTGAGGTGGGCTCCGGGTCGTTTAGAAGGGAACACTACGACCCCGAAGCTAACGAGGTTAATCATAGATTGTACTTGGACATGATAGAAGAAACAAGAAGCGAGGCCCAGCTCCGCCTCGCGGCTTATCAACAAAGGACATCGCGGTATTATAATGGAAAGGTCAAAGCGAGTTCTTTAAAGACAGACGACCTCGTGCTTAGGAGAGTCATGCCTAACACTAAGGTCCCGGGTCATGGAGTCTTTGGTGCTAATTGGGAAGGGCCTTACAAAATCTATGCTACTCTTTCAGAGGGAACCTACTACCTCACAGACATGAAGGATAAGGTTATTCCGCGAGCTTGGAATGCGGAACACTTACGCAAATACTATCAGTGAAGGCATCGCTTCTGGTAGTCTCTATCTACAACTATTTGGCATGTATAAATTCATACAAAATACTGGGGGGTAGTGATCACATAGACACCCTCCCTTTATGATGTAATGATTTTGGGCCACGCCCCACTTATCAATCTTTGGGCCTCGCCCCACTTATCATTTACTGGGCTTCGCCCCACTTGTCACTCTTTTTGGGCTTCGTCCCGTTTATCAATATAAAAGTTCAATTTCTTTGCGAATTACTTTTTTATTGTGCATTTAAATTTTACTTGCTTGTTTGTTAGCATTAACATACTAAGGTCCAAGCCATCTCAACGATGCAAGGATCGCACCTGAAAAGGTAGCAGTTCATAACTACTACTACAACAATCAAGAAGTCTAAGCAAAAGGAATGCAAATTTAAAACTATTCCAGGCACTCCGCACCTACGAACACAGATTACAACTCAACATTTAAAAGGATGAAGTAATTGCGAAGCCAAAGTAATGGGGAAGCGAAGCTAAATTACTTGTGCAAATATGTTATGTGCAAAAAAGAAAACACAGGATGAAGAAGTCAAAGTGATGCCAATTCATAATTAAAGGGTCGCTATGCGATCCCAATGCAGTTCACAAGTTACTAGAGTAAAACAAAATAATATTACAAATTGCGAGGCATTCAAAGGGTGCCCGCATCCCTAGTTCAAAGGATTTCTTCAAAATATACATAAAGATTAAGAAGCAGGTGGATCTTGATTTGTAGTAGAGGCCTCCTTTAACAGCCTCGCCTCTTTCGCCAACCTCGCTTCTTCCAGCCTTGCCTCTTCAGCATCCTCATCAGCAATCTCCTTCTTCAGAGTTTCTGCATATTCGGCATTACCTGGTCCAAGTTGGTCCCAGTCAAAATCAGGGATCGTTCTAATAAATCCCTTCATGAAAGAGACCTGACCCTGGGCCAGGAATGTTTCTTGGGCAGTCGCCAACTCAGCCTTAACAGCATTCAGATCGCTGGTGAGTTTCGCGATCTCGTAAGCACTTTTCTTGGCAGCCTCCTCGCTGGACTTCTGCAGCTCCTTAAAGGATTTCTCAAAATCGTTCCTCTCCCTGCGAGCTGTCTTCAAATCTGTTCGAATAGTTGCAGTTTCATGTGAAAGCTGCTTTTTGTACTCTAGCTCCAGGGATCGTTTGTCCTCAACTTTCTGAAACTCCAGAATCTTGTTCTTTTTGTCCAGCTGGAAGAAGTTTTTGGTATGAGCGGCTTGGCGGATAAAAGCTTCAGCGAGGCACCTAGTAAGTGCATTGGCATTCTCCTCTGGGGGCGCCTTCCACCAGTTGGAGGCCTCGGCTTCCTCCGCATATTTCGTTCCCTGCGAAGCAAACAAATGCTGCGACGCGGTAGCAGTAACGGTCCCTGAGGATTGGTGGGAGGGCCCGTCTCCCTTCCCCTCTACTCTGGATCGCTTCAAGGGGCTCGCCTCAACATCCACTGTTTAACTCCCAGCTACATTGGATAGTGTAGTGGGGTCAACAATGGTTTTTGGGAGCGCTGTAGATTTGGGAGGAGGAGGAGCTTTCATTGAAGGATTCACCTTGGGGGCTACACCTTTTCTGGATCGTGCTTGAAGGAAAGGGGGAGCTTGACCTTTGCTACCTGGGTTTGACATTTCTGCACAAACAAAAAAGAAAAGTTAGGAATAAATACAATAACAATGCGATGACAAATGACATGGTTGTGCAATTAGACAGAAATGAAATGCAATGCAATGTATAAAGGATTGGGATCGAATTATTGTTAAAGTCTACCATCATCATAAGCCATGTCAACGTAAGAGGACGAGGCCTCTTCTCTCATTTTCCTTTTTCACGAGGCCCTCCTCGCGTTTGAAGGCCCCGCTTCAGGAGAGGCACCTACTCCCTCCTTGAGGAACCCACACTCAATCAGATTTTCTAAGGAGAGGAGAGTTCTAACATTCCTCTCTTCCTTAGTTGATTTGGTTAACACTTCATCGGCTCGCTTTTTCTCATCGCCCTTCAAGACGGTGCGAACCGGGCCTACTGCGATGTCGAAGGTGTTGTTAATTTTAAATTAATCAAAAAGATGAACTTAGAAGGATTGTTCTCTAGATGGGAGGCCTACCTGGCAGATAAATGAAGCTGGTTTTAACTCTGGGGACCTCGTGGACGTAGAAAAAAGGCTCTTTCCACGATCCCGCGTTACTTACTCCTCCAGGAAGAAGACTCTTTTTATTAAATTCAGGCCAAATGGAAAAATACACATAGCCAAAATCCTTGGCCCCGCATCGCTTTAACTGAAGGAAATATCCCATCGTCCTTGCGTCCAATGGAGGATATCCAAGCTTATGATACAATATGTACAGGGCGATCATAGATCTGTATCCATTGATACTTATTTGGATGGGGGCTAAAAAATACGTTTCACACACATCTTTGATGAATGGGTGAAGAGGAGAAGAGACACCCAGCTTCATCATGGGGACCGTTAAGACCATCCTTGGCACTCTGCCTCCATTTTCTTCATGGTTGAAGCGATAGCATCGCATCGCTTTCTTTGGGAGTATGATTTTTCCTTCGGGGCGAAATCTCTCGACCCCTTCTGTGATAGTTTTCACATTCAATGTTATGGACATATCGCGACAATCCAGAATACGAGGCTCATTTGGATTTACGTAGATGACTCCCTCCAGCTCTGGTTGAGGGGTTGGAATGTATGGTTCAGGCGAGGCCTCAGGGGCGTAGTCATAATCCCTAAAATTTACTACTCTGGCCACTTCGTCCATGCCACCATCATCGGAGGAAGGTTCCTCGTAATCAGTGGCATCCGAGTCCGCCTCGTTGTCTGTACCTCCTTCTATATCATAATAAGCATCGCCCAGTGAATATACTGGGGAATCGCTTATGTGAATCGGTGAAGATGCAGGAGGTGGTGGAGGCATTCTGGAAAGAAGCTTCGCAGCTTGCGAGCTGAATTCTTCTCCTTTCTTCTTCAGTGCCTCAACTTGTCTCTCAACATTGGTCATCGAGGCTTGGGGATCGCTTTGAGGTGGAGGAACCTCAAGAGATTGGCTTTGCGATCCCGAGGGTTGTTTGGATCGCCATGAGTATACGGGAACCTCTCTTGTGTATTCCTCATTCGACCACAGAGGGTCAAGGTATAATTTAAACGAGTTGTCACTGGTGCTCGTAGCTCTTGCAATATTAACTGCAGCGGCTTCGCTAATTTGTACGTGAGGTAGCGGAGAAGGCGTCCTTGAACTATCTTGCGACATCTGAAAAGAATGTGAAATGGTTATGTGTGTGCCCTTACAGAAAACAAATGAAGGAGGAAAGAAACAAGCAAATAGAAAGGCTCTATGTGTTCTCACATCGTCCACAGAGGATATGGGGGGTCGCAATCCTAAGGGGAAGGCTAACGTCCTTAACTTATGTTTCTATCTAAGTAATTACGGATCGCACTCCTATAACAACGAGGATGGGGTCGCATCATGAAATTGGCATTCCGGGATCGCAGTTATTTGGGACCGCTTCGCATGCAATTAAAGCTATCTAATCATGCAATTATAATGAAGAACAATAATTTAAGTGCAAGAAGAGAAGAAAGACTTACTTTTTCTTGAAGAAGGTTGGAGAAATCGGAGGAAATCTGGGGTCGCTGGTGATAGAGCCTTGAAAATCTTTGCGTTTGATCTGGGAGCAAACTGGCAGCACTTCGACAATATGTTTGTGAGAATGAAAAAAGGAAATGATAGTGACAGGGGTATATATAGCCATCAGGAGAGAGAAAGACATAGGACACGTGTTGAAATCTCGGCCGTTGAACACACATCTCGAGATACAACAGCTGTCAAACCCTTTCAAATTCTTGGGGTCGCGACTACTCCAACGATTGTATCTATTCTTGGGATCGCTTCGCGGTGACAACTGATTAATTCTTGAGTCCACATCGCATCTCCAATGGCAATATGGACTCGGGGGTAGTTGTTATGCCCAAATCTGGCATAATAGCTAAATTGATTTAATTAGCTAAATTGATGGTTCATAATCTATAATGGGCCTAGAAGATGAAGATTGGGTCACTAAAAGCCCACTGTTGGAACCAGCCCAACATGCCTTGGCAATAATATCTCTATTACAGGAGCGCCTCGCTACATGGTTGCGCCTCGCTACAAAGCGCCTCGCTGGCGATGCCTATCAACGGATCGCTTCGCGTTTGTATCACATTTATCACTTACAACGAGATCATTATCTCCTCTTCCTTGGAAGGCTCGTAGCAAGACCCCTCGAGGTCGCATGAGCAACTGGACGTCAGGGATCGCTTCGCATGGCCAGACCCCTCGAGGTCGCATGCAAGGCCCTGCTGGATCTTTTATTTACCAACTCTATCCGTTCGAGACTATGGGCTTCCACAGCTGGTCCATGGATCATGGATAGGGTTGATGACTCACTGCCATGTCAGCCCTAGCTACATGGGCTTGGACTTTGGCTTATCTCTTAAAACCCTAGTCCGTCTAGGTAACTTGTGGCCCAAGAACTACGTAGGGCTTGATCCCTATAAATAGGATACGTAGGCACCTTGATACGGATGAGAAACAGTTTACCTGAAAACACCTATCAAGCTCAGCCACATCTCTACACACAAACCCTAACCTTGTTCTTCATAACCTTAGCAAAATATCCGTATTTTGCTCCGTAAATCCAGCAAACCTCCGAAAACATTGTTAAACAATATTCTCCGTATAACAATATATATAATCAAGACTTAATTGAAGAAATATGGCCTGAGTTATTTTTTTTTGGCACAAAAATGACCCAAATATTTTTTTTAAGTAGATGATTGCAATCAGTCTAAATTAGTCTAAATTTATTTTTATTTTTGGGCCATGTTAAAAAAACATTGTTCAGTTGTAATTAAGTCATAAATTGAATACACTGTTTAAAAAAATAATTAGGTCATCACACTGTCTATTTTTATATTTGGGCCACTAAAATTTAAATTAAATTAATACGGATTCAAACTAATAAATACACATCAACAAATTCATTAATTATTATTATAGGTTAACCGTTAACATATATCATGTTATTATATTAGTATATATAAAATTACAAAATATATATGTATTTTATTTAGAAAAGTAATTTAGAACAATGTGAAAAATCTTTTTTGTAAAAAATGGTTACCAATAAAAATAACTCCATGTATAATGGATTTTAGGTGGTTTGGTCGGGTCAACAACTAGGTTAAGGAAATTGGTTGTTAAGTGTTTAAGGAAAACAAATAATATACACTACTAATAATATTTTAATATCCTTAAAATTTACAAATATTTGAATAAAATCATAAATAAATATTAAGAAAATATAATATAAGAATATATTTGCACATGATACTAAATGTGATTTAAATAAAATAAAAAAGATTTGTAAAAATGATAAAATAAAACATTTAAATGTTGTAATAAAAATAAAACTAATAAAAAATGAGAATAAAGTTACTTTAGGAAACTTATGTGAGACAATGAAATTATAACCAATAATAATATCAATATGACACATGACATTTATATCTAGATGTAAATATTAAATTTGAGCATGTATAATATACAAGAAAAGTGAATAATTTTTTAATTACAAATATATACTTGAATGCATAAAATAAGGTAACTTTATAATGTTAGCTCAGATAAATTTCCTCTCATGAACTTTATTCTCATAAAAAATATTCAAAAATAATATTCTAAATTTAAATGATATGCATGTAAATAAAAAACAACTCGTCAATTAATAAAATTAATATGTAATACCAAGGTTGTAAAAATCGGAACTCGGTCCGACTCGGTCTTGTTCCGGAAAAACGAGTACTCGGAAACTCGGAGAGTACTCGGAATGAGTACTCGGAGAACAAATCGGATATTTTTTAATTTTTTTTCTCATATATTAAATCCATTCATTCATATTTTAATGTACATGTGTTAAAATTTAGAATTTAACGATAATATATATTTTATATATATAATAATAATAATTATTTAATAATATTAAAACCAATAGATAAACATTAAAAATACGAGTAATTGTAATTCGATTTGATTCCGAAACTCGGAACTCGGAACTCGGATCGGACGAGGGGTTAAAAACGAGTACTCGGAATGAGTACCCGGCTGACTCGGCGATTTTTAGAACCCGGTGTAATACTATGTAATAATATATTAACAAGGTATACTAAAAAAAATTATAAAAAATTAAAATAAATAGAAATTGAAAAATTAAAATTTAAATATAAATATTAAATATTTAAATTATATAAAATAAAAGCAACCGTGCAAATGTATTAAGCTAGTATTGTAAATGCGGTTGTATATCCACATGACTATTCAACAAGAGGAAAATTATAGACTTATACTCCCTCCGTCCCCCGTCCGCCTGGGTGTGGGCATGGAGGACAAGACAAAGACAAGTGGGTATAAAGTGAATGTAATATTGTTAAAATAAATAAAGTAGTGGATATAATAGTGATTTTATTATTAAAATAAGTGAAGTAGTGGGTGTAATAGTGATTTTATTGTTAAAATAAGTGAAGTAGTGGGTGTAATAGTGTAAATTATTATTAAAATAAGTGAAGTAGTGAGTGTAATTGTGTTAAAACTTACTATTTTGGGAATGTAAAGAAATGAATGCGACGGCCCAAAATCCATTTGTACGGAGGGAGTAGTACACTACAGTTTCATAGTACACTACAGTTTCATTCCATAATTAGGTCGGAAACTTTTAAATTATTCCTTGGTACGCTACAGTTTCATTCCATAATTTACTCTCTCTGTCCCGCCAGGTTCTTTACCTGGGGCTGGGCACGGAGATCAAGGATAGTGGGTGTAATATTGTTAAAATAAATGAAGTAGTGGATGTAATAGTGATTTTATTGTTAAAATAAGTGAAGTAGTGGGTGTAATAGTGTAAAGTGTTGAAAAAGTGGAGTAAAGTAGTTATTGTAATAATGTATTTTATTGTTAAAAGTTACTATTTTTAGTAATGTAAAGAAATGGTGGGACGTCCCAAAAAAGAAATTGTAAAGAAATGGATGGGACGGAGTATATAGTACACTACAGTTTCATTCCATAATTAGGTCGGAAACTTTTAAATTATTCTTTCTGTTTTTTTGAATATTTGCCTTTGACTTTTTGATATGAATATTAAAAAAAATATTGAATAAAAATATTGATTCAATAATATTTTTATTCAAAATTAATTTTTTTAAAATAACATTTTTTCGTAGGCAGATATTATTAATAGCACCAATGCCACAATGCCATCTATAAATACAACACTGAACTGCCTTCACTTTCACCAATAACTCAAAGACAATAATTCAATATGAAAATTGAATCATCTTTCTACCTGTGCATATGCATAATTTTACTTTGCATTCAAAACCTTTCTGCATCCGCAAGATACAACATCAACCACAAGCAAGCTCTACTCCAAATCAGTGTTGGCCTTCCTGCATCCGAAAGATGCAACAACGACGACAAGCAAGCTCTACTCAAAATCAAGGATGGCTTGACAAACACTAACCTTCTAGACTCATGGGTACCAGATGAAGACTGTTGTGACTGGGACCTAGTTGAATGTGACGAAACAACCAACCGCATAATTTCCCTCATCATTCAAGACGACGAAGGTCTAACTGGCCAAATCCCAGCTCCGGTGGGGGACGTACCTTTTCTCCAAACCTTATGGTTCCGTAATCTACCCCTTCTTTTCGGAGGAATCCCAGAAGAAATTTCTGCACTCAAAAACCTAGAATCCCTCCGACTCAGCTTCACCAGCCTCAGTGGCGCTGTCCCTTTATTCTTCCCGCAGCTTACAAAATTAACTTGTTTAGACTTATCCTTCAACAAACTTTTAGGTGTAATCCCACCTCAGCTTGCTGCCCTTCCAAACCTTAAAGCCCTTCACTTGGAACAGAACCAACTCACCGGTGAAATCCCGGATATCTTTGGGAATTTTGCTGGATCCCCGGACATATATCTTTCTCATAACCAGCTCACGGGGTTTGTTCCAACAACTTTTGCTAAATCAGATCCAATTAGGATCGACTTTTCGTGGAACAGACTAGAAGGTGATATATCATTCTTTTTTGCGGCTACGAAGCGCATGGAAATGGCAGATTTTTCACAAAACGTGATTAATTTCAATTTTTCCAGGGTGCAGGAGTTTCCACCCTCTTTGACATACTTAGATTTGAACCATAACAACATCAGCGGAAGTCTGTCAAGTGGATTGGCCAAATTGGATTTGCAGACATTTAACGTTAGCCAAAACAAGCTCTGCGGCAAGATTCCAACAGGGGGGAAACTCCAGACATTCGACAGTTCGGTCTATCTCCACAACACTTGCTTGTGTGGTGCTCCATTGGAAGAATGCATGCAAAATGTGCCTTAAGATTATCTTTTGTGATGAGATATATTATGCAATTTAATCTTAAAATATTTGTATTTCATAGATACTTGTCCTGATTAGTGTCAGGGGAGTCATTGTTAGGATGGTGTCTGTGTAACAGTGTTTGTCTTAGTAGTGTGTTCAGTGTTTAATAAGGGCAAAAATGTCTTTTTACTTCCAAGTTTGTTACTTCACTTGTGTCTGTCTATAAATACTTGTTGAGTACTGTATTTTTCATTATGTGATGTATGAAATGGAATATGTTTTCATCAATCTTCTTTCTCTCTCTATAACTACTTTCTCTTTAGGTTTCTAACTCAAATCTCTCTCAAAACTCTGTCTCTCTCCCATTTCTACTCTAAATCTCTATTTTTCTTATGATATCTCTCTATTCTCTGCTATATGCTCTTATCTTACCTTTTATCTCACATTTATGCAATTATGCACTTATAAACCAGAAAATACCAAAAACATATAAAAATACACCGAAAAAGCATTCAAACCATGACAATTAGTAAGAAATTTATCTTTGTTAGAAAATGAAAAGTTTGAGGTATATTTTAGATGTGCTCTTAATGTGATTTCCGGAAACTAACTAATGTAGGTTGTTCCCTTATATGAGGACTTAAATTTTTATATATGGATCTAAGACATTTTTTTAGTGGAATTCATAATTATATATATGTAGTAAAAGTTGCTTACTTGAATGGGTTATTTGAATTTATACCACATCGAGTAAAATAAGAAAAGAGCAACTTGATCTGCCTGTATATAGAAAGAAGAGGTATACTTGAGATTCAAGAATAATTCTTATATAGTACCCACCTCGCAGACATTTATAAGTTGCATAGGTTTTTACAGGTCGTTGAGCTTTACGTGTCTAAATAAATTGCTTTATTTTGGAAGTGATATTGCTGCAACCCAATACAGCGTAAGTCAATAATCTCTTCAAAAACAGTCAAAATTTCTTTAAGACTTGGCGACTCAGCTATTCTATTATGTTCTTTCAGAAATATAAAGTTTCTATTAGAGCCAAGTGTTCCCTCTTTTCTCTTATTTTACTGTCTCTAAATTATATCTTGTTTTGCCATCGTATTTTATTTCATTATTATAAAACACTATCCATTGTTGCGTTATTTCACTGCAAGAAAGTAAGGCTAAATTCAACCGAATTAATTCGACCGCGGCTAAATTCAATCAAAATCGGTCGAATTTAGTGGTCGCGGCTAAATACAACCGATTACGGTCGAATTTAGCTCCGGTCGAATTTATTCGGTCGAATTTAGTGTGCTAAATTCAACCATATTCGGTCGAATTTGAGTTTTGATAGAAATCGGTCGAATTAAGTAGTCGGAGGGAAAAAAAAAGGGGAAATTTCCCGCCAATTTCTCCACCCACACGGCCAAATCCAATCGGATTTGGTCGAATTTATTAGTTTAACCGAATTCGGTCGAATTTAGTAGGCGGCAAAAAAATAAGGGAAATGTCCTACTAATTTCCTTGTCCCCACACGGCTATTTTCAACCAATTTTGACCGAATTTTGTGTTTCTAAATTTAATTTTGTTAATCCTTTTTAAAGATTTAGATTTTCTTTTAGAATGAGCTAGAAAGTTGTTTTGCAAATTAAAATTTAAATTCAGAAATATTTTTGAACTTTTTTATTTAAGTGTTTAAAGTTAAGAAAATCACTTTTATTTATTTATTTGTATATTTTAATTAATTTAAAAAATAAAAATTTAGTACTAGTAAATCACTATTATTCTAACTAGTACTAGTAATTAGTGTTTTATCACGAATTATTGTTTCTATTTTTTAAAAAATACTTCTCGACGATCCAACCGTACGGATGTCAAGATATATCTAATTTAGTGACATACCCAAATTTTCAAAAAATAAAAAATTAATTTGGTTCGAGATCTTAGTAGATCACTACTATTCTAACTAGTACTAGTAACTAGTGCTTTGTCACGGATTGTTGTTTCTATTTTTTAAAAAATACTTCTCAACGATCCAACCGTACGGATGTCAAGATATATCTAAGTTAGTGACATCCACAAATTTTCAAAAAATAAAAAATTAATTTGGTTCGATATCTTAGTAGATCACTACTATTCTAACTAGTACTGATAACTAGTGCTTTGTCACGGATTGTTGTTTCTATGTTTTAAAAAATACTTCTCGACGATCCAACCGTACGGATGTCAAGATATATCTAATTTAGTGACATACCCAAATTTTCAAAAAATAAAAAACTAATTTGGTTCTAAATCTTAGTAGATCACTACTATTCTAACTAGTACTAGTAACTAGTGCTTTGTCACGGATTGTTGTTTCAATTTTTTAAAAAATACTTCTCAACGATCCAATCGTACGGATGTCAAGATATATCTAAGTTAGTGACATACCCAAATTTTAAAAAAATAAAAATTTAATTTGGTTCGATATCTTAGTAGATCACTACTATTCTAACTAGTACTAGTAACTAGTGCTTTGTCACGGATTGTTGTTTCTATGTTTTAAAAAATACTTCTCGACGATCCAACCGTACGGATATCAAGATATATCTAATTTAGTGACATACCCAAATTTTCAAAAAATAAAAAATTAATTTGGTTCGAGATCTTAGTAGATCACTACTATTCTAACTAGTACTAGTAACTAGTGCTTTGTCACGGATTGTTGTTTCTATTTTTTAAAAAATACTTCTCGACGATCCAACCGTACGGATGTCAAGATATATCTGATTTAGTGATATACCCAAATTTTCAAAAAATAAAAAATTAATTTGGTTCGAGATCTTAGTAGATCACTACTATTCTAACTAGTACTAGTAACTAGTGCTTTGTCACGGATTTTTGTTTCTATTTTTTAAAAAATATTTCTCAACGATCCAACCGTACGGATGTCAAGATATATCTAATTTAGTGACATACACAAATTTTCAAAAAATAAAAAATTAATTTGGTTCGAGATCTTAGTAGATCACTACTATTCTAACTAGTACTCGTAACTAGTGCTTTGTCACGTATTGTTGTTTCTATTTTTTAAAAAATACTTCTCGATGATCCAACCGTACGGATGTCAAGATATATCTAATTTAGTGACATACCCAAATTTTCAAAAAATAAAAAATTAATTTGGTTCGAGATCTTAGTAGATCACTACTATTCTAACTAGTACTAGTAACTAGTGCTTTGTCACGGATTGTTGTTTCTATTTTTTAAAAAATACTTCTCAACGATCCAACCGTACGGATGTCAAGATATATCTAATTTAGTGACATACCCAAATTTTCAAAAAAGAAAAAATTAATTTGGTTCGAGATCTTAGTAGATCACTACTATTCTAACTAGTACTAGTAACTAGTGCTTTGTCACGGATTGTTGTTTCTATTTTTTAAAAAATACTTCTCGACGATCCAACCGTACGGATGTCAAGATATATCTAATTTAGTGACATACCCAAATTTTCAAAAAATAAAAAATTATTTTGGTTCGAGATTTTAGTAGATCACTACTATTCTAACTAGTACTAGTAACTAGTGCTTTGTCACGGATTGTTGTTTCTATTTTTTAAAAAATACTTCTCGACGATCCAACCGTACGGATGTCAAGATATATCTGATTTAGTGATATACCCAAATTTTCAAAAAATAAAAAATTAATTTGGTTCGAGATCTTAGTAGATCACTACTATTCTAACTAGTACTAGTAACTAGTGCTTTGTCACGGATTGTTGTTTCTATTTTTTAAAAAATACTTCTCGACGATCCAACCGTACGGATGTCAAGATATATCTAATTTAGTGACATACCCAAATTTTCAAAAAATAAAAAATTAATTTGGTTCGATATCTTAGTAGATCACTACTATTCTAACTAGTACTGGTAACTAGTGCTTTGTCACGGATTGTTGTTTCTATGTTTTAAAAAATACTTCTCGACGATCCAACCGTACGGATGTCAAGATATATCTAATTTAGTGACATACCCAAATTTTCAAAAAATAAAAAATTAATTTGGTTCGAGATCTTAGTAGATCACTAATATTCTAACTAGTACTAGTAACTAGTGCTTTGTCACGGATTGTTGTTTCTATTTTTTAAAAAATACTTCAGGGGAAAGTGTTTCGCTTTTAACGGTCAACTAGTACTTTGACTATAACCCCTAAACACGGTTTCGTCAAGGGAAAGTGTTTCGCTTTTAAAAAAAAAATTATCGACGACCCAACTTTACGGAGGTCAAGATCCATCCCTTTTAAAGTTATTGCCAAAATTTTAAAAAAAAATTAATTTGGTTTGGTAATTTAACGGTCAACTAGTACTTTGACTATAACCCCTAAACACGGTTTCGTCAGGGTTTCATGTTTGAATTATTTAATAAATATTTCTCGATGACCCAACCGTACGGAGGTCAAAATCCATCCTTTTTAATGTTATTGCCAATATTTCAGAAAAAAATAAATTAGTTTGGTTTGGTAATTTAACAATCAACTAGTTTGGAAAATAATTTAAAAAGTTAAATAAAAATAAAAAAAGGCAAAAATTAATTTAAAATTCATACACACCAAAGTAGTCATACTCACTATTTGTGTGATTAATCTTACCCTACTTTCACTAATTTTCCATTTTTTCCCCCTTTTTAACTAGTTTGGAAAATAAATTAAAAACTTAAATAAAAATAAAAAAAAACCAAAATTCAATTTAAAATTCATACACACTAAAGTAGTCAAACTCACTACTTGTGTGATGAATATTACCCTATTTTAACTAATTTTCCATTTTTTAATTTTTTTCCCATTTTTAACTAGTTTATAAAATAAATTAAAAAATTAAATAAAAATAGGAAAAAAATGCCTATTCTTGAACATAAAATTTGGTTGTTGACTACGTGGGTGATTATAAATTTTGAATAAAAATTTTCGTAAATTTTCGATAACTTTTTTCTGGAGTCTAATTTTAAGCCGAAAAGCCCGTACATTGAAAAATCAAACGGTTGACCAAACTTCAACGAAATTTGACCAAATTTTGAGAGAACAATTTTCTTAATACTTCAAAGTGCTGGGAAAAATTTCATAATTTTAGAGCAATTTTTGATTTTATGAATATTTATTTAATATATTAAAGTAGTCTCTTTTTTGTTGGTGGAAGGAAAAATTAAAACATTATGTTGATAACATGTGGCAAGGTGTTATTGGTTGACACCATAGCACATGAATTATCATCTCTAAGCTATTTATAGCCTTTGATTAAAACCAAAGAAACACACATCCAACGATCCATATTCAAGAAGATAAAAAAAAATATTATACACACCCACCCACTTCTCTTTTTCTCTCTCAATTCTCTCACGCCCACTTATCTCTCTCCTCATCTCTCTCTCTCTCACTCACTCTCTCTCTCAGACTCTCTCCAAAATACACAGTACACACATATATATGTAGAGTCCCACTCTATGGAGAACCATCTTACGTGGAGAACCGTGGAGAACCACTTAAAATGCATTAAAATTGTCCTTTATATAAGGCCCATGGCGGGGCCCCTTTACAAAAAAGTCTTATAATTCTACCCTCTATCCATTTGTCAAAGAAAAAAAAAGAAAAAAAAAATTCACTGTTCACGTGATGACGTGGCAGTGGATTTCACTGGTTAACGGTGCTTCGCACCTTCTTGTACGGCGCTTCGCGCCTTTATCATTCTAAAGTTGTAAGGAATGGCAATCAATGGTAAAGGCAATAGACGATTGACGGGTGTGTCGAGAGCCTTCGGCCCTCATGACTAACTAACTCATCCGTTTACTGTCTTAAATGCTTCGCATTTCCACGACAAGTTTTTTTTTTTTTTTTTTTTTTTTTTTTTTTTTTTTATGGATAGAGCCAATTATTTTAAGCATTTTTTGTGAAGGTACCCTTGGCGGGGTCCTTATATATAAAGCAATTTTAATGCATTTTAAGTGGTTCTCCACGGTTCTCCACGTAACATGGTTCTCCATGGAACAATGGCCTATATATGTATCTTCAGATTCTTCGAATTTTCTTAACCAAATCGAAGCTCTCTCACCCCTCTGTCTATTTCCACCATCAAGACACAGTTTTGGCCGGAATTTAGCATGGGTTTCGTCGAATTTTTGGAGCTTGACCGGAATTTATTTTTTTGTAATCTTTTTGTTATGCTGTTTGTATGTATGTATATATCCATTTGTGTAGATTAACATAATTTTTTGTTATATTTTCTGGGCAATTTTTGAGTTCGCCGGAGTTCTTGGTTTTGGCCGGAAAATTTTCATTTGTTATCGTTTTGCAATCTTGTTGGGTGTATGCATAGATTTTATTAAATTTATTAAATAATCGTTTTTTATTAAATTTTTCGAGGCAACTTTGTAGTCATCGGATTTTCTTAGTCGTTGTCGGATTTTGGCGTTGGATTGGTTGGTTCTGATTACAATTGAGTTAGTTATTGAGGTGGAATATTACAGATTGAAAGAGGATTTTATTATGTTAAGTTGGAGATGTTCTAGGTAGTTAGTATTGCTATCGAATTTTGTGATTGGCCGGAATCTGGGAATTTTGGATCCGGTACCGGAATCTGAGTTTTTTTTTAAACTGTTGTTCACTAAATTCGATCGAATTTGGTCGAATTTAGCATATTAAATTCAACTAATTCAGGTTGAATTTAGTGGATTCGGTCGAATTTAGTATATTAATTTGGACCCGTTCTGGTCGAATTCAGCACACGAAATATGACCAAATTTGATCGAATTTAGCATTTCAGGTGCCAAATTCAAAATTTTTTGAAATTTTAGCCAAAATTTAAAATTTTCAAAATTTTAAGATTTGCCACCTGAAGTGCTAATTTTTACCAAAGTTGGTCGAATTTAACAATATCACTTTCGGCCGAATTTGGTCGAATTTAGCCTTCTAAATTCGACCGATTACTATTTTCGACTCCCTCAAAATCGACCAAAAAAAATTCGGTCGAATTTAGCTAAATTCGACTAATTTCGGTCAAATTTAACCGAATTCGACCGAATTTTTTTGGTCAAATTTACCCTTTTCTCTTGTAGTGTTTAGTGTGATATAGCCAACAATCTTTTCTTATAGATAATTGTATTCTCAAAGACAGTGTCCACTAGTATTTGTAATTATATATTATAATCGCTCATAGTAATCCAAAGACCGTTACGATCAGTAATACTCCAACGCATGGCTGTAAAAATTGGTAATCAATATAAATCGGTTGAGTATAAATCGGTTAAGGTATTGATTTAAGATTAATCGGGTAATCTGGTATTAATCGGAAAGATTAATCAGAGTATTAATCAGATATCATAATAATACTTAATATATTAGTCTAATTTACAATTAAACATATTATTTTAAATAAATTCACAGGATTAATCGAATTTCAAAAATTGAATAAATTGATTATCTTATAAAGAATTAATCGGAAATTAATTAGCTATCGGGGATTTTTAAAACTATGCTCATACGTGATACTCGTAGTATTATTGTTTTGATACTTTATTACTTAAAGCTTTACGTGCATGGTGCATCTCCTGAATCCATGAGTCTGTGACGGGTTGTACTTGTACACTTCTAGAGGTGGCCAAACGGGCGGGTTGGCCCGGCTCAACCGCCACATGCCAACCCGGCACGGCACGTCCGTTCAACTTCTAACTTGCCCGGCCCGGCACGTTCAATCATTTTATTTTAAATTTAAAATTAGTAGATTTATTTTTTACTAAATTAATTAATTCAGTAAATTGATTTATTCAATATAATTATATATACTCATCTTATTTTTTAATATAAATATAAATAAAATAAATTTTCTACATCATTTACAATAAAATATTTTTTTTATAGTATTTAGTAAAATTATAATAAAACATTTATGTTTTTTAATTTTTTTTATAAATATGATAAAAATTGCATATAAATTTAAAAATAATTACATTTTAATTGTAACAAAATCAAAATAGGTTGTAGAAATATTAAAATAAATAAAAACAAAAATGTAAAAACAAAACAATTGCATAGAAAAATGAAAAAAAAAATCTGAAAAACTCGGCCCGCTCAGCACGTTGGACCGCCCAAATCTGAAAATATAAATATGTTTTACAGTAGACATTAGATTTTAGACAGTAGGTGACCTTCAACAATGTCCTAAATGATGTGCTTAGCTAAAATTTAAGGCATTTAGGAAAAAATGTGTTCCAACATTGTTTTAGTGGTGCCTTAAAACACTAAGACATTAATCACATGCCCTATTTTTAGGACACCACTAGTCATGCCTTATTTCATTTTTTATCAATAAAAAAATCTACTTTCTTCCTTTTCTACCCTTCTTTTATGAAATATATTATTATTTTAATAATAAGGCACAAGGATAAGGGATATTGTTGGAGTTGATACATAAAAATAATGTCCTAAATTACTAGGACACTAATTTTTATTATATTTATAAGGCACAATGAAGACATTGTTGGATTTGCTCTTAGTACTTTAGTAGGAAAAAAAAAACAAACACCCAGCAACCCGCCAAACCGGCACAGTCCGCTCGTAAGCCCGCCAGTTCAACTCGTCCGCTCGTTCGAACCGTGTGCCGTTCACGAGTCAGGTATGTATGAACCGTAAACAACCCGGCACGGCTAAGAAGACGCTGTTCACTGGTTCCCCATAAATGGAACCGGCCCGGATCAAAACCGGCACGACTCGCCCGGCCCACTCGTTTGGCCGGCTCTGCTTGTACCTACGTACGTGAAGATAATGCTGCATGAATTTGCACAATAATTAAGTAGGGTAATAATTAAGTAGGGTAACCTGTCAATCTATCACGTAGACCAATAGGCCAGAAGTGGATTATACGAATACAGCAAAATATTAGTCTTTATTTGCGGCTGGGAAAATAAACACTATATGCAAGGGACATAAAGAATTTTTAAACAAACTGACATGACCTGACACTCCCGGCTAAACCTGGCATTAAAAAGATTGTATTATCTTCTTTTTACTTGATTAAAGTTTAAATTTATCTTTTCTATCATTTATTTTAGCTATTATCTTCTTTTACTTAACCCTAATAATTAATATAAATTTACATGGTTAATTTGTTTTTTATTTTGCAAAACATGGTTAATTTGTTTTGTTTACAAACTCTTATACGGACTAGCTACTTTTTATTTCTTATATTTTATTATTAACTTTTAAATATATGAATTTAAAGTAGTGTAACTATGCATTTATATATACTAGCTTATAAACGGATGACCGGATATTTAAAATTTTATAATATTTTATTTATATTGAAATAGATTTATAATTTATTTTATTACTCCAATAATTAACACAACTAACACACAATTCGAATTACCAACATATTAAAAAAAATGTGAAACTAAATATATACTATTATATAATATAAGATCGAATATAACTCTCAAACGCTCTCAAACGCTCTCAAACAAGAACTAGCCGTTAACGGCGCCCCCTGTCAGATTGGTGTACTTTGGCCGGCGCATCGCCGGAAATTCATCCAAATTCTCAGTTTAATCTTCTCTATTGCTTCCTGTATATATTCCCTAGCGTAACTTTTGTGTATTTGTTGTAGGCCTTCTGTTTTTGGTCCCTTTCTGGGCATCCCTCACTCTCTCATTTCTAACCCGTCCGTCTCCATCTACTCATCGTCTCCACCCCCTGGCTCCCCGTACTACTCCGTTCTCACCCTAACTCCACCACCATCGGTAACTACATCCTTGCAACATCTACCATTATCAGCAAAAATCCAACAGCAACCTTTTATTTAACATCGCAAGTGCTTGATTAGCCTTCACTACCATTATATCATCCTTATTCCACCGTCACCTCCACCCCCCCTTCCGCCTATCACCTCCACCTCCGCCAATCGCCAAAATCGCCACCACCGCCGCCGTTACTATCTTCGTCTTCTTCGTTTCCTTCCAACTGCAATTCACCTCGTGTTCACCATCCAAATCATACTCATTCGCCCCGCTATCTCCCTTCCCTTCTTCTCATCTTTTTCGTTAATCTAGTTAATCAACCCCCCCCCCCGTTTTGATTTCCTCTAACCAGGCTTTATCTCCTAAGGCTCTGTCTCGTTCCCTCTCCTTCTCCCTTGTCAATCTCCCTTCTCTGATCGTTTAGCCTGTTCCTAATCCCTTCCCCCCCTCGTGTTTGCGCAGTCGTCCCCTCCCCCGCCCGTGTCCCTGTTATTTGTTTATTCCGTTTATATTAGTAGTAATTCTATTATTATTATTATTATTATTATTATTATTATTATTATTATTATTATTATTATTATTATTATTATTATTATTATTATTATTATTATTATTATTATTATTATTATTATTATTGTTACTATTACTATTATTATTATTATAATTATTATTATTATATTATTATTAATATTATTATTTTTATTATTATTAGTATTACTATCATTATTATTCACTATTATTATCTTTACTATTATTATTATTATTATTATTATTATTATTATTATTATTATTTCTATTTATTAAATTTCTTTTACTGACTTTCATTACTAATAGTATTATATTTTGTTTTATGGATGTCGCGTTTTTTGCGTGTTGGCAGTCTGAATTTAGGTACCCTGAACGGCAAATTTTTGGAGCTCGTGGATGTGTTGAAGAAGCGAAGGGTGGACGTGGCATGTATTCAAGAGACTAGGTGGAAGGGAGCTCAGTCTAGAGAAGCAAACGGGTATAAGCTGTGGTACTCGGGTCTTGCCAACTCCAGGAACGGAGTGGGTATTCTTCTGGCGAATGATCTTAAAGACAACGTCGTGGACGTGAAGAGGTGTAATGATAGGATCATGGCCGTCAGAGTGGTGGTTGGGGAGAAGGTGGTGAACGTGGTGTGCGCGTATGCCCCTCAAGTCGGTTTGGGCATCGCGGAGAAGGAGGCTTTTTGGGTCTGTTTAGATGAGTTGGTAGGAAGCATACCGGATGACCAGCTTGTAGTGCTGGGTGGTGATTTTAATGGCCACATTGGTGAGAGGTCGGATGGCTATCCCGGCGCCCATGGGGGTTTCGGCTTCGGGGTCAGGAACGTCGGTGGGTCAGCGTTGTTGGAGTTTGCTACTGCCCAAGATTTGGTGATTGTGAATTCTGTTTTTCAGAAGAGGGCTGAACACCTCATTACCTTCAGCAGTGGAGGTCTCCACACTCAAATAGATTACCTTCTTATGCGCAAGAGGGATGCTAGGGCGTGCGTAGATTGCAAGGTGTTCCGGAGTGAGGCTTGTGCCTCTCAGCACCGTCTGTTGGCCATGGATCTTTCCATAGGGGGCCGAGTTGTTCGCAGAACGAGAGAGTCAAGATCAAGAATACTTTGGAAAGACTTGAATGGTGAGAAAGCGGCCGAATTCAGGGAGTCTTTGTTTAAAGAAGGTTGTTTCGATCTTAGTGGAGATGCTAACTGTAGGTGGTCCAACATGGCGAAGGCTATTCGGTGTGTGGGCGAGAAGGTGGTGGGGGTCTCTTCAGGAAAGTTCAGTGGCCATAAGGAGTCTTGGTGGTGGAACGAGGAGGTTCAAAAGAGAGTAAAGGCAAAATGTATGCTATTTAAAGAACTTTTGTCGAGTTCAGGGACGGAGAGGTCTCTGAAGCTGGAAGCCTACAAGGTGGCGAGACGAGAGGCAAAAAAGGCGGTGGCAAAAGCCAAGAGTGAAGCATACGAGGGACTGTACAAGCGCCTAGATACCAAGGAAGGAGCGAACGCTATTTTTAAACTAGCTAAAGCTAGGGAGAGAAGGCGGCGCGACCTGGGTTCTGTTAAGTTTATTAAGGATGATTCAGGCCAAGTGCTAATTAATGAAGACGCTATTAAGGAGAGGTGGAGTTCATATTTTCACTATCTCTTCAATGGGGCGAGGGGGAGTGGTGCCAGTGTGGAGCAAGAGGTCACTCTTTCGCCCGCTCGCTCCGTCGGCCCTTGTGATCGTATCTCCATAGAGGAAGTCAAGGGTGCCCTTAAAAAGATGGCTAGAGGGAAGGCGGTAGGTCCGGATCAGATACCAATCGAGGTGTGGCTTTGTCTTGGTGAGGTTGGCGTTCTATGGCTAACAGATCTGTTTAATGCACTCCTCTCGGGTTCTAAGATGCCAGAGGAGTGGAGGCGCAGTATTGTCGTCCCTTTCTTTAAGAACAAAGGTGATGCCCAGAACTGTAGTAACTATCGAGGAATTAAATTACTCAGTCATACTATGAAACTTTGGGAGAGAGTGGTTGAATTTCGGATTAGAAGAGAGGTTGAAATCTCAGAGAACCAATTTGGTTTTATGCCGGGGAGATCGACGACTGAGGCCATTCACCTCGTCAGACGCCTTATGGAGAAGTTCAGAGAGCGTCGCAAAGACCTCCATATGGTGTTCATCGATCTTGAGAAGGCGTATGATAGCATCCCCCGTGGAGCTATTTGGAAGAGCCTTGAGGAGAGGGGAGTGTCGTCAACGTACGTCAGGGCGATTCAAGACATGTACTCACGAGCTTGTTCCTGCGTTCGGACCTCAGTCGGTGATGCTCGTTATTTCCCTGTGGAGATTGGGCTACACCAGGGGTCGGCCTTTAGCCCTCTTCTTTTCGCCCTTATCCTAGATGTCATGTCGCGAGGGATTCAAGACGCCATCCCTTGGTGTATGCTCTTCGCCGATGATATAGTGCTAGTGGCGGAATCGAGGAGGGAGGTGAATGAGAAGTTGGAGTTATGGAGATCCACTTTGGAGCCTCAAGGACTGCGACTGAGTAGGTCTAAAACCGAATACCTCTGGTGTAACTTCAGTGGTGACGCCAACGAGGAAGGGGTGGAGGTTAGGATTGAAGATCAGACCGTCCCCCGTACGGATAAGTTCAAGTATTTGGGTTCGATCATCCAGAAGGAAGGTGAGATAGAAGATGATGTCACCCATCGTATCAACGCGGGGTGGCTAAGGTGGAGGACTGCGTCAGGAGTGATGTGCGATAAGAAAGTCCCGTTAAAGCTGAAAGGGAAGTTCTATAGAACAGCTATCCGTCCTGCGATGTTATATGGCTCGGAGTGTTGGGCGGCGAAGAAGGCCCTTGAGTGCAAGTTGGAAGCAGCTGAAATGAGGATGTTGCGGTGGTCCTGTGGCCGCACGATGTTAGATAGAATCCCGAATGTGGTTTTCAGGAGCGAGTTGGAGGTGGCGCCTTTTTCTGCGAAAGTTAGGGAAGGGAGGTTGAGATGGTTCGGCCACGTTCGTAGGAGGATTCCGGAAGCCCCGGTGAGGAGGGTCGAGAGTCTTACGGTTGTTGGGGTGAGGAGAAGAGGCCGACCGAGGAGGTCGTGGGAAGAACAGCTCAGGATGGATTTGAAGGCATTAAACTTGGATGAGAACTCGATAGCGGATAGGAGTTGTTGGAGGCGCCAGATTAGAGTTGTGGATTCCCTTCTAGGGAGTGGGTCTGTGGTTGAGAGCCTAAGAGTTGGGCTCTCTCGGTTAACATTAGCTTAGAAGCTTGGCTTTTCATCTTCATATTGTCTTTTGTTTTCTATTTTTGCAGGCGCAGGGAGCTTGGCCGGAGGTCTTCCTACATCAGGAGAGGAGTGCACCTGGCCCAAATAGGTAAGTCCCATGAGATCCAGGCCATGGGCCCAGGTTCGGTCGACCACTTTACTCACCATTATCATCTTTGTAAAAAATTCACTTTGCTATTCGGTGCACTAAGCCGGGGGTCTTCACGGAAACAGCCTCTCTACTATAAAGTAGGGGTATGGTCTGCGTACATTTTACCCTCCCCAGACCCTGCTTCATGCGGGATATACTGGGTATGTTTGGTTTGGTTTTTATATAATATAAGATCGAGTAGAAGGAATAATAAGCTAGCATGAGTTTGACTCCTATTAACAACATAATAAAACGATATTAATTATAGAGAATTTACTAAAAATACTAAGTTTAAAATTTCTTTTTGCAAAAATACTATCTCTTCAAATTCATTGCAAAAATACTAAGTTTAAGTTTCAAAATTGCAAAAATACTAGGTTTAAGTTTCAAAATTGCAAAAATACTACCCCTTCCCTCCCCCCTCCTTTCTCTCTCCTCTCCTCCCGCCGACTCAACACTATTTTTTTTTTAAGGTGGGTTGCTATAGGTCCCGTCAGGGGCCATATTTTCTTATGCAACCACATGCAACTGAATTCAACCACATTCAACACTTTTTTTTTAAGGTGGGTTGCTTTTGGGTTGCTAGGCCCCGCCAGGGGCCATATCTTCTTATGCAACTGAATTCAACCACATTCAACAATTTTTTTTTAAGGTGGGTTGCTTTTGGGTTGCTAGGCCCCGCCAGGGGCCATATCTTCTTATGCAACCACATGCAACTGAATTCAACCACATTCAACACATTTTTTTTAAGGTGGGTTGCTTTTGGGTTGCTAGGCCCCGCCAGGGGCCATATCTTCTTATGCAACTGAATTCAACCACATTCAACAAATTTTTTTTTAAGGTGGGTTGCTTTTGGGTTGCTAGGCCCCGCCAGGGGCCATATCTTCTTATGCAACCACATGCAACTGAATTCAACCACATTCAATACTTTTTTTTTAAGGTGGGTTACTTTTGGGTTGCTAGGCCCCGCCAGGTCTTCTTATGCAACTGAATGCAACTGAATGCAACTGAAAATTGAAAATTCAAGTTCTAGTTTTCAAATGTCATTTTCGACCTCATTTTTTGAGTCCATATATATATATATATTTATATATATATATATGGACTCCAAAAATGAGGTCGAAAATGACATTTGAAAACTGGAACTTAAAATCAGGATTTCAGTTGCATGTGGTTGAATTCAGTTGCATGTGGTTGAATTCAGTTGAATATTGTCCCTGCGGGGCCTGCAACCTAAATCCACCAAAAAAATTGCAACTGATGTATGGGTGCCCCTGGGGGGCCATTAGAACATAATAGAATCAACTGAATGCAACCATACACAACTGAATGCAACCACATGCAACTGAATGCAACTGAAATCCTGATTTTAAGTTCCAGTTTTCAAATGTCATTTTCGACCTCATTTTTGGAGTCTATATATATATATATATATATATATATATAAATATATAGTCATTTTACCATTGTCAACATTGACGATGTTATATAAATATAAAATGACTATATATATATATATATATATATATATATATATATATATATATATATATATATATAACATCGTCAATGTTGACAATGGTAAAATGACTAAATGGGTTGAATATATTATTCATAATATTCTGGAATTCACTAGGGCCGTTCTTAAGTCCAAATGGAAATACATTCCATTCATAATGTCCAAACGGGGTAGTAAAGGCGGTCTTATATCTATCTTCATTACTAATTTGGATTTGCCAAAATCCACTTTTAAGATCAAATTTACTAAATATAACTGCTTGGTTTAATATGTTAATTAAATCTTTTTTATTAGGTAAGGGATACCTAATCCATTCTAGTACTTTGTTTAATGGTTTGTAATTAATTACTAATCTTGATGCTCCTCTTTCTTTTTCTGCATTTTTATTAACATAAAATGCTGCACATGCACGACCAAGGGGATTTACTATTTCTAATTAATCCTTTACTTAGTAATTCATTAATTTCTTTTTTGCAATATTCCAATTGTTCATGATTCATTTGAATAGGTCTAGCTATTGTTGGAATTAAATGTTCTTTAAATTCTTTAGCATAAGGTAAATTAACTATGTGTTTCTTTCTATGCCAAAATGCATGTGGAACATCTGAACATACTTCTTTTATTAGTGTTTTATTAAATTGTTCTATTTTATTTTGGAGTTTATTATCTAATAATTGCTCCTCAATTCTCTTGTACTTAATTTCACTTTTTAGATGTTTTAAATGATTCTTTTTATTATTTAGTATTGTAAGGGTTTTAGTGACTGATTGTTCTTGAATAGTTTTTAAGTCTTTTTCTGCTGGTTCTAGAATGAAATTAAATGTTACTGTTTGACCTAAATGTTTACTAACTAATCTTTTAGTTGAAGTTGTAAAAGGATATAGCAGATAAATAAAAGGTAATCCTAATATAATTTTATCAGTCATATTTGTTATTAAGACAAAGGAGGTTTTAAAACAAATATTATCTTGACAAATATGGACATTAGGTAACTTATATTTAATATTCATTTGGCTACCATTAGTTGAACTTAGTCTTTCATTAGTTTTTTCATAAAAAGTAGTCGGGACTAATCCTTCTCATCCTTCTCGAATACAATTTAAATCGGCTCCTGTATCAATAAGGGCATAGGTTTCAATAGTACAAGTTTTATTAATTATTAATTTAATATTAGTGAACCATTTTTGGATGGTAATTTCTTTTAACATTAATAATGAATGTCCTTGTTGTTCAATCATGGATTTATTATCATTCTTTTGTGGATCTTCATCCTCAGAAGACTCATGAATAAGTATCAGTGAATTAGTTTTAATTTGTTCCATTTCTTCTTTTAACTTAGGAATTTCTTGTTTTAAATTAGAAATTTCTTTCTTTAAGATATTGACTTCTTGATTTAAATCTGCTAAGGTTATTTCTTTAATTGGATTTTTAAATCTTTCAAGTGTTTTATTAAGACTGAATTTAGGTTTCTCATTTTTCTTGTTGGTCTTAATTTCTTTGTCTGATGTTAATAAAGTTTTTAATTTATTAACATATTGTGTTTTTAACAGAGGATCTGTAATTTTACTGATTAATTCTATTAATAAAGTAGTTTCTTCTTCTTGGGCTTTTGTTAATACATTTAATGTTTTACTACAGCAATTGTCATTACAATTATCAGTACATCCTATTGTAATATTTGGTTTACTATTATTATCACTATCTGTATTACTAGTAGTAGATATGGATGGTAAATCTGAATTTAATTCGTTATTATTACTTTCTTCATTTTCTATTCTCATTAATTGAAGAATTAATTCAGTATCTTCATTAGATATATGTAGTTGGTTAAGTTTGTCTTTAACCCTACATTCGTTCTTATAATGACCTGGTTTGCCACAACCGTGACAAATAATTTTACTTTTATCAAAATTTTTAGTAAACTTCTTATTATTACTAAATGTTTTCTTTTTAAACTTTTGGGGTTTTTTGTAATATTCTTCCTTATTTTCTTTCTTAATATATTTATAAAATTTCTTATGTTTAAGAATTTTAGATTTATTTCTTGATGGAGCTATGGGGGTAAGCCATATTGCTCACAGAAAGTTCCTAACTCATATTTAGCTTTCTTTTTATCTTTGTTAATTTGTTTAGTAATTTTATGATCAATACACATTTTTAATCCTATTTTTTTTATTACACTTATTATTTCACCATATGTTAATTCATCGTAATTTATGAATCCTAAATTTTTACTTAATTCTTCTCTGATTTTATGTGCAAATAAATTAGGTAAACCATTAACAAATTTTTCTTTCCAAAATGGATTATTACTATCTTCTCTCATCATAACTCTAGACAAAAATACATCTTTGTACCATCTAAAATCACTGAGAGTTGGACAAGTTAGATTACTAACACTACAAGAAAACAGCTTTAAACCGACCGTCACAAATCCAATGATTATAACCGACCGCTGCCGTAGGTAGTCGGTTTTATGATAAAACCGACCATCTAAAACCGACCGGTGCGGATTCGGGCCCGTTTTGCTGACTCACATTTTCGGTTTCTGTGACACGTCATCTAAAACCGACCGATACCACTACGGTCGGTTATGTTTTGACCAAACGAAGAAAATGTCGTCGTCATGATGACGTGTTTTAGATGTCAAACCCGACCGATAATTGTCGGTCGGTTTTAGGTGGTCGGTTTTATAATTGACGGTCGGTTTTAGGTGGTCGGTTATGCAAATTTCTAAATTTCGAAAATACCGCCCACATGAAAAATTCAAATTTTTGATCAAACTCATAACCGACCACATATCGGTCGGAAATAAGCCTTAATTTCACAAAAATTTTAAAAATGGAGCTCAAACTAAAAATTTTTCGAAAATACCGCCCAAATGAAAAATTCAAATTTTTGATCAAACTCATAACCGACCACATATCGGTCGGAAATAAGCCTTGATTTCACAAAAATTTTAAAAATGGAGCCCAAACTAAAAATTTCAAATTTTTTGCCAAATTTCATTTAAACAAACCACTCCACCAAATTTCATCTCCATCCCTACATCCACTTCATCAAAATTCCTCTCCATTTTAACTTTCATTTTCGAAATTTAGAGTAAAAAAACTCTTTCTCCAAATCATCCCCCTTATACATGGATCAATGGTTTTGGATTTCTAATTTTTTTATAGTTATCATTGTTAGCGTTGTGTTTTACTGCATGGAAATCCTACAATGGTATCCTAACTACTTGCATCAAATGATGATTTGGTTATATCTTTGGTGTATTTTGTTGATAATGAAAGTTTAAGAAGAAGAAGAGGTGAAGAAAATGAAGAAGAATAAGATCGTATTGTCTAGTGATGATGAAGACGATGATGGTTTTGACGAAATTGAATAATGTTTGTAAACTTAGTTTTGATGCTTTTCACGAAGTTGAGTATTAATGTTGTTTGTGAACATTAAATTCGTAGCATTTATGTTTGTTTGTTTAATTATGTTTTTATGAAGTTGAAAGGTGTGGTGAATCTGTAATTTGTTAATGTTGAATGGCTTGGTGGTGATTGCAATATTGAAATGTAATGAAATGGAATGGCATAACCTGCAATTTTTTCTTTAAAACCCAGAAAACCGACCGAAATAATACATAAACGACCATTTTTTACCATTCCATTCCCAGAAAACCGACCGAAATAATACATAACCGACCGTTTTTTACCATTCCATTTCCAGAAAACTGATAGAGTATATTTTTATATATATTTTAGATGATTTTATTCTCATATTTATTGTGTTTTGCATTGATTTGGATTTTTATTTAATAGATTTGATTGTTTTATTGTAGGAAATAAAGAATTCATAACTTGGAAGGATTTGGAGCAAAAAGAGCTATTTTGGAGATAAAATAGGAGAAAATTCGTATTATTGGGGCTGCCTGCACTGTTTGGGCCATATCTTGAGTTCCAGAAGTCAGAATTTGACGATCTTACTGTCCACGCGAAGCTTGTGGAATTATCTTTAATTCAGAGGAGGTCCAGTAAGCAAAATCCAACTGGAAGAGCCCGGAAACAGAGGAGTAAATACAGTTACGAATTTTAATTAAGGAATCCTATTCAGTTATGGAATCCTGCTTGTAATTTATTTGGAGTATTAAAATACTTTTATTGGGCAAGACTTTTAGAGCCTATATAAACACATCTAGGGTATTATTTTATGAGAAAAAGAGAAGAATTAGGGATGTAATATTAGATCAGATAATATAGTTTTAGAGTAGATTAGTATTATTATTAGTTGGAGATGTAGAGAAACACCACGACTCTTCTTTTGGGTGACAACATTGAAGTTTGAAGGTTTTGTTCTCTTAATCTTTTCTTTGTTCTTATTAGTTTAATTATGTTTTCTTGTTTTACTAGTTGTTTTACTTGTTTAATTATTAGCGAGTAGTTATTTCTAGGGCTTAAAGGGAAGCCATGTTTGCACTAATATTGGCATGATTTTCATAGTGGTTTGATTGGTTATGGTTAATTCTGATTGATATGTTTTAATCATTAATTTGTGTAATTGGTCAATATCATGGATTAATTATATGCAAATAGGGGTATGGATCGAGAGATTTACTTACTAGAGGCACACATACGATTAGCAGAATTGAATTTGAGTGCGGAAGCATCATTGGATTTCTGAGAGCGTTAATTCTTGGAAGAGATTAACTTGACTCTAATTACCTGATTGTTTGAATTACTAAAAGTGGTTAATTGTGTTGAATGTTTCGAGAGTGTTAATGCTTGAAAGAGATTAACATACTCTAGTTATAGGATCACATTGATTGCTTTAGCTTAAGAGCCAATTGTGTAAGCATGGTGGACCTGATTGCCCTAGGTTTTAAATAATTTGTTTATCATCTGTTTAGTTAGTGTTAATTTAGTTTAATTAGTTAATTAATATTCTCCAATAATCGTTTGTCCTTGAAACAATTAGCGATAACTGTAACACCCCCAGATCCGGGGTCCGGGATCGGGTCGTTACGGTCTTATTTTCCATGATTAATACTTTACTTGAGTCCACAATAAATAAATCACCTGCTGTGACCCCACAATAATAACCACTCACACACACACAGTTATAGTCCCAGAGATGAAATTGAAATAAGTCTTGCATTACTGGTTTACAAATAAAAGTTATTACAAGCCAAAAGGATAACATCATAAGTTTAAAAGTTTAGCCGTTGATTAATCATTATTGATACATATAAGTAAACTGGAAATCAAGGCTGCTGAGCTATGCTACCTCAGCAATGGCAGCGATGATATCAACGGGTAGCCCTGTGGGGCGGGTAACCTGCTTGCGCCGAGTGCGCCTGACGCGGGCCATGAGACCTAGCTGTTGTTGTGACATAATAAATAAGCAAGGGTGAGCAACAGCCCACCAACAATATATAACTGTGCAGTAATATATAAGACAGTTCAAAGATATGTTTGAAATCATATGCCATGCATTAGAGAAAATATTGCCAGTTTAATATAAAGGATGAAGTTACAAGGTAACTCAATAAATGTATATTTTGTGGAAGCATATGCTATGCCAAAATAAGCAAGATAGCATCATTTTCATAAAAATAGGAACTTGCAGAATGATATTGCAATTCCAGTTTGAAATACTTTTCAACTCTGCCAACTATGATGATGTTGCAGAAAATTTCCAACATTGAGTGATGAACTAATACGGGAGCATTGCCGCGCCAGATGCCCTGACGTTTACGGGGATCAGCCGTATGTCATGCATCTCATCAGTCGTTCTCTACATGTAGAAGGTAGCTCCGACGGGTTTACTTGTTTACCGCCCTCTGGAACTCCTAAGCCAACGGTTGGGCTATTGCTGGACCGGCGCCACTCGGCCACTTACGCGTCTCCTAGTTCATTCCATACCCATAACTTTGAAACATAAAGTTTGTCCCCCTTTCCCCAAGTATAATACTTGTTGATAAGACTCCACCAGGTAGTCATATCTAAATGGAATGGAAAATTTACCAATATTTCCCAAGCTACTGCTTGTTAATGGATAATGACTTGTTCCAACATTCTTTCCCCTCGAATAATGAGTGGGTACACGTAATGCCATGAATGATAGCAACCAAGTTGCGAGTGAACGAATAATTTATGACCGGGCAGTCACAAGATAAATAACATTCCTCAAGTAAGGTTCCCTTATAATAGAATCGAAGGGAGAATGGAATCACCGAGAACCTTCCTTGATAATATAATAAGATTAATAAGACTCTGAAATAATTTATATAATATTCGAGGGTTGATGATACTATGTGAATGAAACCAAGTATCTTTGAAACGAGTTAGAAGAATTAAATAAATATTCCAAGCATATTTATTAAGTCATAGATATTGAAAGAGGGTTGCTCGGAATAATCTTTGAATAAATATTCAGAATAATATTCATTAAACAAATAATGAACATTCAAATTAATAACTATGTTTGTTGAAGGAATAACAGTCAGATGGACATTGGAGATAATATTTATTGAATCAATAGAGAATATTCAACTCAAGAAGGATACATATTGATGGAATAATTGTCGTCTTAATGTCTGGGACAATATTCATTGAATAAATAGTGAATATTCAACTTAATAATATTTATCGAAGAAATGATTATCGAATGAATATTTGAAATCATGTTCGATAATTGAATCGAATTAAATAAAGGTCGAAGGTAATATTCCTTATCTCAAGGGAATATTCAAAGTAATATTTATTTAATAACTGGAGTTTGAATCAATGTTCAAATGATATTTATAAAATAAATAGAGATTGAATGAATATTCGAATTAATATTCATTTAAATAAATAAGGCTTGAATGAATATTAAAATAATATTCATTAAATAAATAAACTCGAATGGATATTCAAAATAATATTTATCGAGTAAATAAGAATGAATATTCTCTAATAAAATAACTTAACTGAGAGTTCGAAATAATATTCGAATATTTAATCGACTTTAGATGAATATTAAACATATAATAATATTCCTCGAATAAATAAACATCTGAGGGATAATTCGAATAATATTTATCAAATAATCTCAAGGGAATATTCCAATAATATTCGCCAAATAATAAAGGGAAATATTTACTTAGTTATTTTCCTTTGAAAATAATATCAATATATCAAGGAATATCGACTCCCGGTCTATAATCAAAGAATGAGATTCACTGCCCTTTGATTAAGGGTCTAAATAATTTCCGGCTTATAACTGATATATAACTATCTAGCTTATAAGCCAACAATAATTCAGGGAACAAGCATTTCAAAATAATTCAAGAATAGGCATGCATGCTATGGCATATGTATACTGAAAACACACACATATATATATATATTCACAACAACAGCCTTTAAAAAGAAAGGTTCGAAAACTTGCCTGGAAGTCGAGTACGGGTAGGGGTAGTGGTAGCGTGTCCCGGGTCAGCCTGATGATCTATAAATAGCCAAGGCATTCGGGATTAATCACTTAACACCTTTCAAAAGGTTACGTATAAACTTTACTTAAATCGAAACACGTTTTCCAGTCGTTTCGTTATACCCCTCTAATTCACTCTTACTATTGCTTTTATTACCCGACACTTGTTCGTTACTAAGGCATGACCTTATACTTACATATGGTAAGTATTTAAATCGTATAAGTTTTAAAGTCGAAAGATTAGACCTCGATATTTATCGATCGTTTTCTAAGTGGTTTACCGAAGTTATAACCAAGTATACCTCTTAGGGGTACTTTCGTACTTAACCTAGATTCGAACATTTTTATAAAATCGGAAAACGATCCGTTTGACATGCGGTCTTCTCCCACACCTTCCTTTTTATCTCTATTATTTAATTATCAAGATTCGCCACTGATTTCGCAATATTAAAGGGAATCAATTTCAATTACGAACTTTTGATTACGGTTCCGAACCCCTTTTACGAATTTAATCATAACTCCTAAACCGTAAGTCCGTTTCATGCGATCTTTATATCAAAACGAAGCTCATAACATAATCTAGCTAATCATGGCAAAAGTCGAAGCTAATCAGTGAGTTAAACCTTCTGTCAAATTCGTGTTATTAATGTTAACGAAATTTCGGCATTACGACGGCTATAAATCGAATATATCTAAATTCCAAACCTTCCAATAATCAAGGTATCCATCCCAAATAACATATACATGATATATCACCATGAACTGAGGCCAAGCAATGCCTTTCCGTTCATCTAGACTATTTTTAACATTTATCAAAACTAAATCACAATCATGCTTATAATCATGCTAATAACACATCTTATACTAAAACCCACCAAGATCATGCAAAATCTCAAGGTAAAGTCTAGGGTTTCAAGTTGCTATACCTTCCTTGGAGTATGATCTAGCCTCACTATGCTTGGTATGATCCTTAGAGGTGCTTAAGCTTGCTAAATCAACCATGAAAAACAAGAAAAAACAAGATTAGTTCATAGAATCACTATTCACCCTCCTCTTAAATCATTTTTTTGAAAATGGAAAAAGAAGAGATTGAAGCTAGGATTTTGAGGAGATTAGTTTTATGAAATATAGGACTCACCCTAAAAGTTTCAAGATCAATCAATGGTGGGAAGTTGGATTTTGATTTTGGAATTTAAAGGAATGCCGAATGCTTGTTTTTTTGGAGAGAAAGAGAGTTTAGCTTGGTTGATCTTTGAATAATGATGTGTAAAGTGAGGTTTGTAGATAATATCTCATCTTAAGGCTACTTTATTAAAGTGTGCATTGTTGGATGAGGATTTACCATGACAAGTGTTAAAGATTGGATGGTTAAGGCTTAACCAAGTGGTTTGTTTTCTAAGTACTTAGTTGATTCACTAAGTATTGGTTACTTAAGTAACTATATGGTTTCTAGATATTTGTCACTTGCACACATGCATGCATCTTGCCTCCTCTGTTTGATTCCTTGTCCGTTTATTGCTTAATTCGTTGATCGTTCGAGGGAATAACTCATTCGTTTCTAGTTAGGGTTTTACCGAAAACCTTCTTAATATTTATAATACTATTCCTCATCTTTCTTAATACTTCTCGAATTTAAATTCCTTAATTCCCTTTTATAAATCCTTAAGTCTTGCAGTGTCCAGGGAAATCTCGGAGAAAATGAAAGTGCTCCTTTTCTGAATCCGACAGCTTTTACATACACTTATATTCTTCCTGGATCACTAATACGAACTCGGAAATCCGTTCCGAATACCGGGTATAACATTATTATAATAATATTCCAAATTCCACCAAAATCACTATTCATCACTTATTTTTATTTAATTCCTATAATTAGGAAAATGAACCTGGTTCACTCTCGGGTGATTCTAACCTTTTTACGGAACCGCTGGACTTATAATAGATATTGATTTGGATGACATAAGAATAATCTTACTTGAAGTAATATACTTATATTCTTAGGAGATAGGTTATTCTTATCTATGCCGTCAACCAAAAGTATTCTGCATGACATATAAATAATTGAATTCAAATCCGTTCCATTCATTTAATAGATCTTCGTTACATCGCAGTCATAACCACTATTCATTCCCACATTATTACATAATAAAAAGTTTTAAATTCTACCAAAAATCTGGGTTCTTACAGTCTCCCCTCCTTAAAAGGATTCCGTCCCGGAATCAGCTTGAAAACAAATGGGGGTACTTTTCCATCATTGCACTTTCTAGCTCCCAGGTTGATTCTTCTATGTTGTGATTCTGCCATAAAACTCTGACAAGCTTGATGACCTTGTTTCGGAGCACTTGATCTTTTCTGTCCATGATTTCCACAGGTTGCTCTACGTAGGTCAGGTCTGGTTGCATGTCCACGTGCTCATATTCCACTATGTGCTTGGCATCTGGGTTATATTTTCTTAGCATTGAGACATGGAACACATTGTGCACTTGCTGCAGGTTTGGGGGTAATGCCAGTTCATAAGCTAGCTCCCCAATACGTCTTAAGATCTCAAATGGCCCAATATATCTAGGGCTCAGCTTCCCTTTCTTTCCGAACCTCATTAAACCCTTCCAAGGAGACACCTTCAAGAACACTAGGTCTCCCACCTCATATTCTTTTCCTTTCCGAGCTAAGTCGACATATTTCTTTTGTCGGTCTTGGGCTGCTACCAGCCGTCCTCTTATTAGATCCACTGCATCTTTAGTCCGTTGGACCATCTCAGGCCCGAGCATCTTTCGCTCTCCAACTTCATCCCAATATAAGGGAGATCGGCATTTCCTTCCATAAAGGGCCTCGTAAGGCGGCATCCCTATGCTTGAATGAAAGCTATTGTTGTAGGAGAACTCAATCAATGGCAAGTGATCATCCCAATTTCCTTTAAAGTCTATAGCACAGACTCTCAACATATCTTCTAGTGTCTGGATGGTCCTTTCACTTTGCCCGTCTGTCTGGGGATGGTAAGCTGTACTCATGTTTAGCCTGGTTCCCACACAGTCCTGAAAGCTCCTCCAAAACCTGGAGTTAAATCTGGGATCTCTGTCAGATACTATGGCGACTGGGACTCCATGTCGCGCCACTATTTCTTTGAGGTAGATGTCTACAAGCCTATCAACCGTGTACCTTTCGTTGATTGGTAGGAAGTGAGCTGACTTTGTTAGTCGGTCTATAATCACCCATATGGCATCATGATTTGCTTTGGTCCTTGGTAAACCTACTACGAAGTCCATAGCTATATGTTCCCATTTCCATTCGGGAATCTCCAAGGGGTGTAGAAGTCCACTAGGCCTTTGGTGCTCTGCTTTCACTTTCTGGCAAGTCAAGCATCTGCTTACCCACTCTACCACGTCCTTTTTCATGTTGGGCCACCAGTAGTACTCTTTCAAATCTCTATACATTTTGGTGCTACCGGGGTGCACTGAGTATCCTGAGTTGTGTGCCTCATATAGAATTTCTTCCTTGAGTTCCTGATTGTTTGGGACCCATATCCTCCACATATATCTCATGATTCCTCCCTTATCTTTTTCACACTTTATTTCTTCCCCAGTCATTAACTCCTCTGTCGAGTTCTTTTCTGCTTCCATCATTTGTTCTTGGCATAACCTAATCTTTTCCAACAATAGAGGCTGGATCCGAATTTCCATCAACTTTTCTTGACCTTCTTCAGGTATCTTAATCTCAATTTCCAGCCTCTCGAAGTCTTTTATCAACTCTTCCTCTGTAGTTATCATTTTGAGCTTCTCTTTCCTACTAAGGGCGTCAGCCACCACATTGGCTTTGCCCGGGTGGTAACGAATCTCACAGTCGTAATCCTTGATTAGCTCTAGCCATCTTCTCTGGCGCATGTTAAGCTCTTTCTGCGTAAAAATGTACTTGAGGCTCTTATGGTCAGTGTAAATCTCACACTTCTCTCCATACAAGTAGTGCCTCCAAATTTTTAAGGCAAAAACAATTGCTGCTAATTCCAGATCATGGGTGGGGTATCGGATCTCGTAATCCTTCAATTGTCTTGACGCATATGCTATTACCTTGCCGTGCTGCATAAGCACGCATCCCAATCCTTTATGTGAAGCATCACTGTAAATCACGAAATCTCCTTTTCCATCAGGCAACGCCAATACTGGGGCCGTTACCAACCTCTTCTTCAGCTCTTGAAAACTCTTCTCGCATTTTTCAGTCCATTCAAATTTCTCAGTTTTCCGGGTAAGTCGAGTTAACGGGGCTGCAATCTTTGCAAAATCTTTAACAAATCGTCTGTAATATCCTGCTAACCCTATGAAACTCCTTACCTCTGTTGGAGTGGTTGGTCGCTCCCAATTTGAAACTGCCTCTATCTTGGAGGGGTCAACTAGCACTCCTTCTTTGTTGATTACGTGCCCTAAAAATTGTACTTCATTTTTCCAGAACTCACACTTTGAGAATTTGGCATATAATTGCTCTTTCCGGAGCGTTTCTAAGGTTATCCTCAAATGTTCAGCGTGTTCTTCCTCTGTCTTTGAGTAGATCAAAATATCATCAATAAAGACTATAACAAACTGGTCCAAATATTCCTTGAACACTCTATTCATTAAATCCATGAAAGCTGCTGGGGCGTTGGTCAATCCGAATGACATCACCAAGAACTCATAATGTCCATACCTAGTACGGAATGCAGTCTTTGGAATATCTTCAGGTTTAATCTTCAGCTGGTGATATCCGGTTCTCAAGTCAATCTTGGAGAAATACACAGCTCCTCTTAGCTGGTCAAACAAATCATCAATTCTGGGCAATGGGTACTTATTCTTTATAGTTAGCTTGTTCAACTCTCGATAGTCGATGCATAACCTCATACTCCCGTCCTTTTTCTTGACGAACAATACTGGTGCGCCCCAAGGCGACACACTGGGTCTTATCATACCCTTATCCAACAATTCCTGTAATTGCTTTGCTAGCTCTTTCATTTCCACTGGTGCTAATCGGTATGGGGCCTTTGAAACTGGCGCCGTCCCCGGGGCTAACTCAATAGCAAACTCAATCACTCTGTCTGGTGGTAATCCAGGAAGATCTTCAGGAAACACATCTTCAAATTCGTTAACCACCGGAATGTCTTGTATCTTGGGCGCCTCTTTCTGGGTGTCGATAACGTAAGCTAAATAAGCTTCGTTTCCTTTTTGTAGAAGTCTCTTGGTCTGTGCCATGGTTAGAATGGTTTGGGTCTGTCGTAACCCTTTAAACACTATTTCCTTATTTCCTGGGGTTTTCAACTTAACCTTTTTCCCTTTACAATATATTTGCGCATTATTACGGGATAACCAGTCCATTCCCAAAATAACATCGAATTCCCCTAGCTTAAAAGGGATCAAGTCAACACAGAAGAATCGCCATCCTATTTCTATTTTACAATCGGAGTGAATCTGATTAACTGGAACGACTTCCCGATTAGCTATCTCTACTAGCAAAGACTCCCTTAGTGGTTGAGTTTTAAGTTTCAATTTATGTGCAAAATCTCTAGATATAAAAGACTTAGTTGCCCCAGAATCAAATAAAACATTTGCACTGACTGAATTGAGGGAAAATGTACCTGCTATCACATCCGTGTTCCTCACGGCATCTTGCACTGTCATGTTAAAAGTTCTAGCAGTTGGTGGCCTGTTGGAGGCAGCTCTGCTTGCCCCTGAGGCTGCTGGTTTGTTCATTGGGCAATCCCTCCTCATGTGACCTGGACGACCACACTGAAAACAAGTAGTGCCTTTGCTGGCAGTAGGAGCAGTCGCGGTACACTGATGGGCATAGTGGCCTGCTCGCCCACACTTATAACAGACCGTCTGTTTCTGCGTACATACCCCGGAATGTCTCTTCCCACAAGTGGCACATACTGGTAGTGGAGGTCTGGAATGATGGGAACGGGACACTCCAGCTTGTTGGCCGCCCTGGCTCACAGTTGCACTCCCAGATGGTTTAAACCCAATATTCCTCCCAGGTAGGGAAACTGCTCCTCGGTTGAACCTATTTGGGGGCCTTCCCCCTGCGGAACCTCCGCCCATGCTGGCATGCTTTCTCTTTAATCCCCCCTTCTCTCTCTCTCTTTGTATCTGATCGCTCCCTGCTTTCACAATGGTTGCCTTTTGCACCAAGGTGGCATAATCAGTAATCTCTAAAACGGCCACTCTGTTCTGAATCCGCTGCTTCAGCCCTTGTTGAAACCTGTTAGCTTTCTTTTCTTCAGTGTCCACAAACTCTGGTACAAATCGTGATAACTCAGTAAACTTGGCTTCATAATCAGCTACTGTCATATTGTTCTGCTTCAGTTCCAAAAACTTAAGTTCCATCTGGGTTTTCATAAACTTTGGGAAATACTTCTCTAGAAACAATTGTTTAAACCTATCCCAGGTTACAATAGCATCGGTCTCCATATTCTTCTTAGCTTCCCACCAATAGTTGGCCTCTCCTTTTAGCAAGTAGGTAGCAAATACAGTCTTTTAGTTAGTGTTAATTTAGTTTAATTAGTTAATTAATATTCTCCAATAATCGTTTGTCCTTGAAACAATTAGCGATAACTGAAAAGGAATTAGTAGAACCTGTCTCCTTGTGGATTCGACCCGCTTGCCATCTGTACTAGCAATAGACACCGTGCGCTTGCGGTTAGACGTAATTTTACACATCAAAAACCGACCGTCTACCTTTATAAATGGTCGGTTTTAAAAAATAGAAACAATAATATGGGACATAGCACTGGTTAAGAGTAATAGTCAATATTGTAGTGATCTACTAAGACCTCCAACCAAATTAATTTTTTACTTTTTGAAAATTTTGGAATATCATTAAATTAGATATATCTTGACATCCGTACAGTTGGATCGTCGTGAAATATATTTTAAAAAATAGAAACAATAATATGGGACATAACACTAGTTACGAGTACTAGTCAATATATTAGTGATCTACTAAGACCTCAAACCAAATTAATTTTTTATTTTTTGAAAATTTGTGAATATCATTAAATTAGATATATCTTGACATCCGTATGGTTGGATCGTCGAGAAATATATTTTAAAAAATAGAAACAATAATATGAGACATAGCACTAGTTATGAGTACTAGTCGATTAATATAGTAGTGATCTACTAAGACCTCCAACCAAATTAATTTTTTATTTATTGAAAATTTGGGAATATCATTAAATTAGATATATCTTGACATCCGTATGGTTGGATCGTCGAGAAATATATTTTAAAATTCCTATTTAACATTAATCTTATTTAACGTAAAATTCCTACATTGATAATGTTATTCAATGTAGAAAACTTAATTATATATGATTTAAATCATTTACATATATATTTTCGTATTACAATATAAATACACTTTTTAGTTTATAACATATTAAAATTTAAATATTTTTTATGCTAGATCCAACGATTTTCATCTATTTACTTTAAGATTGCAAGCGAACCGATGTCATTGACATATAATTGAAATATCAATGACATCGGTCAAAACACAACTGATATCTTTGACATACTATGACATCGATCAAAACACAACTGATGTCTAAGATTTTGGATTTTATAAATTTATAAGAAATTTAGGATATTTGAATTTTGTAAATAAGATATTGGATGGTATACAAATCTTACAAATAATAAATTTATACAATTTTAAACTAATAATTTTAAAGTAATAAAATTTTAAAATATTAATTAAAAATCATATTAATAGAAGAATAATATGAATCTCATCCACCTTTAATAAGAATATTAATATTTAACTAACTAAATTATGAATTTTAAAAATTTTATAAACGAATTTAAATATTATAAAATCATAAAATGTAAAAATACGAAAATTTAAAATAATAAATCTTAAATTTGAATAAATGAATTTCTAATTTTTTAAAATACAAAAAAATAATTAATGATTTTTTTTAAAAAAAATGTAACAATATATCTAATTAAAAAATGAAAACAGATTACATGAGCGGCACAATCAATTGCAAGAGTGGCAACTTTTCCGCCCAAACTTTCAGAACTCCCTCCCCCAAATTTTCACAACTCCCTCCCTCTTACTCTCTCAGTCACTTGCTTCCAAATTCACTCTCTCACTTTCGTATGTACAATTAGGACTTCTTAGGGGTTCAATTACTTAGGTTTCAAATTACAAACACATCTGAATTGATTTGAGGGGTCGAGGGTTTGGACCTTTGATTCTTCAATCGAGGCTTTGCTTCTTTAAATTAGGGATGATTTGGTTCTCTCTCTCTCTCACACACACATATACATACATACACTATCACATTCTTACAAATTTTAATATTTCTCTCCCTCTCCCCAAACCAAAATGCAAAACTTCTCCCTTACAAAATTTTCGATCTTGTCGTTACACAATTTCATTTATTTTTGAAGTGTGTTTTCATTTAAATCTGTCACTTTTCTGCCTCCTTTTAATTGTTCGGTACGTTTCTTAATTGTTTGTTAATTGTCGTTGATTTTATTTGAATTGATTTGATTGTGTTGTTTGATTTGCAGAAATGAAGCGCTTTCGAGATGATTATGTTAATTCGCAATTTAAACTCTCCTTAGGTTCTTCTCGTGCTGAACCGTAAGCTCTCTGTCTTTGATTTTACTGATTGTATATCTGTTTTTGGTGTTGTTGTGTGTGTAGGTGTGTATGCAATTGTGATTTTAGTGATTGTTTGATGTGTGGATGTGATTGTTGTAGGTTTGACGCAATCCTTCCTCCCGACCAGGTTAATATCTAGATTTACTCTTCACTTGGTCTGCCAATAACACTCATTGTAGGCTGCTTGTGACATGTATATGCATCTATTTGTATTTAGCAGTAAGTTTAGACAATAAGTTTATGTGTTTTTCCTATATACAGAGGCTTAGTTTTTATCTTGTAAGAGATTACAATACCTCGCAGCTGCTATATATGCATACATATATACATTCTGCAAGACAGCTTGTAGATTTAAAATAAGATGGGTTGCTCCTTTATATTCAGGTCAGACCCTTTTCTTTAGAAGAGGTTGTTGCCTCTTTGTAGTAAGCAAGAATGTAGTAGGGTAGTTGTATTTGCAATACAGCAGTTTATCTGTGTAGACAGCTATATATATGCATTCTGTAATTGCTAAGTAAACTTTGTTCCACCTTCTTTCTTCTATAAACATAGCTACTGATTTCTCTCATATAATCATGCACAAACACTTACGATCCGCATCATATTTTCAGTTTTTAACACTTAATATATCATGTTAAGTTCCAAACTAATTGTGACCGTTATTGAATCTTGCCCAATCACAGTCATAATCATTTGTTGTGTCTTGGACAGCATTTGGAAAAAGGCCATCTACTAGTTCATCTTAACTATCTTTTTATTAGCTCAATCACATCCCAAATATATTCGGAGCAGTCAGATGGATATTGTTTACATCAGGTTTGCACGCATGTTCCCGAAGTTGCCACTCCTAGGTTGATAAAGATCAAGATCTCATACACTGTTGCATAATTTGATCTTCTCCTAATTGGTGCTACTTGTTAAAAACTAGGCATCTCATTATTGACAATAATAGAACATGAGTTCGATTTCTTTAGATAGATTGATATAGTTGGAATGGCTTAAGATTCGATTTCTTTAGATAGATTGATATAATTGGAATGGCTTAAGAAAATTACCATAGTAATAGGAACTTACTAGATATTATTTACATGTGTTGAATAGCTTTTAGAAATGAATATTGAGAAAATTTTATCTGATTTTGTTTATTATCTGATTTTGTAACTGTTATTGATTATTGTCCAATTGCCATCAATGTTTTTGTCATGGATATCATTTTGGAAGGGAACAAGTTCATAAAGGTCATTTTTTAATTTATTCTCACCAGATATTTTTAGCTCAATCACATCCCCAATAAATTTTGTACTTCTAGACATGAGGTTTGACATGTGTGTAAAGCAAAAATGTCTCAGTTGTGTAGTGGGAAGTTGACAACTTGACATTTAGAGATGTGTATGGGTCGGTAATTAGTACTGAACTAATTCCGGTATTCTCACACTATATATATATATATATATATATATATATATATATATATATATATATATATATATATATATATATCTAGAGTTAATGCACGAGAAAAACAAAATTAATTGTGGAAAGTTCAAGGTTATATCTTGAGAGTTAATATACTGTTCTCATTTGTATTGTGTTTTCATTCTTAGTTCCGTGGTGAAGAATTTGGAATCCGCAAATACAATGTTTTCCTTCGTGTAGTGGATTATCGGGTTTTATTGGGTCTCCCCTGATGGGCAAGCTTTAATCGAGCAATCCCCTCAGCTCTATTGGTTCGTATTGACATTATCTCCTCATATTTGAACTATCATAATAAAATCCAAATAAATGATTATCTGATCTTAACGCAGGCTTTGTATAATATTTTTGGCTTTTGATGTATTCTTTGTTGTGTTTTGCGTGGCACTGGCATGCATCATCGGCATAAATGTGTGTTGTGTTTTCCGATTTCTATAGATTTTCAATGTAGTGATTGGTTGGGCTTATTCGTTGTCTAGAGAATTTAATAATTTATCTCTCTGTGCTGCTACAATTTAAATGCTGAACTGATTTCCGGATATTGTTGACTAAGGTTCTATGCTTTTGGATCCTGAATGGAAAAATTGGTGGACTTTGCTGTATGTTCTGCTTCACATTCATCTCAGAGGTCGCAAGAAAATGTTGGTGCAGCATCTGAAAGTGGATCATCTCATGCTGTTCGAGAACTTCACAGAACGAGTAAAGCGTCAACTGCTTCTGTAGGTCTCCAACCTGCTTCCCAGTTAGCTCGCGTTTCTATAACAAACTCAACAGCTGTGCCATATCAACTGCCTACTAGTAAAGTAAGACCTCTGGTTCCAGGTAACTTACTAACCATTTCTTATTCTGGTGCAGTTTGGAGTATGTAGACCTGTCTCCATTGAGGACATTTTCTGCTTTAATAAGTTGTTCAGTGATGAGCTTACTTTGGATCACGTTAGCAGGTGCGATGAGCTTCTTTTATAGCTTCTCAATTAAAAAAACTTGCGTTCATCTTAAGAGCTGGCTAATAGGTGGACTCCTCTAACAGGTGGCAATTTCCTTAAATTGGACAGCAACTTCGGAAACAAAGAGAGACAGATGAGATATATGCTCAAATGAGCCTTCAACCTGTTAACTCTGTAAGCTCAGAAATCAAATAAATCTGTTGTATAAATGTAGAGTTTTAATATTTTGCACGGACCACCTCAGCTGCTAACGGTTCCTTTACACTTCTTAAATCAGGAAAAAGATGGTTTCTTAAATCAAATAAATCTGTTGTATAAATGTAGAGGTATGCTCTTAGCAGCCTTGGATCATTTTTATTTTGTTTTCCCTTTTTTCTAAGCTGTTTATAATTAGTTGGAATGACCAGAAAACTTGGAATGTTTGTATGAACATGGTTTTTATATTTGTTGGAATGATCGAACTTATGAAATTTTTATGTTTGTATGTTTGTATGTTTGATTATGTTATTATGAATTTGAATGGTGTGGTGAATTGTTAATATTGAAATGGAATGGCAGGCTGCAGTACTGGCAAAACCTGTAAATTTTTTTTTTAATAAAAACCCAGAAAACCGACCGACGAGCCTTAGAACCGACCACTTTTTACCCTTCAATTCCCAGAAAACTGACCGTTTTTTACCATTCGATCCCTTCGAAGGTGGTCGGTTATAATTGGTCGGTTATACAAATTAGCACAGTTACTGGCATTAAACCGACCGATTGTGCACGTTTGACAATGGTCAGTTATGTGTGCCAGTCAAAATGTATTTTTTTCATTTTTGAAGTCATAACCGATCGCTGTTGGTCGGTTATGTGTTGCTGACGTCTGTTGACAGCTGTTGCCACGTGGTGACACGTGGTGCCACATGTCCAATTCGGACCCCACATTAGAGAATTTGTAAACACATATAACCGACCAAATTATTGGTCGGTTATGTGTGTTAAACCCGACCAAATGACATAACCAACCAGGCTTAAACCAACCAATCGATTTTGGTCGGTTTTAGTCGTTAAACCGACCGATTCCATTTATAACCGACCGATTCCTTTTATAACCGACCATTTTTGACGGTCGGTTTAAAGCTGTTTTCTTGTAGTGTAAGTTGATCATGAATTCTTTCAGTGATATTACTAGGAGTTCTAATAAAATGTTTTATTATTGTATAAATTATTGTGTTAACTCAGTCAGGTAGATATCCTACATTTTCTAAATATTGGTTGACTATTGTCATCTAATTGATAGGCATTTGTAATGCTATTTCTAGCATCTTTAGTGAGATGTTTTTCCCACCAAGACCTAAGGGTTCCTGTGAACCCATTAGCTAGAATTTCAACTATTTCACTTTGATTTAAATGTTCAAATGTAGTTATATAGCTATTAGCTACCATAGATATATGATTTAATTTATTTAATATTTCTTGTTCACTGAGACCATCAATATTCCATTCATACATTTTCTTAGCTGAAACATAAAATTGATTATCTAGGTTTCTTTCTTCAAATTGTAAGTCAAGAGGGGTTGGTCTTGAATACCAATTTTTAGTTTGACTTGTGATATTAGGTTTGTTAAAACTTAATTTATTGAATTGATTTTCTATTTCATGCAATGTAGAATCACTATCGTTATTAGAACTTTCATAAAAGCCTAAGACTTTTACAGTTTTACTAGGTTCTGGGGTATCTGGAACAACTTCTAATCTTTTAAACATCTTATCTAAGGTTTTAATTAAGGTTTTGTCTTTATTAGGCAAACTTAAATTTTCTCTTTTACTAGGTAAATTTATTAGGGGTTTTTTTTTATTATTTTGAATGGGTTCTTTAATAGTTTTTGGTTCTAACCCTTGTTGGATATTTGGATCTTTAATCTTATTTTCAATTTTATCTGTTAACTCGAATAACTTGTAGAAGGGGGGGGGGGTTGAATACAAGTTATATAATCGTGTCTGATTTTCGCTTGATTATATGAACAAGAATAAACGAATGAATCAAACTCTTGTTTGTATTAATAAGATCAAATACAAACTCTACCAAAGGTGTACAATACCTTTAGCAGCTGCTGACAATACAAATATCTCTCTGTTTGTTTCGAACTCTCGAATACAAACCTTATACAGAGCTACGCACACGAACTCACAACTTCGTCGCTCTTTTTACAATGATATTGAGAGAGTATTTATAATGCTACCTATCAACTAATAACAGAAAGATATAATCTATACATGACAATGTTCTGCCTTCTAGTCGATAGTTTCCTTCAATAGAAAACTCTTTCCTTCATAATATCTTCTTGTTTGTTCTTCAAACAACGATCCTGTTTTATAGCACTTGCCAGTTTCTGTAGTATCTATAATGACATCATCAGTAACATGACTGATATCAGGATCTGTACACTGCATCAGTATCTGATCAACCATCAGTATTGGACCATCATCAGGATTTGCTCTCTGTTCCTGACATGTAGTCTCCGACACACTGTTCATTCCTGACTAAACTATACAGATAACTGTTTTACACATAAAACCTATATACAGTGCTAAATCCTTTATAAGATCAGGATTACAAGAAGTATAATGTGTAAATTCTATTCTTAACATCACAACTTATGAATTATTCCTAACAATCTCCCCCTATTTATGCTTTATAATCTGAAGCATAAATCTAAGTTGTGGATGTCAAAACATAGAACAATACAACCAGAATAGAATTTATAAATGTAGAATTATGAAGTTTAAGTACCTTCTTCTCAGATGTAGACGCTTATCTAGTACTTAGAAGAAAGAATTTTAACTATTAATGCTGCTCTTCCTTTACCTCTTCCTAGCTGAGATTCACCACTGTCACTCCTGGTTCTTCTTTTTACTATCCTTTGTCTGATCTTTATCTCCCCCATCTTTATCTTCAGTCTGGTGGTGTTGTTGTTGTCTTTGAATTGTCTTTATCTCCCCCTTTTTGACATCAGCAACATTAATTCCAAGAGATTCAGAAACAGAACAAATGAGATTCATAAGAACTGCTTGATTTTCCATAATTGTGACTTGGTTATCTTCAAGTGATTGAAGTCTTGTTTGAATAGCAATTTGAGAATTCTGAATATCTTTCAAAACATCAGAATGAACTTCAATATTGGAAGTGCTTCTAGTATCTCTAGTATCAGAATCAGAAAGAACTGTATCGTCAAGTCTTGTAGAAGAAGTTGCTTGAGTTGTATGATATTCAAGTAATAAAACCTGATTAGAAGTATCAACATCTTCATCTTTCTGTTCTGAAACTGAAACATGATCATCATCTCCTTCACCAGTATTCTGTGTACTAACATCTTCAAATCCTGACTCCTCCTTAGAGTGATCAGAGACTGTTGATGTCTCAATTCTAGCTGATATTGGAAGTACATACAAAGGAACACTAGGATCATTAGGATCTTCATCTGGTACATATGTATCAAGAGATTGCTTTATCCTGGCACCTCTTCTGTTAATGATTTCTGCAAGCCTCTCCTTTTGCTTCTGAGCTTTAACTTCTGGCTTTGCATTGTGATGTGCTAGGTCATTCTTCTGATACATTTTGATGAATGAATAAGTACCAGCATCCATACCCAAATTTTCAGACCAAGATTCAGGAAAAACCTGATCCCAGAAATCAAATGATGGTTTCCTAATTTTCTCTCCCTCACTATGGAGTTGATCATCCATACCCTCATTCTCACTTTGACTTTCTAAAGTCAACACTCTTTCTACCTCACCTTTTGCCTGGTCAGGAGCCAGCCGCTCAAATTGTGGATCTAAGTCCATCTTTTCAACTGTATCACTCAAATTTAGATAAGTGTTCTCATGACCTACAGAAAAATAGAGTTTAGAAGGAGTTTTTATACCTGAACTCACATGGAGAGAGGGTTCCTCATTTGGCATGTGGCTTGAGGTTTTCTCCAAGGAGTGAGCTGTTATAGTCTCTGAACCCTTACAATCATCTTCTTTCCTTTCAGAAACTACAGGCTCCAGTATACCACTTTCAGGTTCTTTACTAGACTCTGATGTCTTCAGTAATACTTCATTAGACACCATAGTTAGTACATCACCGTCTTTAAGTGTTGTTTGCTGAGACACACCCTCAAGGTGAATAGACTCTGACTGAACAAAATTTGTTTGATCTTCAGAAAAATCAACCAAAGTCATTCCTCCCATATCATAGGGTATCTCACTTGCATTCTCAGTCATCACAGAAGACCTTTCAACATCAGCTATCACAGCTCCTGAGTCATCCTTCCTCTGACTAGATGGTTCTTGTGTTACAGTGACTGTGATCTGATCGTTCCTACTATTCACAACTGGTGCAATAGTACCTTCTGTTGACTGCTTTCCTCTATCTACTTCCTCCAGTTTTTCACCTTGAGCTGAAGCATCTTCAATAATTACATCCTTGTCAAATAAATATGCATGAAGTGATTGAAGTGCAACATGCTTCGAGAGTCCAAATTTCTTGACTAATTGTCTTCTGATAGATACATAGAAATACATCTTCATTAAGTCAAGTCTTTGATGTAGAAGTCCATATTCATCTGGAAATAAAAGTTTTGGTACTCTTTCAACCAGAAAATCTAGAACAGGCCTTGACAACTTCACTTTGAGAGAAATTAGTCCTATAGCCAGTCTGTATGATAATGTAGTTTCCCATGAAGAATCAATATCCAGATCTCTCTTGTCAAATACTGACATAGATGTAGCTTGATTTGTAGAAACCTGCATGATATTAGTTGGACTAGACTCTGTGTGTGTAGGTGACAATTGAATCTTTCTCCTTGTTCTCCTGATATAGTGAGCAAAAGATTTATCCTGAGAAGACTCAAGAGGTGTAGACACAGAAGTGATCTTGGGATGAGATCTTTGTTCAATAGACACAGTCTTTTGAGAGACAGTATCCAGTAACTGTTTTCCCTTTTTAAGAACTACAGCCTTTTGGGAGACTGCAGCCTGGCTGTGACTAGGTTTTTCATCTCTTTGTGCTAACAAAGAAAGTTGAATTGCAGCCTTCAATTCTGCTCTCTCAGCAAGAGTTAAATCATCATCATCTTCACTAGAATTACTACTACTACTTGACACAACAAATCTTCTCTTCCTTACAACTGATGTCTTTTGAGAAACACCAGAGGTTGGTTTCTTTGAAACAATAGGCTGTGGATCAAAATTTGGTTCTTGAATTGTTTCAGAGACTATAATGTTTTGGGCTACTTGGGTAGACACAGGTGGGTTCTCCTCCAATTGAGATTCCTGAGCCATTTCACCACAAAAGAAAGAAGAATTGTAGAGAGTAGGAAGATGAGTTTTAAGAATTACCTGAACATGATGTGGATAATGAATTACAGGTATTTCATCTAGATTCTTTTCATTGTCCTTCTTTGTAATGTCAGAGAAAATTCTCTTTTGCTGTTCATAAGAAGAAACACAATGTTCTCTACCAAATCTAGTTTCAACATCAGGAACGAAATGGTTAATAAACAATTGCATAAATCTATGATAATAAACCATTTTCCTGTTTTGATCTCTTAACCCAAGTTTAATACTCATCTGACTTAAGATAATATGACCAATGTTGATTACTCTGTCATAAAGCAAACTATAAGCAATATGTGATGTAACAGAAGTAATTTGCTGAAAAGAACTACATTTGCGAGTAAAACATTTAGCAATTTGATCAAAGTAAAAAGACCATTCCTTTCTAAGAAAAGACCTATTCAACTGGCTCGTGTTATCTAGAGGTCCACTATAACCTAATTCAGACAACATAGTTCTTATATTATCATCAGATGGTACATTCTCATAACTATCAGTAACAGGTAAGCAAAGTACTGAATTAACAACCGATTCAGTAATGTCAAATGAATCTTGTCCTAAATGTAGAACAATCTTACCTGATTGACTCTGAGTAGAATCAATTACCTCAGCATTCTTCCAAGCTTGTGAAACAGCTACTTGATTAATCTGTGGAGATGCTGTCAATGCATAACTTAATGGTCCATACGCCAGAAAGTCCATGATTGGATGAAAATCAGATGACACTCCTTCCTTGTTGGTGATAGCTGCAACATGATTGTTTGTCATAAAATCAAAGTCACCAAACTTGAAGGCTACTGATTTAGGTAATCTTCTATGAGCTGCCATTTTTGATCTGAAAAGAAACTTGAAAAATTCTTGAAATGGATTAGTGATTTTGAAAACTCAAGAGTGATTTTTTCTTTAGAGAATGTAAAATTAAAGAAAGCAATTACACGATTAGAGTTTCAAAACAAATATATTTCACAAATCTTTCAGACCACTATCCCACGTTGACACGTAGATTGACAGGTGTCAGTCCCTGAAAAATGCGGTTACCCATGATTTTTTTTGGAAAATAAAATCCAAAATTGATTTTCATGAAATAAATCAGGGTATAAATAAGCAATACTGATCAGCTTCCTTTTCCTGATGACCTCTCATCAAAATAATCACAAAATGTAATGTGATTTAAAAATATAATTTTCAAATCCTGATGGTCACACATGAAATCCTGACCAATATTATCAGCGACTTAACATGGAGTTTCCACGTGGCATTTTTCTTTTATCTGAAAAAGAAAATAAACAATAAATCTGAACAGAAAATCAATTGGTTAGATATTTTCAATATTTCTTGAAACAAGAAATACAGTCTCATGCAATAATTAGCATTTGACTTCATTAAAACTTCCAAGTGACTGCTCAGCTTCTCACGTCTTTCTTTAAAAGAACCAAACGCTTTATGCCATTCTCCATAACCTTTCAATTTCTTTTCTTCTCAACAATGCTTCTCAAACCAAAAATCCCTTCAAACCCATTTTCCAGATTTTTCTTGATCGATGAACATCCTGTTCTTGATCATCTCTTTGAACAAATGACTCTTCTCATCGAACTAATCATGAATGGATTGGTTTTCGAAAATATCCAGAGGTTTCTCCTAGAACATCCATCTGTTGGATACAATCTTCCCCTAACCTCCTCAAAACTTGAGGATGAAGAATTTGGCCGAGAGTCTGAGGTTGATCTTGATGGAGATGCTATTCATTTAAGTTAGCTGCTCTCATTCAAGTCGCCCAGACAAGGAATCCAAGAGCAAACGAGGCTTTCATCCCCTGATGGATTTCTTGAGATGCTCCTTGTCCTGTTCCTCAGAGTTCATATCAAAGACAAGTATAGAGTAGAAATTTAGACAAAAAGATGATGTATTTCATTTCTATGTAATGATTTCTATTAATGAAAATACAATTTCTTGTTATCTGCTTGTCTTTTGATTTTTGAATGATGTATAAATTATCAGTATGCAAATATCAAAACTTGCTAGCATAGACTTAACATATCAGAGAATCAGATTATTACACAAAGTAAACGTCAGGATCTGAAACAATTTTCATAATCCTGATACTGACACAATACTGATGACGTCAGCATCCTGATAACAAATCTAATCCTGATTATTATTAACAAGTCTATCATACTGAAATTTATCAAGGCAATGTGTTATAGCTAAAGCATTTAACAATCAAATATAGATCCTGACAAGAATATCAAGTCTATAAGCTAAAAACAACATACCTTGCTACTATTGCAGATGTTAAAATCTAAAAATTTAACATTCCTAACTCACTTACTAGTCTACTGAATGTAGTCTCATCAAGTGGTTTAGTTAGAATATCTGCAAGCTGTTTGTCAGTAGGAACAAAATGAAGTTCCACAGTACCATTCTCAATATGTTCTCTAATAAAATGATACCTGACATCAATGTGCTTAGTCCTTGAATGTTGAACTGGATTTTCTGCAATTTTAATAGCACTAGTATTATCACAAAACATAGGAATATTACTAAGTGTCATACCATAATCCAACAACTGATTTCTTATCCAAAGGAGCTGTGCACAACAACTGCCTGCTGCTATGTACTCAGCTTCTGCAGTTGAGGTTGAAACAGATTGTTGCTTCTTGCTTGCCCAAGAAATCAATCTATTTCCCAAAAATTGACATGTACCTGTAGTGCTTTTCTTGTCTATCTTACACCCTGCATAATCAGAGTCTGAATAGCCAATTAGAAAGAAATCAGATTCTCTAGGATACCACAAACCAAGATTTGGAGTTCCTTTGAGATATCTAAAAATTCTCTTCACAGCAATTAAATGAGATTCCTTAGGATCACTTTGGAATCTAGCACATAAACAGGTAGAAAACATTATATCTGGCCTACTTGCAGTTAGATATAACAATGAGCCTATCATGCCTCTATAACTAGTATTATCCACACTCTTCCCTTTAGGATCAGAGTCTAGTTTAGTGGCTGTTGCTATGGGTGTTTTTGCAACTGCACAGTCTTGAAAGTCAAACCTTCTTAAAAGATCTTTGATATACTTTGACTGATTAATGAAAATACCAGTCTCAGTCTGTTTGACCTGCAAGCCTAAGAAATAATTTAGTTCACCCATCATGCTCATCTGATACTTAGACTGCATAAGCTTGCTAAACTTAGCACACAACTTTTCATTAGTAGAACCAAAAATAATATCATCAACATAAACTTGAACTAAAAGCAATTCACCTTTTATCTTTCTAAAGAATAGAGTTTTGTCAATTGTACCTCTTGTGAAGCCATTTTCAAGAAGAAATTTAGACAAAGTCTCATACCATGCTCTTGGTGCCTGCTTTAGTCCATAGAGTGCCTTGTCAAGTTTGTAGACATGATTTGGAAACTTTGGATCAACAAATCCAGGTGGCTGTTCTACATACACTTCTTCATCAAGTTTTCCATTTAGAAAAGCACTCTTTACATCCATCTGGTATACCTTAAATTTTGAATGAGCTGCAAATGCAAGAAACATTCTGATTGCTTCCAATCTTGCTACAGGTGCAAAGGTCTCATCATAATCAATGCCTTCTTCCTGAGAATAACCCTTGGCCACCAGTCTTGCTTTGTTTCTTACAATCATACCAGATTCATCTAGCTTGTTTCTGAAAACCCATCTTGCACCAACAATAGATCTATCTTTAGGTCTTGGTACCAGTTTCCAAACTTTGTTTCTCTCAAACTCATTTAATTCCTCCTGCATTGCAATTACCCAATCAGGATCCTGTAAGGCTTCTTCAACCTTCTTAGGTTCATTCTTTGAGAGAAAACAACTATACAAGCATTCATTTTGAATTGATCTTCTAGTTCGAACACCACTATTTGGATCACCAATTATCAAATCTTCAGTATGATCCTTTGTCCATTTTCTAACAGGTGGTAAATCAACTCTGCTAGTCTCTCCCCCTAAGTTAGTGGTATCTCTTGTAGAAGAATTCTCTCTACCTTCAAAAACTCTCCTTTGATCAATAGAATCAATAGATTCCATATTGCTGCTAGTTACTGATCTTTCCTCAGAAGATTCTGACAGGTCAGTTCCTGATGGAGTAGACTCTGAAACATCAATTCCTGATGGAATAGACTCTGAAAGACTAGTCTGCTCCTGATGATCACTGTGTTCTCTCTGATTTATTTGCTCCCCCTCAACAGTAGCATTCCTTTGAGAAGCAATAGAAATTCCTTCTGGAGAACCTTCATCATCACTTGAGAGTATCTCAGAATTCTTCAGATTTTCAAATTCCAATTTATCATGGCTTTCATCAGTTTGCAAAATTCCAAATTTCTTATCATCAAATGCAACATGAATTGATTCCATAACAATGTGAGTTCTGAGATTATAAACTTTGAAGGCCTTAGATGCTGAGTATCCTAGAAAAATTGCTTCATCCGATTTGGCTTCAAATTTTCCAAGTTATTCTGGATGAACTTTTAGGACATAGCATTTGCATCCAAAGATGTGAAAATATTTCACACTTGGTTTCTTTCCTTTGATCATCTCATAGGGAGTTTTTCCATGACTATTTACCAAGGTACAGTTCTGAGTGAAACATGCAGTGTTAATAGCTTCTGCCCAAAAGTAGGTTGGAAGTTTTGCATCTGCAAGCATGGTTCTTGCTGCCTCTATGAGAGTCCTGTTCTTTCTTTCCACTACACCATTTTGCTGAGGTGTACCAGGTGCAGAAAACTGTTGAGTGATTCCATTGTCTGCACAAAACCCCTCCATTGTAGAATTCTTGAATTCTGTACCATTGTCACTCCTAAGTACTTTAACTTTGTACTCAGAATTATTCTGAATATTCTTGATGAGTTCAATGATTTGCTGAGGAGCTTCATCCTTCTTGTGTAGAAAGAACACCCATGTGAACCTTGTGAAATCATCCACCATAACTAGAGCATATCTTTTCTTGCTGATAGACATAATGTTTACTGGACCAAACAGATCAAGATGTAGCATGTGAAATGGTTCAGTAATTGAATTTTCAGTCTTGCTCTTGAAAGTGGTTCTTCTCTGCTTTCCAAGCTGACATGCATCACAAAGTCCATCTTGCACAAAATTTGCCTGAGGTAGGCCTCTCACCAAATTGTGTTTAACAAGTTGATTAAGCTTTTTGAAATTAAGATGTGAGAGCTTCTTGTGCCAACTCCAGCTTTCATCATTTGTTGCTTTGCTGTAGAGACATCTAACAATTCCTTTAGATGTATCACTTAAGCTGGCTTCATATATGTTACCATGTCTTTGACCAGTTAGAACAATGTCTCCATTCTGCATATTCAAGACTTTGCATCCTTCTCTATCAAAGATTGATTTGTAACCTTTATCACCCAGTTGACTTATGCTTAAAAGAGTATGTTTCAAGCCTTCAACCAGTGCTACATTTTCTATGATGACATTTCCCAAAACAATTGAGCCATATCCCAGAGTTTCTCCTTTGTTGCCATCTCCAAAAGATATTACTGGGCCAGCTTTCCTCTCAAACTTTGTAAGCAGGGACTTCTTTCCAGTCATATGTCCAGAGCATCCACTGTCCAAGATAATTGAATGCTTCTTTCCTGTGCCCTGCAAACAAAAAGTAAATAGTTAGAATTTTTTAGGACCCAACTTTGATTGGATCCTTTCTTACTAGATTTAGAGACAACAGACTTTGAAGATTTTGCATTTATTTTACCTGTTGCAGAGTCAACTTTAGACTCTGATCTCACAAACTGTTTGTGACTAGGAGTTTCAGATTTCAAAGAATAATAGTCATAATACAGTTCATGATATTCTCTACACATGTAAATGGAATGAAGTAAACTACCACAATGATAACAAGCTTTTTGTGGTTGGTATTGAATTTTCTGAGTCTTGGGGAATCTGGACTCAGTTTTCCAAGAAGGTTTTTGATTGCAGTCTAGGGCCAAATGATTATGATTTCCACACTTATAGCATTTTTTCATAGGTGCATCAGGTACATTCTTGTAATTGTTCTCTTTGTTAATACCTTCTTTTCCATTCCTATTTCTCTTAATCTTGCTAGACTCTGAAAGATCATCTAATCTCTGTTTCAACTGAGACTTAGACAGAAACCCTATGTTTACATTCTTAGGTTTCTCTAACACTTTCTCATCTGAAAAACTATTGTTAATCCTTTTGTGTACAACAGGGGTACCTTTTGAATCAACAAATTTAACATGATTAGGTTCAGAAACAATTTGCTTACCTTCATATTTAGATGTGTTAGCTTCTACCTTACTATCATCATTGACAATAGCTACTTTTTCTTCTTGTCTAGCCTTATCAAAACCTAAACCATTAACCTTACCACGAATTCTACTCTCAAAGATTTCTATTGTCTTCTTACTGGAATTGTTAATGGTCTTAATCACATCTCTCTCTTCTTCTAGTTCTTTTCTGACATAGTCATAAGCCTCAAGAATTACACTATAATCATGCTTAGCTTTATCAGAACTCAACTTGTATTCTTCCATTTGAATTAATTCAGATTCAAGAAAATTATTTCTATCAACTAATTTATCATTCTTAACCTTAAGTTCATCTCTTTCACAAGTAAGAATTCTAAAATTAGTCATAAGATTTTTAAACTCAGCATTGATAGATCTAATTTCATCAGAATTTAAGCTATCAAATGAATCAAGAGAGTGAAGTGATACCTTAACAGAGGATGGAGAAATTTTCTTTGGAGATCCAGGTTTGTCTGAACTATTGGCCATCAATGCAATGTTGTCATAATCCAATTCATCTTCAGAGTCACTGGAATCAGCCCAATCCTTCTGTGTGACCATAAGTGCATTACCCTTTCCTGAATTCCTAGGCTTCTTACACTCACTAGCAAAGTGTCCAAGCTCGCTGCAGTTAAAGCACTTGATCTTGGCCTTATCAAGCTTGACAATTGTACTTTTGCTTTTGTCACTCTTCTTCTCCTCCTTCTTTTGAAAAGGTCCTTTGCTAAATCTTCTCCTGTTGAATTTTCCTTTCTTGAAAGCTTTAGCAAACATAGCAAAGAGTTCTTGCATCTCAGATTCAGAATCATTGTTGTCAGAGTCCATATCAGTAGTCTCTGACTCAGAACTTTCTTTGCTTTTCTTCTTCCTTGAATTTTTTACAGCAATCTCTTCATGCTGTTCTTCAGGAAGCTTCTTAACTTCAGATTGAGCAGTAAGTGCAATAGTCTTCATCTTTCCTTCACTCCTGCTCTTCTTCTGCTGCTTGTCAAGTTCATAAGCTCTCAATTTTCCATATACTGCCTCTAATGAAATATCATCCAGATCATTAGCTTCCTCAATTGCAGATATCTTCTCATTGTAGAAATCAGGCAAAGCTTTCATGAACTTTGTATTCATGTCCTCCAAGTCGTAATATTTACCATGCATGGCCATCTCATTGATGAGTTTTGTAAACCTATCAAAGGTATCAGTGACTCACCAGACTTGGATTCAAAGTACTCATACTGTTGTATAAGTAATGTCCTCATATTCTTCCTGACAGGCTTAGTTCCTTCACAGTGAACCTTAAGATTGTCCCATATATCCTTAGCAGTTTTACAAGAGAGAACATAGTTAGTGAGAACAGAATCAAGACTGTTGAATAATATGTTTCTCACTTTAGCATCTTTGAGAACATTCTCCTTGTCCTTATCTGACCATTCAGATTTTGGCTTCTCTGCTGTATGTTCTGGAACAACCACACCATCAACAGTTGCTTGTCCAACGACCTTTGTTGGAACAAAAGGTCCATCTCTGATTCTGTCAAGATAATCAGGATCTGTTGCTTCCAGATGATGCAACATCTTTACTTCCCATAGAGTATATTCGTTTCTCTTGAGCATAGGAATTTTAGTATTCCCATCCTTGTAACCAGACATGATTGCAGATCTTTATGATTATTCGAAATCAACCTGCTCTGATACCAATTGTTAACTCGAATAACTTGTAGAAGGGGGGGGGTTGAATACAAGTTATATAATCGTGTCTGATTTTCGCTTGATTATATGAACAAGAATAAACGAATGAATCAAACTCTTGTTTGTATTAATAAGATCAAATACAAACTCTACCAAAGGTGTACAATACCTTTAGCAGCTGCTGACAATACAAATATCTCTCTGTTTGTTTCGAACTCTCGAATACAAACCTTATACAGAGCTACGCACACGAACTCACAACTTCGTCGCTCTTTTTACAATGATATTGAGAGAGTATTTATAATGCTACCTATCAACTAATAACAGAAAGATATAATCTATACATGACAATGTTCTGCCTTCTAGTCGATAGTTTCCTTCAATAGAAAACTCTTTCCTTCATAATATCTTCTTGCTTGTTCTTCAAACAACGATCCTGTTTTATAGCACTTGCCAGTTTCTGTAGTATCTATAATGACATCATCAGTAACATGACTGATATCAGGATCTGTACACTGCATCAGTATCTGATCAACCATCAGTATTGGACCATCATCAGGATTTGCTCTCTGTTCCTGACATGTAGTCTCCGACACACTGTTCATTCCTGACTAAACTATACAGATAACTGTTTTACTCATAAAACCTATATACAGTGCTAAATCCTTTATAAGATCAGGATTACAAGAAGTATAATGTGTAAATTCTATTCTTAACATCACAACTTATGAATTATTCCTAACATTATCTAGTTGTTTACCTAGGGATACTAGATATTGATTAGTGAAATTATTTTTTTCAATTAATTTCTTTTCATCATTAGTACCATCAGATATCTTGAATGGTGAAGCTTTAACTAAAGTATCTTTAACAGGGATAATAATTGTTTCTAATGGGGAATGACTAGATGAGACTGTTGATCTATCTTCTTTTATCCATTGTGTTTTTGTAATTACATTACATTTACTATGATATTTTTCATACCAATTATAGAAAGTAATATTTAGTTTTTCTTTACTTAAAAATTTCTTCCATTTGTTAACTATTTTCTCTCTTTCCTCGGGATTATGATTTTCTCTAAATTGGTGTCTTTTCAATTTATTTTCTTTTGAATTGAAATCTCTTATTAGTAATTCCCAATTGAATTTATCTTCTTTATTTATTACTCTTAATTGGTGATTAATAGATTTAGGTTCAAAATTTGATTGTGTAGGAGATAATTGTTCATTATCATCTTCAGATCCATTGTTGGTTTGGTTGTTTTACTAAGTAATTCCGAATCTTGTCTAGATGAACTAACTGATTGATTAGTTATTTCTTCTAACAGAAATGGTTTTCTATTACCAGGGTTATCAAAGCTTATCCTAACAGTTCCATCTAAATATTGCTTAATGTTGTCTAAATTCATTATATTATTAGTTATTGGTGACTGAGGTATTTCATTATCTAAGATCCATTGACTAGGAAGGTTAATATCTTTCCAAAGTATCGTTTTAGGTACTTGGATATTAGCGTCACTAGTACTACTTTGAATTAAAACTGTTTTGTCTTTTGGACATTTATTAAGTGCATGAATATTCAAATTAGTTTTCATTGTTTTATAATAAATTCTATAGATTAATGCAAGGGGTTGAGATCCCTCAATCATATGAGTGATTTCACCAGCTGTTTTAATATTTAATGTTAATGCTTTTAATAGATGGGGATCATTTAGACTTAACGTAAAGTCTGGAAAGCAATTAAAATGGACTGGTCCATTATGGAGACTAGATTCCATTATTCCTAATATGCTAGGGACATAGTTTAAATATCTCGCATCTCTTAAACATAAAAGAATGCTAGAATTAATTCCTTTTACTGATAAAGGTTTTACTGCTACTTGTATTAATCCTATGTGAATGAAATTACAACCTTTTCTTTTATACTTCTTAATAATTTCATTTGTTAATAGGGAACAGTTTTCATGTTCTTTGTTAATAGCATAAATTTTCTCTACTGTTTTAACATTGTAATTACTTTTAAAATTATCTGTAAAAGTTGACTGATAGATTTGTTTTGAATCTATACTAGGTATATTCCAATTACTTAAATCTTGACTTATGTTTTCATAACTACTTTCTTCCTGATTAATGAAATCTGGAATTGACGGAATTGAAGCCATCGGTGACCTTGAGCTAACTGAAGAATTAGACCTAAATAGTCTATTCATTAATCTTGTTTTAACTGTTTCTCTTTATCACTAGTGATTCTGAGATTTTAGTTCATACCTTCTTACCTTAAGCAAACTCATACCTACACATACTTAAGTCTAACGCCCTTATCCTATACTGCTCCACTCTGAGACTTACAACGGATTCCTGGCAACGACACTAGGTGGTAGGTGGTTTTTAGTAAGATTGGTGACTAAAGATAGCAGAATAACTAAAAGATAATTAGAAGCAGTTTGTAAACACAATTGATGAACAGATTACTTGGCATAAAATTTCAATAACTCAATGATTACCGGTTGGCTTTGATACCATAAAGGGAGATTTCTAGAGAGTAAGAGAGAAGAAGAAGAAATGAAGAGCAAGATTGATACACAGGAAATTAAACATCAATAAAACAACCGTGCATAAAGCCGGTACATAAAATGAAAACAATTTGTTTACTGAATATAGTTACTTATTACAGGAAGTTACTCAGACTATGTACAAGATTGACATACAAAACGAGAGAACTAGAGGGAAAAGAAGAAAGAAAACTTACAAAGCAAAGCAAAGCAAAATTACAAAACTAGTTGTAATTTTCGTCCTGCCTCTAACTTACAACTGAAACCCATATATATAGGGTAAAGAGAAAGGAATATGCCAAAGGAATATGCCTTCTATTATTACAAAGTGAAAGTAAGAAACATATTACTTAAGTAAAAGCAAAAGAAAAGTAATTAACTTGGGTGAAAGTAAAAGTAAAAGCAATATACTTTACTTTTACTTTAACTTTGGTAAAAGTATTTTACTTGAGTAACTTGTCTGTGTAACTTGAGTAACTTGTCTGGGTAACTTGTCGGCTTGTCATTTTGACTGTGGTGAGTTATGCATATGGATCTTGGGCGTCTTGTAGATCTGCACTTCCATATGGATTATTTGAGACTGAATTCTGACTGGAATTTTGACTGGCTAATGGAGAATTTTCTTCAGAGGCTTCTTCTTTAAGGCTACCAACTCGCTGTTGGATAGTTTTCAATAAGGTAGATAACTCTGATGCTGATAATTTGTTGATATCCAAGGAGCTTGAAGGACCTTCAGATATATTCTTTTCTTTGATGGTTGCACTTGATTTGACTGTTGGGAACTCTTTCTGGACTTGTTGGATGATCCGGTTGATGTCAAATTTGTCCCACCATTTGACATAATGGACTCTAGCAACACAACTATGTCCGTCATGTTGGGTTACTAAGGCTTTGTGATCTTTACCTTCATGAACTGTGGTGGTGTCCTGGATAATAGTAGCTATTTTGTATTGCCATTTTGATATCCAAGGGACCTTATATTTACTAAAGAAATGCAAAATTTCATATCCCGTGTAATTAGGATTCTTACTGGTTCTAACTGACTTGAAATACTCTATTTGTTCTAAAAGTATTTCTGGGATGATAGCTCTTATGGGTATATATATATATATGGACTCCAAAAATGAGGTCGAAAATGATATTTGAAAACTGGAACTTACAAACAGGATTTCAGTTGCATGTGGTTGAATTCAGTTGAATATTGCCCCTGCGGGGCCTGCAACCCAAATCCACCAAAATAGCACCCCACCTTAAAAAAAAAGTATTGAACTCGTGGTTGAATATGGTTGCATTCAGTTGCAACCCAAAATCCACCAAAATAGCACCCCACCTTTAAAAAAAAAAGGAGAAAGGAGAAAAAAAAGGAGAAAAAGGTGGCGACAGTTGTCCAGGTGGGGGAGGAGAGAGAATGGAGGGGAGGGGTAGTATTTTTTTAATTTTGAAACTTAATATAGTAAAATTGCAAATAGTTATTGTTGATAAAAGTAAATTTGCAATAAATTACTTTTTCTTATATATTTATGAAAAAAACCCTTAATTATATCAAATTATATTTGTTAGGAATAAAAAAGATAATATAAAAAATATCAAAGGTCAATTCTCCCGATGATAAAATTTTCTATAAATTTAATTTTTACATGAATAGATTCTAATCAGAAAGGTTGAACATGCAATTTCAAAAAAGTGGAGCACTTACCATTTTGTTACGCCATATTTTCGGTTGCCTTTAATATCTCCCAATTTTCCCAATACGAATATAATAATAATTAACTTAATCCCCAAGTTAATTATTTCCTCTATCTGAAACGAGGAATTATCTCCAATTAATGATAGAAAATATCTCCAAATGATATCCTTCAAATCACCCAATGCGAATATAATTTAAAGTGATAAAATCTACTAATTCCCAAAATACATCCCTTAACAATCATAAGGAATAAAAACCAATCCTTTTACAAAAATGCGTTGGCTTGATCTTTATAAATGTAGAGTACGCAGGCATCTTGCACATCTAACAAGTCGAGACACCTCTCTCAAGTCCAGCCCCAAACATCCAAAATCTCAAATTCCCCAATTTTCATAGTTTCGTTATTCTAGTAACATCCGAAATTTGTTATCACCATATTACTCAGTTAACACATCTCTATTATCCAAAAATACGGAGGTGGGTTAATGATTTAGAAGAAAGTTGAAGATGATTAAAATTTCATTTTTTTAAAAAAGAACGAATTACGGAATATTCAGTAGTAGTTCGACTAAAGAGAAAGCCTTCTCAACCTGGATTGTTCGTTGGCTTCTGATCTGGGCCGCTGGTGGCTGGCAAGATACATGTGTTGGCATCGGTGTTTATTTATGCATATAGTAGCTTTTAACCAATATCTTTTATGTGTTTTTTTATACTTTTTGTATATTTCATTAGCATTCACATTAGTTTCTTATTGTATTTCTTAATTTTGTTTAAATCTTTATAATTTTTTTTATAAATTCACTTTTAATAGTAAGACTTAATTTATATTCTTTCATATAAGTTAATGTTTGCATCAGTGAGAAATCAACCTGAATCACCATCTAATAAAAATTACTACTGATTAACTTTCGATTGCATACACAGCCAAAATAAACCAAACCAAACCAAACCAAACATACCCAGTGTATCCCGCTCGGAGCAGGGTCTGGGGGGGGGTGAGATGTACGCAGACCATACCTCTACTTTTTACGATAGAGAGGCTGTTTCCATGGAGACCCCCGGCTTAGTGCACAACAGAATAGTGTGTGTTCTATACAAAGATGATTACGAATGGGAAAGTACTCAGCCGAACCTGGGCCCATAGCCTTGACCTCATGGGACTGACCTAAGTGTGTATTGGAACTCCTCTCTTGAATTATGTCGGCTCCGATCAACACTTCCTGCCAAAAAAAAAACTAAAACACACGCAACAAACCGTCAAATAATAAAAGCTAAACGGGACAACCCAGCTCTACGACAAAGCTAAACGGGACAACCCAACTCTCAGACTCTCAACAACAGAACCACTCCCTAAAAGAGAATCCACAACTCTGATACGACGTCTCCAAGAGGACCTGTCAGCTGTCATGGTCTCGTTTAGGTTTAAGTCCTTCAAATCTAACCTTAGTTGCTCCTCCAAAGTTCTCCTCGGCCTACCTCTCCTTCTCACCCCTACGACCGAAATACTCTCTACCCTCCTCACTGGAGCCGTAGCCTACCTCCTGCGGACGTGACCGAACCATCTCAGTCTCCCTTCTCGAAGTTTCTCAGAAATAGGTGCAACTTTTAACTCACACTACGCCATAAACAGCCTACTACAACACTTAGGGGGGGTGTTACCTTCTCGGGTGTTACCTTAGCTATGAATTTTTGGACCTACTACAACACTTTAGTTTTGGTGTTACCATATCCTTCAAGGTATGTTACCATAGCTGTGTAAGGTGTTAAACTTAGTAACACCAAGGGCTGTGTTACCTTAGAGTATAATTAACATATTTTTGAATTTTATTTATAATTAACGATTTAATAATTATTAAAATTTAAAATTAAATTATTTTCATCAAGTCATTGAATTTATTATTATAAAAATAATATTCTATCAAATACTTGAATTATTTATATTTTTACAATATCAATATATTTTTTAATAATTTTATTTAAAATATCTTAAAATAAAGTAATATTCATTTTAAAATTTGATTAAATTCATCAATAAAATTATTGGAGAAAAAAAACAGGGTATAATAAATTTATACTATTAATCAATAATTAAAATAATAAAATTTATTGTTATACATTTTTATAAGAAAATTAAAAAATTTTATAATATTAGAAAATGAAAAAAAGAAAAGCAATGGATGAAAAATTGAAAAGGAAATGAAAAGCACTGCGTTGTAGTGAAGGCCGGCAAACGAAAATGAAAGCGGGCAAACGAAAATTTACAAATACAAGGGAGGGAAATTGGGGAAAATTTACAAATGCAGTGAGTTGTAGTCTCTTATTCTCTCACTTCTCACTGAGTCGTCTCTCTCGAGGATTGATTGAAGCGTCGTCTCTCTCGAGGATTGATTGAAGCGGAGTTCTCCCCCTCTCTCCCCTTCTCTCTCTCTCTCTCTCTCTCTCTCTCTCTCTCTCTCTCTCTCTCTCTCTCTCTCTCTCTCTCTCTCTCTCTCTCCCTCTCTCTCTCTCTATCTCCCTCCCTCTCTCTCCCTTTCCTCGCTTCTCTTTCTCTCCCTCAGTCTCGTAAATCGGACTCCAATTGAGCCCTAAGTTTTCTGTGAGTTTTCGAATTAACTCTTTTCATTACATGTTCTACATATATTTCTTGTAAATTCATTTGTTCTTGTATGTAAATATTTAATTTTTGTAATTGCAAGTTAGGTTTTTTCTGCTTTTTTAGATCTTGATAGTTTTACATGTTTATATTGTGTGTTTTCAGTTGCAATTTGTCAGTTTCATACATTGATTAATCTGTGTGTGTTTTTAATATAAAGTAGAATGGAGTTGTGTCCAGGGAGAATCAAGGTGATTCTAAGACGGATAAGATGGCAGATACAATCACATCTAAGCCATCGAAATTGTTCTAATGCTTGAGGAATTTTTGAAATTAATATTTATGTCACGATACCTTGCCAGCTATCTGCAAGGCACTGGTTCTGATAAATCACCAATGTGAGGGCTGAAAACTTTTAGTTATTATTTTAGCCAAACTGGTATACTCTGTTTATGCATATAAATAGTAAATATTGTCGTACTTTAGAATTTGATTTAACTACTGTATGATTATTTATTTTAGTTCTGTCTTGTACTATTTGTTTTCTTAAGTTACAGTACAATCAATTCATGTGCGATGAACATATTTGTGGTACCAATTATAGAAATTGTGATGCAGACTTATATAGCAGGAGATGGAATAGTATCTAATGGAAGCTGCTTAAACACTCCGTAGAGATGTGCAGTTCGCTAATGTATAGTGTTTCATTTTTCAAAAAGAATTTACCAAACAATCGTTTCTTTTAGCCATTTGCAGCAAGGACTCAGACTTAATTACAGTTACGGTACTGCATCTTGCCATGATTCTATACTTACTGTCATGTTATTAATTAGGTTGCATTTTACATATGTTTTGTTATACCTTGCTATGATAAAGTAATTGAGAATCCTTCGCTCGTAAATACATTATATTCTTAGGTGTTGGTCATTTTAAATGTGTGTGTGTATTTCAATTTTTATGGCTGATTTTTATCTTGTAGGGAGTTGAAATTATTGATCCAGACTGAGGTTCCCCAGTACTGGATCTGGCTTTTTTAAACTGTGAATTTCCCATTTGCCTTAAGAGTCTCCTTTTCAACAAGATGTTCAAAATTTTGGTTAGGACTGATTTGCCATTATAGGAAACAATTGGCAGAGTCAAAATTTAAATTCTGCAGCTGTTAATTCCGAATGAACCGAATAATTGAGTGATGAACATGCTCATGTAACATACAAGTGCTTTGGGACATTTGAAGGTTTGTTTGGCTGATCCTGTTACATATATGGATATCTATATTAACTTACATATAGGAACATAACCCGTGAAAGTAGACAGTATGTATTAGAAGTAATATTCTTAATATTTAACACAATGTATTTATATGAAGCTGAATTATATATAGTGGTCATACAAGGGTACTTTGTTCCACAGTGCCCCCTCTGCTCCTTTTTTTAGTTCCTTACAGTGAAGTGATGTGTGAGAGTATTTTAGTGTTTTGGTGTGATAACTTCTTCATATTATCTGATTGCTTTTCTTTTCAGGAATTTGCATCATCTCTCCGGGTGCTTGGTTCCTATCCATGGGCACATGTTAAAGTATATGATCACTTTGGGTAATTCACATCTAAATTTGATCTCAGCTTGAGTTTCCGAAGAGTAGATTATATAATATGTAGTGCTTCTTGTATATCTTACATTACCATCATAGTAGTAGTTTGTATAGTATAAATATCGACATATTCCTGTGACCAAAAATATCGACATAGTCGTTTCTTGGTCGGTTTTCACTGTGCTTATATATTCTATTTGAAACCTTGGTTGAAGCATGCATACTGTTTTTACAGTTATATTCCTTTTACAAGGGCACAAGTTTCTCATTTTTACCTGCTTTGGTAGTTCATTCTGGTTAGCAATTCATTCGGTAATTGTGTTTCAGGTTTATGCCACTGAGATGTTCTGCCAGTTTAACATTTTGATGTGGACATAGGCCCTTCCCATTATTGGTTGAACAAATCCGAGGGTAATAAAGAGATACCTAAAAGAGATGGAGTTTTCTTAGTTCTTGCTGGTGCATTTTCGGAGGAACCAAGCAATGAATCTGCCATCATGATTGAAAATGTAAAAGCACTTCAGCAGAGGTAGAGGAATATCATAAACATGTGCTGTTAGTTGCTTAGATTTTCACCAAGATTTTTATTCAATGAAACATGTTAATGACTCTTAACATAAAAACTGTTGTTGCAGGTATCCTACAGGCTACAGTTCATATTATGGCTTTTCAGTCGAACAAGTCCATAACTATAATATGATGCTTTTGTGGTGCTCCAAAATGGCAGGCTTGATGTGTCAAAGCAATCATGATTCGTTTCCACTTCCAGAAGATCAGCAGGTGATTATTTATTGAGTATGTAAAAAGTAATCAAATGTGAATATAATGTATTGGTGGTCTTACAATGTCAAATATCCTACATATAACAACAATTGAAACTATATATGGAATTAGTTCCTGATATATGTCATCTGTTGCCATTGCCAGGAATGGGCTCATAAACAATACATAGCCAAACACCACTAGGGACCTTCTCAACAGTGGGGGAACTTTTACAACTTCAGGATGCAGAAAATGTTACTGGAAGGATTTGGAACGCAAGACATGGCCTATGCCACTACATTTTTGGCTTAATGGACTTGGTGTTAGTGTTTGTACTTTTACATCAAAGAAAATGTTCATTTCCTCGTCAAGGAAAAAATGTACTTTTACATTTTAAGTTATGTTATTTAGTTCGTATGTTCGTGCTTGATGGACTTGGTGTTGGTGTAGGTGAATGTAACAAAATTTAATTTGGTTGGTTTTTTTAACGGGAAATGGAATATTTATATTATATATTTTTTATTTTGTTAAAGTGAAGGTGTTTCCTTAGCTACTATAAATATGTTGCAAAAAAAATGTTGTACATCTTGTGGGCCCCATTAACAGGCCCTACAAAGTGGAGCCCACTTTGGTGGGTGGGCCCCACATAATTGATTAATAACTTTGCAAAATTAAAACATCTAAGGTAACATAGATTTGGTGTTGCTATAGAATTGCTTAGTGTGTTACCTTATAGGTCTATGGTAACGAATTTGCCTATGTTAGCTTATGTGTGTCGAGGTGTTACCTTAGACCCCAAAGGTTACATAGAACAAAACTATCCCAGCTAAGGTGTTACCTTAGCCTTTTTTTGGCCTTTGGTAACATTTTTTAGGGTCTAAGGTAACACAGTCGTGGTGTTACCGTAGGCTGTTTATGGCGTAGTGTCATTCCGGAAAACAACATTCGGAATTCTATCTAGCATAGTGCGCCCACACGACCAACGCAACATTCTCATTTCAGCCGCTTCCAGCTTGCTCTCCAGTGCCTTCTTCCCCGCCCAGCATTCAGAACCATACAACATCGCAGGTCTGATTGCTGCTCTATAGAATTTACCCTTCAATTTTAAAGGGACTTTCCTGTCGCACAACACTCCTGACGCTGCTCTCCATCTTAGCCACCCAGCTTTGATACGATGGGTTACGTCACCCTCCACCTCTCCTTCCTTCTGAATGATAGAACCCAAATATTTGAACTTGTCCGTGCAAGGAACAATCTGATCTCCAATCATAACCTCAACCCCTTCCTCGTTGGCCTCGCCACTGAAGTTACACCAGAGATACTCGGTCTTAGACCGGCTCACATGCAGGCCTTGGGATTCCAAATTAGATCTCCATAATTCCAACTTTGCATTCACCTCCCCCCCCTCGACTCCGCCACTAATACAATGTCATCACCAAAAAGCATGCACCACGGGACGTCATCTTGTATCCCTCGCGAAATGATATCTAGAATTATGGCAAAAACGAGAGGGCTTAGGGCCGACCCCTGGTGTAACCCTATCCCAACCGGGAAATAGTGGGTATCACCCACTGGTGTCCTAACACAAGTCGTAGCTTGAGAGTACATGTCTTGGATCGCCCTAACGTACAATGATGACACCCCCTCTCTTCTAGGCTCCTCCAAATAACATCACGAGGGATGCTATCATACGCTTTCTCAAGGTCAATGAACACCATATGCAGGTCCTTACGCCTTTCTCTAAACTTCTCCATAAGGCGACGGACGAGATGAATAGCCTCGGTCGTCGATCTCCCAGGCATGAAACCAAATTGGTTCACTGAGATCTCTACCATTCGTCTCACCCTGCCTTCAACCACTCTCTCCCAAAGTTTCATAGTGTGACTGAGTAATTTAATACCCCGATAGTTACTACAACTCTGCGCATCACCTTTGTTCTTGAAGAAAGGCACCACAATACTGCGCCTCCACTCCTCCGGCATCTTAGCATCTCTGAGGAGAATGTTGAACAAATCTGCTAGCCATTTAACACCTACCTCCCCCAGACAAATCCATACCTCAATAGGTATTTGGTCCGGGCCAACCGCCTTAGCTCTACCCATGTTTAGAAGGGCGCCTTCGACTTCTTCTATGTTGATACGTTCACAATCCCCTAAAGTTAGAGTAGAAGATTGACTAACACCTTGCACCCCTACTGAAACGCTTCCCCTATATCCATTGAAAAGCTCTGAAAAATACCCATTCCACCTCTCCTTAATTGCCTCGTCGTTCACCAAAACACGGCCCAAATCATCCTTAACAAACCGAACTTGACCCAGATCGCGCCGCCCTCTCTCCCTAGCTTTCGCCAGTTTAAAGATAGCATTAGCTCCTTCCTTGGTGTCTAAGCGCTTATACATCTCCTCGTACACCTCACCTTTAGCCTTAGCCACTGCCTTCTTTGCCTCTCTTCTCGCCACCTTGTAAGCTGCAGTCTTCAAGATCCTCTCCTCACCAGCGTTAGCCGACAAAAGTTCTTTGCCTTAACTTTCCTTTGAACCTCCTCGTTCCACCACCACGTCTCCTTAACACCACTGAACCTTCCCGAAGAGACCCCCACCACCTTCACGGCCACGTTCCTAATAGCATTGGCCATGGTGATCCACATCTGGTTTGCATCACCGCCCTGGATAAAAACACCTTCGCGGAGCAGAGCCTCCTTGAATTCAGCCGCCTTCTCACCCTTCAGATCCTTCCAAAGGATCCTAGGTCTAGCTCCCCTTGCCCTGTTCACAACACGACCACCCATGGAAATATCCATGGCTAGCAGGCGGTGTTGTGACGCACAAGCCTCGCTCGGGAACACCTTACAATCAACGCACGACCTAACATCACGACTGCGCATAAGTACGTAATCGATTTGGGTGTTGTGCCCCCCACTACTGAAAGTGATGAGGTGTTCAGCCCTCTTCTGAAAAACAGAGTTTACGATTACCAACTCATGTGCAGTAGCAAACTCCAACAATGCGGAACCTCCGTCATTCCTAACCCCGAAGCCGAAACCCCCATGAGCGCGATGGTAACCATCCACCCGAGCACCAATGTGTCCATTGAAATCTCCACCCATCACTACAAATTGATCAACAGGAATACTTTCGACCAGCTCATCTAAACAAACCCAGAATGCTGCTTTCTCAGGCTCGCTGAAACCGACCTGTGGAGCATACGCGCAAACCACGTTCACCACCTTCTCCCCAACTACCACTCTAACAGACATAATCCTGTCGTTACACCTCTTTACTTCCACGACGTTATCCTTGAGCTCCTTCTATAGCATAATACCCACCCCATTTTTGGAGTTCGCAAGACCTGAATACCACAATTTAAACCCGTTCGCTTCTCTGGACTGAGCCCCCTTCCACCTAGTCTCCTGAATACACAGCACATCCACCGATCTCTTACGAAGCACATCTACTAGCTCCAAAAACTTACCCGTCAAGGTACCCACATTCAAACTGCCAACACGAATATTCCGAGGCATCGACCTACACAAACACTAATGCACTACCCACAGATACAACTACACTACTAAACAAATCTATTTATGAAAGGTCTCAAAAGAACTAAATGAAGGTAAAATTTTTTTATCACAGTTTATATGTATGTAACTGAAAGCAACAATTTAGAGAAATAAAATGATACCAGACTTCGAGTCGTAACACTCCGGGGTGTTTTGCACTTTGGATGAGCTTGATATTCCGGTAAGATAAATCTGCAAAACGGTAAAACATACAAATATCTACTAATTTATTGTTAGTTAAAAGAAACTGAAAGAAACTGAAATGCTTGTGGTGTTATAAATTATTCTTCCGGCGATACGCCGGTCAGTTCTGCCAGATCCGGTATCAAAACTTTAAGCTACCCTTTAAGTTGAAAGGTAATCAAGAATTATTCCACCTACGAACGAACTTGCCGGAAAATCAAAACAATGGGAGGAAGGAAAATACAACTTGACCAAACTGTCCTAGATGAAAAGGATGAGATTTTTAGAAGGGTTTGTGAGTTGATGAGCGAGTTGACTCAGTAATGATACAGAGAATTAAGTGTACTTCGTATATATAGAAGATGATGAATTCGGTTCACACAAACAAGATCCCAATTATCTGCCAATCCCTTACCAACACATAAATATAGATACAAATTCTGTGTGTGTAAATTAAGAGAATCGGAGCTGAGCTTTGCACGATTTCCGATACAAACGATGAAAATTCAATGAATCGTCCACGTCTCAATTTGTATTTCATATGTGCACATGATTTATGTCAAATTTAAAAAAGAAATTATATTATGTACTTATTAATATGACACAACAAAAAAGTCAACATATTATTATTTTTAAATAATATATAAACATCATTTGTACTTCAAATGTGCACATGATTTATGTCAAATTAAAAAAAAATCATATTATGTACTTACTAATATGACACAACAAAAAAGTCTTAACATATTATTATTTTTATATAAACATTTATATCGTTTACAAAATAAAGTATAATATATAAAGAATAAGGTTCCGGAAACAACTTCCTTAAGAAGACAAGAGAACTTGAAATTTAAAACTAGATTCTAAATATTTTTAATTTATTTTCACAAAATAATTGTACTAACAAATTTTATTCATCATTATATAATTTTTAAAATAATTATTTGAATTATTAGTTAAATATTGAAAAGGATTCATATAGAATTTAAAAAAAATTTCACTAAATTCAAAAACAGATTCACAAAATTTATGAGATTCAACAACAGATTCTAGAAATTTATCATAATTTTTTTTAATATTTACAAATAAATTGTTGTTTATAATTGATTTTTTGGAAGCACGTAATAGAGAGATACAAATATTTATAATTTTTTCCAATTTTAAAATTAATATTTTAAAGTGATTCTCTCGGTTGAGAGTTCTCTCTTGAACCTTGACAAATATAAATACATGTTCGCCAATTTATATACTATTTATCCATATTATATCTAGAGTTAAAAGAACTCTTATAAAGATACAATAAATGACACCATCATGATAATTCATTTTTCATAAAATTTGATCTTTAAGATAAAAATTACAATTTTTACCAACAATAAAACTTAACATCTCGAATCTAACATTATATAGAATCCACTACAGAATCTTATATATATTTCTGTACATTAAATTATATGTAATCACATTATATATGATCCTAATTTTGTGTTGAATTCCGTTTTCATTTATAAAAAAAATAAAAATTAAGGTGATCAAAAGTAGAATTTAAATGTGATTTTATATAAAATTCTAGACCATTATATCCTTATCTATCTATACTATTATATTAAAGCCGAAATATTGAAAGTTTGTCGATTTGGTTTTTGGTTTGGTTATCCTAATTATTAAAATAAATAATGACATAATATAATTAATGGTAATTAGCCATTGCCCATTTTTACTTTTACTTTTAGTTGAAAATATTACCTTTTATAAACACCTAAAAACACTAATCCTATCATATCTTCAAATCATTAATATTTCCTTTTTAATTAAAACATGTTGCCTTTTTTTATATAAAACTAATCTTACAATCATTAATATATATCTAAAATATCACACCATGCCCAAACATTGAAAGTTTGTCGGTTTGGTTATCCTAATTATTAAAATAAATAATGACATCATATAATTAATGGTAATTAGTCATTGCCCATTTTCACTTTTACTTTTAGTTAAAAATATTACCTTTTATAAACACCTAAAAACACCAATCCTATCATATCTTCAAATCATTAATATTTACTTTTTAATTAAAACATGTTACCTTTTTTATATAAAACTAATCTTATAATCATTAATATGTACCTAAAATATCACACCATATTTTTCAATTATTAAAAAGTATATTAAAAATCCTTATACATTGTTTATAATAAAACATTAGTATAATATGTAAACAAGAGTATATTAAAATATATAAAATTAAACAAATAAAATTTTATGAACACCTAAAATATCGTATCTTTCAATCAATTTAAAAGACATTTACTTTAAATTGAAGATATTACCTTTAATAAATTCCTAAAATATCGTATCTTCCAATCATTAATAATATTTATTTCTAATTAAAACATGTTAACTTTCAATTTTAAACATAATTTTGCAATCCTAATCTTCGAATCATTAATATTTCTTTTCTAATTGAAACATGTTACCTTTTAATTTAAAACATAAGCTTGCAATCATTAATATATACCCAAAAATATCACATCATATCTTTCAATCACTAATAAAAATATATTATAGTAATTCGTATACAACGAATAACTACCGTTAGATTTTTACCAAAAAATCAAAACTGTTACATCTAATGATTAAATATTTTATATAATATGTTACTTTACAAAACATTCAAGATTTGAATTTCATCACCGACATATTTAATTTAAAATTTTATAATATAAGTTTTAAACCATGCATATTATTAATTAAATTTACTTAAATGTTTTGAATTTAAATTAAAATAATTATTAAAAAATAATAATTATATAAAAATATAATTGTAACATGAAATAAAATTTATTTCATATCAAAAGAATACTAAAGCCGAAAGATTGAAAGTTTGTCGGTTTGGTTTTCGGTTTGGTTATCCTAATTATTAAAATAAATAATAACATAATATAATTATTGGTAATTAGCCATTACCATTTTTACATTTACTTTTAGTTGAAAATATTATCTTTTATAAACACATCAATCGTACCATATCTTCAAATCATTAATATTTCCTTTCTAATTAAACACTTAATTTTTTTTATTTAAAACTAATCTTACAATCATTAATATATACCAAAAAATATCACACCATATTTGTAATTATCAATAAAAGATATTAAAAATCCTTATACGTTGTTTATAATAAGTAAACATTAGTATGATTCGTAAATATGAGTATATTAAATTAAAATTTAAAATATTATTAAAACAGTAATTACATAAAAATATAATTATAATATTAAATAAAATTTAATAAAAACCTAAAATATCATATCTCTCAATTAATTTGAAAGACCTTTCTTTTTAATTGAACATAGTACCCTTTATACACATTTAAAATATCATATCTTTCAATCATTAATATTCCTTTTCTAATTAAAAGACGTTACATTTTAATTCAAAACAAAATTTTGCAGTCATAATCTTCCAATTAAAACATAATCTTGAAATTATTAATATATATTTAAAAAAATCACATCATATCATTAACAAAATATATTAAAAATCCCTATACGTTGTTTATAATAAGTAAACATTAGTTTGATTCGTAAATATGAGTAAATTAAATTAAAATTTAAAAAATTATTGAAATAGTAATTATATAAAAATATAATTATAATATTAAATAAAATTTAATAAATACCTAAAATATCATATCTTTCAATTAATTTAAAAGACGTTTTTTTTTTTGACAAACAATGGAAATTTTATTAAACCAATAAATCACTTCTTAGTACATCATTGACTCCAACATATTACCCTTTATACATACTTAAAATATCGTATTTTCCAATCATTAATATTTCTTTTCTAATTAAAACATGTTACCTTTTAATTTAAAACAAAATTTTGCAATCATAATCTTCCAATTAAAACATAATCTTGCAATTATTAATATATATTCAAAAATATTACATCATATTTTACAATCACTAATAAAATATATAATAGAAATTTGTATGCAACGAATAATTACCATTAGATTTTTATCAAAAAAATTAGAACCATGAATATCTTTAATTATATATATATATATATATATATACTATTTAAATTAAAATTGAAATCATTATTAAAAATAATAATTATATAAAAATATAATTGTTATAGAAAATAAATTTATTTCATATAAAAAAACCCGTGCATCACACGGGCTAATGAAACATATTAAAAATCCATATACGTTATTTTTAATAAGTAAACATTAGTATGATTCGTCGATATGAGTATATTAAATTAAAATTTAAAAAATTATTCAAATAGTAATTATATAAAAATAAAATTATAATATTAAATAAAATTTAATAAATACCTAAAATATCATATCTTTCAATCAATTTAAAAGTCGTTTCCTTTTAATTGAACATATTACCCTTTATACACACCTAAAATATCGTATTCATTAATATTTCTTTTCTAATTAAAACAGGTTACCTTTTAATTCAAAACTTAATTTTGCAATCATAATCTTCCAATCATTAATATTTCTTTTATACTAAGTAAAACATGTTACATTTTAATTTAAAGCATAATCTTGCAATTATTAATATATATCCAAAAATATCATACCATATCTTACAATCACTAATAAAAATATATAATAAAAATTCGTATACAACGAATAATTACCATTAGATTTTTAGCAAAAAAATCAGGACCATTATATATATATTTATATTCATATATATATATATATATATATATATATATATATATATATATATATATATATATATATAAAATTTAAATTACTATTAAAATCATTATTAAAAATAGTAATTATATAAAAATATAATTGTAACAGAAAATAAATTTATTTCATATAAAAAAATCCGTGCATCGCACGGGCTATAAGCTAGTATATAATAAGTGTAAAAAAGATCTTATCCATGTTTATTGTAATTTGGTCCGTGGTATTTGGACGCACGGATTGTTAAATCTTAAAACAAATAGATAATTGTTAAATCTTAAAACAAATAGATAACAACCGTTAGATCTAATATTAAAAAGTTTATTTAATTAATAGTAGGATTATATTTAAATACTAATAAAACAAATTTTAATAATCTGAACCAAATTTAAAAAGGTTTTCAAAATTAAATAGAATTTTAATGTAAAAATTCATAACTTTCTTTTTTGTTCAATTTATTGGTAGTTTTAGTTGGATAATAATTGTTAAACCATCACTAAATTAAAGATGATTATTGAGTTTTCCGTGTATTGTAAAATCGTCTTGATTTGATTTTTAGAATTCAAGATATAGCAGAAATATAGTAAATTTATCGTGTCAAGTCTAATTGTAACACCCCAGTCCCACATCGAGGAGATTTGGGACTTCAGTTCAGTATATAAGCAAAAGTACTACTACTAATTGCACCAACAAATCATGATCTTTTGGGGGCCTGTGGTGGGCTTGTGGATTACCCAAATTGGCTGAAGTTGGGCCAGTTTGCAAAGGTTATAGTTGGTATCAGAGCAAAGGTTATAGATTCTGTAGACTGTCTTTTAGGCAATGACCTGTGAGTTTTGGGCACAAAATCAAGGAGGCCAGACTATGTTTGATCGCTTTATGAAACAAAGGCCTAATTGCTTCAAGGAGGCTAAGACACCGATGGATGCAGAAGCGTGGATTGACCACATGGAGAAGATCTTTCGGGTACTGAGCTGCTCAGAGATGGAAAAGGCTCGTTTTGGCATTTATCGTCTTGAGGGGGATGCTAGCATTTGGTGGAAGTCATTGGTGGCTTCCCACGCAGCTGGATATGAGAATACTGTCACTTGGAATGTGTTTAAAGCACAATTCGATCAGAGGTACTTTCCTGCCAGTATCCGTGAGGAGTATGTTCGGGAATATAAGAGCATAACTCAGAAGGAGGATGAATCTGTGACGGACTTTCAGATCAGGTTTCAGAGGTTAGCTGGCTACGCACGGTCCATTGCTGGTACAGAAGAAGATAAAATCATGAAATTCAATTGGGCTCTGAAGACTTCGATCCGTAACCACATCATTGCAAACCGCTATATTACCATGGACAGTTTGGTGGACAGTGCCAGAGATCAAGAACTTCATCAAATTGACTTCCGTAAACAGCAAGACAAGTAGAATCAGAAAAGAAAATGGGATGATGACTCTGCCGAGCAAAACAAGAGTTTGAAGAATAATAATGGGTCTTCTGGTGGATTCAAGAAAAATGATCAAGGGTACAACACTCGAAACTTTCGACAAAAAAATGGAAACCAGGAAAATGGGCAAAATGAATCGTCTAACAAAAATCAAAATGGAGAAAAGTCTCGTTGTCAGCATTGCGGGAAGGTACATGGGGGAAACACTTGTCACTGGACTACCGGCACATGTTTTAGGTGTGGAGAACAAGGTAACACTATTCGCAGCTGCAAATTGACATCCAATAATCACAAGGATAACGATGATCAGGACAAGAACAACAAACAAATAACTGCAAATGATGCTGCAAATAATTGAGGTACTATTCACAAAACATATTCTATTATTTCGATTCATGTTATAAATTCTGATGTGTGCATAATGAATTCTTGTATTTATATTTATTTGTGATGCTTGGGCATATGACCAATTCTATCTGCGAAAGTTCATTGTTATTCTTACATGGAAATTATTACGTGTTAAAAAAAACCGATTAGACGATTTCACTAGTCAAATTTGTTTGAAAGAATTTTGAAATTTTCGAAGTCGTGATATATTTTCTGAGAATCGATATTTGTGCACATTTGAAATGTTTGCATTTTGGAAACATGTATGCTATTTAAATTTCGAGGACGAATTTTTTTTAAGGAGGGAAGAATGTAATATCCCACTTTTTTTATTATTTTTTATATGTATTATATATTTTAATTGAGTACTTATTTAAAAACAAATATGTTTTTATTGAAAATTAGATTATTAGTATTTAATAAAATTTAAAATTTATTTATATGGAGATAAATTTTCGTTGCATTATGATAAGAATGGAGTTATAATATTTATCTATGAAACCTAAATTAGTTGATTTGTGATTATCTGATTACCTTTATAAATATATGTGTACGGAGGATTATTATATTACTAGCGTAACAGCCCGTGCAAGGCACGGGCCTCTATATAAATATCTCTAATTTTGTTCTAAAGAATAAGGTAGCGGGTGGTTTAATAATTTCTGATCTGAAAACTCGTAATTATGAAATTATAATATGAGTAGTGATATGTGTTAATAGTGAATGTTAATATGGACTGTTTATAGACGCCAATAATAATATTGTTGGGTATGATGTACAAGTCTAATTTATGAACGGGGACCGTGTAATTATAAATGTGAGAGATTAAAATGATAAGTTTATCTTTCCATAGTGATAGACATTGTTTTCATATCAACACAATCGTCCACAATTAGCCGCAATCGATAACATACTCATTAAAATATGTTAAGTGAAAATGACGTGATTTAACTATAAGATTTTGCTTCCCTTAAAATATGTCAATATCATCTCTATTGCAAGTCTATAATGCAATGTTCTCACACAAGTCTTGAACCTATAAAACCAAAATCCCTATAGAAAATAGAATGAGGTTGCAAAGAAAAATTTTAAAAAAATGACAAATAAATAAATAAATAATAAAATTATAGTTCATATCATTTTACATCAGATCAACTTGGAAGAAGTATATTATGTTAGTTATGTTTATATTATGTCCAAAAGTTGATTAGATATTATGTAATTGTTTCATTTATTATGAGTAACTAATTCCCTGATCCGGGAATTAGATAGTATTCAGTGGTTATTATGCTTGTGTAGTTATATTGTGATTTCTCTGCCTTGTTAATCTGTTGTTGAGTGCTTAACACGATTGAGGAAGTCGCGAACCCTTAATTGTATCTTTAGAAATTGTAATGAATCGGGGGAGAGGAATGGTATGATTTCATCTTACATTTATCTAAATATATATTATAACTCAATCATTATATATTATTGAAATGTTAAATTATGAAAACTCATTTTTGACTAAAATTCAATTATTTTATGTGTTTTTTTGAAAATTAATGTATATTACTTAATATAATTTAATAATTTCACAATACCGATTAATAATTTATAAATTGACTATAACATATATGGACAAATATACTGTTTTTCATAATTAAAAAATTATATAAAGGTAATATACAAGACTACAAATGATAATTTTTAAAGTGTTAAGTAGTGTCTATATATTTAAAGTTTCATTTATCAATCTAAATTATATGACATAATGCATCATTTTAATGTATTATATAAAATATGTAGTATCATAATTTATAGTCAAGTAATAATACGACGAGTTATTACTAATAATAACTAATAATTTTATAATATTTAAATCATATCTTATTTTCATCTAACATTACATATTTATCACGTTATTTAATTTTTATAAACAACATAAATCTCTTTTTTAAAGTTCTTCTTTTTAAACATAAATTCAAAAGTTTTTCTACATTTAAAATTTTTATCTTTCTTATATCAATTATATATTAAATCGTTCAAAGCCTAAATGGTTGGTCGACCAAAATCTCTAATTTAACTCACATTTTTAATTTTTTGTAAACCTAAAATTATATGATCAACTTATAATTATGTTTGATTTTATAAATAAAATATAAATATTTATTGAAACACAATCTTAGTGATAGATAGATAGAATTAAGGGTGATGACCCAGAATACCCACAAATTAAATACACATAACCAAAATACCCACCGCCAGTCAGAGCGGCCCCAAATACCCACGGGACATGCTACTGGTGGTGGAGCATCTTCAGACACGCTACTGGGAGTGTAGTGTCGGTTAGACACGCTGGTGGAGAAGGCATAATATTGCTTGGTCACGCTAGTGGGCGGAGGTGAACAATAGCTTGAGATACGCAACTGTCAAATGCGTATCTTAAGATACGCATTTGCCAGTTGCGTATCCCTCGTCTTCTCCAAAATCAAAGAAACACGAGCTGGAAATTTCGATGACGAAAATCACATAAATGCTCCGTTTACAGCTTACAGGTGCTTTCCCATAACGTGTTATACATCATTCGAATCGTCTTTCGACGATCTACAATCCTATACCCATCTTAAATCATTTGTTTTGTCGGAATTTAAACCCCCAAATCGAACCATCTCTTCTCCCTCATTTTTTCCGACGACCTCGTATGTGCCTCTGCAGGGCCAGATTCGTTAAAATAAATTGGGTAAAACGAAGAAGAAGCAGTGGTGGTTGGTTTGGTGTGCTCAGATATGGTGGAGATGGTCGGAGAGAGACGGAGAGATTGGATAGATTCGAGAGAGTTAGGAGAGATGAGAGAGACGCAGTGATTGCTACAGTACTTCAGCGTGTCCCGTGGGTAGTCAGGGCCGGTCCTTCCGAAAATTAGTATTTTGGGCCATGGGTACCTCATTTTGAGGTATTTTGGTCATTTTCTCTAGAATTAATAAATTTAGATTTGTTGTATCTTTAAGTTCTGCGAGTTCGATATATTCAATTGACCTAATTATTATAGATTTGTGTTCGATTTGCATTGAGAATGTGATTCTTGTTTGCGTTTTTATATTAAGTTTAATAAGAGATATAGTTTCATTTAAAAATATAAAATGTAATAATTGTAACATAATTGATATCCATTTAATTGAAAAAAACTACAAAATATTAAAAATTTATAATAATGATTGAATGTATAGTTATATTATATACACAAAATAAAAAAAAGGGAGTTATATAAAAATATAAACCAACATTCTATATCCATTGAAAAGCTCTGAAAAATACCCATTCCACCTCTCCTTAATTGCCTCGTCGTTCACCAAAACACGGCCCAAATCATCCTTAACAAACCGAACTTGACCCAGATCGCGCCGCCCTCTCTCCCTAGCTTTCGCCAGTTTAAAGATAGCATTAGCTCCTTCCTTGGTGTCTAAGCGCTTATACATCTCCTCGTACACCTCACCTTTAGCCTTAGCCACTGCCTTCTTTGCCTCTCTTCTCGCCACCTTGTAAGCTGCAGTCTTCAAGATCCTCTCCTCACCAGCGTTAGCCGACAAAAGTTCTTTGCCTTAACTTTCCTTTGAACCTCCTCGTTCCACCACCACGTCTCCTTAACACCACTGAACCTTCCCGAAGAGACCCCCACCACCTTCACGGCCACGTTCCTAATAGCATTGGCCATGGTGATCCACATCTGGTTTGCATCACCGCCCTGGATAAAAACACCTTCGCGGAGCAGAGCCTCCTTGAATTCAGCCGCCTTCTCACCCTTCAGATCCTTCCAAAGGATCCTAGGTCTAGCTCCCCTTGCCCTGTTCACAACACGACCACCCATGGAAATATCCATGGCTAGCAGGCGGTGTTGTGACGCACAAGCCTCGCTCGGGAACACCTTACAATCAACGCACGACCTAACATCACGACTGCGCATAAGTACGTAATCGATTTGGGTGTTGTGCCCCCCACTACTGAAAGTGATGAGGTGTTCAGCCCTCTTCTGAAAAACAGAGTTTACGATTACCAACTCATGTGCAGTAGCAAACTCCAACAATGCGGAACCTCCGTCATTCCTAACCCCGAAGCCGAAACCCCCATGAGCGCGATGGTAACCATCCACCCGAGCACCAATGTGTCCATTGAAATCTCCACCCATCACTACAAATTGATCAACAGGAATACTTTCGACCAGCTCATCTAAACAAACCCAGAATGCTGCTTTCTCAGGCTCGCTGAAACCGACCTGTGGAGCATACGCGCAAACCACGTTCACCACCTTCTCCCCAACTACCACTCTAACAGACATAATCCTGTCGTTACACCTCTTTACTTCCACGACGTTATCCTTGAGCTCCTTCGATAGCATAATACCCACCCCATTTTTGGAGTTCGCAAGACCTGAATACCACAATTTAAACCCGTTCGCTTCTCTGGACTGAGCCCCCTTCCACCTAGTCTCCTGAATACACAGCACATCCACCGATCTCTTACGAAGCACATCTACTAGCTCCAAAAACTTACCCGTCAAGGTACCCACATTCAAACTGCCAACACGAATATTCCGAGGCATCGACCTACACAAACACTAATGCACTACCCACAGATACAACTACACTACTAAACAAATCTATTTATGAAAGGTCTCAAAAGAACTAAATGAAGGTAAAATTTTTTTATCACAGTTTATATGTATGTAACTGAAAGCAACAATTTAGAGAAATAAAATGATACCAGACTTCGAGTCGTAACACTCCGGGGTGTTTTGCACTTTGGATGAGCTTGATATTCCGGTAAGATAAATCTGCAAAACGGTAAAACATACAAATATCTACTAATTTATTGTTAGTTAAAAGAAACTGAAAGAAACTGAAATGCTTGTGGTGTTATAAATTATTCTTCCGGCGATACGCCGGTCAGTTCTGCCAGATCCGGTATCAAAACTTTAAGCTACCCTTTAAGTTGAAAGGTAATCAAGAATTATTCCACCTACGAACGAACTTGCCGGAAAATCAAAACAATGGGAGGAAGGAAAATACAACTTGACCAAACTGTCCTAGATGAAAAGGATGAGATTTTTAGAAGGGTTTGTGAGTTGATGAGCGAGTTGACTCAGTAATGATACAGAGAATTAAGTGTACTTCGTATATATAGAAGATGATGAATTCGGTTCACACAAACAAGATCCCAATTATCTGCCAATCCCTTACCAACACATAAATATAGATACAAATTCTGTGTGTGTAAATTAAGAGAATCGGAGCTGAGCTTTGCACGATTTCCGATACAAACGATGAAAATTCAATGAATCGTCCACGTCTCAATTTGTATTTCATATGTGCACATGATTTATGTCAAATTTAAAAAAGAAATTATATTATGTACTTATTAATATGACACAACAAAAAAGTCAACATATTATTATTTTTAAATAATATATAAACATCATTTGTACTTCAAATGTGCACATGATTTATGTCAAATTAAAAAAAAATCATATTATGTACTTACTAATATGACACAACAAAAAAGTCTTAACATATTATTATTTTTATATAAACATTTATATCGTTTACAAAATAAAGTATAATATATAAAGAATAAGGTTCCGGAAACAACTTCCTTAAGAAGACAAGAGAACTTGAAATTTAAAACTAGATTCTAAATATTTTTAATTTATTTTCACAAAATAATTGTACTAACAAATTTTATTCATCATTATATAATTTTTAAAATAATTATTTGAATTATTAGTTAAATATTGAAAAGGATTCATATAGAATTTAAAAAAAATTTCACTAAATTCAAAAACAGATTCACAAAATTTATGAGATTCAACAACAGATTCTAGAAATTTATCATAATTTTTTTTAATATTTACAAATAAATTGTTGTTTATAATTGATTTTTTGGAAGCACGTAATAGAGAGATACAAATATTTATAATTTTTTCCAATTTTAAAATTAATATTTTAAAGTGATTCTCTCGGTTGAGAGTTCTCTCTTGAACCTTGACAAATATAAATACATGTTCGCCAATTTATATACTATTTATCCATATTATATCTAGAGTTAAAAGAACTCTTATAAAGATACAATAAATGACACCATCATGATAATTCATTTTTCATAAAATTTGATCTTTAAGATAAAAATTACAATTTTTACCAACAATAAAACTTAACATCTCGAATCTAACATTATATAGAATCCACTACAGAATCTTATATATATTTCTGTACATTAAATTATATGTAATCACATTATATATGATCCTAATTTTGTGTTGAATTCCGTTTTCATTTATAAAAAAAATAAAAATTAAGGTGATCAAAAGTAGAATTTAAATGTGATTTTATATAAAATTCTAGACCATTATATCCTTATCTATCTATACTATTATATTAAAGCCGAAATATTGAAAGTTTGTCGATTTGGTTTTTGGTTTGGTTATCCTAATTATTAAAATAAATAATGACATAATATAATTAATGGTAATTAGCCATTGCCCATTTTTACTTTTACTTTTAGTTGAAAATATTACCTTTTATAAACACCTAAAAACACTAATCCTATCATATCTTCAAATCATTAATATTTCCTTTTTAATTAAAACATGTTGCCTTTTTTTATATAAAACTAATCTTACAATCATTAATATATATCTAAAATATCACACCATGCCCAAACATTGAAAGTTTGTCGGTTTGGTTATCCTAATTATTAAAATAAATAATGACATCATATAATTAATGGTAATTAGTCATTGCCCATTTTCACTTTTACTTTTAGTTAAAAATATTACCTTTTATAAACACCTAAAAACACCAATCCTATCATATCTTCAAATCATTAATATTTACTTTTTAATTAAAACATGTTACCTTTTTTATATAAAACTAATCTTATAATCATTAATATGTACCTAAAATATCACACCATATTTTTCAATTATTAAAAAGTATATTAAAAATCCTTATACATTGTTTATAATAAAACATTAGTATAATATGTAAACAAGAGTATATTAAAATATATAAAATTAAACAAATAAAATTTTATGAACACCTAAAATATCGTATCTTTCAATCAATTTAAAAGACATTTACTTTAAATTGAAGATATTACCTTTAATAAATTCCTAAAATATCGTATCTTCCAATCATTAATAATATTTCTTTCTAATTAAAACATGTTAACTTTCAATTTTAAACATAATTTTGCAATCCTAATCTTCGAATCATTAATATTTCTTTTCTAATTGAAACATGTTACCTTTTAATTTAAAACATAAGCTTGCAATCATTAATATATACCCAAAAATATCACATCATATCTTTCAATCACTAATAAAAATATATTATAGTAATTCGTATACAACGAATAACTACCGTTAGATTTTTAGCAAAAAATCAAAACTGTTACATCTAATGATTAAATATTTTATATAATATGTTACTTTACAAAACATTCAAGATTTGAATTTCATCACCGACATATTTAATTTAAAATTTTATAATATAAGTTTTAAACCATGCATATTATTAATTAAATTTACTTAAATGTTTTGAATTTAAATTAAAATAATTATTAAAAAATAATAATTATATAAAAATATAATTGTAACATGAAATAAAATTTATTTCATATCAAAAGAATACTAAAGCCGAAAGATTGAAAGTTTGTCGGTTTGGTTTTCGGTTTGGTTATCCTAATTATTAAAATAAATAATAACATAATATAATTATTGGTAATTAGCCATTACCATTTTTACATTTACTTTTAGTTGAAAATATTATCTTTTATAAACACATCAATCGTACCATATCTTCAAATCATTAATATTTCCTTTCTAATTAAACACTTAATTTTTTTTATTTAAAACTAATCTTACAATCATTAATATATACCAAAAAATATCACACCATATTTGTAATTATCAATAAAAGATATTAAAAATCCTTATACGTTGTTTATAATAAGTAAACATTAGTATGATTCGTAAATATGAGTATATTAAATTAAAATTTAAAATATTATTAAAACAGTAATTACATAAAAATATAATTATAATATTAAATAAAATTTAATAAAAACCTAAAATATCATATCTCTCAATTAATTTGAAAGACCTTTCTTTTTAATTGAACATAGTACCCTTTATACACATTTAAAATATCATATCTTTCAATCATTAATATTCCTTTTCTAATTAAAAGACGTTACATTTTAATTCAAAACAAAATTTTGCAGTCATAATCTTCCAATTAAAACATAATCTTGAAATTATTAATATATATTTAAAAAAATCACATCATATCATTAACAAAATATATTAAAAATCCCTATACGTTGTTTATAATAAGTAAACATTAGTTTGATTCGTAAATATGAGTAAATTAAATTAAAATTTAAAAAATTATTGAAATAGTAATTATATAAAAATATAATTATAATATTAAATAAAATTTAATAAATACCTAAAATATCATATCTTTCAATTAATTTAAAAGACTTTTTTTTTTTTGACAAACAATGGAAATTTTATTAAACCAATAAATCACTTCTTAGTACATCATTGACTCCAACATATTACCCTTTATACATACTTAAAATATCGTATTTTCCAATCATTAATATTTCTTTTCTAATTAAAACTTGTTACCTTTTAATTTAAAACAAAATTTTGCAATCATAATCTTCCAATTAAAACATAATCTTGCAATTATTAATATATATTCAAAAATATTACATCATATTTTACAATCACTAATAAAATATATAATAGAAATTTGTATGCAACGAATAATTACCATTAGATTTTTATCAAAAAAATTAGAACCATGAATATCTTTAATTATATATATATATATATATATATACTATTTAAATTAAAATTGAAATCATTATTAAAAATAATAATTATATAAAAATATAATTGTTATAGAAAATAAATTTATTTCATATAAAAAAACCCGTGCATCACACGGGCTAATGAAACATATTAAAAATCCATATACGTTATTTTTAATAAGTAAACATTAGTATGATTCGTCGATATGAGTATATTAAATTAAAATTTAAAAAATTATTCAAATAGTAATTATATAAAAATAAAATTATAATATTAAATAAAATTTAATAAATACCTAAAATATCATATCTTTCAATCAATTTAAAAGTCGTTTCCTTTTAATTGAACATATTACCCTTTATACACACCTAAAATATCGTATTCATTAATATTTCTTTTCTAATTAAAACAGGTTACCTTTTAATTCAAAACTTAATTTTGCAATCATAATCTTCCAATCATTAATATTTCTTTTATACTAAGTAAAACATGTTACATTTTAATTTAAAGCATAATCTTGCAATTATTAATATATATCCAAAAATATCATACCATATCTTACAATCACTAATAAAAATATATAATAAAAATTCGTATACAACGAATAATTACCATTAGATTTTTAGCAAAAAAATCAGGACCATTATATATATATTTATATTCATATATATATATATATATATATATATATATATATATATATATATATATATATATATATATATATATATATATATATAAAATTTAAATTACTATTAAAATCATTATTAAAAATAGTAATTATATAAAAATATAATTGTAACAGAAAATAAATTTATTTCATATAAAAAAATCCGTGCATCGCACGGGCTATAAGCTAGTATATAATAAGTGTAAAAAAGATCTTATCCATGTTTATTGTAATTTGGTCCGTGGTATTTGGACGCACGGATTGTTTTTTTTTTTTTGAATAAGAACGGACGCACGGATTGTTAAATCTTAAAACAAATAGATAATTGTTAAATCTTAAAACAAATAGATAACAACCGTTAGATCTAATATTAAAAAGTTTATTTAATTAATAGTAGGATTATATTTAAATACTAATAAAACAAATTTTAATAATCTGAACCAAATTTAAAAAGGTTTTCAAAATTAAATAGAATTTTAATGTAAAAATTCATAACTTTCTTTTTTGTTCAATTTATTGGTAGTTTTAGTTGGATAATAATTGTTAAACCATCACTAAATTAAAGATGATTATTGAGTTTTCCGTGTATTGTAAAATCGTCTTGATTTGATTTTTAGAATTCAAGATATAGCAGAAATATAGTAAATTTATCGTGTCAAGTCTAATTGTAACACCCCAGTCCCACATCGAGGAGATTTGGGACTTCAGTTCAGTATATAAGCAAAAGTACTACTACTAATTGCACCAACAAATCATGATCTTTTGGGGGCCTGTGGTGGGCTTGTGGATTACCCAAATTGGCTGAAGTTGGGCCAGTTTGCAAAGGTTATAGTTGGTATCAGAGCAAAGGTTATAGATTCTGTAGACTGTCTTTTAGGCAATGACCTGTGAGTTTTGGGCACAAAATCAAGGAGGCCAGACTATGTTTGATCGCTTTATGAAACAAAGGCCTAATTGCTTCAAGGAGGCTAAGACACCGATGGATGCAGAAGCGTGGATTGACCACATGGAGAAGATCTTTCGGGTACTGAGCTGCTCAGAGATGGAAAAGGCTCGTTTTGGCATTTATCGTCTTGAGGGGGATGCTAGCATTTGGTGGAAGTCATTGGTGGCTTCCCACGCAGCTGGATATGAGAATACTGTCACTTGGAATGTGTTTAAAGCACAATTCGATCAGAGGTACTTTCCTGCCAGTATCCGTGAGGAGTATGTTCGGGAATATAAGAGCATAACTCAGAAGGAGGATGAATCTGTGACGGACTTTCAGATCAGGTTTCAGAGGTTAGCTGGCTACGCACGGTCCATTGCTGGTACAGAAGAAGATAAAATCATGAAATTCAATTGGGCTCTGAAGACTTCGATCCGTAACCACATCATTGCAAACCGCTATATTACCATGGACAGTTTGGTGGACAGTGCCAGAGATCAAGAACTTCATCAAATTGACTTCCGTAAACAGCAAGACAAGTAGAATCAGAAAAGAAAATGGGATGATGACTCTGCCGAGCAAAACAAGAGTTTGAAGAATAATAATGGGTCTTCTGGTGGATTCAAGAAAAATGATCAAGGGTACAACACTCGAAACTTTCGACAAAAAAATGGAAACCAGGAAAATGGGCAAAATGAATCGTCTAACAAAAATCAAAATGGAGAAAAGTCTCGTTGTCAGCATTGCGGGAAGGTACATGGGGGAAACACTTGTCACTGGACTACCGGCACATGTTTTAGGTGTGGAGAACAAGGTAACACTATTCGCAGCTGCAAATTGACATCCAATAATCACAAGGATAACGATGATCAGGACAAGAACAACAAACAAATAACTGCAAATGATGCTGCAAATAATTGAGGTACTATTCTCATAAACATATTCTATTATTTCGATTCATGTTATAAATTCTGATGTGTGCATAATGAATTCTTGTATTTATATTTATTTGTGATGCTTGGGCATATGACCAATTCTATCTGCGAAAGTTCATTGTTATTCTTACATGGAAATTATTACGTGTTAAAAAAAACCGATTAGACGATTTCACTAGTCAAATTTGTTTGAAAGAATTTTGAAATTTTCGAAGTCGTGATATATTTTCTGAGAATCGATATTTGTGCACATTTGAAATGTTTGCATTTTGGAAACATGTATGCTATTTAAATTTCGAGGACGAATTTTTTTTAAGGAGGGAAGAATGTAATATCCCACTTTTTTTATTATTTTTTATATGTATTATATATTTTAATTGAGTACTTATTTAAAAACAAATATGTTTTTATTGAAAATTAGATTATTAGTATTTAATAAAATTTAAAATTTATTTATATGGAGATAAATTTTCGTTGCATTATGATAAGAATGGAGTTATAATATTTATCTATGAAACCTAAATTAGTTGATTTGTGATTATCTGATTACCTTTATAAATATATGTGTACGGAGGATTATTATATTACTAGCGTAACAGCCCGTGCAAGGCACGGGCCTCTATATAAATATCTCTAATTTTGTTCTAAAGAATAAGGTAGCGGGTGGTTTAATAATTTCTGATCTGAAAACTCGTAATTATGAAATTATAATATGAGTAGTGATATGTGTTAATAGTGAATGTTAATATGGACTGTTTATAGACGCCAATAATAATATTGTTGGGTATGATGTACAAGTCTAATTTATGAACGGGGACCGTGTAATTATAAATGTGAGAGATTAAAATGATAAGTTTATCTTTCCATAGTGATAGACATTGTTTTCATATCAACACAATCGTCCACAATTAGCCGCAATCGATAACATACTCATTAAAATATGTTAAGTGAAAATGACGTGATTTAACTATAAGATTTTGCTTCCCTTAAAATATGTCAATATCATCTCTATTGCAAGTCTATAATGCAATGTTCTCACACAAGTCTTGAACCTATAAAACCAAAATCCCTATAGAAAATAGAATGAGGTTGCAAAGAAAAATTTTAAAAAAATGACAAATAAATAAATAAATAATAAAATTATAGTTCATATCATTTTACATCAGATCAACTTGGAAGAAGTATATTATGTTAGTTATGTTTATATTATGTCCAAAAGTTGATTAGATATTATGTAATTGTTTCATTTATTATGAGTAACTAATTCCCTGATCCGGGAATTAGATAGTATTCAGTGGTTATTATGCTTGTGTAGTTATATTGTGATTTCTCTGCCTTGTTAATCTGTTGTTGAGTGCTTAACACGATTGAGGAAGTCGCGAACCCTTAATTGTATCTTTAGAAATTGTAATGAATCGGGGGAGAGGAATGGTATGATTTCATCTTACATTTATCTAAATATATATTATAACTCAATCATTATATATTATTGAAATGTTAAATTATGAAAACTCATTTTTGACTAAAATTCAATTATTTTATGTGTTTTTTTGAAAATTAATGTATATTACTTAATATAATTTAATAATTTCACAATACCGATTAATAATTTATAAATTGACTATAACATATATGGACAAATATACTGTTTTTCATAATTAAAAAATTATATAAAGGTAATATACAAGACTACAAATGATAATTTTTAAAGTGTTAAGTAGTGTCTATATATTTAAAGTTTCATTTATCAATCTAAATTATATGACATAATGCATCATTTTAATGTATTATATAAAATATGTAGTATCATAATTTATAGTCAAGTAATAATACGACGAGTTATTACTAATAATAACTAATAATTTTATAATATTTAAATCATATCTTATTTTCATCTAACATTACATATTTATCACGTTATTTAATTTTTATAAACAACATAAATCTCTTTTTTAAAGTTCTTCTTTTTAAACATAAATTCAAAAGTTTTTCTACATTTAAAATTTTTATCTTTCTTATATCAATTATATATTAAATCGTTCAAAGCCTAAATGGTTGGTCGACCAAAATCTCTAATTTAACTCACATTTTTAATTTTTTGTAAACCTAAAATTATATGATCAACTTATAATTATGTTTGATTTTATAAATAAAATATAAATATTTATTGAAACACAATCTTAGTGATAGATAGATAGAATTAAGGGTGATGACCCAGAATACCCACAAATTAAATACACATAACCAAAATACCCACCGCCAGTCAGAGCGGCCCCAAATACCCACGGGACATGCTACTGGTGGTGGAGCATCTTCAGACACGCTACTGGGAGTGTAGTGTCGGTTAGACACGCTGGTGGAGAAGGCATAATATTGCTTGGTCACGCTAGTGGGCGGAGGTGAACAATAGCTTGAGATACGCAACTGTCAAATGCGTATCTTAAGATACGCATTTGCCAGTTGCGTATCCCTCGTCTTCTCCAAAATCAAAGAAACACGAGCTGGAAATTTCGATGACGAAAATCACATAAATGCTCCGTTTACAGCTTACAGGTGCTTTCCCATAACGTGTTATACATCATTCGAATCGTCTTTCGACGATCTACAATCCTATACCCATCTTAAATCATTTGTTTTGTCGGAATTTAAACCCCCAAATCGAACCATCTCTTCTCCCTCATTTTTTCCGACGACCTCGTATGTGCCTCTGCAGGGCCAGATTCGTTAAAATAAATTGGGTAAAACGAAGAAGAAGCAGTGGTGGTTGGTTTGGTGTGCTCAGATATGGTGGAGATGGTCGGAGAGAGACGGAGAGATTGGATAGATTCGAGAGAGTTAGGAGAGATGAGAGAGACGCAGTGATTGCTACAGTACTTCAGCGTGTCCCGTGGGTAGTCAGGGCCGGTCCTTCCGAAAATTAGTATTTTGGGCCATGGGTACCTCATTTTGAGGTATTTTGGTCATTTTCTCTAGAATTAATAAATTTAGATTTGTTGTATCTTTAAGTTCTGCGAGTTCGATATATTCAATTGACCTAATTATTATAGATTTGTGTTCGATTTGCATTGAGAATGTGATTCTTGTTTGCGTTTTTATATTAAGTTTAATAAGAGATATAGTTTCATTTAAAAATATAAAATGTAATAATTGTAACATAATTGATATCCATTTAATTGAAAAAAACTACAAAATATTAAAAATTTATAATAATGATTGAATGTATAGTTATATTATATACACAAAATAAAAAAAAGGGAGTTATATAAAAATATAAACCAACATTCTATATAGTTATATATAAACTTACGGAAATTGGGAAAAAATGGAATTACATAAATAATGTAAACAAATATTTTATTTATTCAAAAGTTATAACAAAAAAATTAAATAGAAGAGAAGAAGAGAATGTGATTAAAGGTTCAATTCTCATTGAATACACAAAGGAACATGTTTTTAGTATAAATTATAAAATGGTGGCACTTTTGTAATTTTTTAACTTGAAAGGGTAAAATGGACATTTCACAGCCATTTTATTTGCAATTTTTACCCTTGTGTTCTCTTATTATATATAGTAATAGATTATTAAGTTGCAAATATAAGAACGTACAGAGAGAGGGGTCAGGCCGGAGGAGGAACAGGGTCAACAACGATATACACGTTTCATAAATTAGGTACCCAGAGAACTCATGTGTGTATGAATCTTATACTTGTGTAAATCTACTATAGCACTAATTAATTTCAATTCTTTTGTAATATTGAATGGGTTCTTGTTTGTAGTTTTACACGAACTAGTAACATACAGTATGCCCACCTGATACCCATGTGTGTAATTATTAATATTGTATAAAGTCATTAGCTTTAACAAGAAAGAGTTAGACCCATTAATAAAATTGATATATCACTAGTTCTTAAGTGATTCCAATCATCCATATGTGTCATTTATGATATTAAGTTAATGTGAATATATGTGTTTTGCATGTGAAGACGTCCTAGTTACTAATTGAACTCCCAGAGAGCATATGACCAGATTTTAATATAGGTTATTTATTATCTAGTGGATTAATAGCTTCTGATTTATGAGATCTTTATTGCAAAATTGTTTATATTCGGATATCAACATATTCTTAAAGCATGGTATTGCCCATTTAGCATTTTACCCAATGGGTAAATTTTTTTACCCAACTCCTCTAATTTAAGTTTATGTTCCTATTGTTTTGCACTTGACCCATGGATAATCCATCTAATAACCCATTTATATGAATGAGATACCCAATATCTTTACATTAATATTATCAGTAACTGTCCCTTAAATTTAGCAACAGAATAACACGTTCAAATTTTTTGAAAATTCTTACCCTAAGCTGAATCATATCAGTACGGAGTATTCATATCATCATTTTCTTTTTTTGCAGAAAGAAAAAACGGGAACAACAAACATTAAGATCAATCATTTTTGTATACATAATCAGTGTTTTATGTTTTCATAGGAGTTCTATAGTATGTAAATTGCTTTATGCTTAGATTCAATCTTGTCCAACCAACAATCATCTTCCAGAACTTCTCTAACAGGTTTGTAATGAATCATTGTTCATAACACCAATTCATATCCTTATATTAATAACAATATTAATAACCATTCTTATTCTTTATGTACATAGATTTGAAGCGTAGAATTCGAAGTCGAAATGCAGAAAATGTACGTACATCCCAATATCGCACACAGTGAGGGAAATAACGGTGGAGGTACTCTTATGCCCATTGGTAATGTTCCTTTCAAATTATCTACCGAAATGTCATGTTTAGATTAGAATGTAAATATTGTTTGTTTGGTTAAATATGTTGTTTATTGGTTTTTTATATTTTTTAACATGACATATGCCCAATTCCTACGAACACCACTCCGTCATCTACTAACTCGATCAGTTACCCATTACAACAAATTAATTCAAAAAATGCACAATCAGATTTTGAATCTTATGTCAGTCTCATATTCTTAATGCATTTACATTTGTTTGTTTGATGGTACTTTTGTAATAATTTGATAATCTGTTGCCATGTACAAAACGTATAATTCGTGGACAAAATATGGAGACGGTTTTAGGTCCATCCAAACAGCGCAATATCATTAAAGATATAGGAGGAAATATAAATATTAGACAGCCAAATTTTGATGGAGAAACCGAATCAATGAACAACATTAATGCAGCTAGATATACAGGTACTTTGTGTGCTATACGTCTTTGTATTCATTATTTCACTACTGATGCCTGTATTGTTTTCTAGGATTGAAACGTAGGGTTCGCGGCCAGAATGTTGAGACTGTTTTGCGTGATTCCAAAATGCTTGAGTCAAATATGAGTTCCAGAGATAATGTAGAAAATCGAAACCCAACTGGATCCGGTGAAACATTTCAAAATAGCATTTTTACACCATCACCTCTGTCCACAGGTAACAAGAATTGTTGCCAGTTTTTCCAAAAATAGTTATTCAACTTTTTTCCAATTTTGCTAACTTTATATTTTTAGTCGATTTTGCAACTCCTCTTGCAACAAACAAAGTGATTGGAAAACATACACAACCAAAAGCGATGGGATCTTCTACGTGTACATACTACTCATACAATCCTTCAATATATTTCAATTGTTTTACCAACATTTTTCCATACTTCTTTATGTGTAATTTTAATGATATTTTTATTTAGCAATGAAGCGTAAAATTCTTGGACCGGTAGAGAATCTCATTAATAATCAACCTAGGTTGCAGTACAAGCGAAAAGGTATAAAAGTTTCTTTGTCTCATTTTACACTTTTCAATCATATAATTGAAAAATATAAATATATGTACTTACTAGAATTGCAACAGAGGAATGCACCGCTGCACGAACCTTATGTGATAATCAAAGAATTAAGGAGAATATTATTTTTAGCGACAGCTCTTCAGGTTAGATCATATATAAACAATCTCAGAATCTATTATTTGATTCTATTGGCTCACTGACAGTTTGTAATACAGTTGGAAAACGGAGATTCAGAGGACCTAATGTCAATAAGCTTTATGGTGAGAAAGAACATCATAATTTAATTATATGTACCTGGTATTTCCTATGTACTTATAATTCAACTCAATGCCAGGTGAAAACAAAATTCCAGTACAATCTACCACTGAGGAGGATGACATTAGTTTAGCACACTCTACAAGATGTATGCCTACGTCGAACGTTGGATCACATTTTTCTTCAAATACTCAGATATACGAGCATGGAATGTTAATTCGAACTAATCAACCTACAATTCATATTCCAAAAAGGAATATGGATCAACCTGAGTCATCATCTACAAAGAAAAATCTCAATGCAGAATTTGATATGGCCGATGAAGCTTATATTACAGGAAATGATGATCTGGACAGAGGTATTATTTTTAATCCTGCATATTTGTCTTAATGTCAAATTACAAAATATTTTTGAATGACTACAGCATTTAATTGTAATATAACCTTAGCTATTACTGGTACATTTTAATTTTACCTTATTAATGACCATATGTATTATACATTTTCCAGAATTTGTTAATGAGGATAATCTTGGTGGTATTACTGAAATGGATTGCGATGATTCGGCCGACTGTAGTAGTAATCCAAATTTGTGGAAGGGATATATGGATATTGGTGCCCCAACAAAAATATTCTCAAAGTGTGGATCACGTATGTGGAATGAGGAGCGTAACAATAAATCATGTACCAGAAAAGATCCAACATTCTCTCTTTGCTGCAGAAATGGTCAAGTCCATCTTGATAAAGAGCCACCACCTCCAGAACCACTTGCTTCTTTGTTAAATGGTCAACATGAGAAATCCAAGCACTTTAAACAAAACATTAGAGTTTACAATTGCATGTTCTCTTTTACATCTACAGGCGGAAAAGTTGATAATAAAATCAACAGAGGTAGAGGTCCCTATTGTTTCAGATTGCAAGGTCAGAATTATCATCTTTTGGGTAGTTTGGTCCCTCACGATGGATCAGGACCTAAATTTTGTCAGTTATACATTTACGATACAGAAAATGAGGTTGAAAATCGAATTAATGCATTAGGTGGTTCTAAAGACAATGTTGATCCAGATATTGTCGAAGAACTGTTAACTATGTTGGACCAAAAAAATGAGTTAGTGCGTTCCTTTCGCTTGGCTAGAGATCAGTTTGAAAATGCTGACCTTGATGAGTTTAAATTGGTTCTTATATCATCCATGTCATCCAGTGGAAGACCAAATCCTATTGGACCATCTAATGAGGTTGCTGCATTTATTGTAAGTGATGATACTGACACTGGTGGCTTCAGAGATACTGTTGTGAATTCTAAAAAAGGAGGCTTGAAGAGAATATACGAAACAGATCCTCATTTTATGCAGTTCCAATATCCATTGTTATTTCCAGCAGGCAAAGAAGGATATCATGTTCATATACCTCTGAGAAATCAAAAGAGGCATGATCATACAGAAATAGATGATGAAGAGCTTGATCCTGATTCTAAGCAAAGGCGGACGGTTTCCTTAAGGGAATACTACTATTACAAAATAATGATACGCACTTCTGAAGGTAAGTAAAATTAACAAAACAAGCATATTTATTTCAGAACTTATATAATATTCTAACAGTAATGTTCGAATTTATTATTTTGTGAAAGGAATATCTCTTCACCAGGCTGGACGTTATGGCAACAATACATTATCGATTCTTTTACTGCAATTGAACAGTATAGATTGGATTGGATCTCAAATCATCAAACTACCATTCGAGCTGATCTCTATCATTCCGTACGTGATGCTGTACGAAAAGGAGATAATGATCCTACTCATGTTGGTAAAGCTGTTATTTTGCCTGCTTCTTTTACTGGATCACAACGTTACATGTCACAATATTTTAAAGATTCATTGGCTATTTGTCGTGCAATTGGCCATCCTTCCTTATTTCTAACAATGACATGTAATTCTAAATGACCTGAAATCCAAAAAATGCTTGATTTATTGCCCAACGTTGATGTTGTTGATGCTCCGGATATTGTTTCAAGAGTATTTAAATTGAAGCTTGACCAACTCCTTGATTTAATCAAGAAGAAGCATTATTTTGGCAGATGCATAGGAGGTACATTTTTTAATTTAATTTATTTTATTTCTGTTTGTTTCATTTTCATGCACAAATATTTAGTTTGAATTATTAATTTATCCAAGTCTGATTTTTTTTACATTTTCCTTTTTAATTATCCAACAGTTATGCATGTGATAGAATTTCAAAAGCGTGGTTTTCCACATGTACACATGTTAATTTGGTTACATCCAGAAGATAGACCAAATACAATTGATAAGATCGATCGGTTAGTTTCAGCTGAGATTCCTGATCGAGAGTCTGATCCCATAGCATATCATGCTGTAAAGAACTACATGATCCATGGTCCATGTGGTAAAGATTGTACTTATTCTCCATGCATGGTGAAAGGAAAATGTATCAGACATTTTCCAAAAAGGTACACCAACCATAGATACAATAGGGACACTTTATTGATATATATGTTTTTATATTTTTGTCAATGATGTGATTATTTTTTTACTTTTGCAGATTTAACGGACATACATTCTTTGATGACAGTGGCTTACCGGTTTATCGCAGACGTAGGACTGGTAGAGTTATCAAGAAAAAAGGTGTAAACCTTGATAATTAGTATGTTGTCCCTTTCAACCGAGATCTCTTGGTACGGTTTCAGTGTCACATAAATTTAGAAATATGCAATAGCTCAAGATCCTTAAAGTACCTTTTCAAATATTGTTTGAAAGGACATGACACTGCTACGATGATGCTTAAAAGAAAGTCAACAAAGTCATCTGTTAATGCTTCTACAAACAAAGGCAAGAGCCTCGATGAAGTTAAGAATTTTTTGGACGGACGGTATGTATGTGCATCTGAAGCTTCATGGAGAATTTTTTCTTTTGACATTCACAATCGATGGCCAAGTGTTGACCGGTTACCAATTCACCTACCTGGTGAAAAACAAATCAATTTCCAAAGTACTGCTGATTTGGAAAAGGTTTGTGAAAAGGCCACATCAAAAACAAGTAAATCAGAAGCTTGGTTCATAGCTAATATGGAATTGCCACATTCACGCAATTTTACTTATGCTGAATTTCCTAGCCACTTCACATGGGTACCAAAATCTGGTAAATGGAAGCTTAGACAAAGAGGTGATGTAGTTGGCAGGCTAACAGAGGTTCACGCCACAAGTGGAGATTTACTATATCTTCGTATGCTTTTGTTAAGAAGAAAAGGAGTACTGTCTTTCTCTAATTTACGGATTGTGGATGGTATTGTTTATGAGACCTTTAAGGAAGCATGTGGTGCCCTAGGTCTTTTAAATAATGATAAGCAGTGGCATGATGCATTATCCGAGAATGCCCATTCTTCTATGCCTTCACAAATCCGTGCGATGTTTGTTAACATATTGGTCTACTGTTCTGTTTCGGATCCTTTTGCCCTATGGGATGCTCATTGGAAGAGTATGTCAGATGATGTTGTTTATATGAGACGAAAAATAACAGAAAATATTCATTTATCACTTTCTGATAATGAGATTAAAAATTATGCCTTGGCAGGTTCGTGCAACACACTACACTTTCCATTATATTATTAAAATTTTTAAATACAATATCATCATATTTTATTATATGATAAAACATTGTTGTTTTTGCAGAATTAGAAAAATTGTTGAATGAAGTTGGCAAGTCTCTCCGTGATTATCCTATGTTGCCATTTCCGGAGGAGCAATTTTTCGGTTCATTTGTAAATCGACTAATTGTTGAAGAAACTGGATACGACAAAGAGGAAATGAAGGTCCAGCATGAAAAAAATCATGTAAAGCTAAATACTGAACAAATGGAGGTATATAATGCAGTTATTGAAAATGTTCATCAGAAAAGAGGTGGCATGTACTTTGTTTATGGAAGCGGTGGTTGTGGCAAAACTTTTCTCTGGCAAACCCTTTGTTGTCGTCTAAGATCAGAAGGAAAAATTGTCCTTCCTGTTGCAAGTTCTGGAATTGCTGCTATATTACTTCCAGGAGGACGAACTGCACATTCTAGATTTCATATACCTTTAAAGTTGGATCAGTATTCAATAGCCGGAATAAAGCATGGTACAGACATTGCTGAGCTAATGCAGCAAACCAGCCTTATAATTTGGGATGAAGCACCAATGCAACATCGTCATGCCTTTGAAGCTGTGGATCGAAGTTTGAGAGACATAATGGCTGCTGTTGATTTGGAGAGAGCCAAAAAACCTTTTGGTGGGATTACAGTTGTTTTTGGTGGAGATTTTCGACAAATATTACCTGTTTTACCTAAGGGTTCTAGAGCTAATACAGTGAATGCTGCATTGAACAAATCTAGGTTATGGGACTTATGCAAAGTTTTCCTTCTTAAGCAAAATATGCGGTTACATGGAGGTAATTCAGAGGAGCAAAATAGAAAGATTGCTCAATTCAGTAAATGGCAACTTGATATTGGAGATGGTAAAGTCGAATCTATTCAACCTGGCAACGAACTAATAGACTCTGAGTTTGTTCTTCCAGATCAATATGTTGTCAAAAGTAATGGTACAAATCCCATCACCACTCTTATTGACCTCATATATCCAGATTTTGTGAAGAACATGCATTCACATCAATATTTGAGATCAAGGTCAATTTTGACGCCTACAAATGTAACTGTTGATGATATTAATTCTCAGATTCTTGACAAAATTCCCGGTAGGATACATACGTATCTTAGTCAAGACTCCATTGATGATAATGGTGGTGAAGATTGTGAATTTGATGCTGCATTTCCCGTTGAATATCTGAACTCTCTTAATATGCCCTGTCTTCCCAAACATGAGTTGAAAATCAAAGTTGGAGCAGTAGTCATGTTGATGCGTAATTTAAATCAGATTATGGGGTTATGCAATGGCACAAGAATGATAGTAACTGGATGCAAAAAGAATAGTATTGAATGTCAGATTCTTTGTGGTTCGCAGTTTGGTACAAAGCACTTGATTCCAAGGATTGACATGGTACCAACTGATACCAAATGGCCGTTTGAATTTAAAAGAACTCAGTTCCCAATACAGGTATGTTTTGCAATGACCGTAAACAAGAGTCAAGGTCAATCGTTGGATAATGTTGGATTATATCTTCCTCAACCTGTCTTCTCCCATGGTCAGCTTTATGTAGCGATTTCTCGAGTTACATCTCCCGAAGGACTTCAAATTTTGATTGTTGACGATTCTGGCTTTAGTAAAAATGTAGCAAGTAATGTAGTTTTTGAAGAGGTTTTTTATAACCTTCCTAGTTTGTGAAAAACATGATTTATAAATAAGGATCTTTATGTATTTATTTAATCTACAAGTTTCTATACATTGACCATAATTTTATGGACTTATTTTAATTTATAGCTTGAAAGTAAGTTAAACAAAATTATAACATGTTGCATTTTCTACGTCACCAATATGATTTCTTTTTAGTGTATGTGACGATGTCAAAATTTACTTTATGCAGAATATTTACAGACTACATTGTTTTTATAACCTAACATAAAATTACAGTTAATAGATATAATTGTATAACATATAGTTGATTGTTTGTTAGTAGTGTAAATCTTGCTGATTATAATCAATTTGGATATTCAGTTAGGATTTGTTATCATTATCTTACCATGTCAATATGAGCAATATCTTTTTGGCCAATTACAAGCTACGATTATGGGATATACTCATTTAAACAGTTTGTTATTTGTTATGATGATATTAATTAATCAATTTAGTCTCCTAATAGTATTCCACAACTCCACAATTTGTGTAATATAAGTAATACAGTAAAGAGTGGTTTAACCAACAACAGATAATACATTCAATTGTTTGCGGTTCCTTTTGCTACACCACGTTGTAAGTTCTCTAACAAAACTTTTAAGATGCATAAGTAGTTATACAAAAACATAGCTTTCTTAATTCTGATATTGTACTTAACATTTTACATATCTGTCAAATCTTCTTATTCGACAATCACTATTACAAAGTTATTTTACAGAACATTGTAGCAATGGAAACGCTTTCTTTCCACCATATTCAGGATCTTGAGAAATCACGTACTGATTGGAGGATTAAAGTTAGAGTAACCAGAATGTGGCCAACCATATCATCTGATAGTGGCACAACTAAAGGATTTAATCTTATTCTTTTAGATGATGATGTAAATTATTTGTTCATTACAGTTTTTGTCAGATATGGAATTTTATCATTAATTACTGAATAATACTATATTTTTGTATGTGTAGAATGCCCATATCCATTCATTTGCTTTTGCTGATGTATGGAAGGTTATTGGAAAGATTGTGAATGAAGGAGATGTTTATATAGTTCAGACCTTTATCGTGCGTGATGCTGTTGGCAACTTGAAGCCAGTTTCGACAGATATTTGCATAAGATTTACTAATGCAACTACTTTTGAATCCTGTGTTGATGATCAAATTATCCCTGCCTATAAATTTAAATTCTTGGACCTAGGTGATGTGGAAGTTGAAGCAAATCGTTTGGAGGAAAATGAAAATCCAGAATTTGCAATAGGTGTGTACCATTTTCCTTCATTTCACCGATAGTCATATAGACTTATATGTGTTTTTATATACTATTGTTGTTAATATTTACTTTTAAATTATAGACCTCATTGGAGTTGTGGAGGACTATGAAAGTGTGAGGAAAATAGCAACAAAGTTTGGAGAGAGAGATATTGTTAGATTCAAACTTTGCGATGGGAGGTTATTTGAAATTTATTGATACGTTCTACAATAAAGCTTACATTTTTAATTTATTCGTAAATCATAACATAATGTTTTTTTGTAATATGTTTGATATGTAGTTTTCGTCTTAGAGTTGACATTTGGGGAGATTTGGCTATATCATGCAATGATGAATATTATAAGCATGATTCTGAGAAAAGTATAATTGTAATCCTTGCAAGTACGAAGATGACTATGTTTAAGAGTAAGTAATCCAAAATTCACCTTTAGTGTTGTGTCGGAATTAATCTCAAAATTTATTTATGCAATGTAGCCAGATAATAATTATTAAATTTTTCTGCCATGTTTCATAACAGATTCTGTTCAAATTAGCACATTGCCATCTTCTAAAGTTTATTTCAACTTGAATGATGAGACCGTCTTCGAGATGAGGCAGCGGTATATCAACGCCTCATATATTTTTTGCATATTTTTTAAATTTGATTAATTTTTACCTTTATAAATAGTTTTAATTCAGATGTACACCAAAGTACATGTACTAATTTTTTAAATTGTTTGTCTCAGCCTTGAAGATGATGGGTATAAGGCAACTAAAAATGTTGATGAACGTAGCTATGCCTTGACAGTAGTTGTGCCGTATGAGAAATTATCATTGCATGAATTGAATGATAAAATTTCTGAGAAAGTGGAGGTGTTGTCTGTTATAATTTTGCTAGCAGTCCAGCCTTAATTATACTACTGTATATTTCCTTTTGTCTAATTACAGGATTGATATGTCAATATTGCAGAAAAAGATATATTCCACATTCATCATTGATATGTTAGAAGATTGTAGGGATTGGTACTTGAATACCTGTAGTAAATGTCACCTGCCAGTTGACTTGGTTGAAAGGAGATTCAAGTGTAACAAGTGTACTCGCAACATGCCAGTTGCGGAGAAAAGGTTCGCAATTAACTACCATTAACCTTTGATTTTAGTATCAGCAATTATATTCTAGACTTAACACATTATACTCCATTGTTGCAGGTTTTGCGTTAAGGTTACTGCAATAGACTCTACATTCAAATGTAGTGTCTTTATCATGGACCGCGTTGTTAAGCGTTTGATTGGTTGTAGTGCATCAAATTTATACCAGAATCAGTCAAAAGTAATGTTTCACTTACTAATCCTTCATTAAATATTCCTTAACTTACATACTGATTATCAGACGATGACTTATTTGAAGTATTATCTCATCTGAAATTTGTAATTTTTTCTTAATAGGAGGATAGAGATGCAAAAGTTAGACCTGCTGTGCTTACAAAAATGATTGGGAAAGAAATTACAACTATAATTGAAGTTGTAAAAGGAAGTAATGAGGATGATATTTTCCTAATTAATGCAGAGAATATGTATGATGTTTCTATGCTAGAGTCTTCAATTACATCATCTTCTTTTCAGCCAGAGTTTCCATCTATTGATCTAACAGAAGTTAGTATTCTATATTTTTGATTATTTATCTCTTTGACATTACTAATATATACTAACAACCTAGAATGTTGTGTTGCAGTCACTTGATGCCGCTGTTGATATTCCAAAGTCGCCAGGATCTGCAAAATCAGTGAACAAAAAAATAAAAATGGTAAATATAGCATTTAATAAAATACTAACAGATATAAACACAATTCACGAATATCACAATTACATTATTAGCTGACTATTTGCTCACATATAAAAAAAAAATTTATACCTATTTTTTGCAGGAGAAATGAAATTTGGAGTGCAAGGATCATCAAGTCATTCTGAAGCTGTTTTGTTCATTACTGCAATTTGTCATGATTTTAAATAAGTCTCTACGGGAAGACAATCTTTTTATTTTTGTACAATTTCATTCCATTCTGATGATTACACCAAGATACCATTGTTATACTTGGTTTGAGACAATTTAAGTCAACTTTTTACACATCTTGATTAATAAGTTTTCAGATTAAATAAATTAATTTGCATTTTCTCAATGGGTTTGTGGTCGTTTGGAAAAATGGTTTATATTTGTGTATAGTGGAGAAGCAGTCTGTATTACACTTGATTGTTTATTTATATAGAACACATTAAACGACCAGTATATTCATAAATTATTGATAGAATGAAGCAATAGGCATACACTCAAATGGTTTATGCTACCAAGCTTACCAATGGGAAGTAACAAGTCTGTATAATTATATGACATTTTTGCATTCTGCAAATCCAACAGAATAATACACTCAATCAATCATTTTAAATATTATTATCTATATTATTATGTTATTGTAATTAAGGATTCTTATAAAACGAAACCTTATACAGCTATGTGTTGCTCCATATTGTTTTGCCCATTATGTGACAAATTGTTGATTTATACAAATCATAAAGGTCATTATTTTAATTGTAGATTAGGAAAATCGTAACAACCAATCTTCTGATTGTTATCAAAGTAGTTGATTTTGATGTGTATAAATCATAATCGCCAATTTCTCAAACTTATCTCTTTACTTATATTTTCTTTACTTTTGAAATTTGGAAGATTGAGGAGGATTGAGGATTATGATTTGTATGACTCCATAAATTTAGTACCTGATTTGTAAATTGATATACTTATCCTTTTGTTCATCGATTAATTTTTTTGTATAAATAGATGAAAAGTATCTCATTTGTCAATCCACACAAAATATCAAAAGGAACTAAAGAGCAATTAGGTTAGTCTACATTCAGATTCAATACTTTTCTTATTAATGTTCTGTCTTATACTCTAATTTTTTATATGTAAATATGTTTCAAGCAGCAATGTTCGATACACTTGCATCACTTGATACAACCAAGACAAACTGGAGGGTGAGAGTTCGTGTTACAAGAGTATGGCCTACTAATGTTGGCGGTGTTATCACTGGATTCAATTTGATTCTATTTGACAATGCTGTAAGATTTAGTTCATATTTCATGTCCTTATGTAATGTTGTAGTTTTCACTCGATTAATTTTTACTTAATCGTTAAGTTTTGGTTACAACTTAAGTAAGGTTTGTTCACAACTTATTTGGTTGTAATTCTCAGGATCATCATGTTCATGCCTTTATAAGACCTGAAACATGGAATTTTCTTGGAGGTCCTATTGTAGAAGGAGGAATTTATGAAATTTCCAACTTTCATACAAACCAAGCTAATGGGTTTTTGAGGCCAGTATCTTCTCAGATTCAAGTCAGGTTTACTAATCAGACTATTGTGGAACGAATTCCTGGCAACAACTTGAACATACCAATTAACAAATTTGAATTTGTTCACTTGGCTGATTTACGCTCTTATGTTGATTCACACTTAACAGATAGACCTCCTCCTATCACTATCGGTAATTTTTCCATTGTCAAGTTTTAAGAGTATGATATTATTTATATTTATATTATTGATTTTGTATGATATGCTTTTGTAATATGTCAAATGTCAAATGAGTTTGCGTACAGATATCATTGGAATCATACAATACCGTTCCGAAATTCGTGTTATACCTACACGGAATGGCAATCTGCAACTATTGAATTTGATTTTGACTGATGGAAGGTGGATTACATAATTTTGCTCAAGTATATGATTGGATCATTTTCAAATTTAAAATATCCCTTAATGAATGACAAATATGCATGTACAGAGAATCGTTCCATGTTAATATTTTTGGAGATCTTGCAACAGCAACTGAGCAATTGTTTGAAGCAACCCACTAACTTCCCATTGTTGCTATAGTAGCAAGTGTTAGGGTTTATCAGTATAAAGGTTATTCTGTTCATTTTCATAAGTGTTAGTTTTGATTTAATTACCTATATAGTGTTATGAAAATTTTATATATTTTAAGGCGTTGTGAAGTGCATGATTACTCAATCTACGAAGATCGTCTCTATTATGAGAGAAAGGTAATTATATTAAAAATTATTCGATAAATTCTCAATATATTTTTTCTCTCTTAGCGTAACCTATTCATATTAAGTAAATTTGATAAATATGATGTTTGTTTTGTAGGTTTGCGAATAGTCTATGGGAAATATGAAGAAAGGATGCATTTTCTAGCAACAATCTATGATGTTCGATATTGCTGCTCAATAAAGCATGTTCCTAAAATTTTAGATTTTCTTTGCATGAATAAATTTTATGTATAAGACTAGAGTACCACTGAGTTTTTGGTTTTACTTTCCAATGAACAGAGTTTGTAATCTGTTATCAATAATTGCATTTTACCATTTTATGACTTGCATTTGGGTACTAAGATTCATGTACTAGGATGTTCTTTCAGTTTAATTTATTCATGACTTGATAAATTATACATTAAATTAGAGTAGATGATTCAAATGAAGCAATAACATATATAGTTCGTTGTAGAAAGGAATACAGTAACTGAAATCAAATTAGACCGAATAAATAGTTAACATTGCTATCAAAGTGATGCCAATAAACAATAATAGTCTTACAAAAGGTTGTCACCACATCCAACATTTTATTACATATTGAGATTCAAAATAAAGTTGCGGACATAATTTTATAGGATCTAGAGAAAGGCCTAATTCAACTCAATTTCGAAAACAACTCCATCCTGCTCATTTTCCAACAAATTAAATGTCAGAGCTTGGTTATATTTTAGTTTGTTGTCCTTCGCAAACGTATTCCATCCTGCAGAAAATCTTGGCAATCCATTCGAAAGTACTATTCCAACTTGCCATTCTCCATTTTCTGTTATAAGCGTAACCTCTTCATTTGCTATCCATGGACGTTCATGAGGAGTCATAATTTTTGGAATGTACTGAAAGAAACCATATTGTAACATATTTTAATAGTTGTGCTAATAACTGTTGTTGTTCTAAATAAAATTAAAGTAACTTAACATAGTAAAGAGAATGTGTTCAGATTTTACCACTCCATGACACGAACTGTTGACATTGGATTTCTTCATCACTGCTGTAAAATGTGGAGGAATAATATCCATTTGTTGCTCCGATTCATCATCATTATCATCATTTGCATTGTCGGCTTCATCTTCGTTTATGTTTTCGGTGTTGATGTCTACATTAAAAATATGTTTATTGTCCCATTCTAAATTTTATAAAATGTTAGAATGTCAAAATACTAAAATCAAAAGTGTTTAAAGTTGTCATATAGTCTGAATGCAAGTAATGCCGCAAAAGGTAGAGCTCTTACCAGCATGATTTCCAATTTGCTGAATTGTCATTTCAACTCTTGACTTATCAAAAACAACAATATCAAATTGTCCACTTCCCCAATATGTACACATTAAGACATCATCTATGTCAAGTTTAGTGTATCTGACCAGATCCATAAGACCATATATTGTACTCGAACTTCGTGAATATCGGCCTTCGAATAGTTTTCCATATGGCAAAGCACAAATAACAGCTGGAGGAATCAATTTACCGAAAAGTTTGAAAAATGGATCTGGTATATCCTGATTAAACAGGCATTTAAAAAAATCATAAAGCCATCTAACTATAGCTGTAGAATTCTCTAACATAGGTACTAACATAGGCATAAGAAAATATAAGAAAATAATAGAGCAAACATTGACAGAAACAAAAGTTAGTGTAACTCACAATTTCTCCATCAAGAACTGTACTCTCATCAGCAAATGTGATAAACTTCCACCCAATCCCATTAATTTCATCTGTTAACAACAAAATAATGAACATCTATTAGATAATTCTGTGTGAGAACTTACAAAAACTTAATATTTTGTAAGACAGTAATCCAAACAAATATTATACCTTGATGTGAAAATTTTTTGCAATCATATTTCTTTGGCCACATGTACCTTATTTCTGATCCGAATTGGTCTAATATGTAAACCAAAAAAATTCCAGAACCCTTATAAGAAAACACCAGGAATGACCCAGGCCAAATTCTACACTCATTGATGAATCTATCAAAATTGGCCAAAACTTGAGTTTCTGTTCGGTCAAATACACAATAAGCAATCAAATACTGTATGAGTAACTTAACAAGAACACACTGTTTAACAATTAAAAACTGTTTGGAATTAATAATTCCTCTCTCAGTGATGTAAATATCACAGAGAGCTGCTTAGGTTACAATCAATGAATTTCTCAATGTTCGATTACCCTTCTAGGGTTAACCTAACTGTATTTATAGAACATACAGCTTCGTACAATCAGTAACTGATTCTCCTATAATCAAGCTATACAATTGATATCAATCACGATTGCTCCAGTCTTCCAAGTTAACTCAATCTCTTTGACAGCTTTCCAATCTTCAAAGATATTGCTTCCATACTTATCTTGCATCAACCTTTAAACACTGTTGACTCTTCAGACAATACCGCTACAGAGTTTAACAACCTCTGTTGCGCTTCCAGTCAGTGTTTAACTAAACTCTGACTGCTTCCAGCTAAACTCTGTTTTGTCACTATAGCTTCCAAACACTGTTCTCATCAATCATTTCTAACAATCTCCCCCAACTTGTCCATTAGCAAAAATGTACAAGTTTACAGTAAATGATGATGTCAAAACAAATACAAAGTTTACAGTGTTTAATCATACAAACAGAGTTTAAGCTATTACTTAACAAATTCTACAGAAAATAAGAAAAATTCTTACAGACTTTAATTTCTAATCTCTTGAAGATCAGGCATTGTTCTGAGATAGTCTATAAGCAACCTTCTTTCAGCATTTTCAAGCTCTATCTGCATAGCTTCCTTGATTTCTCTCAACTGAGGATCATTCTCATCAGTTTGATAGATAGCAGCTCTAAGATCGTAGATTTTGTTTCTTCTCATTTCATTTCCCAGCCTTATGTACTTCACTTCTTCAGACTTTACATTGAAATCCAGAACAGTAACTCCAAGATCAGTCTTCAGTTTTGTAGTCCCTTTCTCCATTTCTATCAGATTTCCATTCCAATCTCTGTATTTAGGAACATACTTGCTGTTGAATTTCATTTGCCTTCTTGCAAGGTTTTGAATCATTCTTTGTCTAAGCACATTTGCAACTGACTGAGCTCTTTGATTTCTCACTCTGAAAATATACAGAACATATTCAAGTTCTTCCCAGTATTTTAATTCGATATCCTTTTCAGAAACTTTAAATACTGTTCCATCAGCCATGAAATATAGCAAGAAATCCTTCTCTAGACTCTTCTGATATACAAGCTGTACTGATTCCAGTTTGTCTAAACTCTCTTGAGTGACACCACGACCTGGAACAGACAGTGAAGAAGGATCTCTAGGACCAACATATTGCCTTTTATCTCTGTGTGAGCCTATGCCTTCTTTGTTGTATCCAACTTTACCAGATAAAGCTCTATCATCAGTAAAATCCATTGGAATTGTAGCTTCTAGTCTTGAGTCATGAGGAGCACCTTTCTTAAATGTTGATTTCAACTGAGAAGACAATAATGGTGTGGTCACAACTTGTGCAGCAACAGAGGTTGTGTCTTCATTTTTCTGTACAACATGTGTATCAACAGAGGTTGTAACAATACTTTTCAGCTTTTGCTTAGCTTCTGCATCTGTTGGTTTTCTAAATACTTGCATTCTTTGATTTGTACCAACTGGTTCTTTGATTTGAATGCCTTTAAGAACAGGCTTTGCAGCTTTAGCAACTTTCACATTCTTCTTTGCTTTTTCAGACTTTAGAGCTTTCAAATGCTTTTCTTGTAAACTCTTCTCTTCAGCTTTAGCATCTTCTAAAGTAACTCCTTCTGCATTCTCTTCCATGAAAAGCTTAACAGCTAACTCCTCATCAGTCTTTGGATTTGATATTAATTCCAAACTCTTGGTCTTTGAAGTACCTTGAGTTTCAGTGTTTATTCCAACAGACTATGATTTAAAAGATTTGCCAGATCTCAGAGTTTGCCTTTCAGAGTTTAAGATCTTACTCTTATCACTTGCCCCTCCATCTCCAGCATCATCCTTTTGAGTCAGAGTTTGAGAAACTTTGCATTTAGACTTAGCAACTCTCTCCCCCTTTTTGACATCATCAGGAATGAGTATTGATGTAATGAGCTCCAAAGAATTAGCAATAGACTCAACCTTAGAAAACAGAGCAGTTTGATTTTCTTCAACTTTTCCTAGCCTGGCAAAGAGAGTGTCTTGAACTTTAGACAGCTGGATAGCTTTTATTTTGGACTCTCTTTCCATCTTCAATTCTCTTGACTGTATCTCAGTCTTTAAAGAAGCAATCTCTTGTTTTGTTTCAGCAAAATTTCCTTCCAGAGTCTTGACTTGTACCACAGTTGCCTTTAAACAGGATAAAATCTCTGGATTTGAAATTTGCTTTGCAGTTTGCTTAACAAACTCAGCTGCTCTCCCTTTTGGAAAAATACAGTCTTGTTTATACCAATTTTCAGCAGATTTAGCAAGATGCTCTACTTCAACTGCATGAGATGAACAAGGCTGATCAAAAGGTGTATGCTTATTATCTGTCTGTGCTGGTGCACTCACAAAAGAATCAGAGTTTGTACTACTATCAGATTCATCTTCAGCACTTGCATCTTTAGCTTGGACATCTTTTAAAGAACCACTGTTCTGAGCAGTGTCAGCCACAGTTTCTTCAACAACTTCTGTAACCTTTTCCATAGCCACCTCATGTTGCACAGGCTCTGCAACAGAGTTTTCCTTTGTAGCTTCAACAGGTATGGATTCAGAAATTATCTTAGTTGCCTGATCAACTTCATCACCTTTGTCTGCAATAGGAGAAGCAGTAGATACCAGCTCTGTGTGTGATGCTGCAGCTTCAGGAACATTTACTGCAGGCTCATCAGCTACACCAGGAGCTTCAACATGATCAACATGTGAGATAGGATCAAGAATTGAATCAAGAACATCATGCACTGGTGAAAAAACATCTCTGTGATCCTCTTCTACAGGCATTTTATCCTCTGTAGGTATTTCAACATTAACAGTATCTTCTGCAGGCATTTCAACCTCTGCAGGTATTTCAACTTTGTCAGCCACAATATCCTCTGCAGGCATTTCAACCTCTGCAGGTATTTCAACATTCACTATAACCTCAACAGTAGTTGTTTGCTGTGAAACCACCTCTGGAGCTTCAACAACATTCTCTTCATCTGAATCAGAAAGAATTAATCTCCTCTTCTTGATTGGAGGCACTACAATCTCCTCTTCATCTTCACTTGAGCTCTTTTTAGTTGGTGAAAGTGAAGGTCTGTTTGCATGTTGCTTCATTCTTCTAGTATAAACAGCTCCAGGTAATGTCTGTTTAGCCTTTGAGTGTTTAGTGTTTAGAGCGGTGTGTTTCTTTCTCTTTGGCTTGGTTTTGGCTGTTTCAGTAGGTGCTGGCTCAGAGTTTAAAGATTTAGTGTTTAAGGTTTCAGTGTTTAATGGTGGAGAGTTTATGGGTGAAGAGTTTAAGGTTTCTGGTTGTGGTTGATGAGATGTAGTAGGTACAGTGGTTGTGGGTGTTGGTTCAGAGTTTATGGTGTCTATTGGTTCAGGTATTTGTTGTGGTGATTGATGGTCTTGTGGTTGGTTTACATAGTTCTGTAAGGCTAAAGGCATAAACATATCTGGTATTTGCTGTTTAGTAACATCTTTGTTTGTCAAATCAGAAAACATTCTTTTAGCAACTTGAAAAGGCTAAATCACATCAGCTTCATCAATTGGAATGTTAGGCACACAGGCAGTAAATAGCAATTGACAAAAACGAGCAAAATAGACAGTAGTAGTCTCAGACAAACGTTCTCCCAAGTTCATTAGCACTAGTCTACCAAAATCAAAATTACCTCCATATAATAGAGCATGACCAATTTGGAGAGTGTCAAGAGGAAGTGCATCCCAGTTTGTTGTCTTCTTTCCAAAAGCTCTTGTGATGCAATCGAAAAAGAAACTCCATTCCTTTCTCAAACTTGGCCGTCTCAAAGACCCTATCTTATTCAAGTTTCCTGATGCACATCCAATTTGCTCCAACATTGTCCTCAAGCGATCATGACCAACAACACTGTAAGAAGTGTGTGTCTCAAAATCCAGAGCATTCCTAACCGTAGTTGGAGTAATGATATACTCTGATTCATCATGAGTGAAAGTAATTGTAGGAGTGCCAGACTCTTCTCCATCATCATATACAGAGTTTGTCCAGAAAGCAGCAATTTGTGATGCAGATAATGTTGGTGGTGCAGTTAAAGCCTTCCCTATTTCAGAATCTTTCAAGAAATTTTGGAACAAATGAAACGCCTCTGGAGCATTTGCATTCTCCAGTGGTGCTGCATAGTTGCTAGGAAGAAAAACTAACCCTGCTGCATCAAACGCTTTAGTTGCCATTAGTAAGATACAATACGAAGAGATTTAGAAAGAAGATGTACGGTAAGTGTTTACCAAAATGTGAAGAAGAGTATATGAGAATTTTGAAAGTGAATGATTATGCAAGTAACTGTGAGTGGGTGAATGTGAATCGATATGGAGTGAGAGACTAAAGACGATTAGAGTAAAATTAAAACTCAATCGTTTATTTAGTAAAAGCGCGCAACTGTTGTAGAGTAATGTGTGAGTAGGACACTATCATGGGACACGTGTCAAACAACCAATGGATCACTTAATAATTACCGCTGTCATTCCTATAATCACGACACTTACACTATTTAACAGTTGTCAACTACCTCAATTACTCCAAAATAGTCAAATCACCTAAATGAAACTGTACCTTAGAGTACTTAACACAACTCAACAGTGTTTATCAATTTTCCAACTTTATCACTAAAACCATTTCAAAAAATTGCACAGTTGTGAGTATCAGTGTGTGTGAAGTAGAGTTTACTAAAATCAATTTTTAGAGCATCTAATATTTCATAAAATCCATAACAAGAATCAATAAACACTGAATGCACAAACTCTCATATTAAACACTGATTGTTTGATGAATGCTAAACTCTGTAGTTACTGTAATACAGAAATCTGAAAACTTCTATTCCCTTTGATGTCCATGATTATCCAAGTAAGCACACAGTCTTTGAAGACAAAAAGATCAAGAGATAGAAATCATAGCATCATTCAGTGAATAACAGTCATGAACTGAATAATCTCACAAACTCTCAAACACACAAGTGTTTAGGTGAAGTGTTTACACTCACATTCAATCAGAAATAACAGAGTCTACCATATGCTTGAATGTCCACCAATTCTACACTACTTTGAATATATGTATGCACCAATCAAAAGGACTTTATTCAGGGTTTAAATGGAGTAAGATCAAACAGATGAAAAGAGATGTTTTATTCATGAGTGAGTTCAAGCTGAACATTTTAATAGAACAAAGTGTTCAGTCACAATGTTAGTACATATTTGTACAAGATCAGTATATATGCCCTTTTTTTTTTATTATTATTTTTTTTTATTTAGCATATATACTGAGTAAACTTTTCTTTTCTTGAGAAACACTCATTTTCTTAAGAAAAGAAAAAAAATATATAACTGCTCTTAACACTTCAGAGTATAAGAAAAATGAGCAGTTAATAAGGCTCAAGGAGGTTTACTAAGGATGGAAATTATGAACAGTGTTTATACAGTGTTTGAACAAAGTTCAAAAGAATTTTGAACAGTGTTTGAAGAAATGGTGAATCCTATTGCCTTTATCATTTTCATGCACACACATATCATGTAGTCTCAAAATGGTTTAATACAAGTTCTAGAGAAACATACTTCCTGATGAATATCACACAACAATAAATACTGATTGATAGAAAATGTATCAATCACTGATTTGGCTCAAACTCTCACAGGGTGTAGACATGAATCTGAACTCACCAAACTAATCAATGACACATCTCAAGTTTTATGGTTTTCACAAGTACAAACAAGGAATCATCAGGAACCATACCTTTGGAAACAGAATGTCACTAATCAGAGTTTAGAGTTCATCAATAACCAAAATTATTTATGAGAGGCAATGCACACAATATTCATAGACTCAGAGTTTAGGACTGAATAAACTAAGAGATGCTATAAATATGAAACAGTATCATGCTGTGTTGATTTACTGCACAAAGTCTGATTAGATTACAGTGACTCAGAAAGAATCATGATTTATTTACTGAGAATCATGCTTCATACATTTTTCTTCATTGGTGTTTTCATTCAGACAATAATCAATTTTGAATTCACTGAGTGTATCCAACATATTAACAGTGTTTAACAGACAGATATGCTGACAGAGTTTAACAAGGTTTAAACATAAGCATGCATAACAGAGTTTAATACTAAGGTTCACATAGCACTTAACAATTTACAGAAAACATGAGCAATAAGTTTTTGAGTCTAACCAACATCTCTAGTCAAAACTAGAGACCATTCCTAGTTCATTGACCAGTCTTGTAAATGTAGCTTCACTCAATGGCTTGGTGAAGATATCTGCAAGTTGTTGTTCTGTAGACACAAAGTGAAGCTCAATGTTGCCTTCCTCTACATGCTCTCTGATGAAGTGATACCTTATGCTGATGTGCTTTGTCATTGAATGTTGCACTGGATTACCTGTCATTGCAATAGCACTTTGATTATCACAGTAAATAGGTATCTTGGTATACCTTAATCCATAATCCAGCAGTTGATTCTTCATCCATAAAATCTGTGCACAGCAGCTACCAGCAGCAATATACTCTGCTTCAGCTGTAGATGTAGATATTGACTTCTGTTTCTTGCTGTACCAGGAAACAAGTCTGGCACCCAGAAATTGACAACTTCCACTGGTGCTTTTTCTGTCTATCTTACATCCAGCAAAGTCTGCATCAGAGTAACCAAGAAGTTTAAACTCTGATTCTCTTGGATACCACAGCCCCAAAGTTATAGTGCCCTTGAGGTACTTAAATATCCTCTTTACTGCTGTTAAATGTGGTTCTCTTGGATCTGCCTGGAATCTTGCACACAAACAAGTTGCATACATGATATCAGGTCTGCTAGCTGTCAAATAGAGTAAAGAACCAATCATTCCTCTGTAACTTGTCACATCTACTGATGACCCTGCATCTTTGTCCAATTTTGTTGCAGTTGCCATGGGAGTTGTTGCAGATGAACAATCAAGCATACCAAATTTCTTGAGAAGGTTTCTGGTATATTTTGCTTGATTTATAAAAATTCCATCATCTGTTTGCTTCACCTGTAGGCCTAGAAAATAACTAAGCTCTCCCATCATACTCATTTGATATCTTGACTGCATGAGTTTGGCAAACTTCTTACAGAGTTTATCATTAGTAGATCCAAAAATGATGTCATCTACATATATCTGAACTAAAAGCAAGTCACTACCAGTTTGGAAGTAAAACAGAGTTTTGTCAATAGTACCTCTGTGAAATCCACTTTCTAGTAGAAATTTGGCAAGGGTTTCATACCATGCCCTTGGTGCCTGCTTAAGTCCATAGAGTGCCTTGTCTAATCTGTAGACATAGTCTGGATATTTTGGATCTATAAAACCTGGTGGTTGTTCCACAAACACTTCTTCTTCAAGTTTTCCATTCAAAAATGCACTTTTTACATCCATCTGAAACACTTTGAATTTCATGTGAGAGGCATATGCAAGAAAGATTCTGATTGCCTCCAATCTTGCCACTGGAGCAAATGTTTCATCATAGTCTATTCCTTCTTGTTGTGAGTAGCCTTTTGCAACCAGTCTTGCCTTGTTCCTTGTGATAACACCCTCACTGTCAGTTTTATTCCTGAAAACCCATTTAGTACCAACAATGGATCTGTTCTTGGGCCTTGGTACAAGTGTCCACACTTCATTTCTTTCAAATTCATTTAGCTCTTCTTGCATTGCTGTTATCCAGTCAGCATCTTTAAGAGCTTCTTCCACTTTCTTTGGCTCAGTTTGTGACAAGAATGCATGAAACAGACATTCATTTGTTGTTGCACTTCTTGTCCTTACTTTTGCATCAGGATCACCAATAATCAAATCAGGTGTGTGAGATTTAGTCCATTTTCTTGCAGAAGGCAGATTGCTTCTGTCATCATGTGATCCTCCCCCTTGATCCATGCTCTCCTGATTTTCTTGGTGCCTTTCTTCATTTTCTGATGCTCCCCCTGAATGTGACTTCTCAGAATTATCAACAGAGTTTGAATCAACAGAGTTTGATTCAGAATCATCAACTGAGTCACTTTCAGTGTTTAAATTATCACTTTGATATGATTCTTCATGCTCCCCCTCAACTGGTTCTTCCCTTGTTTCTGATTGAAGAGTTTCTTCAGTATTTACCAGTAGAGGTTCAGAGTTTAGATCAACAGAGTTTGTCAAATCAGTCTGATCAGAGTTTACTTTTTCAGAGAATAAATCTTCATTTTCAAAGTGCAGTTGATCATGTTCATTTACTTCTTCAAGTCCAGTTATTTTCTTGTCATCAAATGACACATGAATTGATTCCATGATCACTCTGGTTCTCATATTATAAACTCTGATACCACTTGTTCGGTCAAATACACAATAAGCAATCAAATACTGTATGAGTAACTTAACAAGAACACACTGTTTAACAATTAAAAACTGTTTGGAATTAATAATTCCTCTCTCAGTGATGTAAATATCACAGAGAGCTGCTTAGGTTACAATCAATGAATTTCTCAATGTTCGATTACCCTTCTAGGGTTAACCTAACTGTATTTATAGAACATACAGCTTCGTACAATCAGTAACTGATTCTCCTATAATCAAGCTATACAATTGATATCAATCACGATTGCTCCAGTCTTCCAATTCAACTCAATCTCTTTGACAACTTTCCAATCTTCAAAGATATTGCTTCCATACTTATCTTGCATCAACCTTTAAACACTGTTGACTCTTCAGACAATACCGCTACAGAGTTTAACAACCTCTGTTGCGCTTCCAGTCAGTGTTTAACTAAACTCTGACTGCTTCCAGCTAAACTCTGTTTTGTCACTATAGCTTCCAAACACTGTTCTCATCAATCATTTCTAACAGTTTCCTTTCTGTACTGGACAGAAATCTTGCGACCATTTGGTAGCTGTAAACGAACGTGAAAAGGTATTTCCTCTACTATTTCAGAAACAATTTTTTTTGGTAATATCTGTTTTAAAATTGAACAAATTAAATTCAATCCAAAGAAATATAACAGTTAAATATGATTTACAATGAAGAGATTTAGATATTTACCAAAACATCACTCCCACATTGTTCAGCAGTAACGACAATGATAAATCGCAGGAAATGTGAGTTATCAACAGCCATCTAAACATACAGACGGAAATTTAATTAGTAAATTGCATTTTTAGCAAATTAATTATAATTTCAAGCAAGAAATTGAGGTTATTAATTACGTCCTCCTCTTTTCCATTTTCGCCTTTGTTCTTTCCATCTTGCTTCTCTGTATTACAAGAATATAGCTAAAGTAATGAGTGGTACTATTCACGTGATTAATTATCTCATTAAGCAACTTAGACAACTAAATTCCAATACCTGATTCAAAGTAGGGCTCAAAATTCCAAAACCATTCAGTGGTAGGATTTTCTGGAAACCTCAGCGTTCGATTATAGTAATCAATCTCGATTCCATCGTGCTCATAGACTTTTGCAAATAACATATTTCTCTCACCAAATTTGAAAATGATCAAATCATTCTCTTTCATTTTGAATAGTTCCATCAACCCTTGAATATTAGATATTCGTCCATCATTTGAGTCATAAGAGATGAAACAAGTTGCACCTGCAGCTTCAACTTTATCCAATCTTTTAAGATCATCACTGTACTTATCTTTCACAATTTTTGGAACCAGCTGGCACCATTTATGATATGTTGCAATTACAAATTGTGAATAATAAGAAAGAGTAAACAGAAAACAAACTTGATAGATAGAGACAGAACTAAATTTCAGAGTAATTTACCATCAAACCTCCTTCTAAAAACTCTGTTGTTAGAATTTTGTAGAAAGATCTCTTACTGGTATTGATTCCTGCAGAAAGTTTAAACTTTAATAAGCTGTAAACAAATTTACTTAATAACATAACTCTATGAAAGATATGTGTAATAAAATAGTAAGAAGAAGTACTGCAACCTTCATCGGCAACATACTCATGACCTTTAAAGATGCACACATTCAAAATTCTATCATATTTTCTTGCTGAATGATAGAGAACTAACTTATCACCCACTTCTAGCTCTGTTGCATTGAAAAAATCTGTCCATCCTTTTCCAAAAGCACATTTTCCTCCCAACCATGCAATCTCAATTTCCCAAGATTTCTCACAAAGTGTAAGGATAACTTTTGAACCTGTTTCCCAATTTTCATACAGTTTCCGCAAGTCCATATTCAATATCTATATTACAAATTTCCAATTAGAATGAGCAAACAATTATCAATATAATGTAGTTAAACATATATTAGCAATCCTAATAAAAACAGTTGCTTACCACCTTATGCGAGCACTCATCATGAAAGGAATTGCTAATAATATCAATCTCATAGTAGTCAGAAACATTCTTTAAAGCATTAAAACTAAATAGAACAGCATTTTTTTCACATTCCATGGAGCCGCCTTCAGGTATCAATTTCCCCTTTCTCCATTTTATTGCTTCTTTACTTTCCAAATACTTGACATGATGAATAATAGGGTACTTACATTCAATTCCAGATTCCTTGAATATGGTGACGTTGAATATATCATTGCCATAATATTCAAATTGTACAAGATTTAACAATTCGACCCCATAATAAATCATAAAATTCGTTAATCCACTGATTTCCAATGAATCTGCATTGTACTTTGCTTGCCAAACACATGTTTTGCATTTTAAAAATATAGCAGAATTAAGATTATGACCAATTTCTTTGTGAAATTTACTTGGTACACACTGCAAAGAAACAAGTACATAAACAATAATTAAGTCCAATTTTCGCTATAGTATAAAAACATAAACAAGGTATACATATAATGCACACTTACAAAACTTCCAATTGATCCCAATTTATTATTTGACGACATAAAGCTTGATACAATCGTTTTTTTTCCTGATGCATAGTAAATGACTTATAAACATCCCAAATATATACCATTACTGGAAATACATCAATAGGGTAGTAAACATACATACCATTACTGGAAATAGACTTCCACTTTTTTTCCCAAGTTAATTTGTCAAATACCTGCATGAAAAAATGATGTTGACAGCTAGATAACAAGGAATAAGCTCCAAATTAAGTTTAAACATTCCTATACTTATTATGTAGGTTATCATTTGTCTAAACCAATTAAAATAAACCCAAATTATCCAATTTCAAAGATATACTAATCTTACATCCGGATTTATATATAAAAACATCAACTACATGCAAACCCCAAATGCAAACCCCAACTGCAAACGCCAATATCACAATTGGTTCAAATAGTTTTGATAACCTATAATTAAAGGCAATCAGTAGGTATATGTAATCAATCAAGAAAGTTTAAAAATTATAGTAACATGTATGATATTGATAGATCAGTAAAAAGAGAATAATATACCTCCATCGATGGATTCTTGAATTATGCAGCAGAGTATGGGTATAATCCAACTTTGTCTTTCGATTCCTATCGCTTGAGAAGGATTTATCAGCAACTCAACCTCTTCAAGTAGTATTGTAATTGGTTTTTTGTGTTTTATGTTTTAACATAGTATAGACTATTTAAGGTTAGTACAACACTTTTGGCCTCTATCCCCACAAACAATTAGTTACGTATTCAATTTTCTAGGTCCATGTTATAAATTGCTTTAATTGGTTGTAGTAAAAAAAAAGAAGTCAACTTAACCAATTTAATGAAATACTATTAAAAATTGTATTTGTAAATTGTATTCCATTAAAATAAATGCAAATTAAATTTTTAATATCCAAAAATATGTATTAATTAATTTAAATTAAATAATAAATAATATTGATTATTATAGATCATGACTATTAATAGTAAAATATAAATTTAATAAAATAATAAAAAAAACAATTTATAGGTTAAATTAGTTTATTCGTTGAATTAATTTAATAAAATGTAAAAAAATTAATAAAAATATAAGTAGCACGCGAAGCGCAGACAAAGGTCCCTAGTGTACGTGAATGCATGTCTCCATGTACTAAAGTGGCCTAGTTATAATTCATATTTCTAATATAAATAGAGATAAATTATGTGTTGTTTGAATTATATTTTATTCAATCACATATTTTACTAAAGTGTCTAGTTTTGGTTTTAAAACTAGAATTATGTTAACCCTGTTTATATTTAAATTGTTATGTAATTTTGATTTATGCCAATTAATTGGCTATGTAGTTAATATTGAAATTGCGATTTTACATGCATGTCAAAGTTCTAGTATCTGTTGGATGGTCTTTATACATATTTATGTACTTGACTCTAGTAGATAGTTAATTTTCAGCAAAATGAATGTTTTGTTAATAAAATATATTATTTAATCGTCCATGCATGCAACTTGTTATTGTTAGACCGTTAGTGGTTAAATGCAGCTAACATTTATACATGTCCTTTGTTTGTGATACACTGGATGGCTATATATAAGATTGTTAAATTTGTTAGTTATTAATATTATTATATAATTATTGATTACAAGAGTGTGTGGAGGTCATTAGTATACATCAGGTCTTTTCCATGAGCATATCTTAGATTAAATAGTAATTCCTCTTGCTAATTGCTTATTTCGTGAGACTCTAAAAGTCATTACATATATGGGTGTCTGTGTTGATAACTGGATGTGCACACTTTGTTATTAAAATATTATCCAAGTTTTCTAATATTATATTAATTACTTTGGCTCTTAGATCCGATTAAAGAAGTATAGTTGCCACATAGTTGCGGCTTTTTGGTTATTTCTACATTGATTTATTTGCTATTATTCATGTAGGAATTTCTAATTCTTTTCTCTCTCCATTTAAATTATAAATATTCATTGTATTTATTGTTGAGTCAAATTTATATATTGCGATCCTTTGTACCTTTTGTGTACCTCCTGGTACGAATTCTTAACTATCTTCTCTTCATTTAAATTGTATTCATTTGTTTCATTTATTCTTTACTCGTTATATTTATTGTCGAGTTAATTTCATAAAATTGTGACCCTTGTACACTATATGCACTTTTAGTGTACAATCAGATTTTCGTTTCGTATTCTCTATTTTTGGAATTGTTATTGCCTTACTCATTTTTATTTGTTTTGTTTCGCGTTTGTATTGCGATATTGTTTTTTCTGTTCTGTTTAGTTTCGTACAATGAGTTTGGCAATATTTTGTAACCTTTTTGTCGGGCTCTTAGACCTATCTGTGTGGTTAAATCACCGACGAGTTCATGGAGTTCGGAGTGTCTGGTAAACTCGGCACTTACTCGTATCGGTGCTGTGAGTATACGAGCACGTCTCTGGGGTATGAGATTGTGTATAGATCATGATCGCTAATGTGTGTTTTCTTCTTCTGGATTACCGAAGAAGGATTCTCTGTTTTGTAGAAATGTTTTGTAAAATTTAGACAACCACAATATGTTGGCTATATTTTTAAAATTTTTAAAAAACCCTTAGGTAAAAATTTAGACAATGGCTATATTTGTCGAACCTTTAGCAACCTGTAGTAAAACTCCACATCATCAATTACCATATTAAAGTAATTTATTCTATTTTTAACAACTTGAAATAATAATAATTTTAAAATATAGCCAACTAATAAAGTCAATTTCATTGGAGTAAAACATAGGTTCAGCAAATTTTACATGATCAAAATCTAGCCAATCATTTTACAAATATACAATAAAATTGTATATATGAAAATTAAAATTAAGATTATTGATTTTAAATATACAAATAAAATTGGGGTAAATATTGGAACTATGTCTTTAAAAGTGTATCTAGCTGGTAAAAAGGGTCCAATTTCTCATTCTAGGTATTTTGGAACTATGTCTTTAAAATTGGGGTACATACGGCCATCATCCATTTTTAATCTCTAACAATTATTAGACTTATAAGAGTATAGTCTAACTATAAAAAATTATTTTATATAATTTATTTTATTTGAAATCTTATGATAATTTATTTTTTATAATATTTCACATTTTTGAATAATTAGTAGCTTTGTGATAATATTCCTGATTGTAAAGTCATTTTATGATCAAACAAATCTTTTTAATTTATTATTAGCTCATTAAAACTTATTTTAAAATATCCGTGCATTTTTACTAACTGTTTTCTCGGAATTCAATTGTACCGCAGTGAATCCTCTGCCGACATGCATAGTCATAAGTCAATCTTCTCTCTACAAAAATATCTAACCTTGCCCGAATTTGGGGCAATCAATGTATTGACCTTAAATTGGATGTTTGTGCCTTCTCTTCAACAATGTGGAATGGTGGAATTGGATAGTACTGCCATGCATGCAAACTGCGGCTTTAGTTTTTCGACTAGTGGTGTTCTTAGCTAGATAGCTCAATCAGTAGTTACTCATGGCCTACATAATATGTCACCTAGCTAACAAAGATAATGCATGAGTATTGTTTACTGTAAGCTTTTACGTGCATGGTGCATCTCCTGAGTCCGTGAGTCTGTGACGGGTTGTACGTCCGTGAAGATAATGCATGCATGAATTTGCACAATAATTAAGAGGGTGTTTGGGATTGCTTAAAATAAGTTACTTTTGACTTAATGGAGGTGTTTTTAACTTAAAGGAGAAAGTAAAGTTGTTTACTTTAAGTTGAATGAATGTGTTTGGGTAATTTTACTTAAAGTTAAATGGGAATTTAATAATTTTGACTTAAAGTGATATTTGACTTAAAAAAATTTTAAATTCATGATATTTAAGCTTTACAAGAATTGTGAAAAAAAAAAAAAAAAACTCCATAAGTCATAAGTCAAAAGTACCTAAATATAACTTCTAACTTAAAGCAGTTTTTTAACTTAAAGCCGACTTAAAGCCACGTTACACAAACACACCAAAAACTCCTTAAAGGAGCTTTTGGCTTTAAGTGCCCATAGCCAAACAGGCTCTAAGTAGGGTAACCTGTCAATCTATGATCATGCATGGGCCATTAGGCCAGAAGTGGATGATGTTACGAATACAGCAAAATATTAGTCTTTATTTTTGGCAGGAAAAATAAACATCATATACAAAGGACACCAAATTGTCTACAAAATTTTTAAAGAGCCTGACATGACCTGATTGTTAGAAAATGGAGTTTTTAGGGCATAATTATTTTATGTTCTTGATGTTAATTCCGGATTTTAACGATTGGAAATTGTTCCTTGATATGGGAACTTAAATTTTCATATATGGGTCTAAGTAATTTTCTTAGTGAAACCCATAGAGAAATGGAGTTGAAGTTAGTAGCTTGAATAAGCTTGAAATGAGAATGCGGCTTTATTTTAATATTATAAACATGCTGTCAAGAGTTGGACTATACTCCTTGTTAGTTACAGAGGCATGCCTGTACACATCTAATAATAAGCCTAATTGTTTGTAATGCTTTGCATTACTTACATGACCTCTTAACTGAGGGAACCTCTAGTTGTAGAGTTTCTGTTTGTATTGTACTTGTAGAAGGCATCAAATCCTAGTTGTGTAATTGTACAAATAGAGTCTAGAATAATGCTTGAAAGAAGTTCCAAGGTTCATGCCTCAAGCAAGGAGTTAAAGACTGTCAAATAATCACAGTTGGGATTTGAAGAAATGAAGAATTTGCCTAAGTACCAATTCGAGAAGTATATTTGTCTATTCGAGAAGTCCAGCATTCGAGAAGTCAGGGACTCGATATCTCAAGACACTATTCGATATCTCTGAATACACTGTTCGATATCTCATTCGATATCTCAGGGATTCGATATGTCTACTACTCTATTCGAGAACTCAAGAAGTCAACAAGTCAAGATGGTATTCGAGTTCTCAAAGAGTCAACAAGTCAAAGTTCCATTCGATATCTCAAGGACTCAGAAAGCTATTCGACAACTCGAGGATTCGATAAGTCAAACATTCTATTCGACAACTCAAGGAATCCTGATGGAAAAGAGCTATTCGAGAAGTGGTTCGATATGTCATTATAACAGTATTCGAGAACTCAGAGTTATCGATCAAGTCAATTCTAGTTCTCGAATTACTTACTTAGTCACTTCTCGAATACATTCTTGGAGACAAAATACTGAAGAAATTGTACAAGTCAGAAACCTGCAACAAGCCAATGCACTTTATGGACCACAATCTGTAACGTGCTCTGGAAAGCCTACAAGGAAGCTTGGAGAGATATAGAAGAGACAAGGAGCTAAAGAAGTGGATCTAAACAGGCTTTGCAAAGTCAAATCTGTAACCGTTTGGACACTTACTCAAAAAGGATAGACAGACTAGAAAGTAATTTGTTTAGCTACCTTATTTGCAGTAAGTGGGCGGTATCCATGTTCTATAAGGACACAGCCTCACTTCATGACTTAGTAACTTTTGTGAGTCTAGTTTTTCATACACTGTAAGCCATATCTCTCTGAGAAAAACGAAGCTGAGAATACTATCATTTGTATTCACAGATTGTAGCAACCTTTATCTAATAATACATTAGATTAAAGTGATATTGTGTCTTGTGTTGTTTATTTATCCGCACCTTCACTTCTACACACACAGGCACTTATCTGCTACATAGACTCAATCAAGAAAAGTTCAAGAATCCATTCACCCCCCCTCTGTATTCTTTTACCGTATTCAATACTCAACAAGTGGTATCAGAGAGGGCTGTTTATTCAAAAACAGAGAAACGATCATGAGTTCGAATACACCAAAGACTACAGGAACGGTGAAGGTCCCTAAGTTTGATAAAGAAAACTTCAACCTCTGGAAGATAAAGATGATGTTGTTCATTAAAGCCTCTCATCCCTTGTATCCTGAGATTCTCAAGAATGGTCCTTTTGTTCCACAACAAGAGATACTAGAGAAGACTGTTGGAACCATAACTATCCCAAGAGCTTATGAGGCCAAGGATCCATCAAAGTGGACAGAGTCAGAAAGGGAGAAGGTTGCTCTTGACAGCCACCTCATGTTGCTCATCATTGATTCCATGGACATGTCAATGTTTGCAAACATTGCATCATGCACGTCTGCTAAAGAGATGTGGGATCACATTGAGGTGTTGTGTGAAGGGACTGATGAGGTTAAGGAAAACAGGAAACAGATACTGGTCACACAGTATGAAGCTTTCATGGCACAGCCCAAGGAAAGCATCACTGAAATGTTTGAAAGGTTTCACAAGCTAGTTACTGAGTTGCAGATGAATGGAAAGGTTTACAGCACCAAGGAGTTAAATATGAAATTTCTGTTGTCTTCACCAAATCATCTGGAGCAAAGAGTCATTTCTATAAGAGAGAGAGATTTGAACAAAGTCACCTATGATGTGCTCTATGGAGTCCTAAAGACTCATGAACTTGAGTTGCTTCAGAAAAGGGCTATCCAAGCCAACCAAGGTAGGATGATAAACACATCATGTGCCTTGATTGTCAACAAATCCATTCTGGACCTAGAAGCATCTACAAGCCAACTAAGGATAGAGGAGGTGGCAGATGATGAAGAAACTGAAGCTGGGGTGAGTGAACCTGTTGAGGAAAAGGAGGAAGAAGAAGAAGAGTTTTACACTCTGGAAGAACTTGATGGGATGGAAAATACCTCATATGCCTTCATGGCCAGAAAATTTCCAAACATCAGATTTAAAAGAAATCAACCCTTCAAACCCAAAACTCAAAACCATTCAGCCAACAAGAACAAGGCACCTGTGAAACCAAACAGAAATAAGTTCAAAACCGGTTATGTGGATAGGTCATCTGTAAGGTGTTATAGATGCAATGACCTAGGGCATTTTGCCAGTGAATGCAAGAAGCCTAAAAAGAAGGATAGAGATTATCTTGAGCTAGAAGCTAAGTATGAGGCCCTTCTGAGAAAGCAGACACATGGTAAGGCCTACATAGCTGAAGGGAAGTGTTGGGATGATTCTGAGAGTGATGAAGAGGAACAAGAATTCTGCAACTATGCCTTGATGGCCAACTCCAAGGATGACTCATCTTCATCTGATTCTCAGGTACCATCTCTCACTACTATAGACATGTCTGTTTCTGAATACAAATGCATGATTGAACAATTATCTGTTGAAATGTTTAATATTCATACTAGTATGACTGCTGCTAATGAGGAGATTGCTAAACTGTCTACTAGAAATGAAATATTAACCAAAAAGAATGAGGAACTTGAGCTAACTACTATGCAAGTAGAAAACCTTAAGAAAGAAGTTGAATATTTGAAGAACAAGGTTTTATGTGCTAGTCAAGTAGAGAAGGCTCTTAGGGATGAATTAGCTGAGAATGAATTCAAACTTAAAACTTTCAAGAAATCATCTGGTTTAGTGCAATCCTACTGTGAGAAAATTGAAGCTAAACCCAAAGCAGCTATTGGACTTGACTATGACTCTCTCAAACAAAGGAAAGGCTATGCTGTCATTGAAGAGGACACAGCTGTTCATGAGAAAGTGCCTCACATTTTGAGAAAAACTGAAAATCCAATTTTTAAGGAATCAACATTTGAAATTGATGAGGATGCCTTACTCATCAAGCAAATGTTGAATGATGAGGATGAGGCACAATCTAGTGAACAGTAAGCATCCTCTAAGGGTGAGAGTGTCAAGTCAAAGACCAAGAAGCCAGTAGTTGATAGGCCAAGACCTATGAAGTTTGTTAAGTTTGTCTCAGCTGGGAAGAGTGAATCAGAAAAGGAAGTGACTAAAAGGAAACAGAACAGAAATGGCAAGTTAGGGATTAACAAGGATAACAACTATGCTTATATGCCTAATGCCCCTAGGAAAACTTGTCAGAACTGTTTCAGTACCAATCATCTAACTCATGCATGCAAGAAACCTGTTGGTAGTGTGTCTAAACCTTTCTATGATTGTTCTGTGCCTCTAAGTCATAGAGATGCACCTTTCTGTGATAAATTTGACTGTATGCCATGCAATATGAATGTTATGACTAGTTGTTTTAATTTAAGAAGGCAGTTCATTGATGGTTGTATCAGTCACAATTCTCACACACACTACACAAGGTCAAAGTCTTCAAGTCCTCCTAAAGCTAGGAAGGTACCTTTGTCACCTAAGTCTGAAACCTCAGGTTCTAAGACTTCCAAGAGTGACAAGAAGACTAACACTAAGAAAGTTGACAAGCATGTTGTTTATGATAAAACTGTCTCTAAGTCACATGGACCCAAACTTGTTTGGGTACCAAAGGAAAAGTAATACCTTTGTGTTTGCAGGGCAAAGAAAGTGAAAAGAAGGTCATGTGGATTTTGGACAGTGGATGCTCAAACCATATGACTGGTGATATGGCCCTGCTATCACAGTATGAGGAAAAGGCTGGCCCAATGGTTGCTTTTGGAGATGACAGCATGGGTAACACATTGGGATATGGCAAGCTGAAAGTTGGAAATGTCATTGAAGATGTAGCACTAGTCAAGGGGCTCAAGCATAATCTGTTAAGTGTTGGTCAGTTTACTGATAGAGGATTCAAAGTGAATTTTGACAAAGATGAATGTTTGATCACCCACAAGAAGACTGGTGATTTTGCTCTATCTGGAGTAAGGAAGGGAAGCCTGTTTGTAGCCAATATGGACTCTGCAAACAAGGACAAAATTTGTTGCTTTTACTCAAAAGCATCAAATGAAGATTGTTGGCTGTGGCACAAGAAACTATCACACCTGAACTTCAAGGCCATTAATTCTCTAGTCAAAAGAGAGTTAGTGAGAGGCATGCCCACACTTGAATTCTGCCAAGAAGGAGTGTGTGAGGCTTGTCAAAAAGGAAAAATGAAGAGATCAAGCCACAAGTCAAAGACAGTGACATCTGTAACCAAGCCACTACAACTTATCCATATGGATTTGTTTGGGCCTGTCAACATAATGTCACTTGGAAGAAAGAAGTATGCCCTGGTAATGGTTGATGATTTTTCAAGGTATACATGGGTGGAATTTCTGGCATCAAAAGATGAGGCTCCACAAGTAATTATTGAGCATATAAAGAAAGTTGACAAGGAAGAAAAGGCAAACGATGCAAGTGTGATTGCACTGAGGAGTGATAATGGAACAGAGTTCAGAAATGCCACACTTGAAGCATTCTGCAAAGAGAATGGCATTTTTCAGCAATTCTCAGCTCCAAGGACTCCACAACAAAATGGAGTTGTTGAGAGAAAGAATAGAACTCTAATTGAGGCTGCTAGAACAATGTTACTTGATGCAAAAATGCCTACATGTTTTTGGGCTGAGGCTGTGAGCACTGCATGCTATATTCAGAACAGAACCCTCATCAACAAAAACACTGGAAAGACACCTTACAACTTGATGACTGGAAAGAAGCCTACACTAAAGTATGTTCATACTTTTGGAAGCAAATGCTTTGTACTCAAGGATAATTCTGAATATGTTGGAAAGTTTGATGCAAAAGCATTTGAAGGAATTTTTCTTGGCTATTCTATGGAAAGAATTGCATACAAGGTTTATGTCATCAGTCAAAAGAAAGTTATGGAAAGCACAGATGTAACATTTGATGACAGCAAACTACCTGGACTAGAAGAAGCCAATGATGAAGACAAAGATCCATTGAAGTTTGATATTCTAGATGATTCTGATGAAGAGATTGAAACTGGAGTTGAAACTCAAGTTCAACATTCTCAAGTGAATAATGATACAAGAGAAGAATTTGTGCCAACCAATAGTGGAGAAACAAGCATCCAAGACACACCTGTGAGTAATGGCAACTTCACAGGGGGAGGAAATGAGGATGACCATGATGTGGATGATGAAGCAACATCAAGAATGAGAAATCAGGCTGAACACTCGAGGAAATGGGATAGATCACACACTGCAGATCAAATCATTGGAGATCCTAATGCAGGAGTAAGGACTAGGAGAGCAACTCAAAATGAGTGCCTCTATGGATGTTTTCTATCACAAGTTGAGCCTAATAAGAAACTTGATGATGCATTGTTGGATCCAGATTGGATTATTGCCATGCAAGAGGAGCTGAATCAATTTGAAAGGAACAAAGTATGGGAACTTGTGCCTGCACCAAAGAACAGAACCATTGTTGGAACAAAATGGGTTCTAAAGAATAAGATGGATGAAGATGGTGTAATAATAAGAAACAAAGCAAGGCTGGTTGCAAAAGGATACTCTCAACAGGAAGGCATTGATTATGATGAGACATTTGCCCCTGTTGCTAGATTGGAAGCCATTAGAATATTCTTGGCATTTGCTGCTCATTCAAACTTTAAAGTTTATCAAATGGATGTCAAGAGTGCATTTCTAAATGGAGAGTTGGAAGAAGAGGTTTATGTGCAACAACCACCTGGCTTTGAGGATCCACATTTCCCAGAATTTGTCTACAGATTGCTTAAGGCATTGTATGGACTTAAGCAAGCTCCAAGAGCATGGTATGATACTTTATCACAATTCCTTCTTGAAAATCAATTCACTCGAGGCACATTAGACAAGACACTGTTTTACAAGAAGCATGGTGATGATATGATCCTAGTTCAAATCTATGTGGATGATATCATTTTTGGTTCTACAAATGAGAAACTGTGTGAGAAATTCTCTAAACTCATGCAGAGCAGATATGAGATGAGTATGATGGGAGAGTTGACATTCTTTCTAGGGTTGCAAGTCAGTCAAAGGAAGGATGGTATCTTTATCAGTCAAACCAAGTACATCAAGGATTTATTGAAGAAGTTTGACTTGGAAGATTGTTCACCTGCCAAGACACCCATGGCCACTGCCACTAAATTGGATGAAGATGCTAAAGGCAAGAGAGTAGATATCTCAGTCTACAGAGGCATGGTTGGTTCTCTACTCTACCTCACTGCAAGTAGGCCAGACATCATGTTTGCTACATGCTTGTGTGCAAGGTTTCAATCAAATCCAAAGGAATCACATTTGATTGCAATAAAAAGGATCTTTAGATATCTGAAGGGCACTCCTAACTTGGGATTATGGTATCCTAAGGACACAGGGTTCAATCTGGTTGGTTATTCTGATGCTGATTATGCTGGATGCAGAGTGGATAGGAAAAGCACCTCAGGAAGCTGCCAGTTTCTTGGACAAAGGTTAGTTTCTTGGTATAGCAAGAAGCAACAATCTGTGTCAACTTCTACAGCTGAGGCTGAATACATAGCTGCTGGAAGTTGCTGTGCTCAAGTGCTTTGGATTAGAAATCAACTTAGAGATTATAGACTTGTGTTGGAAAGAATTCCAATCATGTGTGACAACACAAGTGCAATCTCTATAGTTGCCAATCCTGTCAATCATTCTAGAACAAAGCACATTGACATCAGATATCATTTCATAAGAGAACATGCAACTAATGGAACCATTGAGTTGCATTATGTCTCTACAGATAAACAACTAGCTGATATATTCACTAAGCCATTAGATGAAGCCACCTTCACAAGGTTGGTAAGTGAGATTGGAATGCTGAATTCTTCAGATTCTGGCTAAGTGAATACATCATCTAGATTGTTGCAGCAGTAAACACTTACTTTATCTAAATTCTCAATATTTTTGGAGTAAGTGTTGGCTGAAATATGATTTATAAATATTTCAAATCTGTTGTATATGTTAAAAATCATATTCCTATTAACTTAAAATTTCTATGAAATTTTGAGAAAATCACTATTTAATTTGCTAGGATATTTTTCAATGAATATGTCTGGTAAATTTTAAAAGATAGTGAAAATCAAATTTTTATGAGTGATGGGTATAGTTCGATAAGTCAGACTTCTCGAATGATTCACTATTCGACATCTCTAATAAGTCTCATTAGAGTACTCTTGAGTTCTCGAATAGAGTCTTTCTGAGATATCGAATAGAGGAATTCTTGACTTCTCGAATATAGCAACTGAGTTCTCGAATGACTGAGTTCTCGAACACTATATTTGAGTTCTCGAATCATTTGAAAAGGCTGAATTCTCGCTGAATTTTAACCGATTTTGGACTTTTTGTCTAAAAGTTTAATTCACTCATAAAAACACATATTATTTAATTTAGAATTATTTCTAAGTTAGATAACTGCCAGCTGTGAGTTTCTATCTGCTTGAGTTATCGATTAAGCCATTCTTGACTTCTCGAATAGTTGTTTTCTACTTCTCGAATGCCTGACTTGTCGATACAAAACTTTCTGCTAATCGACAATTCAAGTACTTCATACTTATACAATTTCACATCTATTCGATTCATTTCATTCGATTTCTCAAGCATCTACACTCTCAAAACCCCTGAAACCCTAGCTACGAAAAGCCAAATTTCTTCTTCAACCTTCAATTTCTTTCCTCTCTTCTACACAAATGGCAACAGTAAAGTTTAACACCAACTTCATCGCACTCACTAGTGATGTTGAAGCACCCAATGCCAATTTCAAGTGCTTTGTGAAATGGATGGCTGAGTCGTATATCAAGGATGCACTCTCTGCCAACCCAACTCTATATCTAGATATTTTGGAACAATTCTGGAGTACTGCTACTGTGGAGGTTGTAGCCCTGGAAAACGCAATTACTTCATATGTCATCTACTGCAAGGTTCAAAATGAGGAAATCACTATCACTACTACAGACATGAACCAAGCACTAGGCCTACAACAAGAGTCATTTGACAGAATGGCCACTAATGCAGAGTTGGAGGAATTCTTTGAGTTCATAAACTACTCAGATGGGATTAACCTTGGAAAGCTAAACAGAAAGAATCTGAGAAAGGAGTGGAGTTATGTGTTTGCAACTCTTCTCCAAGTCTTCACTGCCAGGAAATCAAGCTTTGACCAAATCAGTGCACCTGTGCAGCAAATTGGATATGCTTTGGCCTATGGAAAGAAAATTGATGTTGGCCAAATCATACTTCAAGAATTATATGGGAGACTTGGTAAGAACACAACCAAGAGAGGTACTGATATTTTCTTCCCTCGCTTTATTCAATCTGTAATTAATTATAAAAATGCTTCATTGATTGAATTGCCTGGGATTGATAAAAATAAAATAGGCTATCCTAAGTCCATGACCAAACTCATTTTTGGTAATTTGGAGACTAGGAATGATGTGGATGTAAGACTGAACATAACTCCCCACATGGAGAGTTTGTTTAAGACTTATCCCCACAACATGCCAACATTTGATGCAAAATCCAAGTTAGCACAGCCCAAGCAAGTAGAACAAAATGCTAACCCAGGGCCTGCTAACCAACCCTCTCAACCAAACACTCTACCACATACTGAGCCAACTGCATCATCCTCTCAAAAGGGTGATGTTAGTAAAAAGAAGAGAAAGGAAGTAATGTCTGCACCATTGAATATCTTGTCTGAAGCAGCATTAGCTGTTGAATTAGGTCTAGGAAGTGAGGAACCTGAGTTACCCTTACACAGGACAAAGAAGAAGAAAACTAAGACCACCTCTTCAGTCACACAAATGGCTGAAGTTGTAAAATCAGGGGCACACAGCTCACTAGGTGTATCCTCTCAACAGGGTGCACCTATAGAATCAAGCATCCTCCCCAATGCACCTTCTTGTATAGAGTCAGCACATGGGAGTGATAAGGCTGGCACAACACTGAGTGGAGAGCACATCACATTTGAAACTCCCTCTATCTCTCAGGGGGAGTTGCCAAAATCTACTCTTAATCACACTTCTCTTCCAGAATCTAACTCTGAAATTTCTTTGGAACCTGCAACTCAGGCAACTGAGATGCAAGGTATTGATCATCAAGAATTCTTTTCTCTTGATGAGCCAATAATTTCAAGTGACTTAGTGCATGACACTTTGTTCACCACTCAGAACCCACATTTAGATGGTGAGGGAATGCATGCTGAGGCATCTCCTAATGACACCATCACAAACACAGAGGTTCCACTAGTTTTTACTAGAGACTCTGTGCCTGTGTCAACTGTTGGTGTAATTCATCCCACTTCTGTGGTGACACCAGTAGTAGAGTCAATCCATCCGGTTACAGAAGTTGCATCTGTAACTGAGGAGTCTAGCCTGCCTAGCTCTAGCTCTGACTTCATGTCAAAATGGCTGAAGCCTGTGCAACATGACAGTGCTTCAGGATCAGGGTCTGTTCCACAACAATTGACGGTTGAAGCACTCCAAAGCTTAATTGTGGATCAGATTCCTGAGTTCACAAAGATTGCTCAGAACCTTCTCACTGCGGACATGCCTAATCCAGACTACGAGGCTATTCTGTTATGCCATAGGGATGATGTGGAAGTACAGAAGTCAAAGATCATTGATGATGCTGAGAGAGATGGCAACATAGATGCCTGGTTGCAAGGAAAATATGATATTACTCTCGATGAAGCACTTCAGTATCTCAGGGAGGAATACATCACTTCACTGGGCTCCAATGCAAAATCCCTGTCATCTGGTGAAGTGTATGAAGCTATAAATGATTCCTACAAGGGTTTCCTCAAGGCTGCACACTATCTTGGCAAGGGAGTCAAAACTGAAGTCAACAAGGTGTGTGACAAGACAGCCACTTCAGTAGCAGAAGTCAAGAGGGCCTTTGATGCTAAGTTTCCTCAACTAGAGAGTGTGGTCAAGGATATCAAACACTGCAACTCTACTTGCACCAAGATGGACAATGGGCTAGCTCTGCTAAAGGATACTGTCACAGGTCTGGGGCATCAATTTCAAAATCTATCTGACCAGACTACAGATGCCAATGCCATGTTGAGGATAATGTTCAAGAATCTTTATGGAGATAGGCTAGTGACTGATGTCCCTGTGCATGAACTGTCTAAATATGAAGTGAAGAGGCTGCAGGATCAATCTTTATCTGGTTTCAAGGCCAATGAGTTATTCACTAAGGTGGACACTCTTGAACAGGAGGTAGCTACTCTCACCAAAACCAATGCTCATCTTACAGAAAAGGTTGCACTGCTAAATGATCAGTTGGACACTCAAGCATCCACCACAGCTGATGTCCTTCTGCATCAACAATCCATGTTAGCTGCAATGATGAAGCATATGGGTCTCCCTCTACCTGATGAATCTTCAATCCCAAAGGACATTTCTACAGCCTCTGTGCCTGACAACAAGCCTAAGGGGGAGAAGAAGACAAGGAACTCAAATGCAAAGGGGGAGAAAGGTATAATAATAAAAGAGGGTGGTCAACAAAGGGCTTCAAAGTCTCTACCAAATGTGCCTGGCAAAGGAAAATCCAAAGTGGATGAGCCTCCATCTATCTTGCCAGTTGTCACTCTACCAACTGTGCACATCACTACTCCAGGAGGACAGAAGCAATCCATAACCACCACAGTGGTTGCAGGAAGTATGCCATCTGACAAACCTCCAACCTCTATATCTGAGAGTGCCAAGCCTGTAGAAGTTAAAGTTGTTACTGAGGCCAAGCTACAAGAGGTTGCTAACTCCAATGTTTATCATGATAAAGCCTTCTTGGAGTTTCTGAAAGCCACAAGGGAACAGGTTGGTGACACTCAGTTCTATCTGAGGGAGTTGAAGAAGCAGATTGATTGCATCACTGTCATTCCTAAGAAAGTCAATAATCTGTGGATCAAGGAGATAGCGATGATATCCAAATTGAAGATATGGCATCTAACATACAAGACTCTACAAGAACTGAAACACTCAGAGATAGATGCCATACTCGAGCTTATAGAAAAGAAGAATGAGAACAACAAAAGTCTGTTTGATGACTTGAGGAATGACCAACCTTCAAGGCTACCAGAAGTGATCAAGAAGCCATGGACAATCATTTATCAGTCTGGCACCAGAATTGAAGATATCAAGCAATTGGTCATTCCCCATGATCTCACCACCAGAAATCACAGACTGATCATTGCTATCATTGATCAATTACAGAAGAAGGTTGGAGCCAGAAATGCTGAAGAAACTGAGGCACTGCACATCCTCAGAACCTATATTGCAACTGGTGAAATTCCAGAGATGGCTCAACCTAGGAGAAATAAAAATGATGATTCTGAAGACAAAGGTGATGGGAGGAGAAGACATCACAGGAGAGATAAGGGTGATGAAGACAAGAAGAAAAAGGGAGACAAGGATAAAAAGGATGATGATGACCAAGGTAAAACATATGAGAGAAAGAGTGGAAGACAGCAAGCCTTAGGCACTGCTAGCAGTAACCTCACCACAACACAAGACTCTAGGTCTAGGGTGAATACTGTTAGTAGTGACCTACCAAAATCTACATCTATGGCTTCTGCAACTGTCTTACCACCTCAAGAAGAGAAGAAGATTCAAGACAAGAAACCATGTGTATGTTTCAGAAAGCAATCTGCTAATGGAATACTACTATGGTCTACCAACAAAGGTCAAAGATTTCTGCCAAGCAATCATGTCAAGAGGATGAAATTTAAACATGCTGCAAGGAGAGTGAAGCTATCCAAATCTAGAGCCCTAACAATCATTCCAGGATTGAAACTCCAGCCACTTGATGAAGACTTTGATGAAGAGCAACTGCAATTTCTAAGAGCTCAAAAGATATGATATGCTGCAATTGTGGATGACCACCTTGAAATCAAGTACACTGATGGGAAAGAAATGAAATTCAAACAAGGGGGTTGTCAACATTGGGGTAAATTGTATGAGATAGAAAGAATCATTGCATTGCTGGATTCTAAAGACAAGGTGGAGAAAGTATGGAAGCTGGAATTGATTGACTTTGTGAAAATGAAGAAAGATTATGCTGAGAAGATAAGAAAGGGCTGCTATGAGAAATGGTTAGAAAGGGAGAAAGAAATTGATAGACTGGAGATTGAAGCAGAAAAGCTAAGGGCAAAGGGATTGTGTAGAGTTCAGTTTGATCCCTATGTGGTGAAGTATAGGAGAAGAAATGGAGCCAATGTCAATATAAGAATGGACCTACTCAGTCACTATCCTGCCAACATTCTGAAGCCAGTGCTTGAAGATTTCAAAAACTCTATTATGATTGAAGAATTGGATGCTATGACAGAAATCATGAGAGCAGTAGATGAGATTACAAGAAAGGAGAAAGAAAGGAAACAGAAAGCATATGATGATCTACAAGCCAAAGCAATGGAGATGCAATCAAAAGAAAATGGCTAGTACCTCATCATACTGTAAGAGTATTTATCTTGTAATTTCATTTATGTGTTCAATCAAAATACATACCTGTACTTTTAAAGTTTTGTCTTTATGTATGTTAGGCTTGTTATCAGACATGAAATTGTGACTAAGGGTCTCACTCACAATTTGGGGGAGATTGTTAGTTACAGAGGCATGCCTGTACACATCTAATAACAAGCCTAATTGTTTGTAATGCTTTGCATTACTTACATGACCTCTTAACTGAGGGAACCTCTAGTTGTAGAGTTTCTGTTTGTATTGTACTTGTAGAAGGCATCAAATCCTAGTTGTGTAATTGTACAAATAGAGTCTAGAATAATGCTTGAAAGAAGTTCCAAGGTTCATGCCTCAAGCAAGGAGTTAAAGACTGTCAAATAATCACAGTTGGGATTTGAAGAAATGAAGAATTTGCCTAAGTACCAATTCGAGAAGTATATTTGTCTATTCGAGAAGTCCAGCATTCGAGAAGTCAGGGACTCGATATCTCAAGACACTATTCGATATCTCTGAATACACTGTTCGATATCTCATTCGATATCTCAGGGATTCGATATGTCTACTACTCTATTCGAGAACTCAAGAAGTCAACAAGTCAAGATGGTATTCGAGTTCTCAAAGAGTCAACAAGTCAAAGTTCCATTCGATATCTCAAGGACTCAGAAAGCTATTCGACAACTCGAGGATTCGATAAGTCAAATGTTCTATTCGACAACTCAAGGAATCCTGATGGAAAAGAGCTATTCGAGAAGTGGTTCGATATGTCATTATAACAGTATTCGAGAACTCAGAGTTATCGATCAAGTCAATTCTAGTTCTCGAATTACTTACTTAGTCACTTCTCGAATACATTCTTGGAGACAAAATACTGAAGAAATTGTACAAGTCAGAAACCTGCAACAAGCCAATGCACTTTATGGACCACAATCTGTAACGTGCTCTGGAAAGCCTACAAGGAAGCTTGGAGAGATATTGAAGAGACAAGGAGCTAAAGAAGTGGATCTAAACAGGCTTTGCAAAGTCAAATCTGTAACCGTTTGGACACTTACTCAAAAAGGATAGACAGACTAGAAAGTAATTTGTTTAGCTACCTTATTTGCAGTAAGTGGGCTGTATCCATGTTCTATAAGGACACAGCCTCACTTCATGACTTAGTAACTTTTGTGAGTCTAGTTTTTCATACACTGTAAGCCATATCTCTCTGAGAAAAACGAAGCTGAGAATACTATCATTTGTATTCACAGATTGTAGCAACGTTTATCTAATAATACATTAGATTAAAGTGATATTGTGTCTTGTGTTGTTTATTTATCCGCACCTTCACTTCTACACACACAGGCACTTATCTGCTACATAGACTCAATCAAGAAAAGTTCAAGAATCCATTCACCCCCCCTCTATATTCTTTTACCGTATTCAATACTCAACACTCCTGTAAACTCTCGAGAGTAAACTTGCTGTCATGAAACAAAGTTGCTGTCAGGAAGGTAAAACTTGCTGTCATGAACAAGGTTGCTGTCAGGAAGGATAAACTTGCTGTCATGAATAAGGTTGTTGTCAGGAAGGTAAAACTTACTGTCAGGAACAAGGTTGCTGTCAGAAAGTAAACTTACTGTCAAGTTCAAACTGATGACAGTTACTTTAAAGATGCTGTCGGGTCTTGTTGACAGTAACTTCTGCGTGGTTTTGACAGTAAAGTCTGAGTGTTTATTCTATTAATTGGAAGTCATAATGTGGATAAATATATAACGTAACTGTTACGATTTATTTAATATAAAATCAGGGAGTTACAATATTAATTGGGTGGCATCAGTTACGTTTAGCCTCTAGTATAAATAGAGACCTAAGCTACTGATTGTTTGATACACTGAATATACTGTCCACACCATACATTCTCTGTTCTCTCTATACACTCTGTTCTCCCTTTATATTCTGTACTCCACCAGTAGGTTTTTCTGGCGACTGAGGTGCTAGTCGAAGTCGAGTTTTCTGGTGACTGTGACCATCTAACTCGGAGCTGTTTTATCCTGGAAGAATATTGCCAAGTCCTGACACAGTGTAAGTGGGGGCAATTATCTCTTCAAGAACAATCAGGACTTCTTTGCAAGGCCTGGTGACTCAGCTGATTATTTCTTATTTGATACCTGCATAGCTATGGCTTCTGGTATGATTTCTTATCTTCCTTTGTTCTATCAGTTACTGATTTGCATGTGTTTTACCTTCGTGTTTTGTTTCGTTAATTGTTTGCTTGGCCTTGGCTTGTTAAATACGATATATAACTGCCTCTATGTTGCTGTAGCAGTCAATATTCCCAACATTCTTGAAGAGATAATTCGTTATATAGTATTTAGCATAATGGTTAACGAGAGTGAGATTCCTGCTAGTGGTAGTTCGGTTGCATCTGTTGGGGTCATTGATTGGACCACTTATAGTTTTCCACAACCCGTTGAATTGACTGGTTTGCCTGAGAAATTCAATGGGGGCGTTGGCTTTTCTCGTTGGCAGAAAAGGATGAAGTTGTGGTTGACTGTAAAGGGTCTATGGCCTGTTGTGGAATATGAGAAGCCAGTTGTGGATCAAGAGAAGGCTGAATCAGTTAAGAGTTATGCGAAGTGGGCTGAGAAGGATGGGGTTGCTAGGGCAGCAATTCTGGTTGCTCTAACCAACACATTGTTTGATGTGTACTCTTCTGATGCCTACACCGCAAAACTCTTATGGGAGAAGCTGGACCAGACACACAATACTGACTCACAAGGTCTGGAAAAGTATTCTGTGGCTAGGTTCCTTGATTTCAAGCTGGTGGACAATAAGTCCATGACGGAGCAAGTGCATGATTTCGAGATGATAGTGCATGCTTTGAAGGAGTCTGGAATGGACCTCACCGAAACGTTTAAGGTGATGAGTGTGATTGAAAAGCTTCCAAAATCTTGGGAAGAGTTCTCTCTCTCCCTGAAAAGACAGAAAGGAGAGATCACCTGGACCAACCTTATGCTGGACATCTCGGTGCAAGAACAACACAAGTCCAAACAGGGACATGTGATGCCAACTGAGCATGGAAGTTTGAAGATAAATGTAGCTACTGTAGGACAGAAAAGGAAGGCTGTCTCTAAGAAGGGTAATAGTAGTAAACCTAAGAATGACAAGGATAAGGCCAAGAAACCAAAGGCAAACAAACCATGTTGGTCTTGTGGGCAGGTTGGACACTGGAGTAAGGACTGCCCTACAAAGAAAGCGAAGAAAGCCGAGGGGGTAGCTCAAGCGAATGCTGTGCTTGGAACCTCAAGTGGGCCTGTAGCGAACATGGTTGTTGGTGAGGCTTTGGCTTCTGAAACCAACGTAGACCGGTATGTTACCTACAACCCTGTACTATTTTCCACTTATCTGTCAAATGAATGGTTGATTGATACTGGAGCTAATGTGCATATTTGTGCTGACATTAGTTTATTTGTATCTTATCAACAGAGTCATAGCTTGACAGTGACGATGGGGAACGCAAGTGCTGCTCAAGTACATGGAGTAGGAAACGTGGACCTGAAGTTTCCTTCGGGACGTATTCTATCCCTGACGAGAGTGCATCATGTTCCCGACATGCGTAGAAATATAATAAGTGGTAGTTGTTTAGTAGCTAATGGCTTTGAAGTTTCTCTCAAATGTAATAAAGTAGTTCTTATTCATACTGGTACATTTTTTGGCAAGGGTTACTTGTCGAATGGTTTATTTGTGATAAATGCTGAACCCGTTTTGGGTGGATTGATTAATAATATTACTCCTTCTGTTAATTGTATTGAATCTTCTGATTTATGGCATGCTAGACTTGGTCACTTAAATTTTGGTGCTCTTAAAAATATGATGAACTTAGAGTTGATTCCAAAACACACTATAGAAAAGAATTCTAAATGTCAAGTATGTGTGTCTGCTAAACAAATAAGGAAACCTTTTCATAATATTGTTAGGGATTCAGACTTGTTAGATTTAGTACACACTGATATTTGTGAATTTGGTGGTGTGTTGATTAAGGACCAGTTTAGATACTTCATTACCTTTATAGATGATAGTAGTAGATACTGTTATGTTTATTTACTTAAACATAAGGATGAAGCACTTAGTAAATTCATTATATATAAAACTGAAGTAGAAAAACAAACTAGTAAGGTACTTAAACGGTTGAGATCTGATAGAGGTGGTGAGTATACGAGTAACGCTTTTAATGAATTTTGTGCAAACAATGGTATAGTTCATGAAGTTACCCCACCATACACACCTGAGTCTAATGGGGTTGCTGAGCGAAAGAATAGAACATTTAAAGATATGATTAATAGTATGCTTATTAATTCTGGGTTGCCTAAATACATGTGGGGAGAAGCTCTGAATACGGCTTGCCATATTCTGAATAGAGTCCCTCTGAAGCACATGGATAAGACACCCTATGAGTTATGGAAGAGCAAGAAGACTAGTCTTAAGTATCTTCGTGTGTGGGGGTGCCTTGCTAAGGTACTTATCCCTGAACACAAGAGAAAGAAACTAGGTCCGAAGACTGTTGATTGTATCTTTCTAGGCTATCTTGAGACCACTACAGCTATGAGATTTTTAGTATTAAAATCTGACATAGATGGTATAGTGGCAAACACGATAGTTGAGTTTCGTGATGCTACATTCTTTGAGGATGTCTACCCTATGAAGACTGGTATGTCTCAAGATACTTCTAATGAAGATCCTACTCACACATCAAGTTCTATTCCTGATCATGTGGAAAAGATGACAGATGTGGGGGCGGAACCTAGTAGTAGCTCTACTCCTAAGGAGGTAGAGGAACCACGAAGGAGTAAGCGTGCAAAGGTAGTCAAGGATTTTGGAAGTGATTTTATCACTTACAATGTCGAGGATGAACCTTTAACTTTCCGACAAGCTATGGATTCTTCAGAGTCTAGGCACTGGAAGGGCGCTGTAAAGAGTGAAATTGACTCTATTGTTTCTAACGGAACATGGGAGTTAGTTGATCTCCCTCCTGGGTGTTCTACTATCGGGTGTAGATGGATTTTTAAAAGGAAGTTGAACCCTGACGGATCAATAGATAAGTACAAAGCTAGACTGGTAGCTAAGGGTTTTAAGCAAAAGGAGGGCATTGATTACTTTGACACATACTCTCCAGTAGCTAGAATGATAACAATTCGAATGCTAGTAGCATTGGCTTCCGTACATGGTCTTATCATCCATCAAATGGATGTAAAGACAGCTTTTCTTCATGGTGAACTTGAAGAAGAGATTTATATGGATCAGCCTGAGGGATTTGTTGCATCTGGTAACGAAAGGAAAGTATGTAAGTTGATCAAATCCATCTATGGTTTGAAACAAGCTCCTAGGGATTGGCAAAAAGTTTGATAAAACTATAGTGCCGTTCAGTTATGATATTAATGATAGTGACAAGTGTGTCTACACCAAAGTTAAAGGTAGTGAGTGTGTCATTTTGTACCTATATGTAGATGACATATTACTGTTTGGAACCAATATTGAGATTATTAACGAGACAAAAGCTTTCTTGAAAAGGCACTTTGAAATGAAGGATATGGGTGAGGCTAGTGTGATTCTTGGTCTCAAACTGACACAGTCAGCTGAGGGAATAACTTTATCGCAGTCTCATTATATAGAGAAATCTATACTTGAGAAATATGGTTATTCACAGTGTAGAATTGCTAGTACACCCTATGATCCTAAAGTTGCCCTTGTCAAGAATACTTCAGGAGTACCTGTGTCTCAGTTAAGGTATTCTCAGATTATAGGGAGTTTGCAGTATCTTGTTAACTGTACTAGACCAGATATTTCATATTCTGTGTCTAAGTTGGCTAGATATACAAGCTGTCCAAACAGAACTCATTGGGATGCTCTTGATAGAGTACTTAGATATCTGAAAGGCACAATGTACCTTAGTTTACACTATAGGAGATTTCCTGGTGTACTTGAAGGGTACAGTGATGCAAGTTGGATAGCTAAGAAGTCTGGTTCCAATGGAGTGACTGGATACGTGTTCACTTTAGTAGGTGGAGTAATATCCTGGAAGTCGACAAAACAAACTATAGTTACTCGGTCTACTTTTGAGGCTGAGTTGTGTGCACTTGATGCCACGGGAACGGAGGCTGAATGGTTACACGGACTTATGTCCGCGATACCTATAGTAAGTAGACCTCTTCCTGCGTTTGCTATTCATTGTGATAGTAAAACAACTATCGACAAGATTAGCAGTAGAAAGTATAATGCTAAAACAAAGAGACACATCCAAGTTAGACTAAAGTCTATAAGGGGTTTAGTGTCTGATAGGATTATAGCTGTAGAGTTCATAGGAACTCAGAATAATATAGCTGATCCTTTAACTAAAGGACTGGAACCTGCAGTAGTCCTTAAGTCAAGGTTGGGGATGGGGCTGTCAACCCATCATAGTTCATCATCAGTGGGAACCCAATACACATGAGAGGAGATCCCTTGAAGTGTATTCAATGTGGTAATAACAAGCTGTAAGGATGAATTGGTAGTACCTTTGCTACATAGATGATACTGTTTGTATCTGAGTCTATCCCCTGTAAACCTAGAAGGTACTGATACTGCTAGATAGCAAGAGTTATTATAACTCTGAATGGGGTCAAGTCATTTGACGAGATGGTAGCAGTACATCTCTGGAGATGCCCAGCTAAGCGAATGTAATTGTGTGGTCGCAATTAGAGGGAAGGGTTATTCCTTGAAACATTCGACGAACAGGATCGAGACAAGACCATTAATGTCTCAAAGCCGTAGATTGGCACCATAGCCTTTGATTTGTCGTCGTCTATGGAACATGATTACATCAAACGGATTAAGATTCAAGGTGAAACATTCCATCTGAATCCGGTAGTCATCGAAGTAGGGGACTTAGGAGGGTTCAAACCCGGAAGGGTACCAACTCTGAAAAACAAGTCATGATGGAAAACCTGGAGCATTTCTGTATGGATTTGTGGGGGATTGTTAGAAAATGGAGTTTTTAGGGCATAATTATTTTATGTTCTTGATGTTAATTCCGGATTTTAACGATTGGAAATTGTTCCTTGATATGGGAACTTAAATTTTCATATATGGGTCTAAGTAATTTTCTTAGTGAAACCCATAGAGAAATGGAGTTGAAGTTAGTAGCTTGAATAAGCTTGAAATGAGAATGAGGTTTTATTTTAATATTATAAACATGCTGTCAAGAGTTGGACTATACTCCTGTAAACTCTCGAGAGTAAACTTGTTGTCATGAAACAAAGTTGCTGTCAGGAAGGTAAAACTTGTTGTCATGAACAAGGTTGCTGTCAGGAAGGATAAACTTGCTGTCATGAATAAGGTTGCTGTCATGAAGGTAAAACTTACTGTCAGGAACAAGGTTGCTGTCAGAAAGTAAACTTACTATCAAGTTCAAACTGATGACAGTTACTTTAAAGATGCTGTCGGGTCTTGTTGACAGTAACTTTTGCGTGGTTTTGACAGTAAAGTCTGAGTGTTTATTCTATTAATTGGAAGTCATAATGTGGATAAATATATAACGTAACTGTTACGATTTATTTAATATAAAATCAGGGAGTTACAATATTAATTGGGTGGCATCAGTTACGTTTAGCCTCTAGTATAAATAGAGACCTAAGCTACTGATTGTTTGATACACTGAATATACTGTCCACACCATACATTCTCTGTTCTCTCTATACACTCTGTTCTCCCTTTATATTCTGTACTCCACCAGTAGGTTTTTCTGGCGACTGAGGTGCTAGTCGAAGTCGAGTTTTCTGGTGACTGTCACCATCTAACTCGGAGCTGTTTTATCCTGGAAGAATATTGCCAAGTCCTGACACAGTGTAAGTGGGGGCAATTATCTCTTCAAGAACAATCAGGACCACTACAAGAATTTTGCTATCAGACGACACTCATCAGACAACGCTTCGACGAAAAAGCGTTGGCTGAAAATTTCACACAACGGTTTTTTTTTCAAGCTTTTCGTTGTATTGTCTGATAATGAACCTAACGACAGTTTTAAAAAGTGTCGTCTGACAGATCAAAATAGACATCTGTTTTACAACGGTTTTTGAAAGTAGTGTTGGCTAACAGTTTGTCTTACAATGGTTATGAAAACCGTTGTAAAACTTAGACAACTGTTTTTATCAGATATTGCTTCAAAAGTAGTCACACAACGGTGGCTAAATACTATTGTCTGATTTTAACAACGCTTTTTGAAAGCATTGTCTGAAGAAACTTCAAACAATGCTTTCAAAAAACGTTGTTAAAATCAGACAAGTGTTTTGATAGACGTTGTATAAATGTAATCAGATAATGGTTTATACAAGCATTTTATAAATAAACCGTTGTCTCATGTGACAGCACGTGATTGGTGGAAAATCTTTCACCTGGATTGCTGAGGTGGCGAAATAAGAGCCCTTGATTGAAATGAGATTAGATATTAGCCGTTAGATTAAGAAAATATATATACATGTTCACACAACGGTTTTGTATATAAAACCGTTGTCTTCAACACTTTCAGACAAGCTTTTTCAAATTTAAACTGTTGTCATAAACTTATCTATACAATAGTTTTACAAATAAACCGTTGTCTGATGTGACAGCACGTGATTGGTGGAAAATCTTTCACCTGGATTGCTGAGGTGGCGAAATAAGAGCCCTTGATTGAAATGAGATCCGATATTAGCCGTTAGATTAAGAAAATATTAGCTGTTATCAGACAATGGTTTATTATGTTAATTTATATTTATGTTAAAAAAAACATGACTAGTGTCAGACAACGGTATCTTTATAACATATCGTTGTCTGAAGCTTCACATTACAACTATATTTGTTAAAATACCGTTGTCTGTTATCAGACAACGGTTTATTTGTCCAAAATCGTTGTCTAGTATCACTCGAGACAATGGTATTTGACAAATAACCACTTCGTTTAGCAAGATCACTTCGTTTATTAAATATTAAATTTTACAAACCAAATTAATTTTTTATTTTTTGAAAATTTGTGAATATCATTATATTAGATATATCTTAACATTCGTACGGTTGGATCGTAGAGAAATAGTTTTTAAAAAATAGAAACAATAATCAGTGACAAAGCACGAGTTATGGGTATTAGTCAATATACTAGTGATCTACTAAGATCTCCAACCAAATTAATTTTTTATTTTTTGAAAATTTGGGAATATCAATATATTAGATATATCTTAACATCCGTATGTTTGGATCGTAGAGAAATAATTTTTAAAAAATAGAAACAATAATCAGTGACAAAACACGAGTTACGGGTACTAGTCAATATACTAGTGATCTATTAAGATCTCCAACCAAATTAATTTTTTATTTTTTGAAAATTTGGGAATATCAATATATTAGATATATCTTAACATCCGTACGGTTGGATCGTAGAGAAAAAGTTTTTAAAAAATAGAAACAATAATCGGTGACAAAGCACGAGTTACGGGTACTAGTCAATATACTAGTGACAAAGCACGAGTTATTTTTTCCCAACACTAAAATGAGTGTTTATTAACATCCGTACAATTCGATCGTCGAAGAAATCATCCAAAAAAATTATCTAGTGCATCTGGATCGTGCCCCGTAACAGGAAGCACCACTTTTACTACGTTTTTGTTAAAATCTCTTACAACCGGACCTTTTTATTTTTGATTATTTTTTCCCAACACTAAAATGAGTGTTTATTAACATCCGTACGGTTCGATCGTAGAGAAATAGTTTTTAAAAAATAGAAATAACAATGAGTGACAAAGCACTAGTTACGAGTACTAGTCAATGTACTATTGATCTACTAGATCTCCAACCAAATTAATTTTTCATTTTTTGAAAATTTGGGAATATCAATAAATACGATGTATCTTGGCAATCGTACCGTTGAATCATCGAGAAATATTTTTTAAAAAATAGAGAAAATAATCTGTGATAAGTACTAGTTACGACTACGAGTCAATTTAGTAGTTTTGTACTAAGATCCCAAACCAAATTAATTTTAGAAATTTTAGAAAATTCTAAAATTTAAATTTATTATATATTTATATATATATATATATTAATAGAAAACTAATTAATTTAATATCTCACAAATGAAAATTATTTTAACACAAACTCACGCCTTTTTTACTTCCCAAATATGTCAAAATTAGTAACCGACATCGATCGCTTTTATATAAAAGCCACCAAAAATTTTAATTTTATTATATATATATATATATTAATAGAATGCTAGTCAATTTAATATTTCACAAATAAAAATTATTTTATAAAATTAGTAAAAAAATTACTTTATAAAAGATTTTAGGGCTCTTTTGAAAAATAAATAAGAAAAAGTAAATTTTTGCACATTTACTTTTGTTAAGAAAGACTATTTGCAATTTTACTAAACTAAGTTTCAAATTGCAAAAATACTAACCCTAATTCTCCCCCTCCCCCTTCCCCCAATTTCTCTCTCCTCCCCCTGATAACACACACGCCGTCGACTTTTTTTTTTTTTTTTTTTTTTTTTTTTTTTTTTTAAGGTGGTGGCTATTTTGGTGGATTTAGGTTTCCTGGCCCCGCAGGGGCAAATTCAACTAAATTTGCAACTAATTGCAACTGAATGCAACTAAATTTCTGATTTCAAGTTCCATTTGTCAGTTGGCATTTTCGACCTCATTTTTGAACTCTAATATATATATATATATATATATATATATATATATATATATTTAAGAAGGGTGATATTTTGGTGGATTTAGGTTTCCTGGCCCCGCAGGGGCATATTCAACTAAATTTGCAACTAATTGCAACTGAATGCAACTAAATTTCTGATTTCAAGTTCCATTTGTCAGTTGGCATTTTCGACCTCATTTTTGAACTCTAATATATATATATATATATATATATATATATATATATATTTAAGAAGGGTGATATTTTGGTGGATTTAGGTTTCCTGGCCCCGCAGGGGCATATTCAACTAAATTTGCAACTAATTGCAACTGAATGCAACTAAATTTCTGATTTCAAGTTCCATTTGTCAGTTGGCATTTTCGACCTCATTTTTGAACTCTAATATATATATATATATATATATATATATATATATATATATATATATATATATAATAGAGTTCAAAAATGAGATCGAAAATGACAAATGAAAAATGGAACTTGAAATCAGCAACTTAATTTCTGATTTCAGTTGCATTCAGTTGAATATGCCCCTGCGGGGCCTTGCAACCCAAATCCACCAAAATCACCCAAACCAATAATATGTAGTTGCAACTAGTTGTAACTAGTTGAAAGTAGTTGAAAATAGTTGCATTCAGTTGAAAACAGTTGAAAATAGTTGATTTGGTTGAATATTGCCCCTGGCGGGGCCTTGGAAACCAAAATCACTCAAACCAATAATATGTAGTTGCAACTAGTTGAAAGTAGTTGAAAATGGTTGCAACTAGTTGAAAATATTTGAAAACAGTTGAAAATAGTTGATTTGGTTGAATATTGCCCCTGGCGGGGCCTTGGAACCCAAAATCATTTAGTTGAATATTGCCCCTGGCGGGGCCTTGCAACCCAAATCCACCAAAATCACCCCACCTTTTTTTAAAAAAGTTGCATTTGGTTGCATTTAGTTGAATTTAGTTGAATTTGATTGAATGTGGTTGCAAACAAAAATCCACCAAAATAGGCTCCATCTTAAAAAAAAAAAAAAAAAAAAAGTACTGCAGTCGACTGTGGGCTGAAAGGAGGGAGGGAGGGAGGGAGGGGGAGTGGGTTGGGCTAGGAAGGAGGGAGGAGGAATGGGCCTAGTATTTTTGCAATTTGAAACTTTGTTTAGGTAAAATTGCAATTTATTAAGGAAGGTGGTATTTTTGCAAAAAGAAACTTTAAATCTAGTATTCTTGGTAAATATCCAAGATTTTATTTTCCTTTCCCTCTTCTTTTGTCCCTCCTTTTTTTCATCGAAGAAACCCAAATTTTTTTGAAATTTTACTAAACCCAAATCCCCTCCAAACCCAAATTTCACTTCCCCCGTTTTTTGTCTAAAGGGCTCTGTACTCTTATCTCTTTATCTTTCACACACGAACACAAACACAAACTCACACCTAATTCACAATATTCAACCAAGAGAGAGAGAGCGGATGAAGTCTTTTACCAAGAACAAGAAATCCAGGGCACTCTCTCTCTCTCCAGTTTCAAACTCAATCACAAATCAAACAAACAGGGCCTCCATTATTCCATCAAATCAAGAATCAACCCACATGAGTAAGTAATTTAATCTCCATCTCATTCTTTTTTCCCCAAATTGAAAACTAGGGTTTAAATCAAGAATTTGTTTAATTACTTATCTTTTTTGTTCTTATGAATTTTAGATTTTGATTGATAAAGATGGTGACTTGTATGGGAAAAACTCTTCATGAATTGAATGTTGCTGGAAGGAAACAAGAAGAAGCAGGTTTGTTTGTGTTTTCAAGATTTTTTAAAATTTTTTTCTTATGTATTTTCTTGATTATGAATTAAATCTTATGTATTTTCTTGATTATTTTGTTTAAATCCATACTAAGCTTTAGTGTCAAACAGAGGCTAGGACAGCCAAGGTGAAGACGTTATTAAACCATACACCCCAACTACTCTGGACTCAGACGTTGGACATTTTAAATTAGTTATAAAGGTATATACTCAAGTTCCTTTCTGAATCATGGGTTTATTGGTTACATTCATCAGGGTAAACAACAGAAAACTTTCATTTTTAAAATTATCTTCTAATGGTTACAACATGGTTGATGAAATAGGTATCATTTTTTATGTGTTTATGTTATTTATTTTTGTGGAGGGTGTGTACTGTTTAATGTAAGTGTGTAATATTTGTTTGTTATCAACAAACGGAACATGCAGCTGAGCTCTTGGGACTGCCTTTAACACCAACAAACTGAACATGCCTGTAATATTTGGCAAGCTCACCCAATCTATCCTTTCCTACTGCTACTCAACAGAGATGAATACCATGATCGGTAAGCAAACCACCCTATTTTTATCGAAATTATTTATTTATCGAGATTAAAAATTAATCAGGATTTTGATGTCTAACTCCATCTTATATAGTTGGTTCTCATAACTAAAATAGTTATTATGTAAACCATTGTCTGATTCTGGAAACTGATATAATTGCAGAGCAAGAAAGATCCAATGATGTTTGTAGAGGAAGTTGTTAGAGAGGCTGATCAGTACAATGGGTTTAACCTAATAGTAGCTGATATTTATTCCAAGAACATGGTTTATGTAACTAATAGGCCAAAACAGGATACTAACTTTATAAAACAGGTTTCACTAGGGATTTATGTGTTGACCAATGCCAACCTAGACACTCCTTGGCCAAAGCTAAAGGATGAGTCAGACATACACTTGCCCTGATTCTTGCTGGTGTTTGATGAGATACTGTTGACTTGTAAAAGTTGGTCTGATATAATTTTATTATTTGTCTTTCATTATTTTTCTAAATGGTATCATTGTTGTACTATTGTGAAATGTTTAGTAATATTCAAGACAGATGGTACTACATGCCTTTGCCTTACATGAATCTGTATGTTTTGCAGGCTCAACAGCTAAAACAACATTTCACCAATTTTCTAAATATGTATGGTAATAATGAATGTCGTATAGAAACTCCTCAGGTAGACCTCTAAATTTGAGCTTAATTCTGAGATTTGACATGTAATCTTAATCCTCTGGAGAGTGTAACTTTTTATATGTATGCAGGCATTTGATATTATAATTCTAGATCTTCCTGGTCTTCTCTTTTTCTTGACATATACATTACTCGTCCTGTTTTGGGCAGAAATATACCATCAGGTACTAGTTCCGCTAGGATTGTGATTTTATAATCTCACATTTTACTTAAGTAACACTGAAGAGCTTATGTTTACTATTACATTCTTTAATTTTTCAGGCAAGAAGGAATGGGAGGTGGTGGTGGCGGGCATGACCCATTTGACATCTTCCAATCGTTCTTCGGTGGTGGCAGCCCATTTGGTAAGTTGTTTGACAATGTTGCAGTGTGAGATTATGTTGGTACTAGTTAATCTTTGAGCCATATTTGTTTACTCATATGTGCATTGTTTACTCTTTAATAGTATAATGATAAAGAGATAAGGGATTATAATATTAGATACAAATCTTTAATAGTTCAGATCCAAGGTAGCTGCAACTGATATGACTATGTGCTCCACTTTAATAATGAGAGCGCATGGAATTAGGAAGGGGAAAATGAATTGCATTCTCAGCTCCTGACAAGTGCAACACTTCAGTTGTAAATTGTAATAATAAAACTATTACTATTATAAAAAGATCAGAATAAGTGGCTCACCATGATCGATCGCTGGTTTAAACTTCTTTCCTAGAGACAGATAAGAGGAGTGATTCAACACCTTCTAAATTGAAGCACTTTTCACGTGGTTTGATGTTCCATAGGCTAAATTAATTTTGTGACAATGTTTTGCGTTTACCATTTAAAATTCATAACAGATCATCTATTTTAAAGTGGTGTGCCATGTGTATGTTCCTGCAATTTTTTTATCTTCTCTCTAATTGAAGATGTTAAATCTCTATAATATTTTGAAGTGTTGATCCTTAGCATTTGTTTTTGTTAATTTCAATGACGTGTAATTTATTTTCAGGACAATAACGCTAATGTTTTATTCTGAATGTGCAGATCAATTCAAGTCGATCAGTGATGAGGGTATAATGTACCAGAGGGGCTTCATGAAGGGCAATCTTTATGTTCACTTCAATGTCGAATTCCCAGATTCCTTGACCCTTGACCAGGTCAAGGCACTAGAGGCCATACTCTCACCAAAACCTGCTCAGCAAAGGACCCTAATGGAGCTTGATGAGTGTGAAGAGACTACATTGTATGATGTGAACATTGAAGAGGAGATGTGAAGGAAGCAAGCTCAGGCATAGAAGGAGGCACAACAAAGGAAGTAACCTTTGCTTTAACAAGAATTGTTAACAAGAATTGAGTTATAGAGTTGATTGAATTTGTAATCTTTGTAGGCTATATATAACAAAATCACAGGGAAGTCGCTTATTTGCGTTTGTGAGAACGTTGTAGGTTAAAATTTTACACAATGCTTTTGCAAAAATATAAACGTAGTGTCTTATACATTCAGACAACATGTAGTAAGCACAACAAGTGTGGTGTATTTAAAACACATACAACGTAATAACGAAATGAAAACGTTGTAGGTTACACATTTACACAATGCTTTTACAAAGATAAAAACGTAGTGCCTTATACATTCAGTCAACATGTAGTAAACAAAGAAAGTGTGGTGTAGTTGTAACACATACAACATACTAATGAAATTAAAATGTTGTCTAATTATATTTCACACAACACTTCTGTTACGAAAACACCATTGTCTATACCATAAAGAAACAATAGATTATATTTTATAAACCATGGACTTCTATAAAATTAGACAACAGTTCGACGTCAAGAAACACTTGAGCAACGTGAAATTAGACAATAGTTTCACTCCAAGAAACACTTGAGTTACATGAAATTAGACAATAGTTTCACTCCAAGAAACACTTGAGCTACGTTAAATTAGACAATGGTTTCTTGTGAAACTATTGTCTATACCAGCTTTCATACAACAGTTTTGAAACCATGTCTGTTATCTGTCTGCAACACAGACAACGGTTAAGCTGCTGTTGTCTGATACGCATAACAGACGTCATTCCAATAGACCACGGAAAATCAGGGCTTCAGACGACGGTGTAAAACCTTTGTCTGAATCAAAAAATCTTGTAGTGGACTTCTTTGCAAGGCCTGGTGACTCAGCTGATTATTTCTTATTTGATACCTGCATAGCTATGGCTTCTGGTATGATTTCTTATCTTCCTTTGTTCTATATTTGCATGTGTTTTACCTTCGTGTTTTGTTTCGTTAATTGTTTGCTTGGCCTTGGCTTGTTAAATACGATATATAACTGCCTCTATGTTGCTGTAGTAGTCAATATTCCCAACACTGATACTCCCAGCTAAACCTGACATTGAAAAGGTTGTATTATCTTCTTTTTACTCGATAAAGTTTAAAATTATCTTTTCTGTCATTTATTTATTTATTTTTTGCTATTTTTATTAAGTATATATTTTTACCAAGTATTCGGGCCAGCTTACGCGCACCACGATTAAACCTGGGTGTCCCGCTTATCTCCATGCGCTCAGCTGGAATCGAACCTGGGACCTCGGGGTGGTAAACCCCAAAGGTTCTGGCCTTAACCAGCTGAGACACCGGTGCGGGACTTCTGTCATTTATTTTAGCTATCACCTTCATTTATTTAAACCCTAATTAATATAAATTTACATGGTTAATTTGTTGTATCATTTATTAAGAAATTCTCAAACTTGAACTTGAATGGAATCAAAAAATATTTTTGAGCTCAGTTCGTTAAGAAAAAATATTGTTCACAAACGTTTCACGAATAGTTCATAATCATTTCTTGTAAGCTTGCTCACAAATTTTTACTTTTGAACAATTCTTCGACCTTATTCACGAATTTGTGTTCACGAATAAATCTTTAATATTACTCACGAACTTATGTTCATGAACTCACTTGTGAACAACTCATAAACTTGTTTGCTATTTTTGTATACGAAAATCTAATGTTAAAAAATATTTGCAAGTATAACAAGTTATTCTAATTTTAAATTTTACACAACCATAAAGATATATTATTACCTCATTATATATATTTAAGTAATCTAAATAAATTTATATTTCACTAATATTTAATATTAAAAATTATCACTTAAAATAATGCAATATTTAATTTCATAACATATTTTGAAAAATATATATTAGTTATACTAATTGCAAGACTGAGTTGTTGTTTTTCTTATTATTATTACAAATGCATAACTCGTTCAATTTATGAATTCTTTTTAATATTTATAATAATATTAATATACGATAATTTTTTAATATTCACAATATAATTTTTTATTTTAAATATATTGAAGATAGTGCATATAAGAATATAATAAGTATTAGTATTATTATTGTTATTATTATTATTATTATTATTATTATTATTATTATTATTATTATTATTATTATTATTATTATTATTATTATTATTACTACTACTACTATTATCAGAAACAATTAATTGGAATGATACAATAAATAATCATAATATCTAGTATATCATATAAGATTTTTTAGTTCGCGGTGTACAATTAATAAGAATTTTGAGTATATTCCAACAATTAAATAAGTATAATATATACGAGATTATTTATTGAATTTGTTTATGAATTGCTTATTAACTTGTATATCAAACATGTTAACGAACTCAATTATCAAACTTATTCACGAAAATATTCATGAACTATGTTCACGAGCATGTTTACGAGAACATTAATCGAACTTGTTCGCAAGTTATCGAATCAAATTTTACCGTGACCAAATTCAGCTCCTTTATAAATCAATTCTTAAATTCGTGTTTAAAATCGACTTGTTTGTAAACCGAATCAAAATTGAGCCAAACTTTTTTCAAATCGAATACCGAGTCTTTTGCAAGTATATCGATTCATTTACAACCCTAGCTAAGCATGTAAAAAATTCTAGTATTAATATAATTTATTTTATTTTGAATCCTCTGCCGACACAATCGATTTAGATGCTCTAGTAGTAAAGATGTACAAAATATCTAACGTTACCCGCATTGGAGACTTTTCGCAAGAGGTTAAAATCAATTTATCGACAGTGAATGGGATGTTTGTTCTTTGTCTTCAACAATGTAGAAAGGTGGAAGACTAGATACATACTGCCATGTTGCGGGTTTACACCATAGTATTGTTGGAATAATCTTAAATTTAGTTATTAATTATTTCTTTTCTTTAGATAAGTATTTATGTTTTAAATTTGCATAACTCAGCTGTCATCCCATGTAAACAGCAGAGACTTGGTCGTAGAAGTAGTTTCAGTATTTGTAGGATCGTGGAGGTAGTGTAGTGCTGTTTGGTAAATAGTTGCTGGTTTTTAGGAGTCCATATCTCCTAGATACCTTATATATGCGTGTAATCTTATTGAGTTAATAACAAGAAAAGAAGTACCAGTACTCACTACTCTCATATACATAAACACTTTATAGATTATATTTTCTACACTTGGTATCAGAGCTTGGGGGGGGGATCAAGGTTTAACAGCCTTCCCTCCGGTCCTTGAGTTAGTAAGCAAGACAGCAACCATGAAGGATGTAGCAGTATGGTGCAGCGACGGAAATGGCGAGACCAGGGAAAAGAAGATGAGCTTTGTTGCTGTGCAGCGTTGGAGTGATGCTTCATTGCTGGGCAGCGAAGATTTATAAGTCCATTCATGGTTCATTCATGGAGGAAATGGTTGATGGAGGACAAAGGGCTGCAATGGATGGTCAATATTACACAGCAAGATGAAGAAATAATGGCACAATTGATCGAGGGAGAACCACTCCTTTAGAGTTGTGGAGAGAAAGTGCTCCAAAGTGTTTTGGAGAGAAGTGCTCCAAAGTGTTTTTGATGAGAAAGTGCATCAAAATTGATGGTGGTGAGAAGTGCATCACAGGCGAAGAGAAAGTGCTTCGTAAATTTAAGATTATGGGGGTGATTGTTGGAATAATCTTAAATTTAGTTATTAATTATTTGTTTTCTTTAGATAAGTATTTATGTTTTAAATTTGCATAACTCAGCTGTCATCCCATGTAAACAGCAGAGACTTGGTCGTAGAAGTAGTTTCAGTATTTGTATGATCGTGGAGGTAGTGTAGTGCTGTTTGGTAAATAGTTGCTGGTTTTTACGAGTCCATATCTCCTAGATACCTTATATATGCGTGTAATCTTATTGAGTTAATAACAAGAAAAGAAGTACCAGTACTCACTACTCTCATATACATAAACACATTATAGATTATATTTTCTACGAGTATTAGTATTTTCGACTAGTGGTGGTGTTCTTAAATGAATAGCTCAATTTGTAGTTAATCAAGGCTATAGGATAATGGTCCGTTTGACTTATCATATTTTTGAGATATAAGTTATTTATTTCGGAAAAAATATGTAAATATATATATATATTTTTTGAAATATTTAACTTACTTTTATAAAATAATGAAAATTAAATTTCCCTTAAACATTTATTTTTACAAAAAATATATAAATAAATATATTTTTTTAAATAAATAACTTATAAATAGTATTTAAGGGGGACATACATGCCCAATATGCATGTCACCTAGCTAACGAAGATAATGTAATGCGGATATATATCCACATGAGTACGCTGACTACAGTATCATTCTTTAGTTAGCTTCGAAACTTTTAAACTAATTAATAGCACCAATGCCATAAAATTCCATCTATAAATACAACACTGAACTGCCTTCACTTTTACCAACAACTCAAAACAATATTTCAATATGAATATTAAATCGTCTTTCTACCCCATTTTGTGCATGTGCATAATTTTACTTTGCATTCCAAACCTTTCTGCATCCGAAAGATGCAACAACAACGACAAGCAAGCTCTACTCAAAATCAAGGTTGGCTTGACAAACACTAACCTTCTCGACTCATGGGTACCAGATGAAGACTGTTGTGACTGGAACCTAGTTGAATGTGACGAAACAAACAACCGCATAATTTCCCTCATCATTCAAGACGACCAAGGTCTAACTGGCCAAATCCCATCTCAGGTGCATGGGAGACCTACCTTATCTCCAAACCTTATGGTTCCTTAATCTACCCCATCTTTTCGGAGGAATCCCAGAAGAAATTTCTGCACTCAAAAACCTAAATTGCCTCCGACTCAGCTGGACCAGCCTCAGTGGCCCTGTCCCTTTATTTTTCCCGCAGCTTACAAAATTAACTTGTATAGACTTATCCTTCAACAAACTTTTAGGTGTAATCCCTCCTCAGCTTTCTACCCTTCCAAACCTTAAAGCCCTTCACTTAGAACAGAACCAACTAACCGGTGAAATCCCGAATATCTTTGGAAATTTTGCTGGATCCCCGGACATATATCTTTCTCATAACCAGCTCACGGGCTTTGTTCCAATAACTTTTGCTAGGTCAGATCCAATTAGGATTGACTTTTCGTGGAACAGACTAGAAGGTGATACATCATTCACTACTACAAAAATGAACTTAGGAAACACTACTTGCATAGCATTTTTTTGGATGCGCTATGCAAGTGAGTCACTTACATAACGTTTATGTAAAAACCGTTATACAAGTTACAAATTTGACTTAGGAAATGGTACTTAGATAGCGTTTCTTTTGATACGCTATGTAAGTGGAAACTTACATAGCATTTAGAGAATCGCTATGCAATGTTACATATTTTAAGTAATTGTGAATTAATTTTTTGTAAATTATCGATACTTATATAGCTCTTGTTAAAACATTTTCTAAGTAAACATATTCCAAGTAATTTACATTCTGCAAAATACCTACTTATATTACCCATATTCACTGTCTATAGATTGGACTGGAGTAAGCATAATCCTCTCGCCGCTCACCCCACCGAAACCCTAGACCTTGAAATCGTTTTCCGATCAAAAATCGATTGTCGAAATTGATCACATAGTCATGATCCTCTCTTCATTCTCTACAAAATCAAACCATCAAAATCGTGTTTTCATCCCGGTAATGATTTTACCCAAATCAAAACCCTAGTTTTTGTTTTCAAATTTTCGGTCCCGATTTTGTGAGTCTTGAGTATGTCATATGTGTTCGTATTAACCTACTCTTTCAGTGGTTTCATCGTCTTTACTCCATGATATCTCGGAGTAATTCGGATACATGTGGTGCTCTATAATAATTTGCTTGTGTTAATTTTAGTTAGTAATAATCATGTGTATTAACGCCATGATTAAGGTATCTCATTCGAACCCTTGTGTTTTGATTTAGTGATGAATGTCGAACTGAGATGGTTGTTTGATTGATATTTGATTAATCAATTCTCTGTGTAATTCTTAATTTACTATACTGCAACAGAGTTTATGTGATCTTGTGTGATCCTCCTTGGTGTTTATGTGGTCTGATTAGCTTATAATTTATACCTATAGTTTTCATCATAATCTTGAGGAGTCTGACATAATCATTTTTAATTAAGATGATATTAGTAGTATCTTGAAATGTGGTTTATTCAGAGTGAGTTCCTATCTCATTTCTCAGTTTGTCACAGTGCAGTAGTTATTGTGTGCCATTGTGTGACTCAAATTGAATTCATGTGATCTCTATGTATGTCTTGCAACATTGTAGTGTGCAAGTGAGCTAATTATCTCACTCTGTACCAAAATATAGTTGCAAAAGTATCAAGGTTGTGTGTAGTATATGTGTTAATCAAGTTTACTTAGTTTTAATTACTTTGAGTCCCACATACCTTCACTAGGTCTAGTCTGCAATTAGTTGTACCACTTGATGTAACCTACTTGCTCCTATCTGATTAGAGTTCACTAAATGCAATTCTTATGTGATCACTTGGTTAATTGGTTAGAATATCACACACACACACACACACAAGGTCTTTCACTTAGAATTTGGTTTTATTTGGTTGAGTTTCGTAACTAAGAGGACTCATGTCATTTAATAGAGAGTGTATAGCTGTCACTCTGTTTATTTGCTCACATTAGGTGCACTTGGCTAGAGTAATGTTTCTCTTGTTGGTTTTAATTTTGCAGGAATTCCCGACATGTTTATTGACCTTCTATTTACTAACTTAAATTTTAGTACTGCAAATTGGAAAAAACTAGAGCCATAAACGATAATATTTCAGGGGATAGCATTCTATGATGTCACGAGAACAGGGGAGCTCCTTAGTAGGCTATCTGAAGATACACAGATCATTAAAAATGCTGCTACCACCAATCTTTCTGAAGCCTTGACACCAACTCTCTCTTTGTTCTTTGTATTAATAATCTAACTAATATTTTTGCAGCCATATGATTTTCTTTCACTTATACCAGTGATAGAGGGCGCTGGGGGAGTTATAACTGACTGGAATGGACACCATCTCAGCTGGGAAGCTTCTTCAGATTCACATGCACCAAGTACATTTCTAATCCAACTCAATTAATTGTCCTGCTTATTTCACGTGATTTATCTGATCAAACCACTTGATGCTGAGGTACCACTTTTATATTTGGTATTCAAAAATTAATTATCTCCAGGGATTTTATGTAGCTGTTGAGATTGGCACAAAAACTATCCCAAAAACTCTATGAAGGTCTTTTATTTATAAATAGGCGTATTGGAAAAAATTCTGAATCATTAAACAAGCAGGTCAAGGTTTAGGATATCAAACCAATTTTAGAGCACCTTCGATTTGACCATAGGTTTTGTCTACACACCTACACTTTTATTAATTGCATGCTCATATCCATGCAATGCACAGAGGGTATAATAGTCTCCGTATTTTTTTTTGTACTGACAATTGTATCGTTGTTTTTATTTAAGCATGTGTATTCTGAACTAAGAATTTGTAGAGTTAATTGTTTTCATAAGTAATTTTTACATATTGATAAATGTACTGGTACTGAGTGTCGAACTTTACACATCTTCTAATAAAAATAAAAATTATTTTATATAGATTATGAAATTAGTTTTTATTTTTCTTCAGGTTTTAATGTGGTTGCAGCTGGGGACAAAGAACTTCACCAGCAAGCCTTGGATTCACTAAAATTGAATTAGTTGCATGGAACTTGCGGTTACATGTCACAAGACGGCACTTTGCATCATATTTTTTGGTTATGATTGTGTCCCCAAATCATGTAGCGGATTCTAAAACTTCAGTGATGGTTCTTGTATTTGGAATCTGTTGACCGTCAATGTTAGCTGCAGCATAGAAGACAAGAAAAGGACAACCTGTTTTTGGTGTGCAATGACAAGTAGTTTTTTAATGTACTATAGTAATCTGTTAGGTTTATTGGTGTGCAATAACAAGTAGTTTTTTAATCTACAGTAGTAATCTGTTAGGTTTATTGTGTGTTGTATGAATCAATCCGGAATATTGTGTATTAGTATTTTCTTTTAATGGAATTAGTAATATATTTTAGTTTTATAAAAGTTGATATATGTGATTTATTCAAATTATATTTTAGTTTACCTTGACTTATGTTAATTTTTTATTGTATTTTTGAAAATTTTAAGAATATCTCAAGTAAAAACCAAATCCAGAGAAATAATTAAAATATAAATTTTCAGAAATTAATCACCTAGATAGCGCTCTTTCAAGTGCTATTGAAGTCCATTCACTTAGGAAATGCTTACTTGCATAGCTCTTTCATAAGCGCTATGAAAGTGATGTTCTTAGAGAGCGTATATAAAAACGCTATGCAAGTGCAATTGCACTTCCATAGCGCCTACTTGCATAGCGTTTAAAAACGCTATGCAAGTTCAAATATAAACGCTATGCAAGATAATTTTTGTAGTAGTGATTCTTTTTTGGGGCTTATAAGCGCATGGAAATGGCAAATTTTTCACAAAACGTGCTTAATTTCAATATTTCCATGGTGCAGGAGTTTCCACCGTCTTTGACATACTTAGATTTGAACCATAACAGCATCAGCGGAAGTCTGTCAAGTGGATTGGCCAAATTGGAGTTGCAGACATTTAACGTTAGCCATAACAATCTCTGCGGCAAGATTCCAACAGGGGGGAAACTCCAGAGTTTCGACAGTACGGCCTATCTCCACAACACTTGCTTGTGTGGTGCTCCATTGGAAGAATGCTCGCAAAATGTGCCTTAAGATTACCTTTTGTGATGAGATAAATTATGCAATTGAATCATAAAATATTTGTATTTCATAGATACTAGGAAGCAGGGATACTTCGGTTACCCATCGCATCCCCGTATTGAACATGGGGATTCTTCCATAATCCTACTTTCAAATTTTGTTTGTTAAAATTTGTATTGACTAAGTACTTTCATAAAATTAAGTATCAATGCCTATAAGCAAATACAAATGTATTGATTATCATGTTCAGTTTGCATAAATGAAGAGATTATACTTATGTTTTCATGTTTTGGATGAACAAATTATGCATTTTAATTTTTCATTTTGCATACAATTCTTAATTTTATCAATTGTTTTCTATATGTGTAATCTGAATTATACATGAAAATTTATAGTTGTGCCTGACGTGTCCCCCCGTACCCGTGTCCCTATATTTTTATATTTGCCGAATTCACGAGTGCTCTTATTATGCACCCGCACCCGTGTCCTTACTTAGCATAGATACTTGTCCTGATTAGTAAGAAATTTATCTTTGTTAGAAAATGGAAAGTTTGAGGCATAATTTAGATGTGCTCTTAATGTAATTTACGGAAACTAACTAATGGATGTTGTTCCTTGATATGAGAACTTGAACTTTCACATTTAGATTTCAAACATTTTCTTAGTGAAATCCATAATAACATGTAGCTAAAATGGCTTACTTGAATGGATTATTAAAATTTATCCCAAATCGAGTAAAATAAGAAAACAACAACTTAATGTGCATATATATATATATAAAGAAGAGGTATACTTGAGATTCAAGGATAATTCTCACTCACTACCTCGCAAACATTTATAGGTTGCTTAGGTTTTATGGGCGAATTAAGGTACAGGTCGTGAGCTTTACGTGTCTATTCTAAAAGTGATATTGCTGCAAGTCAACACAATGTAAGTGAGGCAATGATCTCTTCAAGAACAATCAAGACTTCTACAAATTTTGACGATTCAGCTGTTTTGTTCTATTCTTTCATAAATATAAAGTTTTTGTTAGAATTACTAAATGTTCAATCTTTTCTCTTGTTTTACTGTCATTGATTATATCTTATTTTATTATCATGTTTTATTTCGTTATTTGGTTAATTGTTGTTCCATTGTTACGTTGTTTAGCGTAACCTAATATATCCAACAATCTTTTCTAATAAGATAATTGTATTCTCAAAGACAGTGTCCTCTAGTATTCGTAATTAGGGTTTTGCTCAAATGAAAACCCCAGTTAAAATGAGAACTGAGATCTAATCTCAACCCTCTATTTTTTATTAATTCTTTTAATCCGAACCATCCCCTTTTGTCTCCCCCATTTCCTCATTCACTCCACCGACCCCACCTGTCACGGCAACTTCCGGCCCTCACCCCTCGTCTCTACCTGCCCCGCTACTCTCTTTCACTCTGACCCCTCCATTCCCTTTCCATCTCACAATTTTCCGATTAGATCTTTATACACCTTCACCCGATTACCACCATCTCGCCCATCTCACCTTCATCCCCGACCACCACCATCTCACCGCCATCTCTCCGGTTAACTTACATCTGAATCGATAATTAATAGCCAAGCTGTTCGCGATTTTTAAAGCATCTCTCTCGTCGTTGTATAACATCTTCGATCGGTAAGTTTTCGCGGTGATGATTGGAGGTTGTTGTTGGAGATTGTGACAGTAAGGTTATGATTAATGGTGATTATGTTGATTTTAAATCCGATGATTCGGTAATTTTTGTTTGATTATGATATTTTTTGCTTAAATGTGGTGATTTTTCTCATGATGTTGGTGATTAGTAGTTGGTCGGAATGGGTGGCATGAGGTGGATGGTGACGGAAAGTACGAAGGAATTGCTGGTGATTTTTTTTTGACTATAAATCAAAGGAGTGGGTGGCCTGTGGTTGGGGCGATGTGGTGGTTTGGGGTGATTTTGTTAGATTCTTGCTGATTTTTTGTTGCTTTTGTGGTGATTTTCGGTTGTTCTTGGTGATTTGTTGGGTGGTTTGTGGTGGTGATTTTTCATTTTCCGGTGGTGATTTTTGTTTACAGTTGGTCGGAGTGGTGTTTTTTGTGTTTCTGGTTTGCCGGTGGTGATTTTTGTGTTTCTGGTGGTGATTTCTGGTTTGGCGATAGTGATTTTATGTTTCCGGTGGTGATTTTCTGGTGGTCTCCGGAGGTGGTGGTGGTCGCCGGAGGTGGTTGTCGATGATAGTGGTGGGTGGTTGAATTAGAAAGAAGATGGTGAAATCCCAAATATAAAATATTAAATAAATGGTAAGAGATGAATATTATCTATTTAAATGAGTGGCTAGCATTAGATCTCATATCTCACCATATCACCATAAGTGGGGGTTCTCATTTAAGCAAGACCCTTCATAATTATATATTATAATCGCTCATTATATCTAGTAATCCAAAGTCTATTAAGATCAGTAGTACGTAGAAGTACTATTGTTTTGATACTTTATTACTTTAAGCTCTACGTGCATGGTGCATCTCCTGAGTCCATGAGTCTGTGACGGGTTGTACATACGTGAAGACTATGCATGCATAAATTTCCACAATAATTAAGTAGGGTAACCTGTCAATCTATCACGCATAGGCCATTAGGCTAGAAGTGGATTATGCCAATACGGCAAAATATTAGTCTTTATTTTCGGCTGGAAAAATAAACACCATATTGTCTACAGAATTTTTAAACACATGACCTGGTATTCCCAGCTAAACCTGACATTAAAAAGGTTGTATTATCTTCTTTTTACTTGATTAAGTTTAAATTTATCTTTTCTGTCATTTATTATACTCCCTCCGTCTTTTCGGTTTCTTATCATTTCAAAATAGAGTGTCTAGCACGCATTTTAAGGATAGTTCATAACCTATTTTGAAATATTTTTTTTTATAAAAATAGAATAATCCTATTTTTATACAAAAAAAAAAAGTTTAAAATAAGTTATGGAACTATCTTTAAAATTCACCTTAAAATGCGTGCCAGAAAGTGACAAAAAAGTGTAAAGAAATGGATAGGACGGAGGGAGTAGCTATTATCTTCTTTTACTTAACCCTAATTAATATAAATTTACATGGTTAATTTGTTGTATTGTTTATTAAGAAATTCTCGAACTCGAACTCGAACTTGAATCGAGCCAAAAAATGTGTTTAGATTTGGTTCTTTAAGAAAAATATTATTCACGAACGGTTCACGAACAGCTCATGAACATGTCTTATGAGCTTACTCACAAACTTTTATTTTCGAACAACACTTCAACCTTGTTCACGATTTTGTGCTCATGAATATATTTTTAATATTGCTCGCGAACTTATGCTCATGAACTCACTTGTAAATAACTCATAAAATTGTTTGCTATTTTTGTATACAAAAAATCTAATGTTAAATAATTTTTTGGAAGTACAACAAATTATTCGACTTTTAAATTTTACACAATCATAAAGATATATTATTACCTTATTATATATATTTAAGTAGTATAAATAAATTTATACATCACTAATATATGGTATTAAAATTTATCACTTAAAATATTATAATATTTAATTTGATAACATATTTTGACAAATATATACTAGTTATACTAATTGCAAGACTGGGTTATTGTTTTTTTTTATTATTACAAATTAATAACCGGTCTGAAAGGATATCTTCGATATATTATTTATTTTGGTATTTGTACGATTTAACATAAAATTTAATTACACTTAGTTATCCTCTCCACTAGGTCATTAATTTAATTGATTCCGTCAAAAGTCAAAAGTCGAATTCTAGCAATATCTATTTTTAATTATACGAGATATTCCATTATTGCGAAAAATTAAATTACATTTTTATGGAATATATCTCTACACTAAGGCAATAAGATCGAAAAAAAAATATTGATATTTGATATTTTTTAGATCTCCGTTGCGAAATTAATAAGGCGACAGGCTCGAACAAAGAATATTCAAGGATTAATATTCTTTAGAGAACTCGTGCTATATTTAAAAACGTTCATTTTTATTCAAAAATATTCCGCTTCGCACTCAAAATGTTTTTTATCCTCAAGAATAGTAATGTTCAGTGGTAGAATATTAATACTCATTTTTATCTCGTGCCAGAAATATTTAAAGTAATTTTTCTCCCATATCTTAAATTTATTTCATTTTCGGAGAAAATTATTTTAAATACTCAAAATTATTTCCTACACTCTCAATATATTTTATATATTAGGAAATATATTCTAAGTATTTATTCAAGTCATAACATTGGTCAAAAGATCTATCTAATTCACTGAAAGACCAATCGTATTTTATTCGGAACCGAAACCTGATTTAATCGTATTAAATCCAAATAAAATACTTCCACTTGCTAGAATGACTTGAAACTTGAGATGGATCACTTAAATGTTATTTTCTATGCATGGTAAAAGTTTCGTAATTTTCTGAGAATTTTGGTCCGGGCACGAAAATCGAGGCAGTGGGTCCACAGTTGACCACGTTTGACTAAAGTCAACATTGACCATTTTTGACCAAAACTTCCAGAATTTCATTTTATGATATTCCTAAATGCTCCATAATTTTAGAATTATTTATTGGGAATTTTCGTATTAATCGGGTATTTAATTAACGAAATATGTTACGTATTTATTCGTTAATTGATACGAGTCCGATACAATTAATTAGAGCTCAAAACACAGCTGGGATATTTGTGTAGAATACCACTCCCACTTGCAAAGAAACACAATACCACTCCAAAGAAACACAAAACCACTTTCCACCTCATCAATCCAAGTGCTTTCAATCTCAACCACTCCTTTTTCTTCCAATCTCCACCCTTCCTTCCACCCAACTCCTCCTATAAATAAACCCCTTCCCCCAACCATTTTCTTGAAGCTAAAGAGCCAAATAATTGCTGGGATATTTGAAGTGAAAGCTCTCTAAATATATCCAAACACTCTCTACACCCACTTCATCTCAAAAACCTTCTCTTTCTTATATACACTCAAATATATACAAGGTTTTTGTTCCATCAAGCTTAGTTCAACCAACTAAGCTCTCTCCCACCTAGCAAGCTCCTCTACCACTACTATCCGGCCTCCCGAAGGGCTGCCCAAGTTCGACCATAAGCCAAAATCCGGCCGAACCTCCGGCGAATTTTTCCGGCGAACTTTTTCCGGCGATCTCCAAAAGTGGTAATTTTTAGCTTCATTATTCGAGTCTTAACCGACCATTTTTATATACGTATAAGAGCTCTATACCTTCATCTTATCTTCTTTATTAAGCTCTTATATCGGATCTATATTTGACGACGGTCAAATAAATACATCGAGCTTGATTTGATTCCCTTCTATCACCTTAGTGTTCCGGGGGAAAAGAATCCTAAAGCCTTAATTAAAACTTTAACGCACTTACTTTGGCCATTAATATTTTATTGTTGTGTGGTGTGTTTAATTACTCGTACGTGTGTGTTAATCTTAACGCGTAATAGCGTGGCGCAAGCCTTCTATATATTTTCCGCACTTTTTATTTTCGTCCTCACACTTGTGAGTGATCTTACTTTCCACACTTTTTATTTTCGTCCTCACACTTGTGAGTGATCTTACTTTCCGCACTTTTTATTTTCGTCCTCACACTTGTGAGTGATTTTACTTTCCGCACTAGTTTAACGCATAATAGCGACCCTCGGTTTATCCTATAGATAAAACGAGCTACTTTTCTGCACGTGTGTGTTTTATCTGTGTGTGGTGTTTTATTTGTGTTGCATTATATTTTTGTGTTCTATTTATTCGGCCAAACTAATATTAAAGTGCAAATTATTAAAGTAATATTGTACCTCTCGTTTAAATAAAAATACGAATAGTCTATATTAAGACTATATCGAACGAGAAGTTGTTTATCAAAGATCCTTAAGCTATAAAGCGTATCAAGGACTTGATTTTTATATTACTTCGAAAATAGACGTATTTTCAATAAAGAAGTAATTTTAAGTATACTTCGATCTTTACAAAAAGACGAACCAAAAGTATACGATTATAAACCTCATAAGCCTACGAGCTTAAGGGATTTAATTTACAAACTCCGAGATATATTTAAATCTCGCTATACGGAGTATTGTATTAAAAGTATTCTTCGATCTACAAATCATATCGAATAAAGAATACACATAAAGTCATAAGCATATAAGGCTTATTGAACTTAATTATAATTAATATTCGTGTAAAGAATATTATAGTCACCTTAGGACATATTAAGTCCAAACCTCTCTTTATATTACGGTTTGTTTCGTAGATATTGTTTTCTAAGTTTTGCAGTGAGGTGAAGTTAAAGTGAGGTGATTCTCGTTCTAAGACCCAAGTCCTAGGCACTAGCGGGGAGTTAGTGGCCTTTGCACCGTGAAGAAGAGGAAAGACCCAAGACCTTTCATCTAAGATCCAAGACCGGCAAAAGCGAAGAATTCAAAGACTACACCAAGGGTTCTACATCAACTTTGAAGAAGTAGCGGGGAGTTACTGTCTAAGATAAGTTGTGTAGGTTTCACAACGACTTTGAGGGAGTAACGGGGAGTTACGGTCCAAGACAAGTCTTGTGGGTATTACATTTATTTTGAGGTAATAGCGGGTAGTTACGTATCAAGATAAATATTTGTAAGGTTGTGTAAGGCTTCTCCGCCTACTATAAAGGAGTCTCTTTATAGTGGAAGAAATCTCGAGTCCGGAGAGGAGCTCGGGGACTGGAGTAGGGGTGAGCGAATCCATTAGGGGTTGCGCCATCACGAACCAGGATAAAATCTCCTGTGTGGTATTTTCTTTCCTTATTTTTTATTTCTGCACTTATAAACTGCATAAACGACTCGATAAAGTTTTAAAAAGGGAAAATTATTTTAAAACGCCATAATAATTTTTAAATTGGTAATTAAGCTATTCAACCCCCCTTCTAGCTTAATATAGCCCTCTTACGGGACCTAACAATTGGCATCAGAGCGGTGCTTTTTAACGTGTTTGTTAAGTGATTTGCAGATTTACAGGCACAACAAAAAGTGATCCTAAATGGCGTATCTAAATACCATCGGTTGCGGTGAAGGCCTATCTAGCTCTCGCCCTCCTCTATTTGATGGCACCAACTTTGCAACGTGGAAAACGAGATTTCGTATCTATGCTAGATCTCAAGGAGTCAAAGTGTAGATGGCCATAGAAGACGGAGTTGTTGTTCCTACCGAAACAGTTGAAGGTGTCACTGTTGAAAAGAAGGTTAGTGAATATACTCTCGCCGAGGAAAATATGATGAATATAGCCGCAAAGGCGGAAATGCTTCTCACAAGTGCACTTGCAGAAAAAGAATATAAAAGAGTACACAATTGCAAGTCCGCACAAGAAATGTGGAACAAACTAGTGGTTACCTACGAAGGAACTATCGATATAAAAGATTCTCGAATGGATACTTTAATCCATGAATACGAGAACTTTAAACTCCAAGAAGGAGAAAATATCATCGATATGGAAACAAGATTTACTCGTATAATTGATGAATTATCTCAACTCGGAAAGAATTATTCTCGATGTGAGAAGAACCGAAGAGTTCTTAAGTCTTTACCTCCAAGTTGGAAGGTTAAAGTTACTACCATAAAAGAAATGCATAATCTCAATGATTATGACATTGATAGTTTATTCGGGAATCTTCGTGCATACAAAGAAGATAATCTTCCGGATAAGGTCATTCCTAAAGTGGAAGACAAAAAGAAAAATATGGCTTTAAAGGCTATATTAATCGATGAAAATGAAAATGACGAGGAGTTAAACGAAGAACTCCAAGATCTCGATGAAAGCGAAATTGCTTTACTAATGAGACAACTTCGTCGTGTGCTACAAAGCAAGGCTCAAAGATACGGAAAAGGCTTCCTTAAATCAAACAATCAACAAAGAGTTTTTAACTCTAAAGGAAGACCTAATTACTCTCAAAACTATAGTTCTAACTATAAGAGTAACTTTCCAACAACGAGCTTTAACAAAGGCAAAGGCACTCAAAATACAAATGCCTATAATAATGCCAACAACAATAATAATCCTCCTTACACTCCTCCAAAATATAAAGAACAAACTCCGGAGGAAACACAAGAAGTGTGTTTCGAATGTAAGCAACCGGGCCACTTCAAAAGAGAATGTCCAAAGCTTGCTAAAGGAAGAATTCTCGTGGCGGAAAACGGTTGGGATTTAAGTGAAGATGAAGAAGCTACGGAAGCTAGCGAAGAAATTGTTAACTTGTGCTTAATGGCTATCGGGGATGAAGCTACTTCAACGGAAGCCTCAACTTCTCATCAAGAGGTAAGTTCTAATCTCAACTACATCTCAAATAAATTACAATTAGATGAATCTAACTTGAATCTAGTTGATATGAGCAAGTATGATTTAATTGAGCTTGTAGTAGGTATCAACAATAAATATAAAGATGTTGATAAGAGACTCCATCTATTATGGTCCGAGAAAATGAAACTCGAAGAAATGTATCATAATCAAAGCAAAGAGTTCACTCGGATGATGGATATACAAACTCAAAATGAGAATGAAATGACATTTTTAAATGATCAAAATCATCTCTTAAAAGTTGAAGTAAACAACTTCAAAGACAACGCTCTCAATCTTGAAGTAGAAAATGTAGCATTAGTACTTCAAGTAGAAGAGTTAGAAAATGATAAGTTGCAACTCAATGACAACATTAGTAACCTTAATGTTGATCTTTTGAACTTAAAGATTCAAAATGAATCAATGGTTCGAAATAATGCAACGTCTCAATCTCATGAAAACAATCTTGAAAAAGAGAATGAGCTATCACAAATCTTTGAGTTAAAAGAAAAAGAGTTACAACAAGAAACTCAAAGATTAAAAGAAGAAAATTTCAAGCTCATATCTCAAGTTATGGATCAAGCAAAATTCTTTAACAACAAGATTGATGCCTTAAAAGATGAAAACGAAAATCTTGAAACTATTGTTCAAAGATTTACTAAAGGCAATGAGATGTTAGACAGAATGGTACACACTCAAGTACCCCGTAACCGTGAAGGTTTGGGATATGATAGGAACGCTCCTCCTAGAGAAGTTGTTCAACCAAGAGTGCAACCTATAATAGCTCCTCCTATACCACAAACTTTAAAATGTACTTATTACAACAAAGATGGACATTCAGTTCCCTATTGCAAATTCAAGAGTGGTGAATTTAAGGGGAAGCATGTATGGATTCGTAAAGGATCAAGACCATACAAGAAGGTTGAGAAACAAGTACCATTTAACAAAGTTGCCTATAATGGTCAAAAGCAACAAAGGTTTCAACAACCTATTATGTCTCAAAATAGAAACACAATGCACTATAACAATGCTAGTAGGTATGCATCTAGAAATCAACATGCTCCCATTCAGAATTTCTATCCTCAAAATGCTCCCTACTTTGCAAATGCTAGAAATAATATGCATCGTGTTAATTCTAGATTTTATGATAATGCTAGATATCCACAACATCATGTTAGACATCATGCATCTAGAAATATCTATATGCCTAACAATGATTATTCTATGCCTAGATTTTATCATGCAAATTCAAATATTATTTATGATAGACTAACCCCAGGACCCTCAAGACAAAAGGGTACCTATAAATATAATTGATCTATTTTGTAGGTTTGTCTTGCCGCTAAACAAGACATGTGGTACCTTGATAGCGGTTGTTCAAGACATATGACCGGTAATGAGTCACTATTGAACAACATTAAAAAGGTCAATGCGGGGAGTGTCACATTTGGAGATAGTAGTAAAGGCATCATTGTCGGCATGGGAGACATCGGGAATAGTCGCTTCAAGATTTCAAATGTACAACTAGTCACGGGACTAAAGTATAATCTTCTCTCGATAAGTCAACTTTGTGACAATGATTACAAGGTAATTTTCTATACTACTCATTGTTGTATTTTAGATAAAGATTGGAAATTGATTCTCACTTGCCCTCGAAACAAAAATGTCTACACATGTGACATGAGCAAGAATGAGAATGTATGCCTAATCACAACAAACGATGACCCTTGGTTATGGCATCGAAGATTAGGACATGCCAACATGAAGTTGATTAAAAATATATCAACTAAAGATCATGTTCGAGGTATACCAAAATTAAATTATCAAAAAGATCATACTTGTGAAGCTTGCGAAATTGGAAAACAAATTCGAGCATCTCACAAAGCTAAATTCATGGTATCAACCTCTAGACCGCTCGAGCTTTTACACATGGATCTTATTGGTCCGGTTCCAATACAAAGTCTCGGAGGTTGTTCATACACGTTAGTAATCGTTGATGATTATTCACGATTCACGTGGACAGAATTTCTCAAATCAAAAAGTGATGCTTTTGAATCTTTCTCTTCTCTATGTAAAAAGATTCAAAATCAACAAAATAGTACCATTGTCTATATACGAACGGATCATGGTAAAGAATTTGAGAATTCTAGTTTTACGAACTTTTGTGATGAAAATGGAATCACACATAATTTTTCCGCACCATACACTCCACAATCAAATGGAGTTGTAGAAAGGAAAAATAGAACATTACAAGAAATGGCAAGCACTATGCTTAATGAATATCGTCGACCTAAATATTTTTGGGCCGAAGCAATGTCAACTTCTTGTCATATTCTTAATCGGGTTTCGTTACGACCAATATCTCAAAAGACTCCTTATGAGCTTTATTTTGGCAAAACACCGAAGCTTAGTTACTTTCGAGTATTTGGTTGCAAATGCTTCATATTAAACTCGAAAGACTATCTTACCAAATTTGATCCTAAATCAAATGAAGGTATATTTCTTGGATACTCTACAAATAGCAAAGCCTATCGAGTATTCAATCTTAAAACACTTGTGGTGGAAGAAACTATGAATGTTGCATTTGATGAAAGAAAGCCACCATCTAAGTACAAAGATCTTGTTGAAAACGACAAAGTTGAACAAGACGATGTAGAAAATATTATTCGATAATTCGAAAATATGGATCTTGGAACTCCCATCCCAAGAAATCCATTAGAATTAGCCGAAACGGAAGTAGAACTTCCAAAAGAAATTCCTATTATTAGAAGTCATCCACTAGATAATGTTCTTGGAGACTTAAATAAAGGAGTTCAAACGCGGTCACAAGTACAAAACGTTGTGAATCATCTTAGTTTTCTATCACAAATAGAACCTAAGACCGCTAAAGAAGCTTTGCTAGATGAGGATTGGATCTCGGCAATGCAAGATGAATTACTACAATTTACTCATAGCAAAGTGTGGCAACTTGTTCCAAAACCCAAAGATACTTCCATAATTGGAACCAAATGGGTATTTAGAAACAAGTTAGATGAAAACGGAAAAGTTGTTAGAAATAAAGCAAGATTAGTCGCTCAAGGCTATACCCAAATGGAAGGGATAGACTTTGATGAAACTTATGCACCCGTAGCACGAATTGAATCAATTCGAATGCTATTAGCATACGCGTGTCATAAAGATTTCAAAGTATACCAAATGGATGTCAAATCGGCTTTCTTAAACGGGATATTAGTAGAAGAAGTTTATGTTAAACAACCTCCCGGTTTTGAAGATGCCACACATCCAGAATATGTGTACAAATTATACAAAACTTTATACGGCTTAAAACAAGCTCCAAGAGCTTGGTATGAAAGGTTGAGCAAGTTCCTACTAGAAAACAATTTCAAAATGGGAACGGCCGATAAAACCTTATTTACAAGACAGGAAAAGGATGATATCTTGCTTGTACAAATATACGTAGATGACATCATCTTTGGTTCAACCAATGATGCACTATGTAAAGAATTCTCTCATAATATGAGCAAGGAATTCGAAATGAGTATGATGGGTGAATTAAATTTCTTTTTAGGATTGCAAATAAGGCAATCAGATGAAGGCATACATATTTCACAATCGAAATATTGTAAAGAAATGCTAAAGAAATTTGAAATGGAAAACTCAAAGCCCATATCTACTCCCATGTCGACTTCTGATAATTTAACAGAAGATCCCAACGGAATACCCGTTGACACTAAGAAATATCGAGGCATGATTGGTAGCTTGCTATATATTACCGTAAGTCGTCCCGATATTCAATATAGTGTCGGTAAGTGTGCTAGATTTCAAGTAGCACCAAAAGAATCTCACTTATCCGCGGTAAAACGGATATTGAGATATTTAAAAGGAACCACTGACGTAGGTCTTTGGTATCCAAAAGGAGTACCATTCGACTTAGTATGTTTTTCTGATTCGGACTATGCCGGGCATTTGGTCGACAGAAAAAGTACAAGTGGTACATGTCAGTTTTTGGGAGGATGCCTAGTATCTTAGTTTTCCAAGAAACAAAATTCGGTATCTATCTCCACTACGGAAGCGGAGTATATAGCGGCCGCAAAATGTTGTGCTCAAATATTATGGATGAAGCAAACATTAGCCGACTATAATACTAAATTTGATGTAATCTCAATCTTATGCGATAACACGAGTGCTATTGATCTTAGCAAAAATCCCGTGTTACATTCAAGATCTAAGCATATAGATGTGAGACATCATTTCTTACGTGATCATGTCAATAAAGGCGATATAAAAATGACTCATGTAGAAACTGAGTACAATCTCGCAGACATATTCACGAAACCATTGAATTCCGAACGATTCACTAGACTCCATTTGGATTTAGGAATGTTGGAAATTCCAAAATAATAGTTTATATTTATACATCAATATTATCAATATTTATATATTCTTGTGAGAAAATTTATCATTATTTATAGTCATCTCACGAATTATACATCTTTCGGGATAATTGTTTCTCTAAAAACTCAGATTCATCGATAATGATAACATATGAAACTTTATCGATCGGGTTTTTATCGAGAACTATTCGAGTAAATATTTATCGGAATTAATTTCGGAAATATTTCTGAGATACTAAATGAATGATATTTATCTCAAATACAAAGAATCAAAACATTAGTATATTTTAAAATAATCGTAATAAATTATTATATACCTATATATATATATATATATAATAATGATTATTATTAGTTTTACAAAAATATTTTTCGAAAATACATTCATATTATTTTCAGATTATTAGTGTATTTTTGACCCAGTCCATATTAATTGGACCAGCCCAACTCAGCTTGACCCAGCCCAATACATTTAACCCTAGCATCTAAGCCGTCCATTATAAGGATAAGTTAATCCTGGCCGTTCATTCATAAAATATATATATAAATTATACACACAATTCTCATTTCGCGTGTACTGTTCAAGCCGCGTTAGTTTCTCTCAAACCCTAATCTCTAACCTCTCTCTCTCTCGAGCTCTATCGACGCTTCTTCGCAAAACTCCGATCTAAACCCTAATTTCTTGATCGATTTCAAGCCTCTAAACACTAAATCGAGTCTATTTGTCATCCCTTGTACCGATTAATCTCATAATCTGTACGAATCAAAGCTGAGTTAGGATAAATCGAAATGATTTTGAAAATTAAGTCGTTATCATCTCAATTGATATCGATTTACGAATCAAAATCGACAGATATATACATATATACACTCTATACACACACTTGAGCACCTGATTTCAAGTTTATTTACGATTCATTCAAAACCCTAACTTTCTCTTGAGTGTTTTGTGCAGGAATGATGAAGAAACTCCTAGTTAAGGTGTTTACTGGGCTAATAAGCTTCAAATCAAGCCTCGAATTGGTTTGAATCGGAAGAATCGGTGCGACTCAGTGAGTTAACTCGGTGACTCAACTCAAACTCGTGCGAGTTTAGAGTTTTAGGACTGGTAAGTACTCGAGAAGACTACGAGGCCTCGAGCAAAGGTATAACTTCGGTTAAACTCACTATGTTGCGTGTTCTCTGTGAAAACTTTGTGATTACATAAGTGACCTTTGCTTGAACTATCGTACTTGATGAAATGGTCCTCTTCTATAAATAAGTATATGGTTGAATCTCTGTAACTCGTATATCAGTTTAAGTATTGATACAGCTGGGTTCTCGATTGTGTAAAAACTAGTGCTATGATTCGGATCTTATTGATATATACATGTGTGATGATTCACTAGTCTGGATATTCGTAGTAACAACAAAAGAATAATGATGATTTTGGTAATTTAAAGAATATTTGCAAATTTAATTTATTAATGCCTGAGATTGAATTTGTGAAATTTGACTTAGTCAAATACATGTGCTGGTCAGGACACATTAAAATGAACAGATTGTGGGTTATAATATAGATGTTAAATGCTTTATAATTCTGGATTGTGTTATTTGACTTGGTCAACTGAGTAATTTGAGAAATTGGAATTGTTTATCTTGGTCCTCTCTGTTTGGTTTGACTATGGTCAATATAATGTTGAAAATACAAATTGTGGTTTCTATATATGCTGACTAAATGTGTGTGACCTTTCTGATAACCTCAATTCCTATCTAGCTGTCAGCTCACAATTGCAACTATGCTAACTAAGTTTACAATTCCAGTTAGTATATACAGTCATGCATACACTCACACACTTGCCCTCACCCAAAGCCTTGGCTAGGACTCCCTTTGAGAGGCCTAGTATCTGGACACTAGGGTGCAACGGCCACATAGATGAAATAAGATTCATACCTTACATTTTTATACTTGTTTAATCTTAAACTATGTTCTGTAAAGTGGTATATGTGCCCTGGTTTGCAATACACACTTGCCTATGTTGTATGACTTGGTCAATATGTGATCTGTGCTTCTTAAATGAAAGAAAGTTTGTGGTCTGGTGTGCATATCTCTTTCAATAAATCATTTGTAATATATATAACCTTGAGTCATTAATATATTCTTATAAGTACTAAAAGTGGTAGCTTGGCATTAAATGAGAATGACCTCACCTGGACTTTAGAGATTTCAAGTTTGTCTATAGGAGATAACTTTTGAAACAGAGTCATCCATCTGTCCCCTTTCATGAATACTCAAAATTGTCAACCCTGTCATACTATCTTTACAAGTTTACTTTATGTGCTTAATTGTAATATTCTGTGAGTTTATTATAGTTGCATTGATACATATGCCTGACAAACTCTGAAAAAAATCCTTCTATCCATATTTTTCAAAGCATCTTAATTAATTAAATCACTGTTTTATGTACCATACTTCATCATGAGTTGCACAATCTTACACTGAAGCTATCACTTATCTGCACTCTCATACTCGGATTTGGTCTTGAAAAATTATGCAAAATCAGATATTTATATAGTATATAGTCATTCACATATGTCAAAATTCATGTTTTACAGCTGCATACTCTCATATAAGCATGAATCCTGTCTGTGTATGCCCTGCATTCCATTTATTATGTGTACTATATGTTCACCAACCTGCATCACCACTTCTGTGTAGATAAAAATGTGTGCATGCTTATCTATCCTTACTTGAGTAGACTGACTATATATATATATATATATATATATATATCCATGCATGCATAAGTATTAACACACACACCTGCACTTAGTCTCCATTTCATGGAATACACACCATTAAAGCCCAACCCAAAAGCCAAAAACCTTCAACTCCTTCCTCTGTTTCCTACCATGAATAGGAAAAACTTTAACCACAACCTATTTGCTCCCTTCACACCCTACTGTCACCCAGATAACTCAAAGGAACATTATCACAAGAAAATCAAACAAGAATCCTCCTCAAACCTAAATGAATTTGCTTATTTCTCTCATAATAATAAGCTACCTGTGTTTAGACATCCAAACCCTAACCCTATGTTTCAAGCTGTGCCCATTTCTGAGAAATCTGTCAATTCTCACATGCCTAGAACAAACCTCAAACCTCCTAGTCCCACTCTAGTAAGACTGTCAAACACTGGCAAACTTAATAAAATGCTAAACAATAACCAACCTGGAATGATGGTGTTTGTTCCACCAAATGGATACATTCATAGCTTACTCACTTCAAATAGATGGGAAAATTATGTGTTTTATAGAGGTCAAAACTACTACACTCATCTCATTGCTGAATTTTATGGTAATATGGAAGTGCAACAAAGGGTTGATGGGATTTTCTACTTAAGTTCATTTGTGAATGGTAAGAATGTTTATGTGGATCACAATGTTCTTAATAAGTCCCTTAGGTTAGGAAACAAACCATCTGAACTTCCTTGTGTCAATATCTTTGAAAAGTTTGTTTTTAACCAAAATGAATTTGAGTTGTTTCTTGGTGTTTTCTGTGAAGAGGATGTGCCTGAGGGTCTTTGTGTTAGGGAATTTGCTATAAATTTTAGACATTTCTTGCCTAGGTTTCAACAACTTGCTATAGTCCTAAGGTCAAACATTCTACCTAAGCCTAAACATGACAAATTCTTTGACTTTGTTGACCTCAAAGTGATGTTTAAAATTGTGTCCAACTCCATTGATTTTAATCTCAATTATGTAATTGTGTTGAACATGATAAATGCTTTTAATGTGGACTACATGCCCTATGGTTTGCTTTTAACCTCTGTTTTTGAAACTCACTATATACACATGTCTAGGATGCACTTGAACAAAGTTGACTATTGTGCTATTGATAGTTTAGTTCAACCTAAACTCTCTCTCAAAAACTGTCAAACTAGTCATCCTAATAGGATTGTTATCCCATCCCTTGCTCCCAAATCAGATGCTTATGCTATTCTTAGGGAAGAGTTTAACAAACTTAGCCTAGATATGGACATACTTAAAGAGTCTAACAACGAGCTTCACATTAGGATTGAAAACCTAGAGGGTATAATCCATAAGAACAAGGGTAAGACTGTTGAGCCTATGGTTGTTGATGAATCTGATAAGAATATTGAGAAAAAGTTGGTGGATGAATTGGTTTCTGTTGGTACCAGTGATGAAATGGATAAAGTTTATGCTGCTTTGCCTGATTTAGGTGAAAATTTGGGTGTTGTTGCTTCTGATCCTGTTATGAAATGATCTGTGTGCCTGCATGTTTTGTGCTACTATGTGCTGATACTTGAGCTTAAAAATCTGTGTTGCTTACCTCTGTTTGAAAGACTTCAGCCTGTAGTACTTAATTTGCTATGTTTTTAAGTTCTTGTTATTTTGCTTTCTGCTTGGAATAAGACCAATGCAATCAAGTTCTCTATGAATCAGTGAACCACACTGATTGAATTAGAACTCTTTTGATGCATATACTAATTGCATTGACTGAAGTTTGCTTACTGCACCTGTTTTGGTTATATCTGTCTTAAACTGCAAATTTTGGTACAATCTAGCATTATGAACCGTTTAAATATGATGCATCAATAGTGAATATTGTGCAATTTCCAATTATGTTACAACAAGTTAGATTGACTCTCTTGGATACTTGGTCTACAAGTTTTACAATCATCTTTATCTAAGTGAGTTATCTAAATTATGTCAATATATTCTAGATGATTCAGAAAAGTCTGAGAAATAAGTAAGCATGACTAATTGACAGTAGTGCACATATATTTTTTTTATCAGCATGCATCTACAGATATGTACAAAGAACTGACTTTCAAGATCAGCCTTTAACATTGTTTATGGAAATTTCGATTCAGAAAAGAAAACAATATGATTGTTCAGATTATAGTTGAAAAGGTTTATGTTCTTGTAAATCTGAATGACTTATGATTATATGAATTCTAGAGACAGTAGTCAAAAACTTTGTAATAAGAATTTACTTAGTAAGATTGACTGACTTTGTACGAAACATTATCATCGTTTATTGTTTAAAGTTTTATATTATGTACACGTCTCATATACAGGCTTAGTGTCAAAAACACGGCTGTAACATTGCCATAAAATAGCTAGTAAAACTGATAGCTAGTAAAGATGAAATGGAAAAGAGAAAGAAATTCTGTAATATTTCAAGGGGAAGCCACAAGGAAAAAGAAAAGATAATTGATCAAAAAGAAAAACTCGGTACTATACCAATTCAATTGGCCTTAACCGAAGTTTTCAAAACAGGGAAGAAGAAGAAATTAACAATTTGGTGATACACCAAGTTATATTGTTACAAAAAGGGGAAGAGATAAGGAAAGTAAAAATGATTTTGATTCAAAAACAAATCATATTGTGAGGGGAAGCACTAAATTTTGATAAAAACATCAAAATTTACACAAAAAAGGAGAAGATATAAGAAGAAAACTAGTATCCTTAGTTAAAAAGGGGAAGAGAAAATTAGACATTTTTGGTAATATACCAAACAAAAAGGGGAAGAGAAATTTAGATCCCTAATTTAAAATTTTCAAAATTTCTTATATGAATTATGCCTAACAATATTTATGTATCTCATAAGTTGTTTTGCAGGAATCAATTAGTGGAGAATAAGAGTTACCGAGTGCTTCGAATCGAGTCTAAAATATTTTTTAAACTCATGCATACACTAAGGGGAAGCACACACGGGTAAATTTTTAAATTTTATGTTTTGTTTGGCAAATACCAAAAAGGGGAAGATTGAAAGGATATCTTCGATATATTATTTATTTTGGTATTTGTACGATTTAACATAAAATTTAATTACACTTAGTTATCCTCTCCACTAGGTCATTAATATAATTGATTCCGTCAAAAGTCAAAAGTCGAATTCTAGCAATATCTATTTTTAATTATACGAGATATTCCATTATTGCGAAAAATTAAATTACATTTTTATGGAATATATCTCTACACCAAGGCAATAAGATCGAAAAAGAAATATTGATATTTGATATTTTTTAGATCTCTGTTGCGAAATTAATAAGGCGACAGGCTCGAACAAAGAATATTCAAGGATTAATATTCTTTAGAGAACTCGTGCTATATTTAAAAACGATCAGTTTTTATTCAAAAATATTCCGCTTCGCACTCAAAATGTTATTTATCCTCAAGAATATTAATGTTCAGTGGTAGAATATTAATACTCATTTTTATCTCGTGCCAGAAATATTTAAAGTAATTTTTCTCCCATATCTTAAATTTATTTCATTTTCGGAGATCTATCTAATTCACGGAAAGACCAATCGTATTTTATTCGGAATCGAAACCTGATTTAATCGTATTAAATCCAAATAAAATACTTCCACTTGCTAGAATGACTTGAAACTTGAGATGGATCACTTAAATGTTATTTTCTATGCATGGTAAAAGTTTCGTAATTTTCTGAGAATTTTGGTCCGGGCACGAAAATCGAGGCAGTGGGTCCACAGTTGACCACGTTTGACTAAAGTCAACATTGACCATTTTTGACCAAAACTTCCAGAATTTCATTTTATGATATTCCTAAATGCTCCATAATTTTAGAATTATTTATTGGGAATTTTCGTATTAATCAGGTATTTAATTAACGAAATATGTTACGTATTTATTCGTTAATTGATACGAGTCCGATACAATTAATTAGAGCTCAAAACACAGCTGGGATATTTGTGTAGAATACCACTCCCACTTGCAAAGAAACACAATACCACTCCAAAGAAACACAAAACCACTTTCCACCTCATCAATCCAAGTGCTTTCAATCTCAACCACTCCTTTTTCTTCCAATCTCCACCCTTCCTTCCACCCAACTCCTCCTATAAATAAACCCCTTCCCCCAACCATTTTCTTGAAGCTAAAGAGCCAAATAATTGCTGGGATTTTTGAAGTGAAAGCTCTCTAAATATATCCAAACACTCTCTACACACACTTCATCTCAAAAACCTTCTCTTTCTTATATACACTCAAATATATACAAGGTTTTTGTTCCATCAAGCTTAGTTCAACCAACCAAGCTCTCACCCACCTAGCAAGCTCCTCTACCACTACTATCCGGCCTCCCGAAGGGCTGCCCAAGTTCGACCATAAGCCAAAATCCGGCCGAACCTCCGGCGAACTTTTTCCGGCGATCTCCAAAAGTGGTAATTTTTAGCTTCATTATTCGAGTCTTAACCGACCATTTTTATATACGTATAAGAGCTCTATACCTTCATCTTATCTTCTTTATTAAGCTCTTATATCAGATCTATATTTGACGACGGTCAAATAAATACATCGAGCTTGATTTGATTCCCTTCTATCACCTTAGTGTTCCGGGGGAAAAGAATCTCAAAGCCTTAATTAAAACTTTAACGCACTTACTTTGGCCATTAATATTTTATTGTTGTGTGGTGTGTTTAATTACTCGTACGTGTGTGTTAATCTTAACGCGTAATAGCGTGGCGCAAGCCTTTTATATATTTTCCGCACTTTTTATTTTCGTCCTCACACTTGTGAGTGATCTTACTTTCCGCACTTTTTATTTTCGTCCTCACACTTGTGAGTGATCTTACTTTCCGCACTTTTTATTTTCGTCCTCACACTTGTGAGTGATTTTACTTTCCGCACTAGTTTAACGCATAATAGCGGCCCTCGGTTTATCCTATAGATAAAACGAGCTACTTTTCTGCACGTGTGTGTTTTATCTGTGTGTGGTGTTTTATTTGTGTTGCATTATATTTTTGTGTTCTATTTATTCGGCCAAACTAATATTAAAGTGCAAATTATTAAAGTAATATTATACCTCTCGTTTAAATAAAAATACGAATAGTCTATATTAAGACTATATCGAACGAGAAGTTGTTTATCAAAGATCCTTAAGCTATAAATCGTATCAAGGACTTGATTTTTACATTACTTCGAAAATAGACGTATTTTCAATAAAGAAGTAATTTTAAGTATACTTCGATCTTTACAAAAAGACGAACCAAAAGTATACGATTATAAACCTCATAAGCCTACGAGCTTAAAGGATTTAATTTACAAACTCCGAGATATATTTAAATCTCGCTATACGGAGTATTGTATTAAAAGTATTCTTCGATCTACAAATCATATCGAATAAAGAATACACATAAAGTCATAAGCATATAAGGCTTATTGAACTTAATTATAATTAATATTCGTGTAAAGAATATTATAGTCACCTTAGGACATATTAAGTCCAAACCTCTCTTTATATTACGGTTTGTTTCGTAGATATTGTTTTCTAAGTTTTGCAGTGAGGTGAATTTAAAGTGAGGTGATTCTCGTTCTAAGACCCAATTCCTAGGCACTAGCGGGGAGTTAGTGGCCTTTGCACCGTGAAGAAGAGGAAAGACCCAAGACCTTTCATCTAAGATCCAAGACCGGCAAAAGCGAAGAATTCAAAGACTACACCAAGGGTTCTACATCAACTTTGAAGAAGTAGCGGGGAGTTGCTGTCTAAAATAAGTTGTGTAGGTTTCACAACGACTTTGAGGGAGTAACGGGGAGTTACGGTCCAAGACAAGTCTTGTGGGTATTACATTTATTTTGAGGTAGTAGCGGGTAGTTACGTATCAAGATAAATATTTGTAAGGTTGTGTAAGGCTTCTCCGCCTACTATAAAGGAGTCTCTTTATAGTGGAAGAAATCTCGAGTCCGGAGAGGAGCTCGGGGACTGGAGTAGGGGTGAGCGAATCCATTAGGGGTTGCGCCATCGCGAACCAGGATAAAATCTCCTGTGTGGTATTTTCTTTCCTTGTCTTTTATTTCTGCACTTATAAACTGCATAAACGACTCGATAAAGTTTTAAAAAGGGAAAATTATTTTAAAACGCCATAATAATTTTTAAATTGGTAATTAAGCTATTCAACCCCCCCTTCTAGCTTAATATAGCCCTCTTACGGGAACTAACACGGTCCAATGTCCGAATTCTTTTTAATATTTATAATAATATTAATTTACGATGATTTTCTAATTTCAAAATTTAATATTTTTTAAATATTAGAAGTATTTTTTTATTTTCACAATATATTTTTTTATTTTTAACATGTTGAGGATAGTGCATATAAGGATATAATGTCATTATTCGTATTATTATTGTTATGATCATCATCATCATCATCATCATCATCAGCACCACCACCACCACCACTACTACTACTATTATTAGAAACAATTAATTGGAGTGAGATAATAAATAATTATAACATCTAGCATATCCTATAAGATATTTTAGTTAACGGGGTACAATTAGTAAGAGTTTTGAGTATATTATAATAATTAAATATGTATAATATATACGAGATTATTTATTGAATTTGTTTATGAATTGCTAATGAATTTTTATACCAAACATGTTAACGAGCTCAATTATCAAAGTTATTCACGAAAATATGCATGAGCTATGTTCACGAATATATTCATGAATTACGTTCACGAACACATTAATTGAACTCGTTTGCAAGTTATCGAGTTAAATTTTATCGTGATCAAGTTCAGCTAGTTTATAAATCTCCTTAAAATCGTGTTCAAGATCGACTCGTTTGTTAATCAAACCGAATCCGAGCTGAATTTTTTTCTCAAATCGAATATCAAATCGTTCGTGAATGTATTGACTCATTTACAATCCTAGCTAAGCGAACAAATAATTTTAGTATTATTATAATTTATTTTATTTTGAATCCTCTGCCGACACATTGTCGATTTAGATGCTGTAGTACGTACTCCCTCCGTCCCACTCATTTCTATACACTTACTATTTTGAGGTGTCCCATCATTTCTATACATTCCAAAAATAGTAAAGTTTTAATAATAAAAAACACTATTACACCCACTAACTTTCCTCCATTATCTCAAATCTATAATATAAAACACTATTACACCCACTACTTTCCTCCACTATCTCAAATTTATTATTAACTATTGATAGGTCCCATCACTTTACCCACTTTTCATCCAACTTTACTCATTATTTATACATTTTCTTGGTCTCCGTGTCCAAACCCAGTGTATATTATTCACTGGGACGGAGGGAGTAGTAAAGATGTACAAAATATCTAACCTTACCCGCATTTGGAGACTTTTCACAAGAGGTTAAAATAAATTTATTGACCGTGAATTGGATGTTTGTGCCTTCTCTTCAACAATGTGGAATGGTGTTTGTGCCTTCTCTTCAACAATGTGGAATGGTGGAACTGGTGGAAGGATAGATAGTATTTGCCATATTGCGGGTTTAAACCATAGTATTAGTATTTTCGGCTAGTGGTGGTGTTCTTAAATAAATAGCTCAGTTTGTAGTTACTCATAGCTTATAGGATAATATGTCACCTAGCATACTATGTTACCCTAGCTAAAAAAGATAATGTAATTTTTATAATTGGATTTAAGTGAATTTTTAAATCATTATAATATAAAATAAATTTGGCGAGTATATGCATATTTTCTATCATTATTTTTTAAAAGCATGATACACATACTTTTAGTTAAGGATTTCTCAATCATTAGAAATTCTCTTATAAATATATTTAAGAGAGTCACTAAATAGATGTAAAAATGGAATAATATATAATTAAAAAAATTGCTAATTAAAGAACCCAATAATTCTAAATATTTTTCAAATTAAGATTTCCACCTCAACATTATTAAATAAAATCATACATACTATTGCATCACCTAGAAACAATTTTTTAACACCCAACTTAAGATATGTAGCACAACTCATATAATAATATTGTAATTAAGGTTGTAATGCAGATACAGTAAATTCTCGTCAAATTAATATCCGATAACACGATAAATTAATATTTTTAATAAAAAGTTTTGATCCTAACATAATAACAACAATTTAAATTTTACATTAATTAACAATTTTGATTAATTAATAAAATTTGTCAATTCTATGGAGATTTAACGGTATATATCCACGTGACTATTCAACGTAACAAGAGGAAAATTATACTGGTACCCTGACTACAGTATCATTCCTTAGCTAGGTTCGAAACTTTTAAACTAATTAATAGCACCAATACCACAATCCCATCTATAAATACAACACTGAACTGCCTTAATTAAGTTTTACCAATAACTCAAAACAATAATTCAATATGAATATTGAATCATCTTTCTACCCCATTTTGTGCATGTGCATAATTTTACTTTGCATTCAAAACCTTTCTGCATCCGAAAGATGCAACAACAACGACAAGCAAGCTCTACTCAAAATCAAGGTTGGCTTGACAAACACAAACCTTCTAGCCTCATGGGTACCCGATAAAGACTGTTGTGACTGGAACCTAGTTAAATGTGACAAAACAAACAACCGCATAATTTCCCTCATCATTCAAGACGACCAAGGTCTAAGTGGCCAAATCCCACCTCAGGTGGGAGATCTACCTTATCTCCAAACCTTATGGTTCCTTAACCTACCCCTTCTTTTCGGAGGAATCCCAGAAGAAATTTCTGCACTCAAAAACCTAAATTCCCTCCGACTCAGCCGGACCAGCCTCAGTGGCCCTGTCCCTTTATTTTTCCCGCAGCTTACAAAATTAACTTGTTTAGACTTATCCTTCAACAAACTTTTAGGTGTAATCCCTCCTCAGCTTTCTACCCTTCCAAACCTTGAAGCCCTTCACTTAGAACAGAACCAACTCACCGGTGAAATCCCGGATATCTTTGGGAATTTTGCTGGATCCCCGGACATATATCTTTCTCATAACCAGCTCACGGGCTTTGTTACAACAACTTTTGCTAGGTCAGATCCAATTAGGATTGACTTTTCGTGGAACAGACTAGAAGGTGATATATCATTCTTTTTTGGGGCTAATAAGCGCATGGAAATGGCAGATTTTTCACAAAACGTGCTTAATTTCAATTTTTCCAGGGTGCAGGAGTTTCCACCCTCTTTGACATACTTAGATTTGAACCATAACAGCATCAGCGGAAGTCTGTCAAGTGTATTGGTCAAATTGGATTTGCAGACATTTAACGTTAGCCATAACAATCTCTGCGGCAAGATTCCAACAGGGGGGAAACTCCAGAGTTTCGACAGTACGGCATATCTCCACAACACTTGCTTGTGTGGTGCTCCATTGCCAGAATGCATGCAAACTGTGCCTTAAGATTATCTTTTGTGCTGAGATATATTATGCATTTTAATCATAAAATATGTGTATTTCAAAGATACTTGTGTCCTGATTAGTAATATTATGTAAAAGTTTGTTCGCAGGAACCGGAAAGTACTGATATTAATTTAAGTTCAAGTTGTTACTTCTTAAAATCTAGAAGTGAGAATAATAATGGGTAATTGTTTACTAACTAATTTAAACTAAAGAGTAAATAAAAATTACCATTTAACGATAATAAAAAGCAATCTACAAAATCGGGTTCTTCAATGATATTAATGAATGTGGATCAATTGTAATATTCAAGTCTCCCTAAAAACATCCCTCTAATATTTATATACTGTATATAGTTCTCTCCCAAGATACATTATAATGTTCACAATTATACATTGAAGTCACTCTCGTGATCAATCAAAGCAAAATTATAAACTATACATTATGTCTGTTGTATCATAAACTATAATCATAAATCCTCTCCCGATTTATTACAATTCCTAAAAATAAAAACAAAGATTCGCGATACCCTCAATTTTGTTAAGTGCTCAACAACAGATTAGCAAGGCCGAGAAATCATAATATAATTACACAACATATTAAACCAAAGAATACTACCTAATTCCTGGATTAGGGAATTAGTTACTCATAATGAATGAAGAAATCAACCTTATATAAATAGCCAAAACCATGATTACAAGAGTATAGAGTTGAGAAAATACATCTTGATGAAATCTCTCAAACTTGGAATAAATCTCTTCAATCCTCAAGTTCTCTCCTCACTAATCTCTCTCTTCTAACCTCTCAATAAAAGACGCACATAAGCATCCCTGAATTATTATATATATCCTAATATAAAAGTGTGTTTTTAATGGTTTTTCTAGAAAATAAAATCCGTATCCTAAATAAGTTGGATTTTGCTGTGAAATTTGCAATCTGACTTCCAAGTCTGTTTTGTTGGATATTTTATTAAAAAATAAAATTTTAAAATCTATTTTACCTTATTATTTTTATTCCTCACCAAATATACATATTTAAAAAATTAAATCCAATTGCTTTTACGTTACTTCTATTACCTTAGATACCAAATATTATCTTTTAATATAGGCTTGCTGCCGTTGCTGTCCAATTACCTATATATATACAGGCTTGTAAAAGTGATCTGAACTACAAAAAACATACAACAGCAAGACTCATTATATTGTCTTTCTCTAGCATCAATACTTCTCCATATTTCTTCGTTCCATACTCAATTATACAACCATCTACATACAAATATTAATTAGAGGTTTACACAATTATATAATTGATATATTTTGGGTGTTATTTGGAGCATTGGAAAATCCTTGTTGACATCCTTGATCGTTCGTGCACGAGAAAGGAAGAATTAAATTGGGTGTTGTACCGCTAAGGAGTTGCCGGAAAACCTTGCACGAGAAGGGGGCACGATTCCTTAGGGCAGTATTTTCACACGCCTCACCACACTCTCTAAACTCTCTTAATTCAATCGATACTATACATTGTTGCCTGCAATTTGTTTGTTAATTTGCTTGTTAAGAATTATAAATTTTTGTGTGCTGAAATAGCTCTACCTACACTTCTAGTTTATTTGTTTATTATTGCAATTATAACTGATTGAAAATAATAGTACCTGCCACTGCTGTACTCTTTTACAATCTTCTTTGTTGATCAAAACCATATCTACCTAGTTTGGTTTTATGATATAAACTTAATCTACCTCTTGATCAGTTTTTTTTTCAAATTTGAACTTTTGTGTCCTATCTACTTTGCTATCTGAGTAGGCTAAGCATTTTTCATAACAATCTAAGGGATCGTGTATTTTGTCAAATTCTTAGCCTCTGTGATTATACTTTAGTATGTGTACTTGAACTAATTAATTATCCTGTTCTGTGATAAGTCTCAAATTATTAGTGCTTGTCAATTTACATTAATATGCCAAAAGTATTAATCTGGTAGCAGCCTCTTTATTTGTAAAAATCAATATATTATACTTGTGTTAACTTTTAAGATAACAACATACAAATGGTCCATTTGTGTTAAATTGTTTTTAAAATAGTTGTCTGTCCATTCTGCACTTGCACTAATAATTATATTCATTTTTGTTTATTTAGTATAGTGTTGCTTCCTTAAGTGTTTTATATTGACATTTAGCAAATTTGTTAATTACAGTTAATATAATTGTGTTGATATGGCTGATACAAGAGATGACATTCGTTCGGCTAAACCCGAGAAATTTAGCGGCTTGAACTTTAGGCGTTGGCAAAAACAAATGAAGTTTTGGTTAACCATTTTAGGCCTTATGAGTGTTTTGGAATATGAAAGTACTAGAAAAACTCCAACTCCACCTACACAAACCGAAACTACAACACCGGCATCTTCTACTCCTACTAAGCCTACTAAAGATCAAGATTGTCTTTGCCTTAATAAGATTCTTAGTGCCTTGTCGGACACCTTATATGATATATATTGTGAGTTTGATTCGACCAAAGAATTATGGGAAGCCTTAGAAACCGAATATGGGTTTGATGATGTGGGCATCCATAGGTTTAGTGCATCCTCCTTTCATAATTTCAAAATGGTAGATGATAAAGCTATAGGTGATCAACTCCACACTTTTCAAGATTATATTAGATATCTCGAATCGAAGGGTTCTAAATTTTCCGACGAGTTTAAAGTCTCCAATCTAATTGATAAACTCCCTCCTAGTTGGTCCGATTATGCTAGAGAGCTTTGTCACAACCAATCTTCTCTCACCCTTAATAACGCCATTGTGAAAATCCGTATTGAAAATGAACATAGGCAAAACGAAAAGTCTAAAAATGAAATTTCTCCCAAAATCAATCTTGCCGAGGAATCCAAAAATCCAAATCGCCGCAAATCTTTCTTTAAACCCAAAAATAAGAATTTCAAAAATAGTGGGAACAAATTTCATAATAAAGGCCCCTCAAACTTTTCGCAAAATCAAAACCGAAATACTCCTAGGTCAAATGGTGGTTTTAAAAACAATCAAAGACATTGCTATATTTGTGGAAAAACAAATCATCTACCCGCTCAATGCTTCTACAAGAAAACTCAACCAACTCAAGCCAATAATCGGTCAAAATCTGCTCCAAAGCATCAAGTCAACATGATCGAGGGAACTCCTTCTAATAATTCTTTTAGGTTTGAAAATTCTATCCCTTTAATAAATATGACAACCTATAATTCTAATGATTAGTGGTTAGATTCGGGTGCTAATACTCATGTGTGTAATGAACGCTTTTGGTTTTCAAATTATCAGGAATCAAGTGGAGGAGATGTAGTTCTTGGAAATTATTCATTAGCTAAAGTCATCGGAAGAGGAAGAATAAATTTAGAATTTACATCCGGAAAAGTCTTAGTTCTAAACAATGTTTTTTATGTACCTACAATAAGGAGAAATCTCATTAGTGGTTCAATTCTTATTAGTGTAGGTTATCGCATTGTTATGGATTCAAATAAAGTTGTAATTTCCAAGAATAATGTATTTATTGGAAAAGGTTATGTAAATGAAGGATTAATAAAATTGAATGTTTCTCCCAATATTATTAATAAAGAAATCTCTCCAATTGTCTTAAATACCGAAAATTCATCTTTATGGCATGAAAGACTTGGACATGTAAATTATGGTACAATGCAAAGAATGATTAATAAAGGTTTACTCCCTAATCATAATATTAAAGATCGATCTAAATGTGAAATATGTGCACAATGCAAACATACTAAGAAGGCTTTCTCTAATATAAGTAGGGATTCTTCCTTATTAGATTTAATTCATAGTGACGTGTGTGATAATGGTAAGGTTCTTACTAGGGGCGGTAGAAGATACTTTGTGACTTTTATTGATGATTACTCTAAGTATTGCTATGTATACCTTCTTAAAACTAAAGACGAGGTTCTAGGTTGTTTTAAAACTTATAAAGCCGAGGTTGAAAAACAAACCAGTAAAGATATTAAAACAATTAGATCCGATAGAGGTGGAGAATATATGGATAATGATTTTACACGATTTTGTCAAGAACATGGAATAATTCATGAAGTTACGGTCCCTTACACTCCACAATCTAATGGAGTTGCCGAGAGAAAAAATAGGACTTTATTAGATATGATAAATTATATGCTTGTTAGTTCTGGTGCTCCCGAAAATCTTTGGGGTGAAGCATTGCTCACTACTTGTTATGTGTTAAATAGAATTCCTAATAAGACTACTAATATTACACCTTATGAATATTGGAAAAATAGAAGTCTAAAACTTGATTATTTCAAAGTTTGGGGTTGTTTAGCTAAAGTTGGAATTTCGGAACCAAAGAAAAGAAAATTAGGATCTAAAACAGTATATGCTATTTTTGTTGGGTATACTCAAGGTACAACTAATAGGTTTCTTGTAATTAATTCTGATAATCCTGATGTCTCCACTAATACTATTATCGAAGCTAGAGATGCAACTATTTTGAGGATATTTTTCCCTACAAGGATACCAAAACAAGTCGATAGCTCTAGTTCTAATTCTACATTGGACATTCCTAGTACAACAACATCTTTAGATGAACCTAGAAGAAGTAAAAGAGGTAGGATAGAAAAAGATTATGGAGAAGACTTTCTTGTTTATCTAGCTGAAGGTGAACCATCTTCTTATGCGGAAGCTATGTCTTCACCAGATGCTCCTTTTTGGAAAGAAGCCATAGATAGTGAAATGAAGTCAATTTTAGAGAATAATTCTTGGTATTTAACTAACTTACCTCAAGGTTTTAAAACGGTAGGATGTAGATGGATTTTTAAGAAAAAATTAAGACCTGATGGATCTGTAGATAAATATAAAGCTAGGTTAGTTGCTAATGGATATACACAAAAGAAAGGAATTGATTATTTTGATAAATATTCACCTGTAGCTAGAATAACCACTATTAGGACTTTTTTGGCCTTAGCTTCAATTTATAAATTACATATTCACCAAATGGACGTTAAAACAGCTTTCTTAAATGGTGACTTAGAAGAGGAAATATATATGGATCAACCCGAAGGTTTCATAGTTAAAGGACAAGAAAATAAAGTATGTAGATTAATAAAATCTATATATGGTTTAAGGCCTCTAAAGACTGGTTTAAAAAATTTCATTGTGTGATTACTGAATACGGATTTGTTTCGAATGAATTTGATAAATGTTTATATTATAAAGTGATTGGTGATGATTATATCATTATTTGCATATATGTGGATGATATTTTGATTTTTAGTAGATCTATGTCCAACATTGTTGATGTTAAGAATTATCTTTCAAGAAATTTTGATATGAAAGATTTAGGAGAAGCAAATGTAATTTTGGGAATGAAAATATTTAGAAGTGAAAAAGGAATTCACATATCGTTAAGTCATTCAATTGAAAAAATGCTTAAAAAATATAATTATATGGATTGTAAACATGTTTCTACACCTTATGACCCTAGCATAACTCTTAGTAAAAACAAAGGCAACCTTATCTCACAACCCAAATACTCTCAAATAATAGGTTCCCTTCTCTACATCTCAAATAGGATGAGACCTGATATATCTTATGCTGTAGGAAGACTTAGTAGATACACGAATAACCCAAATCAAAAACATTGGACAGCTTTAGAGAGAGTACTTAAGTATTTAAAAGGCACCATAGATTATTCACTTATATATAATGGTTTTCCTGATTTGTTAGAAGGATATTCTGATGCAAATTGGGTAACAGATTCGCGTCAAGTAAAATCTACTTCAGGTTTTATATTCATGTTAGGTGATGGTGCTATATCTTGGGGTTCTGTTAAACAAACTATAATTGCTAGAAGTACTTCTGATGCTGAGTTAATTGCTCTTGATACTACATGTATAGAAGCTGAATGGCTTTGTAATTTGCTACTTGACTTGTCATTTTTGTTTAAAACTGTTCCACCTGTTCATGTACATTGTGATTTTAGAGTTGTGCTTGACTTATTGGAACAGGAAACTGTTAATGTGAAGTTGAATAGGCATCTGCAGATACGTTAAAAATCAATCAAGCGCTTAATGAGAGACTACGTGACCCTAAATTTTGTGAGGTCCGAAGAAAATTTATCTGATCCTTTGACAAAGGGTCTATCTAGAAAAAAGATCCTAGATTCATCGAGGGGAATGGGGCTAAGCCCATGATATTGCATCATCGACATTGGCATCCCTACTTGTTTTATAAGTTCCAAGGGTAGAAACAAGCTGGATAGATGATAGCGTGAGAGCCTTCAAAATATGGAGTTACACTCCTTCGAAGATGTACATTGATACATTCTTCTTCCCCATTCTTATGATGATGAAGTGCTCATATAGTGAACGGTAAGGGTGAGTGTTTACACTCTTAATAAGTCTTAAGGCAGAATTTGAATGGTACTTCTCCGTTCACTAGTACCTTTGAGGACTTACCTACGTGAGAGGAGTTGTTTGGCCGCAACTATGAGGTATGGGCTAATCTCTAAAACTCTCATGAGTCGGTTATTGAGCATGGCCATTATAGCGCAAGCCCTAACAATTGATTTTTCGTATTATGTGTGCTTTTGTCGAGGTTTGGTTAAAAGATTCAAGTTCCAGGCGTAGTCCACTTAGTTTCTTCAAACTACGACAAATGTCACTAGGTGCGGGTTCCAAGCCGGAAGCTACCCGTATTGAATACACAATAAAATAAGCTCCATATTGTATTTGTTATACTATTCTTTTCTCAAATTTTATTTTTTGGGTGGGGATTGTTGGATATTTTATTAAAAAATAAAATTTTAAAATCTATTTTACCTTATTATTTTTATTCCTCACCAAATATACATATTCAAAAAATAAAATCCAATTAGTCAAAATATATTTTCACCCGTTGTTTTTCCATCCGTTGCTTTTACGTTGCTTCTATTACCTTAAATACCAAATATTATCTTTTAATATAGGCTTGCTGCCATTGCTGTCCAATTACCTATATATATACAGGCTTGTAAAAGTGATCTGAACTACAAAAAACATACAACAGCAAGACTCATTATATTGTCTTTCTCTAGCATCAATACTTCTCCATATTTCTTCGTTCCATACTCAATTATACAACCATCTACATACAAATATTAATTAGAGGTTTACACAATTATATAATTGATATATTTTGGGTGTTATTTGGAGCATTGGAAAATCCTTGTTGACATCCTTGATCGTTCGTGCACGAGAAAGGAAGAATTAAATTGGGTGTTGTACCGCTAAGGAGTTGCCGGAAAACCTTGCACGAGAAGGGGCACGATTCCTTAGGGCAGTGTTTTCACACGCCTCACCAGGCCACTCTCTAAACTCTCTTAATTCAATCGATACTATACATTGTTGCCTGCAATTTGTTTGTTAATTTGCTTGTTAAGAATTATAAATTTTTGTGTGCTGAAATTGCTCTACCTACACTTCTAGCTAGTTTATTTGTTTATTATTGCAATTATAACTGATTGAAAATAATAGTACCTGCCACTGCTGTACTCTTTTACAATCTTCTTTGTTGATCAAAATCATATCTGCCTAGTTTGGTTTTATGATATAAACTTAATCTACCTCCTGATCAGTTTTTTTTTTCAAATTTGAACTTTTGTGTCCTATCTACATTGCTATGTGAGTAGGCTAAGCATTTTCCATAACATGTTTATGGGCTGCTCTCGTTATAAAAAGAGTATTGGACCACTTCATATTTAAAGATAATTCTTTCCTCTTCGCATGGCTGGAAAATCGTCAAAATCTGATGTCTAGAACTTGAGTTATGACCCAAACAGTGATATATGCGCGAGACCTCCAAAAAATTCCATTTTTCACATGATTTAGGCTCAAATTAAGCACTTTGCTCAATTTCCTTCAATTTTAAGAATATTTATTTCCTGCAATTAAACACTACAAATAATTAATAAACTAATCATTTACAAAATCATATAGATATGATAACAAAATCCTATAAAAATAAAAATAAATATATACTCTATTAGATGTGCCTATATATAGAAGAGGTGTACTTGAGATTCAAGGATAATTATCAGTGCCTATCTCGCAATCATTTATAAATTGCATAGGTTTTCTGGGCGAACTGAGTTACAGGGTCGTTATAATTGCTGTATGTTGTTTTATCCTGGAAGTGATATTGATGCAACCCAACACAATGTAGATCAATTTGGTGATTCAGCTGTTCTCTTCTATTCTTCTAGAGATATAAAGCTTTTGTTAGAGTTAAGTGTTCTTCATTTATGTTATTTTACCGTCTATGATTATATCATGTTTTGTTTCCTTATTTGATTAATTGTCTACTGTTTTGTTATAATCGCTCATTGTATCTAGTAATCCAGAGACCATCACCATCACTAGTACGAGTAGTATTATTGTTTTTATACTTTATTAGTTTAACTTTTTTGAATTATATTGTTTTTAGATTAAATTTTTTTAAAAAAGAAATTATAATCTAAAAAGATATAATTCAAAAAGGTTGTTTCAAAATTGAATTTTAAAAAAATTATAATTTGAAAAGGATATAACTAAAAAAAGTTCTGGTAAATTGATTTTTTTTCTTAATGTTAAAAAATCATATTCACTATTTGGCTCTATCTTGAAATCTAGAATTCAGATTTGAATGATTTTACAATCCACGCGAAACTCATAAATTTATCTTTAATTTAGTGATTATTTAATAATTATTGTTCAAATGTAAACACTCATAATAATCTCAAGAGAAAATATAATTACGAATTTGTGCATTAATCATATTCAATGTAGAAGACCTACATTGATAATGCTATTCAATGTAGAAAATCTACATTGATAATGTTATTCAATGTATTAAGCGGGTTAATAAAATGTATTAAATTTTTTAAATATAATATTATTATTGTAAAATTAAAATTATGCAATAATTAAGTACTAAGAATTTAAACATAAAATGTTCTTAATTAAAAAAGATATTTTTAATATTTTATAACAATTATAGTCATATTATAATAAATTAAAATATTTTAAAATTAAAAAATTATCAGGTCAACACCATTTTGACCGTTTTATCCGCTTAATGACCGCTTAATAGGCCGCATAATCTTCAAAAACTTTTAATCACCCGCTTAGTATTAAATCGAAGCGCTTTGGTGTCCGATTCCGCTTAAACGTCTACTTAGGGCGGTCGCTTAATGCGTTTTTTACAACACTGATTTTAGTCCATATTTAAATATCTATTTAATTAAAAACATAAGTAAACATCCTTTCACTAATAATAATATAATTATATGGGATTTTTTCATAAATACCCCAACATATAAATATTTTTGCAAAAATACTGTTCTTTTAAAGTTCTTTTGCAAAAATATCATCTTTTGAAAAAAATTTACAAAAATACGGGATTCAACTACATTCAATCAGATGCAACTATTTTGAAAATTTTGTAAAAATACTATCTTATTTGTAATGGATGCGCAGCAGGTTGCATGTGATTGCATGCAACTGAATGCAACTAAAAATTGTAATTTGAATTTTCATTTTTTTTACCAACTTCCAGATCTATATAGGGCTGAGCATCATCAAAAAATGGAAATTTAACTTTTAGTTTTTAGTTACATTCAATTGCATATGTACATATGCAACTGAATGCAACTAGGAATTGTAATTTGAATTTTCATTTTTTTTACCAACTTCTACATCTATATAAGAGCTGAGCATCATCAAAAAATGGAAATTTAACTTTTAGTTTTTAGTTGCATTCAATTGCATATGTAGTTTCGTTCAGTTGCATGTGGTTGCATTCAGTTGCAATAGTTAGAAAAAGAAAGGTATAAGTGCCCCTGCGGGGCCAGTAAACACAATTATAACCAGAGCAACCAGCTGCAACTTCACGATGCCCACCTCCATAGCCACTGCCACCACCACCCTTTACGATTCCCACCTCCATAGCCACCACCACCATATCCACTATAAATTACAACCACAACCCCAAACATCAACAATTAACCCCCAAACATCAACAATTACAACCAATTTCACACCCCCAAACATCAACAATTACAACCAATTTCACAACCCCAAACATCAACAATCAACCTTGTTGAGTTTTGAATACGACTAAAGAATACAGAGGGGGGGCGGGGGTGAATGGATTCTTGAACTTTTCTTGTTCTTGAATCTGTGTAGCACAATATGTGTTTGTGTAAGCAAATGTGTAGGTGCGGATTATGTAGGTGCGGATTATGAACAACACAAAACACGATATCACTTTAATCTAATATTTTATTAGATAAAGATTTGCTACAACCTATGAATACAAATGATAGTATATATTCTCGGCTTCATTTTTCTCAAAGAGATGTGCTCTTACAATATATATGAAAAACTTAATCTCTAAAGAAGTGAGGTTGTATTCTTATAGAACATGAATACAACCTACTTACTACAAATAAGGTAGCTAAACAAGTTTACTTTCCAGTGTGTCTATCCTTTTTGAGTAAGCATCAAAATGGCTACAGATTTGACTTTGTAAAGTTCTGTTCAGATCCACTTTTTTAGCTCTTTGTCTCTTCTACATCTCTCCAAGCTTCTTTGTAGGCTTTCCAGAGCACGTTACAGATTGTGGTCCGTAAAGTGCTTTGGCTTGTTGCAGGTTTCTGACTTGTACAATTTCTCAGTAGTTTGTCTCTAAGAATGTATTCGAGAAGTGGCTAAGTGATTGATTCGAGAACTAGGATTAGATAACTCTGAGTTCTCGAATACTGTTAGGTTGATATATCGAATCACTTCTCGAATAGCTCTTTTCTTCAGGAATCCTTGTGTTGTCGAATAAAACATTTAACTTATCGAATCCCTGAGATATCGAATAGCTTTCTGAGTCTTTGAGATATCGAATGAACCTTGACTTGTTGACTCCTAGAGAACTCGAATGATGCTTTGACTTGTTGACTTTCTGAGTTCTCGAATAGAGTAATAGACATATCGAATCTCTGAGATATCGAATGAGATATCGAATAGTGTATTCAGAGATATTGAATAATGTCTTTTGAGATATCGAATCTTTGACTTCTCGAAGGCTAGACTTCTCGAATATAATAAACATACTTCTCCAATTGGTACTTAGGCAAATTCTTCATTTCTTCAAATCCCAACTGTGATTATTTGATAGTCTTGTTCTTCAAGCTTGAGGCATGAACCTTGGAACTTCTTTCAAGCATTATTTTTTGACTTTTAAGTACAATTACACAGATATGAATTGATGCCTATTACAAGTACTAAACAAGTAGAAACTCTACAACTAGAGGTTCCCTCAGTTAAGAGGTCATGTAAGTAATGCAAAGCATTACAAACAATTAGGCTTGTTATTAGATGTATACAGGCATGCCTCTGTGACTAACAATCTCCCCCAAATTGTGAGTAAGACCCTTAATCACGATTTCATGTCTGATAACAAGCCTAACATACATAAAGATAAAACTTGATAGTACATGTATGAAAATTGATTAACAACATGGATAGAGCTACAATGAGTGATCTTACAGACTATGATGAGATACTAGCCTTTGTCTTTTGATTCCATCTCCATTGCCTTGGCTTGTAGATCATCATATGCCTTCTGTTTTCTTTCTTTCTCCTTTCTTGCATTCTCATCCATGGCCTTTATGATCTCTGCCATAGCATCCAGTTCTTCAAGCAGAATTGAGTTCTTGAAATCTTCAAGTACTGGTTTCAGAATGTTGGCAGGATAGTGACTGAGTAGGTTCATTCTTATATTGACATTATCTCCATTTCTTCTCTTATACTTCACCACATAGGGATTGAATTGAACTCTACACAATCCTTTTGCCCTTATCTTTTCTGCTTCAGCTTCCAGTCTATCAATTTTCTTCTCCCTTTCTAGCCATTTTTCAAAGCACCCCTTCCTTATCTTTTCAGCATAGTCGCTCTTCATCTTCACAAAATCAATCAACTCCAGCTTCCATACTCTCTCCACTTTGTCTTCAGAATCCAACAATGTAATGATTCTTTCTATTTCATATAGCTTACCCCAATTTTGACACTGTCCTTGTTTGAATTTTTTCTCCCTTCCATCAGTATATTTGATCTCAAGACAGTCATTCACAATTGCAGCATAGTAGATTCTTTGAGCTCTTAGAAATTGCAGTTGGTCTTCATCAAAATCCTCATCCAGTGGTTGGAGTTTCAATCCTGGAATGATTGTTAGGGCCCTTGACTTAGATGGCTTCACTCTCCTAGTAGCATGCTTGAATTTAAACCTTTTTACTTGATTGTTTGGCTGAAACTTATGACCCTTGCTTGTAGACCATTATAGTACTCCATTAGCAGTTTGCTTTTGGAAACATACACCTGGTTTCTTGATTTGAATCTTCTTCTCTTCTTGAGGTGGCAAAACAGTTGCAGAAGCCATTGATTCAAATTTTGGTAGGTCATTACTAACATCATTCACCCTAGACTTAGAGTCTTGTTTTGTGGTGAGTTTACTGCTAGCAATGCCTAGGGCTTGCTGTTTTCCATTCTTTCTCTCATAGACTTTGCCTTGATCATCATCACCTTTCTTGTCCTTGCTATCTTCATCACCCTTATCGCTCCTGTGATGACTTTTCCTCCCATCACTTTTGTCTTCATCTTTATCATCCTTATCCCTTCTGATTTTGCCCATTTCTGGAATTGCACTAGTTGCAATGAAAGATTTGAGAATGTTCAGTGCTTCCACTTCTTCAGCAGTTCTGAATCCTTGCTTTTTAGTTAGTCTTTCAATGATGGCAATGATGAGATTTCTATTCTGAGGGGTAAGATGCTTAAGAATAATCAACTGCTTGATGTCATCAATTCTTGTTCTAGATTTGTAGATGATGGTTCTAGGATTTGTAAACACTTCTGGTAATCTGGCAGGTTGATCATTCCTTAAGTCATCATATAGACTTTTGTTGTTCTCATTTCTCTTCTCAATCAGATTGATCAACACATCTACCTCTGAATATTTTAGGACTTGTAGAATATTTTAGGACTTGTAGAGTTTTGTAGGTTAGGTGTCATATCTTGGATTTTGTTACCATCATTATCTCCTTGAACCACACACCATCATTTCTTCTAGGCATGACAGTGAGGTAGTCAATCTGATCCGTCAACCTCCTCAGATATTCTTATGTGTCCTTAGCCTGTACTCTTGAGACTTTCAGAAACTCCAAGAATGCATCATCATGATAAACATTTGAGTTTGCAATTTCTTGTAGCTTGGCCTCAATAACCACCTTTACTTCTACAGGCTTGGCATTTTCAGTTTTGGAGGATGGAGGTTTATCAGATGGCATACTCCCTGCAACCACTGTAGTGGTGATAGATTGCTCCTGGCCACTGGGAGTAATGACATGCACAGTTGGTATAGTAACAACTAGCAGAGAGGATGGAGGTTCATCAACTTTGGCTTTCCCTTTTCCTGGAACATGGGTTATAGATTTTGGAGTCCTTTGCTGACCACCCTCATTTATTTTGATACCTTTCTCCTTAGGTTTCTGTCTCTCCTCTGTCGACTTCTCCCCCTTAGGCTTTGAGTTCCTTAATGTCCTCTTCCCCCCTTAGGCTTGTTGTCAGGCACAGAGGCTGTAGTATTGACCTATGGGGTGGAATAGTCTTCAGGTAGAGGGAGACCTATGTGTTTCATTATGGCAGAAAGTATCTGTTGTTGGTTGAGAAGAACATCAGCAGTGGTAGTGGCTTGTGAAAAACAACACCTAGAGGGGGGGTGAATAGGTGTATATGGCTAATTATGCTTATTTATGACCTATTTTGAATTTTACCAGAAACAGCTTGATGTTTGTGATTTAGCAGTTTACAAATGGCGTGCTGTTTGTGCAGTGCAGTAAGTAATGTGCAGGAAAAATAAAGAACACCACAATCTTTTAGCCAGGTTCGACCCCTAATCCCCTATGGTCTACGTCCTGGTCCCTTACCAACTTGGTAAGAGAATATATTATTGATTAAAGATAATCCAATTACAAGATACAACAATATATCTCCCTTTTTCTTAGCTACTAACAAATGGCTTGCTGAACACCTGTTTCTGAACCTGCTCTCTAAGCTATACTTCCCAAGTATACTTCTCTAGCAACGTTCACCAAACCCTTGTTCCCTAACCAATCTGTCCAGCAAGTAAAATACCCAGCTGCTTACAAATGGCTTGCTGTTTTATGTACTAGAACTAACTTTCTAAGCAATACTTCCCAAGTACACTTCTCTAGTCTAGTTCAACCCACCCAAAACCTTAAGCCAACCTTGTACAGCAACTATTCAATACAACTTGAACAATACAATGATTTGAATCAATTACAACTCAACCTAATGACCCCTCCGAATATATATATGAGTGTATATATGGGTTTAAAAGGTTTAGAAGGATTTTGCAATGTAAGCTTTGTGGTTGTGTGTAGCTTCTTGTTTCTGCACTGTTCGGGGGTTATAAGAACTGAGCAAGTTCAGTCCTTAAATAGGTAAACAAGAAAGGTTTGATTTGCTTGAAGTTATTTCCAACGGTAAGGAATCAAGCCGTTAGTAATGGAGAGTTTCTTTTGAGCAATGAGATATGTTTGATTCTCTGCAAAGCTGAGCATTGGTGCGTGTATGGAGATAAAAATGTGCAGGGAATAATGTTATGATGAGTCCCATGTGATGTATTTGAGTGGAGGTAAGGTGGGGGAATAAATAAGGTAAAGTGACCTTATTTAAATAAAGTGAGTATTGTCTTGTCTCCAAATGTTTGAGTGGTAGGAATGTTCAACAAATATTCTGAGGACCCTTACATATAAACTATATAGAATTCCCTCTTGATCATCTTTGATTTACCGAATGTATCTTTAATTCCATCAGACACAATCAGCTTGCTGATTGTACAATTGGTATGCTGATTGTCCATGCATTTGGCTTGCTGTTTGAGACAATCTGGTTAAGCTATAATACCCTACAAAACCAAGTTAGCACAATACACTGCACAACCAAGTTAGCACAATAAAGAAATAACATGATGTTTTATATCAAACAGCTTGCTGTTTTCGTATTGACCGTGTGCAACTGGCTTGCCAAATTGTCACTGTATCTCAACTTTGGTTTGCTGTTAGATAGACTGATTATACAATCAGTAATCTAGACAACCCTGCAAAACCAAGTTAGTACATATAGAATTAACATAGCAAGTTCATGTCAGCTTGTTGTTTGGTTCCGTCAAGTCCGAATCAGCTTGCTGTTTTGGTTCCGTCAAGTCCAAATCAGCTTGCTGTTTTGGTTCAGATAGATGGCTTTATACCTTTGCATTTCCATATCACCAACCAAATTACCTGAGAGTATACTTATACATAGCAAACACATATATATGCAAATGATATATCAAGTGATTCAATCATATAATTGTGAGCTAGATATAGTGAACATAATACAAGATAAGCAATCAGCTTGCTGTATATAACATCAAAACACACTAGGGTAACATTCTCCCCCTTTTTGATGATTATATACCAATGTGTGATTGAGCTAAAAGCTCCCCCTTAATCATTGATTAGTACTTCCTGCAAAACAAGATTAGATAAATACACATGAAGTATTACAATGCACCATTTGTATTCATCATCAAAACATCACGCCAACAATCTCCCCCTTTTTGATGATGACATACTTGAATACATCGGAGAGACTATGTTGCTCCCCCCTAAAACAATGCTCTTTGATTTCTTAATATTCGGTAAAACTGCCAGGACGAAATCAGCATGCTGTTTTGCGAAACTGGCACGCTGCTTGTAAGGATGGCTTGCTATTTGTTCCAAACTGATAATATAATCAGTAAACTGATTTCTCTGCAAAACCAAGTTAGAACAGATACATATGGCATGCTGTTTTATATCTCTAAAAAAGCCAAATGTATGTGAACATATTATCATCAAAATCAATAGCATGTTAGAATAGATAAATAACATTCCAAAATATATGTAATCATCGAATCATCAAAATCGAATAGGCTAACAATCTCCCCCTTTTTGATGATTACCAACATATATTTTTAGGAGTACATACTCCCCCTCAACACATGCATCATTGATTTAACAACATGATATTCAATTAAGCACATAAGGATTTGTATGAACTAAAATCCCAAACACATAACCTCATTAAGTGATAACCTCCTAAAATCTCTCCCCCTTAATCATTAAAAAGGGTAATCACGAGCATATTCAATATTAGCATGGATTATGATGTACCACATAATGCACGAGTACACATTTACTCAACAAATTGCATGCGAAAGAATTAACGATATGTATGCATGCAAGTGAATTACACTTAAAATTCATTATTGACATCTATATAAGAATAGCAAATTAATTAGCATGCAAATAATACTAAAAAGGTAAGCTAAAGTACCAAACTTTTGCACTTAGCTTGCTGATTCTAGGGACCTTTTATTGCACAAAAACTCAACGTTTTGGCATCCATACTTGCTTGATTTTTGCATGGTTAGTTGCTAGCACATAGATAGAAATTAAATCAGATTTCTTTACCCATTTTTGTACCACATTTGGTGCTGAAATTTCTTTGTGTGCTGTTAAGATCATTATGGTAAGCTATTTTCTTCCAGGTTCCAAACTGGTAAGCTGTTTTGCATCTGTTTTTATTCTGGTAAGCTTTGTGCTTGTGTGGAGATTTATTTTGGTTGGCTTGATGATATCCAAGTTTTTGCTTGTCAAGAGTAAATCTTTGTTTCCCCATCAACGCTTTGAATGTGTCTTCTCCTTGAACAAATTGAGCTAAATCCTTTTTCAATGATTCGATTTATTCTTCTAGGACTTTGATATTTTCTCCATGTTGAGAGTATGCCTTTGACGTGGATTCTCTACCATTGAACGTCTCATGGAATGCATCTTTTGTTGTTAACTTTGTTTGATGCATATCTTCTCATTCTTTAAGATCCTTTATTTCTTTTTCTAGGGATTTGATCTTTGCATCTTGCAATGCTTCGATGGGACTTGATTCCCCTAGTTTAAATGCCTTAAGAACTGAGTTTTTGGCTTCCAATTCTACTTTCAGCTTGCTGATTGTCAGTGTCTGCATCCTTCTTTGGCTTGCTGACTTCAACAGTGCTTTCAGCTTGCTGATTTGAACTTCCAGCTTGCTGATTGCCAGTAACTTGAGGTTGCATGCTTTCACTTTCATCTCTGTTTTGACATACTTTAGTTTGGGCGCCCCTCTGACCAATTTCTTGCTTGATAATTTGTTAAGCAAGTCCATGTGTGCATGTCCCAATCTTCTTATGCCAAATATAAGGATCATTGTCTATTATAGCCAAACAGCATGCTGTTTCCTGCATTTCAAAGTCTAATACATATATATTTTCTTCCCTTCTAGCAACTAGGGGGACTTTGTTAGTACCAATAGTAATAATAGTTTTATCATTGTCAAACTGAACAATATGTCCATCATCAAATAATTGAGTGACACTAAGCAAATTATAAGAAAGACCTTTGACATATTAAACTTTATCAATCGAAATTATTACCAATAGAACTAATACCAAGGATTCGAAGAGTCTTGCTATTGCCAATTGTAACTCTTCCACCCTTCTTCATTTTGAGACTTATGAACTGAGATTTGTCTCCACACATATGTCTAGTGCATCCGCTATCCAAAATCCATTGATTTGACTTTACTTTGGCGGCAAGACATATCTACAAAACAAATACCAACTTAATGTTTTGGTACCCATATAGGTTTGGGTCCAAATTGGTTAGTAGCAAGAGTATATAACACATTTAAATCAGCTTTCTTGATCCACATTTGGATCACTTTTGATGACTGATTTCTGGTCCTTTGTGTTCTGCCAGACTGATAATGGTAAGCTGTTTGTCTTTTGTCAGAAGCATTCTGGTATGCTGTTTGTCTCTTGACTGGTCCCTTTTGGTAAGTTGTTTGTCTCTTGACTGGTCCATTCTGGTAAGCTGTTTTCCCTTTAGAATTTACTTGAACCACACAATGTTTTTCCAGATGGCCTTTTCCTCCACATTTGTTGCATATCTTCCAAGGCATAGCATAATTGTATGGTATGCCATTTCTTCCATCATATTTGAGTGCACCAAGCTTTTTGATTGAGTTCATCCCAACTCCTTCTCTGACCAAGGGGACATTTGCCTTCTTCATCATTGATTTGAGAGTTTCTTTACCTTAAACAAAGGTTTCCATCCCTTTTTGAAGATTTTTGACCTCCTTTTCTAGAAGAGAAATCAAATCAGCTTGCTGTTTGACAAGATCAGCTTGCTGTTTTCTCTTCTCAACAGTTTTAGAGGATTCGGCTTGGCTAGCTTCTTTAATCTTGAATGATTTTATACATTCATTTTTAGTTTCAATCTCTGCCTTCAAATTTCTGAGTTCTTTCATGAGTGCTTCATTCCTTTGTAGAATTACTTTGTTGACTCCTTCGAATTGTACTAGTTTCTCTTTTAAATCAGCAATAAGATCATCATGGTTGATTTCAGGAGCCTTCTCAGCCATTAAATCAGAAATGATTTTCTTCAAATGAATATTCTTCTTTTTCAGCTCGCCATTCTTATTTTTCAACTCCATGAACTCAATGATGGATACATTACTATGTTCCTGCATGGTTAGTGATTCCAAAATATTATTTTCAGAAGATGAATTAAGTTGAAACGAGTTTACCGCACTAGATTCAACATCCGAGTTTGAATCTTCGCTTTCTACACGAACGTCATCTTTTTTTCCTCGAACCATGTCATTGCCAATGCCAACCAATGCAAAATTGATCATCTCTTCACTTGAGTTTTCACTTGAATTAGATTCTTCATCACCCCATGTCATTTGAGCTTTACTTTTCTTTTTGTCCATTGAGGCAGCTTGCTGTTTGTGACAATCAGCTTGCTGTTTTGGATTGACACATATTGTAGCTTGATAATTCATTTCCAAGGTATCCCATATTTCCTTTGCTGTGATGCACGTAGAGACCTTGTCATAATCTGAATCTGAAAGACCACAAATTAGTGTATACTTGGCATTTCCATTATAGCTTGCTTTTATCAATTCTTCCCCGGTAAGATCATCAACATCTTTTGGCTTGCCGTTTTCATCCAGAAAGGTAAACGGACCATCTTTAATAACCAACCATTCAAGTGGATTTCTGCTCAGAATCACCTTCATCTTTAGTCTCCATAAATCATAATTTTCTGTACCAACGAGAAGTGGTGGCATGTTTGATGATTCTCCCTCTACATAAATGTGTGCCATAGGACCTGTACTTTCCTGTTACAGAAATGTTAGTACACCAACGCTCTGATACCAAATGAAAAACAACACCTAGAGGGGGGGTGAATAGGTGTATATGGCTAATTATGCTTATTTATGACATGTTTTGAATTTTACCCGAAACAGCTTGCTGTTTGTGATTTAGTAGTTTACAAATGGCGTGCTGTTTGTGCAGTGCAGTAAGTAATGTGCAGGAAAAATAAAGAACGCCACAATATTTTAGCCAGGTTCGACCCCTAATCCCCTATGGTCTACGTCCTGGTCCCTTACCAACTTGGTAAGAGAATATATTATTGATCAAAGATAATCCAATTACAAGATACAACAATATATCTCCCTTTTTCTTAGCTACTAACAAATGGCTTGCTGAACACCTGTTTCTGAACCTGCTCTCTAAGCTATACTTCCCAAGTATACTTCTCTAGCAACGTTCACCAAACCTTTGTTCCCTAACCAATCTGTCCAGCAACTAAAATACCCAGCTGCTTACAAATGGCTTGCTGTTTTATGTACTAGAACTAACTTTCTAAGCAATACTTCCCAAGTACACTTCTCTAGTCTAGTTCAACCCACCCAAAACCTTAAGCCAACCTTGTACAACAACTATTCAATACAACTTGAATAATACAATGATTTGAATCAATTACAACTCAACCTAATGACCCCTCCGAATATATATATGAGTGTATATATGGGTTTAAAAGGTTTAGAAGGATTTTGCAATGTAAGCTTTGTGGTTGTGTGTAGCTTCTTGTTTCTGCACTGTTCGGGGGTTATAAGAACTGAGCAAGTTCAGTCCTTAAATAGGTAAACAAGAAAGGTTTGATTTGCTTGAAGTTATTTCCAACGGTAAGGAATCAAGCCGTTAGTAATGGAGAGTTTCTTTTGAGCAATGAGATATGTTTGATTCTCTGCAAAGCTGAGCATTGGTGCGTGTATGGAGATAAAAATGTGCAGGGAATAATGTTATGATGAGTCCCATGTGATGTATTTGAGTGGAGGTAAGGTGGGGGAATAAATAAGGTAAAGTGACCTTATTTAAATAAAGTGAGTATTGTCTTGTCTCCAAATGTTTGAGTGGTAGGAATGTTCAACAAATATTCTGAGGACCATTACATATAAACTATATAGAATTCCCTCTTGATCATCTTTGATTTACCGAATGTATCTTTAATTCCATCAGACACAATCAGCTTGCTGATTGTACAATTGGTATGCTGATTGTCCATGCATTTGGCTTGCTGTTTGAGACAATCTGGTTAAGCTATAATACCCTACAAAACCAAGTTAGCACAATACACTGCACAACCAAGTTAGCACAATACAGAAATAACATGATGTTTTATATCAAACAGCTTGTTGTTTGCGTATTGACCGTGTGCAACTGGCTTGCCAAATTATCACTGTATCTCAACTTTGGTTTGCTGTTAGATAGACTGATTATACAATCAGTAAGCTAGACAACCCTGCAAAACCAAGTTAGTACATATAGAATTAACATAGCAAGTTCATGTCAGCTTGTTGTTTGGTTCCGTCAAGTCCGAATCAGCTTGCTGTTTTGGTTCCGTCAAGTCCGAATCAGCTTGCTGTTTTGGTTCAGATAGATGGCTTTATACCTTTGCATTTCCATATCACCAACCAAATTACCTGAGAGTATACTTATACATAGCAAACACATATATATGCAAATGATATATCAAGTGATTCAATCATATAATTGTGAGCTAGATATAGTGAACATAATACAAGATAAGCAAATAGCTTGTTGTATATAACATCAAAACACACTAGGGTAACAGCTTGAGTGTTCAACGTTTCATTTAGAAGGGCAACAGTGTTTGTCAGCTGAGTGTTAGATTGCTTGATAGAGGTCACTTCTTTTTCTAGAGCATCCACCTTGGTGAATAGCTCAGTAGATTTAAAACCAGACAGTGATTGCTCCTTGAGTCTCTTCACCTCATACTTGGTCATTTCATGCACAGGGACTTCACTCACCAGGTTATCTCCATATTGATTTGCAAAGAGAGTCCTCAGCATGGCATTGGCTTCAGTTGTTTGACCAGATAAATTTTGAAATTGAGTTCCCAAATTGTTAACAACATCTTTAAGCAAAGCCAAACCATTGTCCATCTTTGTGCAGGTAGACTTGCATTCTTGGATGTAAGAACCCAGATTTTTGGGTAGAATTAAAACTTTTTATTATGTAATAATATGGGAATGAATAGTGGTTATGACTGCGATGTAACGAATGTCTATTAAATGAATGGAATGGATTTGAATTCAATTATTTATATGTCATGCAGAATACTTTTGGTTGACAGCATAGATAAGAATGATTTATCTCCTAAGGATATAAGTATATTACTTCAAGTAAGATTATTCTTGTGTCATCCAAATCAATATCTATTATAAGTCCAGCGGTTCCGTAAAAAGGTTAAGGAACACTCGAGGGTGAACCAGGTTCATTTTCCTAATTATAGGAATTAAATAAAAATAAGTGATGAATAGTGATTTTGGTGGAATTTGGAATATTATTATAATAATGTTATACCCGGTATTCGGAACGGATTTCTGAGTTCGTATTAGTGATCCAGGAGGAAAATAAGTGTATGTAAAGCTGTCGGATTCAGAAAAAGAGCACTTTTATTTTCTCCGAGATTTCCCTGGACACTGCAAGACTTAAGGATTTATAGAAGGGAATTAAGGAATTTAAATTCGAGAAGTATTAAGTAAGATGGAGGATGGTATTATAATTATTAAGAAGGTTTTCGGTAAAACCCTAACTAGAAACGAATGAGTTATTCCCTCGAACGATCAACGAATTAAGCAATAAATGGACAAAAGAGCAAGCAGAGGGCAAGATGCATGCATGTGCTACTAGAAAATATCTAGCAACCAAGTGGTGACTCAAGTAACTAGTACACTTAGAGATTAAACTAGTACTTAGCAATCAAACCAATACTTAGCCTTAACACCATCAAAAGATCAACACATGTCCATCCATTTTCATCATCCCTTGCATCATCACTTTATTAAAGCTACTTTAACACAAGATATTATCTATTCTCACCACAATAATTCATTTCGATGAGATTAAAGCAAGAGAAGGCAAGCAAAGCTTCATCTCTCTCAAACTGCCCAGCAGGAGCATCAAGGAAAGAAAAATTCATATCTCCATTTCTATCCATCATAAAATCACCAAATTTTAACCAAAGCTTCTCCACTCCATGGGCAAGCTTCGTTCAAAATTTCATGGCAATCTAATGAGCATAGCCTAGTCAAATCGCCTCCCCAAGTTGAAGAAACCAACCTGCCTGTTCTTGGCAGTTTTTGTCCAGCTAGAAAAGATGGCTCAAAACCATAGCTAGGAAGCTTTGTTTTTGGTGATCTATAGCTCAAATCAAAGCTTATGCAGAGGCCAAGATGTGGTAAAAATTTGAGAGCCAAACTCTTATTTTTCGATTTGTTATGATTTTTACAAAAGTGATGATGAATAGTAACCCTTAGAAACTAACTTTGTTTTCTTGCTTGATTTGGATGATCCAAGCTATCTTAAAGCTATACAAGGACTATATCAAGCTTATTAAGGCTAGAACACTCTCCAAGGAAGGTATAATCCTTAAGAACCCTAGATCTTATTTTAAGATTATGTATGTTTTTGGTGGATTTTAGCATAGTTATGATATTAGTGTTATCATGAGCATGATCTTGTAGTTGGTTTAACCATATGATGATTATGATGGTGAAGAGTAATATTCCTGGAATTTTTGAGATTTATAACATGTGTATAAGATGTATGGATGCCCGGTGTGGCTTGGTTTTAGTGTTACGATTAGTAGAACGTTCGATTTATAGCCGTCATAATGCCCGATTTTCGTTAAACCTTGAAAACCGTGCATCACAGTAGGTTTAACTCACTGCCTAGCTTGGTAATCTGCCATGATAAGCTAGATTATGTTATAAGCTTCGTTTTGATATAAAGATCGTATGAAATGGACTTACGGTTTAGGAGTTATGATTAAATTCGTAAAAGAGGTTCGAAACCGTAATCGAAAGTTCGTAACTGAAATTGGAATCCCTTAACATGACTAAGTCAGTGACGAATCATGGTAATTAAAAATTAGAGATCATAAAGATGGTGTGAGAAAATACCTCGTATTAAAAAGATCGTTTTTCGATTTTATAAAAATGTTCGAATCGAGATTAAACGCGAACGAACCCCTTAAAAGTATGACTTCGGTTATAACTTAGAAAACGGGCGATAGAACTCGAGGTATAATCTTGATTCGTAAACGACCGACCTTAGAACTTATACGACTTAAGTATATACCAAGTATAAGCATGATGACATGTCTTGATAATGAACGAATGTCGGATCGTATCGGTGATAAAAAGAGTTACACTAAAAGAGACGTAACGAGATAACTCGAAAACATATTTCAATTTAAGTGGAGTTTATACTTAGCCTTTTAAGAAGCGTTAAGTGATTAATCTTAAATATTCTGATTGTTTATAGATCGTCGAGCTGACCCGGGACACGCTACCACTACCCCTACCCACACTCGATTTCCAGGCAAGTTTCCGATACTTGGAACTGTTGTTGTGATAATATATATGATGATTGTTTTATACATATGCCATAGAATGCATGCCTACTTTCAAGTTAATATTGAATTACTTGTTCCCTGAATTGATATCGGCTTATAGACTATATATGAAATATCAGTTATAAGCCGGATTGTTTGGTTAAGATCCTTAGCGAAGGGCGTATGATATTCATACTTCAAATATAGACCGGGAGTCGATATTTTGTAATATATAAATAGTCGTGGAAACCCGGAGGGATCCCAGCGACAAATGTATTATTTCGAGGATTTTTATTCGATTACGAATCTTTCGAGGAACGTTATTTGAGTATTACCTCAGTGAAGGAATATTTAATGAATATTATTTTAATATTCATTTAGAATGTCATTTATTTAATGAATATTATTTTGATCATTCATTGGAGTTATTTAGTTAATGAATATTATTTTGAATATTCATTAGAGTTATTTGGTTGACGAATATCATTCCCAAATATTCATTTGGCTTACTTATTATTATTTGGAATATTCATTTGATCTTTATTTATTTAATGAATATTACTTTCGAATATTCATTTAAGGTTTGATTTACTTAATGAATATTATTTTAAAATATTCATTGGAAGTTCTATTTACTCAAGGAATATTACTTCGAATATTCCTTTAAAGTTTTGATTACTAAATGAATATTATTCGGATATTTATTTAGAAGATTATTTGTTAAATGAATATTATTTTGGATATTCATTTAGAATATTATTTGTTAAATGAATATTATTTTGGATATTCATTTAGAATATTATTTGTTTAATGAATATTATTTGGATATTCATTTGGAATGTTATTTGTTAAATGAATATTATTTTCAAATATTCATTTAAGGTTTGATTTATTCAATAAATATTATTTTAAATATTTATTTAAGTTTATTTATTCAATGAATATTATTTTAAATATTCATTTAAGAAGAGATTTATTTAATAAATAATTCTATATATTCATTCGAGGATTACTTACGAGCAATATTATGATTTAATAATATTCCGTAATTATTCTTGACTTAATGAATATTCTTGGAATGTTGATTTAAATTCTTTTAAGTTCTTTTTATGATGATTCATATTATTCAAAGATTATCTATCACCTTCAGATAAGGTGTAAAATATTTCGGAGTATTTTATGACTATTCTTATCAAGGGGAGGTTCCCAAACTTTATTTTCATTTAAATCTATCTTAAAGAAGATTTAAATACTCGCTCAACTTCCAAACATATATAAGGGGACCTCACTTGAGATATGTTATTTATTGGACTGCCCGGTCCTATACTTGCTAAACTATCTTGTTACTCACATCTTGATTCTTTCAAACATCGATATGAATCTTTTTGGTTACCTCCTCAACGCTCGAGGGGTAAGAATTGATGGAACAAGTTTATATCCATTAACAAGCATCAGCTTGGGAAATATTGGTGAATTTTCCTTTCCAATTAGATACGACTACTTTGTGGAGTCCTATCAACAAGTGTTATACTTGGGGAAAAAGGGGAACGAACTTTACGTTTCAGAGTCATGGATGATATTCGAACTAGGAGACGCGTAAGTGGCCGAGTGGCGCCGGTCCAGCAATAGCCCAACCATTGGCTGAGGAGTTCCAGAGGGCGGTAGACAAGTAAATCCGTCGGAGCTACCTTCTACATGTAGAGAACGACTGATGAGATGCATGACATACGACAGATCATCGTAAACGTCAGGGCATCTGGCGCGGCAATGCTCCCGTATTAGTTCATCTTCCAAAAGTGAGAAATTCTGCAACACTATTGGTGTTGGCAAGGTGAAAAAGTGTTGAAACTGGAATTGCAATATTCTTCCTGCAAGTTCCTCTATTATGAAAAGTTGATAATATCTGACTCATCTCTGGCATAGCAGATATTTATTCAAAACAAATATATTTTGAGTTACCTTGTAACTTCATCTCATACCTTATATTGGTACTACATCGTTAATGCATGGCATATGGTTTCAAAGATATTTTGGACTGTTATATATTATCATTGTTCAATTATATTTCTGGTGGGCTATTGCTCACCCTTGCTTTATTTATTTATATCACAACAACAGCTAGATCAGATGGCCGCGCAAGGCGCACACAGCGTAAGCAGGTGTCAACCGTCAGAGGTTTACCGCTAAGGTCTTGGCTACCATTGTTGAGGATGCAACTACTGGTAGGCTAGTTGTTAGCAATTGAGCCTCAAATATATTTATATTGGTATCTATTAATGGATGGCAAAGAGTATGTAATTGTACAATTGTAATTCTTTGGGTTGTAAGAACTCAAACTTGTGATTAATAATATTAACGATTACTCCGATTTCATCTCTGAGACTATAACGGGTGTGTTTTATGTTGTTGTTTTGGGTCACAAGATTGTAATTTAAATTATGTTGATTTTGTGGTTGGATATTGAGACCGTAACGACCAGATCCCTGACCCTGGATCTGGGGGTGTTACAGAAATGGTATCAGAGAGAGCGTTATATATCCCAGAGATGATGCGACGTTAAAACAATAAATTCATTAAGATAATAAGAACTCTTGCCAAGTTCATAGTCAGACTACTTAATGTAGTATTGACATATAAAACCCTTATGGGAACTATTAAGTATCATGATAGTAACTTAGCTCGTTCTTGACCGACTAGTAAGGCGATAGACCTTGAGGCATACGAGCAGCAGCACGATGATGCCTGATTATATGCTGAAGATCGGATGGTGGATTCGATAGAGTACCCTACTGAGGACCCGAAAGAGGTTCCAGCAAAGGAGGAAAATCCTGATAAGGATAAGGGGTCTACCCTTAGGGAAATAAGGGCTACAACTAGAGAGACTGTAAGAATCTCGATATAGTGCTCAGAGAAGTGAGCGTAAAGAACTGATATATTATGAAGAGAATTAAAGAGGTATATTGGATCTATAGCTGGACTGCCGGATAAAGTACCAGCAAACAAAACGGATTCGGGGAATTACTTGAGATATTATATGGGGTTAGATAAGAATCCTTAGAGACTTCCAGAGCAGAGGGAAAAGAGTGAGAATGATGCATGATTATCAAAGGCATCAATATATGTCAGGGAGCAGTATCTCCAGGAGCAGTTGAGATAGAGGCAACAAGTGCCACATTATTTGATAAATGGATTAGTGTGAATCTTATTAATGATAATTCGCCATGAGAAGGCAGATTTCCTAGGTTATAATTTATAAAGTCAATTGAGATTGATGAGGTGGTTTATCCAGTGAGATGTCCATTTTATGAATGGATTAGCTAAGAAAGTAAAGATAGTGGAAAACAATGGCCTGAATGGATAAAGTATATAAGGAAATAGTAAGCAAGACAATGATCTCAGAACCTACAAGACTAAAAGACCAGTGAGTCTATGATAAACTAGTAATGAGGCTATCGTCAAGAAACCAAGTATAAGTTTAGTTCAATCTAGTGGAAGGATGGACCAGAAACATTAGATGCATGTGATTCAGAAGAATATTAAATTCTTTCTTTTCCTTGAATGGATTATGGTAGTTACCTTAAGTTTATTCTGACACTGAATCATAAATGGATTAGGCAAGGCGAGCAGTGGTTGAGATTTAATTGAGAATGCTTTTAGATGCAACCTGAAAGAACAGGTGTAGGACATGTTCTCGAAATAAGAGTTTTGGCAAAATGAAGTCCAGCAATAGGACACATGATCAATAAGAGTAGTGTTGGTCGGCCCTACCAAGTTAAAGACAGTTTCAAATGAAGATTGGCCAACCACACCGGCAAAGGTGAGAAATTTCATAAGATTCACAAGGTATTATCAAAGATTTGTTCAGGACTTTACAAAGATTGCAATCCCGTTACCCGACTTATTTGTAAGACTAAAAGTTTGAATGGACAAGCTAAATGGGGGAAAATCTCTCTGGAGTTAAAGATAAAAACTGGTGATGACCCAGCATTGGCGTTACCTAATTGAAGAAGGAGAATTTTGGAATATATTAGGATGCACCTCGCACAGGTTTAAGTGTTGTGCTTGTGCAACATGACAACATAATTTTCGAATACAATTGGGCAACACGGTTCACCAGTTTCGGATGACCTTGGTAGTGCCAATTCTGGGAAGCGACTGACCCCGATGGTAGTGTTCCTTCTGAGACTAGTTGTTAAGTAGACTGGTATTTGGTAGTATCGATTTTTAGGACAAGCATGTATCGGGGAGGTATGGCATGTTTAGTTTGAAACTTTTGATTCCCCTTCTAAGGACGATGTATATTTGGTTTCCTTCTAATGGTTAAACTCCCAGCTATATGTCAATCATTTCGTTATTATAACTGTTTCTGGTTTCACCCGCTTGGGTATTCCTAGAAATACTCTTCGGGTATCGAAATGGATCTTCTTAGTATCACCAGTGGGTGGATAGATTGACTGAAATTTCCCTAATCCTGGAAAGGAATTTGACAAATTTTAGTAAACCTTGTCTTTCTGATTATCGGAATACGTCACTAAAGAGAGTGGAAACTGGAGTGAACCCTACGGATTGGGTAAAGTAGCCGCTATACAGGTGGGTAGACATACCCCGATTATTACAGTTGAATGTAGGGATAAAATTATGAAGTTGAATGTAATTAAGAAACAAGCCGGACGGAGAAATTCTGGGATTGACTTAAATGAAAAGGTTGTTATGCCAGAAGTGTTAAGCTTTTGTGGTACGTGGAATTGATAAGATTAACTGAAAGAATAAAAGTGAAGGGAAGGTGACCGGAGACGGTACCGAGAAGTCGAGTGAGACTTATATGGAGTAAAGCTTTGGAAAGATCAAAATGTATCAAAGTAGAAGGCAATATGCCAGCAATTGCTAGAAAAGTAATGCTATTAGCCGACCCCTAAGCTCACATATTTAGCATGGCCAGATGGGGGCCAAGTCACTAAGGATTATCAAGTGACTGAACCAGCAACGTAAGGACAAAGCGGGGTGCTTCTAATCAAGTGCCAACCGCGAGGGCTTTTGATATAAATTGAATTGAGATACAGGATGATGGATTTTATATATACCATGGACGTATTAGGATTGAGGGTAGTGACCACTGAAAAGTTACGAAGATTGCCAAAGTCAGTGCAGTATGATGCATAAATGTTATCTGAAGCTTAGTGTCCTCAAAAAGAGCATTAGGCGCTAAGAGATTCACGTTGAACACGACCAATATCTTCCAGAACATCCTTTCTACCATTACCAAGTTCTGTATGAAAGAGTAGATAGACATATGTTGTCTTTTGGAAGGTCATGTAGACCGATATTCGTTTGAAAGAAAGGTTAACATGAGCTACCTATAGATTATTAAGATGAGAATGATTGAAAACAGACCCTTATTAAGGGTACATGATTTGATTGCCAATTTCAGGGTAATGTAAGTATTCCTTGAAAATAGAATTGAGGGTAGAGCATCCATAAATTAAGACGAACCCTGGGGATGCACAAAGGATAGCATCACCCCTAATAAAGACATTTTGAATTCAGACGATATAAGTTGAATCGACCAAAGTATAAAGAACCCATAAGGATTTGTGGAAAGGAATCTCGAAAAGTACATAGACAGAATTGTTATAAAATTGATTATTGATGTTCGATATACCCTGTACCCAGAAGATACAGGAGGGATGATGACAATGACCTAAGAAACCCTATAAGGGAAGAGGTAATGTTCTGAACTTCAAAGGGGAAGTTTGGTAAGGAATGTATGACATAGTAATAATAAGGCCAGATGAAGCATGTGTGAAACCATGAGGAAGTATGGATTGAACCAATAAGGTTGAGATTATCCTAAAACGAGAAGGGAGTTAAGTAAGGAAATATCCTAGATATGATGGGGAGTACCTGTAGTAAAGTTCACATCAGAAAGGTGGAAGCAATGATTATTGGAAAAGACTGATATACGCTTCCTCCCATTTAGCAGAATTTAAGGGAGAATGCTTTCACCCTGAGTTGGAATAAATCCAGAAAACGTTGACTTCAAGAAATTATTATATTCAGGAAAGGCCAATGAGGTGGCCGACACTTTAAGTATAAGAAAGTAGGTATAAATGCTCATACCAAAGAAACGGAATGGTATTGAGAAGGACTTTGAAGGTCAAAAAGTGGTGGAGGAATTTACATTCCCTCTAATGATTGTGCAAGAATCAACCATAAGAGTAGTTTAAGTAAAGATTCGATTCCTGATATCGTCTTAAGCATATTACCTGCGTTAGGAAGTCCTATGTCAAGGTAAACCAGGACCTGGTGCGAAATTAACTAAGTAAACCGTTAGCTTCCAGTCTTCTACTTAAGAAATATGATTGATAATTCCATCAACTTGGCATAGCTACGATGCTTGAAGCTCTTCTGCAATTTTATCTGCTTCATGTAATATCTACGTCAAGTTCAGGAAGCATTCCCTATGGATAGGGAATATTGATTATTTTGTTTTCCTAGAGGGTCTTGAATTGACAATTATGAAACCCGCATGTTTAGTGATTCAAACACGACGTAAATGATAAGCAATGATGACCCTTCTGAGAAATTAAGTGTTTACGACAGTGGAAATGTCGAATTGAATCTAAGTTAGAGAAATCATCCATGTCAGTTTCGGGTGGTTTAATTTTGGAGACGACGGGATATTTGTAATAAATAATCCGAATATGATGGTTCATAGAATGATTATAGTAGAAATGAAGACAAGTGACTGATAGAGATGAAAATCAATAAGAGATTCAGATAGGACTCATGAGAAGCTCCAGTAATAAAGCGAGAAAAGTATGGAATTGACAGTGCAAGGGTATTGACCAAAACAGAAAGTTGGAATTAGGAACATAAATGACATACAAATTGACTCCTTTTAAGTTTGGAAAATTCGAGGAAATACGGAAAAGATTGATTGAGTAATAAAGAAACTCATGGAATGAAAAAGTGAAATCTAGATGGTTGAACAAAGGAAAATTTGGCCCCAAACGTGTAACACGTATTGAATAAAGGTGACGAGTGTCTCAACCCTGAGATGACGGTGGAGAAAAACAACAAAAGTAAATAAGAATTAGATAATACAAAGGATGTGATTGATAAAGAAAAGATTGGGAATTAATTATGGAATGTGAAGCAAAGAATGTTATGAATGGATTGATGAATGGGTTTTCCTAACGAGCTCTCGGAATGACAACCTGATGGTGTTAGAATTATGAATATGAAATGGCCAATGTCATGGCGTGAAATGTCAGTAATAATAATGTCAAGCGAGAAATCTAAGATTTAACCTGAGAGGTTGAAAGATTTCTGATGATGAGTGTTGCTAAGATTGAACAAGAACATAGGTCCATAGAATGATGGGTCGAGCAGCGAGGATATGTTGACTTGTGAGATTACGATATAGTGGTATTTGATACGATTACGATTATTTTTCTTCTCTGATAAACCTCTATAGTTCAGAGGAAAATTTTAAGTATGATATTTAACGATCATGAAAAAAAAAAATTTCTCTAATTCTCTGAAAATCTTTTCTTTTCTCCACTCCTATTTATCTTCTTCTAAATTGAGAAGAACAACCCTTTTAAGGAGGGGAGGTACTACTACGTGACTCTCTGTCTGTGTGATAGAAGTCTAAGTGGAATGCCATTAATTGTTTAATTGCTTGTCAAGTACTAAAGGCTGGCCCCCTTCTGTACTAGCTATGCAATATAACAAATGTTCATTGATCACAGTGATCTCTCGATAAATTTTTCCACCTAAATATATATATACATCGAGATTGCGAAGATTAAAGCGATTAGGAATTGCAAAATTACGAGTGAGGTTATCTCCGAACTTCGTAGCGCGTTAGTAATACCGAAGTCACTGCACGTACCAATAAGGTTAATAGTATAAGAACGGACAAGAGCGTATACCGGATGATGTGTTATGCGAAAGTATCAAAGAATTGGTAGAACGGATAAAGGGTGTGTTGTAACACCAGTATGATGTGCTTTAGAAAGATTGGAATGTGTAAGGATCGACCAGAGAATTGGAAAGCGAAATAACCAACAAATACCCAATTGTCTTCTACCTGATTCCGGGACGGAATCCTTTTAAGGAGGGGAGACTGTAAGAACCCAGATTTTTGGGTAGAATTAAAACTTTTTATTATGTAATAATATGGGAATGAATAGTGGTTATGACTGCGATGTAACGAATGTCTATTAAATGAATGGAATGGATTTGAATTCAATTATTTATATGTCATGCAGAATACTTTTGGTTGACAGCATAGATAAGAATGATTTATCTCCTAAGGATATAAGTATATTACTTCAAGTAAGATTATTCTTGTGTCATCCAAATCAATATCTATTATAAGTCCAGCGGTTCCGTAAAAAGGTTAAGGAACACTCGAGGGTGAACCAGGTTCATTTTCCTAATTATAGGAATTAAATAAAAATAAGTGATGAATAGTGATTTTGGTGGAATTTGGAATATTATTATAATAATGTTATACCCGGTATTCGGAACGGATTTCTGAGTTCGTATTAGTGATCCAGGAGGAAAATAAGTGTATGTAAAAGCTGTCGGATTCAGAAAAAGAGCACTTTTATTTTCTCCGAGATTTCCCTGGACACTGCAAGACTTAAGGATTTATAGAAGGGAATTAAGGAATTTAAATTCGAGAAGTATTAAGTAAGATGGAGGATGGTATTATAATTATTAAGAAGGTTTTCGGTAAAACCCTAACTAGAAACGAATGAGTTATTCCCTCGAACGATCAACGAATTAAGCAATAAATGGACAAAAGAGCAAGCAGAGGGCAAGATGCATGCATGTGCTACTAGAAAATATCTAGCAACCAAGTGGTGACTCAAGTAACTAGTACACTTAGAGATTAAACTAGTACTTAGCAATCAAACCAATACTTAGCCTTAACACCATCAAAAGATCAACACATGTCCATCCATTTTCATCATCCCTTGCATCATCACTTTATTAAAGCTACTTTAACACAAGATATTATCTATTCTCACCACAATAATTCATTTGGATGAGATTAAAGCAAGAGAAGGCAAGCAAAGCTTCATCTCTCTCAAACTGCCCAGCAGGAGCATCAAGGAAAGAAAAATTCATATCTCCATTTCTATCCATCATAAAATCACCAAATTTTAACCAAAGCTTCTCAACTCCATGGGCAAGCTTCGTTCCAAATTTCATGTCAATCTAATGAGCATAGCCTAGTCAAATCGCCTCCCCAAGTTGAAGAAACCAACCTGCCTGTTCTTGGCAGTTTTTGTCCAGCTGGAAAAGATGGCTCAAAACCATAGCTAGGAAGCTTTGTTTTTGGTGATCTATAGCTCAAATCAAAGCTTATGCAGAGGCCAAGATGTGGTAAAAATTTGAGAGCCAAACTCTTATTTTTCGATTTGTTATGATTTTTACAAAAGTGATGATGAATAGTAACCCTTAGAAACTAACTTTGTTTTCTTGCTTGATTTGGATGATCCAAGCTATCTTAAAGCTATACAAGGACTATATCAAGCTTATTAAGGCTAGAACACTCTCCAAGGAAGGTATAATCCTTAAGAACCCTAGATCTTATTTTAAGATTATGTATGTTTTTGGTGGATTTTAGCATAGTTATGATATTAGTGTTATCATGAGCATGATCTTGTAGTTGGTTTAACCATATGATGATTATGATGGTGAAGAGTAATATTCCTGGAATTTTTGAGATTTATAACATGTGTATAAGATGTATGGATGCCCGGTGTGGCTTGGTTTTAGTGTTACGATTAGTAGAACGTTCGATTTATAGCCGTCATAATGCCCGATTTTCGTTAAACCTTGAAAACCGTGCATCACAGTAGGTTTAACTCACTGCCTAGCTTGGTAATCTGCCATGATAAGCTAGATTATGTTATAAGCTTCGTTTTGATATAAAGATCGTATGAAATGGACTTACGGTTTAGGAGTTATGATTAAATTCGTAAAAGAGGTTCGAAACCGTAATCGAAAGTTCGTAACTGAAATTGGAATCCCTTAACATGACTAAGTCAGTGACGAATCATGGTAATTAAAAATTAGAGATCATAAAGATGGTGTGAGAAAATACCTCGTATTAAAAAGATCGTTTTTCGATTTTATAAAAATGTTCGAATCGAGATTAAACGCGAACGAACCCCTTAAAAGTATGACTTCGGTTATAACTTAGAAAACGGGTGATAGAACTCGAGGTATAATCTTGATTCGTAAACGACCGACCTTAGAACTTGTACGACTTAAGTATATACCAAGTATAAGCATGATGACATGTCTTGATAATGAACGAATGTCGGATCGTATCGGTGATAAAAAGAGTTACACTAAAAGAGACGTAACGAGATAACTCGAAAACATATTTCGATTTAAGTGGAGTTTATACTTAGCCTTTTAAGAAGCGTTAAGTGATTAATCTTAAATATTCTGATTGTTTATAGATCGTCGAGCTGACCCGGGACACGCTACCACTACCCCTACCCACACTCGATTTCCAGGCAAGTTTCCGATACTTGGAACTGTTGTTGTGATAATATATATGATGATTGTTTTATACATATGCCATAGAATGCATGCCTACTTTCAAGTTAATATTGAATTACTTGTTCCCTGAATTGATATCGGCTTATAGACTATATATGAAATATCAGTTATAAGCCGGATTGTTTGGTTAAGATCCTTAGCGAAGGGCGTATGATATTCATACTTCAAATATAGACCGGGAGTCGATATTTTGTAATATATAAATAGTCGTGGAAACCCGGAGGGATCCCAGCGACAAATGTATTATTTCGAGGATTTTTATTCGATTACGAATCTTTCGAGGAACGTTATTTGAGTATTACCTCAGTGAAGGAATATTTAATGAATATTATTTTAATATTCATTTAGAATGTCATTTATTTAATGAATATTATTTTGATCATTCATTGGAGTTATTTAGTTAATGAATATTATTTTGAATATTCATTAGAGTTATTTGGTTGACGAATATCATTCCCAAATATTCATTTGGCTTACTTATTATTATTTGGAATATTCATTTGATCTTTATTTATTTAATGAATATTACTTTCGAATATTCATTTAAGGTTTGATTTACTTAATGAATATTATTTTAAAATATTCATTGGAAGTTCTATTTACTCAAGGAATATTACTTCGAATATTCCTTTAAAGTTTTGATTACTAAATGAATATTATTCGGATATTTATTTAGAAGATTATTTGTTAAATGAATATTATTTTGGATATTCATTTAGAATATTATTTGTTAAATGAATATTATTTTGGATATTCATTTAGAATATTATTTGTTTAATGAATATTATTTGGATATTCATTTGGAATGTTATTTGTTAAATGAATATTATTTTCAAATATTCATTTAAGGTTTGATTTATTCAATAAATATTATTTTAAATATTTATTTAAGTTTATTTATTCAATGAATATTATTTTAAATATTCATTTAAGAAGAGATTTATTTAATAAATAATTCTATATATTCATTCGAGGATTACTTACGAGCAATATTATGATTTAATAATATTCCGTAATTATTATTGACTTAATGAATATTCTTGGAATGTTGATTTAAATTCTTTTAAGTTCTTTTTATGATGATTCATATTATTCAAAGATTATCTATCACCTTCAGATAAGGTGTAAAATATTTCGAAGTATTTTATGACTATTCTTATCAAGGGGAGGTTCCCAAACTTTATTTTCATTTAAATCTATCTTAAAGAAGATTTAAATACTCGCTCAACTTCCAAACATATATAAGGGGACCTCACTTGAGATATGTTATTTATTGGACTGCCCGGTCCTATACTTGCTAAACTATCTTGTTACTCACATCTTGATTCTTTCAAACATCGATATGAATCTTTTTGGTTACCTCCTCAACGCTCGAGGGGTAAGAATTGATGGAACAAGTTTATATCCATTAACAAGCATCAGCTTGGGAAATATTGGTGAATTTTCCTTTCCAATTAGATACGACTACTTTGTGGAGTCCTATCAACAAGTGTTATACTTGGGGAAAAAGGGGAACGAACTTTACGTTTCAGAGTCATGGATGATATTCGAACTAGGAGACGCGTAAGTGGCCGAGTGGCGCCGGTCCAGCAATAGCCCAACCATTGGCTGAGGAGTTCCAGAGGGCGGTAGACAAGTAAATCCGTCGGAGCTACCTTCTACATGTAGAGAACGACTGATGAGATGCATGACATACGACTGATCATCGTAAACGTCAGGGCATCTGGCGCGGCAATGCTCCCGTATTAGTTCATCTTCCAAAAGTGAGAAATTCTGCAACACTATTGGTGTTGGCAAGGTGAAAAAGTGTTGAAACTGGAATTGCAATATTCTTCCTACAAGTTCCTCTATTATGAAAAGTTGATAATATCTGACTCATCTTTGGCATAGCAGATATTTATTCAAAACAAATATATTTTGAGTTACCTTGTAACTTCATCTCATACCTTATATTGGTACTACATCGTTAATGCATGGCATATGGTTTCAAAGATATTTTGGACTGTTATATATTATCACTGTTCAATTATATTTCTGGTGGGCTATTGCTCACCCTTGCTTTATTTATTTATATCACAACAACGGCTAGATCAGATGGCCGCGCAAGGCGCACACAGCGTAAGCAGGTGTCAACCGTCAGAGGTTTACCGCTAAGGTCTTGGCTACCATTGTTGAGGATGCAACTACTGGTAGGCTAGTTGTTAGCAATTGAGCCTCAAATATATTTATATTGGTATCTATTAATGGATGGCAAAGAGTATGTAATTGTACAATTGTAATTCTTTGGGTTGTAAGAACTCAAACTTGTGATTAATAATATTGACGATTACTCCGATTTCATCTCTGAGACTATAACGGGTGTGTTTTATGTTGTTGTTTTGGGTCACAAGATTGTAATTTAAATTATGTTGATTTTGTGGTTGGATATTGAGACCGTAACGACCAGATCCCTGACCCTGGATCTGGGGGTGTTACATTGGATGTCTTTGATCACAGAGTTTAGAGATGGAAACCTTGCTGCAAAATCCCTTTTTATTTCATTTACCTCCTTGATTGTGGCTGCACATACTTCATTGATCTCTGTCTTAAGGCCCTTGCCAAGATAGTGTGCAGCTTTCAAGGTTCCCTTGTAGGTATCATTGACAGCTTCATACACATCACTAGGATTTAGAGATTTGGCATTAGACCCTAGTGAAGTGATGTACTCCTCTCTTAGGAACTGAAGACCTTCTGAGAGAGCAATGTCATATTTTCCCTGTAGCCAAGCATCTACATTACCATCCCTTTCAGCCTCATTTGCTATTTTCTTCTTTTGCATTTCCCATCTTCTTTATGACATAGCAGAATGGCTTCATAGTTGTCATTTGGAATATTTGAGGTGACAAGATTTTGAGCTATCTTTACAAACTCAGGAATCTAATCCACAACAAAGCTTTGAAGTGCTTCAACCGTCAATTATGGTGGAACAGACCCTGATCCTAAAGCACTGTCATGTTGCACAGGCTTCAGCCATTGTGACAGAAAGTCAGAGCTAGAGCTAGGCAAGCTAGACTCCTCAGTTACAGATGCAACTTCTATAACCGGATGGATTGACTCTACTACTGTTGTCTCCACAGGAGTGGGATGAGTTACAACAGTAGTTTACACGGGCACAGAGTCTCTAGTAAAAACTAGTGAATCCTCTGTGTTTGTGATGGTGTCATCAGGATATGCCCCAGCTTGCATTCCCTCACAATCTGAATGTGGTTCCTAGGTGGTGAGCAAAGTGTCATGCACTAAGTCACTTGAATCCATTGGCTCACCAAGAGAAGGAAATTCTTGGTGATCAATGCCTTGCTTCTCAATTTCTTGAGTTGTAGGCTCCAAAGAAATTTGAGTGTTAGATTCTGGAAGAGAAGTGTTGTTTAGATTTGATTTTGACAACTCCCCCTGAGAGATAGAGGGAGTTTCAAATATGATGTGCTCTCCACTCAGTGTAGGGCCATCCTTATTACTCCTTTGTGCAGACTCCATACAAGATTGTGCATTGGGGAGAATGCTTGATTCTATAGATGCACCCTGTTGAGAGGATACATCTAGTGAGCTGTTTGCCCCTGATTTTACAACTTCAGCCATTTATGTGACTGAAGAGGTGGTTTTTGACTTCTTATTCTTTGGTCTCTGTAAAGTTGACTTAGGTTCCATACTTTCTAAACGTAATTCGACAGCCAATGCTGCTTCATATAAAATGTTCAAAGGTTCAGAAACTATCTCATTTCTCTTCTTTTTACTAACATCACCCTTTTGAGAGGATGATGAAGTTGGCTCACTATTTGGTAGACTGTTTGGCTGAGAGGGTTGGTTAGCAGGCCGTAGGTTAGCATTTTGTCCTACTTGCTTGGGCTGTGATAACTGTGATTTGGAATCAAATATTGGCATGTTGTAGGGGTAAAACCTAAATAAAACCTCCATATGGGGAGTTATGTTAAGTCTTACATCCACATCATTCCTAGTCTCCAAGTTACCAAAAATGAGTTTGGTCATGGACCTAGGGTAGCCTATTCTAATCTTATCTATTCCAGGCAATTCAATTAACTTATTATCTACAAAATTAAGTGCAGATTGAATAAAATGAGGAAAGAAAATTTCATTACCTCTCTTGGCTGAGTTCTTACCAAGTCTCCCATACAACTCCCGTAGAATGATCTGTCCAACATCTATTTTTCTCCCATAGGCCAAGGCATAGCCAATTTGCTGTGCAGGTGCACTGATTTGGTCAAAACTAGACTTTCTTGCTGTGAAGACTTGAAGAAGAGTAGCAAATACATAGCTCCATTCTTTCCTCAAGGACTTCCTATTCAACTTCCCAAAGTTGATTTTATCAGAGTAGTTGATGAAATCAAAGAAGTCTTCTAACTCTGCATTTGTGGCTAGTGGGTCATACTTCTCTTCTTGTAAGTCCAGTGCTTTATTCATGTTTGCTGTGGTGATAGTAATATCCTTGCCTTGAAACTTGCAGTAGACCACATATAATGTTATAGCATTCTCAAGAGCGATGACCTCCATGGTAGCAATCCTCCAAAATTGTTCTAGTAAGTCCAGATACAGAGTTGGGTTGGCTGAAAGTGCATCCTTGATGTATGACTCAGACATCCACCGAACAAAGCACTTGAAGTTTGTATTTGGTGCTTCCACATCATTCGTTATTGCAATAAAATTGGTTTGAGTGGGTATGGTGAGTTGGGTGTTTGCCATTTTTATAGAGAGGGAAAGAGAATGAAGGTTGAAGAAGAAATTAAGCTTTCGAAGTTGGGGTTTACAGAGGTTTTGTAAGTTTAGAAGCTTGAGAAATTGAATAAAATGAATCGAACAGATGTAGAATTGTATAAGTATGAAGTACTTGAATTGTCGATTAGATGTATGTTTTGTATCGACAAGTCAGGCATTCGAGAAGTAGAAATCAACTATTCGATAAGTCAAGAAAGGCTTATTCGATAACTCAAGCAGGTTGTAACTCATAGCTGGCAGTTATCTAACTTAGAATAAATTCTAAACTAGGTAAAATATGTTTTTATGAGTGATTTAAAATTCTGAATAAAAATCCAAAAACGGTTGAAATTCAGCGAGAATTCAGCCTTTTCAAATGATTCGAGAACTCAAATACAGTATTCGAGAACTCAGTCATTAGAGAACTCAATTACCATATTCGAGAAGTCAATCATACCTCTATTCGATATCTCCAAAAAGGCTCTATTCGAGAACTCGAAAGTGCTCCAAAAAGACTTGTTAGAGAAGTCGAGTAGTGAATCATTAGAGAAGTCTGACTTATCGAAATATTCTTTTCATTCATAAAATTTCAATTTTCACTATCTTTTAAAAATTTATCAGACATATTCTATAAAGAATATTCTAACAAATTAAATAGTGATATTCTCAAAATTTCATAGAAATTTCAAGTTGTCACAATATGATTTTTCAACATATGCAACAGATTTGAAATATTTATAAATCATATTTCAACCAACACTTACTTCAAAAATATTGAGAATTTAGATGAAGTAAGTGTTTACTGCTGCAACAATCTAGTTGATATTTTCACTTAGCCAGATTCCGAAGAATTCAGCATTCCAATCTCACTCACCAACCTTGTGAAGGTGGCTTCATCTAATGGCTTAGTGAATATGTTAGCTAGTTGTTTATCTGTAAAGACATAATACAACTCAATGGTTCCATTAGTTGCATGTTCTCTAATAAAATGATATCTGATGTCAATGTGCTTTGTCCTAGAATGATTGACAGGATTGGCAACTATAGAGATTGCACTTGTGTTGTCACACATGATTGGAATTCTTTCCAACACAAGTCCATAGTCTCTAAGTTGATTCTAATCCAAAGCACTTAAGCACAGCAACTTCCAGCAACTATGTATTCAGCCTCAGCTGTGGAAGTTGACACAGATTGTTGTTTCTTGCTGTACCAAGAGACTAACCTTTGCCCAAGAAACTGGCAGCTACCTGAGGTGTTTTTCCTATCCACTCTGCATCCAGCATAATCAACATCAGAATAACCAACTAGATTGAACCCTATGTCCTTAGGATACCATAAACCCAAGTTTGGAGTGCCCTTCAGATATCTAAAGATCTTCTTTATAGCAATCAAATGTGACTCTTTTGGATTTGATTGAAACCTTGCACACAAGCATGTAGCAAACATGATGTCTGGCCTACTTGCAGTGAGATAGAGTAGAGAACTAACCATGCCTCTGTAGATTGATATATCTACTTTCTTGCCTTTAGCATCTTCATCCAATTTAGTGGCAGTGGCCATGGGTGTCTTTGCAGGTGAGTAGTCTTCTAAGTCAAACTTCTTCAATAGATCCTTGATGTACTTGGTTTGACTGATAAAGATACCAACATTCCTCTGACTGACTTCAACCCAAGAAAGAATGTCAGTTCTCCCATCATACTCATCTCATATCTGCTCTGCATGAGCTTAGAGAATTTCTCACACAGCTTCTCATTTGTAGAGCCAAATATGATATCATCCATATAGATCTGAACTAGGATAATATCATCACCCTGTTTCTTGTAAAACAGTGTCTTGTCCAATGTGCCTCTAGTGAATTGATTTTCAAGGAGAAATTGTGATAAAGTATCATACCATGCCCTTGGAGCCTGCTTAAGTCCATACAATGCCTTAAGCAATGTGTAGACAAATTCTGGGAAATGTGGATCCTCAAAGCCAGGTGGTTGTTGCACATAAACTTCTGCTTCCAACTCTCCATTCAGAAATGCACTCTTGACATCCATTTGATAAACTTTAAAGTTTGAATGAGCAGCAAATGCCAAGAAGATTCTGATGGCTTCCAATCTAGCAACTGGAGCAAATGTCTCACCATAATCAGTGCCTTCCTGTTGAGAGTATCCTTTTGCAACCAACCTTGCTTTGTTCCTTACTATTACACCATCTTCATCCATCTTATTCTTCAGAACCCATTTTGTTCCAACAATGGTTCTGTTCTTTGGTGCAGGCACAAGTTCCCATACTTTGTTTCATTCTAATTGATTCAGCTCCTCTTCCATGGCAATAATCCAATCTGGATCCAACAGTGCATCATAAAGTTTCTTAGGCTCAATCTGAGATAGAAAACAGCCATAGAAGCACTCATTTTGAATTGCTCTCCTAGTCCTCACTCCTGCATTTGGATCTCCAATAATTTGCTCTGCAGTGTGTGATCTATCCCATTTCCTTGAATGCTCAGTCTGATTTCTCAACCTTGATGTTGCTTCATCATCCAAGTCATGATCATTCTCACTTCCCCCCCTGTGAAGTTGCCACTATTCACAGGTGTGTCTTGGATGCTTGCCTCTCCACTGTTGATTGACACAAGTTCTTCTCTTGTATCATCATTCACTTGAGTTTGTTGAACTATAGTTTCAACCTCAGTTTCAATCTCTTCATCAGAATCATCAAGATTTTCAAATCTTAGTGGATCTTTATCTTCATCATTGGCTTCTTCTAATATATGTAGTTTGCTGTCATCAAATGTTACATCTGTGCTTTCCATAATTTTCTTTTGACTGATGACATAAACTTTGTATGCAATTCTTTCCATAGAGTAGCCAAGAAAAATTCCTTCAAATGCCTTTGCATCAAACTTTCCAATATATTCTGAATTATCCTTCAGTACAAAGCATTTGCTTCCAAAAGTATGAACATACTTTAGAGTAGGCTTCTTTCCAGTCATCAAATTGTAAGCTGTCTTTCCAGTGTTTTTGTTGATGAGAGTTCTGTTCTGGATATAGCATGCAGTGCTCACAGCCTCAGCCTAAAAACATGTAGGCATCTTTGCATCAAGCAACATTGTTCTAGCAGCCTCAATTAGAGTTTTATTCTTTCTCTCAGCAACTCCATTTTGTTGTGGAGTCCTTGGAGCTGAGAATTGTTGAGAAATACCATTCTCTTTGCAGAATGCTTCAAGCATGGCATTTCTGAACTCTGTTCCATTATCACTTCTCAATGCAATCACACTTGCATTGTTGGCTTTTGCTTCCTTATCAACTTTCTTTATGTGCTCAATGATTTCTTGTGAAGCCTCATCTTTTGATGCCAGAAATTCCACCCATGTATACCTTGTAAAGTCATCAACCATCACCAAGGCATACTTCTTTTTTCCTAGTGACATAATATTGACAGGCCCAAACAAATCCATTTGAATGAGTTGCAGGGCTTGGTTATTGATGTCACTGTCTTTGACTTGTGGCTTGATCTTTTCATCTTTCCTTTTTGACAAGCCTCACACACTCCTTCTTGACAGAATTCAAGTGTGGGCATGCCTCTCACTAACTCTCTTTTGACTAGAGAATTAATGGCTTTGAAGTTCAAGTGTGATAACTTCTTGTGCCACAGCCAACAGTCTTCACTTGATGCTTTTGAGTAAAAGCAACAAACTTTGTCCTTGTTTGCAGAGTCCATGTTGGCAACAAACAAGCTTCCTTTTCTTACTCCAGATAGAGCAAAATCACCTGTCTTTTTGTGGGTAATCAAACATTCATCCTTGTCAAAATTTACCTTGAATCCTCTATCAGTAAACTGACCAACACTTAGCAGATTATGCTTGAGTCCCTTAACTAGGGCTACATCTTCAATGATGACATTACCAACTTCCAACTTGCCATATCCCAATGTGTTACCCATGTTGTCATCTCCAAAAGCAACCATTGCGCCAGCCTTCTCCTCATACTATGATAGCAGGGCCATATCACCAGTCATGTGATTTGAGCATCCACTGTCCAAAATCCACATGACCTTCTTTTCATTTTCTTTGCCCCGCAAACACAAAGGTATTACTTCTTCTTTGGTGCCCAAACAAGTTTGGGTCCATTTGACTTAGAAACAGTTTTATCATTAACAACATGCTTATCAACTTTCTTGGTGTTAGTCTTCTTGTCACTGTTAGAAGTCTTAGAACCTGAGGTTTCAGACTTAGGTGACAGAGGTACCTTCCTAGCTCTAGTAGGACTTGAAGACTTTGACCTTGTGTAGTGTGTGTGAGAATTGTGACTGATGCAACCATCAATGAATTGCCTTCTCAGATTGAAACAGCTAGTCATAACATTCATATTACATGGCATAGAGTCAAATTTATCACAGAATGGAGCATCTCTATGTCTTAAAGGCACAGAACAATCATAGAAAGGTTTAGGCACACTACCAATAGGTTTCTTGCATGCATGAGTTAAATGATTGGTACTGAAATAATTTTGACAAGTTTTCCTAGGGGCATTGGGCATATCTTTGTTAATCCCTAGTTTGCCATTTCTGTTCTATTTCTTCTTAGTCACTTTCTTCTCAGATTTATTCTTCCCAGCTGGAACAAACTTCACAAACTTCTCAGTTCTAGGTCTACTTCCTACAGGCTTCTTGACTTTTGGCTTGACACTCTCACTCTTAGAGGATGCTGGTTGTTCACTAGACTGTGCCTCATCCTCATCATTCAACATTTGCTTGATGAGTAAGGCATCCTCATTAATTTTAAATGTTGATTCTTTAAAAATTGGAGACTCAACCTTTTTCAAAATGTGAGGCACTTCCTCCTGAACACCTATGTCATCTTCAATGACAGCATAGCCTTTCCTCTGTTTAAGAGTGCCATAGTCAAGTCCAATGGCAGCCTTGGGTTTAGCTTGGATTTTCTCATGGTAGGATTCCAGTAGGCTAGATGAGTTCTTAAAGGTTTTCAGTTTGAATTCATTTTCAGCTAGTTCATCCCTAAGGGACTTTTCAATCTGACTAGCACATAGAACCTTATTCTGTAGATATTCAACTTTTTTCTTAAGGTTTTCTACTTGCATAGCAGTTAGCTCAAGTTCCTCATTCTTTTTGATTAACAGTTCATTTCTAGCAGACAGTTTAGCAATTTCTTCATTAGCAGCAGTCATACTAGTATGAATATTAAACATTTCAACAGATAGTTGTTCAATCATATTCTTGTACTCAGAAACAGACATGTCTATGGTAGTAAGAGATGGTACCTGAGAGTCTGATGAAGATGTGTCATCCTTGGAATTGGCCATCAAGGCATAGTTGCAAAATCCTTGCTCTTCTTCATCACTATCAGTATCATCCCAACACTTCCCTTCAGCTATGTAGGCCTTGCCTGGTGTTTGCTTTTTGAGAAGGGCCTCATACTTAGCTTCAAGATCTAGAAACTCTTTATCCTTCTTTTTAGGCTTCTTGCATTTACTAGCAAAATGTCCTAGGTCATTGCATCTATAACATCTCACAGATGACCTATCCACATAGCCAGTTTTGAATTTACTCTTGTTTGGTTTCACAGGTGCTTTACTCTAGTTGAATGAATGGTTTTGGGGTTTAGATTTGAAGGGTTGGTTCCTCTTGAATCTGATGTTTGGAAATTTTCTGGCCATGAAAGCATATGAGGTGTTTTCCATGCCATCTAGCTCTTCAAGAGTATAGAACTCTTCTTCTTCCTTTTCTTCAACAGGTTCACTCACTTCAGCTTCAGTTTCTTCATCATCTACTATCTCCTTTATTCCCAACTGACTTGTAGATGCTTCTAGGTCCTGAACAGATTTGCTGACAATCAAGGCACATGATGTGTTTACCATCCTGCCTTGGTTGGCTTGGATAGCCCTCTTCTGAAGCCACTCAAGCTCATGAGTCTTTAAAACCCGATAGAGAACATCATATGTGATTTTGTTCAAATCTCTTTCCCTTAGAGAAATGACCCTCTGCTCTAGGTGGTTTGGAGAAGACAAAAGAAACTTCAAATTCAGTTCTTTAGTGTTGTAAACCTTTCCATTCATCTGCAACTCAGTAACCAGCTTGTGAAATCTCTCAAACATATCAGTAATGCTTTCCTTGGGCTGTGCCATGAAAGATTCATACTGTGTGACCAGTATCTGTTTCTTGTTCTCTCTGACCTCCTCTGTTCCTTCACATAAAACCTCAATATGATCCCACATCTCTTTAGCAGAAGTGCAAGATGCTATGTTTGTAAACATTGACATCTCCACAGAATCTATTATAAGCAACATGAGATGACTGTCAAGGGCAACCATCTCCTTTTCTATCTCTGTCCAATTAGATGGATATTTAACGATATAGGATCTCGGAGTGGTTGTAGTTCCAACAGTCTTCTCATGAATCTCCTGTTATGGAACAAAGGGCCCATTCTTGAGTATCTCAGGATATAGAAGATTTTAAGCTTTGATGAATGGCTGCATCTTGATCTTCCAGAGGTTGTAGTTCTCTTTGTCGAACTTAGGGACCTTCACCGTTCCTGTAGTGTTTGGTGTATTCATGATCGTTTTCTGTTTTCGAATAAACAGCCTGCTCTGATACCACTTGTTGAGTATTGAATACGACTAAAGAATACAGAGGGGGGTGATTGGATTCTTGAACTTTTCTTGTTCTTGAATCTATGTAGCAAAATATGTTTTGTGTGTGCAGATGTGTAGGTGCGGATTATGAATAACACAAAATACGATATCACTTTAATCTAATATTTTATTAGATAAAGATTTGCTACAACCTGTAATACAAATGATAGTATTCTCAGCTTCATTTTTCTCAGAGAGATGTGCTCTTACAATATATCTGAAAAACTTAATCTCTAAAGAAGTGAGGTTGTATTCTTACAAAACATGAATACAACCTACTTACTACAAATAAGGTAGCTAAACAAGTTTACTTTCCAGTGTGTCTATCCTTTTTGAGTAAGCATCCAAACGGCTACAGATTTGACTTTGTAAAGTTCTGTTCAGATCCACTTCTTTAGCTCTTTGTCTCTTCTACATCTCTCCAAGCTTCTTTGTAGGCTTTCCAGAGCACGTTACAGATTGTGGTCCATAAAGTGCTTTGGCTTGTTGCAGGTTTCTGACTTGTACAATTTCTCAGTAGTTTGTCTCCAAGAATGTATTCGAGAAGTGGCTAAGTGATTGATTCGAGAACTAGGATTAGATAACTCTTAGTTCTCGAATACGGTGAGGTTGACATATATATCGAATCACTTCTCAAATAGCTCTTTTCTTCAGGAATCCTTGAGTTGTCGAATAGAACATTTAACTTATCGAATCCCTGAGATATCGAATAGCTTTCTGAGTCTTTGAGATATCGAATGAACCTTGACTTGTTGACTCCTAGAGAACTCGAATGTTGCTTTGACTTGTTGACTTTCTGAGTTCTCGAATAGAGTAATAGACATATCGAATCTCTGAGATATCAAATGAGATATCGAACAGTGTATTCAGAGATATCGAATAGTGTCTTTTGACATATCGAATCTCTAACTTCTCGAAGGCTAGACTTCTCGAATATAACAAACATACTTCTCGAATTGGTACTTAGGTAAATTCTTCATTTCTTCAAATCCCAACGGTGATTATTTGATAGTCTTGTTCTTCAAGCTTGAGGCATGAACCTTGGAACTTCTTTCAAGCATTATTTTCTGACTTTTAAGTACAATTACACAAATAGGAATTGATGCCTATTACAAGTACTAAACAAGTAGAAACTCTACAACTAGAGGTTCCCTCAGTTAAGAGGTCATGTAAGTAATGCAAAGCATTACAAACAATTAGGCTTGTTATTAGATGTATACAGGCATGCCTCTGTGACTAACAAACCCCCAATCATCAACAATTACAACAAATTTCATCTGCTGCATCCACCTTCACTGTCATCATCTCCACCAAATCTAAACCAACAGTCTAATATGTGTATATTTATATATGTATAAATCTGTGTGTATGTATATATGTGTGTAGAAAGAGAAGATGAAGAGAGAGGAGGGTAGGAAAGAGAGAAAATTGAAGTTAGGAGATGGGGCAGGGGAGGGTGATGAAAATAGAAACGTTATTTTCTCCTTCGATCTTTTCTCCTCGTGAACTCCACTATTTCTGACAACTCTTTTCTAATTTTACATCAAGACGGCAAAAGCAGCACGCTAGGGACTACCGATCTCCTCAACTGCCTTACTACTAATATTATAGTGTATACAATTAAACAAAAAAATAGTATAAGAAAGTATATTTGCAATTAAGGATAGCATATTTGCAATTAATTTGAAAAGATAGTACTTTTGCAATAACTAATTAAAAACCTAGTATATTTGTCAAATTCCCTAATAATATACTAGTAGTATAGATCTAACACAATCGTAACATATCTCAATTTCATCATTACTCAAACTCTTTAAACTCTATTAATATTAGGGAAATTCTATATGGTACCAATGTAGTTTTGGCTTTTCTATATGGTACCATCACTTTATTTGCTTCTCTACATGGTACCTCTAAACTCCTGTTTCCTTCTAAGTAATAACCCTCCGTCAAAGCAAACGTTGTAGAAATGTTTAAAAGCACAAAACATACTAGAATCAAATTGATTTTTGGCGCCAAAAACCTAATATCATCCCCAAAAACCTAATATCATCCAAAATAGACCAACATGATCTCAAACTTAACATGTCTGAATCCAAAAGTACCTGAGTTCATAGCTGAGTTTGTTAAAGTTAAATTGTTGTCTTCTCTCTAAATTGCTGCGTGTGTGTTGTTATCTGAATTGCATTCGAATACTGAGTTTGTGGATTGTAGCTTGGTTTTGAGTTTTGTTTTGCTTTTTGTTCGGTTTTAATTTATTTTTGCGTGTTTTTGCGGTTCTTCAAAAATGTCGAGTTTGTTGTTGTTAAATTCGAGTATGCAATTTGTTGTTTCTGCTGAGTTTGTTCGCTGAGTCTGCGAGTTGACTCGGTTCTTGATTTGGTTTACTGAATTCTTGTTCCAGTTGGAGTTTGATGTTCTGTGTGTTTGTCGAGTGTCTAATCTATTTGTTAATTTTTATCTGAGTTACTGAGTTGTTGTTGCTACGTGTTTGCAGGTCTGAGTTATAGTTTCACGGTTTGGTTTTAGTCTACAGTTGCTGCTTATTTGTTTTCTTTTGTCGAGTCAATTCACTGAGTCAATGTTGCTTTGGTTTACTGAGTTGTTTACTGAGTTCTGGTTTTCTGGTTTTCTGTGTTGATGTATGACTGAGTCTCTTGTCGTTGTGTTGCTATCGAAGGTAATGTTTATACTGCGGTGTTGAGTCGCTGTTTGTTCTGTTTAGTTGTTGCTAGTTTCTGAGTCTACTGGTGGACATTGAAATTGTGAGTTTTCGTTGAGTTTTCGATCTAAGGCTTACGAATAAAACATGTCAATTTTTCGTTAAAATTTTCTGTAAATAAATTTTAAATTCGGAAAAAAATGTTTTAGATTAAAAATCTAGTTTAATTCGAATTTAGAAATTTTACATTAATTAAGTTTTTTTTACTAAACATTAATTTAGCTTTTGTTCTTTTTATTAATTAGTTTAGAATTAGAATAAATTTAATTTTCCTTTAAAAATAGATTAATTTTCCTTTCAGCAATTAAATAGGAAACCTGAATTTTCTAAACTTGATCTAGTTTGCCTAAATTAAAAATTAAAGAAACGCGAAAAATATATAGTCTTTGTGGATCGATATCTCAAGTATTAAAATGATGAAATTGTGTGCTTGCAATTTAAATCCTTATTTTTTAGCACATCAGGGTACCATGTAGAGAAGCAAATAAAGTGATAATACCATGTAGAAAAGCCAAAACTACAATGGTACCATATAGAATTTCCCATCATGTTATATTACAAGTTTTGGCTTTTTAACGGTTCTACAACGTTTCAGCTGATGAAGGGTTATAATTGTAACAAAAACATTAGTTTAGGGGTACCATGTAGAGAAGCAAATAAAGTGATGGTACCATGTAGAAAAGCCAAAACTACATTGGTACCATATAGAATTTCTCTTAATATTATAACATATTACTAATATTATAATCCAAAAAATATATAATTATAATAGATGTATATTACCTAAGTCGATTTCATAATATAAACTAATAAAATATTATTAAAATAATAATCACTTTTGTGTCACGCTTTTTAAAAAATTATTAAAAAATTTAAGTAATAACCAACGTTTCAAACTTCAATCATTTATATTATCATAAAATTACTAATTTCTTGAATATTTTTGGTTTAATAATAAGAAATTTGCACAAATTTCTTGGAAAATAGATCATTGATAACATAAAAGAAATTCATCTTGGAAATCTTGTGGCCCGTGCAAAATACGTGTTACTTTTAAATATTTTTAAAATTACATGATTAAACAAAATCGAGTATAATATTTTATTATGGATATAATTTAACTTTGTAATATTAATTAATAAAATTATTAGTAATAATAATAGTTACTTAAAAGGACATATATTGTTTAGAATTAATAATAGTATAAAATTTTAATGTATATTTGTTGTTGATGAAATTCGAATACACAGACATGATTACACTTCCATGTAAGATTGGATCGATTGATTAGAAGGCACTCGTTGGTAGGGCAGAAATATGACCCGGGTAAAATAAGACATCTTTTTGCACAAGTATCAGATCATTTTACTTTTATCGTGTTCTGATTTGGGTCTGGAATCATATTCGGATCTAAACTGATCCCGAATACTGAGGTTCAGATCTGAACCGAATATGAGCCTGTATCATATTTTTTTTCTAACCGAATAGTTTGTGATCTATCTAATATTAGTCAAATATAATCCACTAACATTATGAATCATTTTTATTTGAATTATATAAATAGCCATTTATTCTAAAATATAATTGTTATGCCCAAATCTTGGCATAAGCCCAAAGCAGGCCTAATAGGCTGAAATAGTGGTCCACAACTCATAGTGGGCCTAAAGATGAAGATTGGGTTACTAAAGCCCACCACCAGGAGTTAGTCCAATATACTATCAATACAATATGGAAGACAGCAACCCTAGCTATGGGTTGAGTTCGCCAGCAAAGTCCCTAGTACGGGATCGTGCCTCGCCTCACCTCAATCTCTTGAAGATGCTATTTCATCTCAGGGGTCGCCTCACTGTGACCTCTTACTTATACTCAGGGCATGCTCTCATGCCAATGACAAAGGAAAAGGGGTTTCATTCATTCTAGGCCTTTAGGCGTCTCATGCTAGCCCGGTCTCAAGGTCGCATCTACAGGGATCACCTCTCGTATAACTCCCGTCAAGGGATCGGTTCGTTACGACTTCCCTCCTTGAGATCACTTCGTACTATTATTACATTCACATACTACATGAGATCGCTATCTCATTCTCTGCTGGAAGGCTCATGACGCAGCCCCTCGAGGTCGCATGAGTATCAATACACTTGGGTCCGCTTCGCATGACTCAACCCCTCAAGGTTGCATGCTACACCCTTGCTACTTCTCTATTAGCCTCGCCTAAGAGGTCCAGAATCTAACCATGTGAGACCATTTGCTTCCTTCTTTGGACCATGGATCATGGATAGAATTGATGACTCATTGCCACATCAGCCCTAAAACTAATTGGCTTGGGCCATGACTTATCTACTAAAACCCTAGCCCATCCTGGTAACTTCTTCTCTAAGAACTACGTCCGGCTTAATCCCTATAAATAGGGTATATAGGCATCTTGTAAAGAATGATTGATAGTTCACCCCTAGAATATCAACAAACAAGATCAGCCACAAAAAATCACCAATCTCCTTCCGTGTTCTTCGTGTTCTTAGCGAAATATCCGTATTTTGCTCCATGATTCTAGTAAACCTCCAAAATATTGTTATACAATATTCTCCCTATAACATTTGGCGCTAGAAGGAGGGCAGAAGTCATCATATTGGGAAAAGGATGACTAAATTGAACAAGAAGAACAGAGGGAACAACAACGGGGAGACCCCGGGTCTCACAAGACACCCAGGAGCGAGGCGAAGATAGGGGCCGAGGTTCGGAATGATCCCCATCTCTTCGTAGAGAGCGTAAGTGGTCTTATCATCGGGAAGACAGACCCCCTCTCTTCGTAGAGAGCGCGAGCGGTCCCATTACCGCGATGAACGACCCCCCCTCTCCACGTCGAGATTGTGAGCGGTCCCATAAGTACGAACCCGACCCCCAAAATCGTAAACAAGGAATATTGCAAGGAGGATCAAGAGGAGTCAAGCGCTCCCAAAAAGACTCAATCCCATCATGGTAGCGTTGGAGAGGGACAGGAAGAAAAAGGTTGAGGATAAGAAGGTCAAGATTGGGAACTTTAACCTCGACGAGCTGAAGAAGGCCTTTAATAAGATACTACTAAGACAATGGAGGGATCTCAGCGTGAGGCTGCCTCATCTGAGGGGAGGTCAGTAAGTGTCTTTGATCGCATTGGAAAGAAGTTAATTGAGAATGATCTCCACTTCAAGCTCGAGAAGCTCACTACTAGAAAAACTGGAATAGACATCACACATTAGACATCGGTTAGAAAAGCCACTGATGTCAAAAGTCTCTATAACATCAGTAAATTGGAAACCGATGTCTAATGGTAGTTAATATATCACTTAAGAGTAAAACCGATGTCTATAGTTTAGTTAAAAAAAAAAACAGAAAACGTGCTTCCCCTTTTTCTTTCCCCCCTTAGAAAAATTTCCCCCCCTTAGAAAAATTTCCCCCCCATAACCCAAAAAAAACTCCCGCTCAGACAAACAAAAGAACTCAAACAAAAAAACAAAAAAACAAAACAAAAAACAAAACAAAAAAACAAAAACAAAAAAACAAACACAAAACACATGCCCCCCCCCCCCGCTCAGACACCTCTGGCGACATAAGACCCAAGAACCCTAGCCCCTCTTTTCTTCAATTAGGTCAAATTAACCCTCCCCCAGCTCAAATTGTTGGTGATTCTTGTACTCTTTTCTCCAATCTTTAAACCCCTTTTCAATATTAGGTCGATTAATTCAATTTTTTTGTACTCCATTAAACCCCCTTTCAATATTAGGTCAACTAATGTTCGATTTGTTAACAGATCTTGGAGCTTGGAGGCTGTTGAAGAAGTAGCTTGGAGCCTGTTCAAGAAGAAGCTTGGAGTAACTGTTCGATTTGTTTTTAGCTCGATTTGGTCGATTAGCTAGGTACTTTGCTCGAATCTTTTCTTTGCTTTTAATGTATTTGGTTGTTTTAATTGTATTTGGTTGTTTTGTAACTGTATTTGCATGTATGTTTAATTGCATGTATGATGTATGTGTAATTGCTTGTATGTTCAATTGCATGTATGTTTATAAGTATGTACATAGTATTTGTATAAGTATATGTTCACAGTTTTTTTGATTGTATGTATATATAGGCTAGGTTTGTGTAGTTCTTAATTTTATTTATATGATGTTCATAGTTTATTTAGTATGTTCTTTTACTAATGTCTGTTTGTGTAGTATAACCATCGATATAATAATTTACTCCTATTTTTATTCTAATTAATCGAGTATATATATGAATGATTTTTGTATTTCAGTGCGTAGAGAATATAAACCAATTAAGATAATTATATTACTTTTAGCAACGTGTTAATATTTTTAAAATTACATGATTAAACAAAATCGAGTATAATAATTTATTATGGATATAATTTAACTTTGTAATATTAATTAATAAAATTATTAGTAATAATAATAGTTACATAAAAGGACATATATTGTTTAGAATTAATAATAGTATAAAATTTTAATGTATATTTGTTGTTGATGAAATTCGAATACACAGACATGATTACACTTCCATGTAAGATTGGATCGATTGATTAGAAGGCACTCGTTGGTAGGGCAGAAATATGACCCGGGTAAAATAAGACATCTTTTTGCACAAGTATCAGATCATTTTACTTTTATCGTGTTCTGATTTGGGTCTGGAATCATATTCGGATCTAAACTGATCCCGAATACTGAGGTTCAGATCTGAACCGAATATGAGCCTGTATCATATTTTTTTTCTAACCGAATAGTTTGTGATCTATCTAATATTAGTCAAATATAATCCACTAACATTATGAATCATTTTTATTTGAATTATATAAATAGCCATTTATTCTAAAATATAATTGTTATGCCCAAATCTTGGCATAAGCCCTAAGCAGGCCTAATAGGCTGAAATAGTGGTCCACAACTCATAGTGGGCCTAAAGATGAAGATTGGGTTACTAAAGCCCACCACCAGGAGTTAGTCCAATATACTATCAATACAATATGGAAGACAGCAACCCTAGCTATGGGTTGAGTTCGCCAGCAAAGTCCCTAGTACGGGATCGTGCCTCGCCTCACCTCAATCTCTTGAAGATGCTATTTCATCTCAGGGGTCGCCTCACTGTGACCTCTTACTTATACTCAGGGCATGCTCTCATGCCAATGACAAAGGAAAAGGGGTTTCATTGATTCTAGGCCTTTAGGCGTCTCATGCTAGCCCGGTCTCAAGGTCGCATCTACAGGGATCACCTCTCGTATAACTCCCGTCAAGGGATCAGTTCGTTACGACTTCCCTCCTTGAGATCACTTCGTACTATTATTACATTCACATACTACACGAGATCGCTATCTCATTCTCTGCTGGAAGGCTCATGACGCAGCCCCTCGAGGTCGCATGAGTATCAATACACTTGGGTCCGCTTCGCATGACTCAACCCCTCAAGGTTGCATGCTACACCCTTGCTACTTCTCTATTAGCCTCGCCTAAGAGGTCCAGAATCTAACCATGTGAGACCATTTGCTTCCTTCTTTGGACCATGGATCATGGATAGAATTGATGACTCATTGCCACATCAGCCCTAAAACTAATTGGCTTGGGCCATGACTTATCTACTAAAACCCTAGCCCGTCTTGGTAACTTCTTCTCTAAGAACTACGTCCGGCTTGATCCCTATAAATAGGGTATATAGGCATCTTGTAAAGAATGATTGACAGTTCACCCCTGGAATATCAACAAACAAGATCAGCCACAAAAAATCACCAATCTCCTTCCGTGTTCTTCGTGTTCTTAACGAAATATCCGTATTTTGCTCCATGATTCTTTTAAACCTCCAAAATATTGTTATACAATATTCTCCCTATAACATTTGGTGCTAGAAGGAGGGCAGAAGTCATCATATTGGGAAAAGGATGACTAAATTGAACAAGAAGAACAGAGGGAACAACAACGGGGAGACCCCGGGTCTCACAAGACACCCAGGAGCGAGGCGAAGATAGGGGCCGAGGTTCGGAATGATCCCCATCTCTTCGTAGAGAGCGTAAGTGGTCTTATCATCGGGAAGACAGACCCCCTCTCTTCGTAGAGAGCGCGAGCGGTCCCATTACCGCGATGAACGACCCCCCTCTCCACGTCGAGATTGTGAGCGGTCCCATAAGTACGAACCCGACCCCCAAAATCGTAAACAAGGAATATCGCAAGGAGGATCAAGAGGAGTCAAGCGCTCCCAAAAAGACTCAATCCCATCATGGTAGCGTTGGAGAGGGACAGGAAGAAAAATGTTGAGGATAAGAAGGTCAAGATTGGGAACTTTAACCTCGACGAGCTGAAGAAGGCCTTTAATAAGATACTACTAAGACAATGGAGGGATCTCAGCGTGAGGCTACCTCATCTGAGGGGAGGTCAGTAAGTGTCTTTGATCGCATTGGAAAGAAGTTAATTGAGAATGATCTCCACTTCAAGCTCGAGAAGCTCACTACTAGAAAAACTGGAATAGACATCACACATTAGACATCGGTTAGAAAATCCACTGATGTCAAAAGTCTCTATAATATCAGTAAATTGGAAACCGATGTCTAATGGTAGTTAATATATCACTTAAGAGTAAAACCGATGTCTATAGTTTAGTTATAAAAAAAACAGAAAACGCGCTTCCCCTTTTTCTTTCCCCCCTTAGAAAAATTTCCCCCCCTTAGAAAAATTTCCCCCCCATAACCCAAAAAAAACTCCCGCTCAGACAAACAAAAGAACTCAAACAAAAAAACAAAAAAACAAAACACAAAACAAAACAAAAAAACACAAACAAAAAAACAAACACAAAACACATGCCCCCCCCCCCCCCCGCTCAGACACCTCTGGCGACATAAGACCCAAGAACCCTAGCCCCTCTTTTCTTCAATTAGGTCAAATTAACCCTCCCCCAGCTCAAAATGTTGGTGATTCTTGTACTCTTTTCTCCAATCTTTAAACCCCTTTTCAATATTAGGTCGATTAATTCAATTTTTTTGTACTCCATTAAACCCCCTTTCAATATTAGGTCAACTAATGTTCGATTTGTTAACAGATCTTGGAGCTTGGAGGCTGTTGAAGAAGTAGCTTGGAGCCTGTTCAAGAAGAAGCTTGGAGTAACTGTTCGATTTGTTTTTAGCTCGATTTGGTCGATTAGCTAGGTACTTTGCTCGAATCTTTTCTTTGCTTTTAATGTATTTGGTTGTTTTAATTGTATTTGGTTGTTTTGTAACTGTATTTGCATGTATGTTTAATTGCATGTATGATGTATGTGTAATTGCTTGTATGTTCAATTGCATGTATGTTTATAAGTATGTATATAGTATTTGTATAAGTATATGTTCACAGTTTTTTTTGATTGTATGTATATATAGGCTAGGTTTGTGTAGTTCTTAATTTTATTTATATGATGTTCATAGTTTATTTAGTATGTTCTTTTACTAATGTCTGTTTGTGTAGTATAACCATCGATATAATAATTTACTCCTATTTTTATTCTAATTAATCGAGTATATATATGAATGATTTTTGTATTTCAGTGCGTAGAGAATATAAACCAATTAAGATAATTATATTACTTTTAGCAATGTGTTAATAATTTGAATATCAAATTTATGACCATAGTAATATAGACAGTACTTGTCCATGCCTGCTCTGTTATTTGACATATGAAGTGACAATCAGGTAGTTTGTTGATAACATGGACAAGTCGTGGATTTCGAAAGATAGGGATTTATTAGCTTATGAAATTGGTGTAGAACAGTTCTTGATATATGCCGAGGGAAATTGTCGTGATCCTAAGAACATTCCATGTCCTTGTGCACGATGTGTCAACTTCAAAAAGTTCTCGGTAAAAATCATCAGGGGTCATTTATATCAAAATGGTTTTAGTTTAGGGTATGTTAATTGGATTTGGCACGAAGAGGATCATAGGATTAAGTCATCAGTTGGTAGTACATCTGCTGCTTCAAAGAACCATGCTGCACCTACCCCTGCACCTCGTCCTACCCCTGCACCAACCTCTGCACATGTACATGCATCAGAAACCAATAATGTTTGTGATGCTGCATATAATTCTGCTGACCACGATAATGATTCATACGAGTTTAGGAGGTTTTTGGCAGATGCTCAACAACCTTTGTATGAGGGTAGCGAATGTACCAAGTTAGAGTCAATGCTAAAGTTACATAATTGGAAATCTAGGTTTGGTATAAGTGATAGTGCCTTCACAGATTTGCTCTCTTCCGTTGGCTCTCTCTTTCCTAAGGATAATGTGCTGCCACCTAATGCATATGAAGCAAAGAAAACCATGTCTGATTTAGGCCTAGAGTATATAAAATATCACTCGTGTCCAAACAACTGCATACTATATCAGGGTTTATATTCTGATGCTTCTGAGTGTCCTAAGTGTCGTCTATCTCGCTGGAAGGTGGCAAAGGATGGTAAAATAAGTGTTAATATTCCTGCAAAAGTCATGTGGTATTTTCCGATTATTCCGAGATTTAAACAGTTGTTTAAATCTCCTTCTACCGCTGAACTTATGACTTGGCATGCAAAGCATCGAATACAAGATGGAAAGATGCGGCATCCAGCCGACTCTCCTTCTTGGAGAAATATCGATTATAGGTGGCCTGCCTTTGGTAGTGAGGCAATAAATATTCGCTTGGCTTTATCGGCAGATGGTATAAACCCACATAACAATGGTCCAACCAATAGATACTCTTGCTGGCCGGTAATACTAGTAAATTATAATCTTCCTCCCTGGTTATGCATGAAGAGGAAATTTATGATGTTAACTATATTAGTTTCCGGTCCACATGAGCCTGGTAATGACATTGATGTATATTTACAGCCGTTGATTGATGATTTAAAGAAGCTTTGGGAAGAGGGCGAACCAAATGTGTATGATGCGTATAGTAAATCATATTTCACTTTAAGAGCAAATTTATTGTGGACCATAAATGACTTCCCTGCATACTGGAATTTATCTGGTTGCGTCAATAAGGGCTATATGTGTTGTCCAATATGTGGTGACGATACCGTTGGTAAATATTTAAGCCATAGTAGGAAGATGTGTTACCTAGGTCATCGACGTTATTTGCCTAGAAATCATCCTTATAGGAGGCAAAAGGCAGCATTTAATGGAGAGCAAGAATTGAGGCAGGCACGTCCACCTCTTTCGGGAGAAGAGGTGTTATCGCGACAAGAACAAATTAAATTTGAATTTGGGAAGGAAGTAAAAAAGTCAAAGAAGGTGGATTGTCCATGGAAGAAACAGTCGATTTTTTTCGAGTTAGAATATTGGAAGTTTCACCATGTTCGTCATTGTCTTGATGTTATGCACGTAGAGAAGAACGTGTGTGATAGTTTGATTGGCACATTACTAAATATGAAATTTAAGTCCAAAGATAGTGAGGCTTCTCGTCGTGACATGATTGATATGGGGGTTAGAACTAATTTAGCTCCAAAGGTAGGAAATAAGAAAACCTACTTGCCCCCTGCATCTTTTAATTTATCAAAGGCAGAAAAGAAGAAAATGTTGTCATCATTAATGAACATGAAGCTTCCATATGGACATGCATCGAACATCAAAAACTGCGTAGCCTTGGATGAATTAAAGATGTTTGGGATGAAGTCCCACGACTGCCACATCCTACTCCAACAATTACTTCCTGTTGCAATTCGTGCGGTTCTTCCAAAAAATGTCAGGGTAACAATAATAAGATTGTGTTTCTTTTTTAATGCTTTATGCAGCAAAATTGTTGACGTATCGAAACTCGATAAAATGCAGGCAGATGTGATAGTAACTTTGTGTGAGCTGGAAAAAATCTTTCATGCATCATTTTTTGATATAATGATACATCTCATAGTCCACTTGGTTCGTGAATTATGGTTATGTGGGCCGGTATTTTATAGATGGATGTATGCATCTGAACGGTTTAATAAGGTGTTGAAGAGTTACGTGCGAAACCGTTATTATCCCGAAGGTTGTATAGCGGAAAGTTATCTTGGAGAAGAATTTATTGAATTCTGCCAAGAGTTTGTTAAGCAGAGTTGCACCATTGCCGGCCTTCGGAAAGATGCAGGCAAGCTAAGTGGTCCATTATCTGCTGTGAAGATTAAATTAATTGAAGAAAAAGAGCGAGATGAGGCTCATTTACATGTCCTTCTAAACAACCCTGAAGTACATCCATATATTCTGTAAGAAATTATTATTCTTGTTAATTCTGTTAATTATTCATATAAATATTTTGTGGCTGTTTAATTAATATATGCATTTTTACAGAATGCATAAGGAGTATCTAGAGGGAATCCACCAAGGAAAAAAGAAAAGTGGTCATTGGCTCTTGAGAGAGCACAATCGGCTTTTTGCCGTTTGGTTTGAAAAAAAAGTTAGTTTGATTATAGTTTTCTTTGTACTTACTTTTACGGCTCCATAGTATGAAATTTACTCCTTTTTTGTGACAATGTGTAGGTTAGTAGTGAAATGATGGAGAATAAAGAAGGAGTTTCAGAGACAATAAGATGGCTTGCTGGAAAGCCATCATTTTCCGTTCTTACTTATGAAAGTTATTTAGTTGACGGGGTTCGAAACTTTACAAATGAGCGAGATGGTGTGAGGGTTGTTCAAAACAGTGGTGTGTCTTTAGTTGCTAATACAGTCCAGGTGTCTAGTGCCAAGGATTTAAATCCCGTGGAGAGTGATATGACGTTTTACGGCGTTATCTTAGAAATATGGGAGTTAGATTATCGTGCATTCAAAGCTCCATTATTTTTGTGTAAATGGGCAGATAGTGATAAGGGCATAAAGGTGGATGATCTAGGGTTCACACTTGTCGATCTAAGTCGACAAGGCCACAAGAAAGATAAATATGTGTCGATGGACCAAGTAAAGCAAGTTTTTTATGTTGAAGATCCGGTTGATGCCAAGTGGTCTGTTGTATTAACATCTACGACTCGAGACTATGAGGAGGTGTATAACGATGATGATTTAGGAGACACCACCATGGAAAATCCCCCATTCTGCTGTAGAATTCCTACATGTGATGTATCTGCTGATGTTGAGCATAGCATCAGAGAAAATGTCGAGGGAACTTGGGTTAAAAATTGATATATATTTGTTGGTCACTTATGTAATCTCTTAGTTTTGTAATGTTGCAACATGTAAATTTTATTTTGTTTACCATGAAATTGTAATGTTGTTACATATTTGTTTTAGTTTGCTTTTAGTTATTATCTGTTGTGAATTAATTTAGATTAAATTAATTATGCAGATCACTTTGGTAACCATATTACCGTTCTCTAATTGAGCATTTTTATGTGCATATTTGATCTGCACTTTTTTGTCTAATCGATATCAAGGTTACTAATTATTTTTATGTCGTATTCTTCAGGTTGAAGATAAATGGCACCTAAAAAGAAGAAATTGAAAGTTAAAATCCAAGAAGATGCCACGAGGTCAGATAAAGTGATAGAGGAGGCTCCAGAGGAGGCTCCAGAGGAGGCTCCCGCAGAGGCAGAAACAAAACAAGTAGCATCGAAACCTCCTCAACCTGAAATGTCGGAATCCGTGAAAGCAACAGAAGCAACAGTTACTACTTCCGAGTCTACCAAAAAAAGGTATGGATCTGCACGAGGTGTTTGCGCTATGTACAAATTGGTGGTGAAGAAGGCGCAAGGCAAAAAAACAAAGGTCAGATGCAATGAACTTGGAGTTCCTGTCGGACAGAATAGGCACAAACTAGCATCCTACACTGGTATGGTGGCTAGGACGACTATTCCGATCAACTATCTGGATTGGCGAGTTGTAGATGCTGGATTAAAAGAGAAATTATGGCTTGATATTCTGGTATATAATACATAATTTTCTTCATATAATTATTTTAAACAATGATAGGCTCTATTTTGTGCTAGTGAAGTGCTGACCACTATTCTGCAAAATTAATGTTGTTTGCAGGAGACATTCAAAATTCCCAAGAAGCTTAGGAAGTGGGTGCTAAAATCTGCATCTGAAAAGTGGAGATAGTTTAAGACATATTTAAATAGAAAATTTGTGAAGCCGAATCATGGACAGAAGAAGAATTTAAGAAAGCCTCCAAAGCAGTATGCTTTTGTTGGTAAGGAGGCTTGGAAGAAATTTGTTAAGCAGAGGATCACTGAGGACTGGGAGGTACGCGTTATATTCATGAACTAATTGAAATTCACAAATATCCAAGATAAATTGTTAAACACATAATTTGTTAATGTTCTGAATTTTAGTGATATTTTTTCCTGATAATTTTTGCTGTAGGAACTTAGTGTTAAACAAAGCAAGAGAGTGCGTAAACGAAAATATCCTCACCGCACGTCTAGGAAGGGTTATACTGGATTACTCGAAGAAGAAGTAAGACCCAATTAAGTAGTGTACTTGAATACTTTAACTTTAGCTAGCTCAGTATTTTAATTGTCCCTTTATTTTTAATCAGCAAAAGAAAGGTAATTTAGAGCCCGAAGAAGTACCTGATCGGGCTATTATGTGGAAAAAGGCTCGGAAGGGAAAAGATGGTGAGGAAGTTGATCCAGAGTTGGCGGAAATATGTGATACAATTGTGAGTATTTAACAAGCAAATAGTACACACATATTGTACGTGCAATGTTAATGAAATTTTAATTCAAATGTATATATTTTCGTGACTGCAGGATATCTTACTGGATAAGCAAAGTAGGGGTGAATTTATTCCTTGTGGAAGTGAGGATGTGTTGACGAAGGCCTTGAAAACTCCCGAACATGCAGGAAGGGTTCGAGGAGTTGGAAGCCTCGTCACCCCGACAGTGTTCTTCAACATACCTGCTGGAAAAAGATGCAGAATTACGAAAGCTGAGTTATTGGCCCGTGATCGGGAGAGGGACGCGGAGTACGAGAAAGACAAGCAGGAGATGGCCGCGGAGTTGGAGAGGACAAGGCAGGAGATGGCTGAACTGAAGGCCATGCTTGGATCGAATAATCCATCTCCTAGGTTGTCCGAACATGCAAGTTGTGGACCAAAAGATGCTTCGCCATCGGTTGTTAAACATCTGGAACCATTGATGGTTCCAGATGATGATGATTGTGTTCCTGTTATACCTATTCCACCAGAAAACAAGGTAAAATAGATAGTTTGTTTTTTAATTTATCAATGGCATATTTCTTTTCTTGTTTTTCCAAATTAGTATTATTCTATATTCAATCTGGAGTAAAGTGCAGATATTAATGTGTGTAGGGTCCTAAAAAATGTGAGTTGGCAGTAGGCACTATTGAAAACAAGGTTGCATTCGGCTTGTTATTTGATGATGAAGACATGAACAAATCTATACACGGAGTGCCTATGCAGGCTGGATGTGCTCGTGTTTCGGTGGATGGCCCAATTAACGGAGATGCCTTGATTCCCATTCCGGTAGTAGGTGAAATGGAGACAGTCAACCAAGTTGTTGGCTCCCACGTCTCATGGCCCCGGAACTTGATCATAGTCCCAAATGCCCCACCTCTCGCGGTATGTAAGTAATATGCATGTAGTATATGCATGTAGTTTTATTAATTAAATTTTGCTACATCGCTCTATATTTGTAGAAATCAAGGAAAAAAGTTTCGGAACCTAGGAATGATTTGAAAAAAGTGCAGTCCCGATTTAGGAACGTGGAGATTAATAAGAATGTTCCGTCGCGCTTTCGAGTGTTGTATAAACATGCAAAGACATTAATGGAGACCACTGGAGACTCAATACAGATTCCATGTGATACCGAGGTGTTTAGAGAGGATAAGACGATATTCGTATTGCACGAAAATATAATCGATTTGCTGGAGTTTAAAGTGATTGGCCAAGGTGCAATATCTGCATACATAGCGTGAGTATTCCTTTTTTTATTCTTGTCTGTCTTGTCCTTTGTCATGTATTCTTGTGCTCTGCATATTTCGTTTCAATGTTACTTTAATTGGTTTTTAATATAGGTGCTTGCATGCCGTGGTTAGTAAGAATCAGAATTTGGATTTGTTTGCATTTTGTGACCCCGGAGCTACATTTACCCTAAACAGCGAGTTTCAAACTTACTTGGTTAATCGTTTGAAAGAGTGTAAGAACCCAGATTTTTGGGTAGAATTAAAACTTTTATTATGTATTGATGTAAGAGTGAACAGTGGTTACAACTACATTGTAATACTGGCTTTAAAGAATGAATAATGGAAGGATATATATTCCAAGGTTATATGGCCTGAAGGATGCTATTGGGTGATAACTTAGATTAGAATAATCTATCTCCTAGAAAGTTAAGATAAGATTCCCTAGAGAGAAATAGATACCCTCATGTCATCCAAATCAATATCTATTATAAGCCCAGCGGTTCCGTAAAAAGGTTAAGGAACACTCGAGGGTGAACCAGGTTCATTTTCCTAATTATAGGAATTAAATAAAAATAAGTGATGAATAGTGATTTTGGTGGAATTTAGAATATTATTATAATAATGCTATAGCCGGTATTCGGAACGGATTTCTGAGTTCGTATTAGTGATCCAGGAGGAAAATAAGTGTATGTAAAAGCTGTCGGATTCAGAAAAAGAGCACTTTTATTTTCTCCGAGAATTTCCCTGGACACTGCAAGACTTAGGGATTTATAAAAGGGAATTAAAGTATTTAAATTCGAGAAGTATTAAGTAAGATGAGGAATAGTATTATAAATATTAAGAAGGTTTTCGGTAAAACCCTAACTAGAAACGAATGAGTTATTCCCTCGAACGCTCAACGAAATAAGCAATAACCGGACAAAGAAACAAGCAGAGAACCAAGGTGTATGCATGTGCTAGTGGATAAGATCATATAACCAATCTAGTTACAAAGAAACTAGAGCAATAAGGGATCAACCAAGCACTTAGCATCACTTTCATCATCTCACCACAAAAACAAGATATTTGTCCATCCTAATGCATCATGCATGACATACCAACTTTATTAAAGCTACTTTATGTTAGATATTATCAAGATACATCACTTTATGTATTATTTTCCAAGAGCAAGCCAAGCAAAACACCTTCCCTCCACCATTCTCTTCCATTCGGCTTTTTTGCCTAAATCCAAGATCAAAATCCAACCTCCCACCATTGTTTGATCTTCAAATTTTTATCATAGGTCTTACATTTCATAAAAATGGTCTCCTAGAAATCCTAGCTTCAAACTCCAAGTTTTCCATTTTCAAAAAAATCATTAAAGATGAGGGTGAATAGTGATTTTCAAGAACAAATTCTTGGATCTTGATTTTTTTGGATGATCTAAGCTTGGTTAAGGGTATACAAGGACTATACAAGGCTTAGCAAGGTCTCACACACATCATGGAAGGTATATATCACCAAAACCCTAGCTTGTAATTTGAGATTTATGATTATCTTGATTGGGTTTAGATTAGTATGATATTGATGATGATTATAAGCATGATTATGTAGTTAGTTATGTGATTTATGAAGCATGTTGATAGTGGTGGTAAAATCAGTAGCTATTGGACTTATGAGATGAGTTATATGATGATAAGTTGTTTAGATGCCCGGGGTAGCTTGGTTGGATTGATTCGAGTTTTGAAATGTCCGAGTTATAGCCGTCGTAATGCCCGATTTTCGTTTAACCTTAAGTAACCGTGCATCACAGTAGCTTTAACTCACTGTTAAGCTTCCATTTCTGCCATTATAAGCTAGATTATGTTATAAGCTTCGTTTTGATATAAAGTTCGTATGAAATGGACTTACGGTTTAGGAGTTATGATTAAATTCGTAAAAGTGGTTCGAAACCGTAAACGAAAGTTCGTAACTGAAATTGGATCCCTTTAATACCACGAAATCAGTGGCGAATCTTATTAATTAAATATTAGAGGTAAAAAGGAAGGTGTGGGAGAAAACCACATGTCGAATGGATCGTTTTCCGATTTTATAAAAATGTTTGAATCGAGGTTAAACGCGAACGAACCCCTTAATGGTATGACTTTGGTTATAACTTAGAAAACGGGCGATAGCACTCGAGGTATAATCTTGATTCGTAAACGACCGACCTTAGAACTTATACGACTTAAGTATATACCAAGTATAAGCATGATGACATGTCTTGATAATGGACGAATGTCGGATCGTATCGGTGATAAAAAGAGTTACACTAAAAGAGACGTAACGAGATAACTCGAAAACATGTTTTGATTTAAGTGGAGTTTATACTTAGCCTTTTAATAAGCGTTAAGTGGTTAATCTTAAATATTCTGATTGTTTATAGATTGTCGAGCTGACCCGGGACATATTACCCCTACCCGCACTCGATTCTCAGGCAAGTTTCCAATACTTGGAACTGTTGTTGTGATAATATATATATATGATGATTGTTGTATACATATGCCATAGCATGCATGTCTACTTTCAAGTTATATTGCAATACTTGTTCCCTGAATTGATATTGGCTTATAGATTAGATACGATATATCAGTATAAGCCGGATTTTTGGTTAAGACCCTTAGTGAAGGGCATGTGATATTCATTCTTTAAATGTAGACCGGGAGTCGGTATTTTGAGATATAGATGTAGTCTTGGAAACCCGGAGGGATTCCAACGACAGATTAGTATTCCTTTTGAGGAATGTTATTATTAAACATTAATTATATTTCCATAAAGTATTATTTACTTGGAAATCTTTCGAGAAACGTTATTTGAGTATTTTCTCAGTCGAGAAATATTAAATGAATATTATTTCGAATATTCATTTAGAGCTTGATTATTTCATGAATATTATTTCAAGATTCATTTAGAATATTGTTTATTAAATGAATATTACTTTCGATTATTCATTTAAGGTTTTATCTATTCAATGAATATTACTTTAAGATATTCCTTTGAAATTTTAATTACTTAAGGAACATTATTTCAAATATTCCTTGAGAGTATTGATTACTAAATGAATATTATTTGGATATTCATTTAGAATAGTATTTATTAAATGAATATTATTTGGATATTCATTTAGGGTTTTATTTACTTGATGAATATTATTTTTGAATATTCATTTAAGATATTATGTACTTGAGGAATATTATGTTAAAATATTCATTTGAAGTTCTATTTACTTAAGGAATATTGCTTCGAATATTCCTTTAAAGTTTTGATTACTAAGAATATTATTTGGGTATTCATTTAGAATATTATTTATTAAATGAATATTATTTCCAAATATTCATTTAAGGTTTGATTTATTCAGCAAATATTATTTTAAATATTTATTTAGGTTTATTTATTTAATGAATATTATTTTAAATATTCATTTAAGAAGAGATTTATTTAATAAATGATTATATATATTCATTCGAGGATTACTTACGAGCAATATTATGATTTAATAATATTCCGTAATTATTATTGACTTAATAAATATTCTTGGAATATTTAATCAAATTCTTTTGAATTCTTTTTGTAATGATTTATATTATTCAAGGGTTATCCTTCACCTTCAGATATTATGTAAAATATTTCGAAGTCTTTTATGACTATTTATATCAAGGGGAGGTTCCTAAACTTTAATTTCATTTAAATCTATCTTAAAGAAGATTTAAATACTCGCTCAACTTCCAAACGTATATAAGGGGACCTCACTTGAGCAATGTTATTTATTGGACTGCCCGGTCCTATACTTGCTAAAACTATCTTGTCACTCACATCTTGATTCTTTCAAGCATCGATATGAGTCTTTTGGTTACCTCCTCAACGCTCGAGGGGTATGATTGATGTAACAAGTTTATATCCATTAACAAGCATCAGCTTGGGAAATATTGGTGAATTTTCCTTTCCAATTAGATACGACTACTTTGTGGAGTCCTATCAACAAGTGTTACACTTGGGGAAAAAGGGGAACGAACTTTACGTTTCAGAGTCATGGATGATATTCGAACTAGGAGACGCGTAAGTGGCCGAGTGGCGCCGGTCCAGCAATAGCCCCACCGTTGGCTGAGGAGTTCCAGAGGGCGGTAGATAAGTAATTCCGTCGGAGCTACCTTCTACATGTAGAGAACGACTGATGAGATGCATGACATACGACTGATCATCGTAAACGTCAGGGCATCTGGCGCGGCAATGCTCCCGTATTAGTTCATCTTCTAAAAGTGAGAAATTTCTGCAACACTGTTGGTGTTGGCAAGGTGAAAAAGTGTTGAAACCGGAATTGTAATATTTTTCCTGCAAGTTCCTCTTTTATGATAATTGAGAATATCTTGCTTATCTTTTGCATAGCAGATATTTATTCAAAACAAATATATTTTTGAGTTACCTTGTAACTTCATCTCATACCTTATAATGGTACTACATCGTTAATGCATGGCATATGGTTTCAAAGATATTTTGAACTGTCATATATTATTGTCGTTCAATTATATTTTCGGTGGGCTTTTGCTCACCCTTGCTTTATTTATTTATATTACAACAACAGCTAGATCAGATGGCCGCGCAAGGCACACACAGCGTAAGCAGGTGTCAACCGTCAGAGGTTTACCGCTAAGGTCTTGGCTACCTTTGTTGAGGATGCAACTACTGGTAGGCTAGTTGTTAGCAATTGAGCCTCAAATGTATTTATATTACGGTATCTATTAATGGATGGCAAAGAGTATGTAATTGTACAATTGTAATTCTTTGGGTTGTAAGAACTCAAACTTGTGATTAATAATATGGTTGGTTACTCTGATTTCATCTCTAGGACTGTAACGGGTGTGTTTTATGTTGTTGTTTTGGGTCACAAGGTTGTAATTTAAATTATGTTGGTTTTATGGTTGGATATTGAGACCGTAACGACCAGATCCCTGACCCTGGATCTGGGGGTGTTACAGAAATGGTATCAGAGAGAGCGTTATATATCCCAGAGATGATGCGACGTTAAAACAATAAATTCATTAAGATAATAAGAACTCTTGCCAAGTTCATGGTCGGACTACTTAATGTAGTACTGACGTATAAAACCCTTATGGGAACCCTAAAGTATCATGATAGTAACTTAGCTCGTTCTTGTATCGACTAGTAAGGCGACAGACCTTGGGGATTACGAGCAGTAACATAATGATGCTTGTTTTGATGTTGAAGATCGGATGGTGGATTCGATAGAGTACCCTACTGAGGACCCGAAAGAGGCTCCAGCAGAGAAGGAGAATCCTGTTAGAGACAGGGAAGTTTACCTTGAGGAGATGAGGGCTGCAGCCAGAGAGACTGTAAGAATCTAGATATAGTGCTCAGAGAAGTGAGCTTAAAGAATTGAGATATTATTAAGAGAATTAAAGAGGCATATTGGATTCATAGCCGGACTACCGAATGAAGTGCCAGCAAGTAAGATGGATTTGAGGAATTACTCAAGATCTTATGTAAGGATAGATAAGAATCCTTGGAGACTTTCAGATTAATGAGAAAGGAATTAGAATGATGCATGATTATCAAAGACATTGATATAGGACGGGGAGCAGAGTCCCTAGGAACAGTTAAGACATAGGTGGCAAGTGCCATATTTTCAGATAAATGTATTAGTGTGAATGTGGTTAAGGATAATTCGCCATGAGAAGGCAGATTTCATGAGTGATAATTTGTAAAGTCAAACTTAGATTGATGAGGTGGTTGGGTTCAAGGAAATGTCCATTTTATGAATGGATCAACTTAGAAAATAAAGACATTGAAAGGTGATGGCATGAATGGATAAAGTTACATAAGGAAGTAGTAAGCGAGACAATGATCTCAGAACCTACAAGAGGAGAAGACCAGTGAGTCTATGATAAACTAGTAATGAGGCTATCGCCAAGAAACCAAGTATAAGTTTAGTTCAATTCAGTGAAATGATGAACCAGAAACATTAGTTGCATGTGATTCAGAAGAATATTAAATTCTTCTTTTCCTTGACTGGATTATGGTAGTTACCTTAAGTTTATTCTGACACTGAATTATAAATGGATTAGGCAAGGCGAGCAGTGGTCGAGATGTAATTGAGAATGCTTCTAGGTGCAACCTGATAGAACAGGTGTGGTACATGTTCTCGAAATAAGAGTTTTGGCAAAATGAAGTCCAGCAAAAGGACACATGATCAATAAGAGTAGTGTTGGTCGGCCCTACCAAGTTAAAGACAGTTTCAAATGAAGATTGGCCAACCACACTGGCAAAGGTGAGAAACTTCATAAAATTCACAAGGTATTACCAAAGATTTGCTCAGGACTTTACAGAAAGTGTAGTCCCGTAACCCGACTTATTATAAGAATAAAAGTTTGAATGGACAAGATAAACGTGAGAAGATCTTCTTGGAGCTAAAGGTAAAGTTGGTGATGACCAGGGTTGGCGTTGCCTAATGGAAGAAGGAAACTTTGGGAGATATTATGATGCAACTCATACAGGTATAGGTCTGCGCTTATGCAGCACGACAGCGTAATTTCGAATACATTTAGACAGCGCAGTTCATCGGATTCGGATGGCCTTGGTAGTGCCAATGTTGAGGAACGACTAACCCCGACGGTAGTGTTCCTTCTAAGACTAGTTGTTAAGAAGACTGGTATTTGGTAGTATCGACTAATAGGACGAATATGTATCGGGAAGATGTGGCATGACTAGTGGGTGAATAGATTAACTGAAATTTTCCCAAATTCTGGAAAGGAATTCGACGAATTCTGGCAAACCTTGTCTTTCTGACTATCTGAATACGTCACCGAAGAAAATGGAAACTGGAGCGAACCCTATGGATTGGGTAGGATAGCCGCTATGCAGGCTGGTAGACAGACCCCGATTATTATGACTGATTATAGGGATAAAATTATGAAGTTGAGATTTGAAGGAAAAAGGGAAATGTAATTAAGAAACAAGCCGGACTGAGAAATTCCGGGATTGACTGAAATGAAAAGGTTGTTATGCTAGAAGTGTTAAGCTTACGTGGTACGTGAAATTGATAAGAGAAGTTGAAATGATAAAAATAAAGGAAAGGTGACCGGAGACGGTACCGAGAAGTCAAGTGAGACTTATATGGAGTAAAATTTTGAAAAGATCAAAAGGTATCAAAGTAGAAGGCACCATGCCAGCAATTGCTAGAAAAGTAATGCTATTAGCCGACCCCTAAACTCACATATTTTAGCATGGCCATTGGGGCCAAGTCACTAAGGATTATCAAGTGACTGAATCAACAATGTAAGGACAAAGCGGGGTGCTTCTAATCAAGTGCCAGCCGCGAGGGCTTTTGATATAAAATGAATTGAGATACAGGATGATGGATTTATATATATACCATGGACGTATCAGGATTGAGGGTAGTGACCACTGAAAAGTTACGAAAATTACCAAAGTTAGTGCACTGTGATGCATAAATGTTATCTGAAGCTTAGTGTCCTCAAAAAGAGCATTAGGCATTAAGAGATTCACGTTGAACGCGACCAATATCTTCCAGAACATCCTTGCTACCATTACCAAGTTCTGTAAGAAAGAGCAGATAGACATGTGTTGTCTTTTGGAAGGTCATATAGACTATCAAGATGAGAATGATTAAAAGAGACCCTTATTAAGGATATATGATTGAATTGCCAAGTACAGGATATAAGTATTCCTTGAAACTAGAATTGAGCATAGAATGTCCATATATTAAGACGAACCCTGGGGGATGCACAAAGAATAGCATCACCCCTAACAATAGACATTGTGAAATCAGATGATATAAATGAATAGACCAAGGTGTCAATAACCTATAAGGAATTGTGGAAAGGAGTCTCAAAAAGTATATAGACAGAATTGTTATAGAATTGATTAATGATGTTTGATATACCCTGTAACCAGGAGATGCAGGAGGAATGATGAGGATGGCCTAAGAAACCTTATAAGGGAAGTGCTAATATTCTAAACTTCAAACGGGAAGTTTGGTAAGGAATGTATGACATAGTAACAATAAGGCCAGATGAAACATGTGTGAAAACATGTAAAAGTATGGATTGAACCAATAAGGTTGAGATTATCCTAAAAACACGAAGGGAGTCAAGTAAGGAAATATCCTAGGTATGATTTGGAGTACCTGTAGTCAAGATCGCACTAGAAAGGTGGAAGCAATGACTTTTGGAAAAGACTGATAGATGCTTTCTCTCATTCAGCAGAATTTAAGGGAGAATGCTTCCACCCTGAGTTGGAATAGATCTAGAAAACATTGACCCCAAGAAATTATTATAATCAGGAAAGGCCAACGAGGTGGCCGACACTTTAAGTATGGGGGAGTAAGCATAAATGCTCAGACCAAAGAAATAGAATGATAATGTAAGGACCTTGATGGTCATAATGTGGTGGAGGAAGTTACATTCCGTCTAATGATTTTGCCAGGATCAATTATAAGAATAGTTTAAGTAAAGATTCGATTCCTGATGTTGCCAGTAGCACATTACCGACATTAGGAGGCTCTACGACAGACCAGACCAAATTCCCCAGGAGACTCGCCTTTTCTTTGGAAAGAGAGAGGGGAGGTTAAATAACAATGAATTGGTAGTAAATGACCAGAAATAGAGAGGATACAAATACTGATAAGCCAAATGGCACGATGATGAATGACAAGCAAGTTTATGTTGGTGTATTTCTGTGCAAACAAGATAGAGAATTAAAAGATTGGCAAGCGATTAAGCAAACCGCTAAGCTTTTAGTCTTCTACCGGAGATATATGATTAATAATCTCACCAGCCTGTTCCAGCTGCAATGCTGGAAGCTTTCCTGCAATTTTATCTGCTTCATGTAATATCTACGTCAGGTTCAGGAAGCGTTCCTTATGGATAGGAAATAGTGATTATTTTGTTTTCCAAGAGGATCTTGAATTGATGCTTAGTTGTTAAAGCACTAAGTAAACGATAAACGATGGTGATCCTTCTGAGAAATTAGGTGGTAACGACTGTGGAAATGTCGAAGTGAATCTAAGTTAGAGAAATCATCCAGGTTTATTTCGGATGGTGTAATTTCTGGATCGACGGGATATTTGAAATGAAGAATTAGGTTATGATGGTTCATAAAATGATTATAGTAGAAATAAAGACAAGAGACTGATAGAGATGGAAATAGAATTGGGAATTAATAAGAGAGTCAGATAGGCAGACTCATGAGAAGCTCCAGTAATGAAGCGAGAAGAGTATGGAATTGGCAAGGTAAGGGTATTGGCCAAAGCGGAAAGTTGGAATTAGGAGCATGAATGACATACAAATTGACTCCTTTTAAGTTTGGAAAATCCGAGGAAATATGGAATAGTTTGATTGAGTAATAAAAGAGACTCATGGAATGAGAACTAGATGATAAGATGGATGTGATTGATAAAGAAAAGATAGAGAGGTAATTATTAAATGTGAAGCACGAAATGTTATGAATGGATTAATGAATGGGTTTTCCTAACGACGAGCTCTCGGAATGACAACCTGATAGTGTTAATATTATGTATATGAAAAAGCCAGTGTTGTGGCGTGAAATGTCAGTAGTAGTAATGTCAAGCGAGAAATCCATGATTTAACCTGAGAGGTTGAAGGATTTTCCAAAAAGTAAGTGGTGCTAATATCAAGCAAGTGTATAGGTCCATAGAATGATGGACAGAATAGCAGGGACATGTGATATGTGAGATTACGAAAAAGTGGAATTTGATACGAGTATGATTATTTCTCTTCTCTAATAAACCTCTATAGTTCAGAGGTAAATTCTAAGTATGATATTTTGACAATCATGAAAACTTTCATATATGATTCTTTGAAATTCGTTCTTTTCTTCTCCCTTATTTATCTTCTTCTAAATTGAGAAGAACAACCCTTTAAGGAGGGGAGGTAATACTACGTGACTCTCTGTCTGTGTGATAGGAGTCTAAGTGGAATGCCATTAATTGTTTAATTGCTTGTCAAGTACTAAAGGCTGGCCCCCTTTTTGTACTAACTATGCAATATAACAAATGTTCATTGATCACAGTGATCTCTCGATAAAATTTTCCACCTAAATATATATACATCGAGATTGCGAAAATTAAAGCGACGAGGAATTGCAAAATTACGAGTGAGGTTATCTCCGGACTTCGTAGCGCGTTAGTGATACCGAAGTCACTGCACGTACCAATAAGGTTAATAGTATAAGAACGGACAAGAGCGTATACCGGATGATGTGTTATGCGAAAGTATCAAAGAATTGGTAGAACGGATAAAGGGTGTGTTGTAACACCAGTATGATGTGCTTTAGAAAGATTGGAATGTGTAAGGATCGACCAGAGAATTGGAAAGCGAAATAACCAACAAGTACCCAATTGTCTTCTACCTGATTCCGGGACGGAATCCTTTTAAGGAGGGGAGACTGTAAGAACCCAGATTTTTGGGTAGAATTAAAACTTTTATTATGTATTGATGTAAGAGTGAACAGTGGTTACAACTACATTGTAATACTGGCTTTAAAGAATGAATAATGGAAGGATATATATTCCAACGTTATATGGCCTGAAGGATGCTATTGGGTGATAACTTAGATTAGAATAATCTATCTCCTAGAAAGTTAAGATAAGATTCCCTAGAGAGAAATAGATACCCTCATGTCATCCAAATCAATATCTATTATAAGCCCAGCGGTTCCGTAAAAAGGTTAAGGAACACTCGAGGGTGAACCAGGTTCATTTTCCTAATTATAGGAATTAAATAAAAATAAGTGATGAATAGTGATTTTGGTGGAATTTAGAATATTATTATAATAATGCTATAGCCGGTATTCGGAACGGATTTCTGAGTTCGTATTAGTGATCCAGGAGGAAAATAAGTGTATGTAAAAGCTGTCGGATTCAGAAAAAGAGCACTTTTATTTTCTCCGAGAATTTCCCTGGACACTGCAAGACTTAGGGATTTATAAAAGGGAATTAAAGTATTTAAATTCGAGAAGTATTAAGTAAGATGAGGAATAGTATTATAAATATTAAGAAGGTTTTCGGTAAAACCCTAACTAGAAACGAATGAGTTATTCCCTCGAACGCTCAACGAAATAAGCAATAACCGGACAAAGAAACAAGCAGAGAACCAAGGTGTATGCATGTGCTAGTGGATAAGATCATATAACCAATCTAGTTACAAAGAAACTAGAGCAATAAGGGATCAACCAAGCACTTAGCATCACTTTCATCATCTCACCACAAAAACAAGACATTTGTCCATCCTAATGCATCATGCATGACATACCAACTTTATTAAAGCTACTTTATGTTAGATATTATCAAGATACATCACTTTATGTATTATTTTCCAAGAGTAAGCCAAGCAAAACACCTTCCCTCCACCATTCTCTTCCATTCGGCTTTTTTGCCTAAATCCAAGATCAAAATCCAACCTCCCACCATTGTTTGATCTTCAAATTTTTATCATAGGTCTTACATTTCATAAAAATGGTCTCCTAGAAATCCTAGCTTCAAACTCCAAGTTTTCCATTTTCAAAAAAATCATTAAAGATGAGGGTGAATAGTGATTTTCAAGAACAAATTCTTGGATCTTGATTTTTTTGGATGATCTAAGCTTGGTTAAGGGTATACAAGGACTATACAAGGCTTAGCAAGGTCTCACACACATCATGGAAGGTATATATCACCAAAGCCCTAGCTTGTAATTTGAGATTTATGATTATCTTGATTGGGTTTAGATTAGTATGATATTGATGATGATTATAAGCATGATTATGTAGTTAGTTATGTGATTTATGAAGCATGTTGATAGTGGTGGTAAAATCAGTAGCTATTGGACTTATGAGATGAGTTATATGATGATAAGTTGTTTAGATGCCCGGGGTGGCTTGGTTGGATTGATTCGAGTTTTGAAATGTCCGAGTTATAGCCGTCGTAATGCCCGATTTTCGTTTAACCTTAAGTAACCGTGCATCACAGTAGCTTTAACTCACTGTTAAGCTTCCATTTCTGCCATTATAAGCTAGATTATGTTATAAGCTTCGTTTTGATATAAAGTTCGTATGAAATGGACTTACGGTTTAGGAGTTATGATTAAATTCGTAAAAGTGGTTCGAAACCGTAAACGAAAGTTCGTAACTGAAATTGGATCCCTTTAATACCACGAAATCAGTGGCGAATCTTATTAATTAAATATTAGAGGTAAAAAGGAAGGTGTGGGAGAAAACCACATGTCGAATGGATCGTTTTCCGATTTTATAAAAATGTTTGAATCGAGGTTAAACGCGAACGAACCCCTTAATGGTATGACTTTGGTTATAACTTAGAAAACGGGCGATAGCACTCGAGGTATAATCTTGATTCGTAAACGACCGACCTTAGAACTTATACGACTTAAGTATATACCAAGTATAAGCATGATGACATGTCTTGATAACGGACGAATGTCGGATCGTATCGGTGATAAAAAGAGTTACACTAAAAGAGACGTAACGAGATAACTCGAAAACATGTTTTGATTTAAGTGGAGTTTATACTTAGCCTTTTAATAAGCGTTAAGTGGTTAATCTTAAATATTCTGATTGTTTATAGATTGTCGAGCTGACCCGGGACATATTACCCCTACCCGCACTCGATTCTCAGGCAAGTTTCCAATACTTGGAACTGTTGTTGTGATAATATATATATATGATGATTGTTGTATACATATGCCATAGCATGCATGTCTACTTTCAAGTTATATTGCAATACTTGTTCCCTGAATTGATATTGGCTTATAGATTAGATACGATATATCAGTATAAGCCGGATTTTTGGTTAAGACCCTTAGTGAAGGGCATGTGATATTCATTCTTTAAATGTAGACCGGGAGTCGGTATTTTGAGATATAGATGTAGTCTTGGAAACCCGGAGGGATTCCAACGACAGATTAGTATTCCTTTTGAGGAATGTTATTATTAAACATTAATTATATTTCCATAAAGTATTATTTACTTGGAAATCTTTCGAGAAACGTTATTTGAGTATTATCTTAGTCGAGAAATATTAAATGAATATTATTTCGAATATTCATTTAGAGCTTGATTATTTCATGAATATTATTTCAAGATTCATTTAGAATATTGTTTATTAAATGAATATTACTTTCGATTATTCATTTAAGGTTTTATCTATTCAATGAATATTACTTTAAGATATTCCTTTGAAATTTTAATTACTTAAGGAACATTATTTCAAATATTCCTTGAGAGTATTGATTACTAAATGAATATTATTTGGATATTCATTTAGAATAGTATTTATTAAATGAATATTATTTGGATATTCATTTAGGGTTTTATTTACTTGATGAATATTATTTTTGAATATTCATTTAAGATATTATGTACTTGAGGAATATTATGTTAAAATATTCATTTGAAGTTCTATTTACTTAAGGAATATTGCTTCGAATATTCCTTTAAAGTTTTGATTACTAAGAATATTATTTGGGTATTCATTTAGAATATTATTTATTAAATGAATATTATTTCCAAATATTCATTTAAGGTTTGATTTATTCAGCAAATATTATTTTAAATATTTATTTAGGTTTATTTATTTAATGAATATTATTTTAAATATTCATTTAAGAAGAGATTTATTTAATAAATGATTATATATATTCATTCGAGGATTACTTACGAGCAATATTATGATTTAATAATATTCCGTAATTATTATTGACTTAATAAATATTCTTGGAATATTTAATCAAATTCTTTTGAATTCTTTTTGTAATGATTTATATTATTCAAGGGTTATCCTTCACCTTCAGATATTATGTAAAATATTTCGAAGTCTTTTATGACTATTTATATCAAGGGGAGGTTCCTAAACTTTAATTTCATTTAAATCTATCTTAAAGAAGATTTAAATACTCGCTCAACTTCCAAACGTATATAAGGGGACCTCACTTGAGCAATGTTATTTATTGGACTGCCCGGTCCTATACTTGCTAAAACTATCTTGTCACTCACATCTTGATTCTTTCAAGCATCGATATGAGTCTTTTGGTTACCTCCTCAACGCTCGAGGGGTATGATTGATGTAACAAGTTTATATCCATTAACAAGCATCAGCTTGGGAAATATTGGTGAATTTTCCTTTCCAATTAGATACGACTACTTTGTGGAGTCCTATCAACAAGTGTTACACTTGGGGAAAAAGGGGAACGAACTTTACGTTTCAGAGTCATGGATGATATTCGAACTAGGAGACGCGTAAGTGGCCGAGTGGCGCCGGTCCAGCAATAGCCCCACCGTTGGCTGAGGAGTTCCAGAGGGCGGTAGATAAGTAATTCCGTCGGAGCTACCTTCTACATGTAGAGAACGACTGATGAGATGCATGACATACGACTGATCATCGTAAACGTCAGGGCATCTGGCGCGGCAATGCTCCCGTATTAGTTCATCTTCTAAAAGTGAGAAATTTCTGCAACACTGTTGGTGTTGGCAAGGTGAAAAAGTGTTGAAACCGGAATTGTAATATTTTTCCTGCAAGTTCCTCTTTTATGATAATTGAGAATATCTTGCTTATCTTTTGCATAGCAGATATTTATTCAAAACAAATATATTTTTGAGTTACCTTGTAACTTCATCTCATACCTTATAATGGTACTACATCGTTAATGCATGGCATATGGTTTCAAAGATATTTTGAACTGTCATATATTATTGTCGTTCAATTATATTTTCGGTGGGCTTTTGCTCACCCTTGCTTTATTTATTTATATTACAACAACAGCTAGATCAGATGGCCGCGCAAGGCACACACAGCGTAAGCAGGTGTCAACCGTCAGAGGTTTACCGCTAAGGTCTTGGCTACCTTTGTTGAGGATGCAACTACTGGTAGGCTAGTTGTTAGCAATTGAGCCTCAAATGTATTTATATTACGGTATCTATTAATGGATGGCAAAGAGTATGTAATTGTACAATTGTAATTCTTTGGGTTGTAAGAACTCAAACTTGTGATTAATAATATGGTTGGTTACTCTGATTTCATCTCTGGGACTGTAACGGGTGTGTTTTATGTTGTTGTTTTGGGTCACAAGGTTGTAATTTAAATTATGTTGGTTTTATGGTTGGATATTGAGACCGTAACGACCAGATCCCTGACCCTGGATCTGGGGGTGTTACAGAGAGGGTAATCCGGATCGTCTTTTCCTCATGCCGCATAATTCCAAGTAAGTACATTAAGTCTTTCCACATTTTTCGTATTTTTAAATTCTGTTTATAAGATTTATATGATTTTGTTTAAATTCTGTTTATATGATTTATATGATTTTGTTTAAATTCTGTTTTTCGTATTTTTTCAATAAAATCAGTTACCATTGGATACTGGTCCTAATATGGGGTGGCGAAATTTACATACTCAATCCTTTGCCTCGTTCAACTACTTATCCCGACTTGGAAAAAGCAGTATCAAGGTATTTTAATTACTTGATACCGATTGTTTACTTATTCAGATATCGACCATAAAGCCATAATAACACTGCCACACGTGACAGGGCGGTAATTGCTTTTAATATTCAGGCTGGAAGGGGAAATAAACCCCCGATTGTCAAATATATTTCTGTAAGTTTTAATTGCTGCAGTTTGAGTTATTTCTCTTAACAGTTGCATTATCAAATTGGTGGATCTGTGTTGTATCTGTAGTTTAGTTATTGATCCAGTTTTTTTTGTAAAATAGGGATGTCCTAAACAACCCGGTGGCATTGAATGTGGCTATGTAGTTATGCGTTACATGAAAGAAATTGTAATGGACAGTGAAATGTCATTTCTAAAAAAGGTATAAGTTTTTCCTTCGATGCATAATTGGTATATTATAATTATAGTAGCATTCCTTGTAATTTCTCTTGTGTTTACACTTTTCAGTGGAATGCCAAGACTCGCAAGAACACTTATTCAAGGGCCGAGCTTGATGAGGTCCGAGAAGAGACTCTTAGCCTTTTAGAAATATTTGTATAAGCAGGGCCTTTTTCTGTAGTACTAACTTTGGCATACTTTCATATATGATGAATTAGTTTTTGGATGAACGTAGTTTGAATATTTTGGATGGTTTGGATTATATGCGAATTGAAATGTAATTGCTGATTTGATTTCGTTATATTAGTTTTGGTTTACCATTTTGATTTCGTTATATTAGTTTTGGTTTGTTTGATTTTTTGGGCATGGACATCACTTTTCCAAAAAACTGATGTTAAATATGACAAAGTAACAACAGCACACCTAGATGCAACGATGTAAAAGAACAGAAAGACATCAGCTTCATTTTAAGAAACCGATGTAATAATGCACAATCGACATCGGTTGTAAACTAAGAAACTGATGTATATTTGAATCATAGACATCGGTTTCTAATTAAGAAAACGATGTTAAACATAGATATTGACATCAGTTTCATATTTGTCTCTGATGTTAATTGTTGACATGGACATCAGTTCTATATTTTTTTCGATGTTTATGTCTTGATTTATATTACATGTCATATGTTTAAGATGATATATATCTTGTATTAACGTAAAATTCACATGATAGTCATGACATATTACTGTCCAATACGATGTCTAAAACTACTACAGACATCAGTTCCTTGCTGAGAAACGATGTCTAAAGGTACTTCAGACATCGGTTAAAAACTGATGTCTAAGACCCCTACCTTTCTCTACACATGCCAAGACATCGGTACAAGATTTACATAGACATCGGTTTTTAACCGATGTCTATTCCAGTTTTTCTAGTAGTGGCTCACTCTTGACAAGAAGGATTAACGACCCCATGGTAGAGGTTAAGGCAAGGGTCAAGGTTCTAAGAGACCCCGTTCTCCTCGTCGAGATAGTGAGCGGTCCCATTGTCGTCATGACGGACCCCCTTCTCCTCGTCGAGATTTTGAGCGGTCCAATTGTCGTCACGACGGACCCCCATCTCCTCGTCGAGATCGTGAGACCCCCTATATGATGTAGCTAACGAGGCTCCCTCTTATGTGACCACTGAGTCCCCTATATGATGTGGCTATCGAGATCAAATAGATGCCTCTTTGTGAGATTCCCCTTCGTGGGATGCCTCTACATGAGATGATTCTTGGTGGAATACCTCTACGTCGAGGAGAGGGGGGACGTCCCTAATCCTTGGGGAGAGGGGGGACGCCCCCGATCCTTGGCGGCAATGAGGAGGTCCTTAACTACCTCAGTACACCAGGAAGATCATCTATCAAACAAGCCCCCTGCTTGGTATGGACTTCACTAATATCAGCTTACATTGCCACAATTTGAAGGAGAACTCATAGTGGGGTCACATTAAATTCTCTTCAGTACAAATGGTGTCAACTCCAAATAATACAAGAAGGTTGCTGAAACATGTTGATTCCTCATCACATCTACAATTTTAATAAGGACTCGGGGGGTAGTGGCATTACATAAACACCACTCCTAGCAAGACATTTGAAAATTTGTAAGACAAGTCCAGCACCTAGCGTTGCGAGGCCGGCACCTAGCGTTGCGAGGTCGTACCTAGCGTTGCGAGGCCGGCACCTAGCGTTGCGAGGCCATACCTAGCGGTGCGAGCCCGTACCTAGCGACGCGAGGCCGTACCTAGCGGTGCGAGGCCGTACCTAGCGACGCGAGGCTGCAAACTCGACACCTTGCGATACAAGGCCTCTCGGCCCCAAAGGAGCAATCAAGATCATTTGAAGACCCCATCAGCTATTCTAAAATACTTTGGAAAAATTTAACAGATTTGAAGAGGCGTTATGGAGGAATCTATACATGCTAAAATCATGCAACATGAGTCCCTTGTGCAAGCAGATACGAGGCCTATGGTACTTTGCAATATTATAAACATCAAATAAAGGAGCATCAATAAAGCAATCCAATCCAGGTTCAAGGAGTATCCAAATAAGCAAAAGAAATTAAGTCTACAAGCGCGAGGCAAATAAAGGGAGTGTCCGCATCTCCACTGAGTCTAGCAGATAAATTTTAAAAGCAATAAAAAGGAAGTCATGGGGATCCATTTGCCGCTTCCTCATTCATCTCTATCTTGAGGTTATCAGCAAACTTCCCAGTCTCTTCGCCCAACCTTTGCAACCTCATTTGCAACCTCATTTGCAACTTCAGGGCAGAGCCAGCCATGTGAGTTGCAAATGAGGTTGCAACTGAAAACTGGAAGTTGCAAATGAGGTTGCAAAAGTTGCGAATGAGGTTGCAACTGAAAACTGGAAGTTGCAAATGAGGTTGCAACTGAAAACTGGAAGTTGCAAATGAGGTTGCAAAAGTTGCAAATGAGGTTGCAAATGTTGCAAATGTTGCGAAAGTTGCAACTGAAAACTGGAGGTTGCAAAAGTTGCAAAGGTTGGAAATTCGTTTGCTCCCCTATATAGCATAGCAACCTCATATGCAACCTTATATGCAACCGAATACTGAAAACTAAAAACTGGAAGTTCAAGTTCCAGTTTTCAGTTGTCATTTTCGACCTCTTATATATATATAATAGATTTCAAAAAAAAAAGATCGAAAATGACAAATGTAAACTGGAACTTGCAATTGGAAATTCGTTTGCTTTCCTACCTCATATGCAACCTTATATGCAACCGAAAACTGGAAGTTCAAGTTCCAATTTTCAGTTGTCATTTTCGACCTCCTTTTTGATATATATATATATATATATATATATATATATATATATATATATATAATAGATTTCAAAAAAGAGGTCGAAAATGACAACTGAAAACTGGAACTTACAATCAGAAATTTGTCTTCTCCCATATATAGCATCGAAGTTGCAACTTTTGCAACTTCCAGTTTTCAGTTGCAACCTCATTTGCAACTTCCAGTTGTCAGTTTGCAACCTCATTTGCAACTCACACGGCTGGCACCGCCCTGAAGTTGCAAAGGTTGCAAAACGTATTTTTAGAAAAATAAAAAGTTAAAAACAAAGTTGATAGTATTTTTGTAAAAGTAAAAGTATAAAATTGAAAGAGAAAGTTAATGATAGTAAAAATGTAAAAAAAAAAAGTTAAAAACATATATATTTTAGTAAATATCCCTTTAAGGTTTATCATATTTTCGAATCGAATGTAAAGCCGAGATACAAGATAGTTCGAATCAATTTACCGTCCTACTCGTTGGATTCTTAATGTTTGTTTGTATGTACACAGTAGTCTTTCAACTTGTTAAGGACTTCATGCTCACTTGATTTGATACTTTGATGTAACATCTATACTACTCATTTTTTCTTATTCAATGATGGTTTCATTTTTCTTCATACATTTGAAAATATTCATAATAAACCATAAAATTAGTATTATAAATTATTTAAAAAAATTAACATAATTGTACGATCTAAACATTTTTTGAAATGTGAGCTGAAAAAAAAGGACTAAAAAACGAGCATCGCATTAGTTGTATATCTCCCCGTGCAATGTTTTTATCCATGTACCTTAAAAAAACCGATGGTTTAATTTGTGTGAAATGTGTTAAATATATATGTGTTATGATTATGATTTGTAACTTTTCTAACTATAAAATAAGATTTCGCATGCAAAAATATGAATCATAAATTAAAATGTATTATGTATAACATACGATCATTCGATAAAATTTTGGTAACAAATTTGTAATACCTAACACTACTCTATTTTGAATCCTCTGCCGACATTGTCGATTTAGATGCCCTAGCTAGTAGTAAAGATGTGCAAAATATCTAACCTTACCCGCATTTGGAGACTTTTCGCATGAGGTTAAAATCAATGTATCGACCGTGAATGGGATGTTTGTGCCTTCTCTTCAACAATGTGGAATGGTGGAAGGATAGTATTGCCATATTGCGGGTTTAAACCATAGTATTAGTATTTTCGACCAGGGGTGGTGGTGTTAAATAAATAGCTAGCTCAATTTGTAGTTACTCATGGCTTATAGGATAATGTCACCTAGCATCATGTCACATTGTCACCTAGCTAACAAAGATAATGCATGACTATTCAATGTATTATATAGTAGTATAGACGTATAGTACACTTGACTACAGTTTCATTCCTTAGTTAGGTTTGAAACTTTAAAACTACTACTCCCTCCATCCCGAATTATGTGACTTGGTTTGACTTTCACGGAAATTAAAAAAACGTAGTTAAAAAATAGTAAAGTTAGTTGAAAATTAGGTAAAGTGATGGGATCTACTAATATTTAATAATAGATTTGAGATAGTGGAGGAAAGTAGTGAGTATAATTGTTTATTTAATAAAAAGGAGTATAAAATAGAGAAGTACCGGATGTAATAGTGAAAAGTAATGTTGAAAAATAGTAAGTATAATAGGTTCATTCTTTTTGGGACGTCCCAAAAAGGAATAAGATTAAGATAATAATTAATAGCAGCAATGCCACAAGGCCCACAATCTCCCATCTATTATTGTTTTGATACTTTATTACTTTGTCTTTGAGCTTTACGTGCATGGTGCATCTCCTGAGTCCGTGAGTCTGTGACGGGTTGTACGTACATGAAGAAAATGCATGCATGAATTTCCACAGTAATTAAGTAGGGTAACCTGTCAATCTATCACGCATAGGGCATAAGGCCAGAAGTGGATTTTACGAATACAGCAAAATATTAGTCTTTATTTTCGGCTGGTCAACAGAATTTTTAAACAGACTGACATGAAATTGTTTTACTAGCAACCAAATACAATTTTAATAATAAGTGTATGAAAGATTTATTCAAAACTTTGATAATCGGTATTCTAGTCATTCGTACGAAAAAATAAATAAGAACTGTTAGATCTTAAAATAAATAGATGAAAACTGTTATATATAACATAAAAAATTATTTATTATTTTAATAAATTATAAATTAAAATGTGTATTTATATTGAAATACAAAAAGATGTACGTCATTGATTTAAATCATATAAGTGGATTGCCAACTCTTAACCTCCGATTGAAACACAATAGCCTTCTCAATCCAATCATACGAATGATTCACTACTTTAAGATCCCAATTAATACCGGAATTCTTGTAAAAATCAGGATCTGCCCGGCTATAGAAACCATCATTAATGAAGATCAATGTCTGTTTTCTACATTGAATAGGATTAATGCAAAATTCGTAATTATATTTCTCTTGATATTCTGAGTGTTTCCATTTGAATAATTATTATTAAATCATCATTAAATTAAAGATAATTTTATGAGTTTCGCGTGGATTGTAAAATCATCCAAATCTGATTTATAGATCTCAAGATAGAACCCAAAATAGTAAATATGAATTTTTTTAAGTACTAATAAAAAAATAAATAAAATTCAATTCTAATACAACCTTTTTAATTATATGCTTTTCAGGTTATGATTTTCTTTTTAAAATTCAATTCTAATACAACGTTTCTTAATTATATCCTTTTTAGATTATAATTTTCTTTCCACAATTAACTTCTAATGCAACCTTTTCTAATTTTATCCATTTTAGATTATAATATGTTCTTTTAATATGATCTAATCTTGATCGTCTATTTTTAGATTATTTTGGTAGTACAGTGACGAAAATTATGGATAAGATTCCTCTAACGAAGATTCCTCTTACGCTTATTATATATAATGATATAATGATAAATCAAGATCATTAATTAAGATTTAGATCCAACGGTTAATATTTGTTTTGCGGTAGTAATAACAACCAAATATCCACATTATGCTTATTATATATAGGATATAAATTTCAACAAAATTATTTAATATTTTTATTTGAGCCAAACCTGAATCGAACTATTCATATTAATTTTTCTGCGGAAAAAGTGTAAAATCAGTTCCAGCTTGAGTTCGGACGTATCGAATTTTTTTTGAACCAATCTTCAAGTTTAAAATTTAAAGCCTACCGAACTCGACTAAACATTTTAGTCGAGGTCAAACTCGAGTCTTACACTGTTTGACTCGGCTCGACTTGATTGCACCTCTACTCTTATTTTTTTCGGGTAAAATATTTTAATCGAATAAAAATATAATTTTAGGGAAAAAAACAAAATCTGTTGCATATGAGATTTGAACTTTATATTGGTTAACTGATATGTATTTAGATAAACACATAGTTATACTAGAAATATTATAAAACAGATTATAGATTATATAAAATAATATTAGATTTAAAATGTCTATCTATATTATTGAAATATGATACTTACTATATATATATATGTGTGTGTGTGTGTGTATATATATTACATTGTACAAAATTGCATGCCAAAATTTTAGTGTATTTTAATATTACACTTTATATAATATAAATTAGTATAAGAAGAAATGGAAGAATTTATATATGAGATGTAAACATCGTATTGATTCAATTATATGATTGAAAAGGTACATAATTTGGTTAGATTACAACATGGTAATGAGATTATAAATGCAATACAAACAATACTAAGATTGAAATGTTTAACTATGTTGATGAAAGATAGATATTTAATAAAAATAATATTGCATTATATATAATACACAAGTTATATTAACCGATTAGTTGAATTCAGGGAATATAAAAATGGTTGAATTTAAGAAGATAAATTCTAGAAATAACATTACATTGTATATATTTTTTAGATAAATATAAGTGAGTTTTTAAAATAAAACTACATGTAATATTCATATACACATATATATATAATTGTTGGATTGCCAATAGAGCTTATTTCAAAGTTCATGCATGATATATCACGTGCAATACGACCACCGTAATTTCGTTGATTCGTCGACTGACTTGTGACATTTTTTCCAGTCCGTCTTGACTACTCTTCCTTTGTCATTAGAAGCTTTGATTCACCAGCCTCCCTTTTTGTCCACTCTTCCTCAGTAAGTAACAGTTGGCTTCCACTACTTTCTTGTTTTCCCTTTAACCTCTCTTCGTGTGCCTTTAAAGAACCAACAGCTTCTTCCACGGACATATCCTCTATCTTCCCGAATTGTTCAATTGTCGATGCAATCTGTAAGAACTTGTTTGGTACTGTACTAAGCAATTTCTTCACCACGTAACTTTCCTTGACTTCTTCACCAAGTGCTCTGATGTTGGTTACTAAGCCATTAAGCTTCATGCAGAACTCATCGATTTGTTCAGTATCCTTCATACTCATCGATTCAAACTCTGATTTTAAAGTTTGAACTCGTGCTTGTTTAACACGATCCGCACTAAGACACGTAGTCTTAATTGCCTCCCAGATCGCCTTGGCTGTCTTCTTCTCAGCCACCGATAATAGCACGTCTTCGGGGATCCCTTGATAGATCACTGCCATAGCGACCTTATCATTTCTCTCATCGATGGCTAACTTAGGATCCTTGGGTTCGACTGCCTCCCAAACACCATGAGCCTGTATATACACCTTCATCTTTAATGACCAGGCTGTATAATTAGCTTTCGCCAGCATCAGATAATTAAGACCAACTGCGCCTTCTTTAATCTTGTTCGTCTCCATCTCTGTTACCTTAGACATTCACCTACTCAACCTCGCTCTGATACCGTCGGAGATGCTCTAAGCGGGCAAAAAATTCTAGTATTATAACAACCAGATTAAAAGATAAATTCTATTTATAACAACAAAAAATAATAATAACATATCATTTTTAAAATATAGTCAATCCTTATAGCAAACTTCATTGAAGCACAAGTTCAACAAATTTTACATAATCGATATGAAGAAAAATGCTAAATAACAACAAAAAAAATCTCAAATATCAGTTGAAGAAAAATGCTAAATAACAAATAAAAAAAAATCTCAAATATCAGTAATATGATTGATAACTTTGCTAATAATAAAATGGAACTCCATCTATATACATAAGAATCACAAATTAAAATATATCATCTATTATATTACATCATTCCTACCCTCAGCCGAGGGTCTTCACGGAAACATCCTCCCCGCCTTAAAAAGCGGGGGCATGGTCTGCGTACATCCTACTCTCCCCAGACCCAGCTCTGAGTGGAATATACTGGGTATGTTTGGTTTGATTTTTATATTACATCATTCCATAAAATTTTGAAAAATACTCCGTACTACTCTATTTTGAATCCTCTCCCGACAAAGTCGATTTAGATGCTCTAGTAGTAAAGATGTACAAAATATCCCCGCATTTGGAGACTTTGCACACAAGAGGTTTAAATCAATGTATTGACCGTGAATGGGATGCTTGTGCCTTCACTTCAACAATGTGAAATGGTGGAAGGATATACTACTGCCATGCATATTGTGGCTTTAAACCATAGTATTAGTATTTTCGACTAGTGGTGGTGTTCTCAAATGAATAGCTCAATTTGTAGTTACTCATTGCTTATAGGATAATATGTCACCTAGCATAATGTCACCTAGCTTATAACAAAGATAATGGGGTGTTTGGAAGTTAGAAATTTGGAAAAAAATTAGAGGTTTGAATCAAATTAGAGGTTTGATCATTTGAAACCTCTAATATTAGTGTTTGGTAGTTAGATGATTGAAATAGCTTTTTGAACTCAAAAAGCTCATTTTCAAAAATCTACTTAGAGGAGCTTTTTCAATTAGATGTTTATTATGTGTGTAATTAATATGCAAAAAGCTAATTCAAACAGCTAATTACCAAACAATTTGATGTAAAACAGCTAATTCAATCCGATAGTCAAAACAGATAACTCAATCCGTTAGTCAAAACAGCTAATTCAATCAGCTAACCGCTAATAACTAATTACCAAACAGGACCGATGCATAATTATTCAACGTGCAAGAGGAAAATTATAGTGCACTGACTATAGTATCATTACTTAATTACGTTCGAAACTTTTTAACTACTAGCTAATTAATAGCACCAATGCCCCAATCCTAGGGCTGATTATTCGGTTATATCCGAACCAAATTACCGAAAATTGAAAGAATCGAAATACCGAATAAGCTCAAAATCATATCCGATTAGTAAACCGAAATAATTTCAGATATTTTACCGAACCGAAATTTTTATTTCGATTAAAATCGAATAACCGAATTAAAAAAAGAAAATTAATTTTACTAGAAATTCAAATTACAGCAGTCATAATCTCATTTACAAATTATTTTTTTTGAACAGCAAGATGATATTGATAGATAAAAAAGCCAAAGGCTTTACAAAAGTCCTCTGCTAAGATACATACCGTACTATAGGATATTACAGCAGAGGAAAAAACCATGCAAACTAAAGAGCTACTGGAATACTAGCACCTTGGCTGAGACAACCTACTACGACTCAGTAAACAAGACACCACCTAGAAAATAAACCAAATGCCTAGAACAAGAGGACTGCAAAACATTCAAACAACACCAATATTCATTGTCTTAAAAAGACCATAAGTTTGCACAACATTTCCTCTCTGAACCTCTTAAAGAAATATAAAATACAGATTGCAGCAAACATGTCTAGAACTAGGGTTACTGCTTACTGGGTTGGGCCTGGGTCTGTGTAAAAAAATAAATATCATATGCATATATATATATATATATATTATATTTTATATATTTCGGTAATTTCTATAATTTCGGTAAAAAAACCGAAATAACCGAATAACACAAAAAACATATCCGAATTAAAGCCGAATTATTTCGGTTCGGTATTCGGTTATTTCGGTTAGGTTAACCGAATGCTCAGCCCTACCCAATCCCATCTATTATTGTTTTGATACTTTATTACTTTAAGCTTTACGTGCATGGTGCATCTCCTGAGTCCGTGACTCTGTGACGGGTTGTACGTAAGTGAAGATAATGCATGCATGAATTTCCACAGTAATTCAGTAGGGTAACCTGTCAATCTATCACGCATAGGCCATTAGGCCAGGAGTGGATTATACGAATACGGCAAAATATTACTGTAGTCTTTATTTTCGTCTGGAAAAATAAACACCATACTGTCTTACAGAAATTTTAAACAGACTGACATGACCTGGTTCTCCCAGCTAAATAAGACATTAAAAAGGTTGTATTATCTTCTTTTAACTTGATTAAATTTAAATTTACCTTTTCTGTCATTTATTTTAGCTATCATCTTCTTTTACTTAAAACTAATTTAGATCTTATATATAATAAGCATAATAAGCATATAAGGGGAATATTTGGTTGGCTATACTACCGCGAAAAGAATAACCATCATCATTGGATCGATATTAAATTAAATCAACGGTTAAGATTATTTTAAGATTATATTGATTATATTATATTATAAAAGATTATATTCATTGGATAGATATTAAATTAAATCAACAGTCAAGATTATATTAAGATTATATTCTAAAAGATTATATTATATTATAATTAACTTCTAATGCGGTTTAAAAAAAACTTCTAATGCAAAAGTGATAACGGGAAAGGAGACAATATCGACTATTTTGTATGTAAAAGAACTCAACTGAAAAGCTAAAGTACAGTCAATTACTCAATTATTGCCCGGTCAAATAGTTAAAATAATCAAAAATTGCATTTGCCAAAATTCAGTTTTTTTTTACAAAAAAAATCTAAGAATACAACTCTATGAAAAACACAAATTAATTTATATACAACTTGATTTTTTTTCATATTATTTAAAAACATGTTAAATAATGTATTTGTACAAATTTCTTTTTTTTAAAAAAATATGATAACACAACCTTTTTAAAAAAACAAATTAAAGTTTTTTTAAATTAATATAAATCATCTTATTAACTTTTTCTAATAAGATATCTAAAAGGATAGGAACATCTAATACTAAATAGAAAAGGAGATATAATGTATAATCTCGAGGTTCAAATTATTATTGGGGAATGGAATTGATATATATATATATATATATATATATATATATATATATATATATATATATATATATGAGTAGGGATCTAGAGAAAACCCCTTTAAAAGGAGAACTTAGAAAACTAAATTAAAATATAGCACATATGGTATTCAAACTGATCGTTGGGAGATGGAGAAAAATGTGGTGAAATTAGATTTTAAAAAAATATCACCGATTGACGGGAAAAATCAAATTAAAAATGGAGGGGATTAGGTGGGATTGTGTGTGTGAGGGTGTATTTGATTAGTGTGTGGGTGCCCCTGGCGGGGCCATTGATTATAATACATCCAATGGTTAGGATTAGTACCTTAGTTTTCTTTAAAAAAAGAGTTCTCTTTTGATCATTTGCCTATATTATATATATATATATATATATATATATATATATGAGAATTAGAGAGAACATAACTAAAACTCAAAAAAAAAAAAGGTTAACCAAAAAAAAACTTAAGAAATTAAAAAGACCAACTATTAACACTTCCACGTGAGAAGGATATAAAGGAACTTCGACAACAGCAGGGAACTTCAAACAAAGCAGATGAGCATTAAAAACTTGAACTTCCGGTTAGCATCCTTATTGATAATTTGTAATTTCTTTATACCGATGTTAATGCCACCTTATTTAAATTTATAATTTATTATTTTTGTAAAGGCCGGAAAATTCATAGTTTTATTTTCAATATTAATTGATTCTTTATGTAAAATAATTGCATCATAAGATTATGTGATTCATTTAGTAAAAAAGGATGATAATCATAAAATAGGACAAATTGAATAAATATATTTTACAAAAAATTAACATTTAAATAAAATAATTTATAAGTTAAATAGTGAATTCCATGCATCGCACGGATCATAGGCTAGTTAATATAAATTTACATGGTTATTTTGCAAGTATAACAAGTTATTCTAGTTTTAAATTTTACACAATTATAAAGATATATTATTACCTTATTATATATATTTAAGTAGTATAAATAAATTTATACATCACTAATATTTAGTATTAAAATTTATCACTTAGAATAATGTAATATTTAATTTGATAACATATTTTGACAAATATATACTATTTATACTAATTGCAAGACTGAGTTTGTTGTTTTTTTTATTATTACAAATTCATAACCCATCCAATGTATGGATTCTTTTTAATATTTATAATATTAAATATTAGCAAAAAGATATTATCCTCACAATATTAAATTTATAATATTTATAATATTAATTAATTTTTCACAATTTATTATTATTTAAATATTAGCAAAAAAATATTATCCTCACAATATAATTTTTATATTTAATATGTTGAGGATAGTGCATATTAGAATATAATATACTCCCTCCGTCCCTTTTTAGTTGGCACATTTACAAAAAACACACATATTAAGAAAGAATTAATTATTTAATGACTTAATTGCACTTAAATGGTCTGAACTATTTTGTTTTTGCAGTAAAATGACTCAATTATAAAAGTTGCCAGATGAATAGCCGAACTTTTTTTTAACAATTAGATGCATTACGTCATCTGACCTGGTCGATGTTAAGTTGGCAGGGGTATTAACGTAAAAAGCCAAAGATAATTATACTGATCGTCAATTACTCTACCCCATTTCTTCAATTCACCTCCAAGATGGCTTTGGCACCATCCAGTCGAAAGAATCCTCAGATGCAAACGGAGTCATATTCAGAGGGATGGAGTAATTCGATAAAAGGATGGTTAGGATTCTGAGGAGGTTGAGTCTCCCGGTTAATTAACGTATAGAGGATGGCTTTTAACCAAGTGGTGCCGGATTTAGGGGCAGTAACAAGGAATAAATAATTTTCGCGGGGTTGAAAATGTTTTTGGAAATTAACACCACCTTGCAAAGCTAAAGGAGAATACTATAATCCTTGGTATTGATATGAGTAGGTTGGAGCTAATCCTTTCACTTTGGGCAACGATGAAAGCAAGTCCTTCAACTCTTGGTTGTGGACTTTCTCCTCGAGGTCAAAAAATAGAAGTGTCTCCAAGCAGTTAAAATGAGTCCAGTAGAGGCAGATCAAGGGAAGGTCTTATTTTGATTCATATGTTTATAGATAACAAAGAAACATCGCACACGACAGAGAATAGTAGTACTCAACAACAGAGACAGCACCACTCGAAATCATATTGAAATATTGAAACAAAGTTGTCTTTGATGTCTCTGCACAGGTAAACAATTTTGCAGTTTGATGCTTGGCTTTTTCCAAGCTTCCATCTAATACTCTTCCTCGATTGTTCACAATAATTGTAAAATGAAACTAAAGATAATCTTTTCACAGATTTCTTCTTAATATTATCGAACATGCTCCTCAACCTCCCTCCATTTTGCCTGTGCATAGTTGCACAGCTTATGCTTCCTCACCGCCAACAACGATCTAACTCCACCCATCTCCTCCATTTCCGCCAGCTGCAATAACCGTCGTTCGCCGCCCAATTCCAGCACCCTTCTCCTCTTCCCGTCTTCTTCTCCGCTCCTACTCCGTCCATCGTTCACCCATTTCCACATCCGCCCGCATTCTCAGCCTCCATCAACACCGACCTACACCCTTTTCTCGTTCTCCGTTCCTCTACATCTCCGAACAACACCCACCACCGAACTCCAGCCGCAGGTCGATTCACCATCAACAACACCCACCACCGAACTCCTCCCCCAATTCACAACCCACCACATCTCCTTCTCAACACCACCTGCAAACAGTACGCCAAACACCACCCATTCTCCTCCTTCCCTCGACCCACAACCCATCTGAGCTGGACGGCGTTAATTGGGCAGGCGTTAATTGGGTGGATCCAGAGCCAGGCACAAACAGAGGTTTTGTGAATTGGAGAAATTGAACACTTTTGGAATATACATAATACATAATATTAAGACAGAAATACCCCTGCCCAAATTAACGCCGTTCAGCTCAGATGACGGAATGCATCTAATTGTTAAAAAAAATTATTCGGCTATTTATCTGGCAACTTTTATAATTGAGTCATTTTACTGCAAAATCAAAATAGTTCAGGCCATTTAAGTGCAATTAAGTCTTATTTAATTTGTTTCCATGTTTGCCCTTAATCTTAACATTAAATGATGAGTTATGAGTGTGTATATTAAATATAAAGTCAAACATTGGTATTACAAACAAAGGGTATATATGGAAAAATTGCTAAAAATATGTATCGGAACAAGAAATGTGACGACTATTTAGGGACAAATTTTTTTTGCAAATGTACCAACTAAAAAGGGACGGAGGGAATAATTATTAGTATCATTATTGTTGTTATGATTGTTATGATGATGATGATGATGATGATGATGATGATGGTTATTATTATTATTATTATTATTATTATTGAGTTTGGCTCTATAGAGTACTAATTATTTGGAGTATTAGAGTACTACTTCATCACCGTTGGATTAGAAAAGATCCTGTGGTCAGGATTGTTTTTTTTAATGGCAAATACGTAAATACTAAAACAATGAATCACGTTCAAAATTGGGAATATCCTCAAACTTCGGTCTGTAGCTCGACAATGGATCACGTTCAAAATTGGGAACGGATGCGATACGTCGCTTTGGTTCGACCCCTGGTGGCACTCAACCACCCTCGCCGCCACAAGGACGGATGCTATCATTGTACAATCGGGTCTTAACCACAGCGTTACTGTACATTCTCTGATCAACTCTGGACAGTGGGTTATGCCTATTCCTTCTCCTAGGCTGCATCATCTCGACCCAGGACTGAATTCTTGGCTTCAACAGTTTGACTACCCAGCCTTCAACCTTCACAATAACGATGTTGTCTACTGGGATGATATTAATATTAAGAAGGTAAAAACCTGGAATATTTGGAACTCCATTCGGCAACAAAATTCACAGGTTTCTTGGTTTAACTTTGTCTGGCATCGTCTTAAGATCCTCAGATATGCCCACCTAGAATGGTTGTTATGCCTGGGTCGCCTTCCCACTGCACATAGACTCCTATCCTTCGGTTTAGACGTGACCCCTTTTTGCCATTTCTGCGTAGGCGGCTTCGAAACGGAGTCTCATTTATTTGTCACCTGCTCGTACAGTCAATTTATCTTAACTAAACTAGCTGGAATTTTGCAGTTATCTCTGGTTGCGTCTTCTTGGATTGGCCTCATCACAGACTGGGGATATCATCCTAACAGTATTCATAGAAACGTGGCTTTACTCATGGCGCAAATCTTTTCATATCACCTGTGGAGAGAACGTAATGCCCGCCTTCACAATAAGGGTACTTTAGGACCAAATAAGATCATCTCTGGAATCATGGTGGATTTAAAGACCAAACTTCGAAGCTCGGAATGGTTCTTAAAATGTGCAAATCTAGATTTGTATAGATGGATTTTTATTTAATCTGTACGAGGTCCTTTGTTTTGCTCTTCATCTAGTGTTAGGGCTAGTTTGTTTGTTGTTGTGTTTGTAGATGTCTCTCTCTTGGCCAAGGCTATAGAGCCAGGGTAAAATCCCTGTATTCTTTTTTCTTTATATATATATGCTTTTAGCAAAAAAAAAAAAAGTCCTACAAATCATATTTTAATTAAAGTTTTTAACCTAATCTACTAACCCACCCCCCCCCCCCAAGCACGCACGCACACACCATCCCTCATCTCTCTCTGCCTCCCGTGCTCTCTATTCCCTTTCCTTTTTCTTTTCTTAAATTCTTGAAATTCCAAGAATCAAAACCTTTGTTCCTGGTGATTCCATGGTCCAAATCGAGCGTATAAATAACCAAAATCTTTGCCTCTCCGTGTTCTATACATCCACACCATCAAATCGCGATTTGGTGAAGTTTAATTTTCAGTCAGATTATAAAGTCGATTTTTGTTGCTTGTTTCTTCATCTTGATTATATAAAAGTATAGATCGTTGTATGTAGAGGCTTATAGAATTTTTTTCATAATTTTATGCGTAGTTTTGAGGTTCATCGGAAAATTTTAAGTGACCGGATTTTATTTTGTAAGCATCAGTTGTGATTTCTGATTGTATGTATGCATGTACTAGCGTATGTATTGTGTTATATATTTTTGTTGAATTTTTCTGGGCAAGTTTGTATGTTCGCCGGATTTTGATTTCTTCGTCAGATTTTCACGATTCCGGTTCGTTTTCAATGGTGTTGGGATTGATTTTAGCTGTAGTTGTGTTAATTGTTGAGGGGTTGTATGGGTCAAAAAGAAGATGGTGTTTGGAATGTTTTTGCGTCGCCGAAATTTTTGGTTAGCTGTCGGAAAATTTTCCGGTGATCGTGTTCATATTTTCCGACCATGTTCATATTATGGAATTTTGGTTTGAAAGATCAACACCCAAATTATTCTAGGTGTGTTAGAATATGCAGGACAAAAAACCAGAATTAATATTAATATCTGAACCCCCATTGTCAAGATTCATAATAGTGCAGAACACAAACTACAGAGCAAATGTTAAAAATAATCGGGCAAAAACATGCAAAGAATGATTACAATAAATCGCAGTATTTTCCAATGCATGTGATCCGTTGATATCCATAAAACAACTGTAACCCTTTAAAAAAGGAACCACTAAACAAAACAGCAAAAAAACTTGAACTGTTGGATAAAAAAAATGAACGGTTGATAAGCAGTACTCCAATACTCCAAAAAACTGGTACTCCATGGAACTTTTGTCTATTATTATTATTATTATTATTATTATTACTCCCTCCGTCCCATTTTATAAGACCCTTATTCCTTTTTGGGACGTCCCATAAAGAATGAACCTACTATACTTACTATTTTTTAACACTACTTTTTACTATTACACCCACTACTTCTCTATTTTATACTTTCTTTTTATTCAATAAATACTATTACACCCACTACTTTCTCACCTAACCCATTTTTTATACACCCACTTTCACAACTAACCAATCAAATATTGTCACCTAGCAAGTCAAACTCATTTTTCTTAATCTTTGTGCAAAGTTGATAGTGTCATTGTTTATAGGACGGAGGGAGTATTATTTGTTGTGGAACAAAAACGAGGGTTTGTATGAATTAAAGATAAGGGTTGGTGAGCTTTGAGCTTTAATGGCTGTTCTTGGGTTCGAGACTAAACGGTCCTCACAAGATGCTTACGTATCTCTGTATTGCTAGAGAATCAAGCAAACGTAGTTCTGAGAATGAGGGGTCAGTATATAGGTATCGGGAGCCAAAGATTTAAATTAGGGTTGGGAGACTGGATGGATAAGTCACCGCCTTGAAGAAAGTTCTAGACTCCTACCTTGTAGGAGTAAAAGTCAGTTTCCATGTTGAATTCGGTGCCTTGGAGGCTACTTCTTGTATCTAGGAGTAATATCCTAATTTGACTCTTATTGATCACCCTCAATATTAATTACGAAATTAATATTGAATTGGGATTTTGGCCTCATTAATGGACTTCGTATTTGGACCAAACTAGGTTCATTTAATGTATTATTAAATGTGTCTTTAGGACTTACTTTTAGCCCATATTATTATTATTATTATTATTATTATTATTATTATTATTATTATTATTATTATTATTATTATTGGAATGAGATAATAAATAATTATAATATACAGCATATCATATAAGATACTTTAGTTAATGGGGTATAATTAATAAAAGTTTTGAGTATATTCTAAAAATTAAATATGTATAATATATACGTGATTATTTATCAAATTTGTTTATGAATTGCTAATGAATTTGTATACCAAACATGTTAACGAGCTCAATTATCGAATTTATTCACGAAACTATTCATGAGCTACGTTCACGAATTATGTTCATGAGCACATTAATCGAACTTGTTCGAAAGCTATCAAATCAAATTTTTCCGTGATTAAGTTCAACTTGTTTCTAAATCAATTCTTAAAATCGGGTTCAAGATCGATTCGTTTTTGAATTGAACCGAATTTGAGCTGATTTTTTTTTCAAATTAAATACCGAACCATTTACGAGTATATTGGCTAATTTACAATCCTAGCAAAGATGGCAAAAATTTCTAGTATTATTGTAATTTATTTTATTTTGAATCCTCTACCGACACATAGTCGATATATTTAGATGCTCTAGTAGTACAAAATATCTAACCTTACCCGCATTTGGAGACTTTTCACAAGAGGTTAAAATAATTGTATTGACTATGAATTGGATGTTTGTGCCCTTCAAAAGATGGCTAGAGGGAAGGCGGTAGGTCCGGATTAGATCCCCATCGAGGTGTGGCTTTGTCTTGGTGAGGTTGGATTGGAATGGCTAGCAGATCTGTTCAATGTTCTTCTCATGGGTGCTAAGATGCCAGAGGAATGGAGGCGCAGTATTGTCGTCCCTTTTTTCAAGAACAAAGGGGACGCTCAGAACTGTAGTAACTATCGGGGAATTAAACTTCTCAGTCATACTGTGAAACTTTGGGAGAGAGCGATTGAATCTCGGATTAGAAGAGAAGTGGAAATCTCAGAGAACCAATTTGGTTTTATGCCGGGGAGATCGACGACCGAGGCTATTCATCTCGTCAGACGCCTTATGGAGAAGTTCAGAGAGCGTCGCAAAGACCTGCATATGGTGTTCATTGATCTTGAGAAGGCGTATGATAGCATCCCCCGTGAGATTATTTGGAAGAGCCTCGAGGAGAGGAGAGTGCCGTCGGCGTACGTCAAGGCGATTCAAGACATGTACTCCCAAGTTAGTTCCTGCGTACGGACACTAGTTGGCGATGCTCGTTATTTCCCTGTGGAGATTGGGCTACATCAGGGGTCGGCCCTTAGTCCTCTTCTTTTTGCACTGATCCTAGATGTCATGTCGCAAGGGATTCAAGACGCCGTTCCTTGGTGTATGCTCTTCGCCGATGATATCGTGCTAGTGGCAGAATCGAGGTCGGAGGTGAATGAGAAGCTGGAGTTAGGGAGATCTACTTTGGAGCCCCAAGGATTGCGCCTGAGCAGATCTAAAACCGAATATCTCTGGTGTAACTTTAGTGGTGAGGCCAATGAGGAAGGGGTGGAGGTTAGGATTGAAGATCAAATAGTCCCTAGTACGGATAAGTTCAAGTATTTGGGTTCGATCATCCAGAAGGAAGGTGAGATTGAAGATGATGTCACTCATCGTATCAAGGCGGGGTGGCTAAGGTGGAGGGCAGCGTCAGGGGTGATGTGCGATAAGAAAGTCCCGTTAAAGTTGAAAGGAAAGTTCTATAGAGCGGCAATCCATCCGGCGATGTTATATGGTTCGGAGTGTTGGGCGGCGAAGAAGGTCCTCGAGAGCAAGATGGAAGCAGCTGAAATGAGGATGCTGCGGTGGTCCTGTGGCCGCACGATGTTAGATAGAATCCCGAATGCGATTTTCAGGAGTGCGTTGGAGGTGGCGCCTCTGGCTGCGAAAGTTAGGGAAAGGAGGTTGAGATGGTTCGGCCACGTTCGTAGGAGGCGTCCGGAAGCCCCGGTGAGGAGGGTCGAGAGTCTTTCGGTTGCTGGGGTGAGGAGGAGAGGCAGACCGAGGAGGTCGTGGGAAGAACAGCTTAGGATGGATTTGAATGCCCTTAACTTGAATGAGATCTCGACTGCGGATAGGAGCCGGATTAGAGTTGTGGATTCTCTTCTAGGGAGCGGTTCTGTGGTCGAGAGCCTTAGAATTGGTTTTTCTCGGTTAGCGCTAGCTTAGAAGCTTGGCGTTTCATCTTCATATTGGCTTCTGTTTTCTGATTGTGCAGGTGCAGGGAGCTTGGTCAGAGGAAATCTTAGATCAGGAGAGGAGTGCCCTATGCCCACGTAGGTGAGTCCCATGAGAGCTAGGCCATGGGCCCAGGTTCGGTCGATTACTTTTCTCATCCTTGCCATCCTTGAGCAGAATACACTTTGTTTTTTGGCACTCTAGGCCGGGGGTCCTCACGGAAACAGCCTCCCTACCGTAAAAAGTAGGGGCATGGTCTGCGTACATCTTACCCTCCCTAGACCCTGCTTTATGCGGGATTTACTGGGTTTGTTTGGTTTGGTCTGGTTTGGTTTTCAACAATGTGGAATGGTGGAAGGACAGTATTGCCATATTGCGGGTTTAAACCATAGTATAAACTAGTAAATTTATCCCCGTTTCGTGTGATTCATAAATTTTTATTTTAAAATATTGAAAATAGATGAATTAGTTTTCATTATTTTTAAAAATTTATTGGTCTCTTAAGAAGTTTTTAAAAAGTTGATTCAAAATAATTTACATGAATTATAAATTTGAAGATATTATCTTTATATATTTAAAATTTTCATGATCTCAAAAATATCATAAATATAAAAAGTAGCAATTATAATACAAACATAATCTTTACGATCAAAATGTTATAAATATCATATATAATAACACTTTTTAAAACCGACACCCTCGCATAGCATACAAGCTAAATAGTAGTGTAAGAATTTATTTAATTAGATTGTTAATTTATTTCGATACAATACAATGAATAACGGGTGTATAACTTTTTAATTGATTTAATCTAATGATAAATTTAGGTTTTTTTAATTTAATCGGTTTGGTCATAACCCATGTGTAATTTATTCAGGTATAAAAATTAAAAACTATTTGTATTATTTTTATTACAGGTGTTAAGCGAAGATTTATATGCTTCTAATCACTAATAATAAAGATTACTTGAGAAGTTAATGGTCGTCTATACTATAATTGTTCGAAAAAAAAAATTGCAGTGGTATTCGATAAGGAATAAAAGAGGACGCAATGTAAATAAATTTTAGTTATCATTTTACCTAAAAATAAACTTAATTATATATGTAATTAATATTTAGTATTAAAATGATAATTATAAGGCTCAAATATATTTTTATAATTTTTCAAATAAAATAAAATTACTACATATTTATTACGTCTAATTAATGACTAATTAATAGGTCATTAAGAGCTTTTTAATACAAGAAAATAATTTTATTAAAAAAATCAAAAAAAAAAAAAGAAAATTCAAGAACAATATTTTGAATGATTCTGGTAACTTTCCGATCTCCAGGTATTATAATATATATAGATTCGGACAAACACTGATAAAAAAAATTGCTTAAAAAATTAAGGTTGTCTATCCAACCATGGTCTGAAAAAAAATTACAGCTATCTTGAATATGAAATAAAAGATTATGCAATGTAAACAATTTTAATTCGTCAATTTACCTAAGAAATTCTCTTATAATATATTTATGATGCTTATGATTTCTCATCATTAGAAATTCTCTTATAATATATTTAAGAGAGTCACTTAGTAGATGTCAAAACGGAATAATATTTAATTAAAAATAATGCTAGAGAACCTAAATTTAATTTCAAAATATTTTTTAAATTAAGAAATCCACCTCAACAGTATTAAATAAAATCATACATACTATTGCATCACCAAGAAACAATTTGTTATTCCCTAAAATATAGGTAACCAAGAAGTTGTTTTACTCCAATAGTATTTCCTATATTTGTTCCTTATAATAATTTAAGTATTATTTTGAACTTTAAAATCAAGTAATATTAAAGAAGTGAAAAAGAAGAAAAAAGTAAGATGAATGGACGGGAGCTGAGTTGGAAGGTCATAGGGGCTTTAGTTTGATCCCTCAAATTGGGTTCATCTTTCTCTCCCTTAAAAATTTTGGGGGAGGGCTCACCGATTGGAGCTTGGTTTTGAAGGTGAAATCCCTATTTTATGTACATATGGCAGATTATTGGTAAGGGTTCATGGGTTGAAGATTTGAAGGTGAAATCCCTATTTTTTGTACACGTACATGACAAATTATTTGTAAGGGCTCATGAGCTTCATAGATGCTCTTAACACCCAACTTATAAGATATGTAGCACAACACATATAATAATATTGTAATTGCGGATATATATATATCCCATGACAATTCAACGTACAAGAGGAAAATTATAGTACACTGACTACAGTATCATTCCTTAGTTTTAGGTTCGAAACTTTTAAACTAATTAATAGCACCAATGCCATATCCCATCTATAAATACAACACTGAACTGCCTTCACTTTTACCAATAATTCAATATGAAAATTGAATCATCTTTCTACCCCAATTTGTGCATGTGCATAATTTTACTTTGCATTCAAAACCTTTCTGCATCCGAAAGATGCAACAACAACGACAAGCAAGCTCTGCTCAAAATCAAGGTTGGCTTGACAAAGACTAACCTTCTAGCCTCATGGGTACCAGATAAAGACTGTTGTGACTGGAACCTAGTTAAATGTGACAAAACAAACAACCGCATAATTTCCCTCATCATTCAAGACGACCAAGGTCTAACTGGCCAAATCCCACCTCAGGTGGGAGACCTGCCTTATCTCCAAACGTTATGGTTCCTTAAACTACCCCTTCTTTTCGGAGGAATCCCAGAAGAAATTTCTACACTCAAAAACCTAAATTCCCTCCGACTCAGCAGGACCAGCCTCAGTGGCCCTGTCCCTTTATTTTTCCCGCAGCTTACAAAATTAACTTGTTTAGACTTATCCTTCAACAAACTTTTAGGTGTAATCCCTCCTCAGCTTTCTACCCTTCCAAACCTTAAAGCCCTTCACTTAGAACAGAACCAACTCACCGGTGAAATCCCGGATATCTTTGGGAATTTTGCTGGATCCCCGGACATATATCTTTCTCATAACCAGCTCACGGGCTTTGTTCCAACAACTTTTGCTAGGTCAGATCCAATTAGGATTGACTTTTCCTGGAACAGACTAGAAGGTGATATATCATTCTTTTTTGGGGCTAAGAAGCGCATGAAAATGGCAGATTTTTCACGAAACGTGCTTAATTTCAATATTTCCAGGGTGCAGGAGTTTCCACCCTCTTTGAAATACTTAGATTTGAACCATAACAACATCAGCGGAAGTCTGTCAAGTGGATTGGCCAAATTGGAGTTGCAGACATTTAACGTTAGCCATAACAATCTCTGCGGCAAGATTCCAACAGGGGGGAAACTCCAGAGTTTCGGCAGTACGGCCTATCTCCACAACACTTGCTTGTGTGGTGCTCCATTGCCAGAATGCAAGCAAAATGTGCCTTAAGATTATCTTTTGTAATGAGATATATTATGCATTTTAATCATAAAATATTTGTATTTCATATAGATAGATACTTGTCCTGTCTAGTAATATTATGTAAAAGTTGGTTCGCAAGCAAGGACCCATATTACTTTAAGTTCAAGTTGTTACTTCTTAAAATTCAAAAGTGAGAAGAATAATGAATGTTTGTTTATTAACTAATTTAAACTAAAGAGCAAATAAAGATTACGATTTAACGATAATAAAACGTAATCTAGAAACTAGGATTCTTCAATGTTATTAATGAATGTGTATCAGTTATGATATTCAAGTCTCATTCTCTTGCTAAAAATATCCCGTTAATAGTTCTATTGTTCTCTCCCAAGATACAATATAATGTTCACAACTATACATTGAAGTCACTCTCATGATCAAACAACGCAAAATTATAAATTGTTTAAGTTCAAGGAATTTTAGTTTCGTAATTCGCATATTAATCTCCCAATCAAAAATTAATTACGTTTGTTGTATCATACACTATAATCATAAATCCTCTCTCAATTCAATACAATTCCTAAAAATACAATCAAAGGTTCGAGACTCCCTTAATTGTGTTAAGTGCTCTAAAATAGATTAGTCAGGCAGAGAAATCACAATATAATTAAATAAATATAATTAAATAAACATATTAAACAATATAATTATATTCGACATTTGAAATTATTTTGGCGATACAGTGACCGAACCATCACTACTAGAATCTCGGATAAAATCGACTGCCAATTTGCGGTTGAATTTAGTTAAATTCGACTGGATCTGGTCGAATTTAGCTAAATTCGACTGCAAAATGGCAGTCGATTATAGCTTAGTGGAATTTAGCAAAAAGCAGTCGAATTTAATAAATTCGAATGGCTAAATTCGACCGCTCAAATTCGACTGGTCTAAATTCGACCGCAATTTTGAAAATTTTGAATTTGGCGCCTGAGGTACCTTCCGGTCGAATTTATAAATTCGACAGAGTCTGGTCGAATTTATTAATTCGACTGATTGCAATCAAATTTATAAGTTTGATTGGATACGGTTGAATTTAAATTTGAACGCAATTTTGAAAAAATTTGAAAATTTAAAATTTTTGAATTTGCCGCCTGAAAAAAATTGAAAATTTAAAAATTTTGAATTTACCGCCTATGCACCTTAAATTTGACTGCAACCAGTCGAATTTATAAATTTGACTGCAATCAGTCGAATTATAAATTCGACCGAGAACAATCAATTTTATTGTACCGTGTCTTGAAATTCAGCAGCTTTCTGCTGCTCTCAACTGCATTGTTTTGAATGTTCTGAATATATTTGTTGCCTTTGAAGATAGTTTGCAATAAACTAATCAACACAAATATAACATAATTCATATATAAAACTAATTCAAGAACAACAATAACTTCATATCAAATATTATAATATTTTTAAAATATATCTTTATTACAAATTCAACTCAAACTCAAGTTTCCTAATCAAATTTAAAAATATACGAATTTGCTCCTAATTTAATTGCATGGAAACATCCAAAATTATTTTTTTTGTCGGATTTGCTTCAATTGCCGGAATTGTTTTGGTTACCGGAATTTGCATGGTTGTCGGAGTTGTAGGAGTAGCCGGAGTTATTTTTGTCACCAAAATTGACATTCCACGAGTTGATTTTCTAGGTGTTAGTATGTATATATGATATATGATATATATATATATATATATATATATATATATATATATATATATATATATATATATTAAAGAAATATAGAGATTGGGTATATATATTTGTATTTGTTTGTGTCTATGTATGTATATATGTGTATATAGATGAGGGAGAGAAAGGGGAAGAAGATGAAGGGGAGGAAGATGAGGGAGAGATATATAAATGTCTGGAATGTGCTGGGATGAATACTGACCATTCACTACAAGGAAAACAGGCTCAGACAACGGTTTTTGCCCGTTGTCTAATGCCCTGTTTTCCTGTTGTCTATTGAGGCGCCGTCTGACGCCTATATCAGACAACGGTACGAAAACCGTTGTGTGAGCCTTCTTCGACAACATGCAGTATTTAAAGCACCGTTGTGTGACTACCATAAACAACAACAGTATGATTTTAACAAGCATTGTCCAAACCACATTACAACAATGGGTCCTTATTCTAGAAACCGTTGTTTGTATGCAGTTTAGACAAGAGTTTCTTATTTTACAGTTGTTGTGTGATCTCTCTTCCACAATAGGCCGTATTTAAAGAGCCGTTGTATGACTACCAGAAACAACAACAGTATGATTTTAAAAAGTATTGTCCAAAGCACATTACAACAATGGGTCCTTATTCCCGAAATCGTTGTTCTTATACAGTTTAGACAATGTATGAGTTTTATAAAGTGTCGTCTGAACTTTTTTGACACAAGTTTTTCTGTTTTAGGGTTTTCATTTGTGTGTTGTATGAGTAACTGTAATACAAGTATTTTTAATCTTATTGTTTACTTTTGTGTGTTGTCTGAGCAACTGTAACACAAGCTTCAATTAATTTTCTTGTTGTCTAAGTTCTATTTTGACAATACTTTGGTTTTTCATAGTATTGTCTACAAGTACATTAGACAAAGGTATAATTTAAATGTGCAAACTAAACAAATTACTAAATGGCATTGTCTACAACCTTTAGTAAATAACATTACTAAAATTCCAACAAAATCCAAATCCATACAACCATAACATTCATACCAACAGTTTACTGAAAATGCCGGTAACATATTCCGGCATACCATCAAAAGTACGGACATTGGGCCCCTATTTCGGAATGAACATATTCCACAAAATATAAAACTAACGGCCACCACAGTTTACTGAAAATGTTCATTGTGAAATAACAAGAAGTACTGAAACTGTTCAACGTGCATGGTTCTTCATGAAATACTTGGCCCATTCGATCCTTATCTCATTGAGGTCATCGTTGTTGTAAGCAAGGTTTCCCCTCCGCTGCCACTGAAAAGCAGGAAAACAACATTATAATTTATATACTTTCAATACAAAAAACAAGAACATTAGTCAGGGTTAAATATGTGTAATTTACCTTAGTATGAAAACTGAATTCCTTATCAGTGCAGATCTCTTTCATATACCGCATCACAAATAAGCCACAGTCCTTAGTTCCAGTTTGGAGAGGAACACCCTAATCAACACGTAAAAAAGAATTTATACATTCGTACAAGAAACTCATGAAAATCAGGAAAACCGATGATAAATGTACAAATTATTACCGCCAGATTCTCCCAAGTGATTTTCTTCACCATCAACTTCCTGGTACTTTCCTTGTAAAATTTGATCGCACTACGACAATATATTATAAATCAAATTACTATACATTTTTATTAATTGTTAAAGCAGATTAAAAATTAATTTTAAGTTCTGAGAGGTACTCACGTATCAACCACCTCAATCCATTCTGCACTTGCTAATCTACGCTTCAAAGGGTCCATGTGGTAAACCACTTGTGTTTCAGGATGCACAACAGTTAGCGACCAGTGGTTCCTAGTAAATAGTGACACCGAAAAATAAGAACAATAATATTTACTTAACGTTTATAGGCTAAAACAATTATGTAGTTTCAACTGAAAATATCATCAATTATACACGAAGGGATATTGATAATTAGAGCACCAGTGCATATATCTTTGTTAATAACAAGGGCCTCTGTGACTTAAATTGAAAATAACATGATTATTAAATTAGTCTTCACACAAAAGTTATTATGTGATGATAATTATTTGTTAGGACTAATTAAGGACATATATCTTAAATATTAATACTCTAACAATGATTTACCTGATTAATTTCTCAAATTCTAGGACTAAATATTAAATGTTTTTCCTGATTAATTTCGTTAATTTTATATCAGTTTTTATTAAAAAGCATGTATTTTTATAAATAATACAAATGGTAAAAGTAAAGAAATAAGTACTCACGCGGCGTTGTATGGCACTAGAAAATAGGATCCTCGCTCTCCATTTTTGAATCTGAAAGATAATTCACGAGCCCTCTCTGTAACAGTACCGCAACCATTTGCGCCAACCATCCCAGGATCAACGAAGCATATCATGCTGGACATTTTGTGTCTTTTCAAAAACATCTCCAATAAACTATATAAAAAGCAAACAATTATGGACACAATTAAAAACTAAGTTGCAGAAATAAAAACAATTATTAGAAGCGATGATCTAAATATTAAACTTAGATACTTACTTAATAAACAAGCAAATAACGGACCCTGATATTTCTCCTCCTGCGCATAAGGCATGGAAATCTGATAAAAATAGAACTTGTTTTTTGGCTGATCCGAAAGCTTCTTTGCACAGCACAAATCTGGATGTTTTGCCATCCTTCAATGCCTCCTTTGCCCAGAGCCACATATGCTTCAGCTTCGGAGGATAATCATCACCCATGTCTAACACAAAATCTGGTTTCTTCACTATATCAGCCACCTTCTTAAACTTCCTTTGGCTAGATTTCTTGACGCCCTTGAAAGAAACAATGTAGTCGATAATTCAGAACACAAACTAAAGCAGTACGAAAAGTTGGACGGTTACGTAAACAAATATAAAAACTAACCTTTTGAGATTCTTTCGATGCATTACTGCTTTTCTTTACTTCTACAATGAGGTGTCTTGGCCACTCAACAAATGTCCCCACAGCTTGTTCCACGATGGTGATCTCATCTTGGATGGGGAAAGGAATTAAGGCAGATCCTTGGACTACACGAGTAATACAGACTCGTGCATTCTCTTCTGGTAACTGCTTCCCATGAATAACTTTACACACCGTATCAACAGTTCCATAAGCAACAACATTGGTAGGGGAGTCTATTGTTAATTCCCACTCCACAGCGCACCCAGCCCCCCCAATATTCTTGTCCTCATCATTTGCCATCTCCTCAAACGCATTACTCTCAACCTGAACAATCTTATGAATCCCAGCCTCATCTTCAACCTTTTCCTCAACATTGTCAATCTTCTCTTCAATATTGTCAACCTTCTCAATATCGGCAACCTTCAACTCCAGGTCATCATCAATCTTCTCACTTGATTTTTCAGCCACCAATTTGTCAGTATCAAGATCCAGTTGCTTTTTTACACCTAGCAACTCCTGGTCATTCAAAATTGCATGTGCACCCTTGCTACAGCTTCCTTGCTGCGAGACAACATTTGGACTGTTACCGGCATCTGTAAGCTTTCCACGTAAAAGAGCTTTTATATTCTCAATGTCCGCAGCCCAAAACTCATCCCGCTCTTGAATAATCTTTTCTCTTTCTTCTTTCATAAACTTCTGGATACCATCTTGGATCCTCTCTTCAATTGTTTTTTTCTTCCTCTGCCTCGGCAGGTTAAAGTACACAGACTGCTTGACATGAGTCCCTTGGCCACGGACTCGTCCTCGATGCTCAGGTTTACCGAGCACCTTTGAGAGGACATCATCAGTGCCTTCCTCTGTCAACTCCCCTTCACTGATTCTCTGTTTCATAACCACCTAAAAATTTAACCAAAAATCAAAGGGTGACCACAAATATTTTGGTAATGTGGAAATTTAATTAAAAGATAAATGAATAACTTACAATCTCTTCAGCAATCTCTTTAACTTTAGGATCCTTATAGTTTCCATCTTTATCCTGTCGCGCACGAACCCAGGTAGCTGACCGATCTATCTCGATTTCAGGATTGCTTTGCGACTGCATGAATAACCATGTTCGAGATATCAAAATTAAGAAACATCAACCCGTTTGAATATGACTCTTGTAAAAAATCAAAGAGTGTATATTACTAACCATTTCTTGTTCAAGGTTAGCATAACCCTTGCGAGAGATGCAGTGAGGGTATTCATTCAGCTCCCTTCTCTTTTTCTGCGTAGTGTGGATCTCCTTTTTCACATAACAGATAGTTAAAAAATTAGCAACAAAGCCTAATGTAACTTGTAAGAACTTTGAAAACAAATAAAGTCAAAAACTCACACTAAACTCAATAGAGAGACGATCAGAAACAAACATATCCCAATGTGCTTTCTCGATAAATGAGTAGTCAGCTGGAGGAGACTCCAACAACTCAAGTTGATCCCGGTAAGGAAGGATGTATGCAGTTGTTAATCGAATTTTAAACTCCCTCCACTTCTGGCACGCTGACTTCAACACCATCTTCCTTGCTGTTGGCGGCACATCAAATGCCATCTACATTCATAAGAATTGTTACTTAAGTGCAAGTTAGGTGGTAGGCAACAATGTGTACTTAAGTACTAGTAAGGGCAATCAATGTTACCTGCACACAATCCCATATTTTATTCTTTCTTTCTTTCGGAACACGTATCCATGAATCATACCATACTGCGACTTTAGTTCTTGCAAGAACTCCGATGTAAGACTGCATTTCAGTTCCCGCATCACCGTAGGGCTCACCCTTTGCATTGAAAGGCACCGGGTGCTTGATGCCCAGGATCTTACGTCGTACAATCCTATGCATTGTCACAGCTCCGCGTTTCAAGAGTTTAAGTCCCTCTTTTTTCTCAGCCACTGCTTGACTCCCACGTTTCCTTTTCTTGGATATTTGATTTTGCAAATTGCTGGAAATGGCCTTCCCTTTAACAGACACAGGGGAGGAATTACTTTGAGAGGGCTGCACTGGTGTTTCGGTCATTGAGGCTGACTTGTTCTTCTTTAATGCCTTTAAAAGGGCAGAGGTACGAGAGGCAGTACGAGCAGAGTCAGATTTTGTTTTCCTTGAATCCATGATAAATCTACACACAAACAGAGAAAGAAACATAAATCTCAACCAAAGTCACATAAATCATAGTCACAAACAAAGAAACATAGTCACAAACTCAATCAAAAATCACATAAATCTCACACAAACAAAGTCAAAAACTCACTCAAATATCACATAAATCTCACATAAAGTCCAAAACTCACACAAATATCACATAAATCATACACAAAGTCCAAAATCTCACACAAAGTCCAAAACTCACACAAAAATCACAGTGACATACTATCAAACACTTGGTATGCATAAATCACTATGCATATATTATCACAAAATCTCACACAAAGTCCAAAACTCACACAAAAATCACAGTCACATATTATCAAACACTTGGTAGGCATAAATCACTATGCATGCATAACATAAAAAACACACTAATAAACACACAAACTAAAACACAGGGAAACACATGCATAACATAAAAAGATAAATCAAGCAAGAGACGAGGAGGGAGGGAGAGAGAAAGGGTGAGAGAGACAGAAAGAGGGAGGAAGAGGAGAGATCGAGAGAGAGAAAGAGAAAGAGGGGGAGTGTGTGAGTGAAAGAGGAGGGAGAGAGACTGTGTGTGTGCGAGAGAGATAGAGAGAGACTGTGTGTGCGAGAGAGACCTGTCACCGCCCGAAGATGAGAGCTCCGATTGAAAAGAGAGGGAAATGAAAATTGTGATTGAGAAATGAAAGAGGGAAAGTAAACCTAAGCAAACTTAACCAGTACTAAATTAATATTCTATTATAATATTTTTAATAATCTATTATAATATTTAAATAAAACATATATTTAGTCGGTAAAGGCACTGTCCATGGATTAATCGGGGATGATTAATCGAATAATCGGATTATTAATCAGTGCGGTAACCCATGGAACAGGGATTAATCGTGATTAATCACCGATTTTTAGAACAAAGATTTGAGTATAATAATTTGAATTATACATATATGTATATTTTTTTAATGATAAAAAAAATGTGAAAAATTGTTATACTAACTTTTATATTGAACCAAAATGTATTAATAATAAAAATAAATAATTTGTTCAATTTAATTTAATAATATTTATTATTAAAAATTAAATTTCGTTCATATCGTTGTTATCGACTAAATCTTATAAATTTCGAATTTCGTTTTGGCCCAAAATGACGCTTTTAATTTATAAATTTTTCACTCCCGTTCCTATCCTTTGAATCTTATATTATTAATTAGTAATTAATATGTTAATTTGTTCAATATTGTGAGTGTGATTATATCGTGGTTTATAAATCGATCGATTACAAGAACTATATTATATATATATATAGCACTCTATTATTAATACGTGGTACTATTTATTTGCAAAGGAAATTATCAATCATATATCGAATAAATTTGTTATTTATATAAATGAAATATCAACCAGTCTCGTGTTCGCGATTCTTGATAAAATAAAGTTATCGAAACCCTAAACCCTAACACGTGATACGGATTTTACATTACCCATGTATTATTCGAATAAGTATAAGTAAATACGGTCAAAAATGTCTTACGTTATTATGTTTCAACTTAATAACACATTCGAAGCCGTATAAACGGTACAAATTGATTTAAATAGCTGGAAAATAAAGACAACGGTTTTGCCGTCAAAACTGTTGTGCCAAAGCACCTCAGACAAGTCTTTTTTCCAAAATACCGTTGTGTAATTCAGACAACGGAAATATTTGAAATTCTGTTGTGCAATATGCTTTCCAACAACCCTTTCCATATTTAAAAAACCTTCGTATGGATCATACAACGGTTTTTTTTAAATTTCTGTTGTGGGATTGCAGTTTGCACAAGCATTATTTTAATAGAAACCATTGTCTGAATACTATTTCGTTTTCGCCCAAAATGACGCTTTTAATTTATAAATTTTTCACTCCCGTTCCTATCCTTTGAATCTTATATTATTAATTAGTAATTAAAATGTTAATTTGTTCAATATTGTGAGTGTGATTATATCGTGGTTTATAAATCGATCGATTACAAGAACTATATTATATATATATATATATATAGCACTCTATTATTAATACGTGGTACTATTTATTTGCAAAGGAAATTATCAATCATATATCGAATAAATTTGTTATTTATATAAATGAAATATCAACCAGTCTCGTGTTCGCGATTCTTGATAAAATAAAGTTATCGAAACCCGAAACCCTAACACGTGATACGGATTTTACATTACCCATGTATTATTCGAATAAGTATAAGTAAATACGGTCAAAAATGTCTTACGTTATTATGTTTCAACTTAATAACACACTCGAAGCCGTATAAACGGTACAAATTGATTTAAATAGCTGGAAAATAAAGACAACGGTTTTGCCGCCAAAACTGTTGTGCCAAAGCACCTCAGACAAGTCTTTTTTCCAAAATACCGTTGTGTAATTCAGACAACGGAAATATTTGAAATTCTGTTGTGCAATATGCTTTCCAACAACCCTTTCCATATTTAAAAAACCGTCGTATGGATCATACAACGGTTTTTTTTAAATTTCTGTTGTGGGATTGCAGTTTGCACAAGCATTATTTTAATAGAAACCATTGTCTGAATACTATTTCGTTTTCGCCCAAAATGACGCTTTTAATTTATAAATTTTTCACTCCCGTTCCTATCCTTTGAATCTTATATTATTAATTAGTAATTAAAATGTTAATTTGTTCAATATTGTGAGTGTGATTATATCGTGGTTTATAAATCGATCGATTACAAGAACTATATATTATATATATATATATAGCACTCTATTATTAATACGTGGTACTATTTATTTGCAAAGGAAATTATCAATCATATATCAAATAAATTTGTTATTTATATAAATGAAATATCAACCAGTCTCGTGTTCGCGATTCTTGATAAAATAAAGTTATCGAAACCCTAAACCCTAACACGTGATACGGATTTTACATTACCCATGTATTATTCGAATAAGTATAAGTAAATACGGTCAAAAATGTCTTACGTTATTATGTTTCAACTTAATAACACACTCGAAGCCGTATAAACGGTACAAATTGATTTAAATAGCTGGAAAATAAAGACAACGGTTTTGCCGCCAAAACTGTTGTGCCAAAGCACCTCAGACAAGTCTTTTTTCCAAAATACCGTTGTGTAATTCAGACAACGGAAATATTTGAAATTCTGTTGTGCAATATGCTTTCCAACAACCCTTTCCATATTTAAAAAACCGTCGTATGGATCATACAACGGTTTTTTTTAAATTTCTGTTGTGGGATTGCAGTTTGCACAAGCATTATTTTAATAGAAACCATTGTCTGAATACTATTTCGTTTTCACCCAAAATGACATTTATTAAAACATATTAATAAATCGAAGACATTAAAACATTAAAACAGAACCCCAAATCATCACTTCTCAATATTTATGAGTGAAATCGAAGACCCAGTTTGTAGCAAAATCGAAGACCTTCTCAATTAACCTTCTCAATCCTTCGATTTAACTTCAAGGAGCTTCAATCTCAATCTCAATCTCAGCAGCTCAGTTGACCTTCTCAATCCTTCAAATTAACCTCAAGGAGCTTCGATTTATTCATCTCAAGCTTCGATTTATTCATCTCAAGGAATTAACTTCAAATTAACTTCAACGAATACCAATATACTTCAAGGAGCTTCGATTTATTCATCTCAAGCTTCGATTTGGTAAGTGGTGAGTTTATTCATCTTTTATTTTTGATTTTGTTAACTTCAAATTAACTTCAACGAATAACTTCAAATTAACTTCAAATTAACTTCAACGAATACCAATATACTGTGGTTCTTCAACGAATACCAACGATTTTGTATCCTCTGAGTTTTCTTAATTATTGTTAAGATCTTAACAATAATTAAGAATCGGTACTAGCTTTGCTGTTAATTATTTGCTCTGAGTTTTCTTAATTATTGTTAAGAATCGGTGCTTTATCAAAATTTGATTTATGGTTAAGATTTTGAATGCCCTAAATTTGGCAGTACAGGGCAAATTTGAATGCTCTAAATTGGATTTTATGTGCAAATTATGAGCTCTGTTAAATCAAGCAAAATCAATATCTTGATACTTAATCCAACTATTTAATATCTTGATATTAGCTCTGTTAATATCTATGATCTAGCAAGGTAAAAAGGTTAGTTCAAGTAAAAAAAAACACAGGCAGCTAGTAGACTTGTAGAGAAAGCTTTATCTGTTAAATTTTAATGCAAGTTATGCTAGTAGTTGGAATTGATAGTTAATTTGAATGCTCTATTTTAATAATTAAACTGCATTACATTCCTCCTAGGTGTGCCTTATGTAATCCATGCTTTTTTTGAATTAGATGGACAGGGATTGGTTGATGGCTGACAGAAGATCAAGAGAGTTTCAAAAAGGAGTTGAAGACTTGTTGATGTTTGCATTTGAGAACGGACATAATGAAGATAAAATTAGTTGTCCATGTATGAAATGCGCACATAGTAAATCATGGAAAGCTCGGATAGTGAGGGATCATCTTTTCCTAAATGGTATCGATAAGACCTACAAGTGTTGGATTTGGCACGGAGAAACAAATGAAGAAGGAAGTCAGCCTTCGACGGAAGGGACCGACAGTTCTCAATCTGTGCATCAGCAACCGATGAATACAGATCAGAATATTGATGGTGACGATGATATTTCCCTGGACTCAGATATATTTAACCATGTTCAATCTGAACATGAACCTCTTTATCCAGGATGCGAAGAATTTTCAAAGATGAAGGCTTTAGTAAAGTTATACAACATCAAAGCAAAATATCAAATATCTGATTGTGGCTTCTCTGAAATTCTACTTTTGGTCGAGTCTATGCTCCCGGAAGGCAACACATTACCTTCTTCATTCAGTGAAGCCAAGAAAAGCTTGCGTGTTTTAGGCATGGAGTATGAGAGAATACACGCTTGCCCTAATGATTGTCTATTATATCGTGGAGAGAGAGATGAAGATGAGACAAGGTGCCGCATTTGTCAAGCTTCTAGATGGAAGTTAAACAAAAAGGGGATGAATTGGAAGGGACTCCTGCAAAGGTTCTGTGGTATTTTCCTTTGATACCACGTTTAAAGAATTTGTTCAGTTCACCTCAAACAGCCAAGGATTTGACTTGGCACGATTCAGAGAGAATAAAAGATGGCAAAATGAGACATCTGGCAGATTCAAAAACATGGAAGGAAGTTGATGCAAAATGGCCAGATTTTTCTTCAGATTGTAGAAACCTTCGGCTAGCTTTATCGTCAGATGGATTCAATCCGTTTCATACCACAAATATTGATTATTCTTGTTGGCCAGTTTTGATGACAATCTACAATCTACCACCGTGGCTTTGTATGAAGAGGAAGTATATCATGCTATGTTTGTTGATATCCGGACCCAAGGAACCCGGCAATGATATTGATGTGTTTCTTCAACCACTTATTCAAGATTTACAAAAGTTATGGAGTGGGACACATGTTTATGATGCATTCAAAAAGGAGCACTTTTTGCTTAAAGCCATTTTGTTATGGACAATAAGTGACTATCCGGCCTATGGTAACTTGTCCGGAAATGTTGTGAAAGGGTATAATGGTTGTACAATTTGTGTTGATGAAACAAAAGCAACTAGACTGGTTAATTACCGTAAGTGTGTGTTTCTCAGACATCGGAGGTGGTTGGCCCGTGATCATCCATATCGGCGGCAGAAAAAAAATTTTGATAACACCATTGAAAAAGAAACTGCTCCACTTCCATTAACCGGAGAGCAGGTGCTTCAAAGAGTACAACATTTGAACGGACATGTTTATGGTAAGACACAACGCCAGCCTCGCTTAAAGAAAGGTGATCCTCGGCCAATTTGGAAGAAAGTTTCTATATTTTTTCAGCTTGTGTATTGGAAATATTTAACCGAATTAAAAAAAGAAAATTAATTTTACTAGAAATTCAAATTACAGCAGTCATAATCTCATTTACAAATTATTTTTTTTGAACAGCAAGATGATATTGATAGATAAAAAAGCCAAAGGCTTTACAAAAGTCCTCTGCTAAGATACATACCGTACTATAGGATATTACAGCAGAGGAAAAAACCATGCAAACTAAAGAGCTACTGGAATACTAGCACCTTGGCTGAGACAACCTACTACGACTCAGTAAACAAGACACCACCTAGAAAATAAACCAAATGCCTAGAACAAGAGGACTGCAAAACATTCAAACAACACCAATATTCATTGTCTTAAAAAGACCATAAGTTTGCACAACATTTCCTCTCTGAACCTCTTAAAGAAATATAAAATACAGATTGCAGCAAACATGTCTAGAACTAGGGTTACTGCTTACTGGGTTGGGCCTGGGTCTGTGTAAAAAAATAAATATCATATGCACATATATATATATATATTATATTTTATATATTTCGGTAATTTCTATAATTTCGGTAAAAAAACCGAAATAACCGAATAACACAAAAAACATATCCGAATTAAAGCCGAATTATTTCGGTTCGGTATTCGGTTATTTCGGTTAGGTTAACCGAATGCTCAGCCCTACCCAATCCCATCTATTATTGTTTTGATACTTTATTACTTTAAGCTTTACGTGCATGGTGCATCTCCTGAGTCCGTGACTCTGTGACGGGTTGTACGTAAGTGAAGATAATGCATGCATGAATTTCCACAGTAATTCAGTAGGGTAACCTGTCAATCTATCACGCATAGGCCATTAGGCCAGGAGTGGATTATACGAATACGGCAAAATATTACTGTAGTCTTTATTTTCGTCTGGAAAAATAAACACCATACTGTCTTACAGAAATTTTAAACAGACTGACATGACCTGGTTCTCCCAGCTAAATAAGACATTAAAAAGGTTGTATTATCTTCTTTTAACTTGATTAAATTTAAATTTACCTTTTCTGTCATTTATTTTAGCTATCATCTTCTTTTACTTAAAACTAATTTAGATCTTATATATAATAAGCATAATAAGCATATAAGGGGAATATTTGGTTGGCTATACTACCGCGAAAAGAATAACCATCATCATTGGATCGATATTAAATTAAATCAACGGTTAAGATTATTTTAAGATTATATTGATTATATTATATTATAAAAGATTATATTCATTGGATAGATATTAAATTAAATCAACAGTCAAGATTATATTAAGATTATATTCTAAAAGATTATATTATATTATAATTAACTTCTAATGCGGTTTTAAAAAAACTTCTAATGCAAAAGTGATAACGGGAAAGGAGACAATATCGACTATTTTGTATGTAAAAGAACTCAACTGAAAAGCTAAAGTACAGTCAATTACTCAATTATTGCCCGGTCAAATAGTTAAAATAATCAAAAATTGCATTTGCCAAAATTCAGTTTTTTTTTACAAAAAAAATCTAAGAATACAACTCTATAAAAAACACAAATTAATTTATATACACCTTGATTTTTTTTCATATTATTTAAAAACATGTTAAATAATGTATTTGTACAAATTTCTTTTTTTAAAAAAAATATGATAACACAACCTTTTTAAAAAAACAAATTAAAGTTTTTTTAAATTAATATAAATCATCTTATTAACTTTTTCTAATAAGATATCTAAAAGGATAGGAACATCTAATACTAAATAGAAAAGGAGATATAATGTATAATCTCGAGGTTCAAATTATTATTGGGGAATGGAATTGATATATATATATATATATATATATATATATATATATATATATATATATATATATATATATATATGAGAATTAGAGAGAACATAACTAAAACTCAAAAAAAAAAAGGTTAACCAAAAAAAAACTTAAGAAATTAAAAAGACCAACTATTAACACTTCCACGTGAGAAGGATATGAAGGAACTTCGACAACAGCAGGGAACTTCCAACAAAGCAGATGAGCATTAAAAACTTGAACTTCCAGTTAGCATCCTTATTGATAATTTGTAATTTCTTTATACCGATGTTAATGCCACCTTATTTAAATTTATAATTTATTATTTTTGTAAAGGCCGGAAAATTCATAGTTTTATTTTCAATATTAATTGATTCTTTATGTAAAATAATTGCATCATAAGATTATGTGATTCATTTAGTAAAAAAGGATGATAATCATAAAATAGGACAAATTGAATAAATATATTTTACAAAAAATTAACATTTAAATAAAATAATTTATAAGTTAAATAGTGAATTCCATGCATCGCACGGATCATAGGCTAGTTAATATAAATTTACATGGTTATTTTGCAAGTATAACAAGTTATTCTAGTTTTAAATTTTACACAATTATAAAGATATATTATTACCTTATTATATATATTTAAGTAGTATAAATAAATTTATACATCACTAATATTTAGTATTAAAATTTATCACTTAGAATAATGTAATATTTAATTTGATAACATATTTTGACAAATATATACTATTTATACTAATTGCAAGACTGAGTTTGTTGTTTTTTTTATTATTACAAATTCATAACCCATCCAATGTATGGATTCTTTTTAATATTTATAATATTAAATATTAGCAAAAAGATATTATCCTCACAATATTAAATTTATAATATTTATAATATTAATTAATTTTTCACAATTTATTATTATTTAAATATTAGCAAAAAAATATTATCCTCACAATATAATTTTTATATTTAATATGTTGAGGATAGTGCATATTAGAATATAATATACTCCCTCCGTCCCTTTTTAGTTGGCACATTTACAAAAAACACACATATTAAGAAAGAATTAATTATTTAATGACTTAATTGCACTTAAATGGTCTGAACTATTTTGTTTTTGCAGTAAAATGACTCAATTATAAAAGTTGCCAGATGAATAGCCGAACTTTTTTTTAACAATTAGATGCATTACGTCATCTGACCTGGTCGATGTTAAGTTGGCAGGGGTATTAACGTAAAAAGCCAAAGATAATTATACTGATCGTCAATTACTCTACCCCATTTCTTCAATTCACCTCCAAGATGGCTTTGGCACCATCCAGTCGAAAGAATCCTCAGATGCAAACGGAGTCATATTCAGAGGGATGGAGTAATTCGATAAAAGGATGGTTAGGATTCTGAGGAGGGTGAGTCTCCCGGTTAATTAACGTATAGAGGATGGCTTTTAACCAAGTGGTGCCGGATTTAGGGGCAGTAACAAGGAATAAATAATTTTCGCGGGGTTGAAAATGTTTTTGGAAATTAACACCACCTTGCAAAGCTAAAGGAGAATACTATAATCCTTGGTATTGATATGAGTAGGTTGGAGCTAATCCTTTCACTTTGGGCAACGATGAAAGCAAGTCCTTCAACTCTTGGTTGTGGACTTTCTCCTCGAGGTCAAAAAATAGAAGTGTCTCCAAGCAGTTAAAATGAGTCCAGTAGAGGCAGATCAAGGGAAGGTCTTATTTTGATTCATATGTTTAGAGATAACAAAGAAACATCGCACACGACAGAGAATAGTAGTACTCAACAACAGAGACAGCACCACTCGAAATCATATTGAAATATTGAAACAAAGTTGTCTTTGATGTCTCTGCACAGGTAAACAATTTTGCAGTTTGATGCTTGGCTTTTTCCAAGCTTCCATCTAATACTCTTCCTCGATTGTTCACAATAATTATAAAATGAAACTAAAGATAATCTTTTCACAGATTTCTTCTTAATATTATCGAACATGCTCCTCAACCTCCCTCCATTTTGCCTGTGCATAGTTGCACGGCTTATGCTTCCTCACCGCCAACAACGATCTAACTCCACCCATCTCCTCCATTTCCGCCAGCTGCAATAACCGTCGTTCGCCGCCCAATTCCAGCACCCTTCTCCTCTTCCCGTCTTCTTCTCCGCTCCTACTCCGTCCATCGTTCACCCATTTCCACATCCGCCCGCATTCTCAGCCTCCATCAACACCGACCTACACCCTTTTATCGTTCTCCGTTCCTCTACATCTCCGAACAACACCCACCACCGAACTCCAGCCGCAGGTCGATTCACCATCAACAACACCCACCACCGAACTCCTCCCCCAATTCACAACCCACCACATCTCCTTCTCAACACCACCTGCAAACAGTACGCCAAACACCACCCATTCTCCTCCTTCCCTCGACCCACAACCCCTCTGAGCTGGACGGCGTTAATTGGGCAGGCGTTAATTGGGTGGATCCAGAGCCAGGCACAAACAGAGGTTTTGTGAATTGGAGAAATTGAACACTTTTGGAATATACATAATACATAATATTAAGACAGAAATACCCCTGCCCAAATTAACGCCGTTCAGCTCAGATGACGGAATGCATCTAATTGTTAAAAAAAATTATTCGGCTATTTATCTGGCAACTTTTATAATTGAGTCATTTTACTGCAAAATCAAAATAGTTCAGGCCATTTAAGTGCAATTAAGTCTTATTTAATTTGTTTCCATGTTTGCCCTTAATCTTAACATTAAATGATGAGTTATAAGTGTGTATATTAAATATAAAGTCAAACATTGGTATTACAAACAAAGGGTATATATGGAAAAATTGCTAAAAATATGTATCGGAACAAGAAATGTGACGACTATTTAGGGACAAATTTTTTTTGCAAATGTACCAACTAAAAAGGGACGGAGGGAATAATTATTAGTATCATTATTGTTGTTATGATTGTTATGATGATGATGATGATGATGATGATGGTTATTATTATTATTATTATTATTATTATTATTGAGTTTGGCTCTATAGAGTACTAATTATTTGGAGTATTAGAGTACTACTTCATCACCGTTGGATTAGAAAAGATCCTGTGGTCAGGATTGTTTTTTTTAATGGCAAATACGTAAATACTAAAACAATGAATCACGTTCAAAATTGGGAATATCCTCAAACTTCGGTCTGTAGCTCGACAATGGATCACGTTCAAAATTGGGAACGGATGCGATACGTCGCTTTGGTTCGACCCCTGGTGGCACTCAACCACCCTCGCCGCCACAAGCGTTACTGTACATTCTCTGATCAACTCTGGACAGTGGGTTATGCCTATTCCTTCTCCTAGGCTGCATCATCTCGACCCAGGACTGAATTCTTGGCTTCAACAGTTTGACTACCCAGCCTTCAACCTTCACAATAACGATGTTGTCTACTGGGATGATATTAATATTAAGAAGGTAAAAACCTGGAATATTTGGAACTCCATTCGGCAACAAAATTCACAGGTTTCTTGGTTTAACTTTGTCTGGCATCGTCTTAAGATCCTCAGATATGCCCACCTAGAATGGTTGTTATGCCTGGGTCGCCTTCCCACTGCACATAGACTCCTATCCTTCGGTTTAGACGTGACCCCTTTTTGCCATTTCTGCGTAGGCGGCTTCGAAACGGAGTCTCATTTATTTGTCACCTGCTCGTACAGTCAATTTATCTTAACTAAACTAGCTGGAATTTTGCAGTTATCTCTGGTTGCGTCTTCTTGGATTGGCCTCATCACAGACTGGGGATATCATCCTAACAGTATTCATAGAAACGTGGCTTTACTCATGGCGCAAATCTTTTCATATCACCTGTGGAGAGAACGTAATGCCCGCCTTCACAATAAGGGTACTTTAGGACCAAATAAGATCATCTCTGGAATCATGGTGGATTTAAAGACCAAACTTCGAAGCTCGGAATGGTTCTTAAAATGTGCAAATCTAGATTTGTATAGATGGATTTTTATTTAATCTGTACGAGGTCCTTTGTTTTGCTCTTCATCTAGTGTTAGGGCTAGTTTGTTTGTTGTTGTGTTTGTAGATGTCTCTCTCTTGGCCAAGGCTATAGAGCCAGGGTAAAATCCCTGTATTCTTTTTTCTTTATATATATATGCTTTTAGCAAAAAAAAAAAAGTCCTACAAATCATATTTTAATTAAAGTTTTTAACCTAATCTACTAACCCACCCCCCCCCAAGCACGCACGCACACACCATCCCTCATCTCTCTCTGCCTCCCGTGCTCTCTATTCCCTTTCCTTTTTCTTTTCTTAAATTCTTGAAATTCCAAGAATCAAAACCTTTGTTCCTGGTGATTCCATGGTCCAAATCGAGCGTATAAATAACCAAAATCTTTGCCTCTCCGTGTTCTATACATCCACACCATCAAATCGCGATTTGGTGAAGTTTAATTTTCAGTCAGATTATAAAGTCGATTTTTGTTGCTTGTTTCTTCATCTTGATTATATAAAAGTATAGATCGTTGTATGTAGAGGCTTATAGAATTTTTTTCATAATTTTATGCGTAGTTTTGAGGTTCATCGGAAAATTTTAAGTGACCGGATTTTATTTTGTAAGCATCAGTTGTGATTTCTGATTGTATGTATGCATGTACTAGCGTATGTATTGTGTTATATATTTTTGTTGAATTTTTCTGGGCAAGTTTGTATGTTCGCCGGATTTTGATTTCTTCGTCAGATTTTCACGATTCCGGTTCGTTTTCAATGGTGTTGGGATTGATTTTAGCTGTAGTTGTGTTAATTGTTGAGGGGTTGTATGGGTCAAAAAGAAGATGGTGTTTGGAATGTTTTTGCGTCGCCGAAATTTTTGGTTAGCTGTCGGAAAATTTTCCGGTGATCGTGTTCATATTTTCCGACCATGTTCATATTATGGAATTTTGGTTTGAAAGATCAACACCCAAATTATTCTAGGTGTGTTAGAATATGCAGGACAAAAAACCAGAATTAATATTAATATCTGAACCCCCATTGTCAAGATTCATAATAGTGCAGAACACAAACTACAGAGAAAATGTTAAAAATAATCGGGCAAAAACATGCAAAGAATGATTACAATAAATCGCAGTATTTTCCAATGCATGTGATCCGTTGATATCCATAAAACAACTGTAACCCTTTAAAAAAGGAACCACTAAACAAAACAGCAAAAAAACTTGAACTGTTGGATAAAAAAAATGAACGGTTGATAAGCAGTACTCCAATACTCCAAAAAACTGGTACTCCATGGAACTTTTGTCTATTATTATTATTATTATTATTATTATTATTATTATTATTATTACTCCCTCCGTCCCATTTTATAAGACCCTTATTCCTTTTTGGGACGTCCCATAAAGAATGAACCTACTATACTTACTATTTTTTAACACTACTTTTTACTATTACACCCACTACTTCTCTATTTTATACTTTCTTTTTATTCAATAAATACTATTACACCCACTACTTTCTCACCTAACCCATTTTTTATACACCCACTTTCACAACTAACCAATCAAATATTGTCACCTAGCAAGTCAAACTCATTTTTCTTAATCTTTGTGCAAAGTTGATAGTGTCATTGTTTATAGGACGGAGGGAGTATTATTTGTTGTGGAACAAAAACGAGGGTTTGTATGAATTAAAGATAAGGGTTGGTGAGCTTTGAGCTTTAATGGCTGTTCTTGGGTTCGAGACTAAACGGTCCTCACAAGATGCTTACGTATCTCTGTATTGCTAGAGAATCAAGCAAACGTAGTTCTGAGAATGAGGGGTCAGTATATAGGTATCGGGAGCCTAAGATTTAAATTAGGGTTGGGAGACTGGATGGATAAGTCACCGCCTTGAAGAAAGTTCTAGACTCCTACCTTGTAGGAGTAAAAGTCAGTTTCCATGTTGAATTCGGTGCCTTGGAGGCTACTTCTTGTATCTAGGAGTAATATCCTAATTTGACTCTTATTGATCACCCTCAATATTAATTACGAAATTAATATTGAATTGGGATTTTGGCCTCATTAATGGACTTCGTATTTGGACCAAACTAGGTTCATTTAATGTATTATTAAATGTGTCTTTAGGACTTACTTTTAGCCCATATTATTATTATTATTATTATTATTATTATTATTATTATTATTATTGGAATGAGATAATAAATAATTATAATATACAGCATATCATATAAGATACTTTAGTTAATGGGGTATAATTAATAAAAGTTTTGAGTATATTCTAAAAATTAAATATGTATAATATATACGAGATTATTTATCAAATTTGTTTATGAATTGCTAATGAATTTGTATACCAAACATGTTAACGAGCTCAATTATCGAATTTATTCACGAAACTATTCATGAGCTACGTTCACGAATTATGTTCATGAGCACATTAATCGAACTTGTTCGAAAGCTATCAAATCAAATTTTTCCGTGATTAAGTTCAACTTGTTTCTAAATCAATTCTTAAAATCGGGTTCAAGATCGATTCGTTTTTGAATTGAACCGAATTTGAGCTGATTTTTTTTTCAAATTAAATACCGAACCATTTACGAGTATATTGGCTAATTTACAATCCTAGCAAAGATGGCAAAAATTTCTAGTATTATTGTAATTTATTTTATTTTGAATCCTCTACCGACACATAGTCGATATATTTAGATGCTCTAGTAGTACAAAATATCTAACCTTACCCGCATTTGGAGACTTTTCACAAGAGGTTAAAATAATTGTATTGACTATGAATTGGATGTTTGTGCCCTTCAAAAGATGGCTAGAGGGAAGGCGGTAGGTCCGGATCAGATCCCCATCGAGGTGTGGCTTTGTCTTGGTGAGGTTGGATTGGAATGGCTAGCAGATCTGTTCAATGTTCTTCTCATGGGTGCTAAGATGCCAGAGGAATGGAGGCGCAGTATTGTCGTCCCTTTTTTCAAGAACAAAGGGGACGCTCAGAACTGTAGTAACTATCGGGGAATTAAACTTCTCAGTCATACTGTGAAACTTTGGGAGAGAGCGATTGAATCTCGGATTAGAAGAGAAGTGGAAATCTCAGAGAACCAATTTGGTTTTATGCCGGGGAGATCGACGACCGAGGCTATTCATCTCGTCAGACGCCTTATGGAGAAGTTCAGAGAGCGTCGCAAAGACCTGCATATGGTGTTCATTGATCTTGAGAAGGCGTATGATAGCATCCCCCGTGAGATTATTTGGAAGAGCCTCGAGGAGAGGAGAGTGCCGTCGGCGTACGTCAAGGCGATTCAAGACATGTACTCCCAAGTTAGTTCCTGCGTACGGACACCAGTTGGCGATGCTCGTTATTTCCCTGTGGAGATTGGGCTACATCAGGGGTCGGCCCTTAGTCCTCTTCTTTTTGCACTGATCCTAGATGTCATGTCGCAAGGGATTCAAGACGCCGTTCCTTGGTGTATGCTCTTCGCCGATGATATCGTGCTAGTGGCAGAATCGAGGTCGGAGGTGAATGAGAAGCTGGAGTTAGGGAGATCTACTTTGGAGCCCCAAGGATTGCGCCTGAGCAGATCTAAAATCGAATATCTCTGGTGTAACTTTAGTGGTGAGGCCAATGAGGAAGGGGTGGAGGTTAGGATTGAAGATCAAATAGTCCCTAGTACGGATAAGTTCAAGTATTTGGGTTCGATCATCCAGAAGGAAGGTGAGATTGAAGATGATGTCACTCATCGTATCAAGGCGGGGTGGCTAAGGTGGAGGGCAGCGTCAGGGGTGATGTGCGATAAGAAAGTCCCGTTAAAGTTGAAAGGAAAGTTCTATAGAGCGGCAATCCATCCGGCGATGTTATATGGTTCGGAGTGTTGGGCGGCGAAGAAGGTCCTCGAGAGCAAGATGGAAGCAGCTGAAATGAGGATGCTGCGGTGGTCCTGTGGCCGCACGATGTTAGATAGAATCCCGAATGCGATTTTCAGGAGTGCGTTGGAGGTGGCGCCTCTGGCTGCGAAAGTTAGGGAAGGGAGGTTGAGATGGTTCGGCCACGTTCGTAGGAGGCGTCCGGAAGCCCCGGTGAGGAGGGTCGAGAGTCTTTCGGTTGCTGGGGTGAGGAGGAGAGGCAGACCGAGGAGGTCGTGGGAAGAACAGCTTAGGATGGATTTGAATGCCCTTAACTTGAATGAGATCTCGACTGCGGATAGGAGCCGGATTAGAGTTGTGGATTCTCTTCTAGGGAGCGGTTCTGTGGTCGAGAGCCTTAGAATTGGTTTTTCTCTGTTAGCGCTAGCTTAGAAGCTTGGCGTTTCATCTTCATATTGGCTTCTGTTTTCTGATTGTGCAGGTGCAGGGAGCTTGGTCAGAGGAAATCTTAGATCAGGAGAGGAGTGCCCTATGCCCACGTAGGTGAGTCCCATGAGAGCTAGGCCATGGGCCCAGGTTCGGTCGATTACTTTTCTCATCCTTGCCATCCTTGAGCAGAATACACTTTGTTTTTTGGCACTCTAGGCCGGGGGTCCTCACGGAAACAGCCTCCCTACCGTAAAAAGTAGGGGCATGGTCTGCGTACATCTTACCCTCCCTAGACCCTGCTTTATGCGGGATTTACTGGGTTTGTTTGGTTTGGTCTGGTTTGGTTTTCAACAATGTGGAATGGTGGAAGGACAGTATTGCCATATTGCGGGTTTAAACCATAGTATAAACTAGTAAATTTATCCCCGTTTCGTGTGATTCATAAATTTTTATTTTAAAATATTGAAAATAGATGAATTAGTTTTCATTATTTTTAAAAATTTATTGGTCTCTTAAGAAGTTTTTAAAAAGTTGATTCAAAATAATTTACATGAATTATAAATTTGAAGATATTATCTTTATATATTTAAAATTTTCATGATCTCAAAAATATCATAAATATAAAAAGTAGCAATTATAATACAAACATAATCTTTACGATCAAAATGTTATAAATATCATATATAATAACACTTTTTAAAACCGACACCCTCGCATAGCATACAAGCTAAATAGTAGTGTAAGAATTTATTTAATTAGATTGTTAATTTATTTCGATACAATACAATGAATAACGGGTGTATAACTTTTTAATTGATTTAATCTAATGATAAATTTAGGTTTTTTTAATTTAATCGGTTTGGTCATAACCCATGTGTAATTTATTCAGGTATAAAAATAAAAAACTATTTGTATTATTTTTATTACAGGTGTTAAGCGAAGATTTATATGCTTCTAATCACTAATAATAAAGATTACTTGAGAAGTTAATGGTCGTCTATACTATAATTGTTCGAAAAAAAAAATTGGAGTGGTATTCGATAAGGAATAAAAGAGGACGCAATGTAAATAAATTTTAGTTATCATTTTACCTAAAAATAAACTTAATTATATATGTAATTAATATTTAGTATTAAAATGATAATTATAAGGCTCAAATATATTTTTATAATTTTTCAAATAAAATAAAATTACTACATATTTATTACGTCTAATTAATGACTAATTAATAGGTCATTAAGAGCTTTTTAATACAAGAAAATAATTTTATTAAAAAAATCAAAAAAAAAAGAAAATTCAAGAACAATATTTTGAATGATTCTGGTAACTTTCCGATCTCCAGGTATTATAATATATATAGATTCGGACAAACACTGATAAAAAAAATTGCTTAAAAAATTAAGGTTGTCTATCCAACCATGGTCTGAAAAAAAATTACAGCTATCTTGAATATGAAATAAAAGATTATGCAATGTAAACAATTTTAATTCGTCAATTTACCTAAGAAATTCTCTTATAATATATTTATGATGCTTATGATTTCTCATCATTAGAAATTCTCTTATAATATATTTAAGAGAGTCACTTAGTAGATGTCAAAACGGAATAATATTTAATTAAAAATAATGCTAGAGAACCTAAATTTAATTTCAAAATATTTTTTAAATTAAGAAATCCACCTCAACAGTATTAAATAAAATCATACATACTATTGCATCACCAAGAAACAATTTGTTATTCCCTAAAATATAGGTAACCAAGAAGTTGTTTTACTCCAATAGTATTTCCTATATTTGTTCCTTATAATAATTTAAGTATTATTTTGAACTTTAAAATCAAGTAATATTAAAGAAGTGAAAAAGAAGAAAAAAGTAAGATGAATGGACGGGAGCTGAGTTGGAAGGTCATAGGGGCTTTAGTTTGATCCCTCAAATTGGGTTCATCTTTCTCTCCCTTAAAAATTTTGGGGGAGGGCTCACCGATTGGAGCTTGGTTTTGAAGGTGAAATCCCTATTTTATGTACATATGGCAGATTATTGGTAAGGGTTCATGGGTTGAAGATTTGAAGGTGAAATCCCTATTTTTTGTACACGTACATGACAAATTATTTGTAAGGGCTCATGAGCTTCATAGATGCTCTTAACACCCAACTTATAAGATATGTAGCACAACACATATAATAATATTGTAATTGCGGATATATATATATCCCATGACAATTCAACGTACAAGAGGAAAATTATAGTACACTGACTACAGTATCATTCCTTAGTTTTAGGTTCGAAACTTTTAAACTAATTAATAGCACCAATGCCATATCCCATCTATAAATACAACACTGAACTGCCTTCACTTTTACCAATAATTCAATATGAAAATTGAATCATCTTTCTACCCCAATTTGTGCATGTGCATAATTTTACTTTGCATTCAAAACCTTTCTGCATCCGAAAGATGCAACAACAACGACAAGCAAGCTCTGCTCAAAATCAAGGTTGGCTTGACAAAGACTAACCTTCTAGCCTCATGGGTACCAGATAAAGACTGTTGTGACTGGAACCTAGTTAAATGTGACAAAACAAACAACCGCATAATTTCCCTCATCATTCAAGACGACCAAGGTCTAACTGGCCAAATCCCACCTCAGGTGGGAGACCTGCCTTATCTCCAAACGTTATGGTTCCTTAAACTACCCCTTCTTTTCGGAGGAATCCCAGAAGAAATTTCTACACTCAAAAACCTAAATTCCCTCCGACTCAGCAGGACCAGCCTCAGTGGCCCTGTCCCTTTATTTTTCCCGCAGCTTACAAAATTAACTTGTTTAGACTTATCCTTCAACAAACTTTTAGGTGTAATCCCTCCTCAGCTTTCTACCCTTCCAAACCTTAAAGCCCTTCACTTAGAACAGAACCAACTCACCGGTGAAATCCCGGATATCTTTGGGAATTTTGCTGGATCCCCGGACATATATCTTTCTCATAACCAGCTCACGGGCTTTGTTCCAACAACTTTTGCTAGGTCAGATCCAATTAGGATTGACTTTTCCTGGAACAGACTAGAAGGTGATATATCATTCTTTTTTGGGGCTAAGAAGCGCATGAAAATGGCAGATTTTTCACGAAACGTGCTTAATTTCAATATTTCCAGGGTGCAGGAGTTTCCACCCTCTTTGAAATACTTAGATTTGAACCATAACAACATCAGCGGAAGTCTGTCAAGTGGATTGGCCAAATTGGAGTTGCAGACATTTAACGTTAGCCATAACAATCTCTGCGGCAAGATTCCAACAGGGGGGAAACTCCAGAGTTTCGGCAGTACGGCCTATCTCCACAACACTTGCTTGTGTGGTGCTCCATTGCCAGAATGCAAGCAAAATGTGCCTTAAGATTATCTTTTGTAATGAGATATATTATGCATTTTAATCATAAAATATTTGTATTTCATATAGATAGATACTTGTCCTGTCTAGTAATATTATGTAAAAGTTGGTTCGCAAGCAAGGACCCATATTACTTTAAGTTCAAGTTGTTACTTCTTAAAATTCAAAAGTGAGAAGAATAATGAATGTTTGTTTATTAACTAATTTAAACTAAAGAGCAAATAAAGATTACGATTTAACGATAATAAAACGTAATCTAGAAACTAGGATTCTTCAATGTTATTAATGAATGTGTATCAGTTATGATATTCAAGTCTCATTCTCTTGCTAAAAATATCCCTTTAATAGTTCTATTGTTCTCTCCCAAGATACAATATAATGTTCACAACTATACATTGAAGTCACTCTCATGATCAAACAACGCAAAATTATAAATTGTTTAAGTTCAAGGAATTTTAGTTTCGTAATTCGCATATTAATCTCCCAATCAAAAATTAATTACGTTTGTTGTATCATACACTATAATCATAAATCCTCTCTCAATTCAATACAATTCCTAAAAATACAATCAAAGGTTCGAGACTCCCTTAATTGTGTTAAGTGCTCTAAAATAGATTAGTCAGGCAGAGAAATCACAATATAATTAAATAAATATAATTAAATAAACATATTAAACAATATAATTATATTCGACATTTGAAATTATTTTGGCGATACAGTGACCGAACCATCACTACTAGAATCTCGGATAAAATCGACTGCCAATTTGCGGTTGAATTTAGTTAAATTCGACTGGATCTGGTCGAATTTAGCTAAATTCGACTGCAAAATGGCAGTCGATTATAGCTTAGTGGAATTTAGCAAAAAGCAGTCGAATTTAATAAATTCGAATGGCTAAATTCGACCGCTCAAATTCGACTGGTCTAAATTCGACCGCAATTTTGAAAATTTTGAATTTGGCGCCTGAGGTACCTTCCGGTCGAATTTATAAATTCGACAGAGTCTGGTCGAATTTATTAATTCGACTGATTGCAATCAAATTTATAAGTTTGATTGGATACGGTTGAATTTAAATTTGACCGCAATTTTGAAAAAATTTGAAAATTTAAAATTTTTGAATTTGCCGCCTGAAAAAAATTGAAAATTTAAAAATTTTGAATTTACCGCCTATGCACCTTAAATTTGACTGCAACCAGTCGAATTTATAAATTTGACTGCAATCAGTCGAATTATAAATTCGACCGAGAACAATCAATTTTATTGTACCGTGTCTTGAAATTCAGCAGCTTTCTGCTGCTCTCAACTGCATTGTTTTGAATGTTCTGAATATATTTGTTGCCTTTGAAGATAGTTTGCAATAAACTAATCAACACAAATATAACATAATTCATATATAAAACTAATTCAAGAACAACAATAACTTCATATCAAATATTATAATATTTTTAAAATATATCTTTATTACAAATTCAACTCAAACTCAAGTTTCCTAATCAAATTTAAAAATATACGAATTTGCTCCTAATTTAATTGCATGGAAACATCCAAAATTATTTTTTTTGTCGGATTTGCTTCAATTGCCGGAATTGTTTTGGTTACCGGAATTTGCATGGTTGTCGGAGTTGTAGGAGTAGCCGGAGTTATTTTTGTCACCAAAATTGACATTCCACGAGTTGATTTTCTAGGTGTTAGTATGTATATATGATATATGATATATATATATATATATATATATATATATATATATATATATATATATATATATATATATATATATATATATTAAAGAAATATAGAGATTGGGTATATATATTTGTATTTGTTTGTGTCTATGTATGTATATATGTGTATATAGATGAGGGAGAGAAAGGGGAAGAAGATGAAGGGGAGGAAGATGAGGGAGAGATATATAAATGTCTGGAATGTGCTGGGATGAATACTGACCATTCACTACAAGGAAAACAGGCTCAGACAACGGTTTTTGCCCGTTGTCTAATGCCCTGTTTTCCTGTTGTCTATTGAGGCGCCGTCTGACGCCTATATCAGACAACGGTACGAAAACCGTTGTGTGAGCCTTCTTCGACAACATGCAGTATTTAAAGCACCGTTGTGTGACTACCATAAACAACAACAGTATGATTTTAACAAGCATTGTCCAAACCACATTACAACAATGGGTCCTTATTCTAGAAACCGTTGTTTGTATGCAGTTTAGACAAGAGTTTCTTATTTTACAGTTGTTGTGTGATCTCTCTTCCACAATAGGCCGTATTTAAAGAGCCGTTGTATGACTACCAGAAACAACAACAGTATGATTTTAAAAAGTATTGTCCAAAGCACATTACAACAATGGGTCCTTATTCCCGAAATCGTTGTTCTTATACAGTTTAGACAATGTATGAGTTTTATAAAGTGTCGTCTGAACTTTTTTGACACAAGTTTTTCTGTTTTAGGGTTTTCATTTGTGTGTTGTATGAGTAACTGTAATACAAGTATTTTTAATCTTATTGTTTACTTTTGTGTGTTGTCTGAGCAACTGTAACACAAGCTTCAATTAATTTTCTTGTTGTCTAAGTTCTATTTTGACAATACTTTGGTTTTTCATAGTATTGTCTACAAGTACATTAGACAAAGGTATAATTTAAATGTGCAAACTAAACAAATTACTAAATGGCATTGTCTACAACCTTTAGTAAATAACATTACTAAAATTCCAACAAAATCCAAATCCATACAACCATAACATTCATACCAACAGTTTACTGAAAATGCCGGTAACATATTCCGGCATACCATCAAAAGTACGGACATTGGGCCCCTATTTCGGAATGAACATATTCCACAAAATATAAAACTAACGGCCACCACAGTTTACTGAAAATGTTCATTGTGAAATAACAAGAAGTACTGAAACTGTTCAACGTGCATGGTTCTTCATGAAATACTTGGCCCATTCGATCCTTATCTCATTGAGGTCATCGTTGTTGTAAGCAAGGTTTCCCCTCCGCTGCCACTGAAAAGCAGGAAAACAACATTATAATTTATATACTTTCAATACAAAAAACAAGAACATTAGTCAGGGTTAAATATGTGTAATTTACCTTAGTATGAAAACTGAATTCCTTATCAGTGCAGATCTCTTTCATATACCGCATCACAAATAAGCCACAGTCCTTAGTTCCAGTTTGGAGAGGAACACCCTAATCAACACGTAAAAAAGAATTTATACATTCGTACAAGAAACTCATGAAAATCAGGAAAACCGATGATAAATGTACAAATTATTACCGCCAGATTCTCCCAAGTGATTTTCTTCACCATCAACTTCCTGGTACTTTCCTTGTAAAATTTGATCGCACTACGACAATATATTATAAATCAAATTACTATACATTTTTATTAATTGTTAAAGCAGATTAAAAATTAATTTTAAGTTCTGAGAGGTACTCACATATCAACCACCTCAATCCATTCTGCACTTGCTAATCTACGCTTCAAAGGGTCCATGTGGTAAACCACTTGTGTTTCAGGATGCACAACAGTTAGCGACCAGTGGTTCCTAGTAAATAGTGACACCGAAAAATAAGAACAATAATATTTACTTAACGTTTATAGGCTAAAACAATTATGTAGTTTCAACTGAAAATATCATCAATTATACACGAAGGGATATTGATAATTAGAGCACCAGTGCATATATCTTTGTTAATAACAAGGGCCTCTGTGACTTAAATTGAAAATAACATGATTATTAAATTAGTCTTCACACAAAAGTTATTATGTGATGATAATTATTTGTTAGGACTAATTAAGGACATATATCTTAAATATTAATACTCTAACAATGATTTACCTGATTAATTTCTCAAATTCTAGGACTAAATATTAAATGTTTTTCCTGATTAATTTCGTTAATTTTATATCAGTTTTTATTAAAAAGCATGTATTTTTATAAATAATACAAATGGTAAAAGTAAAGAAATAAGTACTCACGCGGCGTTGTATGGCACTAGAAAATAGGATCCTCGCTCTCCATTTTTGAATCTGAAAGATAATTCACGAGCCCTCTCTGTAACAGTACCACAACCATTTGCGCCAACCATCCCAGGATCAACGAAGCATATCATGCTGGACATTTTGTGTCTTTTCAAAAACATCTCCAATAAACTATATAAAAAGCAAACAATTATGGACACAATTAAAAACTAAGTTGCAGAAATAAAAACAATTATTAGAAGCGATGATCTAAATATTAAACTTAGATACTTACTTAATAAACAAGCAAATAACGGACCCTGATATTTCTCCTCCTGCGCATAAGGCATGGAAATCTGATAAAAATAGAACTTGTTTTTTGGCTGATCCGAAAGCTTCTTTGCACAGCACAAATCTGGATGTTTTGCCATCCTTCAATGCCTCCTTTGCCCAGAGCCACATATGCTTCAGCTTCGGAGGATAATCATCACCCATGTCTAACACAAAATCTGGTTTCTTCACTATATCAGCCACCTTCTTAAACTTCCTTTGGCTAGATTTCTTGACGCCCTTGAAAGAAACAATGTAGTCGATAATTCAGAACACAAACTAAAGCAGTACGAAAAGTTGGACGGTTACGTAAACAAATATAAAAACTAACCTTTTGAGATTCTTTCGATGCATTACTGCTTTTCTTTACTTCTACAATGAGGTGTCTTGGCCACTCAACAAATGTCCCCACAGCTTGTTCCACGATGGTGATCTCATCTTGGATGGGGAAAGGAATTAAGGCAGATCCTTGGACTACACGAGTAATACAGACTCGTGCATTCTCTTCTGGTAACTGCTTCCCATGAATAACTTTACACACCGTATCAACAGTTCCATAAGCAACAACATTGGTAGGGGAGTCTATGGTTAATTCCCACTCCACAGCGCACCCAGCCCCCCCAATATTCTTGTCCTCATCATTTGCCATCTCCTCAAACGCATTACTCTCAACCTGAACAATCTTATGAATCCCAGCCTCATCTTCAACCTTTTCCTCAACATTGTCAATCTTCTCTTCAATATTGTCAACCTTCTCAATATCGGCAACCTTCAACTCCAGGTCATCATCAATCTTCTCACTTGATTTTTCAGCCACCAATTTGTCAGTATCAAGATCCAGTTGCTTTTTTACACCTAGCAACTCCTGGTCATTCAAAATTGCATGTGCACCCTTGCTACAGCTTCCTTGCTGCGAGACAACATTTGGACTGTTACCGGCATCTGTAAGCTTTCCACCTAAAAGAGCTTTTATATTCTCAATGTCCGCAGCCCAAAACTCATCCCGCTCTTGAATAATTTTTTCTCTTTCTTCTTTCATAAACTTCTGGATACCATCTTGGATCCTCTCTTCAATTGTTTTTTTCTTCCTCTGCCTCGGCAGGTTAAAGTACACAGACTGCTTGACATGAGTCCCTTGGCCACGGACTCGTCCTCGATGCTCAGGTTTACCGAGCACCTTTGAGAGGACATCATCAGTGCCTTCCTCTGTCAACTCCCCTTCACTGATTCTCTGTTTCATAACCACCTAAAAATTTAACCAAAAATCAAAGGGTGACCACAAATATTTTGGTAATGTGGAAATTTAATTAAAAGATAAATGAATAACTTACAATCTCTTCAGCAATCTCTTTAACTTTAGGATCCTTATAGTTTCCATCTTTATCCTGTCGCGCACGAACCCAGGTAGCTGACCGATCTATCTCGATTTCAGGATTGCTTTGCGACTGCATGAATAACCATGTTCGAGATATCAAAATTAAGAAACATCAACCCGTTTGAATATGACTCTTGTAAAAAATCAAAGAGTGTATATTACTAACCATTTCTTGTTCAAGGTTAGCATAACCCTTGCGAGAGATGCAGTGAGGGTATTCATTCAGCTCCCTTCTCTTTTTCTGCGTAGTGTGGATCTCCTTTTTCACATAACAGATAGTTAAAAAATTAGCAACAAAGCCTAATGTAACTTGTAAGAACTTTGAAAACAAATAAAGTCAAAAACTCACACTAAACTCAATAGAGAGACGATCAGAAACAAACATATCCCAATGTGCTTTCTCGATAAATGAGTAGTCAGCTGGAGGAGACTCCAACAACTCAAGTTGATCCCGGTAAGGAAGGATGTATGCAGTTGTTAATCGAATTTTAAACTCCCTCCACTTCTGGCACGCTGACTTCAACACCATCTTCCTTGCTGTTGGCGGCACATCAAATGCCATCTACATTCATAAGAATTGTTACTTAAGTGCAAGTTAGGTGGTAGGCAACAATGTGTACTTAAGTACTAGTAAGGGCAATCAATGTTACCTGCACACAATCCCATATTTTATTCTTTCTTTCTTTCGGAACACGTATCCATGAATCATACCATACTGCGACTTTAGTTCTTGCAAGAACTCCGATGTAAGACTGCATTTCAGTTCCCGCATCACCGTAGGGCTCACCCTTTGCATTGAAAGGCACCGGGTGCTTGATGCCCAGGATCTTACGTCGTACAATCCTATGCATTGTCACAGCTCCGCGTTTCAAGAGTTTAAGTCCCTCTTTTTTCTCAGCCACTGCTTGACTCCCACGTTTCCTTTTCTTGGATATTTGATTTTGCAAATTGCTGGAAATGGCCTTCCCTTTAACAGACACAGGGGAGGAATTACTTTGAGAGGGCTGCACTGGTGTTTCGGTCATTGAGGCTGACTTGTTCTTCTTTAATGCCTTTAAAAGGGCAGAGGTACGAGAGGCAGTACGAGCAGAGTCAGATTTTGTTTTCCTTGAATCCATGATAAATCTACACACAAACAGAGAAAGAAACATAGATCTCAACCAAAGTCACATAAATCATAGTCACAAACAAAGAAACATAGTCACAAACTCAATCAAAAATCACATAAATCTCACACAAACAAAGTCAAAAACTCACTCAAATATCACATAAATCTCACATAAAGTCCAAAACTCACACAAATATCACATAAATCATACACAAAGTCCAAAATCTCACACAAAGTCCAAAACTCACACAAAAATCACAGTGACATACTATCAAACACTTGGTATGCATAAATCACTATGCATATATTATCACAAAATCTCACACAAAGTCCAAAACTCACACAAAAATCACAGTCACATATTATCAAACACTTGGTAGGCATAAATCACTATGCATGCATAACATAAAAAACACACTAATAAACACACAAACTAAAACACAGGGAAACACATGCATAACATAAAAAGATAAATCAAGCAAGAGACGAGGAGGGAGGGAGAGAGAAAGGGTGAGAGAGACAGAAAGAGGGAGGAAGAGGAGAGATCGAGAGAGAGAAAGAGAAAGAGGGGGAGTGTGTGAGTGAAAGAGGAGGGAGAGAGACTGTGTGTGTGCGAGAGAGATAGAGAGAGACTGTGTGTGCGAGAGAGACCTGTCACCGCCCGAAGATGAGAGCTCCGATTGAAAAGAGAGGGAAATGAAAATTGTGATTGAGAAATGAAAGAGGGAAAGTAAACCTAAGCAAACTTAACCAGTACTAAATTAATATTCTATTATAATATTTTTAATAATCTATTATAATATTTAAATAAAACATATATTTAGTCGGTAAAGGCACTGTCCAGGGATTAATCGGGGATGATTAATCGAATAATCGGATTATTAATCAGTGCGGTAACCCATGGAACAGGGATTAATCGTGATTAATCACCGATTTTTAGAACAAAGATTTGAGTATAATAATTTGAATTATACATATATGTATATTTTTTTAATGATAAAAAAAATGTGAAAAATTGTTATACTAACTTTTATATTGAACCAAAATGTATTAATAATAAAAATAAATAATTTGTTCAATTTAATTTAATAATATTTATTATTAAAAATTAAATTTCGTTCATATCGTTGTTATCGACTAAATCTTATAAATTTCGAATTTCGTTTTGGCCCAAAATGACGCTTTTAATTTATAAATTTTTCACTCCCGTTCCTATCCTTTGAATCTTATATTATTAATTAGTAATTAATATGTTAATTTGTTCAATATTGTGAGTGTGATTATATCGTGGTTTATAAATCGATCGATTACAAGAACTATATTATATATATATATAGCACTCTATTATTAATACGTGGTACTATTTATTTGCAAAGGAAATTATCAATCATATATCGAATAAATTTGTTATTTATATAAATGAAATATCAACCAGTCTCGTGTTCGCGATTCTTGATAAAATAAAGTTATCGAAACCCTAAACCCTAACACGTGATACGGATTTTACATTACCCATGTATTATTCGAATAAGTATAAGTAAATACGGTCAAAAATGTCTTACGTTATTATGTTTCAACTTAATAACACATTCGAAGCCGTATAAACGGTACAAATTGATTTAAATAGCTGGAAAATAAAGACAACGGTTTTGCCGTCAAAACTGTTGTGCCAAAGCACCTCAGACAAGTCTTTTTTCCAAAATACCGTTGTGTAATTCAGACAACGGAAATATTTGAAATTCTGTTGTGCAATATGCTTTCCAACAACCCTTTCCATATTTAAAAAACCTTCGTATGGATCATACAACGGTTTTTTTTAAATTTCTGTTGTGGGATTGCAGTTTGCACAAGCATTATTTTAATAGAAACCATTGTCTGAATACTATTTCGTTTTCGCCCAAAATGACGCTTTTAATTTATAAATTTTTCACTCCCGTTCCTATCCTTTGAATCTTATATTATTAATTAGTAATTAAAATGTTAATTTGTTCAATATTGTGAGTGTGATTATATCGTGGTTTATAAATCGATCGATTACAAGAACTATATTATATATATATATATATATATAGCACTCTATTATTAATACGTGGTACTATTTATTTGCAAAGGAAATTATCAATCATATATCGAATAAATTTGTTATTTATATAAATGAAATATAAACCAGTCTCGTGTTCGCGATTCTTGATAAAATAAAGTTATCGAAACCCGAAACCCTAACACGTGATACGGATTTTACATTACCCATGTATTATTCGAATAAGTATAAGTAAATACGGTCAAAAATGTCTTACGTTATTATGTTTCAACTTAATAACACACTCGAAGCCGTATAAACGGTACAAATTGATTTAAATAGCTGGAAAATAAAGACAACGGTTTTGCCGCCAAAACTGTTGTGCCAAAGCACCTCAGACAAGTCTTTTTTCCAAAATACCGTTGTGTAATTCAGACAACGGAAATATTTGAAATTCTGTTGTGCAATATGCTTTCCAACAACCCTTTCCATATTTAAAAAACCGTCGTATGGATCATACAACGGTTTTTTTTAAATTTCTGTTGTGGGATTGCAGTTTGCACAAGCATTATTTTAATAGAAACCATTGTCTGAATACTATTTCGTTTTCGCCCAAAATGACGCTTTTAATTTATAAATTTTTCACTCCCGTTCCTATCCTTTGAATATTATATTATTAATTAGTAATTAAAATGTTAATTTGTTCAATATTGTGAGTGTGATTATATCGTGGTTTATAAATCGATCGATTACAAGAACTATATTATATATATATATATATAGCACTCTATTATTAATACGTGGTACTATTTATTTGCAAAGGAAATTATCAATCATATATCAAATAAATTTGTTATTTATATAAATGAAATATCAACCAGTCTCGTGTTCTCGATTCTTGATAAAATAAAGTTATCGAAACCCTAAACCCTAACACGTGATACGGATTTTACATTACCCATGTATTATTCGAATAAGTATAAGTAAATACGGTCAAAAATGTCTTACGTTATTATGTTTCAACTTAATAACACACTCGAAGCCGTATAAACAGTACAAATTGATTTAAATAGCTGGAAAATAAAGACAACGGTTTTGCCGCCAAAACTGTTGTGCCAAAGCACCTCAGACAAGTCTTTTTTCCAAAATACCGTTGTGTAATTCAGACAACGGAAATATTTGAAATTCTGTTGTGCAATATGCTTTCCAACAACCCTTTCCATATTTAAAAAACCGTCGTATGGATCATACAACGGTTTTTTTTTAAATTTCTGTTGTGGGATTGCAGTTTGCACAAGCATTATTTTAATAGAAACCATTGTCTGAATACTATTTCGTTTTCACCCAAAATGACATTTATTAAAACATATTAATAAATCGAAGACATTAAAACATTAAAACAGAACCCCAAATCATCACTTCTCAGTATTTATGAGTGAAATCGAAGACCCAGTTTGTAGCAAAATCGAAGACCTTCTCAATTAACCTTCTCAATCCTTCGATTTAACTTCAAGGAGCTTCAATCTCAATCTCAGCAGCTCAGTTGACCTTCTCAATCCTTCAAATTAACCTCAAGGAGCTTCGATTTATTCATCTCAAACTTCGATTTATTCATCTCAAGGAATTAACTTCAAATTAACTTCAACGAATACCAATATACTTCAAGGAGCTTCGATTTATTCATCTCAAGCTTCGATTTGGTAAGTGGTGAGTTTATTCATCTTTTATTTTTGATTTTGTTAACTTCAAATTAACTTCAACGAATAACTTCAAATTAACTTCAAATTAACTTCAACGAATACCAATATACTGTGGTTCTTCAACGAATACCAACGATTTTGTATCCTCTGAGTTTTCTTAATTATTGTTAAGATCTTAACAATAATTAAGAATCGGTACTAGCTTTGCTGTTAATTATTTGCTCTGAGTTTTCTTAATTATTGTTAAGAATCGGTGCTTTATCAAAATTTGATTTATGGTTAAGATTTTGAATGCCCTAAATTTGGCAGTACAGGGCAAATTTGAATGCTCTAAATTGGATTTTATGTGCAAATTATGAGCTCTGTTAAATCAAGCAAAATCAATATCTTGATACTTAATCCAACTATTTAATATCTTGATATTAGCTCTGTTAATATCTATGATCTAGCAAGGTAAAAAGGTTAGTTCAAGTAAAAAAAAACACAGGCAGCTAGTAGACTTGTAGAGAAAGCTTTATCTGTTAAATTTTAATGCAAGTTATGCTAGTAGTTGGAATTGATAGTTAATTTGAATGCTCTATTTTAATAATTAAACTGCATTACATTCCTCCTAGGTGTGCCTTATGTAATCCATGCTTTTTTTGAATTAGATGGACAGGGATTGGTTGATGGCTGACAGAAGATCAAGAGAGTTTCAAAAAGGAGTTGAAGACTTGTTGATGTTTGCATTTGAGAACGGACATAATGAAGATAAAATTAGTTGTCCATGTATGAAATGCGCACATAGTAAATCATGGAAAGCTCGGATAGTGAGGGATCATCTTTTCCTAAATGGTATCGATAAGACCTACAAGTGTTGGATTTGGCACGGAGAAACAAATGAAGAAGGAAGTCAGCCTTCGACGGAAGGGACCGACAGTTCTCAATCTGTGCATCAGCAACCGATGAATACAGATCAGAATATTGATGGTGACGATGATATTTCCCTGGACTCAGATATATTTAACCATGTTCAATCTGAACATGAACCTCTTTATCCAGGATGCGAAGAATTTTCAAAGATGAAGGCTTTAGTAAAGTTATACAACATCAAAGCAAAATATCAAATATCTGATTGTGGCTTCTCTGAAATTCTACTTTTGGTCGAGTCTATGCTCCCGGAAGGCAACACATTACCTTCTTCATTCAGTGAAGCCAAGAAAAGCTTGCGTGTTTTAGGCATGGGGTATGAGAGAATACACGCTTGCCCTAATGATTGTCTATTATATCGTGGAGAGAGAGATGAAGATGAGACAAGGTGCCGCATTTGTCAAGCTTCTAGATGGAAGTTAAACAAAAAGGGGATGAATTGGAAGGGACTCCTGCAAAGGTTCTGTGGTATTTTCCTTTGATACCACGTTTAAAGAATTTGTTCAGTTCACCTCAAACAGCCAAGGATTTGACTTGGCACGATTCAGAGAGAATAAAAGATGGCAAAATGAGACATCTGGCAGATTCAAAAACATGGAAGGAAGTTGATGCAAAATGGCCAGATTTTTCTTCAGATTGTAGAAACCTTCGGCTAGCTTTATCGTCAGATGGATTCAATCCGTTTCATACCACAAATATTGATTATTCTTGTTGGCCAGTTTTGATGACAATCTACAATCTACCACCGTGGCTTTGTATGAAGAGGAAGTATATCATGCTATGTTTGTTGATATCCGGACCCAAGGAACCCGGCAATGATATTGATGTGTTTCTTCAACCACTTATTCAAGATTTACAAAAGTTATGGAGTGGGACACATGTTTATGATGCATTCAAAAAGGAGCACTTTTTGCTTAAAGCCATTTTGTTATGGACAATAAGTGACTATCCGGCCTATGGTAACTTGTCCGGAAATGTTGTGAAAGGGTATAATGGTTGTACAATTTGTGTTGATGAAACAAAAGCAACTAGACTGGTTAATTACCGTAAGTGTGTGTTTCTCAGACATCGGAGGTGGTTGGCCCGTGATCATCCATATCGGCGGCAGAAAAAAAATTTTGATAACACCATTGAAAAAGAAACTGCTCCACTTCCATTAACCGGAGAGCAGGTGCTTCAAAGAGTACAACATTTGAACGGACATGTTTATGGTAAGACACAACGCCAGCCTCGCTTAAAGAAAGGTGATCCTCGGCCAATTTGGAAGAAAGTTTCTATATTTTTTCAGCTTGTGTATTGGAAATATTTAACCGAATTAAAAAAAGAAAATTAATTTTACTAGAAATTCAAATTACAGCAGTCATAATCTCATTTACAAATTATTTTTTTTGAACAGCAAGATGATATTGATAGATAAAAAAGCCAAAGGCTTTACAAAAGTCCTCTGCTAAGATACATACCGTACTATAGGATATTACAGCAGAGGAAAAAACCATGCAAACTAAAGAGCTACTGGAATACTAGCACCTTGGCTGAGACAACCTACTACGACTCAGTAAACAAGACACCACCTAGAAAATAAACCAAATGCCTAGAACAAGAGGACTGCAAAACATTCAAACAACACCAATATTCATTGTCTTAAAAAGACCATAAGTTTGCACAACATTTCCTCTCTGAACCTCTTAAAGAAATATAAAATACAGATTGCAGCAAACATGTCTAGAACTAGGGTTACTGCTTACTGGGTTGGGCCTGGGTCTGTGTAAAAAAATAAATATCATATGCATATATATATATATATATTATATTTTATATATTTCGGTAATTTCTATAATTTCGGTAAAAAAACCGAAATAACCGAATAACACAAAAAACATATCCGAATTAAAGCCGAATTATTTCGGTTCGGTATTCGGTTATTTCGGTTAGGTTAACCGAATGCTCAGCCCTACCCAATCCCATCTATTATTGTTTTGATACTTTATTACTTTAAGCTTTACGTGCATGGTGCATCTCCTGAGTCCGTGACTCTGTGACGGGTTGTACGTAAGTGAAGATAATGCATGCATGAATTTCCACAGTAATTCAGTAGGGTAACCTGTCAATCTATCACGCATAGGCCATTAGGCCAGGAGTGGATTATACGAATACGGCAAAATATTACTGTAGTCTTTATTTTCGTCTGGAAAAATAAACACCATACTGTCTTACAGAAATTTTAAACAGACTGACATGACCTGGTTCTCCCAGCTAAATAAGACATTAAAAAGGTTGTATTATCTTCTTTTAACTTGATTAAATTTAAATTTACCTTTTCTGTCATTTATTTTAGCTATCATCTTCTTTTACTTAAAACTAATTTAGATCTTATATATAATAAGCATAATAAGCATATAAGGGGAATATTTGGTTGGCTATACTACCGCGAAAAGAATAACCATCATCATTGGATCGATATTAAATTAAATCAACGGTTAAGATTATTTTAAGATTATATTGATTATATTATATTATAAAAGATTATATTCATTGGATAGATATTAAATTAAATCAACAGTCAAGATTATATTAAGATTATATTCTAAAAGATTATATTATATTATAATTAACTTCTAATGCGGTTTAAAAAAAACTTCTAATGCAAAAGTGATAACGGGAAAGGAGACAATATCGACTATTTTGTATGTAAAAGAACTCAACTGAAAAGCTAAAGTACAGTCAATTACTCAATTATTGCCCGGTCAAATAGTTAAAATAATCAAAAATTGCATTTGCCAAAATTCAGTTTTTTTTTACAAAAAAAATCTAAGAATACAACTCTATAAAAAACACAAATTAATTTATATACAACTTGATTTTTTTTCATATTATTTAAAAACATGTTAAATAATGTATTTGTACAAATTTCTTTTTTTAAAAAAAATATGATAACACAACCTTTTTAAAAAAACAAATTAAAGTTTTTTTAAATTAATATAAATCATCTTATTAACTTTTTCTAATAAGATATCTAAAAGGATAGGAACATCTAATACTAAATAGAAAAGGAGATATAATGTATAATCTCGAGGTTCAAATTATTATTGGGGAATGGAATTGATATATATATATATATATATATATATATATATATATATATATATATATATATATATATATATATGAGAATTAGAGAGAACATAACTAAAACTCAAAAAAAAAAAAGGTTAACCAAAAAAAAACTTAAGAAATTAAAAAGACCAACTATTAACACTTCCACGTGAGAAGGATATAAAGGAACTTCGACAACAGCAGGGAACTTCCAACAAAGCAGATGAGCATTAAAAACTTGAACTTCCAGTTAGCATCCTTATTGATAATTTGTAATTTCTTTATACCGATGTTAATGCCACCTTATTTAAATTTATAATTTATTATTTTTGTAAAGGCCGGAAAATTCATAGTTTTATTTTCAATATTAATTGATTCTTTATGTAAAATAATTGCATCATAAGATTATGTGATTCATTTAGTAAAAAAGGATGATAATCATAAAATAGGACAAATTGAATAAATATATTTTACAAAAAATTAACATTTAAATAAAATAATTTATAAGTTAAATAGTGAATTCCATGCATCGCACGGATCATAGGCTAGTTAATATAAATTTACATGGTTATTTTGCAAGTATAACAAGTTATTCTAGTTTTAAATTTTACACAATTATAAAGATATATTATTACCTTATTATATATATTTAAGTAGTATAAATAAATTTATACATCACTAATATTTAGTATTAAAATTTATCACTTAGAATAATGTAATATTTAATTTGATAACATATTTTGACAAATATATACTATTTATACTAATTGCAAGACTGAGTTTGTTGTTTTTTTTATTATTACAAATTCATAACCCATCCAATGTATGGATTCTTTTTAATATTTATAATATTAAATATTAGCAAAAAGATATTATCCTCACAATATTAAATTTATAATATTTATAATATTAATTAATTTTTCACAATTTATTATTATTTAAATATTAGCAAAAAAATATTATCCTCACAATATAATTTTTATATTTAATATGTTGAGGATAGTGCATATTAGAATATAATATACTCCCTCCGTCCCTTTTTAGTTGGCACATTTACAAAAAACACACATATTAAGAAAGAATTAATTATTTAATGACTTAATTGCACTTAAATGGTCTGAACTATTTTGTTTTTGCAGTAAAATGACTCAATTATAAAAGTTGCCAGATGAATAGCCGAACTTTTTTTTAACAATTAGATGCATTACGTCATCTGACCTGGTCGATGTTAAGTTGGCAGGGGTATTAACGTAAAAAGCCAAAGATAATTATACTGATCGTCAATTACTCTACCCCATTTCTTCAATTCACCTCCAAGATGGCTTTGGCACCATCCAGTCGAAAGAATCCTCAGATGCAAACGGAGTCATATTCAGAGGGATGGAGTAATTCGATAAAAGGATGGTTAGGATTCTGAGGAGGGTGAGTCTCCCGGTTAATTAACGTATAGAGGATGGCTTTTAACCAAGTGGTGCCGGATTTAGGGGCAGTAACAAGGAATAAATAATTTTCGCGGGGTTGAAAATGTTTTTGGAAATTAACACCACCTTGCAAAGCTAAAGGAGAATACTATAATCCTTGGTATTGATATGAGTAGGTTGGAGCTAATCCTTTCACTTTGGGCAACGATGAAAGCAAGTCCTTCAACTCTTGGTTGTGGACTTTCTCCTCGAGGTCAAAAAATAGAAGTGTCTCCAAGCAGTTAAAATGAGTCCAGTAGAGGCAGATCAAGGGAAGGTCTTATTTTGATTCATATGTTTAGAGATAACAAAGAAACATCGCACACGACAGAGAATAGTAGTACTCAACAACAGAGACAGCACCACTCGAAATCATATTGAAATATTGAAACAAAGTTGTCTTTGATGTCTCTGCACAGGTAAACAATTTTGCAGTTTGATGCTTGGCTTTTTCCAAGCTTCCATCTAATACTCTTCCTCGATTGTTCACAATAATTGTAAAATGAAACTAAAGATAATCTTTTCACAGATTTCTTCTTAATATTATCGAACATGCTCCTCAACCTCCCTCCATTTTGCCTGTGCATAGTTGCACGGCTTATGCTTCCTCACCGCCAACAACGATCTAACTCCACCCATCTCCTCCATTTCCGCCAGCTGCAATAACCGTCGTTCGCCGCCCAATTCCAGCACCCTTCTCCTCTTCCCGTCTTCTTCTCCGCTCCTACTCCGTCCATCGTTCACCCATTTCCACATCCGCCCGCATTCTCAGCCTCCATCAACACCGACCTACACCCTTTTCTCGTTCTCCGTTCCTCTACATCTCCGAACAACACCCACCACCGAACTCCAGCCGCAGGTCGATTCACCATCAACAACACCCACCACCGAACTCCTCCCCCAATTCACAACCCACCACATCTCCTTCTCAACACCACCTGCAAACAGTACGCCAAACACCACCCATTCTCCTCCTTCCCTCGACCCACAACCCATCTGAGCTGGACGGCGTTAATTGGGCAGGCGTTAATTGGGTGGATCCAGAGCCAGGCACAAACAGAGGTTTTGTGAATTGGAGAAATTGAACACTTTTGGAATATACATAATACATAATATTAAGACAGAAATACCCCTGCCCAAATTAACGCCGTTCAGCTCAGATGACGGAATGCATCTAATTGTTAAAAAAAATTATTCGGCTATTTATCTGGCAACTTTTATAATTGAGTCATTTTACTGCAAAATCAAAATAGTTCAGGCCATTTAAGTGCAATTAAGTCTTATTTAATTTGTTTCCATGTTTGCCCTTAATCTTAACATTAAATGATGAGTTATGAGTGTGTATATTAAATATAAAGTCAAACATTGGTATTACAAACAAAGGGTATATATGGAAAAATTGCTAAAAATATGTATCGGAACAAGAAATGTGACGACTATTTAGGGACAAATTTTTTTTGCAAATGTACCAACTAAAAAGGGACGGAGGGAATAATTATTAGTATCATTATTGTTGTTATGATTGTTATGATGATGATGATGATGATGATGGTTATTATTATTATTATTATTATTATTATTATTATTATTATTGAGTTTGGCTCTATAGAGTACTAATTATTTGGAGTATTAGAGTACTACTTCATCACCGTTGGATTAGAAAAGATCCTGTGGTCAGGATTGTTTTTTTTAATGGCAAATACGTAAATACTAAAACAATGAATCACGTTCAAAATTGGGAATATCCTCAAACTTCGGTCTGTAGCTCGACAATGGATCACGTTCAAAATTGGGAACGGATGCGATACGTCGCTTTGGTTCGACCCCTGGTGGCACTCAACCACCCTCGCCGCCACAAGCGTTACTGTACATTCTCTGATCAACTCTGGACAGTGGGTTATGCCTATTCCTTCTCCTAGGCTGCATCATCTCGACCCAGGACTGAATTCTTGGCTTCAACAGTTTGACTACCCAGCCTTCAACCTTCACAATAACGATGTTGTCTACTGGGATGATATTAATATTAAGAAGGTAAAAACCTGGAATATTTGGAACTCCATTCGGCAACAAAATTCACAGGTTTCTTGGTTTAACTTTGTCTGGCATCGTCTTAAGATCCTCAGATATGCCCACCTAGAATGGTTGTTATGCCTGGGTCGCCTTCCCACTGCACATAGACTCCTATCCTTCGGTTTAGACGTGACCCCTTTTTGCCATTTCTGCGTAGGCGGCTTCGAAACGGAGTCTCATTTATTTGTCACCTGCTCGTACAGTCAATTTATCTTAACTAAACTAGCTGGAATTTTGCAGTTATCTCTGGTTGCGTCTTCTTGGATTGGCCTCATCACAGACTGGGGATATCATCCTAACAGTATTCATAGAAACGTGGCTTTACTCATGGCGCAAATCTTTTCATATCACCTGTGGAGAGAACGTAATGCCCGCCTTCACAATAAGGGTACTTTAGGACCAAATAAGATCATCTCTGGAATCATGGTGGATTTAAAGACCAAACTTCGAAGCTCGGAATGGTTCTTAAAATGTGCAAATCTAGATTTGTATAGATGGATTTTTATTTAATCTGTACGAGGTCCTTTGTTTTGCTCTTCATCTAGTGTTAGGGCTAGTTTGTTTGTTGTTGTGTTTGTAGATGTCTCTCTCTTGGCCAAGGCTATAGAGCCAGGGTAAAATCCCTGTATTCTTTTTTCTTTATATATATATGCTTTTAGCAAAAAAAAAAAAAGTCCTACAAATCATATTTTAATTAAAGTTTTTAACCTAATCTACTAACCCACCCCCCCCCCCCAAGCACGCACGCACACACCATCCCTCATCTCTCTCTGCCTCCCGTGCTCTCTATTCCCTTTCCTTTTTCTTTTCTTAAATTCTTGAAATTCCAAGAATCAAAACCTTTGTTCCTGGTGATTCCATGGTCCAAATCGAGCGTATAAATAACCAAAATCTTTGCCTCTCCGTGTTCTATACATCCACACCATCAAATCGCGATTTGGTGAAGTTTAATTTTCAGTCAGATTATAAAGTCGATTTTTGTTGCTTGTTTCTTCATCTTGATTATATAAAAGTATAGATCGTTGTATGTAGAGGCTTATAGAATTTTTTTCATAATTTTATGCGTAGTTTTGAGGTTCATCGGAAAATTTTAAGTGACCGGATTTTATTTTGTAAGCATCAGTTGTGATTTCTGATTGTATGTATGCATGTACTAGCGTATGTATTGTGTTATATATTTTTGTTGAATTTTTCTGGGCAAGTTTGTATGTTCGCCGGATTTTGATTCCTTCGTCAGATTTTCACGATTCCGGTTCGTTTTCAATGGTGTTGGGATTGATTTTAGCTGTAGTTGTGTTAATTGTTGAGGGGTTGTATGGGTCAAAAAGAAGATGGTGTTTGGAATGTTTTTGCGTCGCCGAAATTTTTGGTTAGCTGTCGGAAAATTTTCCGGTGATCGTGTTCATATTTTCCGACCATGTTCATATTATGGAATTTTGGTTTGAAAGATCAACACCCAAATTATTCTAGGTGTGTTAGAATATGCAGGACAAAAAACCAGAATTAATATTAATATCTGAACCCCCATTGTCAAGATTCATAATAGTGCAGAACACAAACTACAGAGCAAATGTTAAAAATAATCGGGCAAAAACATGCAAAGAATGATTACAATAAATCGCAGTATTTTCCAATGCATGTGATCCGTTGATATCCATAAAACAACTGTAACCCTTTAAAAAAGGAACCACTAAACAAAACAGCAAAAAAACTTGAACTGTTGGATAAAAAAAATGAACGGTTGATAAGCAGTACTCCAATACTCCAAAAAACTGGTACTCCATGGAACTTTTGTCTATTATTATTATTATTATTATTATTATTATTATTATTATTACTCCCTCCGTCCCATTTTATAAGACCCTTATTCCTTTTTGGGACGTCCCATAAAGAATGAACCTACTATACTTACTATTTTTTAACACTACTTTTTACTATTACACCCACTACTTCTCTATTTTATACTTTCTTTTTATTCAATAAATACTATTACACCCACTACTTTCTCACCTAACCCATTTTTTATACACCCACTTTCACAACTAACCAATCAAATATTGTCACCTAGCAAGTCAAACTCATTTTTCTTAATCTTTGTGCAAAGTTGATAGTGTCATTGTTTATAGGACGGAGGGAGTATTATTTGTTGTGGAACAAAAACGAGGGTTTGTATGAATTAAAGATAAGGGTTGGTGAGCTTTGAGCTTTAATGGCTGTTCTTGGGTTCGAGACTAAACGGTCCTCACAAGATGCTTACGTATCTCTGTATTGCTAGAGAATCAAGCAAACGTAGTTCTGAGAATGAGGGGTCAGTATATAGGTATCGGGAGCCTAAGATTTAAATTAGGGTTGGGAGACTGGATGGATAAGTCACCGCCTTGAAGAAAGTTCTAGACTCCTACCTTGTAGGAGTAAAAGTCAGTTTCCATGTTGAATTCGGTGCCTTGGAGGCTACTTCTTGTATCTAGGAGTAATATCCTAATTTGACTCTTATTGATCACCCTCAATATTAATTACGAAATTAATATTGAATTGGGATTTTGGCCTCATTAATGGACTTCGTATTTGGACCAAACTAGGTTCATTTAATGTATTATTAAATGTGTCTTTAGGACTTACTTTTAGCCCATATTATTATTATTATTATTATTATTATTATTATTATTATTATTGGAATGAGATAATAAATAATTATAATATACAGCATATCATATAAGATACTTTAGTTAATGGGGTATAATTAATAAAAGTTTTGAGTATATTCTAAAAATTAAATATGTATAATATATACGAGATTATTTATCAAATTTGTTTATGAATTGCTAATGAATTTGTATACCAAACATGTTAACGAGCTCAATTATCGAATTTATTCACCAAACTATTCATGAGCTACGTTCACGAATTATGTTCATGAGCACATTAATCGAACTTGTTCGAAAGCTATCAAATCAAATTTTTCCGTGATTAAGTTCAACTTGTTTCTAAATCAATTCTTAAAATCGGGTTCAAGATCGATTCGTTTTTGAATTGAACCGAATTTGAGCTGATTTTTTTTTCAAATTAAATACCGAACCATTTACGAGTATATTGGCTAATTTACAATCCTAGCAAAGATGGCAAAAATTTCTAGTATTATTGTAATTTATTTTATTTTGAATCCTCTACCGACACATAGTCGATATATTTAGATGCTCTAGTAGTACAAAATATCTAACCTTACCCGCATTTGGAGACTTTTCACAAGAGGTTAAAATAATTGTATTGACTATGAATTGGATGTTTGTGCCCTTCAAAAGATGGCTAGAGGGAAGGCGGTAGGTCCGGATCAGATCCCCATCGAGGTGTGGCTTTGTCTTGGTGAGGTTGGATTGGAATGGCTAGCAGATCTGTTCAATGTTCTTCTCATGGGTGCTAAGATGCCAGAGGAATGGAGGCGCAGTATTGTCGTCCCTTTTTTCAAGAACAAAGGGGACGCTCAGAACTGTAGTAACTATCGGGGAATTAAACTTCTCAGTCATACTGTGAAACTTTGGGAGAGAGCGATTGAATCTCGGATTAGAAGAGAAGTGGAAATCTCAGAGAACCAATTTGGTTTTATGCCGGGGAGATCGACGACCGAGGCTATTCATCTCGTCAGACGCCTTATGGAGAAGTTCAGAGAGCGTCGCAAAGACCTGCATATGGTGTTCATTGATCTTGAGAAGGCGTATGATAGCATCCCCCGTGAGATTATTTGGAAGAGCCTCGAGGAGAGGAGAGTGCCGTCGGCGTACGTCAAGGCGATTCAAGACATGTACTCCCAAGTTAGTTCCTGCGTACGGACACCAGTTGGCGATGCTCGTTATTTCCCTGTGGAGATTGGGCTACATCAGGGGTCGGCCCTTAGTCCTCTTCTTTTTGCACTGATCCTAGATGTCATGTCGCAAGGGATTCAAGACGCCGTTCCTTGGTGTATGCTCTTCGCCGATGATATCGTGCTAGTGGCAGAATCGAGGTCGGAGGTGAATGAGAAGCTGGAGTTAGGGAGATCTACTTTGGAGCCCCAAGGATTGCGCCTGAGCAGATCTAAAACCGAATATCTCTGGTGTAACTTTAGTGGTGAGGCCAATGAGGAAGGGGTGGAGGTTAGGATTGAAGATCAAATAGTCCCTAGTACGGATAAGTTCAAGTATTTGGGTTCGATCATCCAGAAGGAAGGTGAGATTGAAGATGATGTCACTCATCGTATCAAGGCGGGGTGGCTAAGGTGGAGGGCAGCGTCAGGGGTGATGTGCGATAAGAAAGTCCCGTTAAAGTTGAAAGGAAAGTTCTATAGAGCGGCAATCCATCCGGCGATGTTATATGGTTCGGAGTGTTGGGCGGCGAAGAAGGTCCTCGAGAGCAAGATGGAAGCAGCTGAAATGAGGATGCTGCGGTGGTCCTGTGGCCGCACGATGTTAGATAGAATCCCGAATGCGATTTTCAGGAGTGCGTTGGAGGTGGCGCCTCTGGCTGCGAAAGTTAGGGAAGGGAGGTTGAGATGGTTCGGCCACGTTCGTAGGAGGCGTCCGGAAGCCCCGGTGAGGAGGGTCGAGAGTCTTTCGGTTGCTGGGGTGAGGAGGAGAGGCAGACCGAGGAGGTCGTGGGAAGAACAGCTTAGGATGGATTTGAATGCCCTTAACTTGAATGAGATCTCGACTGCGGATAGGAGCCGGATTAGAGTTGTGGATTCTCTTCTAGGGAGCGGTTCTGTGGTCGAGAGCCTTAGAATTGGTTTTTCTCGGTTAGCGCTAGCTTAGAAGCTTGGCGTTTCATCTTCATATTGGCTTCTGTTTTCTGATTGTGCAGGTGCAGGGAGCTTGGTCAGAGGAAATCTTAGATCAGGAGAGGAGTGCCCTATGCCCACGTAGGTGAGTCCCATGAGAGCTAGGCCATGGGCCCAGGTTCGGTCGATTACTTTTCTCATCCTTGCCATCCTTGAGCAGAATACACTTTGTTTTTTGGCACTCTAGGCCGGGGGTCCTCACGGAAACAGCCTCCCTACCGTAAAAAGTAGGGGCATGGTCTGCGTACATCTTACCCTCCCTAGACCCTGCTTTATGCGGGATTTACTGGGTTTGTTTGGTTTGGTCTGGTTTGGTTTTCAACAATGTGGAATGGTGGAAGGACAGTATTGCCATATTGCGGGTTTAAACCATAGTATAAACTAGTAAATTTATCCCCGTTTCGTGTGATTCATAAATTTTTATTTTAAAATATTGAAAATAGATGAATTAGTTTTCATTATTTTTAAAAATTTATTGGTCTCTTAAGAAGTTTTTAAAAAGTTGATTCAAAATAATTTACATGAATTATAAATTTGAAGATATTATCTTTATATATTTAAAATTTTCATGATCTCAAAAATATCATAAATATAAAAAGTAGCAATTATAATACAAACATAATCTTTACGATCAAAATGTTATAAATATCATATATAATAACACTTTTTAAAACCGACACCCTCGCATAGCATACAAGCTAAATAGTAGTGTAAGAATTTATTTAATTAGATTGTTAATTTATTTCGATACAATACAATGAATAACGGGTGTATAACTTTTTAATTGATTTAATCTAATGATAAATTTAGGTTTTTTTAATTTAATCGGTTTGGTCATAACCCATGTGTAATTTATTCAGGTATAAAAATAAAAAACTATTTGTATTATTTTTATTACAGGTGTTAAGCGAAGATTTATATGCTTCTAATCACTAATAATAAAGATTACTTGAGAAGTTAATGGTCGTCTATACTATAATTGTTCGAAAAAAAAAATTGGAGTGGTATTCGATAAGGAATAAAAGAGGACGCAATGTAAATAAATTTTAGTTATCATTTTACCTAAAAATAAACTTAATTATATATGTAATTAATATTTAGTATTAAAATGATAATTATAAGGCTCAAATATATTTTTATAATTTTTCAAATAAAATAAAATTACTACATATTTATTACGTCTAATTAATGACTAATTAATAGGTCATTAAGAGCTTTTTAATACAAGAAAATAATTTTATTAAAAAAATCAAAAAAAAAAAGAAAATTCAAGAACAATATTTTGAATGATTCTGGTAACTTTCCGATCTCCAGGTATTATAATATATATAGATTCGGACAAACACTGATAAAAAAAATTGCTTAAAAAATTAAGGTTGTCTATCCAACCATGGTCTGAAAAAAAATTACAGCTATCTTGAATATGAAATAAAAGATTATGCAATGTAAACAATTTTAATTCGTCAATTTACCTAAGAAATTCTCTTATAATATATTTATGATGCTTATGATTTCTCATCATTAGAAATTCTCTTATAATATATTTAAGAGAGTCACTTAGTAGATGTCAAAACGGAATAATATTTAATTAAAAATAATGCTAGAGAACCTAAATTTAATTTCAAAATATTTTTTAAATTAAGAAATCCACCTCAACAGTATTAAATAAAATCATACATACTATTGCATCACCAAGAAACAATTTGTTATTCCCTAAAATATAGGTAACCAAGAAGTTGTTTTACTCCAATAGTATTTCCTATATTTGTTCCTTATAATAATTTAAGTATTATTTTGAACTTTAAAATCAAGTAATATTAAAGAAGTGAAAAAGAAGAAAAAAGTAAGATGAATGGACGGGAGCTGAGTTGGAAGGTCATAGGGGCTTTAGTTTGATCCCTCAAATTGGGTTCATCTTTCTCTCCCTTAAAAATTTTGGGGGAGGGCTCACCGATTGGAGCTTGGTTTTGAAGGTGAAATCCCTATTTTATGTACATATGGCAGATTATTGGTAAGGGTTCATGGGTTGAAGATTTGAAGGTGAAATCCCTATTTTTTGTACACGTACATGACAAATTATTTGTAAGGGCTCATGAGCTTCATAGATGCTCTTAACACCCAACTTATAAGATATGTAGCACAACACATATAATAATATTGTAATTGCGGATATATATATATCCCATGACAATTCAACGTACAAGAGGAAAATTATAGTACACTGACTACAGTATCATTCCTTAGTTTTAGGTTCGAAACTTTTAAACTAATTAATAGCACCAATGCCATATCCCATCTATAAATACAACACTGAACTGCCTTCACTTTTACCAATAATTCAATATGAAAATTGAATCATCTTTCTACCCCAATTTGTGCATGTGCATAATTTTACTTTGCATTCAAAACCTTTCTGCATCCGAAAGATGCAACAACAACGACAAGCAAGCTCTGCTCAAAATCAAGGTTGGCTTGACAAAGACTAACCTTCTAGCCTCATGGGTACCAGATAAAGACTGTTGTGACTGGAACCTAGTTAAATGTGACAAAACAAACAACCGCATAATTTCCCTCATCATTCAAGACGACCAAGGTCTAACTGGCCAAATCCCACCTCAGGTGGGAGACCTGCCTTATCTCCAAACGTTATGGTTCCTTAAACTACCCCTTCTTTTCGGAGGAATCCCAGAAGAAATTTCTACACTCAAAAACCTAAATTCCCTCCGACTCAGCAGGACCAGCCTCAGTGGCCCTGTCCCTTTATTTTTCCCGCAGCTTACAAAATTAACTTGTTTAGACTTATCCTTCAACAAACTTTTAGGTGTAATCCCTCCTCAGCTTTCTACCCTTCCAAACCTTAAAGCCCTTCACTTAGAACAGAACCAACTCACCGGTGAAATCCCGGATATCTTTGGGAATTTTGCTGGATCCCCGGACATATATCTTTCTCATAACCAGCTCACGGGCTTTGTTCCAACAACTTTTGCTAGGTCAGATCCAATTAGGATTGACTTTTCCTGGAACAGACTAGAAGGTGATATATCATTCTTTTTTGGGGCTAAGAAGCGCATGAAAATGGCAGATTTTTCACGAAACGTGCTTAATTTCAATATTTCCAGGGTGCAGGAGTTTCCACCCTCTTTGAAATACTTAGATTTGAACCATAACAACATCAGCGGAAGTCTGTCAAGTGGATTGGCCAAATTGGAGTTGCAGACATTTAACGTTAGCCATAACAATCTCTGCGGCAAGATTCCAACAGGGGGGAAACTCCAGAGTTTCGGCAGTACGGCCTATCTCCACAACACTTGCTTGTGTGGTGCTCCATTGCCAGAATGCAAGCAAAATGTGCCTTAAGATTATCTTTTGTAATGAGATATATTATGCATTTTAATCATAAAATATTTGTATTTCATATAGATAGATACTTGTCCTGTCTAGTAATATTATGTAAAAGTTGGTTCGCAAGCAAGGACCCATATTACTTTAAGTTCAAGTTGTTACTTCTTAAAATTCAAAAGTGAGAAGAATAATGAATGTTTGTTTATTAACTAATTTAAACTAAAGAGCAAATAAAGATTACGATTTAACGATAATAAAACGTAATCTAGAAACTAGGATTCTTCAATGTTATTAATGAATGTGTATCAGTTATGATATTCAAGTCTCATTCTCTTGCTAAAAATATCCCTTTAATAGTTCTATTGTTCTCTCCCAAGATACAATATAATGTTCACAACTATACATTGAAGTCACTCTCATGATCAAACAACGCAAAATTATAAATTGTTTAAGTTCAAGGAATTTTAGTTTCGTAATTCGCATATTAATCTCCCAATCAAAAATTAATTACGTTTGTTGTATCATACACTATAATCATAAATCCTCTCTCAATTCAATACAATTCCTAAAAATACAATCAAAGGTTCGAGACTCCCTTAATTGTGTTAAGTGCTCTAAAATAGATTAGTCAGGCAGAGAAATCACAATATAATTAAATAAATATAATTAAATAAACATATTAAACAATATAATTATATTCGACATTTGAAATTATTTTGGCGATACAGTGACCGAACCATCACTACTAGAATCTCGGATAAAATCGACTGCCAATTTGCGGTTGAATTTAGTTAAATTCGACTGGATCTGGTCGAATTTAGCTAAATTCGACTGCAAAATGGCAGTCGATTATAGCTTAGTGGAATTTAGCAAAAAGCAGTCGAATTTAATAAATTCGAATGGCTAAATTCGACCGCTCAAATTCGACTGGTCTAAATTCGACCGCAATTTTGAAAATTTTGAATTTGGCGCCTGAGGTACCTTCCGGTCGAATTTATAAATTCGACAGAGTCTGGTCGAATTTATTAATTCGACTGATTGCAATCAAATTTATAAGTTTGATTGGATACGGTTGAATTTAAATTTGACCGCAATTTTGAAAAAATTTGAAAATTTAAAATTTTTGAATTTGCCGCCTGAAAAAAATTGAAAATTTAAAAATTTTGAATTTACCGCCTATGCACCTTAAATTTGACTGCAACCAGTCGAATTTATAAATTTGACTGCAATCAGTCGAATTATAAATTCGACCGAGAACAATCAATTTTATTGTACCGTGTCTTGAAATTCAGCAGCTTTCTGCTGCTCTCAACTGCATTGTTTTGAATGTTCTGAATATATTTGTTGCCTTTGAAGATAGTTTGCAATAAACTAATCAACACAAATATAACATAATTCATATATAAAACTAATTCAAGAACAACAATAACTTCATATCAAATATTATAATATTTTTAAAATATATCTTTATTACAAATTCAACTCAAACTCAAGTTTCCTAATCAAATTTAAAAATATACGAATTTGCTCCTAATTTAATTGCATGGAAACATCCAAAATTATTTTTTTTGTCGGATTTGCTTCAATTGCCGGAATTGTTTTGGTTACCGGAATTTGCATGGTTATCGGAGTTGTAGGAGTAGCCGGAGTTATTTTTGTCACCAAAATTGACATTCCACGAGTTGATTTTCTAGGTGTTAGTATGTATATATGATATATGATATATATATATATATATATATATATATATTAAAGAAATATAGAGATTGGGTATATATATTTGTATTTGTTTGTGTCTATGTATGTATATATGTGTATATAGATGAGGGAGAGAAAGGGGAAGAAGATGAAGGGGAGGAAGATGAGGGAGAGATATATAAATGTCTGGAATGTGCTGGGATGAATACTGACCATTCACTACAAGGAAAACAGGCTCAGACAACGGTTTTTGCCCGTTGTCTAATGCCCTGTTTTCCTGTTGTCTATTGAGGCGCCGTCTGACGCCTATATCAGACAACGGTACGAAAACCGTTGTGTGAGCCTTCTTCGACAACATGCAGTATTTAAAGCACCGTTGTGTGACTACCATAAACAACAACAGTATGATTTTAACAAGCATTGTCCAAACCACATTACAACAATGGGTCCTTATTCTAGAAACCGTTGTTTGTATGCAGTTTAGACAAGAGTTTCTTATTTTACAGTTGTTGTGTGATCTCTCTTCCACAATAGGCCGTATTTAAAGAGCCGTTGTATGACTACCAGAAACAACAACAGTATGATTTTAAAAAGTATTGTCCAAAGCACATTACAACAATGGGTCCTTATTCCCGAAATCGTTGTTCTTATACAGTTTAGACAATGTATGAGTTTTATAAAGTGTCGTCTGAACTTTTTTGACACAAGTTTTTCTGTTTTAGGGTTTTCATTTGTGTGTTGTATGAGTAACTGTAATACAAGTATTTTTAATCTTATTGTTTACTTTTGTGTGTTGTCTGAGCAACTGTAACACAAGCTTCAATTAATTTTCTTGTTGTCTAAGTTCTATTTTGACAATACTTTGGTTTTTCATAGTATTGTCTACAAGTACATTAGACAAAGGTATAATTTAAATGTGCAAACTAAACAAATTACTAAATGGCATTGTCTACAACCTTTAGTAAATAACATTACTAAAATTCCAACAAAATCCAAATCCATACAACCATAACATTCATACCAACAGTTTACTGAAAATGCCGGTAACATATTCCGGCATACCATCAAAAGTACGGACATTGGGCCCCTATTTCGGAATGAACATATTCCACAAAATATAAAACTAACGGCCACCACAGTTTACTGAAAATGTTCATTGTGAAATAACAAGAAGTACTGAAACTGTTCAACGTGCATGGTTCTTCATGAAATACTTGGCCCATTCGATCCTTATCTCATTGAGGTCATCGTTGTTGTAAGCAAGGTTTCCCCTCCGCTGCCACTGAAAAGCAGGAAAACAACATTATAATTTATATACTTTCAATACAAAAAACAAGAACATTAGTCAGGGTTAAATATGTGTAATTTACCTTAGTATGAAAACTGAATTCCTTATCAGTGCAGATCTCTTTCATATACCGCATCACAAATAAGCCACAGTCCTTAGTTCCAGTTTGGAGAGGAACACCCTAATCAACACGTAAAAAAGAATTTATACATTCGTACAAGAAACTCATGAAAATCAGGAAAACCGATGATAAATGTACAAATTATTACCGCCAGATTCTCCCAAGTGATTTTCTTCACCATCAACTTCCTGGTACTTTCCTTGTAAAATTTGATCGCACTACGACAATATATTATAAATCAAATTACTATACATTTTTATTAATTGTTAAAGCAGATTAAAAATTAATTTTAAGTTCTGAGAGGTACTCACGTATCAACCACCTCAATCCATTCTGCACTTGCTAATCTACGCTTCAAAGGGTCCATGTGGTAAACCACTTGTGTTTCAGGATGCACAACAGTTAGCGACCAGTGGTTCCTAGTAAATAGTGACACCGAAAAATAAGAACAATAATATTTACTTAACGTTTATAGGCTAAAACAATTATGTAGTTTCAACTGAAAATATCATCAATTATACACGAAGGGATATTGATAATTAGAGCACCAGTGCATATATCTTTGTTAATAACAAGGGCCTCTGTGACTTAAATTGAAAATAACATGATTATTAAATTAGTCTTCACACAAAAGTTATTATGTGATGATAATTATTTGTTAGGACTAATTAAGGACATATATCTTAAATATTAATACTCTAACAATGATTTACCTGATTAATTTCTCAAATTCTAGGACTAAATATTAAATGTTTTTCCTGATTAATTTCGTTAATTTTATATCAGTTTTTATTAAAAAGCATGTATTTTTATAAATAATACAAATGGTAAAAGTAAAGAAATAAGTACTCACGCGGCGTTGTATGGCACTAGAAAATAGGATCCTCGCTCTCCATTTTTGAATCTGAAAGATAATTCACGAGCCCTCTCTGTAACAGTACCGCAACCATTTGCGCCAACCATCCCAGGATCAACGAAGCATATCATGCTGGACATTTTGTGTCTTTTCAAAAACATCTCCAATAAACTATATAAAAAGCAAACAATTATGGACACAATTAAAAACTAAGTTGCAGAAATAAAAACAATTATTAGAAGCGATGATCTAAATATTAAACTTAGATACTTACTTAATAAACAAGCAAATAACGGACCCTGATATTTCTCCTCCTGCGCATAAGGCATGGAAATCTGATAAAAATAGAACTTGTTTTTTGGCTGATCCGAAAGCTTCTTTGCACAGCACAAATCTGGATGTTTTGCCATCCTTCAATGCCTCCTTTGCCCAGAGCCACATATGCTTCAGCTTCGGAGGATAATCATCACCCATGTCTAACACAAAATCTGGTTTCTTCACTATATCAGCCACCTTCTTAAACTTCCTTTGGCTAGATTTCTTGACGCCCTTGAAAGAAACAATGTAGTCGATAATTCAGAACACAAACTAAAGCAGTACGAAAAGTTGGACGGTTACGTAAACAAATATAAAAACTAACCTTTTGAGATTCTTTCGATGCATTACTGCTTTTCTTTACTTCTACAATGAGGTGTCTTGGCCACTCAACAAATGTCCCCACAGCTTGTTCCACGATGGTGATCTCATCTTGGATGGGGAAAGGAATTAAGGCAGATCCTTGGACTACACGAGTAATACAGACTCGTGCATTCTCTTCTGGTAACTGCTTCCCATGAATAACTTTACACACCGTATCAACAGTTCCATAAGCAACAACATTGGTAGGGGAGTCTATGGTTAATTCCCACTCCACAGCGCACCCAGCCCCCCCAATATTCTTGTCCTCATCATTTGCCATCTCCTCAAACGCATTACTCTCAACCTGAACAATCTTATGAATCCCAGCCTCATCTTCAACCTTTTCCTCAACATTGTCAATCTTCTCTTCAATATTGTCAACCTTCTCAATATCGGCAACCTTCAACTCCAGGTCATCATCAATCTTCTCACTTGATTTTTCAGCCACCAATTTGTCAGTATCAAGATCCAGTTGCTTTTTTACACCTAGCAACTCCTGGTCATTCAAAATTGCATGTGCACCCTTGCTACAGCTTCCTTGCTACGAGACAACATTTGGACTGTTACCGGCATCTGTAAGCTTTCCACCTAAAAGAGCTTTTATATTCTCAATGTCCGCAGCCCAAAACTCATCCCGCTCTTGAATAATCTTTTCTCTTTCTTCTTTCATAAACTTCTGGATACCATCTTGGATCCTCTCTTCAATTGTTTTTTTCTTCCTCTGCCTCGGCAGGTTAAAGTACACAGACTGCTTGACATGAGTCCCTTGGCCACGGACTCGTCCTCGATGCTCAGGTTTACCGAGCACCTTTGAGAGGACATCATCAGTGCCTTCCTCTGTCAACTCCCCTTCACTGATTCTCTGTTTCATAACCACCTAAAAATTTAACCAAAAATCAAAGGGTGACCACAAATATTTTGGTAATGTGGAAATTTAATTAAAAGATAAATGAATAACTTACAATCTCTTCAGCAATCTCTTTAACTTTAGGATCCTTATAGTTTCCATCTTTATCCTGTCGCGCACGAACCCAGGTAGCTGACCGATCTATCTCGATTTCAGGATTGCTTTGCGACTGCATGAATAACCATGTTCGAGATATCAAAATTAAGAAACATCAACCCGTTTGAATATGACTCTTGTAAAAAATCAAAGAGTGTATATTACTAACCATTTCTTGTTCAAGGTTAGCATAACCCTTGCGAGAGATGCAGTGAGGGTATTCATTCAGCTCCCTTCTCTTTTTCTGCGTAGTGTGGATCTCCTTTTTCACATAACAGATAGTTAAAAAATTAGCAACAAAGCCTAATGTAACTTGTAAGAACTTTGAAAACAAATAAAGTCAAAAACTCACACTAAACTCAATAGAGAGACGATCAGAAACAAACATATCCCAATGTGCTTTCTCGATAAATGAGTAGTCAGCTGGAGGAGACTCCAACAACTCAAGTTGATCCCGGTAAAGAAGGATGTATGCAGTTGTTAATCGACTTTTAAACTCCCTCCACTTCTGGCACGCTGACTTCAACACCATCTTCCTTGCTGTTGGCGGCACATCAAATGCCATCTACATTCATAAGAATTGTTACTTAAGTGCAAGTTAGGTGGTAGGCAACAATGTGTACTTAAGTACTAGTAAGGGCAATCAATGTTACCTGCACACAATCCCATATTTTATTCTTTCTTTCTTTCGGAACACGTATCCATGAATCATACCATACTGCGACTTTAGTTCTTGCAAGAACTCCGATGTAAGACTGCATTTCAGTTCCCGCATCACCGTAGGGCTCACCCTTTGCATTGAAAGGCACCGGGTGCTTGATGCCCAGGATCTTACGTCGTACAATCCTATGCATTGTCACAGCTCCGCGTTTCAAGAGTTTAAGTCCCTCTTTTTTCTCAGCCACTGCTTGACTCCCACGTTTCCTTTTCTTGGATATTTGATTTTGCAAATTGCTGGAAATGGCCTTCCCTTTAACAGACACAGGGGAGGAATTACTTTGAGAGGGCTGCACTGGTGTTTCGGTCATTGAGGCTGACTTGTTCTTCTTTAATGCCTTTAAAAGGGCAGAGGTACGAGAGGCAGTACGAGCAGAGTCAGATTTTGTTTTCCTTGAATCCATGATAAATCTACACACAAACAGAGAAAGAAACATAAATCTCAACCAAAGTCACATAAATCATAGTCACAAACAAAGAAACATAGTCACAAACTCAATCAAAAATCACATAAATCTCACACAAACAAAGTCAAAAACTCACTCAAATATCACATAAATCTCACATAAAGTCCAAAACTCACACAAATATCACATAAATCATACACAAAGTCCAAAATCTCACACAAAGTCCAAAACTCACACAAAAATCACAGTGACATACTATCAAACACTTGGTATGCATAAATCACTATGCATATATTATCACAAAATCTCACACAAAGTCCAAAACTCACACAAAAATCACAGTCACATATTATCAAACACTTGGTAGGCATAAATCACTATGCATGCATAACATAAAAAACACACTAATAAACACACAAACTAAAACACAGGGAAACACATGCATAACATAAAAAGATAAATCAAGCAAGAGACGAGGAGGGAGGGAGAGAGAAAGGGTGAGAGAGACAGAAAGAGGGAGGAAGAGGAGAGATCGAGAGAGAGAAAGAGAAAGAGGGGGAGTGTGTGAGAGAAAGAGGAGGGAGAGAGACTGTGTGTGTGCGAGAGAGATAGAGAGAGACTGTGTGTGCGAGAGAGACCTGTCACCGCCCGAAGATGAGAGCTCCGATTGAAAAGAGAGGGAAATGAAAATTGTGATTGAGAAATGAAAGAGGGAAAGTAAACCTAAGCAAACTTAACCAGTACTAAATTAATATTCTATTATAATATTTTTAATAATCTATTATAATATTTAAATAAAACATATATTTAGTCGGTAAAGGCACTGTCCAGGGATTAATCGGGGATGATTAATCGAATAATCGGATTATTAATCAGTGCGGTAACCCATGGAACAGGGATTAATCGTGATTAATCACCGATTTTTAGAACAAAGATTTGAGTATAATAATTTGAATTATACATATATGTATATTTTTTTAATGATAAAAAAAATGTGAAAAATTGTTATACTAACTTTTATATTGAACCAAAATGTATTAATAATAAAAATAAATAATTTGTTCAATTTAATTTAATAATATTTATTATTAAAAATTAAATTTCGTTCATATCGTTGTTATCGACTAAATCTTATAAATTTCGAATTTCGTTTTGGCCCAAAATGACGCTTTTAATTTATAAATTTTTCACTCCCGTTCCTATCCTTTGAATCTTATATTATTAATTAGTAATTAATATGTTAATTTGTTCAATATTGTGAGTGTGATTATATCGTGGTTTATAAATCGATCGATTACAAGAACTATATTATATATATATATAGCACTCTATTATTAATACGTGGTACTATTTATTTGCAAAGGAAATTATCAATCATATATCGAATAAATTTGTTATTTATATAAATGAAATATCAACCAGTCTCGTGTTCGCGATTCTTGATAAAATAAAGTTATCGAAACCCTAAACCCTAACACGTGATACGGATTTTACATTACCCATGTATTATTCGAATAAGTATAAGTAAATACGGTCAAAAATGTCTTACGTTATTATGTTTCAACTTAATAACACATTCGAAGCCGTATAAACGGTACAAATTGATTTAAATAGCTGGAAAATAAAGACAACGGTTTTGCCGTCAAAACTGTTGTGCCAAAGCACCTCAGACAAGTCTTTTTTCCAAAATACCGTTGTGTAATTCAGACAACGGAAATATTTGAAATTCTGTTGTGCAATATGCTTTCCAACAACCCTTTCCATATTTAAAAAACCTTCGTATGGATCATACAACGGTTTTTTTTAAATTTCTGTTGTGGGATTGCAGTTTGCACAAGCATTATTTTAATAGAAACCATTGTCTGAATACTATTTCGTTTTCGCCCAAAATAACGCTTTTAATTTATAAATTTTTCACTCCCGTTCCTATCCTTTGAATCTTATATTATTAATTAGTAATTAAAATGTTAATTTGTTCAATATTGTGAGTGTGATTATATCGTGGTTTATAAATCGATCGATTACAAGAACTATATTATATATATATATATAGCACTCTATTATTAATACGTGGTACTATTTATTTGCAAAGGAAATTATCAATCATATATCGAATAAATTTGTTATTTATATAAATGAAATATCAACCAGTCTCGTGTTCGCGATTCTTGATAAAATAAAGTTATCGAAACCCGAAACCCTAACACGTGATACGGATTTTACATTACCCATGTATTATTCGAATAAGTATAAGTAAATACGGTCAAAAATGTCTTACGTTATTATGTTTCAACTTAATAACACACTCGAAGCCGTATAAACGTTACAAATTGATTTAAATAGCTGGAAAATAAAGACAACGGTTTTGTCGCCAAAACTGTTGTGCCAAAGCACCTCAGACAAGTCTTTTTTCCAAAATACCGTTGTGTAATTCAGACAACGGAAATATTTGAAATTCTGTTGTGCAATATGCTTTCCAACAACCCTTTCCATATTTAAAAAACCGTCGTATGGATCATACAACGGTTTTTTTAAAATTTCTGTTGTGGGATTGCAGTTTGCACAAGCATTATTTTAATAGAAACCATTGTCTGAATACTATTTCATTTTCGCCCAAAATGACGCTTTTAATTTATAAATTTTTCACTCCCGTTCCTATCCTTTGAATCTTATATTATTAATTAGTAATTAAAATGTTAATTTGTTCAATATTGTGAGTGTGATTATATCGTGGTTTATAAATCGATCGATTACAAGAACTATATTATATATATATATATATAGCACTCTATTATTAATACGTGGTACTATTTATTTGCAAAGGAAATTATCAATCATATATCGAATAAATTTGTTATTTATATAAATGAAATATCAACCAGTCTCGTGTTCGCGATTCTTGATAAAATAAAGTTATCGAAACCCTAAACCCTAACACGTGATACGGATTTTACATTACCCATGTATTATTCGAATAAGTATAAGTAAATACGTTCAAAAATGTCTTACGTTATTATGTTTCAACTTAATAACACACTCGAAGCCGTATAAACGGTACAAATTGATTTAAATAGCTGGAAAATAAAGACAACGGTTTTGCCGCCAAAACTGTTGTGCCAAATCACCTCAGACAAGTCTTTTTTCCAAAATACCGTTGTGTAATTCAGACAACGGAAATATTTGAAATTCTGTTGTGCAATATGCTTTCCAACAACCCTTTCCATATTTAAAAAAACCGTCGTATGGATCATACAACGGGTTTTTTTAAATTTCTGTTGTGGGATTGCAGTTTGCACAAGCATTATTTTAATAGAAACCATTGTCTGAATACTATTTCGTTTTCACCCAAAATGACATTTATTAAAACATATTAATAAATCGAAGACATTAAAACATTAAAACAGAACCCCAAATCATCACTTCTCAATATTTATGAGTGAAATCGAAGACCAAGTTTGTAGCAAAATCGAAGACCTTCTCAATTAACCTTCTCAATCCTTCGATTTAACTTCAAGGAGCTTCAATCTCAATCTCAATCTCAGCAGCTCAGTTGACCTTCTCAATCCTTCAAATTAACTTCAAGGAGCTTCGATTTATTCATCTCAAGCTTCGATTTATTCATCTCAAGGAATTAACTTCAAATTAACTTCAACGAATACCAATATACTTCAAGGAGCTTCGATTTATTCATCTCAAGCTTCGATTTGGTAAGTGGTGAGTTTATTCATCTTTTATTTTTGATTTTGTTAACTTCAAATTAACTTCAACGAATAACTTCAAATTAACTTCAAATTAACTTCAACGAATACCAATATACTGTGGTTCTTCAACGAATACCAACGATTTTGTATCCTCTGAGTTTTCTTAATTATTGTTAAGATCTTAACAATAATTAAGAATCGGTACTAGCTTTGCTGTTAATTATTTGCTCTGAGTTTTCTTAATTATTGTTAAGAATCGGTGCTTTATCAAAATTTGATTTATGGTTAAGATTTTGAATGCCCTAAATTTGGCAGTACAGGGCAAATTTGAATGCTCTAAATTGGATTTTATGTGCAAATTATGAGCTCTGTTAAATCAAGCAAAATCAATATCTTGATACTTAATCCAACTATTTAATATCTTGATATTAGCTCTGTTAATATCTATGATCTAGCAAGGTAAAAAGGTTAGTTCAAGTAAAAAAAACACAGGCAGCTAGTAGACTTGTAGAGAAAGCTTTATCTGTTAAATTTTAATGCAAGTTATGCTAGTAGTTGGAATTGATAGTTAATTTGAATGCTCTATTTTAATAATTAAACTGCATTACATTCCTCCTAGGTGTGCCTTATGTAATCCATGCTTTTTTTGAATTAGATGGACAGGGATTGGTTGATGGCTGACAGAAGATCAAGAGAGTTTCAAAAAGGAGTTGAAGACTTGTTGATGTTTGCATTTGAGAACGGACATAATGAAGATAAAATTAGTTGTCCATGTATGAAATGCGCACATAGTAAATCATGGAAAGCTCGGATAGTGAGGGATCATCTTTTCCTAAATGGTATCGATAAGACCTACAAGTGTTGGATTTGGCACGGAGAAACAAATGAAGAAGGAAGTCAGCCTTCGACGGAAGGGACCGACAGTTCTCAATCTGTGCATCAGCAACCGATGAATACAGATCAGAATATTGATGGTGACGATGATATTTCCCTGGACTCAGATATATTTAACCATGTTCAATCTGAACATGAACCTCTTTATCCAGGATGCGAAGAATTTTCAAAGGTGAAGGCTTTAGTAAAGTTATACAACATCAAAGCAAAATATCAAATATCTGATTGTGGCTTCTCTGAAATTCTACTTTTGGTCGAGTCTATGCTCCCGGAAGGCAACACATTACCTTCTTCATTCAGTGAAGCCAAGAAAAGCTTGCGTGTTTTAGGCATGGAGTATGAGAGAATACACGCTTGCCCTAATGATTGTCTATTATATCGTGGAGAGAGAGATGAAGATGAGACAAGGTGCCGCATTTGTCAAGCTTCTAGATGGAAGTTAAACAAAAAGGGGATGAATTGGAAGGGACTCCTGCAAAGGTTCTGTGGTATTTTCCTTTGATACCACGTTTAAAGAATTTGTTCAGTTCACCTCAAACAGCCAAGGATTTGACTTGGCACGATTCAGAGAGAATAAAAGATGGCAAAATGAGACATCTGGCAGATTCAAAAACATGGAAGGAAGTTGATGCAAAATGGCCAGATTTTTCTTCAGATTGTAGAAACCTTCGGCTAGCTTTATCGTCAGATGGATTCAATCCGTTTCATACCACAAATATTGATTATTCTTGTTGGCCAGTTTTGATGACAATCTACAATCTACCACCGTGGCTTTGTATGAAGAGGAAGTATATCATGCTATGTTTGTTGATATCCGGACCCAAGGAACCCGGCAATGATATTGATGTGTTTCTTCAACCACTTATTCAAGATTTACAAAAGTTATGGAGTGGGACACATGTTTATGATGCATTCAAAAAGGAGCACTTTTTGCTTAAAGCCATTTTGTTATGGACAATAAGTGATTATCCGGCCTATGGTAACTTGTCCGGAAATGTTGTGAAAGGGTATAATGGTTGTACAATTTGTGTTGATGAAACAAAAGCAACTAGACTGGTTAATTACCGTAAGTGTGTGTTTCTCAGACATCGGAGGTGGTTGGCCCGTGATCATCCATATCGGCGGCAGAAAAAAATTTTGATAACACCATTGAAAAAGAAACTGCTCCACTTCCATTAACCGGAGAGCAGGTGCTTCAAAGAGTACAACATTTGAACGGACATGTTTATGGTAAGACACAACGCCAGCCTCGCTTAAAGAAAGGTGATCCTCGGCCAATTTGGAAGAAAGTTTCTATTTTTTTTCAGCTTGTGTATTGGAAATATTTGCCGGTTAGGCATGTTCTCGATGTGATGCACATCGAGAAAAATATTTGTGAAGCTTTACTTGGTACCTTTCTTAATATACCAAAGAAGACCAAAGACAAAGAAACTGTTCGTCTTGACATGGCAGAAATGGGAATTCGTGTGGAGCTGCGGCCAAAAAATTCGGGAAAAAAGGAGAAGTTACCGTTAGCATCTTGGAATTTAACTCATGCTGAAAAAAAGGTTGTTTGCTCTTCCTTTCTCGGAATGAAGTTGCCTGATGGATTTTGTTCTAATATTAGGAGTCTTGTGTCAATGGAAACACTTCGACTTACTGGTTTGAAATCTCATGACTGTCATATGATTTTGCATCACCTGCTCCCCATTGCAATTCGGTCATCGCTGCAAAAACAGGTTAGGAACACTGTTATTCGGTTTTGTCTATTCTTTAAGGCCATTTGCAGTAAAGTTATTGAGGTAGATAAGTTGGAGAAAATGCAATCTCAGTTAGTAGAAACTTTATGCCAGCTTGAAAAGTACTTCCCCCCTTCCTTGTTTGATATCATGTTTCATCTTTCGGTTCATCTTGTACGAGAAGTTGAGCTTTGCGGACCAATTTTTCTTAGATGGATGTATCCTTTTGAGAGGTATATGAAGACATTTAAGGGATATATAAGGAATCGGGCTCATGCAGAAGGTTGTATTGCTGAGGCTTATATTGCGGAAGAGGGGGTTGAGTGTTTGGTGGACCACGAGGAAGCGACTATCGGGGTACCGAAAACTGGTAGGCATACAAAAGATTCTACTTACAGGCCTTTATCTGGCGCAACAATGGTAAACCCGAGCAACACTGATTTGCATGTAGCGCATTTATGTGTACTACAAAATACAACTGCCATTATGCCATATTTTCAGTAAGTCGTGAAATTATAATGTTGCAGAATTTATAGGAAGTCATTCTAATTATTTTCTACAATTGTGGGCAGTGAACACATGTCAATTTTGATGACCACCTATCCAGATCATGAAAATGATGAAATGTGGCTAAAAAACAAGCAAAATGAGACATTTCCGAAATGGTTCAAAGATAAGGTATTATGTGCATTTTCATAATATTTTTGTGCATGTTTTTAAACTGCGTTGCTCACACAAATCATTTTTCAACTAATATGTATTTTTTGGCAGATTGCTTCCGATTTGTTTGATGGTAATGAGGTACAAGATGAGATAAGGTGGATTGCAGATGGCCCCAACAAGGACGTTCCTACATACAGCGGCTACAAAATGGATGGTGTTACCTACAGTACTAAAGACCGTGATGATACACGGCAAGTTCAATGCAGCGGTGTTTGTGTAGAGGCCGATACAATGGTTGTGCAGGGCAAGGATAAAAAAATAGAGCATTTGTCACATACATTTTATGGTGTCATAACAAATATATGGGAGTTAGACTATTGTAACTTTAGGATTCCAATATTTCGTTGTAAGTGGGTAGATATGAACAAAGGAATTAAGGTCGATGACTTGGGGTACACATTGGTTAATTTGAACAGGTTGGGGTTTTTGAATGATCCATTTGTGTTAGGAAAACATGTGAAGCATGTTTGTTATATCGACGATCCTCTTGATAAGTTATGGTCCGTTGTGTTGAAGCTACCTGAAAAAAAAAATTATGAAGATGAAAACGAGGGATCCGTAGAAGTTGAACTTGAGAATGAATTCTTTGTACCCAACCTACCGGATGATGATGATGAGGACATGGCTAGTTATATTCGAGATGGTGTAGATGAGCTAATAGAACTTTTGTGATGTAAAATTTTATTCGTGTTGTTTGAATTAATTATAACTATGATCATAACTTTTGTGATGTAATAAATGGTTTATAAGCTACTGTTGTTTGGTACGTTGGCTAACTGATAAAAGTAGATTGATTATGTTGGTTTGCATTTTGTACTGTTAGCTCCATTTTCAATTTTTTTTCTGTATCCTGTAAATCAGACAACGGTTTTAAACAAGAAACCGTTGTCTGAATCAACAATAGACAATTAGCCTAAAAGAGTTGTCTGATAGCTTTAACTCAGACAACACTATAAAAAACTGTTGTTTGAACAAATGTTACACAACAGTAACAGAAAAACTGTTGTCTGATTCCAACAACAGTCCCAAAAACCGTCGTATGAATGGCGAGAGTCAGACAACTGTATTTTCTGTGTGTTGTTTGAATTAAACTCAAACAACGGATCAGAAAAACTGTTGTCTCTTTCTAACAACAGTTTTGTGTGCTCTTGTCTGAAACATTTTCAGACAATGGTTCCGGAAAACTGTTGTCTAAATATGAAATCTGTGCAACACTACATTTTAAATACCGTTGTCTGATTTCATCTAATAGACAATGGTTTTTTGCGTGTTGTAAAAACTGGGATCAGACAATACTTTTTTTTCTTGAACACGGGAACCGTTGTCTGATCTTTTCGGGCAACACTTTTTTTGCAGAGTGTTGTCTGATCAGTGTTGTCTGATAGCAGATTTGGTGTAGTGATTGGATTATTATGTTGATATGTTAATCTGGACTGTTGGATGAGTTTCACACGGATCGCTGACATGGCACTAAATTCGACTAGTTGCAGTCAAATTTATAAATTCGACTGGTTGCAGTCAAATTTATAAATTTGACTGATTGCAGTCAAATTTATAAATTCGACTGATTACAGTCAAATTTATAAATTTGACTGCGTTCGGTCGAGTTTATAAATAGTAGTGATCTACTAAGATTTAAAATCAAATTAATTTTTTATTTTCTGAAACTTTGGGAATATCATTATATTAGATATATATTGACATCCGCACGGTTGGATCGTTCAAAAATATTTTTAAAAAAATAGAAACAATAATCGGTGACAAAGCACTAGTTACGAGTCATATTGAAAATAGTAGTGATCTACTAAGATTTCCAATCAAATTAATTTTTTATTTTCTGAAACTTTGGGAATATCATTATATTAGATATATATTGACATCCGTACGGTTGGATCGTTTAAATTGTTTTTTAAAAAAATAGAAACAATAATCGGTGACAAAGCACTAGTTACGAGCCATATTGAAAATAGTATTGATCTACTAAGATTTCCAATCAAATTAATTTTTTATTTTCTGAAACTTTGGGAATATCATTATATTAGATATATATTGACATCCGTACGGTTGGATCGTTCAAAAATATTTAGCTCACACTGTTACGGTCTCTCATCATTTTTATTGAATACAATATGTTTTTTTAACTCACAATGTTACGGTCTCTCATCATTTTTATTGAATACGATATGTTATCAAAACGTACTATAAAAAAATCACTATTTTTTAAAAATGGTAAGTATTTATTAAAATTTTCCAAACTTCTTAACAAATATAAAATCAACACTATATTTACATTTTTAAAAAAAATTGTCCCAAATAGGTAAAGTAAATTATAATTTGTAGTTCATCTTATAAGGATATTGTGGTAATTTTTTCATAATTTAAGGACTAATTTTAAATTTTTTAAATAAATTTTGAATTTAATTTTCTAATTAGAATGATTGATTGCAGTCGAATTTATAAATATGACTGCTTTCGGTCGAATTTAATTTTAAATATTTTGAAAAAGTTTGGCAGAAATTTTTCTGCTTAAACTTAGTTTCACGCGGATTGCTGACCTGGCACTAAATTCGACTGGTTGCAGTCAAATTTATAAATTTGATTGAAGTCGGTCGAATTTATAGAAGGCAGTCGAATTTATAAATTTGACTGCTTCCGATCGAATTTATAAATTGACTGGTAGCAGTCAAATTTATAAATTTGACTGAAGTCGGTGGAATTTATAATAGCAGTCGAATTTTTAAATTTGACTGCTTGCGGTCGATTTTATAAATTCGACTGCCTTCAGTCGAGTTTATAAACTTACTAAAATAAGCTTAGGCGGGAAATAAATTCGACTGGTTAAATTCGACCGCACATCTAAATTCGACTGCTTAAATTCGATAGCTCTTAAAATCGACTAGTAGCAATCGAATTTAAGTCTGACCAATAATTTATTGGAATTGACCCTAAATTCAACTGGATCCGGTCGAATTTAGACCAGTCGAATTTGTGCAGTCGATTTTAGCCGAGTTTTCTTGTAGTGCATATATAGTGACAAACCAAAATTATGGATAAGACCCTCTTACGCTTATTATATATACTAAATTAAAGATAATTAAATTATCACTAAATTAAAGATAATTTTATGAGTTTCGTGTGGATTGTAAAATCATCCAAATCTGATTTATAAATTTTAAGATAGATCCCAAATAGTAAATACGAATTTTTTTAATAGTAATAAAAATTAAGTAGAATTCAATTCTAATACACCCTTTTTAGTTATATCATTTTCAGATTATAATTTTGTGCAACTTTTTCTAATTATATTTCTTTTAGATTATGATTTTCTTTTGACTACGATATAATCTTGATCGTCTATTTTTAAAGATATTTGATTTGACGATTGAGATTAATTTGGTAGTACAGTGACCAAAATTATGGATAAGATCCCCTTATGCTTATCTATCTATATACTATAAATTAGTGGATAGCCCTAACCTAAGGTTTGGTATCCATATTTAGGTTTGAACATGATTTTTTATTAATTTTGACCCACTGGATAATCCATTTTTAGGCTTGGTATCCATATTACGTTTGGGAAAGATCCAAATCCATTATTTGACCCATTGTTAATTAAAGAAAGTTTGTATACAAATTTAAACACTATTAATATAGTTTTTTTGAATATTTATGGTAAGATTATTAATGTAAATTTGAAAAAATCTTTTAATTTTGGTAAGCTTATTAATACTACATATTATCACATACTCACAGATATAGAAAATCTAAATAATTTTATCTTTGATTACATTTGTTATAATATATAAAAATAAAATTTTATTAATATTATTTCTTTCAATATTAATTTATTTGATCTTTAATATAAAGTTATTTTCATTATTTAATCGTTATTATTATGTACCATAATTATTACTCCCTCCGTACCAGTCGGTTCTTTACAGACGGCTGGGACACGGAGACCAAGTAATATAATTTAAATAATTGGTGTAATAGTGTAGTAGTTGGTGTAATAGTAATTTTATTGTTAAAATAAGTAAAGTAGTGGGTGTAATAGTGTAAAGTGTTGAAAAAGTAGAGTAAAGTAGTGAAGTAGTGGGTGTAATAGTGTAAAGTGTTGAAAAAATAGATTGAAATTGTGAATGTAATAATGTATTTTATAGTTAAAAATTATTATTTTTTGTATGTAAAGAAATGGATGGGACGTCCCAAAATAGTAACTGTAAAGAATCCGTTAGGACGGAGGGAGTATGAAATTTAACTTTAAACTACCGTGTGCGTGCGTAGGACCTCTAGTTATATATAAAGCCTTTATATATATATTAAAATTTAGTACATGTGTACATCTAAGCCTTTAATGTACATGTGTTAAAATTTAGAATTTAACGATAATATATATATTATATATATACTAATAATAATTATTTAATAATATTAAAATCAATAGATAAACATTAAAAATACGAGTAATTGTAATTCGATTTGACTCCGAAACTCGGAACTCGGATCGGACGAGGGGTTTAAAACGAGTACTCGGAATGAGTACTCGGCTGACTCGGCGATTTTTAGAACCCTGTTAATAAAGGATATAATATTGAATCCTCTGCCGACATGGTCGATTTAGATGCCCTAGTAGTAAAGATGTACAAAATATCTAACCTTGCCCGCATTTGGAGACTTTTCACAAGAGGTTTAAATCAATGTATTGACCTTGAATTGGATGTTTGTGCCATACTGCCATCTCTTCAACAATGTGGAATGGTGGAAGGATAGTACTGCCATATTGCGGGTTTAAACCATATATAGTAGTATTTAGTATTTTCGAGTAGTGGTGTTGTTCTTAGATGAATAGCTCAAGTTGTAGTTACTCATGGCTTATATAGGATAATATGTCACCTAGCTAACAAAGATAATGCATGACTATTCAACGTACAAGAGGAAAATTGTAGGACACTGACTACAGGATCATTCCTTAGTTAGGTTCGAAACTTTTAAACTAATCAATAGAACCAATGCCACAATTCCATCTATAAATACAACACGTACTGAACTGCCTTCACTTTTACCAACAACTCAAAACAATAATTCAATATGAAAATTGAATCATCTTTCTACCCCATTTTGTGCATATGCATAATTTTACTTTGCATTCCAAACCTTTCTGCAACCGAAAGATGCAACAACAACGACAAGCAAGCTCTACTCAAAATCAAGGTTGGCTTGACAAACACTAACCTTCTAGACTCATGGGTACCAGATGAAGACTGTTGTGACTGGAACCTAGTTGAATGTGACGAAACAACCAACCGCATAATTTCCCTCATCATTCAAGACGACGACGGTCTAAGTGGCCAAATCCCACCTGATGTGGGAGACCTACCTTATCTCCAAACCTTATGGTTCCTTAAACTACCCCTTCTTTTCGGAGGAATCCCAGAAGAAATTTCTGCACTCAAAAACCTAAATTCCCTCCGACTCAGCAGGACCAGCCTCAGTGGCCCTGTCCCTTTATTTTTCCCGCAGCTTACAAAATTAACTTGTTTAGACTTATCCTTCAACAAACTTTTAGGTGTAATCCCTCCTCAGCTTTCTACCCTTCCAAACCTTAAAGCCCTTCACTTAGAACAGAACCAACTCACCGGTGAAATCCCGGATATCTTTGGGAATTTTGCTGGATCCCCGGACATATATCTTTCTCATAACCAGCTCACGGGCTTTGTTCCAACAACTTTTGCTAGGTCAGATCCAATTAGGATTGACTTTTCCTGGAACAGACTAGAAGGTGATATATCATTCTTTTTTGGGGCTAATAAGCGCATGGAAATGGCAGATTTTTCACGAAACGTGCTTAATTTCAATATTTCCAGGGTGCAGGAGTTTCCACCCTCTTTGACATACTTAGATTTGAACCATAACAGCATCAGCGGAAGTCTGTCAAGTGGATTGGCCAACTTGGAGTTGCAGACATTTAACGTTAGCAATAACAATCTCTGCGGCAAGATTCCAACAGGGGGAAAACTCCAGAGTTTCGACAGTACGGCCTATCTCCACAACACTTGCTTGTGTGGTGCACCATTGCCGGAATGCACGCAAAATGTGCCTTAAGATTATCTTTTGTGATGAGATATATTATGCAATGTTATCATAAAAAAATTGTATTTCATAGATACTAGGAAGCAGGGAAACTCTTGGGTTACCCGTCGTATCCCATACGGGGATTCTTCCATAGTACTACTTTCAAATTTTGTTTGTCAAAATTTGTGTTAACTAAGTACTTTCATAAAATTAAGTATCAATGCCTATAAATAAATACAAACGTATTAATTATCATGTTCAATTTGCATAAATGAAAAGATTTTACTTATTTTCATGTTTAGGATGAACAAATTATGCATTTTATTCAGTTTGCATACAATTCTTAATTTTATCAATTGTTTATTCCCATATTTTTAAATTTGCCGAATTCACGTATCCCCATACTACACACCCCAACTCCCACACCCGTGTCCTTACCTCTTAGCCTAGATACTTGTCCTAATTAGTAAGAAATTTATCTTTATTAGAAAATAGAAAGTTTGAGGCATATTTTAGATGTGTTCTTAATGTAATTTCCAGAAACTAACTAATGGAGGTTGTTCATTAGGACTTAAACTTTCATGTTTAGATCTAAGACATTTTTCTAGTAAAATCCATAATTATATGTAGGCAAAATTGTTTACTTGAATTGATTATGTGAATTTATCCCACATCAAGTAAAATAATTAGAAAAAAACAATTTAATGTACATATATATGGAATAGGTATACTTGAGATTCAAGGATAATTCTCGGTGCCTACTTCACAAACATTTATAAATTGATTGGTTTTCTAAATTGCATTGGTTATCTAGGCGAACTGAGGTACTCAGCTCTTCTGTTCTGTTCTTCTTAGAGATATAAAGTTTTTATTAAAGCTAAGCGTTTTTTCTTTTCTTTTGTTTTACAATCTCTGATTATATCTTGTTTTACCATTGTACTTTGTTTCGTTATTTCATTAATTGCTATTCTTGTTAATTGTCATATAAATGTTCCATTATTGCATTGTTTAGTGTAAATAATATATCCAACAATCTTTTCTTATAAGATAATTGTATTCTCAAATTAAGACAGTATCCTCTAAGTATTCGTAATTATCTATTAAATTTATAAAGCATGTAGGATTTTTGCCTGTGTTTTTACCCTTCTACCCTTCAACTGTTAACCGTATTCACAGAGATTGCCATCGGTCATAAAGCCTTATACGATGTAGTAGGACACGTGCTGACTTCTGTCGAAAGATTGCATCTCTTCTAATAATACCCACGTACCTTTTTTTTCTTTCTTCAACATTAATAAAGGCAACATTCAATTAAATCTGTACTTACGGTAATCCTTTTTAATTGTCCCGGTTTAACATTAACGTGTCAGCAGGAGATGATTCCGTTCAAACATGAAACCTGTTTCTCCGGTATCATTGTTTATGGATACACCGGAAGGCCCAAGTATCGAGGCTTCCACTTTGAATTTGAATATGAGAAGAGGTTTGCTTATCCCTCTTAATTATTTAAACCCAGTTTCGTTTTAAAAGCCTACATGTTATCATCCCTCTTAATGCTGAAAATAAATACCTATAGATTTTAGGCACGAGATGTATGATTTACATATATTTATTGTCATCATAAAGATCATGAATTGATTGTATTGGTTTTGCTTTCATAGTTGCTTCATTCCTCTTTTTTATTTAATGCGTTTTAACCTCATCAATTCCTTTCAACATGAATGATATGGTTTGTGTGGCCTTCTTTGTAATGATTTAGTCTGATTGTTTGTGCAGCTTTCACCCTTACAGAATTATATTGATTATTTATGGACAGTATGGACGATCCCAGGGGTGGAGAGCCTCCAACAGAGCCTTTCCTGGGAAATGTTTGTAAGTTGTTTGTGAGACAATGATACTGAGTTTGTTTTTCAAGTTCAAGTTGTTTTTCTTTTCATGATAAACAAACTCATACTAATGCTTCACGTGTAGTTAATTATGATGTGCCAATGAAGAGAGAGTTTTTACATCCTCCCAAAGATATTAACTCCATTCATCAATTAATTGATGATTGTAAGCACACTATGTCTATTTTCATTTCTTAATTTGTTGTACAAACTGCAGTTATTACAAAACTATGTTTTCATAACAGATTATAGTCAGAAAAGTAAGCCAAACCTAGAGGAAGAAATGATAATGAACAATATTAACTCCATTCATCAATTAATTGATGATTGTAAGCACACTATGTCTATTTTCATTTCTTAATTTGTTGTACAAACTGCAGTTATTACAAACTATGTTTTCATAATAGATTATAGTCAGAAAAGTAAGCCAAACCTAGAGGAAGAAATGATAATGAACAATAGTGCGGGTGGTGGTATGTTTTTAAACATTATTGTACTCAAACATTCATGTCAACAACCCAACTTTGTATAATTAAAGGGTTCATTTATATTGTTTGAAGGATTCATGCAACATGAGGCCTGTACGTCAAACCAGATTTCACCAAAACTAATGACAACTAAGCAATTTGTCAATCCTGGCATATCTACTGAGCCTTTACTGTCTCATGTTTGTGAGTTAAAAGCATACAACTCTGTAGTTAAACATTACATGCTTATGTGTCTCCCACAATGTTATACCCTAATGTCATTTGTTTTTCATGTTTCAATAAGTCAATTTTGAGACAGGCTTCATGATAGAGCATATTCATCCACCCCAAGAAAATACATCAGACTTGCAAACGCAGCAAAAGTCTAAGCTGAATCCAAGTAAATCAAATATCAAAGGCAAAGTTACCAAATTTCCAGTCGAAATTACATCCACTACTCTCAAAGGATCAAGACTAAATTCAACCATTAGTTCGTCTGTTCCTATGTATTACAGGCAGAGTTAGTATTTGGTCTCTCTATATTACTGTTTTCGAAACAGTTTGTTCCTATGTTTTGAAACCGTAATAATCATATACATGTTACAAAAATCCAAGCAGGGAAAAAAATTGACTGCAAGGCAAAGACAACTATGATGTCAGATGCTAATAATGTACAGGAAACAAAGACAACTCCTCTGACTCCAATTAAACCAGATGGTAAGGCCTCTAACATTAACATGTTAATGTTAATTTAACTACTGAAATTAATCTAATATTTGACCAATTTTGCAGATCAGTTTGTAACCAAAAATATGCGTACCCCATTTTCCCCACTATCAACAAATACAGAGTTCAAGGCAAATACTCCAAGGTACTCCATGAAGGTTTCCTCAAAAGGAAATAACACAGCCATTTACAAAGAGAATATATCAACCCCGAATGCAAAGATAAATCCAGCCCTTCTTCCATGTTCCAACCAGAGTCAGTATTATTAATCTCTATACTTTTTTGGCTGAAAAAAGTATATTATTTATTTCTTACGTAACAGTGCCTTAAATACCTAGCTATATGTTTGTAGGTCAAAAATATGGACACAAGAGGAAGTCAAGTAACGAGAGAACATTTGCACATGATATATTCCAGATCCGCTCTGCACACCAAAACGTTACGAAGAAAAATCGAAACCTCCCTAATCCAACATCTGCTTCAACCAGTATGTTATTTAAGGCAATAAAACTTAAAATGCTTGCTAATAATTTTAATAACTATACAAGTGGTCATTTCATAAATTCTTTCAGCGCAGGAAACAATATCTCGCCGGGAATAGTGCCTCCTCCATGTACACCATGTTTCAATGATGACAATATTTGTAAGTTATCTACACTTTATATCATAATTGACAAACAAATTGTTATCAACTTTTGTGGAGTACTGTATTATATTTTTGCAATTACAATTTTTACCTTAAATGTCTATCAGCAACACAGAATTACACCAATGGGCCAAGAAATAAAGGAAAGAAGGCAATGCATTTGCCTCAAACAATGTCAAAAGGTAAACAAAAACAAGTTGTAGGCAATAAAAACCCTTAGAACGATGGTCAAGGTATGTGTTATACTATCCCCACCTTTGTACGTACATATGAGAGTAAAGTTGTTTAATATTTTTAGTAACTGTGATTTTCACCAATTTGCAGATTTTGGAAGTGATGATAGTCATGTAAACTCATATGATGGTACATCGATTTACTCTGTTCCAAATAACTTATAATTGTATAATCCATACTCCACATTTCCTAATTAAATTAGTGTTATACTTTTTAGGTTATGGTGATGACATGAATTATGAAAGTTATGAGTTCAAAAGAGACGTGGAGAATCGTGTACGTAATAAAGGGAAACAACCCATCGGCAACCCACTTCGTAAATTAGATTTCGATGAGAACAAACAGGAAGGATATACATCTAATTATGACCATGACATAGGTTAAAATTTTATACTACTTTCCTCTAATGCATTTTTAATAGATTAACTTTACAGAGCTTTTCTCTTCCTTTATTTATTACAGAATATTCTTACATTTCTGACATGCTTAGTGATCAAAGTGATGGTGAATCAGAAGAAGGTACTTCATTCAATATAAAATTTCACATGTTTAACATTAAAGGACAAATTAAATCTTAACATAATCTCAACTCATTTTTCAGATCTTGAGAATGATGACCAATATGATTCTGATGAGATGTTGACAACAGCTACAACTGGTGACACCTATATTCCGAATATTTTTATAAATCTGAAACAAATTTCTTAACAAAATTATCCAGCATATCTTGCATTATCTTGCAGGTGTAAAGGAATATGCTACACTTGGTGCTCCCACTGTCAAGTGTAGTCATTGCCAGGCTTGGATGTGGAAAGAAGAGCGTGTAAATAAAAGTGTTAGTCGCGGTGCACCTATTTTTTCTCTCTGTTATGCCAAGGGTCAGATCAAACTCCCCAAGGAAAAGGCCACTCCTTCTTACATATGGCAGCTACATAATGATAAACAAAAATCTCAGCGATTCAAGGATGGTATACGTTTGTACAATAGTCTATTTGGCTTCACTTCTACAGGTGGTAAAATTGATCATTCAATTAATAATGGTGGAGCACCATATATCTATCGCTTAAATGGACAGAACCACCATCTATTTGGTTCTCTTCTACCAGAAGATGGCGAGGACCCAAAATTCTGTCAGTTATATAATTATGATACAGAGAACGAACTGCATAATCGACTGAAATGGGTGAATGTTGCTGATGGTGACAAAGTTGATGCAGAAATTGTTCAAGAATTAACAAAAATGTTGAATGAAACAAATGAATTAGTTCAAGAATTCCGCAGTGCACGTGATCGTTTTGAGAGAGAATGTGGTATAAACTTGGAAATCAAACTAAAAGTTTCTAGGGCTGAAAGTGAGAATCATGTTGGTCCATCAGACAAAGTTGCAGCTATAATGGTCGGTGACATGGACGACACAGATGGTTCACGTGATATCATTATAGAATCATACATGAAAGGTTTAGAGAGGATATCTGACATTCATCCAAAATTGATGGCCTTACAATATCCTCTACTTTTTCCTTGGGGTTGTGATGGTTTCCATAAAAATATTCCATTTGGAAATGGGGACAAAAAATCAGAGAAGAAAAAAGACATGATTTCAATGAAGGAGTATTATTCTTATAAATTTCAAGTTCGCACTAATGAAGGTAATGCTTTCCCTTTCATGAAAGAAAATCTTTAAAGCTGGATTATATTGTTTTTTCTCAGCTTATTATTACATTTTTTCAGGAATGACCCCAAGATTGGGTGGTCGTCTTTATCAGCAGTACGTTCACTAGTACAAAACTGACCTTTTACGTCGCATTTTTTGGTCTTTTACGTCGGCTTTTTGGCGACGTATACAGAGGCGTCGTATAAAGCCACTGCCTTTTACGTCGGCTAAAAGACCGACGTATAAAGCTTAATATACGTCGGCTAAAAGACCGACGTATAAGACCTGAATATGCGACGTATATTGTCATAAAAACACCGACGTATAAGACCTAAAAGGGCGTCGTATAATGGCATAAAAATGACCGACGTATAAGACCCAAAAAGCCGTCGTATAATGACATAAAAAGGCCGACGTATATGACAAAAAAGCCGTCGTATAATGTCATAAAAAGACCGACGTATAAGACTGAAAGGGCGACGTATAATGTCATAAAGAAAGCCGACGTATAAGACTAAAAGGGCGACGTATATGACAAAAAAGCCGTCGTATAATGCCATAAAAAGACCGACGTATAAGACTGAAAGGGCGACGTATAATGTCATAAAGAAAGCCGACGTATAAGACTAAAAGGGCGACGTATATGATACTTACAACCGACGTAATATGTGATTTGAAAAATGACAGTTTTCCCCCCTGTTTATATATTTATATATATATATATATATATATATATATATATATATATATATATATATCAAAATTCCTGTTATTACAAACCAAAAAATAGTAATACTTGCAATGCAAATTTCTCACCAAAGTGACTAATTAAATTAAAATAATTATTATTACATGCTTGAAAATACATCTACAATATTTAACTTGATCCAAGTAACTATGTTATACATTTAATTCAACATACATCATGACTATCTAAATCCAAAATATAGTATCCATTTTCCGATAGCTGCAAGGTAAGATCATATCATACTCCTCCTACTCCTCCTTTCCAGCACCTACAAAAATTATGCATGTGTATGAACTTGTTAGCACAAAAGTACAAATAAAATATATTCACAAGTAAAATATTATTGAGTATTTTTTTTTAAAAACAAAAAGATTTTTTGAACTTAAAAGTCATGTACCCGATCACATATATTCGCGAGTTAAATAATCTGCCCAAATATCTCGAATTTCTTCAATTTGTTGATTTGTGTATCTTTTTCCAAGAACCTGCATGCCAAAAGAATTGTTAATTTTATCTACAAGTAATTTTTGTTTCTACTACATTCACTCCTTAACAATATATTTCATAATGGCAATGATCAAGGAGATGAAGATGAATATAGTTCGTACCTCTGCCCACTTAACTTTAGGATCTTTACGAGATAACATGACTATGTCATACATATATCTCATCACAAAATAACCACATTCTGTGCCTCCTTTTTGTTGAGGACACTACAAAACAAACTCAAAATATTTAAAATCGAGATAAAACAGAAAAGAACTTTCAAGACAAACAAATAAGTATAGTACCTGAACAACCTCATGGTACCAAAGTAAGTTATTCTGATTATTTTTCCTACCACCAAATTTAGTATATACTTTATATGCCCTGCATGTTATAGAGGAATAAAAAAATAAATATATAAAAAAGTTTTGAACTACTTAAAAAGTAAATTAAGGAGCCTTTCAAGATTTAAATTTTTTCATAGCTTACGTTTCCCAAGGAGCCTTCACGTGAATGTGTCGTTTTTGTTTTAGTGGATCAAACACGTATACAGCACTTTCATCAACACAAAACATAAGCAACATCCAGTGCTTACTGCAATTCAAACATGCTTAAAATTAAAAGTGTAGTTGTGTGTCTTCATTCAATCATAGAACTTAACAAATACTTATGTACCTTTGAATGTACGGTGCTAGGATAAAACGTTTTTCCTTGGCATCTTTCATTACCTCAGACATGTATCTAGATGTATCATCATGATGCTTAGATGCCGATGTTAATACAGATGGACACAGGAATGCAAATGAATTATCTTCCAAATCCTTGCACAATTTATGAATGTACCTTTAATGTGATATGGATTCTGCATTGTTAGTTGTTATGCACAATAAATATATAATTATATCTTTAAAAAAATTGAGCAAGAAATTTCAGTCTTACATCATAAAAATCTGCAGAACCGGTATATTAAGGCAACTTAACCTCAAAAACTCATTGATATCTCCCGGGGTGACGTATATAGGAACTTCAGCACTTTGAAACTTAAACAACTCCAAATCTTTAGCAACGGTAGTAGAAGAATCAGGAGGACTATTATCAACCAAGAAACGTAAAGTTCGGCATTTTTCACTTAATTTGTCATCATTGTGCAAAGATTGATTCTTGAGAATAGGTGTTGTTGACTCTTTACTAACAACCTTGTTTAGTTTCCGTTGAGCTATCTTAACGCCTTTTTTCTTCTCAGGTTCCTAATTACAAACAAATTATGTTAAAACCAGATTTTTTTTCTAATTATCTCTCCATTCATATTAGTAGAAATTTGAGCAGACATTAATGCATGTTCGGGTGTGTAATGTATAGCATTAACTAAATGAATGAATTTAAATAGCAATAAAATTACCTGCCCCAAGATGACCAGATCCTTTGGCCACTCAACAAAGCTACCAACTGCATTGCCTACTGTTTCATGTTCACCACAGGGCACCGGAAGGGGGGCAAGTTGAAATTCAACTTCAACTTCATCCACACATACTTTCACATTACTTGGCGCAATTGGTTTGCCATGAATAAAATTTTCTCCCTCGCTATGTAATGGAAAAACTTGCCCTCTTGCTATAACAACCCTTCCTTTGTCGGGATGTTGAATGCATAGACGACACAAGGTTGCAATCTGCATTGATAAAAGTAAAACTGAGATAGATGGTCGGATATCTTACTGAAATATATTTCCATCATGCTAACCTGCTTTTTCAAGTTTTACAGTCTATAATCATTAGTGTTGTGAGATCCTGTCGACAATAAGCTTCAGTTGTATAATAGATATTTTCATGACAAGTATTGCACAACAAATTCCCCATAATCCCAGATCTCAGAACCAGGTCAATCTTATATTCGGTTGAACATGTACAACTATCTCAAGTGATCAAACTCAATCCTACAATTTTGAAAGCAATGCATTACTGAATGAAAGAGTCACAGATGCTATCATGTTCCAACTTAAAGGACAAGCATAAAAACCTCCAAAGCAACCAATTTTCGAACACAATGCCAAAAGCTTATCCCAAAACTTACTTTACTAGCTGGACTTCTGAGTACATCTCATATGGTAGTATTGTTTTCTCAAAATTAATCATTTTGATGCTACTTTGCCCTTGACACTTGAAAAACAGAGGGTTAGACCTTAATAATCTAGGCATCTAGCTCAAATTTAGAAGAAAACAATAGTAAAATTTTTTACTAAGACCTTGTAGCTGTCTCAACTGGATAATAAGAAATGTCAATGATTTTATTAAGGTTGAAGATAACTACAGCAGTAACCTGTCTCATATAATTTTTTTACAGTAACTCCTCGCTTTCATTGATATGTGCTACATTTAGGACTATGATAATTAACAGGGAATGGTGACTATGGTTCTACGTATTATTAACACCAGGACTTACTGCTTTAAGTGCCTAATCTCAATTAATTAGGTTTTTGAAACGACATGATAATTATTCGGATAATTAACAGGGAATGGTGACTATGGTTCTAGTTGTCTCCAACCTCAGCCCCATCCTCCAGGACAAAAATAATGTACAATACTCCTAGCTATGTAAATTATGTGTGATAGAAATTCTTTTATTTTATATATAGTAATAGGGATGGCAGCGAAAAACGTAAGTTCCAGCTTGATCTAAGAAACTACCTTGATATCTGGAAAAATTTCTGGCTGGTCCACCGATTGACAACTACTTCGAACCAATTCATTTGATGGTGTACCTTTCTCTTTATTCCCCAAATTAGCTGGAAGTGGCAAACCCAACTGCTTTAAATGATCAAATATCCCTTAAAGCTGGACTTTCATCATTTCTTGGCACTCCTCCCTCACTTTCTTGGTAATTTCTTGTTTGATTGTATCTATTTCATCCATAGAAACGACCCCACTTTTATTGCTTTTTTCTGATCCAAATACATTCTTGATTTTTGCTCTTCCTCCAACTCCTCTAACGCGTCCGCCATGCTCCTTATTCCCAAGTGCACGAGTCAGTACGTCATCGTGACCACATGGGGTCCATAACCCATCAGAAACTTGCCCTTCCAATTCTCCCTGCACATTTATAGAATAAGTGAGTACATGTTGGACAATTTTAAGTACCTACCAAACCTAAGTTACTTATAAAAAGTACCTGATTGGGTGGCCATTTATAGAATAAGTGAGTACATGTTGGCCATTTGATTAATGTAATGTAAGAATATGGGGTTTTGTATTTTTAGGAAAGGACCTGATTGGGGTTGCCCAAACTGGGTCTGGTAAGATCGGAGCTTTTGTAATTCCCATCCTTCAATCTCTTCTAGAAAATCCACAAGCCTTCTACGCCTGTGTACTTTCACCAACCAGGTATGTTTTTTTAATTGTTTAATTTAATCTCTTGCTCTCTAAATATTGTGCCTTCAATCCAGGGAACTTGCGATCCAGATTGCTCAGCAGTTTGAAGCATTAGGATCCGGTATTGGTGTAAAGTGCACTGTGGTGAGTCTTGTTTTAATCGATTGTGTTTATGTATAATCTTCAGGAAGCGTTTGTTTTTTGGCCATTTATTATATGCCGAGTAATCGGCAATATCAGTGATATTTAGGTAATGTGTGAATCTGTCATCCTCTTTAGCTAGCTTTCATAAAAAAAGGGAACTTTTTATTAATTTCAATTAATTATTAATTTTTTTTAACTAAATATTGTAAAATTATAAAAAGAACTATGTTATTTGCATAACTAAGTATCAGATTATAGAGAAGAAGACAAAAAGGTAAAAACATATCAAAGTATTGAGTGTTTAAGAACAGGGATATTTTCAGGTGACACTAGAACTGTTCTGTTCCTAAATGTATATATATTGACTACAAATACTATTAGTAGATCCATGGCCGGTAAAAGTGACTTTGATTGCCCTTGGATGCATGCTTGCTATCTCTCTACCAAAGTGGCGCGGCTTACATTGTTTTCGTGGTATTTTGCTTTTAAACCGTGTCTCTATCTAAAATGTAATTCATTACAATATTAAATTTATGTTCGTTCAGATTGTTAAAGGTATTCCAAATGCGACAGCAGCTCAGATTGATGTGATGGATATCGAAAGTCTCAGCAACTATGTGTCACAGGTAGAGTTTTTAGAATCACTTCTATTATTCCACCTTTAACTAGTTTTAACAGAAGTTAATAACCTAACTACCTAAGTTCAAATCATCTACATGGAAAAGTGACAACAATCAGGAATAACCTTTGAATTAGTAATGCTTCATTCGGCAATATGAAATATGTTACAAGAGTTTTATAGCTGATTGAGTATTCTTATTCTATTATAGGTATCAAGTTTACATCCTTTCTCTTCCCTTAAAATATCTGTATAAATTTAGACATGACATTATAGTTCCAAGTCCGAGAGGGAAATAAAATCAGGCGGCATGTCATTGCTTTAAGAGATATGTTTTTTTTCAATCACTATCAAATAAGTAAATAAATAATCACTATTTTTGAAGCTAGTTTAGAATATCTGATCTTGATTTTTTTTTGCTAATAATGTTATATAATATCTTTAGAAGGTTATATCAAAAGATTGAACTCTTTTTCAATAGTATGTGCTTCATTTCTGATGGTTATCTATCTCTTGATATCTATTACATAGATGCCAAATTATTGTTCCATGCTCAATCAAGATGTTTTAGTTCACGATCTAAATTGCTAATGCAATTTTTGGCCTTACACAGGTTGACGTCGTCATCAGTTTACTGCCTCCTACTTTTCACTGTACAATAGCGAGGGCATGCATCAAGGTATATTTAATGCCACTAAAGATCTTAGTGATACAATGATCAAGTAAACTCATCCGCAGGGAAATCATTTTCATGAGATCACAAACCTAATTACGAGATTAAGCAATCTGATGAAGTGATCTAACATCTAAGGTTTTCTTACTCTAATGCACTATATAAAATTGGTAGCAAAACCAGAAGTGAAATTATAGTATGGCAATATCTGTGATGCCAATTTCCTTAAAATCTTTATTACCAGATTAACAGGTGATTGTGGCAGCAGGGAAGATGACATGATTTGCGATAGCAGCACGTTAATATCTTTTGCATTTTCAGAATATATATACAGTTAATATCATATATCTACAGTTAACTAGACTCCAATTAATGTATATATATTGTTTGTTTGCCTGTTTTCCAACCAAGTGTGCACATAGATCACAAAAAGGAAGCAAAATTTTAAGATTATATAGTTAAAAACTAATCACAGCACCAGCCTTAAGCATCAGCCAGAGTTTTTATGAGTTAGGTATGAGTACACTAGTTGCTACTCAACCTAAACAGATGAGAATTATTTGAAACTTTTTATGAGTACAGATATACTCATATTTAATGATTTATTTATTCACTAATATCACTGATTCTGATGTTTCTGTTTAGTTGTTTAAGATAAATTTCTAGATTCATACTTAATTATGACTTGCAACTAATAAAGAATTTAAATTACTATGTATTATCTGTTTGATGAAAGTCCGCTTAAATCTATTTTCGAAACTTATTAGCTCGTGATCGAAGACAGAATGTCCCCGTAGAGTTTCGCTTTAGAAAACCGTGAACATTGTTCTAGTTGATTGACTAACAGCCCTCATACTTGGCGATCAATCCATAGTCCTTCATCATGGTCATTACGTAAATAATCCACATCCATAGTCTCGTTCACATTTGAGGTTGGTAGACCATTTGAAAATGGGGGGTTATCATCAAATTGGTTATACTCTTCCTCGTCTTCAACATTTTCAACACCAAGAATACGTCTCTTACCTTCAAGAACAATCGACCACTTAGAATCTGCCGGGTCTCGAATATAAAACACTTGCTTCACTTGTGTTGCAAATATAAACGGGTCATCTTCATGGCCAACCCGGCTAAAGTCTACTAGAGTAAATCCCGACTCATCAGTCCGCACACCACGCTTATTGTCAAACCATTTACATCTAAAAAGAGTAATATTGAATTCTTTGTACCCGAGCTCCCAAATTTCTTCAATTACCCCATAGTATGACTGCTTCACATCTCGTGATGCACTATCTTTACCTCTACCAAATTCTGTTGATGAAGCTTCTACCGACACGCCACTGTTTTGCATAGTACTTTTGGCATCTTGACGTTGTGAATAGAAACTGTACCCATTTATATCATAACCTTCATATGATCTCACAGGCATATCAGGGCCATATGCCAACCATTTTAATGTATTGGAAATGGCGCCATGATTTTGTGACAAATGAGACATTACTTGTTCTTTGAACCATCGACTAAACGAACGATTGTGTTCATTTGTAACCCACTTCCCACTTTTTGAAGGATACATCTGCCGAATCAAGGCTATGTGTTCTTTTAAGTAAGGATCAACTTCAGTCATGTGTTGTAGGACAAATAAATGGGCTCTGTCAATTAATTCAGCACTTGGAGAAATCATTTTATTTCCCAAAGTACCATGACCTTCAAGTCTACCCTCATGACGAGATTTAGGAATCCCAATAGGATCCGCAGCAGCTAAATACTCTGTGCAAAATTCAATAGTCTCTTCAACAGAATATCCTTCAATTATGCTACCTTCTGGTCGGTACCGATTCCTTACATATGCTTTCAGGGTACACAAGAATCTCTCAAAAGGATACATTTGTCGCAAATGTAACGGACCACATAGCTTAACCTCTCTCACCAGATGAATAATTAAATGAAACATAATATCAAAGAGTGCAACTGAAAAATACATTTCAAATTCGCAAAGAGTAAGTATAATATCAGCTTGTAATGTATCCAACATCATAGGATCAATCACCTTGCTGCATATAGCATTGAAGAAGAAACATAATTTTGTGATAACAATTCTCACATGCTTCGGCAATATCCCTCGAATGGCAATCGGTATTAAATGTTGCATTAACACATGACAATCATGTGACTTCAGCCCCACCAATTTCAAATCTTTCATCGACACGAGCCTTTTAATGTTTGAAGAATATCCAGATGGAACCTTAACACCTGATAAACACTCACAAAAGCTACGTTTTTCCTTCCTAGAAAGAGTATAACAAGCTGGAGGTAAATATGAACGGGTTCCCAAAACTTGTGGTGCTAATTCTGTTCGTATACCCATTTCTTCCATGTCTAATCTGGCATTCATCCCATCTTTTGTCTTTCCAGGTATATTTAACAATGTCCCAATAATGCTTTCACATACATTTTTTCAATATGCATAAAGTCAAGACAATGTCTAACCTGTAAGTGTTCCCAATATGGAAGATCCCAAAAAATAGATCTCTTCTTCCAAACTTTGCTTTGGCTGGGCTTTTTATAAAGTTTCCCTAGTACAACATCGATATCTTTGACCCGTTCAAAAACTTGCTTTCCAGATAAAGGCAACGGAGCAACTCGAGACTCGATAGTTCCATCAAAAGACTTTTTCTTTTTCCGATAAGGGTGATTAGAAGGAAGAAATGCTCGGTGACCCATATAAACATTTTTTTTGCAATTTTTTAACCGTCGATCAATCGTACCCTCTTCACAGATTGGACATGCTTTGGCTCCTTTAGTGGTGTACCCTGAAAGGTTTCCATAGGCAGGAAAATCATTTATGGTGCAGAATATCATGGCACGTAAAGTGAAATCAGATTGACTGTATGCATCATAAACCGTCACACCTTCATCCCACAATAGTTTTAAGTCTTCAATCAGCGGCTGAAGATAAACATCTATGTTATTCCCCGCTTCCTTAGGACCTGATATTAACAACGTTAACATTATATACTTGCGATTCATGCATAACCACGGTGGCAAATTATAAACCGTCAAAAGAACTGGCCAGGTGCTATGAGTACAACTCATAGCGCGATATGGATTCATGCCATCTGCACATAATCCAAGTCGTAGATTTCTAGGTTCCATGCCAAATTCAGGAAACTTTCCATCAATGGTTCTCCATTGTGGAGAGTCAGCAGGGTGTCTGAGCATCCCATCAGATTTTCTCCCTTCTACATGCCATTTGAGAAGCTTTGCATCTTTTGCACTTGCAAAGAGGCGTCTGAATCGCTGCACTATAGGTAAATACCACATTACCTTCGCAGGAGGCCTAGTCTTATCCTCTTCAGAAGTATTATTGCCTTGTCGCCTGTACCTAGATGCTCCACATTTGGGACACACGTCTAAATCTTCGTGCTCATTTCGGAACAACACACAGTCATTTGGGCAAGCATGTATCTTTTTCACATTCATGCCCATGGGACAAAGTATCTTTTTCGCCGCGTAGGTAGAAGTAGGGAGCTGGTTAGGAGTGGGAAGTATTTCTCCTAAAATTTGAAGCATCTCTGTGAAACTCTTGTCACTCCAATTATGCTTTACTTTTAACTTACACAACTTCAAGGTTGTAGACAGCCTAGTAAATTGATCTTTGCACCCGTGATATAGAAGTTTCTTGGAATCGTCAACCAAACTAGTAAGAATGTTCGGTTGGTGCATGAAATGATCTTCTATATCTTGTATCATCTCCTCTACCCTATCATTCCCCATATCTTCTTCATCATTGTTAGCCATACTATCTTCCTCCCTACCACGTTTTGTACCTGAGGTCCTCGTAGAGTCTACTCCTTCACCATGCCAGATCCACTTCACATAACCCTCCTTAAAACCACGACGAAAAAGATGATCTTGCACTGTATCAACACTACGATACTTTTTTAAATTATTACAATCACGGCATGGACATAAGATCATTTGTTCTTTTCCCTCTTCCTTCTTCTTCTTTTCCATGTATAGCATCGCACAAGTAATAAAGTCTTGAACACCATCAATATACTCGATCGTTGTACGTGAAATCTTGTACATCCATGTATGCCGATCCATGAGGTATTACTACAATAATTCAATAGTAGATTTAAATTATAGGATCATTGATATTTAACATAATAGTAGATTTAAATATTTTTAAAATTTTAATGCATAGATTTGTATAGATTTTAGTTTATATGGAATTTATTTTCAGTTTCAGATTTGTATGGAATTTATTTTCAGTTTCAGATTTGGATAGATTTTAGACAAATCTATACAAATATGAAACTGAAAATCTGGTGTACATAATGTATACGATATATGAAACTGAAAAACTGAAAAGTTTTGTTATATGATATATGCTGTTATAAAAATTACTTGTAAAAATTATACCTCAAAGCTAAATGTTTATTACTAGTTCAGTCCAACCTAATTCCATCACCTAATACATATTGTTTTACTATTAGTAGTTAACAGTTGCATTGTTCCTAAAATGGGACAATCATGACTCGATTATTAAGCTGAAAAAAGGGAACACGACAAAGGAGATGCTCATGCAATTGCCACTTTATGCATAATTGCCTTGAATAATAGCCTATATATCTAAAAATTATAAACATACACGCAACACGTATCATTCTTGTATTAAATAACCCTACCTTTTCCGTGTTTCGGTTTTTTACCTCGGTTAACCGAAAAAACCTAATTATTTAAATCAGAATATTAATAAATAACATTCATATTTCTGTGTCTCTGGCTCTCTGCAATCTGTCTATCTGCATTTGTTCTGAGATAATTAATTTCTGCTGTTTATGTTCTCAGTTCTCACCTATGGTTTATTCGGTAGTCACTCATATTACTATCTATAGGATTGTTCCTATTTTTTTACATTAGGTATAGTCACTTGGTCAGAGCAAATGAAGTGTGAAGTTCATTCAGCTCATTGGTCAGCTTTACAGTCTGCATCTGTTGTCACTTGTCTACGTCTACGTCTACCAATCTACCATGTTATATGGTATATATTAAGTCTTCCTGTTTAAATTATCAAATATGTTATATGGTGTATATTATGTCTTTCTGTGTATATTAATTTTTATGTGTGAATCTTGTTACTTGATCAGTCATTTAGTTTTTGTATAAATTTCCATTAGTTATTGTTTCATGTCATTCTGATCTCGGAATCTATGTTCATCGTTAATGGTCAAGCCTAATCATATTACAGGAGCAGCCAGCAGTACCCAGCAGGATTGCAGGAAACAGGACAGGTCACAACTCACAGGAGCAACATCCAACAGGAATGAAGATTTGTTTTACCATTTTAATTTGTAATCCCTGTTTTGCATTTCTAAATTCTGAATGTGAACTAACTAAATTCTCCTGGTTACACCTCTGTTTTATCCTTACGTTTTGCAATGTTAATTTCTTCAATCAGAGTTAATTTATATCTTAATTAATGTCCTAGGTTCTTTTAACAGCTAGAGAAGGAGAAAAATCCAAGTTAAACAACACATATTCAAACACCGGTACCCAACTCGTAAACATCAAAACTTTACAACTTTAAATCCCTAAAAATTAAAACTGTATAACCCTAATTACAATTCCCCAGATCAAGAACCCTAAATTTACCCAAATTGAGCACTAAAAAGTCAAATCAAGAAAAGAAACCCTAACTTCACTAATCACAGTAGCATAAATACATACAAGTATTTATGTATTAGCAGAGAGAGAGAGAGGGAGAGAGAGAGAGAGAGAGAGAGAGAGAGAGGCAATACCGAGTGAAAAGTCCGGAGAGAGGCAACAAGAAGAACGCAAGAAGATTGATGAATGCAGGTAGTGAGCTAAATCCGAAGCAAACCCAATTAGGAGAGGAATTCGAACCCAATTAAGTAACAGGTAGTGAGCGGGGTTTTTGAAGATTGGGTTTTTAGTTTAGAGAGCGAGATGAGTATGTCTGATTTGGGGGAAGAACGGATTGACTGTCAATTCTTCTAATTAAGTACCGAATAGTAATATTTTTTAAATTTATTTATAAGAATATACGTCGGATTTCTGAAACCGTCGTATATATATATGTTTTATATGTCGCATAACTAGAAAGCCGACGTATATGTTCTAACACTTTATACTGAACCGACGTATATGTGAACAATATACGATGCATGTCTCCTAAACCGACGTATAAAGTCATCTCAAATGTACTTTATACGTCGCCCTTTTGAAAATGCGACGTATAAAGTACAATATACGTCGCCTTTCTTTATGTGCGACGTAAAAGAGGCGACGTAAAAGATCAGTTTTGTACTAGTGGTTGTTGATGCATTCTCGACCATTGAGCAAGCACGATTGTGGTGGCTTCGTAGAAATCAGACTACGTTACGTACTGAGTTATACACAAACATCAAACAATCCCTAACACGGGGTACCTCTGAGACATCAAACATGGGAAAATGTTTTATTCTTCCAGCTGGATTTGTGGGATCATGAAGATACATGCAGCAAAACTTTCAAGATGCACTTGCAGTCTGTCGACATATAGGACATCCAGATATATTTTTAACAATGACTACAAATCCTGTATGGGATGAAGTAATTCAAATGATGAAGCTTATTCCACACTGCTCACCACAGAATTCACCAGATATTATGGCACGTGTTTTCAGATTGAAACTTGACCAATTAATTGATGATATCAAGAAAAAGCATTATTTTGGAACATGCCTGGAAGGTATGATTTGCATTCACCTAACAAAACTTTCATTTTATTGGCGATCAGTTCCATTATGTTAAAAACCATGTTCATATATTATGCTTATATTCTTCCTACAGTGATGTATGTCGTAGAATTTCAAAAGAGAGGCCTCCCACATGTCCACATGCTAATTTGGTTAGACTCTGCTTCTAAACAAAATCTTCAAGCCAATGTGGACAAGTTTGTTTCAGCTGAGATTCCGGATCCTAAATTAGATCTGGTTGGTTATGCAGCAGTTAAAGCATTCATGATGCACGGACCATGTGGAAAACAGTTCCCAAAATCTCCATGCATGAAACAATACAAATGCACAAGACATTTCCCAAAAAAGTAAGTTCAATCAAAATAGAGCAATAGATAAGTAAAAATGTTCTACCATTTTATCAATAATAGTTAAATATGTGTAGGTATTGTCCAGCTACAACTTTTGATCAATCAGGATTTCCAATTTATAAGCGGCGACAAACAAATGTGACGATTAAGAAAGGGAAAGCAGATCTTGGTAATCAATGGGTGGTGCCCTACAACCGAGATCTATTGGTGAAATATCAGTGCCATATTAATGTTGAAATTTGTGCTCATGCCCGTAGTCTCAAATATCTTTTCAAGTACTGCCTTAAAGGCCATGATAGAGCGACGGTAGAAATTTGAGGAAAGAAAAGAAGAGCCAACAATGGAGAAAAGCTTGATGATTGTGAAGATGAAATTCAATCTTATTTTGATGGGAGGTACATTTGTGGATGTGAAGCTGCATACCGTATTTTTGGATTTACTATACATCACAGGTCATTGGCGGTTGAGCGCCTTTCGTTTCATTTGGATGGGAAAAAACACTGTACCTTTCGGTCAAATGAGCCATTACCAAAAGTTGCTGCCAGAGAACAGGAGAAACACACATAGCTAGAAGCTTACTTTATACTGAACTCAACTGATTCTAATGCTACAAAGTACCTGTACGACGAAATACCTCAACATTATGTGTGGAATGACGCCGACAGAATCTGGACAATGAGAAAGAGAGGAAAGAAGATTGGCAGATTGGCCTACACACATCATAGTTCTGAAGAATTATGGTTTTTACGACTACTTCTGACAAAGGTACGTGGACCTACATCATTTGAGTCTTTGCGAACTGTGAAAGGGAAAATCTTTGACACCTTTCAGGAGGCATGTAAAGAATATTGACTATTGGAGGATGACAATGAATGGCATCAAGTGTTGCATCAATGTTCACAATCTGGATTTCCACAGCAAATACGACAACTATTTGTACACATAATGGTGAATTGCAAAGTTGCTGACCTGAAAGAGCTATGGAACAAGCATTGGAAGAATATGGTTGATGACATATTGTTCAAACAACAAAAATTAACAGGGAATCCACATTTGATCCTAAATGAGAAACAACAACAATATTATGCTCAGGTATTTCGATAAATATTCAATCCACATTTTTACATTTATAACATCTACTGCAATCCACATATTTGTAGATTTGTTTTTTAAGCAAATTTTATTCGTAGGTTCTTAAATCTATTTGCCTTTCTATATGCAGAAATACACACTTTGTTGAAAAGTATTGGAAAATCACTTCAAGACTACAGTCAAATGCCTCAACCTCCTAACAGTTATCTAGACTGTAGTGTCAATAATTTAATTATTGAGGAAACCAGTTATGACATTACAGAAATGAAGAAAGAATATACACAACTAATTTCCAGTTGTAACAAAGAACAATTACAAGTATACAATTTTGTAATGTCATCAGTTGAAAAAAAAGGAGGTGTTTTCTTTGTATATGGAAGTGGTGGGTGTGGTAAAACCTACTTATGGAGAACATTAATTTCCAAACTAAGATCCAAGCGTGAAATTGTACTTCCAGTTGCCTCATCAGGGATTGCAGCGACACTTATGCCAGGGGGACGTACAGCGCATTTGAGGTTCAAAATTCCAATTGTACTTGATGATTTTTCCATGTGTTCTATTTCTCATACATCTGATCACTACGCCACATATGGGCTTCAGCAACGCTTTTTTCAGTGTTACGAGCAAAAGTGTAGCCATATATGCCTTGAAATTGGTCTACGGTAACACTTTTTTTTTATGTTACAATTGATAGTAACCGGTGTTACCATAGCCATAAATCCGTATCTATGGTAACACCAAAATTGGTGTTACCATTGATCTATAAAAAAAGTGTTACCAAAAGTGGAAAAAAATGAAACCACCTACACCCCTCCCTTTTGTCCCGCCCTTAGCTAAAATTTCAATTTTAGTTCCCCCTATCTGAAATTTTACCCTTAAACATTATCCCGCCTATCTGAAATTATACCCTTAAACAAAATTATACGCTCTCACTCACTCTCATTCTACTCTCTTGCTCTCTCGCTCTCTCCCTCTCAATCTTCTCTAAATTAGTACGTTATATAAATTATGCTGCTCAATTGAATATACCCCTCGGTTTGAGGCTTGTTCAATTTAGGGCTTTTTCAGATTAGGGGTTCACTATTTTGAGTTTAATTGATTCAATTTTAGCACTTAAACTTCAACTAATTGTTGTTTACTTTCGATTTCAGGCCTTCTCCAGTTTGGGCTTTCGACTTGAGGCTTCGATTAAGTGGATTTGAGGCTTCGATTGTAGTTCTTAATATCAAGTTTTGTTTTTTCAAGGTAAATTATGCATCGCTTTTTTTTTTTCTCCATTCTTCTAAGACCTAAGTTTAACAGTTCTTGATGTGATATTGTGATTTAATTAGAGTATGTATGTTCCGAGGTAATTTAAAACATTTGGTGATTTGTACTTTAGCTTAAAGCATGGAGTATTACAGTGGATATATCAATGGTGGATATGGAGCCTTTACATTTGAGGTAATTGTAATTGTGCTCTTTATTTGTGATGCTTTAATCTTATTACAAGTTTAAAAATTAAAATCTGTATGAATGTTATTTCTGAAATCTGACTACAAAATGCAGAATGTTCTGCTTTTCACATTACATTGAAGTTGATTCTTTACCATTCACTTTTCCTTCTTGTTGCTGGATGCAGAATCCACTGTCAGAGGACGAGAACAAAGATATTCACCTCGCTGTTGAACAGATTATCCTAGAATTTAATAGTGCAGAGATGAATTTTGGGGGTGAGCAACTTAAGCTACTGTTCAAATTGTAACCTGAATTGTTTTGTAATGTGCAAGTAGGTCTTAGCATTTTGTTTTATGGTATATGTAACTTTATACATTCTTGGTGTGTCAAACGTGTCATGTATTCTGAATAACAAGCTCCAAAATAATTTATATTCGACTATGTGATGTTGATCGTAAATTAATAAATTCTTACACCCTGTTTTTCTAAGTTGATGTGAATATATAACTATTGCTTCAAATGAATAAAAGAATGACTTTTGATTGTTGGGAAAGAGGCTATTGGTTTGTGGGAGCATATACAATACCACCACAATTGCATGCTTTGTGATTCGATTTTTCTTTCTTTTCGATGATATTTGTGTCTTGTCTTTCTTGTGATTAAAGTCGCAAGTCGTTTGACCTAGCTTATATAAGTGTTTCTTTACTTCATGGAGATTTCTAGTTATTTTGTAACCTATCATAAAAATTTCTAAATCAAGGCTTACCCTGTGCTATTGTATTAATTAGATAAAGATATAGAATCCTTGTTATATTTGGATATTACAATTGGGTGGTGGATTTTATCACCTTTTTAATTTACTGATGCTCTTTCTGTTGTTTTTGGCCATTATCATTGCCAATCTTTAGCATAATTAAAATACTTACAGCTCTGTTGTTTTTCACAGGTAACTGAGTCTGACACCATACATGTGATAGAGACAGCCATTAAGCATCATACCTCAGATCTAACTACTCGTGCAATGTGTTAATTGCTTTGTTGAAGCTATCTTGTTGTTTCCCATCTTGTTCAGAGTATGTTGGTTTCTTTCTGTTTATGTTTGCAAGATTTGTATTATACGAAACTTGCTTGTGCATACTTCCTTTAAACACACCTGGATACTTGCTCCTTAAATATGGGTTAGGTATCAACTTCATTAATTATTTTAGATGTTACATATCAGGACTTATTTGTGTTTGTCCGCTTTGTGGTTATCCGCAATCAAGCTTAACAAGAATTTGTTTAATACAATTGTAGCATGTTTTTTTAGTTTTGACCAGTAATCTAGAAATAACTTTTTATGCAACTGGAATAAATAATGTCCAATAAAATTTTACTCCATCTAAACTCTGTAACCAAGCTTTCATAGTATTTGATCTTCTGTATGATTGATCTGGGACTTTCACAAGCAGCCATTTCTAAGCTTCTTCCTGTATGACTTAACATCATCTGGCCACTCAATTGGTGCGATGTCAATTTTGACAACTCCACTAGGTGGTATGAGTGATGGATGGTGTGTTGGTAGGTAGAGGCAGGGATGGTTAGGCGAGAAAAGTGGGAGAGTATAATATGGTCGTCCGTTGGGGGTAGTGATAGGAGGGGCTGAACTTGTGGCCTAGTATAGGATATTTGTTCTCTGTTTTGTGTGATCCGCATTTTACTTTTCTCGCTTGTCATATGTGCCATCTGGTCTTCTACTGATTGTTATGCAATATACCAATTTAACTTTACACTATCAAATCATTGAACAAGTCACTCTGGATTCATTTTCTTTGTTACCTGCAAGAGGACCTGGTAATTTATATAATAATATATGATAACTGAACATTGATTACTCTCTCAGGAGGATACAAGACATCATCATCCAAAACAAAGGAAGCCTTGTGCTTGAACTTCAGCAACGATCTATTGAGTTCAACTCTATTATTCAGAAGCATCAAAATATAAGATTTATTTAACAATACATATATCCCAGTTAATCTCTGTAGAGTTCTAAGATAATTTTCTTGTTCTTTAGTAATGCCGTCTTGGGCAGTCTAGGTGGTAGATTACAAAACTTCTGTTTTAATTATTTTATTAATTATAATACCTAATTTATCTATCTACAGATACCTTCTAACTGGTTAACGATTTCCTTTTGGGGTCAGACAGTCTGTTACAAACATTTATCAAATGGGACTCCGATGTGCTGCAGCTGTAAACGATTCAAGGTTTGTAGTAGAGATTCTGTGCTATGGCAGAAAAGTACTTCAAATTGTTAAGCACAGATAATTATAAATTGTCTTAAATCTGATATGATGAATCTGCTTCACTGATGTCTATATTGCAGGTCATGTTTTTACTTTTGTTACTGCCATTTTGGTATATATACAACAAATTACAGGTATTTCACATATGACTGTTTAAATTTAAATCCATACTCTAGCAGTAGGCCTTCTATCAGCATTACAATTCATTGCTCCATCTTTATAATCACTTGTAACGATATGGTAAAGTTGATTATTACGTTTAATAAGTTTGCTCTGGAAGCTAGGAGGTATTTACTTAGTTGCTGATCAAATTCACATTAAATACATTTTCTGTTTTTTTTTCTTTGTATAATTTAGAGTTTACTTGAATATGTCTACATTGGCCTTCACCATATGATTAATAATATCTTATATTTATGGTGAGATTTGTGAGTATAATGATTGAAACGATAAGACTTGGTGTGATTGCAATTAGCCTAGTCACCAGGTTTCTAATCCATGTCTTCATCTTTAGATCAATGAACCCCTAATTAGATTAAAATAGCAAAGTCACTATGAGTTGCTTACTGAAATCCAAGTGAAAACGTTTAAATCAAGAGTACCATAATGATACTGAAATTCCAAACCTGCATAATGTATTGTCCGGTATATGTTCCTGTGATGGTGGAACTCTGACCCGAAGCTAGTAAAGCAATTGCGTATACAGTAGAACTTGATTTTCCCAACACATTCTGTTAAGTAAAAATACACATAAATAATTTTTTTGTGTTAGAATTGGCTCTTGTCTATGATGTTAAAACTATCAACCACTGTACACATACATTAAAGAGTTATTTGAATGACTTCTCTGAGTCGCATTACTGGTTCATATGATTGTATCTGGTAATCAAATTATTTGTCTTAGCTATTGGCAGCAGTTATTGTCTGTTTTGTTGCTGTGATGGCTGTTGTAGGATCTCATGTACATCTGGTAATCTTACATGGGTGCCAGCTTCTGGATAAAGATTGGCCGTTGCATGGGGACATTGAATTTCTGAATGTGACTCTTCAGTATATGCCTTCTTTACCTGCTGCATTATGTGATATTACTTGTACTTTTGCTGGGGGACACAGGTCTGTTCATAAATGTATCTGTATTATGCTTTTTTTTTTCTTCTCTCTGTTCCCAGTAACAATACTCTTTACCCTGAATTCCTACACACATCAATTAAATTAGTCCAGTAACAATTCTTCAATTCTTTGTTTTCAAATGCTACTTAGACATGAACTATAGAGAAGATTTATTGCGGTGTGCTGCATTTTATTTATTGTCCCAACCAGTGATCGTGGGTGCTTTGAAGAATTGAAGAATTGTGAATCGTAGCAGAGGCGGTGCTGTTGGCAAAACTGTTATTTATTGGTACAAACAGAATCTCCTTATATCTTCAAATGATGATAACACGGTTCTAAAGATTGCAGCCTTTGGATTTGCAAGGTATAATTCTCTAAAAAATGAGTATATTCCAGCTTTGACCTCTATAAAATTCAGAGTCTTGTAGTTAAATGTCAAGCTAATGAATTCACCTCTACTTGTTGCTGTTTGTTTCTTCTCATTGATAAGGTGCATATTCAGTTTACTAGAATAGTGGAATTCTTACACAGTTAGTCTTATCACTTGGTCCTATTTATGATTTTTTTTAATGCAGGCTGTGAATTGGAATGAAGAGTGGGTTGCACCACAACGACTATTGATGAAAAGATTGATGTCCCTTAATCAGGAGAGCAATGCTCCTCCTCGTATTTCAAGTTGTTACTACGAGTGGCTTGTGAAGTGGTGTGGGCTTGATTACAAAAGTGTTACATGGGAGTTGGACAGTTTTCTAAGCTCTGTTCATGGTGCTAATCTTATAAAGGAGTACAAGAATAAGCCCTGCAAACCGAAGGTGTTGAGGTTGCTAATAGTTGGTACTTAACTTTTAAACTACTCGAGTTAGCTATTCCACGATATTTAACTTAATTAGGTAGGTTTTAGATGGTTGGTTTGTGGTAGGGGAGAGCACGGATCGGATCGGATCAGATTTATGGTAAAACCGAAACCGAAATCGAAACTCTTCGGGTTTTAAAATCTAAAACCGAAACCGCAACCGAAATTGGCGGTTCGGATTCGGATTCAAAAGCATCGGATCGGATGTAATCGGTTCGGTTTCGATTTTAAACCCGACTCAAATAAAAATAATAAAACCAAAATACCATACTTAAATGAAAAGTATGTAAAATTAAAAATTATATCCATGAAATATTTGTTTTCTCGAAACAAACATAATTTTAATAATTAAGTACTAAAGTCTAAAATAAAATTTATTTGAATAAAAGAGTTGTAGACAGTGAGAGAGTTTTAATAATACCAATCCAGAGTTCCAAACTGAGCAGTAAACATTAACTGATTAACGTGAACTAATTTAAAGGTAGATTTACTTGTTTCTTGACAGTAATATCACCTGCATATGTTTGCAATCAAACATTCAAACATTTAATTGGGCATCTGCTAGCCCAAATATTAAATACAGAGCCCATTATTTTTAGCGATTATATTTAAAAATATATGTATATATATTAATTATATATATATATATATAATTTATTTATTTATTTTAATCGGATCGGATTCGGGTTTTTCGGATCGGATTTGACAAGAAACCGAAACCGCATAATCGGATTCGGTTTCGGTTTTTAATTTTTCGGTTTCGGTTTCGGATAGGTTTTATGCGGATCGATTTTTAGCGGTTTTTAGCGGATTCGGATTCGGATTCGGATTTTTGCACAGCCCTAGTTTGTGGATTTGATGTAGTTATTTTGGTTGGAATTTTATGTATTGGAATGGCTTTTGGATAGCCTTTATGTACTGGAATCTTTGACAATATTTTGAATGAGAATCTTTATTTTTCAATTTTACATGTTGCCTTTCTTTATTTAAAATGTTGGTATAGAGCCTGTAAAAATGTAACCATTGGCTCTAAAGTATTAATCATTATGTGTTGGCAAAAGATTAGCAAAGTGTTGGCATAGGTCTACACCAACACTTTTAATAGTGTTACTACAAAGAATATGGTGTAGCCATAGATCTATAGCAACATCTTATAAGGTGTAGCCACAGATCAGAAAGGTGTTGGCATAGGGGTCTAAGCCTACACTTTTCTCCCATGTTACCAAAAATTAAAAAAATGTTAGCATAGACCCCTATGGTAGCACCCAATTTTGTAACACTCCCAAATTTGGTCAAAATGTAGCCATAGGTGGTTTTAGGCTCTTTTAGCAACACTTTTTGCCCTATAATCACACTTGTTTTTGCGTAGCCGTAGGCCATATGTGGCGTAGTGGATATAGATGAGTTGATTAAACGAACAAGCCTTATCATATGGGATGAAGCTCCTATGCAACATCGATATGCTTTTGAGTGTCTTGATCAATCCTTGAGAGATATAATGAAAGCAGTGGAGCCTAAACGATTTCACATGCCATTTGGAGGTATTACAATTGTCTTAGGTGGTGATTTCCGACAAATCCTTCCAGTCATCCCACGAGGATCACGTTGTGAGATTACAGCAGCTTCTATTACAAGATCTAAGTTGTGGAAGATTGCAACTGTTTTCAAGCTTCTACACAATATGCGACTAAACAAAGGAAAAAATGAAGAAGAAGTTCAACAGTTAACTCAGTTTGCAAAATGGGTGCTGGATATTGGCGATGGGAAGGTTGGTCCTCCAACTGACAATTACCATGAATGTCAAGAAGATGATATTTCTATACCTCCACATTTTTGCCACTTGGATTCACCCAACTCTGTTGATGAGATGATTCAAAGTACTTTCCCAAACTTCAATCAAAATTATCAAAATCCTCAATACTTGAGTGACAGAGCAATATTAACACCAACTAATCTCACAGTTGGTAATGTTAATAGTGTTATAGTGGAGAAAATGCCTGGAGAGATGTCATCATACTTTAGTATTGACACCGCTGAAGATTATCCCGGTACTCAAAGAGATCAGTTGGCATCATTTCCACCGGAGTACCTCAATTCTATCAACATCCCCGGTTTGCCACCTCATGAGCTCAAACTAAAAGTAGGTGTTGTGGTGATGCTAATACAGAATTTGAATCAAACATTGGGGTTATGTAATGGTACTAGGATGATGGTCACCAAGTGTCTTCAACATTGCGTGGAATGTGAAGTCATAGCTGGACAGTTCAAGGGAACAAAACACTTCATTCCAAGAATGGAACTATGTCCAACTAAGACACGATTGCCATTTAAACTTTGCAGGAAACAAATGCCCCTACAAATTTGCTATGCTATGACAATCAATAAAGCACAAGGACAATCTCTAGAAAAGGTCGGCTTATTTCTGCCCAAAGGAGTTTTCAGTCATGGTCAATTGTATGTTGCGATTAGTAGAGTAACATCACCTGAGGGTTTGAAACTGTTCATAGATGATGAAAATGGTAACAGCACAAATATCACTCAAAACGTGGTATACAAGGAAGTGTTCTACAATGTACCTGTTATTTAGACTTATTTAGTTTATTTCTTCTTCACCCACATTTTGTGATGTAATGCTATGTTGAAATGTCATTAGTACTGAAATTTTATATGCATTGACTCATATTTTCGAATGCTATAAGCATTTTTTTGAATAAACTTAAATAACACATCAAACGTACAATTTGTACATACAAATTCAGTCCAAATTAATTACTTGCCAAATTTGTAAGTTAGTAAAGACTAATGTTATCAACTATCACCATAAAGTGAGTCTACCTTTGTTAAAAAAAATATCAACTCATAAAGTGAGTGTTCTAGAATGGTTAAATTAATAAATTATTGAAACAAGTACAATAATTCATATAGCTTCCTTACCCACAGACAATTAATCTGTTGAGCAACTTTACTCATTCTCTTAAGTTAAACAAGCAAGTTCAACCGTTAATTGAAACAAAGACAAGGTTTGATTCCATACCTTTATACTTACTGTACAAATCTATAAATTAACACTCAATCTCTTATTTCATAGGTTTATCTGGAAATGTCTTTCTACAACTATGATAGTGTACAGTGTCTTGACAATTCCAAAGAAGAATGGAAACTAAGAGTAAGAGCACAATCAATTTGGAAAGTAATAACTCGACAAACTGGAGAATTTCGAGGTTATAATATCATCTTCTTCGATGACTATGTAAGTACAGTCCCAAGATTTTATACTTAAATCTATAGAGTATTATGGATTAACAAACTTAGTATATGTAACCTGTGAATTGTTTCTCAATATCTAGAGTTCGAAAATACATGCTTTCATCACAGCGTCAATAACAAAAAATTATGAGGAAAAACTAAAGGAAGGGGAAATTTACATTCTACAAAATTTCCAAGTTAGATCTTACAATGGTGATGAAACAAACCGAGCTATTAGGAATGAGAAGCACATATACTTTACATGTGACACATTCCTGGAAAAGGATTGTACTCCTGGCTTGAATATTCCAGCTTACAGTTTCGACTTTTATAATTTGGATGAGATAGATGCAATGAAGAAGGACAACAGATTCTTAACTGGTAAGACATCAACATATTTAATAGTTACTTCCTACAACACAAATTATGGAATTGAACACATGTCTTCTTATGTTCCCCAATTATAAACATATCTATATGATTTATAGATGTTGTTGCTGTCATAGAGGATGTGCAACCAAAAGTTGTTTATACAAAAGATGGAGTGGAGAAATCACATGTCCCTTTCACAATAACTGATGGAAGGTATGTTGGTTGCAATTGTTAACCATTATTTATTTTATTAATTAACAATATTTCAATTTTGAAACATTTGTAGGACCACAATACATGTAACATTCTTCAATGAGTTTGGTGAGTCTTTTTTAAATGCATATGAAGCTCAAAAAAAGCCTACTATAATTGTTATAGCCAATGGAAAAGTCAGTGAGTGGAAAGGTAAACTAACAATGACAAGCCGCTATACAAATTTAGCATTTTCCATAAATAAACTTAACTACTTTCTGTCTTGCAGACACAGTGTATATAACAAACTTCCCTGCAACAAGGTTTCACCTAAATATCAATCATTCAGCTGTAAATCAGATGAGGAAGAGGTAAATCTTAGCTCTCTATTAAAATATGAAAACATTTTATATAGTTCAACTAAAACACAATAACAACTATTTATGCGTATGGGTTAGACATGGACATGCATCTTTCTATGTCATGGACATAGATGAAGAAGATGATCTTCTCAACTTCCAATGATGAAACTCAGCGAATTAAGGAAGTTAGACGAAAAGTGTACTCAGGTAAAATTTCAGATCGCTTATAGATTACACTAATGATCATTACATAAAAAATTTCTTTAACCACAGAAAAAGGTCGTCTGCCAAGTAACCGTTAAGAAGTTTGATGACAAAATGAATTGGTACACCCCCTTTTGTATCAAATGTGAAAAAGATTTGAAGGAAGTTGACAGTAGTTATCTCTATTGTGGAAGAACTTGGTTATATCCAGATATAAGGTACAGTACTCAATTACACCATGTTGTAAATTACTCATTTATTTACAAACAACTTTCCTTCAAATCCATTCACCTTCTCCGTATACAGGTTTTGTTTATATGCCCTATGCTCCGATGACACCGGAACAGTTCCAATCATTTGGCCAGATGATGAAATCAGTCATTTAACAGGGAAATCTGTATATGATGTTGATGCTGAACACACCGAGGTAAATCTGCCCAACATACATGCATTCTCTTAACTTTTCAACTGTTTTTTTATGACACTATCCTACACCAGGTTACTGGACTTAAAAGAATTCCAGACGTTCTAAAATCATTTGAGAAGAAAAGTTACTAAATTACCATCCTCTTGATGGAAGAGAATTTGAAGTAGGGGTCAAATGTCTACAACGCATCAAACATCTCAAAACCACTTGAAATGTCGGATAGTCACACACCAAACACAAAAAAAGTACTATCATACAACAGATGGAAATGAATGTAAGTAACTCTTCTTTCACATGCATTAACATTTAGAACATTAATAAACCACGTAATGCATTCTGGCAGGAAATGCCAGAGAAAGATCTTCTATCCAAGATAAGTAGCCCTCCAACAGACCAATCAACTAATCGCAGTAGACCAAGGCTCCAAATTGAAGAACTTACTGAAAATGTGGAACCTGCATTGAAACAACCAAAGTTTACAAATATTAAAATTGAAAAAGTAAGACTCTCACTTCATGTACACATTACCAATATCAATCTTTATTTTGATTATACCATCCATATATTAATAACTTCTCCATTCCTATAGATTTGACAAGAACATGGTGAAGAAAGCTCAAGCAACAATGAAAGAGACACTATAACTTTTGTGTTGGAAACAAACATTTTGTTGTGTTGTAACAAGTACTCCGTCTGATATGTTCCTTCTTTTAGAAATTCGTATTAAAAAATTGTGTTTCTATCTCAAATCAAATGTTTACAATATCAACTTTCAAATTTACAACAGAATAACAAAATCTGCAGTTACAACCATACAAAAAAAAATTGAAGATATCATATTCAAATCCGCTGGAAATGACACAATGTATAAGACATTAACATGTATTTCTTAGAATTACACCAGAGGTTATTTCTTAGTATTACATAAAGTGAAAAATACAAATAGGTAGGGCAATTATAAAATTAATACCTCAGTAAGAGGTACCAACAACCAAACAAAAGCATTAATTTCTTCCACTAATAACATTTTCTAAAGTTAATGACTAACACCTATTAGATCTGCAAAGAGAGACAGATTGTCAAACACAGAGTTCTAATGGCAATAAACTTCTGTGAAACTTTAAGAAATGTCCACAGAGGAAGAAACGACTGGAAAGTGAAGGTACGCATTATTAGAGAATGGCGCGGCATCACCAAAACAGGGATCATTTTCAAAGCTTATAATCTACTACTCCTTGATAATAAGGTAAGCACATACTCATTATTCATCTTCCAAATTCAAAATCTCACTTCAATCCTATTTGACACCAAGTTTGCATATGCTTCTGTTCCCAGAACTGTCGGATGCATGCCTTTGTACCAGCAGCTTTGTCCAACAAAATGTCAAAGCTGATTGAAGAAGGAAAGCTCTATGTAATCAAGAACTTCCAGGTGAAAGACCATACAGACGCAGACAAATTCAGACCAGTCCAGATGGATAGACAAATCATGTTTACTTCAGATACAAAAGTTAAAGAAATCGACGAAAGTGAAATCTTTATCCCACAAAACAGCTTTGATTTGTTTGAATATGGAGACCTCAAACAACACAACAACTTTACCTTACAGGTTAGCATTCTAAATTTCAATCTTATTTAATTTTAACTGAAGCTTTCAATATGATGCTTTAATGCCCTCAATTTCTATCAAACCTTGATAGATGTTATTGGAATACTTGAGAAAAAGCCAAAGATTACTCCAATTCCAAACGTGAAAAAAAATATCAAGTTAAAGATAAATGATGGGAGGTAAATACATTCTATTACATTCTATAACCATATTCGATTACATGAATGCGAACTAACTACGTAATAATATTAAGGAAAAAAATCAATGTTACTTTCTAGGACACTTTTGCGGAAGAATTTGAAAATTCTCTCACAGAGCATTTGGAAGAACCTGTCATACTTATAATTGCAAGTGGTAGAATTACTTGCTGGAGAGGTAATTCCTTTTCCATAATACGTTCTTTAGCAAATTAAACTACTAACCTACTAGATAACCTTTGCAGATGAACTCGACATCTGCAACTACTCACCGACTAGATTCTACTTAAATTATGATCATCACAGTGTGGCAAAACTACTAAAAATGTATGCTGACATTGACAATTCATACACCCATGTTTATGCCTAATCAAAATTTGGCTTTTCATCCAATACTGTTTTGCAGGATGAAGGAACCAAATTTCTCTCAACATCAATTTGCAGTAAAGAAAAAACCACTTGAACAATGTACAATTACAGAAATTAAGAATTTATCAGGGAACTTTATTCAGGTAATACTATACTATTGTAACAAATTCCTAAGGCCATCCATCATACATTGTTAATGTTTGTTCATAGGAGGAAGTTTTCTGTAAAGTAACAATTAAATGCGTCGAACAAACCAAGAATTGGAAAAGACACTTTTGTACATCTTGCTATACAGAAACAGAGCTGCAAGACAAAAATCACTTCTGTGTTACATGTAACAGAACTGTGCCACAACCAATAAAATGGTATAAGCTTCAGTTTAATAGAGATTCGTCCAAAACTTCTACCTTTTTTACTTATAATAAGATTATGTAAAATTTATGTACAGGTTCCACATTTCAATAGTTGCTCAAGATCAAACCGGTGGCCTTGAAATTATTTTGAAAGACAGGGAGGTGCGAAGTTTGATTAATCAATATGTGGAAGATGTTGAACTAGAGGTTTGAATACCAACTCAATTTGTTGCAGATATCCAGTTACATCTTGACCAACAAGTCATTCTCATTTAACAAAAATTCCAAATTGTAGGACAACTCTTTTCCAAAAGAAATCAAAGCACTTGAAGGACAAAAATACACTATCAGACTTCGCATTTCAGCACACAACATTGCCAAAAAAGACTTTTATTACGTTGCCAAAGGCATTATCCGCGGACTGACCTATCAAAACCAAACTCAGGATGCCATGGAAAGCCTGGAAAATACACAAAGCTTTAATGTCGAGGTATAGCATGCATACTTTCATTTAAATGATTAAGCACATTCAATTTCAATATCTAATATCATTCTGCTTTAACAGCCATCAGGATCATCTATCCACCTCGATCAAATCTCTCAGTTGAACTAAGTTTGGAACTGAAGGAAATTTTCAGACTTTTGTTTTGCAAAAAGGGAAATTCAGAAAGCCGATTCGGATTATGTATGTAGGGAATGACAATTTTTGTACAATTAATTTCCTTTAAGGGAATTTCCATGTTGTTATCTAATCATACATTTACCAAGTTTTACTTATTATTTCTCATCGTTATTATTTGTAAACCTTATTGCTAACCAAATTGTCAAGGGAATTGGGAAAACCTATAGTATTACAAATTATCACTTTCACACAAGTGACAACACATACATGCACAATTATACTGAAGTTATATAAGCAACAACTGGGACTTTGCAAAATTTGCAAGCTCAAACTAACTATACATTCCAAAAACAATTCCATTAAACAGTAGCCCAAATATTGGATGTTCAACATAGAGGCAGAACAAAAATTGAGAATAATATTAAAGTCATCCATAAAACAAGATTACAGAAGTAAAATTTCATTCCTACATTACACTACTAATATCAAAGTTACATTCAACGTAGCAGACTTAGGCAAGAAACAAAACAACTGGCCTCACAGAACAGAAAGCAACAACATTTAGGGAACATTAACAACTACCCTAACAACACGAATATTAAAGTTATACATTGTGTCATCCTTCGTCTCAAACAAACAGACATCACCAGCAACAAGTTCCAATTCGTCACGCAAGTCAATCCAACCACCATGGATGGTGGTTCTTTTCCAATTGTAACGTCTCCGAATCTCAAGAGTCCAACAACGGTTCTCAATAAACACAGTAATGTAATCCAGCTTATTCCAACAATCAAGAACGTCCTTAAATTCAATAGATATATCCTACACATGATTAGTTCAAAATCAAGTTACATACTTAAACCAACTAAAAAAAACACAACTATATAAATCGTTGAATGGCAATAAATTAGATAAGGAAATAAGGCATACCACACCATGGCAATAAGGCAACATGTGAAAGGGCTAAACTACGATCTCAAATGCAGGGGGCACCCCATCATAAGTTTCACCTTATATTTAACACAATCAAACAAATGACATTACAATATTCTCAAATAGATTACACCACTTAAAAGAATACCAAAGAAATAGATATATACCATAGTAAGGAGGCACGGGGTAAATAGGAGTTTCAGTCAATGAACAATCGAAACCCATAACATTGAATGTATTCCCCATCACATATTTGAAAACAAACATATTGAAGCTTTCGAAATCTACAAGCCTTAACATATTGCAGACACTGGCCATCCCAGAGATCTTACATTCAGTACGATTGAAGTACGCAATCAAGCGAAGCCCACAACTAACCACCAGTTCCAACTTATCAGGAACAATACTACCAAAGCGATCAACAAAGGACTTTGGGACAACCTAAATCATTCCAGATTACATAATTCATAAAAACATACCTTTCGATTTATAATGATAATATCAAATCAGACTTTAGAACTTACAATTTCATTACGTCCAGATTTAAAACGTCCACTTTCAAGTCGTCCAGAATTAAGAAAAGTTGCAAAGCTCCAACCATCATCATAAATTGAAACTGATGAAAGACTCAATTAATTTACCAACATTACTTAGCATGCATAGAAAGACAAACTCATAAGTTTGAAATCAAATTATTACACAAATTCAAATAATATGCAAAATTAACATTCATACCATTACGAGGCTGGCAAGTTTGCAAATGATGAACAATACTAGGATATTCAATTTCAGTACCATCAACATCCAAGATGTACACATTGAAAATGAAACCACCACGGTAATCAAAAACTAAACTCTGGCCTCCTCTTATAGATAATTGAGAGAAAAAGAAACGCAACCCAACAAATCTCTCATTTTTCTTATCAAAATCCAACCAAATCTCATAACCATTTCGAACCACCAAATTCATTGTTAGTGGGATTGAGGAAGCGTATTTCAAACAAAACACATTTGGCACTGTCTGTTAAATGAAAGATTGTTCATTACACTTATCAAGAGACCTTACAAAACCGGAAACAATATGTTAATCAAAGAACACATACCAATTCATTAGAAACACATTGATTAGGACTGAGAAGCTTGACAAATTTCGAAGTGGAATCCATACCTGAGATCATATATAATTTTCAGCAAGACAAAAGTTATACAAACAAACAATCTAACAATTATTAAGAAGGAAAAATATATACGAATCTTACAAACAGTCGTGCAAACAAAACACAGAGAAAAAGGAATTAGAAGATGAAGTACAACAAACCTTTACCTTTTACAAAGCCTTTCCTTTTAGAAGACAGTCACATGTAAAACTGTTGTTAGCTCAACTGTAATAAATTTGGAAGTGCCATAAATAGGTAATAAAGTTGTGAAAAGAAAACGCTCTGTCCAAAGTTTTTCAAAGCATTTACATAAGTCAACTTACAAGTTTTGAACATTGTACAAAAAGGTTATGTTTTTTTGAAAACCAACACAATATTTTTTTCTTTTAACCAAATATTTTCTTTTTTTGGTAAATAAAAAAAAAATCCTGCACCCATGCAAAGCGGGCAATAATCCTAGTATATTATAATCGCTCATTGTATCAAGTAATCCAAAGACCATTACGATCAGTAGTGCGTAGTAGTATCAGGAGTACTGTATTAATTTAAGCTTTACGTGCATGGTGCATATCCTGAGTACGTGACGGGTGGCCAGAGCGGGCCGTGCGAACCGGGCCGGCGTTGCACGGTTCCGGTTCATGAAGGCAAGATTCTGTATTGTCTGTATGTTTTAACTTTTTCATGTTTAGTTAAGTTTTCTAGAATTTGCTTTTTGGGCAGGCCAACTCACTCCCTTTTCTTTTCATCTTTGTTTTATTCTTGGTTTAGATTGATTATATTTATTAATAAAAATATTTTAAATTAATGAAGATATTCTAACCTCCAAATTTTTATAGATAAGGACGAGAAATATGCGTTTTATGAAGTCAAAATTAAAAAGATAAAATGCAAGAAATATTATTTATTGTCATCTTAAAATTAAATTCACATCTTCAAAAAAACATAATAAAAATATAAATACATAACTTTAGGGGAGATAAAGTAGAAATTGGACAAGGACTTTGCGAGTAAAACTTTTGAGGAAGATGAGAAGATTCATTAGTAGATTAGACTTCATTGTGTGCCGTGTTGGGCTCGGGCTGTTCGGGCCGAATCAGCCGGTTCATCAGGTTTACGGGTCGGGCCAGTCCGGGCCAGTCTTGGTTTTCTATTATTAAACCGGACTGAAAATTGCAGTAGTTTGTGCGGGCTTAGCCCAGTTTGTTACGATCTGAATAATACTAGTTAATTTTCCGTGCCGGTCCCATGCGGTCCGAACTGACCCGCACGGTTAATTGGCCACCTCTGTCTTGTACGTACATGAAGATAATAATGCATGCATGAATTTCCACAGTAATTAAGTAGGGTAACCTGTCAATCTATCATGCATAGGCCATTAGGCCAGAAGTGGATTTTACGAGTACATACAGCAAACTATTAGAGCAACTCCAAGAGTTGAAAGACAGTCTCCTCAATAAAATTATTAAAAAATGGGTTCTTAAGTTATTTAATAGCAAATGTAAATTTTGACTCCAACAATACTCCTCAATTCTATCTTTATTTGGTTTTAAATTTATTTTAAACTTATAACGATGATGCTTCCCAAATCGTATGGCTCTGGTGTGGATTTGTTTGCCATGATCCAAAGAAGCCAAGCTTAAACTAACACTCAACATAGATGCTAGCGTGTAGTTGTTAGGGTCTGGTCCATCTCTTTGCAAGCCCAACCGTGACTTGAAGTCATTGCATACCGTGACTTGAAGTCACTGCATTTGCATTTGTAACAAAATAAAGGCAAGTGATGAGAGCAGGTGAGTAGCATTTGGAATTTGCAGTAGGAACATGATACAATAGAGCATCATTACAAAAACTTTTGGAATGGTATCCCATATTTTACTATTATTAGTACAAACTTTTGGAATAGAAGTAAACTTTTGGAATGGACAGGAGACTTTGGAGTGAGACTTTTGGAATGGACAGTAGACTTTTGGAGTGAGACTTTTGGAATGGACAGTAGAGACTTTTGGAATGAGACTTCTTTCACCACAATGATCTTGCGAAAAGTATGCATCTGGAGTAGGTGTTGTATACTCTTCATAAACAGGATAGTCAGAGTTCAACATAGTGGAAAAAGATATTACATTCTCATCAAAATTCATCTCAATTTCACAAGTTTTAGAAATAAAGTACCGATTATAAAGTGACATAAGGTAATAAAAAAGGAGGTAAAAGATAGTTGTAACAAAAGGAGGGAAAACGATGAATAAATTTTGGAGGGAAATTATTACATACTAATATAAAATTAGTTTAGGAGACAACCTCTACTCCTCAGGAGAGGTTTGAAGCTCTTAAATTTTTAGGAGGGATTAAGGAGTCTGGTGGAGTTAATTGTTGTGTCAATTTCTTCATAATTTAACTTAAGAGGCTGCATAGAGAGCCTCTTGGAATTGCTCTTAATTAGTCTTTATTTTCAGCTGGAAAATAAACACCTATATTATATCCTATATATAACTTATAACCATGTAATGCATGGCCCACAAAAAATATTTTATCTTTTAATATATAAATTAAAAAGATTATTTTTACAAAAAAGTGCATTTCAATAATTTAAATCATATAATTTGAAAAATACTCCGTACTACTCTATTTTGAATCCTCTCCCGACAAAGTCGATTTAGATGCTCTAGTAGTAAAGATGTACAAAATATCCCCGCATTTGGAGACTTTGCACACAAGAGGTTAAAATCAATGTATTGACCGTGAATGGGATGTTTGTGCCTTCACTTCAACAATGTGAAATGGTGGAAGGATATACTACTGCCATGCATATTGTGGGTTTAAACCATAGTATTAGTATTTTCGACTAGTGGTGGTGTTCTCAAATGAATAGCTCAATTTGTAGTTACTCATTGCTTATATAGGATAATATGTCACCTAGCATAATGTCACCTAGCTTATAACAAAGATAATGCATGACTATTCAACGTGCAAGAGGAAAATTATAGTGCACTGACCACAGTATCATTACTTAATTACGTTCGAAACTTTTTAAAAAAAAACTTAGCTTACTCAGTTATAATACCACTCAAAGTGGTGTCTGAGGAGGGTAGCTGTACGTAGACCATGCCCCTATACAATAGGGAGGCTGTTTCCGAAGGACCCCCGGCCAAATACAAATACAAATACAAATACAAATACAAAGAAAGGAAACTAATACAAACTAAACTCACACACACCCAGAGGTCGAACCCTTGACCTCCTACAAAGGAGACAAGGGTTCAACTACTAGCTAATTAATACTACCTCCGTCCCAAAAAGACCGATCCTCTTTAACTTTCACGGAGATTAAGAAAATGTAGTAAAAAAAATGTAAAGTTGTTTGAAAAGTGGATAAAGTGGTGGGATCTATCAATATTTAATAATAGATTTGAGATAGTGGGGGAGAGTAGTGGGTGTAATAGTGTTTGTAGTTATTTGTTTAATAAAAAAGGAATAAAGTTAGTGGGTGTAATAGTGTAAAGTAGTGTTCAAAAATAGTAAGTATAGTAGGTTCATTAATTTTGGGACGTCCCAAAAATGAAAGAATGTCAATCTTTTTGGGACGGAGGGAGTAGCACCAATGCCCCAATCCCATCTATTATTGTTTTGATACTTTATTACTTTAAGCTTTACGTGCATGGTGCATCTGCTGAGTCCGTGAGTCTGTGACGGGTTGTACCGTGTACACGTACATGAAGAAAATGCATGCATGAATTTCCACAGTAATTAAGTAGGGTAACCTGTCAATCTATCACGCATAGGCCATTAGGCCAGAAGTGGATTTTACGAATACAGCAAAATATCTTTATTTTCGGCTGGTCTACAGAATTTTTAAACAGACTGACATGTATTAAAAAAAAAGTTTAAATTTATCTTTTCTGTCATTTATTTTAGCTATATTCTTATCTTACTTAACCCTAATTAAAATAAATTTACATGGTTAATTTGTTGTATTGTTTATTAAGAAATTTTTGAAATTGAGCTCGAACTTGAATCGAGTCAAAAAATATGTTTGAACTCGATTCGTTAAGAAATAATATTATTCACGAACGGCTCATAAATATGTCTCATAAATTTGCTCACAAACTTTTAATTTCGAACAATTTTTCAACCTTAATCACGAATTTGTGCTCACTAATAAATATTAAGGGTTTGTCTACTGTGTGTCCAAGGGCAGATGCTAATAATCCGTGCTTGATGAGTTGTCAAAGTTTGATTAGTGAATATTTATGTGAATGCAGGGGGGCCATCATTATTAATGAAATCACTACCAATCAAAATTTGACAACTTAAGTAACACGGATTCTTAGCATGTGCCCTTGGGCACACACTAGAAAATTCGAAATATTAATATTGCTCACCAACTTATGCTAAGGAACTAACTTGTGAACCACTCATAAACTTGTTTGCTATTTTTGTTTACGAAAATCTAATGTTAAAAAATATTTGTAAGTATAACAAGTTATTCTAGTTTTAAATTTTACACAATCATAAATATATATTATTATCTTATTACATATATTTAAGTAGTAATTTATACATCACTAATATTTTATATTAAATCGCTCATTATATCCAGAAATCCAAAGAACATTACGATCAGTAGTACGACGTTGTATTATTGTTTTGATACTTTATTACTTCAAGCTTTACGTGCATGGTGCATCTCCTGATGAGTCCGTGACGGGTTGTACGTAAGTGAAGATAATATTATTAATTTACGATGATTTTTTAATTTTCACAATTTATTATTTTTAAAATATTAGCAAAAAAAATTATCCTCGCAGTATAATTTTTATATTTAATATGTTGAGGATAGTGCATATAAGGATATCTATACTATTATATAAATTCCGAAACATTGAAAGTTTTGGTACCTTTTTTTTGGTACGTCGTGAATTTACTTATTTACCCTTCACTCTAAAAAAAATATATGATATCTATACTATTAAAATTCCTAAAATAAATAATAACATAATATAATAAATGGTAAGTAGTCGATTGACTTTTTTCATATTTACTTTTAATTGAAGATATTACCTTTTTATAAACACCTAAAAACATCAATCATATCATATCTTCCAATCATTAATATTGCCTTTCGAATTAAAACACATTGTCTTTTTAATTTAAAACTCATTTTATAATCATTAATATATACCCATAATAAATGGAAAGTAGTCGATTGCCTTTTTTCACATTTACTTTTTATTGAATTTACTTATTTACCTTTCACTCTAAAAAAATATATATGATATCTATACTATTAAAAAAAGCTAAAATAAATAATAACCTAATATGATAAATGGTAAGTAGTCGATTGACTTTTTTCATATGTACTTTTAATTGAGGATATTACATTTTTATAAACACCTAAAAACATCAATCATATCATATCTTCCAATCCTTAATATTTTCTTTCGAATTAAAACATGTTGCCTTTTTAATTTAAAATTAATTTTACAATCATGAATATATATCCATAATAAATGGTAAGTAGTCGATTGCCTTTTTTTCACATTTAATTTTTATTGAAGATATTACCTTTAATAAATACCTAAAAACATCAATCGTATCATATCTTCCAATCATTAATATTTCTTTCGAATTAAAACACGTTACCTTTTTAATTTAAAACTAATTTTCGAGGAAGAGATGGAGTTTTTTATTATATTTTGTTAGTGATTAAAAGATATGATGTGATATTTTTGGGTATATATTAATTATTGCTAGAATGATATGATTGGAAGATATGATTGATGTTTTTAGGTGTTTATAAAAGGTAATATCTTCAACTAAAAGTAGATGTGAAAAAGATAATCGACTAATTATCATTAATTATATTATGTTATTATTTATTTTAGATGTTTTAATAGTATAGATATTGTATATATTTTCCTATATAATAAAGGTTAAATTATAAGTAAATTCACGAAATAATAAAAAACATATACCAAAAAATAGATACCAAAATTTTTAATGTTTCGGCTATTATATAATTAATTAATTTTAATTTAATATAATTTAATATACTAAAGTTTACGGATTATACTAATGTTTCCTTATTATAAACAACGTACGTATACATATTTTAATATATTTTATTAATAATGGAAAAATATTACTCCCTCCGTCCCTTAATGCTACTCTCGTTTTATATGGCGGGACTGTTGATAACATGAGACAAATTACTAATTTACGTCTAATCTATAAGACCAAATATAGTCATGAGTGATCTTGTTGGATTCGTATTTATGAGTACTTTAATACAGTGAAGTTTTATATTTAATACTAATACGAAATTCAAGATATTAACAATAAAAAGTGTGCGTTGGCAAACGTGTCCAGTCAAAACAGGAAAAACATTAAGGGACGGAGGGAGTATGTGATATTTTCGGGTATATATTAATGATTGTAAGATTAGTTTTAAATTAAAAAGGTAACTTGTTTTAATTCGAAAGAAAAATATTAATGATTAGAAGATATGATACGATTGATATTTTTAGATTTTTATAAAAGGTAATATCTTCAATTAAAAGTAAATGTGAAAAAAGGCAATTGACTACTTACCATTAATTATATTATGTTATTATTTATTTTAGTAGTTTTAATAGTATAGCTTCGTATATTTTTTTTATAATAAGGGATAAATAAGTAAATTCACTATGTACCAAAAAACAGGTACCAAAACTTTTAATGTTTCGGTTTTTATATAATAGTATAGATTAAGTAATTTTAATTTAATATAATTTTAATATACTCATGTTTACGAATTATACTAATGTTTCCTTATTATAAACAACGTATGCAAATTTTTAATATATTTTATTAACAATTGAAAAATATGGTATGATATTTTCGGGTATATATTAATGATTGTAAAATTAGTTTTAAATTAAAAAGGTAACGTGTTTTAATTTGAAAAAAAATATTAATGAAGATTAGTTTTAAATTAAAAAGGTAACGTTTTTTAATTCGAAAGGAAATATTAATGATTGGAAGATACATTGATGTTTTTAGGTGTTTATGAAAGGTAATATCTTCAATCAAAAGTAAATGTGAAAAAAGGCAAGCGACTACTTACCATTAATTATATTATGTTATTATTTATTATAGGTGTTTTAAAAGTATAAATATCATATATATTTTTTAATAAAGGGTAAATAAGTAAATTCACGAAGTACAAAAAAACTGGTACCAAAAATTTGGTACCAAAAAACAGGTACCAAAACTTTATACTATTATATAAATTCCGAAACATTGAAAGTTTTGGTACCTGATTTTTGGTACCTGTTTTTTGGTACGTCTTGAATTTACTTATTTACCCTTCACTCTAAAAAAAATATATGATATCTATACTATTAAAATTCCTAAAATAAATAATAACATAATATAATAAATGGTAAGTAGTCGATTGACTTTTTTCATATTTACTTTTAATTGAAGATATTGCCTTTTTATAAACACCTAAAAACATCAATCATATCATATCTTCCAATCATTAATATTGCCTTTCGAATTAAAACACATTGTCTTTTTAATTTAAAACTCATTTTATAATCATTAATATATACCCATAATAAATGAAAAGTAGTCGATTGCCTTTTTTCACATTTACTTTTTATTGAATTTACTTATTTACCCTTCACTCTAAAAAAATATATATGATATCTATACTATTAAAAAAAGCTAAAATAAATAATAACATAATATGATAAATGGTAAGTAGTCGATTGACTTTTTTCATATTTACTTTTAATTGAGGATATTACATTTTTATAAACACCTAAAAACATCAATCATATCATATCTTCCAATCCTTAATATTTTCTTTCGAATTAAAACATGTTACCTTTTTAATTTAAAACTAATTTTACAATCATGAATATATATCCATAATAAATGGTAAGTAGTCGATTGCCTTTTTTTCACATTTAATTTTTACTGAAGATATTACCTTTAATAAATACCTAAAAACATCAATCGTATCATATCTTCCAATCATTAATATTTCTTTCGAATTAAAACACGTTACCTTTTTAATTTAAAACTAATTTTACAATCATTAATATATACCCGAAAATGTCACATCATATTTTTCAATTATTAATAAAATATATTAAAAATTTGTATGCATTGTTTATAATAAGAAAACGTTATTATAATCCGTAAACATGAGTATATTAAATGATATTAAATTAAAATTAATCTATACTATATTATAAAAGACGAAACATTAAAAGTTTTGGTAGCTATTTTTTGGTATATGCTCATTTTATAATCATTAATATATACCCATAATAAATGGTAAGTAGTCGATTGCCTTTTTTCACATTTACTTTTTATTGAATTTACTTATTTACCCTTCACTCTAAAAATATATATATGATATCTATATGATATGGGCTAAAAGTAAGCCCTAAAGACACATTTAATGTGGCATTAATTAGACCTAGAATGGTCCAAACGTGGAGCCCACCAGATAGGCCCAAACCCTAATTATAATATTAATTTCGTAATTAATATTAGGGGTAATAAACAGCTCAGCAAATAAGAGTCAAACAAGGATATAACTCCAACGTGACTTAGCCTCCAAGATATATATCTCAACATGGAAACTGATTCCTAAAAGGAATAAATCCAGAACCTTCCTTGAGGCGGTGGCTTGCCCACCAAGTCTCCTATTCCTACCATAATTCTTAGGCTTCTCAGCCTATATAAGGACCTGCTCCTTCACATCTCAGAACTACGTTTTATTGGCTTGATTCTCTTAATACAGAGATACGTAGGCATTCTGTGAGGACCGTTTAGTCTCGAACGCAGAAGCAGCCATTAAAGCACGAAGCTCCCTAACCCTAGCCGTCATAATCATAACCTACTTTTTATTCCACAACATTTGGCGCCGTCTGTGGGAAAGCCAACATCAACCATGGTTAACACACGAAGGACACCAGCAATTACGGAGCCAATCGCAACCGAGGCTCTACCTCTTAGCTCTGCTCCGCCTCTCACTGAACAAGTACCTCCAGCATCCGGGACTATCGTTCCGTATCAAGTTTCTCAACCCCTAGGGACGACATCCCATGTTGAGAGTACGCTACCTCCGATCGTCCACATAAATCCAGGGACTAACCCCCTCCAGGTGGGGATTTCTTCCTTGATTGTAGACCCCAACAACCCTCCACGAGGGGTTCAGATCCACACTACGGATCTCCCCATAAGCACCAATCCGATGTACGGGCTGCCTAACTACCCTCCTACCCAAGGAGCTGGATCAAGTGGTCATGCCCTGTATATTCGAGATCGAGATTATCACAATTTTTCTGGTCCTTATACGGATGAATCATCTTCTGACGATGATTATGAGCGTGATGAAGCTCCAAGGAGGCGACGTGCAAGTAAAGAACCTCGAGGAAGAACTCAAAGTACTCACGATGGACTCCCTTCAACAACCACTGAGAGGATTAAGGCTTATGAAGCCGAGATCTTAAGATTAAAGGAAGATATGGCCAGAGAACAAGCCAGATCAAATCAGACTTTACCCCCTCCAACATCAGGACTGATTCCCTTTATAGATCTGGAGAGGCCTTCGAGAAGGCAAAGAAGGGCCACCGCCCCAACTGGAAGAGCAACGAGGGTGGAAACCCCCAAGAGCAACCCCAAGGATCTGATGCCACTTGGGGACCCTGATGATCCAACACCCCCGTTTACTGAGGACGTTATGAATGCTCGTATCTCAAAGAAATTTAAGATGCCAACAATTAAAGCTTATGATGGAATGGGTGATCCTGCAAACCACGTTAGAACATTCTCAAACGCTCTGCTGTTGCAGCCTGCAAGCGACGCTTTGAAGTGTAGGGCATTCCCTCAAACTTTATCAGGCATGGCTCAAAGATGGTATAGTCGGCTTCCTGCAAACTCGATTGGTTCTTTTAAAGAGTTGAGTGCTGCTTTCATTAGTCAGTTTATCAGCGGAAGAACGCATGAGAAAAGCTCTGCATCTCTTATGTATGTGGTACAAGGGAAGAACGAAAGTCTGAGAGACTATCTTAAGAGGTTCACCAAGGAGACTCTGAACATCACTGATCTGGACAATAAGGTTGCAATGGTAGCCTTGGAGAATGGTACCACCGACCTATACTTTAAAAGGTCATTGGCGAAGCATCCTCCTGAGAATATGGCTGATCTCCAACGGAGGGCTGATAAGTACATCAAGGCCGAAGATAGCACGAAGAAGGAAGTCACATTAGGCAATGGTCGGGGAAACAATGATACAAAAAAGTGCAAGCAAGAGCAGGAGTACGATGCTAGGGACAAGTATCCCCGAACTAGCAAAGACTCTGATTCGCCACCAAAAAAGAGCTTGGGACCAAGGTTCTCTGACTATGCAAGGTTAAATGCCCCTAGAAGTCAAATCTTGTTGGAGATCGAGAAGGATAAGGACTTCCGATGGCCGAAGCCACTCAGGGGAGACCCCGCAAAAAGGAACAAGGATCAATATTGTCGATTCCACCGAGATGTGGGACATGATACAGATGATTGTAGGCAGTTAAAGGATGAGATCGAATTTCTGATTCGCAAAGGAAAACTGAGTAACTTCACCAGGGGTAAAGATCGTGGAACCCAAAGAAGGGACTACGAAAGGAGAAACAATGATAGAAGGGATAATGATCGTGACCGTAACACGCAGCCCCGAGGGCCAGTTATCAACATGATCTGGGGAGGCCCGACAGCGGCCGGTACAACTCGAAACTCTCGAAAGGCATACGCGAGGGAGGTGATGCACATCGTGGGAGAGGCCCCGAAGCGTGCTAGAACTGAAATCGTAATTGGTTTCGATGACTCTGATCTTGAAGGGGTGAAATTCCCCCATGATGACCCATTAGTTATAACCCCTGTGATTGGGAACTCGGAGGTAAAGCGAGTCTTGATAGACAATGGAGCTTCTGTTGACATTCTGTTTCATGATGCTTTTGTGAAGATGGGATATACCGATTCTCAGCTGACTCCGACTAACATGCCCATTTATGGATTCAATGGAGTTGAGTCCAAGGTGGAGGGTACTATCCAGTTACCCATGACAATCGGGCAGGAACCTAAGGAAGCTACTCAAATGTTGAATTTTCTGGTAATTAAGGCAGCCTCGACTTATAACGCAATCCTGGGAAGGACTGGACTTCATGTGTTCAAGGCTTTTGCCTCAACATATCACATGAAGATTAAGTTTCCAACCCGAAATGGGGTCGGAGAACAAAAAGGCGACCAGAAGATGGCAAGAAGTTGTTATATATCTGCCCTAAGAGCTGATGGAGTCGGGGGGCAGGTACTTCCGATTGAAGACATGGATGTCCGTAGTGATGATGAACACCGAAGAAAGCCAGCAGAGGATTTAATCCCCGTCCCTCTAGAGCTGGGCGACCCGGAAAAGGTTATATACATAGGAGCATCTCTGAAGGAACCCCTGAAGGGCGAATTGACAGTGTTTTTAAAAGAGAATAGCGATGTGTTTGCTTGGACAGCAGCGGATATGCCAGGAATTGACCCCCAACTTATAACTCATAGTTTGAACGTCGATCCTGAACGGAAGAAAATAAAGCAGAAAAAGAGGAATTTCGCTCCTGAAAGGCAAGAGGCCATTAAGCAAGAAGTTGACAAACTATTGGAAGCTGGGTTTGTTGAAGAAATTCAATTCCCCGAATGGTTAGTTAACCCTGTGATGGTCAAAAAGGCGAATGGAAAGTGGAGGATGTGTATAGACTTCACTGATCTTAATGATGCATGTCCAAAAGATTGTTTTCCTCTGCCTAGAATTGATATGTTGATAGATGCCACCGCTGGACATGAAATGTTGAGCTTCATGGATGGTTTCAGCGGATACAATCAGATTAAGATGCACAAGGAGGACATCCCTAAGGTATCTTTCATAACTGATTTTGGTGTTTTCTGCTATCTTGTTAGGGCTTTTGGATTAAAGAATGCAGGGGCTACTTACCAACGGCTGGTGAATAAGATATTTGCCCATCTAATTGGAAAAACCATGGAGGTCTATGTTGATGACATGTTAGTCAAGAGCTTACTCAAGGCAGATCATATAATGTTAGGTCCAAATGTGTTGTAGAGGGGGGGTGAATACAACTTTTCGATTTTGAGAAGCAATAAATACGATGCAATAAATGAACACACAGATTCAAGGAATATATTTCTTTATATATAACTTGAAAAGGTTGCTACAACATTCATTACAAAGTATAACAGAAGTTGAGAGAGAAGTGAATGATTCTAAGCTCTGTGAATACTCTCTCTCTTTTTCTTGTGTTTTTCTCAATATTGCTCACTAACTAAAACATTACACAAGTGCTTCTATTTATACTACATGTAATCTATGACCTGTAGTCTTCAAAGACTAAGATGTACGTGGCCCAATGATGTCCACATAAATCTTGTCTTATCTTGAAAGCTTGGAAATCTGCCAATCAGAAGATGCCATGTGTCATGTTGAAGCTGCACTCTAAGTAGAACTTCTACTTGAGAATTTCTACTTAGCCATCTCGAAATTCTAAGTAGAATTTCTACTTGAGAATTTCGACTTAGCCATCTAGAACATTTAGTACTTAGAAAATATTCTGGTCTTCAACTTGAAACTTCAATGCACATCTTGAGCTTGTGATATCTTCATATCTTCTTTGTTCTTCTACAAGCTCTTGAACATGGATCTTTACTACTGACATAAACTTGCTATCAATGTCCTGACACTTGATGCACTGGTCTGGTTCATAAGTGACTAGTCTTGATAGTGTTTCTGTTTCTTGAATAAATTACCATATTCACTTAGTAACTTGGCTTTCCAATATTTGCTTTCCTTCTTGTTCACTTGAAATCAATTGGTCTTGTTGATACTGATAGTTATGATCTTGAATCTCGAATTCTCAAATCACTGAGGCCTGAACAACTTTGACTTGAACTTCTCTCAATGATTTCTTCTTGGCTTGATCATAGTTAACATGTTCAATTGTATCAATTACCTTGTCTTCATTTAGTGTTGATTCCTTGTGACTTCTTGTTCTTGATTGTCTTCTGGTTAAGTATCTTTTCTTTTAATTGAGTTACATTAGTTATAGTGTTACAAGTTAATACACTCTGCCTTTCAATCTCCCCCAATTTGATTGTCTAACAATGACATTCAAATTAATGAAGGATAACTCAACTAAACAAGAGACGAGAAAAGATAATTAACATTACAGTCTTGAAAAAATATACAATTTACAAGTACATGAAAACAATACAAAGAACTTAAACTAGAAACAGAATTCGAACCTCGAATTAAAGATCATTTGAATGATTCCTATCACCTGGATTATTTCATATCTTTTAGTCAAACTTATATCACCTTATTGGATTCATTCTAAGATGAATTTTCCTCAAGTGAGTTAAAGCAACCGAAAGACATGAAGTTTTTCCAACTTCAAGTTCACACCACTCTGACCTTTAACCCTAATTCCGTTTCCTCTTCCTAGCTTCAGCAGCTTGGTCCTTTTCTTCTTTTTGCCTTCTGCGCTTCTCCTCCTGCTGCTTTTGTTTCTTATATACTGGATTATGAAGTTGCGTCCACCTAGTATTCAACAAACTTACTGCTTCCATCTCTAGAGGGTTCCTGGGTTCTGGGTAAGGATGTTTAAAAAGCCTTCTGAGTTTGTCCACCTCCTGAGTAGTTCTGATCTCTGGAATGTCCTCAAATTTCTTCATTATAAGCCGAGGTTTCCTATGAGTTTTATCAGATTTAAACTGACAGTAGATCATTTTGGGATAGCCTATGACACGGTTAGTATTGTGGACACTAGCCGCATCTCGCTCCAATCGCTTCATTTCCACTACTACATCAGATAGGTAACTCACGAGTCTCTGCTTTTCATTTACATACTTAACATCCACATCTTCCCATTTGAACACATATAACACTTTCTCCAGAAATGCAGCATCTTGAGTCTGCTTCAGCCATTCTCTACTCATATGAAAGAGTGTTTGCTTCTGGTCTGCATCTATGAATACTAAGGCATCAGCTGTATTATCAGCAAAAGAATGTATCCAGTATACGCTGTCTCTTCCTGGAACACCAACTGCCTCCCTTATCTCTCCTTGTTCAAGTGCTCCAGAAGGAAGATTCAGAGCTTCATCAACATTCTTCATTGCTTGAAGAATATTCCAATTCCTCTCTATCAGCTCTGGTTCAATCTTCACATTATCAAGAGGGTTCGGAGCAATGACATCACACTTCCACACCTCATTGCTCTTCTTTAGTATGACACTTTCAATGGTCTTCACTGATTTATCTTTAAGCACAGAAGCGAATCCCTTACCCATCATCTGCCTACAGACGGCCTTAAGAGATTCCACTGAAAGTTCCATTAAGTCATTTTCCTCCAGGCTCACCCTCTTCAATTTACTGTCAACCACCATCCGGACAACATTTGGATATGCTGAGAATTCTGGACCCTTGTCCTCTGCTAGCCGCATTAACTGATCCCTATACAGAATGCTTAGATTCTCAGAATGAGAGTATTGAATTTTTGTTGCTAGCAAGAACAACTCTGATGCAGATCTTCTCGTCATGAATTGATCATCCACATACATGAAAGACATCGGGACTCCTTCTGTGAAAGACAAAACAACCTGCCACTCCTTTTGCGTTGAATTGTATCCAACCCTGACTTTAGAAATTAATCTCTTTAAAGCATTTATGTAGTCAGCAGCCATTGGATTCTGCAAATTTAGTTGGTAGAACAGATCATCGGCTTCCTTGTTATGATCTCCTTTTGTACATGGTCCCATCAATATCTTTCTTGCGTCATCCCACTTCTTTCCTATCCTTCTATTGTCCAGATCAATTTGAGGATCAGCTAGCCTTACAAGCTCATAATCGTACTGCTTTCCTTGTAGCTCCGCTTTCTTTTCCTGAAACGCAGCACGATCTTGCATTGCCTTCATTTTATAGAACTCAGCTTGATCTAAGGCTAACTGTTGAGCTTCAAGGGTTTCTTCATCAACAGTAATTTCTTCAGGCTTTCCGACAGACATCCCAGCACCGCCACCTTGATCTTTCAATGATCTCTTTATAGCATGTTTCAAAGATGCGTCTTCCATATCAGAATCTGAATCAATTACCTCCTGTACTTTTTCTTGATGACTTAGGTCAATGAATGGTTCATCTTGCTCAACCATTATTGCCTTACCCTTTTTCCTCCTCAGAGCCTCTTCTTCAACAGACGGCTCAACTTCAATTTCTCTGACAAGATCAGCATGTGCTTGAATTTCTTCGATTTGAACTCCCTGCTGTCTCGTCTCCTTTATACTCTCCCCCTTAGGTGAGTTATCCTGAACTCCACCCTGGTCTCCAGATCCACCAGCTGTATCAAAATCTTCAAAACCAGAACCATAGGGTCCTGCTCCACTAGCACCACCTGTACCAGCATCGGGGGGAGGTTGTTGCGGCGCGAAACACTCTGGGGGCACAAAACTTCTGATTGCGAACATAACTCTGCTTATCTCCACAGCCAGAGTGTCCATTGTAAGCTCCATTGCTCCCATCCTGTCATTCAGGGTGTTTCCCAAGACACCAGCAGCATGGCCCATGTCATTTACCTGATTTTTCAAATCAGTAAAAGCTGAAGCTTGAAGTGCCATTCGTGCTGCGTAGTCGTCAAGTGCCTTTTGATTATTTCCAACATTCATCCCTAACTGTCCCATTGACTGCCCAAACTGCTTCATTTGATTTTCCATAGAAGACAAACGAGATTCAAGATTTTCAGAATTAAGGGACGGTGTTTGGTTTAGGTGACCTCGCTCTAATTCTCGTTCTGTTGGTATTTGGCGCTCGGTTTCGGGCCTTAAAAATGAAGGTCCCTCTCTCCCTAACCTCTCACACACACTCCCTGTCTCACGCTCGTGTATATCTTCAATAAATGATCCAAAATATGAAGCAGTACCTGCAGAAACTGAATAAGGAATATAATTTGCAGTTATGGGATCAATTGCTGTTTGTTCCTGAGTTGGAATCTCAGGCTGAGAGGCTACAAAGGGTTCTTGTACGACATCAGAACGGATCCTCTTTGTAGCATCAGTACGTACCGGTGAAGGTACAGCTGAAGTTTTTAAAGCTTCATGTCCTTTTGAAGTAACAGCATCTTCAAGAGGTACATACTCATCATCAAAATCAAAATCCCTATGTGCAGATTGTTCAAGGGGTGAACCACTCTCGTGAGGTGGAGTGGTTGCGTGTGACACTCTAGGGTTTGACTGACGTTTAGAAGTAGCAGCATGAGAAGTTTTGGCTTTCTTTCGAATAAGTTGCTGCTCTTCGGGTTCACTCTCCTCATAATTTCCTACATCTATATGTGCTGGCTGTTTGGATTCCGGTGACTTGGATGACAAGGAATTAGAAATATGGCTCTTACCCTGGGATAGATTCTGCGGGCTAGCAGTCTCTTGGGTCATGGAATCAGAAACATAGGAAGAGGAATGAGTAGAATGTGGAGAGAGATTACCTGATTCATTACCTTGTTCATCACCGCTTTGCTCATCAGGAATCGCTTCAAATGCCTCAGCATGAGCAGACCGATTCTGAGCATGTGATGAAGCTTGCGAGAATTCCATCAAAGTAGTAACTCCCTCATCATATGTAAGCCACTTTTGTAAAGTTTCAGGAATAGACATCGGTTTTCCATGATGTTTATCCTGATTTTCAACTGTTGAAAGTGACTTAGTGCCCATCCCTAGCGGTGCAAATGATGAACCACTGGCAAAACTCCGTCTAACTGCAAGAGCATCCTTCGGTACTAAACCATTTATCAGCATCTGTAGGAACCGAGGAAACCAGCAAACAACATCTGTGGTGTTGAGGTCTCTGCTTGCAGGAGATCCCATCACAGCCACTATCTCAGAGAGAACTATTCGTCCATAATTTATATCCAGCTCTCTTGCTAGGGCAATTCCAAGGTTTTGCATGGGAATGGAAATTTGATGGTAATCGCTTTCTCGTGCCCGAAAACATCTTGTTATGGCCTCGAAAAAGTAATTCCATTCCACATGAAGAAATTGTTTTTGGATGTTTCCAGTGATCCGGCCAGTCGGAGGATAACACCCTATTTCTTCAAAGAATTTGAGGCGATCTGCAGCTGTAGGTTCTGGATCATAAGCATCTTTAACAGGGAATCCAAGAACCTTGTTGACAATTTGTTCAGTCACCACATATTCCTGACCCGCTAAGGTAAACCTGAAACCAAAGGGGGTTGATTTGCTCCCAAAAGAAACCGCACTAGTCCATAATTGCTGTAAAGCATCATGTACTAGTGTAGGTTTAGCAGAAAAAGCATCGCTAGCTTTGGAATACAAATTGAGAAATCGTATCCAAGACTTAAAGCGCGGGAGTTGATCACCAATTTCCGTAGAAATATTATAAAAATTGTTTTTGGCAAGTGAAAATTGGTGAGCCATTTTAATTAAAAGTTTTTCTTTAAAAAGATGTGAATTTTAAATTTTAATTTTGGAAAAACAATTAATTAAACAATTAACCGTGAGAACCCTTTTAATTTATCAAGAACACAAAAGTTCCTTTTTGAAAAATCAAACTACGGGCTCCAACAAACAGTTAATGGAAGGCAAATTTCGAACCACTAATTAAATCTGCTTTAACAGTGAAGTGTTTGTGTGTAAAATCGTTTTTGAACAGATCTGGTAACTTTTGTGTGTATAGACGTGTGTATATATATATCAAGAACGATGAACCGTTACACAAACACACAAAAACAGTGATTAATGATGACACACAGAAGATATCAGTAAAAAAAATGGGCATCAATTCGTTGTCCGTAAGAGATTTGTCACAAAAATCACGAATCAGTGATTGAGAATATGAAATCGCCTGTATGTATATGTGCGGCTGTAAAACTGAACTAGGTAAAAGTGAAAGAAAATATCGAGTTAAAGATGTATATATAGACATTACTGTGAAATGACTAAAATGTCCCTGTTAAAAAATGTGAAAAACATTAAGTACATACAGGGAACACTCAAGTCGAAATTCTATCTCGAAGTCTATCTCGAAGTCTATCTCGAACTTTCTAAGTCGAACTTCGAGATAGAGTTCGAGATAGCTGTTAACTCGAAAACCTTTACCATTTATCTTGTAAATAACCATGTAAACAGCACACACCAGCCTTACTAGGAAAACCTATCTCGAAATTCAAGTAGAAATTCGAGATAGACTTCGAGTTAGGAGTTAACTCGAAAATTCCCTTTAAAACCAACTGAGAGCACTATCTCGAACATCAAGTCGAAATTCGAGTTGAGTTTCGAGATAGAGTCAACTCGAAATTATTCAATAACTCGAAGTTATTCTCAGTTTATTTCAAAATATCCCCAATAATGGAAACCACATCTCAATTTCGAGATGAAGTTCGAGATAGACTTTATCTCGAATATTTTGAAAAATAAATAAATAGGCACACTGGTAACTCTAAGTCGAATTTCGAGTTGAATTTCGAGATAGAGGCTAACTCGAAATTCTTCCCAGACTTAGAATTTTCAAAACTTCACTCTGGAAGCTCAAATCGAAATTCAAGTCGAATTTCTAGATGAGTTTCGAGATAGAAACTAACTCGAAATTTTGAAGATACTTAGATTAATTTGACAATTTTTCTTTGAAAAACACAACAATTAATTTTGTCAAATTAATATAAATATCAATTCAAGGATTTTAATATATGACATAATTAAAACATTCCTTGATAATTCTAAGGCCTCTAATTACATGAAAAACACAGGTAAATTCATCTAAAATCATGCAAAATTTAGAATATTATGAATTTAACTCCCCCTATGTTCATGCAATCTAACAAGCATAAATTCACAGATTTGTGCTATAAAAGACACTTAAAACACACTGAATTCATGCAAAATCACACTATATGCATCCTATAATAATCATTAATTAGGCATTTTAAAGTCTAAACACATAATGATTAAATAGCTTGCATATACCAACATAACCATGGATTTTACAGATAGAAGGCTTTACTAACTTGTGTTAAGCATTCCCAATTCACCAACCAACCTATTGAATGTTACTTCATCAAGAGGTTTGGTGAATATATCTGCAATTTGTTGCATTGTGGGCACAAAATGTAGCTCCACAGTCCCCTCCTCGACATGTTCTCTTATGAAGTGATACCTGATGTCGATGTGCTTGGTTCTTGAGTGATCTACAGGATTGTTGGTTATGGCAATGGCACTTGTGTTGTCACACATAATTGGAATTTTCTTGTGCTCCATGCCATAATCCTTCAATTGGTTCCTCATCCACAGTATTTGAGCTACACAGCTTCCAGCAGCAATGTACTCAGCTTCAGCAGTAGAAGTAGATACTGTATGTTGCTTTTTACTTTGCCAGGACACCAATCTTCTGCCAAGAAATTGACAAGCACCAGATGTGCTTTTCCTATCAATCCTGCAACCTGCATAGTCTGAATCCGTATAGCCAATTAGATTAAAACCTGTATCTCTTGGGTACCAAATTCCTAGATTTGGTGTGCCCTTGAGATACCTAAAAATTCTTTTGACGGCTATGAGATGTGATTCTCTAGGATCCGCTTGGAACCTTGCACATAAACAAGTCGCGAACATTATATCGGGTCTACTTGCAGTTAAATAGAGAAGTGAGCCAATCATACCTCGATAGCTTGTGATGTCAACTGATTTACCTGATTTGTCTTCATCAAGCTTCGTGGCTGTTGCCATGGGAGTCTTGGCTGCTGATGCATCTTCTAGATTGTACTTCTTGAGTAAATCTCTGACGTACTTGGATTGACAGATAAAGATACCATCTTTTCTCTGACTGATCTGTAACCCAAGGAAGAAAGACAGCTCTCCCATCATGCTCATCTCGTATTTGTCTTGCATTAGCTTAGCAAATTTCTCGCATAAGCGCTCATTCGATGACCCGAAGATAATATCGTCCACATAGACTTGAACAAGTATTAAATCATTCTTCACATTCTTATAGAACAATGTTTTGTCAATTACTCCCCTAGTAAAACCACTTTCAATTAAGAATACGGATAGGGTTTCATACCAACATCTTGGGGATTGCCTGAGGCCATAGACAGATTTGAAGAGAAGATACACAAAATCTACAAGTTCTGGATCAATGAAGCCAGGCGGCTGTTCCAGATACACTTCTTCTTCTAACTCTCCGTTCAGGAAGGCACTTTTCACATCCATCTGGAAAACCTTGAAGTTCTTATGTGCTGCAAATGCCAAAAACATCCTGACTGCCTCAAGTCTTGCAACTGGTGCATAGGTCTCATCATAATCAATTCCTTCTCGCTGAGAATAACCTTTTGCAACCAAACGAGCCTTGTTTCGTGTTACAAGTCCGTTTTCATCCATTTTATTTCTGAATACCCACCTTGCTCCAATTACTGATTTGTTCTTTGGTCGGGGTACCAGCTTCCAAACTTTCTGCCTTTCAAACTGATTGAGTTCCTCTTGCATTGCAATCACCCAATCAGCATCACCAAGAGCTTCTTCTATTTCTTTAGGTTCAAGCTTGGATAAGAACCCAGAAAATAAGCAAATATTAGCCAGGTCAGCTCTTGTATTTCTTCTAGTAGACACACCAGCATCTGGATCACCAATAATTAATTCAAACGGATGGTCTCTATTCCATACCCGTTCTCTTGGAAATTGTCTTGATGATTCAGCATGACTTTCTGAATTGTGGTGCTGACTACTTTGATTACTTTCACTAACTCCCCCTGAGTTAGTGCCAGCTCCTACAGAACTAGAGTCAACTCGATTTGAGCCTTGAACAGTAGTCCTTGAGCTGCTATTTACTCCCCCTGAGTTGTTGCCGGTTCGTACTGAAGAAGTCTCTCCTGATCTTGTAGAATTAGCTTGTTCACTAGACTCAGGTTCTTCACGTACACTTGGAACATTTAATGGGACAACCAACTCAGGTTCATCTTCAAGATCTTCTAAGTCCAGATTCTGAAATTTTAGGGACTCAGGTTCACTAGAATCTCTTGAAATTGATGAGAGTTTGGTATCGTCGAATCTGACGTTGTAGCTTTCAGTCACTTTTCGATCATTCACTAAGAACACCCTATAAGCTGCTACCACATCTGTGGAGTAACCAACAAAGATTCCTTCACGAGCTTTTGCTGCAAACTTACCTAGATTTTCATCATCTATAAGTACATAGCATTTTGCTCCAAATACATGAAAATATTTGATTGTTGGTCTTCTGCCGTTCATTAGCTCACATGGTGTCTTTTCTTTATCTTTTATAATCAAGGATCGATTTTGAGTGTAACACACGGTACTCACTGCTTCTGCCCAGAAATACAGAGGAAGTTTCGAATCACACAACAAAGTTCTTGCTGCTTCAACCAATGTTCTATTCTTCCTTTCAACCACTCCATTTTGTTGTGGAGTTCTCGGGGCTGAGTACTGACGACGTATTCCTTTAGATACACAGAAGTCATTTAGCACTGCATTTTTGAATTCAGTGCCATTGTCTGATCTAATCGTCTTCACAGTAAGTGTTGAAACATTCTCAATTTGAGTGATGTGATCAATGATTAGGAAAGGTACTTCGTCTTTCGTCATTGCGAACAATACCCATGTATACTTAGAGAAGTCATCCACGATTACCAATGCATATCTTTTCCTAGACAAAGATAGGACATTCACTGGGCCAAACAAATCCATATGAAGAAGTTGCAGAGGCTCAGTGATACTAGAAATTTCTTTGCTTTTATGCGAGGCTCGCTTCGACTTTCCCATTTCACAGGCTTCACAGAGTCCTTTCGGAGCGAACTCCATTTGAGGTAGATCTCTCACCAATTCTCGCCTCGCGAGAGCATTCATCGTTTTGAAGTTTAAGTGAGATAACTTTTTGTGCCATAACCAGCTTTCATCATCCGAAGCTTTGCTGTAGAAACAGGTGACTTCATTCTGATTTGCTGAATCCATGTCTGCAACAAAAAGATCTGCCTTTCGAACTCCTCTCAAAGCCAGTGAACCTTCCTTGATGTGAGTGATTGATACACCTTTCTTGTTGAAGACAATTTCGTAACCTTTGTCACAGAATTGACTGATACTCAACAAATTATGCTTTAATCCCTCAACATAGGAAATATCTTCAATGATGACATTGCCAGTTTTCAGTTTGCCATATCCCTTTGTCACACCTATGCTGTCATCTCCAAAGGTAACATAAGGGTCAGCTTTCATAACCAACTCTGTAAGCAGGGACTTGTCTCCAGTCATATGCCTCGATGCTCCACTGTCTAGCACCCATATAACTTTATTTCTCTTTTGCTTAATGCCCTGCAATAACAGATTGATTAGACTTTCTTCGGAACCCAACTTTGATTGGGCCCGGCTTTTCGATAAGATTTAGAATCAACAGATTTAACAACAGGAGATGCACTTTTCTTAACATAACTAGAGCTTTCGACTTCCTCCTTTCCTTTCTCAGACTTGACATATTTATCAGTCCTAGGAGAAGGTTTGTCACTCCTAACTTTAGGAGGACTGACAGTCTTGGCTCTCCCAAACTTCTTTTTGTTGTTTGAACTAGCAGCAGTATTTGAGCATGACTGGCTAGATGCATTCATTAAATTCACAAAAGTTTGCATGACATTAAAAGTGCATGGCATACAATTAGGTTGACCACACTGTGCATGATTTTGATGCAGATTATTCATTGTATGTGTGACAGGCATGGCATGTGCAGCAGGAACATTTATGTTAGCTTTGCATGCATAAGAAAGATGTTCAGTAGATTTGCAGTGATAACATGCTTTCTTTATTCGTTCAGCCTTAACCTCTTTTATGCCTTTCTTCCCTTGTTGTTTAACAGCCTTAGCTCCTATTCCTAGTCTAGATTCATCACTAGGAAAATTGATTTTAACTTGTTTAATAGGAGTTATAGGTTGTGCGTTCTGACGATCTTCCATCTCAATCTCATATCTAGCTATCAATTCAGTCTCTTCTTCTTCTATTCTAGGAACAAGGTGTTTGTAGATGGGTTTGACAGAAGGTTTAAAAATGCTAGGAATTTCATTTTTAATGTCACTGGAACTAGAGTCAATAGGTCTCTTCCCATCTTTCTTAGAAAGATTAGAATAATCAAGTCCTACACCTACTCCAGTTATCTTCTTAAATACGTCATTATCTACATACACTTTACTAGCAGCTAGTTTGTAAGCTTCACATTTAGTTTCTAACTCAGCTAGTTTGTTCCTTAAACATGATTCTATTTCTTCCTTAAGGACGAGCTTGTGTTCCAAAGATTTAATAAAATCTCTTAGGGAAGTATCTACAGTGCAAGCGGCCTCTAACTCTTCCACTTTTGCCTCAAGCATTCTGCTTTTGGCGACAAGTGTTTTCTGTTCCTTTTGAGAAGTGTCTAGGCTTTTGCACAACATGTAGATCTCTTCGCTAAGAGCTCCGTTCTGTTCCTTATAATCATCAATAGACATTTCTACTTTAAGGGTTAGAACTGGTACCTCTGGTTCCTCTGATGTCTCAGCCATGAGCGCAAAGTTTGCTACATGAGTAACATCTTCCTCATCTGAATCATCCCAAGCTCTTCCTTCTGTTACTACTAAAGCTCTTTTACCATGTTTTTCTTTCACCAGCGATTCATACTTGCTTTTGAGGGCTTCAAATGTCTCTTTCGGATAAGTCTGTTTAGGCTTTTTGCAGTCCGAGGCAAAATGTCCAGGTTCACCACAGTTATAGCATTTGAACTTCATCTTGAAATCCAAAGGTGAATTGTAGCTGGTACTCTTGCCTTTGCTTTTGTAGCCTGATGAACTACCACCACCCTTAGCAGCCCGATAATAAGATGAAGAATTTCTTTGTGGTCGGTTGCTCTTTCTGAATCTCATATTGCTGAACTTCCTTGCCATGTATGCCACTACACTATCGTCCATGTTGTCCAGCTCTTCTTGGGTGAAGTAGTCATCATCACTGTTAGATGCACACTCGTCATCATTATCAACTTGATGCGGTGCAGGTGATGATTTAGGCTTTGCTGCAACCATTGCCTTCTTAGACTCTTCCTCATCAGCAACTAATCCTGATGCAGTTTCTTTTCCCTTTGAATCATTGTCCCATGCTTGATCTTGAAGTGTCTCCAGCTCATAGGTCTTCAGAATTCCATAATATTCTTCCAGAGAAGTTGTATGCAAATCTCTGGTTTCTCTGATTGCGTAGACTCTATGTTCAATGCTCTTTGGCTGGTTCCTCAAATATCTTGTATTGGTTTCAACCATGGGGAGAGTAACACCTCTCAGATTCAAATCTAATACCAACTGACTGAATCGTAGATAGACATCTGTTATGCTTTCTCCTTTTCGTATTCTAAAGGTGTCATACTCCATCTTGAGTATAAGTGTCTTGTTGCTTCTAACCTCTGCAGATCCTTCCATGACAACTTCTATCTTGTCCCAAATCTTCTTTGCTGTATTCAAACCTTTGACTATGTTGAACATTTCATGATCGAGAGATTCCATCAAGGTTTGTCTTACAGAAGTATCATAAGCTATTTGCTCCTTGTCAGCATCCGTAAAGTCAGCTGCCTTTTTAGGCTCAGACCGAGCAGGTATAACCTCCTCTCCTTCCGTACGCTCAGGAATAGCTTTCATTGGAACAAATTTACCCTTTTCAAGGACTTCCAGATACTCAGGGTTAATAGTCTCTAAGTAGAGTCTCATTCTGAAAACCCATTCTTCATAGTGATCTCGGTTGAACATTGGGATCTTGAAAGAATTTTTAGGAGCCATTTCAAATCTTGTCACTAAAAATTTCTAAGTACCCAAGACTAGGCTATGTAGAATATCTATGTAGAACTTCTGCCAAGTCGAAATTTTTCTAAGTAGAAATTTTGCTCAAGTCGAAATTCACCAAGTAGAAATTGTCCAAGTCGAAATTCTATGTAGAAAATCTCAAGTCGAAATTCTATGTAGAACTTTTGTCCTTAGAATAAATTTTTCTGCAGATTACTTTAATATTGAATAAACAATATCACCACTTAAACACCCTTTTTGACTTTTGATTACTTTACACGCCGAAAGTGACTAACCCACCTGCTAAGCACTGAGTACACTTTCTTTTGCTTTCGGCTAAGGAATAATAATCAAATCAAAAGTACCAAAAACACCTTTTTGACTATAATTTCTTTGAAAAGGAAATTGAAAAGTTGTTGGGTTATATTCTTTGATAAGAACAGATGATGAACACTCAAGAACACCAAATATTAATGAACCCAGATTAATTCACAAAAATTAATTAAAATACACCCAAGCCAAATAATCACTCCTGGAGTATTTAAATAATTTTTCTGGATGAGTTTTCACTGGAAACGAATTAAAGCTTACTTTTCTAGAAATTTAGAAAAGTAGATCTAGAAAATGAAAACTCACGATTCTTCTACTAAACACAAGGATCTATGTTTTGTATGTTAAACATCCTCTCTGATACCAATTGTTAGGTCCAAATGTGTTGTAGAGGGGGGGTGAATACAACTTTTCGATTTTGAGAAGCAATAAATACGATGCAATAAATGAACACACAGATTCAAGGAATATATTTCTTTATATATAACTTGAAAAGGTTGCTACAACATTCATTACAAAGTATAACAGAAGTTGAGAGAGAAGTGAATGATTCTAAGCTCTGTGAATACTCTCTCTCTCTTTTTCTTGTGTTTTTCTCAATATTGCTCACTAACTAAAACATTACACAAGTGCTTCTATTTATACTACATGTAATCTATGACCTGTAGTCTTCAAAGACTAAGATGTACGTGTGTGACGCCCCCGACCCCGGTTTGATTTCCTCTGGAAAGAAACCGGCCCGAGGGTCCGCCATTGCAGATTTCAGAAGAACACTAGGAAAGGTAGAAAGAAGTGATGGACCAATAGAGCTGGTGGTTGATTTAGTGGTTGGGCTTTACGTTCTGAAGTTTGTAGATCGACTTGGTGGAAGCACTTGTTGTGGACTTTGGTTGTATGTTGATTCGAGGTAAGTCAGGACAGCATTGGTTTGTCGTTGTACAAATTACAGTACATGGTAGATAGTAGTTGATATGCGATGTGCGTGGCACAATTTTTGGTGAGATGGACTTTTGTTATAGAGTTGAATTTTTGAATTGAAAAAAACAGGTAGATAGTCCTATTTACGAATACTTCATGCCGAATTTTTTTTTTTAAAAAAAATATTAGCAAGTTAAGCAGGTTGAGATGTGGTTTTGGCGGACCCTCGGGCCGGTTTCTTTCCAGAGGAAATCAAACCGGGGTCGGGTTTAAAAAAAATATTAGCAAGTTAAGCAGGTTGAGATGTGGTTTTGGCGGACCCTCGGGCCGGTTTCTTTCCAGAGGAAATCAAACCGGGGTCGGGGGCGTCACAACGTGGCCCAATGATGTCCACATAAATCTTGTCTTATCTTGAAAGCTTGGAAATCTGCCAATCAGAAGATGCCATGTGTCATGTTGAAGCTGCACTCTAAGTAGAACTTCTACTTGAGAATTTCTACTTAGCCATCTCGAAATTCTAAGTAGAATTTCTACTTGAGAATTTCGACTTAGCCATCTAGAACATTTAGTACTTAGAAAATATTCTGGTCTTCAACTTGAAACTTCAATGCACATCTTGAGCTTGTGATATCTTCATATCTTCTTTGTTCTTCTACAAGCTCTTGAACATGGATCTTTACTACTGACATAAACTTGCTATCAATGTCCTGACACTTGATGCACTGGTCTGGTTCATAAGTGACTAGTCTTGATAGTGTTTCTGTTTCTTGAATAAATTACCATATTCACTTAGTAACTTGGCTTTCCAATATTTGCTTTCCTTCTTGTTCACTTGAAATCAATTGGTCTTGTTGATACTGATAGTTATGATCTTGAATCTCGAATTCTCAAATCACTGAGGCCTGAACAACTTTGACTTGAACTTCTCTCAATGATTTCTTCTTGGCTTGATCATAGTTAACATGTTCAATTGTATCAATTACCTTGTCTTCATTTAGTGTTGATTCCTTGTGACTTCTTGTTCTTGATTGTCTTCTGGTTAAGTATCTTTTATTTTAATTGAGTTACATTAGTTATAGTGTTACAAGTTAATACACTCTGCCTTTCATATAAGGCACCTCAGAGAGGCATTTGAAGTGCTAAGGCACCATAAGATGATGCTAAATCCAGCCAAGTGTGCTTTCGGTGTTGGATCGGGAAAATTTTTGGGGCTGATGGTTTCCAAGAGAGGCATAGAGGCCAACCCGGACAAGATTAAGGCTATTCTGGATATAGAGTCACCCCGCTCAATACGAGATGTACAGAAATTAACTGGCCGAGTTGCGGCCCTAGGGAGATTCATCTCCAAATCTGGTGACAAATGCTTGCCTTTCTTTCAGGCATTAAAGAAGGTGAAAAATTTTGAGTAGACCACAGAGAGCCAAGAGGCCTTTGAGCAGTTGAAGAAATACATGGCTGAAGCCCCGTTGTTGGCCAAACCTAGTCCTGGGGAGATTCTTTACTTATATCTGGCGATATCCGAACAGGCATTGAGTGCTATTCTTGTCAAAGAAGAAAAGAAAGTTCAGAAACCCATCTACTACGTGAGTAAGGTATTGCATGGGGCGGAGTTAAATTACTCTCCCATTGAGAAATTTGCTTTGGCACTGATTACTGCCTCAAGGAAATTGCGACCATACTTCCAGGCCCACAAGATCGAAGTCTTGACAGACCAACAGTTGAGAAGCATATTGCACAGTCCGAAAGCAAGTGGAAGATTGATCAAATGGGCCATAGAGCTTGGAGAGTTTGATATCAAATATAAGCCTCGAACGGCCATCAAGGCTCAGGCATTGGCTGACTTCGTGGTTGAATGCACCATTGACAACCAAGAAGTCGGGGGGCAGGAGATGATAACCACCCCTGAGATCGAAGGTAAAGATGAAGGACTGATAGCTGACCAGAAAGAGTATTGGGTGCTCTATTTTGATGGAGCATCAAAAACAAAATCTAGTGGTGCAGGTTTGGTTTTGCAAAGCCCCGATGGGTTCACAGTTGAATATGATTTGAAGTTGGACTTTCCGACAACCAACAATGAAGCTGAGTATGAGGCATTAATAGCCGGATTGGGATTGGCCAGAGTCATGAGGGTCAAAAACCTCAAAGTATGTGGAGATTCGAGATTGGTAGTCTCACAAGTGAATGGTGAGTTTGAGGCCAAGGATGAAACTATGGCAAAATACCTCAGAGTCGTGAAAGCTGTTATGACTCAGTTTGATGAATGCTATGTGGAGCATATCCCGAGAGAAGAGAACGTTAAGGCCGATGCCCTCTCCAAGTTCGCTTCTTCCGAGATAGAGAATTATGCAGGAAGTGTTTACTTCCAGGTCTTGAAAGCCCCTACTATCAACTCTAAGTTGGTAGCACCAATCGATGTTGGAAGCTGTTGGATAGATCCTATTAAAGCTCATTTGGAAACCGGATGGCTCCCTGACAATGCCTTGGAGGCACGAAAATTGTCAGTAAGAGCATTGAGATATGCCTTGATTGAAGGCATCTTATACAAGAGATCGTTTGTCGTTCCCTACTTGAAGTGCTTAAGGCCCCAAGAGGCAAGAGAAGCATTGGAGGAAGTTCATGAAGGGATATGTGGGCAACACTTGGGGGGCAGAGCCCTAGCTCACAAGATCACTCGACTAGGATTCTATTGGCCGGAGATGTTGGCCGATGCACAGAATTACGTCAAGAAATGTGACATATGTCAGAAGCACGCTCCAATTGTAAGGCAGCCGCCTGAGATGTTAACGTCAGTCAGCTCTCCCATTCCGTTTGCAATGTGGGGGATGGACATTCTTGGTCCTTTTCCTGTGGCTTCAGCACAAAGGAAGTTTTTGATAGTCGTCATTGACTACTTCACCAAGTGGATTGAGGCCAAGCCTTTAGCAAAGATAACCACCAAGCAAGTTTCCCAGTTCTTTTGGGAGAACATAATCTGTAGATATGGCATCCCGCGAATCCTTGTGACGGATAATGGGACACAGTTCAACAATGAAGAGTTTAAAAAGTACTGTGAAGAGAATGCTATTGAGCTCCGTTTTACTTCAGTAGCACACCCGCAAGCAAATGGACAGGCTGAGGTCACCAATCGTATCATCCTTGATGGACTAAAGAAAAGGGTTGAACGCTCGAGAAATACTTGGGTGGATGAGTTGCTGCCTATACTCTGGGCTTATCGCACTACTTGTAAGGTGACTACCGGAGCAACCCCGTTTCTGCTAGCTTATGGAGCTGAGGCAGTTGTGCCACTGGAGATCATGCATGCTTCACCTCGAATTGAGGCATTTGAACCTGAGACTAACGAAGAAGGCATGAGGCTCGCCCTAGATCTGATTGACGAAGTCAGGGATGAGGCAAACGCCAGAAATGCGGAGCATCAAAAGAAAGCATCCTTCTATTACAACCATAGGGTTAAGGAAAGGTTCTTTCAGCAAGGTGACTTAGTTCTTAGGAAGATCGAGGCTTCTGGAGTTGGCCAGAAGGGAAAGCTAGCCCCAAACTGGGAAGGGCCGTATCGAGTTAGGAAGACATTGGGACGAGGATCATATAAGTTGGAGACCTTGGACGGGGTTGAGGTGCCCCGTACTTGGCATGCCCTGAACCTCAAGATTTATTATATTTGAGCTGCCTCTGCAACGACGTAGCTTTTTATTTATCTAGTAGGAGAAGTAGAAATAAGGTTCGATGAAACCATTCCAGGGATTAATGCCCCGTGTAGGATAATAATAGTTTATGTAAGGGTTGAACCCATTTCAAGTTATTAATGCAAGTTTGTTTTCTATTTTTGATTGTTTATTTAACAAGAACCTGATGAGTGTAAGTCAAAGATGACCAAGTAACGAAAATAAATAATACACAAGTGAAAATAAAACAAGTGCATAAATAAGGTACCCCTGAAGGGCCGAAGTCAGATTTAGGTTACAGCACCAAATAAAAAGTTAAGTCCCTAAGGACCTTGATTGAAAAGCAGAAAAGATAAAGCCACATGTGGCTAACAAGGCCATGCAAGGCCATTTACTCCTCGGAGGATTCTCCTATCACTTCATCGTCTTCCTCCTCGTTTCCCTCCTCCTCGTCTCCATCTTCATCATCATTTTCTTCCTCCTCCCCGGAGCCTTCTTCTTCTTCTTCAACTGCCATCGGCTGAGTCTCACCTTTCTTTGCCACCACTCCTTCATCGTCGGAGGTTTCTGTTGAAGAGCTAGGTCTTGTTCGAAGAGCTTTCCCAGGGAAAGATTGTCTGGCGGCTGCTTCCCTCTTCGACATTCTTCCTTCAGCAGAGCGGGAAGAAGCTGAACCCGAATTGACAACTTGAGTACACTTCCTTAGCCCAGAGCCGGAAGGCCTACGAGAACCCCCAGAGCCTGATGCTTGGGCCACATGACTTCCACCACCAACACCCCAGTTAGGGCAAGGGAAGTCTGTCGGGTTAACCACTTTAGGATACCTGTGGCTGACAGCGCCAACGGCCTTGTCCCATCCAACGGACATATTGAAGGGCCGCATTTCATCGTCATGCTTGTCCATGAACTCATAAAATTCCTCCGACCTATGATAGGCATCAATTATTTTGCCAGCCTGGGAAGATTTTTTCTTGGCCAAGGAACGGAGAGTCTTTTGAAGAGATTGGCAGTTAGCTTCAGCTCGAATGGCTCTGGAGTTCAAGTCTTGGATCTCCTCATTCATCTTGGCTTTCTCGCTCTTTAATGTTACATTCTCATCCCGATGGGCTCGACCTTGGCGAGTCGCAGACTGAAGATAAGCATTAACCTGCGATAAGGAAGTTAGTAAGACAGCCATAAAATGAACAAAGAATGTAAGTATACAAGTTGCTACCTGATATAGACCCTGGGCCCCAAGGCGCTCGGCTTCGTCGATTTTGTCCCCCGTAGTCGCGGTCAGGACATCAGGAGGGGTGATAGAAAGTCTTGACCAAGCCACGGCCAAGGAAGAACTCCCAAAAACAGAATCTTGATCGCAGATACCCCAATCCGGAGTAAAGGGGGTTCTAACACCTTCGCCAGCGTTCCTGTATCTCTTTCCCCCTTGGCTACTTTCCTCCAGGAATTGAGGAACTTCTCGGGATGGAGGATTCACTAGAGCTTCGGCCTTTTTTATCATCCGCCTAGTGACAGTTGGCTGATTTGCAGGACGATTGTCGATCTCCTCAGCAACTGAAAGATGAAGAGAAAACATTGGAATAAGAACAAACATAGTTCATAATGAAGTAATGAAGGAAAAATTACCCTCAAAAGAAAGATTGCTGAGGCCAGCTTCAATAAGCTTCTTCTCAGTTAGAATAGTCCTATAGTGGGTGCGACCCTCGTCAGCAAGAAGCCTGTCTCGGTCTAACAATTCTTGGGAGTTAAGATCACACACGAAGTGTGAGCTGTCATGTACAAACCCGAATCTTTTGACAAAGAAGTGACCCCAGTCACCGCCTTCCCACTCCAAGACAACGAAGTCCCTTTCCCACAACTGATGAGAGTCCGGGAAGGAGAAAGAGTTTACTATATGAGGAAGGCCACTTCTAAGTTGAAAGCCAATCCATCCCGGCTTAGCATCAGAGGAGTTCTTCACTGCAAAGATACTTCGAAACATAGTTGTACTCTAAGGGATTTCCAACTCGTGGCATCTCAATAAGAAGATGATTAAAAATCTCCAAGAGTTGGGATATAGCTGGCAGGGGTGTATTTGAAGTTCTGCTAAGAACCTTATGATGAATGTGTGAACAGGGAACCTAAATCCCGCCTCCAATGCTCCTTTCATTACGCATATCCTTTCGGGGTGCCAGTTGCAAGTTCTGTCCCCTGGATTTTGGAGGCATACCCTGACTGCGCTCGGAAAGCCGAAAGTATTCCTGATCTTCTCAACATCCTTTTTCCTTAATTTAGAAGGACTACTAAAAGCAACTAAGTTTGAGCTGTTGGGAAACGATTCTCCCATAGTGCTGAGCAAATCTAACGTTGACTCAAACCGACGTTCAATATATTTAGGAGGCATGAGTTTTAGCTTACCTTTCATTGTTCGCGCTATGCTCCTTTTTCTGAAAGCCTCCTCCATGGAGAGTTGGGGGGCAGCAGCTTGCTTGTCAGCCATCTTTAACCTTGAATCTTGAAGCTTGAACTTGGAAGCTTGAAAACTAGAGAACTCAAGAGCTTTAGAACTTAAGAAAGTTTGAGAAATGAAGAAGTGAAGAAAAATGAAGGATGCTCCCCTCCTTTTATAAGGAAAAGGTGACCTGTAATCTCAGGTTGAAATGTAGCTCGGTTCGCGTTTACAGGTCAAGTATCGTTAAAATACGAAAAAGGAGCAAAAGCTATATGTTATGGACGAGAAGAGTCGTTAAAACTCATGATATGTTGGAAGAGAAACGAAGAATTTAAATGAATAGTCGGCAAAATATTCTACCGGAACAGTCAGATGAGCTGGGAAAGCTAAGTATGCTTAAGAAAAGTTTAATGAGAAGATTAATACTAAGCACCGGATTATTGATGTGAATCAAGGTACTATATAAACCTCAAATAGAGCCATGAATGGCCAATATTGATTCCATATCGATGATCGATATCGGTATGCGAAAACAAGTAACTCTAGCCATGAATGGCCAACCTTGATTCCATATCGATGATCGATATCGGTATGTGAAAACAATTAACTTTAGCCATGAATGGCCAACCTTGATTCCATATCGATGATCGATATCCGTATGCGAAAATAAGTAACTCTAGCCATGAATGGCCAACATTGATTCCATATCGATGACCGATATCGGTATGCAAAATTAAAATCACTAATAGTGACCAAGCCGGTTCCATGTTGGGGGACGATGTTGTTAAAAATGGCCAACCAAGAAAAAGAAAGACCGGCCGACCGCATGACCAGCCGACCGGCTCTCTTTTACAAGCCCCGGCCGACCAGCATTGACTGTTGATAAGTGGATTTATATCCACTTGGATCATTCTATTTCGGCTTAAATTGGTGTCTTGTATCTCAAGTATAGGTGTGTTTTAATATGTTTTTGTGAGATTTGTGCAGGGTGTATTCCAGGTGTAGGTATTGCATTTAGTAGGTGATATGGTATTTTTAGTGTCAAGAAAGCAAGTGCTTGGAGTTGCATTCGAAAGCGGAGAAGAAATCAACTTAAGGATAAAATGCAGCCTGTTCAGAAAACCTTGGGCGCGGGCGCGCCAGAATTAGCTCTGATTGCGCGCGGGCGCGCGGGCAAAAGGCTGAGAAGAGTTGCGCGCGCGGGCGCGGTGGAATATACCTATGGTGCGCGCGGCCGCGCGGGATGCCGACAGAAAGTTCCTGGAATTGGATTCTAATTGGGAAACTTGCCGTTTTCTTCTCCTAATCAAGATGGCAATTGTCTTGGACGGTCTGAAACTTCTAGAATCAGTTCTAAACTTGGGAATTTCACTTCTAATCAAATCAAAGAAGGAAAATTACCGGAATTCTATCCTATTTCAAATACGGTAATTGCTTGGTCAAGGAGGCAAGAGGGGCTATAAATACACACCTTGGGGCACAGAAAAATAACCATCTACACATCCTACACACAATTCGTTCAGAGCACGAGAGAGAGAAGCCAAGGCGAGGATCGTGACGACAAGAAGATCTAGATATAGTTTTTCTTGTATTCCTTTGTGGAGGCGTATCTTTTGGATGCTTGTTACTTTCACGGATTTGTTCACTAAACCTTATTCTATTATTTATTTATTCATCTTCTTTATCTTGTTTAATATCATGCTTTCGTCTAATCCCATGGTGACGAAAGGTTCGATTATGAACTAATCGTTATCGTGGGATCCTAGTAGATTTATCTATGTAGCTTAGTAGTTTGTATGCCTTAAAGATTTATGTGTGGTGAATTCTTGATATCCTCGTATGGTTAATCTTAATGCTTTTAGATGAGTAGCTAACATCTAAATTGAATTGTTAATCTCTTGCTAAACGAGAGTGGATCTTGAGATTTAGAACTTGCCATGCTAGCATAGGATAGGTTGATGTTAAGCATCATGATTTGTGGCATGAATAGAGATATTATGCTACCCTATGTGATCTAAGTGGATAACTTGTGCTTCAACCTTTATGTTTTCAAATTCTATAGAGATATAGGGTCTAAACATAATAGGTGCCTATTCATCTTCTATCTCTTTTGTGGATGTATGCATAGATTGGTACTAGTATACCGAGAGGTAACTTTTACTCTTTTCGTGTTATTCGATCAGATATCAAAACCATCGCATGTTTTAATCGAAGGCTGCAACTCTAAGTGAAGTAGATGATGAAACTAGGATTCCATGTTTATTCTCATATAAGTAATTCGATTTTAATTTTTGTCAATTAGTTAATTCTTAATTTTATAATTTGCATCTTAGCTTAATTTAGGTAATCAAAACCATATTTGTTATTTTTCTTAGCAGTGAATTAAAACCATACATTGTTGCATAGGCATATTTACTGAATTGAACACCATTCTAGATCTCTGTGGGAACGAACTTGATTTAATCATATATTACTTGTGACTACGTGCGCTTGCGTAAATTTAGCATAACAAGTTTTTGGCGCCGCTGCCGGGGATCATTGGTGTTTTATTTTTGGTTTATGTGTTTGTCAATAGTGGTCGTTAGCGTTCACTGACTCGGATTCTTACTTAGGTTGTTTGTTTCGTGGTGTTTCAGGCACTTGAGTTTGTATGCAAACACGTTCGCAAGCTCGTTTGCAAAGACTGGCAGAAGACGATCTTGTTGAGAATATAGAGAATAAAGAGGAATCCGAAACTACTGTAGAGATGGGTGACGCAGCAGCAGCAGTCAAGGCTTTGAAGGACTATTCTCAGCCGAAACTCAATGACATCCAGTCTAGCATTGTTAGGCCAGCTATTGCAGCCAACAATTTTGAGATTAAGTCTGGCACAATTCAGATGGTGCAGAATTCAGTCCAGTTTGGGGGAGCTTCTACGGAGGATCCTAACATGCATGTTCGGGACTTCATCGAAATCTGCGACACTTTCAAGTGTAATGGTGTGACGGATGATGCTATTAGGTTGAGGCTTTTCCCATTCTCTCTGAGGGATAAGGCTAAGAGCTGGCTACATTCTTTGCCACCTGGTTCCATTACTACATGGGAAGATCTTGCTCAGAAGTTCCTTACTAAATTCTTCCCTATGGCGAAAACTGCAGCAATAAGGAATTAGTTGACTCAATTCCAACAGCAATCTGGCGAGACCTTGTGTGAGGCTTGGGAACGCTACAAGGAGATGCTAAGGAAGTGTCCTCATCATGGCATGCCTGATTGGATGGTTATTAATGGTTTTTACAATGGGTTGGGAGCACAGTCTAGGCCCTTGCTAGATGCAGCATCAGGAGGAGCTCTTTGGGTGAAAAGCTATGATGAAGCTTATGAACTTATCGAGATGATGGCTGCTAATGAATACCAGAATCCAACCCAGAGACTTTCTCAAGGCAAAGTAGCGGGAATTTTGGAAGTAGATACAGCTTCGATGATTACAGCTCAGTTGAAGGCTCTTGCTATGAAAGTGGATTCGCTTGCTAATTATGGAGTTCAGCAGGTGGCTAGTGTTTGTGAGTTATGTGCGGGCGCACATGAGACGAATCAATGTGCTATCTCTTCTGAATCAGCACAGTTCGTGAGTAATTTCCAGAGACCTGCTGCACCAGTTCCAGCCACTTATCATCTCAGAAATCGGAATCATCCTAACTTCAGCTGGAGCAATAATCAAAATACTCAACAATCTTATCAGCAAGCAAGGCCATTCAATCAAGGCTATCAGCAGCCTTATGCTCCAAGGACACCATATCAACCTCCGGGATTTCAGCAGCAACCCCAGGCTCATGCGGGGCAATCTTCTAATGAGATAGATGATATGAGAGTGATGATAAAGAACCTGCAAGCTGGCCAGAAAGTTTTGGAAACTCAGTTGGGGCAGATTACAAGTGCCTTGGTAAATATGCAACAAGGAACTCTTCCTAGTGATACGGAGACTAATCCAGGCAGAAGGGAAAGCAAAGAACAGGTCAATGCAGTTACTTTGAGATCCGGAAAAGTCGCGAGTGATCCTAAATCAGCAACTGAAGAAGATGAAGATGTTCAGAATCAGCAGGATGAAAAATCTGCAGTGCCAGAAATTGAGAAATCTGATTTAGTGGCTGATCAGCTAGATGGTGAGAAGAGCAAGGAACCTGTTGAAAAGTCTACTCCGGAGCAATCTTCAATGAATAATCAGATCTATCCACCTCCACCATTTCCTGGACGTTTGAGGAAAAGTCAAGAGAAACAGTTTCAGAAATTCATGGATGTCTTCAAGAAACTGTCCATTAACATTCCTTTTGTTGAAGCATTGGAGCAGATGCCAAGATATGCAAAGTTTATGAAGGATATTTTGTCACGGAAGAGAAGATTGGAAGATTTTGAAACAGTGGCATTGACAGAGGAGTGTAGTGCTGTTCTGCAACAGAAATTGCCTCCGAAATTGAAAGATCCGGGAAGTTTCACTATTCCATGTACTATTGGCAACCTTTCATTCGGCAAATGTTTATGTGATTTGGGAGCTAGCATTAATCTCATGCCCTTGTCTGTTTTCAAGCAACTTGGTCTACCGGAGCCAAAGCCAACTAACATCTCTTTGCAGTTGGCTGATCGATCTATCACGTATCCGAGGGGTATAGTGGAGGATGTCTTGGTGAAGGTTGATAAGCTCATATTTCCTGCTGATTTTGTTATCTTGGATTTTGAAGAAGATAAGAAGATTCCCATAATCTTGGGAAGACCGTTCTTGGCTACAGGAAAGACTTTGATTGATGTGCAGAAAGGAGAGCTTACAATGAGGGTGCAAGATCAGAGTGTCACCTTTAATGTGTTCAAGGCCATGAAATTTCCAACAGAGGATGAAGAGTGTTGCAGTGTAGAAATAGTTGATACGGGTCAGAGAAAGGAGTTTGATCAGTTGGTAAGTGAAAAATCAGGCACGCACTTGCTCAAACATCACATCAGTGATTCCATTGACAGATCTTCAGTTCGGGATCTCTCGAATGTCAAGCTCGGAAAACTTCCATCCCATTTGAAGTATGTCCTTCTGAATGATGAGTTGTTAATTTTTGAAGAGGGTCATGATAATGTGTTAAGAAGGTGGATCATGGATGATGAGGTAGAGGAGTGTTCTTCTCAATCAACTATGAAGCATAAACATCTTAGAGGCATGAAGAAGAAAAAGAAAAAGTCGATTGGAGGAAGAGGCAAAGTGAAGTATGATTTAGAGAAGATGTGGGAAGATAGCAAGAAGGTTGTCAGACAATGGGTGAATGGTCCTTCTGCTAAAGACAAGTCGAATGCAATCTTCGAGCCACCATGATTTGAATTACATTTGTCCGGCTAAATGACGTTAACGACAGCGCTTCTTGGGAGGCAACCCATGTGTTTCGGTACTTTTAGGTATGTTTTCTGCGATCCCTCGTATTTACTTCCATTCAATGCGGACATTGAATCTTTCAAGTTTGGGGGATGCGTAGTTTATGTGTAGTATTTATGTGTTCATGTAGGATATCATATTGTGCATATTAGTAGTAGTAAATCATGCATTTTATGTTCGTATTATCTACGTTTGTTTCATATAGGACATTTTGTTATTGTTTGTTTGTTACCCTGTGAGTTCATATTAGTTGCATTTTTCATGGCATGCATTTTTCATGATCCTTTAAAATGAGCTGATTCTGATTGATAGGTAGATGTTGATTTGGGTGTGATGATGATGAGTAGAGGGCTGATTTATAGTTCCTAGGAAATTGACTTGCATGTTTCGGGAACAAAATTATTACACAGTCTCATTGGGGTGCTTTTTGGGTTAGGTTGGAGTCATGCTTGTTGGATGTTTTGAGATTTAATCACTTGTTTATTCTTAGAATTTTCGTTATTCCCTTTATAGCGTAGGAACACTAAAGTCTAAGTTTGGGGGAAAGCAGGAATTTCATGCTAGTTGTTAATAATGGCTAGGCGTCAAATGGCTAGTAGCCGGCTCATATTTATATGAGTAGTCTAGGGTTGGAAATGAGAAAGGCTCATTCCAGATTGCGGGAAAAAAAAAAAGTCAATAAGTTATTTGTTCATATGCAAAATTAACCAGAGTGGGCTCTTTAATACTCGAGTAATTAAGTCTTAGGGGACTTAGTCCTAGTAACCTAAAGCCCTTGTGGTTTGGGATTGCTGACCTAACACTCGCTACATGGGTATTATTGTATAAGCCTTTTGGGGTCTCATTCATTGCACGGTTAAATAAGCATGCGTATTGTATATGTAGTGTCGTAGCATAGTAATAAAGCTGAGTTTCTGTCTACCTTGGATACGGGTGGAGGTGTTCCTAAGTTATGGAGTGTCTACAGTCTATTCTAGTTATAAACCTGTGATTGTCTTGACGGAAAGCATGTATGATTTTTGACCTAGTTCTGGGGGTATTTCTGATGAGCATTGCACACACGCACGTTTCTGTTCATGTATTGTTAGTATACGGGGACTTAGTCGAGCTCTGCTTGGATTTGTTGCATTCGTTGAGATATTTGCTTGTTAGTTGGTTTTGGTGAGTTTGAAGGGGGTCTTTGCATTTTTCATATTAGTTGCATTCATGCATTGCATTGCATTAGGTTAAACGGATTTTGTGGGTACATTCGCTATAGGCCCTCACGAGACCTTACTCGTCCACTAGGGCTGCCTAGGGGTTTAAAGGGCTTGTTGCATATGCTAAATGCAACCGTGATCACCTACGGAAGTGGTACTAGTTAGTTGTATATATATTGTTTTGTTTATGCTTGAGGACAAGCATCGGTTTAAGTTTGGGGGTGTGATAAGTGGATTTATATCCACTTGGATCATTCTATTTCGGCTTAAATTGGTGTCTTGTATCTCAAGTATAGGTGTGTTTTAATATGTTTTTGTGAGATTTGTGCAGGGTGTATTCCAGGTGTAGGTATTGCATTTAGTAGGTGATATAGTATTTTTAGTGTCAAGAAAGCAAGTGCTTGGAGTTGCATTCGAAAGCGGAGAAGAAATCAACTTAAGGATAAAATGCAGCCTGTTCAGAAAACCTTGGGCGCGGGCGCGCCAGAATTAGCTCTGATTGCGCGCGGGCGCGCGGGCAAAAGGCTGAGAAGAGTTGCGCGCGCGGGCGCGGTGGAATATACCTATGGTGCGCGCGGCCGCGCGGGATGCCGACAGAAAGTTCCTGGAATTGGATTCTAATTGGGAAACTTGCCGTTTTCTTCTCCTAATCAAGATGGCAATTGTCTTGGACGGTCTGAAACTTCTAGAATCAGTTCTAAACTTGGGAATTTCACTTCTAATCAAATCAAAGAAGGAAAATTACCGGAATTCTATCCTATTTCAAATACGGTAATTGCTTGGTCAAGGAGGCAAGAGGGGCTATAAATACACACCTTGGGGCACAGAAAAATAACCATCTACACATCCTACACACAATTCGTTCAGAGCACGAGAGAGAGAAGCCAAGGCGAGGATCGTGACGACAAGAAGATCTAGATATAGTTTTTCTTGTATTCCTTTGTGGAGGCGTATCTTTTGGATGCTTGTTACTTTCACGGATTTGTTCACTAAACCTTATTCTATTATTTATTTATTCATCTTCTTTATCTTGTTTAATATCATGCTTTCGTCTAATCCCATGGTGACGAAAGGTTCGATTATGAACTAATCGTTATCGTGGGATCCTAGTAGATTTATCTATGTAGCTTAGTAGTTTGTATGCCTTAAAGATTTATGTGTGGTGAATTCTTGATATCCTCGTATGGTTAATCTTAATGCTTTTAGATGAGTAGCTAACATCTAAATTGAATTGTTAATCTCTTGCTAAACGAGAGTGGATCTTGAGATTTAGAACTTGCCATGCTAGCATAGGATAGGTTGATGTTAAGCATCATGATTTGTGGCATGAATAGAGATATTATGCTACCCTATGTGATCTAAGTGGATAACTTGTGCTTCAACCTTTATGTTTTCAAATTCTATAGAGATATAGGGTCTAAACATAATAGGTGCCTATTCATCTTCTATCTCTTTTGTGGATGTATGCATAGATTGGTACTAGTATACCGAGAGGTAACTTTTACTCTTTTCGTGTTATTCGATCAGATATCAAAACCATCGCATGTTTTAATCGAAGGCTGCAACTCTAAGTGAAGTAGATGATGAAACTAGGATTCCATGTTTATTCTCATATAAGTAATTCGATTTTAATTTTTGTCAATTAGTTAATTCTTAATTTTATAATTTGCATCTTAGCTTAATTTAGGTAATCAAAACCATATTTGTTATTTTTCTTAGCAGTGAATTAAAACCATACATTGTTGCATAGGCATATTTACTGAATTGAACACCATTCTAGATCTCTGTGGGAACGAACTTGATTTAATCATATATTACTTGTGACTACGTGCGCTTGCGTAAATTTAGCATAACAACTGTCAGTGTGGGTTTTAGCCCAGCCGACCGGGTGCCCGGCCGACCGGCCTCCGGGGAGCCCTCCAGCCGACCGGGATTGATCACCGGTACGGGTTTTCGCCTTGTTTTCGAAAGAAAAAAAAAATGCGGAAAATTTTCAGCCGACCGGGTGCCCGGCCGACCGGCCTCCGGGGAGCCCTCCAGCCGACCGGGATTGATCACCGGTACGGGTTTTCGCCTTCGTTTCGAAAAAAAAAAAACCAGCCGACCGGGTGTCCGGCTGACCGGCCCCTGTTGACATGCTCCAGCCGACCCGTAGTGATGGTCGGTACGGGTTTTGCTCGGCCGACCGACAGCGATGATCGAGTTGGGTTTGCAAAATTTCGTTTTTTCTTGTTTTTGTTTTTCTGACTTAGTAAGTTAAGAAAAATGGAAACTTAGCACAGATTAGTGCCGTTTAAGCACTGTTTAGTGCCTGTTAGCACCGTTTATCGCTTATTAGTGCCGTTAGTGCCGTTTTTATGCCATTTAACATTGTTTAACACTGTTTAAACATTGTTTAAGGCTGAATAGCACTGTCAAGTGCCGTTTAACACCGTTTAGTGTCGTTCAACATCGTCGTAAATGCGTCGATCGCTCCACGCTTTACATTAAGATGATATTGTTGAAAATACTCGCGTAAGAGCAATAAACCCTGACCCAAGTCTCGGATAAGGCCGTTAAAACTTCAAGGAAAACCTGATCAGTTTTCCTAGAAGTTGGGGGGCAAATGATATGGGCTAAAAGTAAGCCCTAAAGACACATTTAATGTGGCATTAATTAGACCTAGAATGGTCCAAACGTGGAGCCCACCAGATAGGCCCAAACCCTAATTATAATATTAATTTCGTAATTAATATTAGGGGTAATAAACAGCTCAGCAAATAAGAGTCAAACAAGGATATAACTCCTACGTGACTTAGCCTCCAAGATATATATCTCAACATGGAAACTGATTCCTAAAAGGAATAGATCCAGAACCTTCCTTGAGGCGGTGGCTTGCCCACCAAGTCTCCTATTCCTACCATAATTCTTAGGCTTCTCAGCCTATATAAGGACCTGCTCCTTCACATCTCAGAACTACGTTTTATTGGCTTGATTCTCTAAATACAGAGATACGTAGGCATTCTGTGAGGACCGTTTAGTCTCGAACGCAGAAGCAGCCATTAAAGCACGAAGCTCCCGAACCCTAGCCGTCATAATCATAACCTACTTTTTATTCCACAACACTATACTATTAAAAAAAGCTAAAATAAATAATAACATAATATAATAAATGGTAAGTAGTCGATTGACTTTTTTCATATTTACTTTTAATTGAGGATATTAAATTTTTATAAACACCTAAAAACATCAATCATATCATATCTTCCAATCCTTAATATTTTCTTTCGAATTAAAACATGTTGCGTTTTTAATTTAAAACTAATTTTACAATCATTAATATATACCCATAATAAATGGTAAGTAGTAGATTGCCTTTTTTTCACATTTACTTTTTATTGAAGATATTACCTTTAATAAATACCTAAAAACATCAATCGTATCATATCTTCCAATCATTAATATTTCTTTCGAATTAAAACACGTTACCTTTTTAATTTAAAACTAATTTTACAATCATTAATATATACCCGAAAATGTCACATCATATTTTTCAATTATTAATAAAATATATTAAAAATTTGTATGCGTTGTTTATAATAAGAAAACGTTATTATAATCCGTAAACATGAGTATATTAAATGATATTAAATTAAAATTAATCTATACTATATTATAAAAGACGAAACATTAAAAGTTTTGGTACCTATTTTTTGGTATATGTTTTTTAGGATTTCGTGAATTTACTTATTTAACCTTTATTATAAAGAAAAAAATATACGATATCTATACTATTAAAACACCTAAAATAAATAATAACATAATATAATTAATGGTAATTAGTCGATTTCATTTTTCACATCTACTTTTAATTGAAGATATTACCTTCTATAAACACCTAAAAATATCTATCATATCTTCCAATCATATCATATCTAGCAATTATTAATATATACCAAAAATATCACATCAAATCTTCTAATTACTAACAAAATATAATAAAAATCCGTATATTACGAATAATGACCGTTAAATTTTTAGTAAACAATCAGAATCATTAGATGTAATGATTAAATATATTATATAATTAAATTAATTTACTAAAATTTCAAGATTCGAATTCTCCTTTATTATAAAGAAAAATATATATGATATCAATACTATTAAAACACCTAAAATAAATAATAAAATAATATAATTATTGGTAATTAGTGTACTTCCTTTTTCACATTTACTTTTAATTGAAAAATTACCTTCCATGAACACCTAAAATTATCAATCATATCATATCTTACAATAATATCATATCTAGCAATAATTAATATATACCCAAAAATATCATATCATATCTTCTAATTACTAACAAAATATAATAAAAATCCGTATACTACGAATAATGACCATTAGATTTTAAGTAAAAAATCAGAATGGTTAGATGTAATGATTAAATATATTATATAATTAAATTAATTTACTAAAATTTCAAGAATCAAATTCTATCAACGACACATATATTTTAAAATTTTATAATATAAGTTTTAAATCATGCATATCATTAATTAAATTTATATTAAATTATTAAAATTAAAATTAAAATAAAATATTGTAAATAATGATTATATAAAAATATAATTGTAACATAAAATAAAATTTGTTACATATCAAAAAAAATCCGTGCATCACACGGGTTATAAGCTAGTAATATAATTATTAGTATTACTATTGTTGTTATGATTGTTATTATTATTATTATTATTATTATTATTATTATTATTATTATTATTATTATTATTATTATTATTTGTTATGAAACAAAAACGAGGGTTTGTATGTATTAAAGACAAGGATTGGCGAGTTTTGAGCTTTAATGACTGTTATTTCGAGACTAAACAGTCCTCACAAGATGCCTACGTGTCTCTGTATTGCTAGAGAATCAAGCCAACGTATTTATGAGAATGAGGGGTCAGACCCACCCTTATATAGGCTTTGGGAGCCTAAGATTTAGAGTAGAGTTAGGAGACTTGATGGACAAGTCACCGCCTTGAATAAAGTTCTAGACTCCTGCCTTGTAGGAGTAGGAGTTAGTTTCCATGTTGAATTCGGTGCCCTGGAGGCTACTTCTTGTAGCTAGGAGTATTATCTTTATTTGACTCTTATTGATCACCCTCAATATTAATTACGAAAAACTTAGCAAAAAAAAAAAATTAATTACGAAATTAATATTGAATTGGGGTAATTTTGGGTCTCATTAATGGACTTCATATTTGGACCAAACTAGGTTCAATATTTAATGTATTATTAAATGTGTGTTTAGGGATTACTTTTAGCCCATATTATTATTATTATTATTATTATTATTATTATTATTATTATTATTATTATTGTTATTATTATTATTATTATTATTATTATTATTATTATTAGAAACAATTAATTGGAATGAGATGATAAATAATTATGATATCTAGCATATCATATAAGATATTTTAGTTAACGGGGTACAATTAATAATAGTTTTGAGTATATTCTAAAAATTAAGTATGTATAATATATATGAGATTATTTATCGAATTTATTTATGAATTGCTAATGAATTTGTATACCAAACATGTTCTCGAGCTCAATTATCGAATTTATTCATGAAAATATTAATGAGCTATGTTCAAGAATTATTTCACGAGCACATTAATTGAACTTGTTCGCAAGTTATCGAATCAAATTTTACCGTGATTAAGTTCAACTCATTTATAAATCAATTCTTAAAATTGGGTTCAAAATCAACTCGTTTTTTAATTGAATCGAATTTGAATCGAATTTTTTTCAAATCAAATACCGAACCGTTTGCCAGTATATTGGCTAATTTACAATCCTAGCAAAGCTGGCAAAAAATTCTAGTAGTATTATAATTTATTTTATTTTGAATCCTCTACCGACACATAGTCGATTTAGATGCTCTAGCCTCTAGTAGTAGAGATGTACAAAATATCTAACCTTACCCGCATTTGGAGACTTTTCACAAGAGGTTAAAATAATTGTATTGACTGTGAATTGGATGTTTGTGCCTTCTCTTCAACAATGTGGAATGGTGGAAGGATAGTATTGCCATATTGCGGTTTTAAACCATAGTATTAGCATTTTCGACTAGTGGTGTTGTTCTTAAATAAACTAAGCAATTTATCCGTTTTGTGCGATTCATAAATTTTTATTTTAAAATAGTGAAAATAGATGAATTATTTTTTATTATTTTAAAAATTTATTGGTCTCTTAAGAAGTTTTTAAAAAGTTGATTCAAAATAATTTACATGAATTATAAATTTGAAGATATTATATTTATATATCTAAAATTTTCATGATCTCAAAAATATCATAAACATAAAAAGTAGCAATTATAATACAAACGTAGTCTTTATGATCAAAAAATTATAAATATCATATATAATAACATTTTTTAAAACCGACACCCTCACATAGCATACATGTTAAATAGTAGTGTAAGAATGTATTTAATTAGAATGTTAATTTATTTCGATACAATATAATGAATAACGGGTGTATAACTTTTTTATCGATTTAAGCTAACGGTAAAATTAGGTTTTTTCAATTTAATCGGTTTGGTCATAACCCATGTGTAATTTATTCATGTGTAAAAATAAAAAACTATTTGTATTATTTTTATTACATGTGTTAAGCAAAGATTTATATACTTCTATAATTTATTACGATTTCCATAATTACTAATAATAAAGATTACTTGAGAAGTTAATGGTCGTCTGTTTTACAATTGTTCGAAAAGAAATTGGACTGGTATTCGATAAGGAATAAAAGAGGACGCAATGTAAACAATTTTTAGTTATCATTTTACCTAAAAATAAACTTAATTATATATGTAATTAATATTTAGTATTGAAATGATAATTATAAGGCTCAAATAAAGTTTTACAATTTTCCAAATAAAATAAAATTACTACATATTTATTATGTCTAATGAATGACTAATTAATATGTCATTAAGAGCTATTTAATGCAAAAAAAATATTTTAATAAAAAAATCAAAAAAAAATGAAAATTCAAGAAAAATATTTGGAACGTTTTGGTAACTTTCCGATCTCCAGGTATTATAATATATATTGATTCGCACAATCACTGATATAAAAAATTGCTTAAAAAGTTAAGGTTGTCTATCCAACAATGGTCTGGAAAAAAATTGCAACAATCTTGAATATGAAATAAAAGATGATGCAATGTAAACAATTTTAATTCGTCAATTTACCAAAGAAATTCTCTTATAATATATTTATGATGCTAAGGATTTCTCGTCATTAGAAATTCTCTTATAATATATTTAAGAGAGTCAAAAAGTAGATGTCAAAACAGAATAATATATAATTAAAAATAATGCTATAGAGAACCTAAATTTAATTCCAAAATATTTTTTAAATTAAGATATCCACCTCAATATTTTACATACTATTGCGTCAACAAGAAACAATTTGTTAACACCCAACTTAAGATATGTAGCACAAGTGCACAACACATATAATAATATTGTAATTCAGGCTGCAATGCGGATATATATCCACATGACAATTCAACGTACAAAAGGAAAATTATAGTACACTGACTACAGTATCATTCCTTAGTTTTAGGTTCCAATCTTGTAAAGACTCCCTCCGTCCCTCCCAATTCTTTACATTTTCTATTTTGGGACGTTCTTCCAATTCTTTACATTTTCAAATTTTTCAAAAATAGTAAAGTTTTAACATTTAAACAAATAAAAAGAGCCCCAGCACTTTCCACTACTTTCCTCCATCTTTCTAATCTATTAGTACTTAAATATTGATAGAACCCACAATTTTACTCACTTTTCACTCACTTTTTTTCTCTTCCCACTTACTTTTTTCTCGTTTTTTAATATCCGTGTCCAACTCAAATGTTAAGAATCGGGAAGTACGGAGGGATTAATTAATAGCACCAATGCCATATCCCATCTATAAATACTACACTGAACTGCCTTCACTTTTACCAATAACTCAAAACAATAATTCAATATGAAAATTGAATCATCTTTCTACCCCATTTTGTGCATATGCATAATTTTACTTTGCATTCAAAACCTTTCTGCATCCGAAAGATGCAACAACAACGACAAGCAAGCTCTGCTCAAAATCAAGGTTGGCTTGACAAAGACTAACCTTCTAGCCTCATGGGTACCAGATAAAGACTGTTGTGACTGGAACCTAGTTAAATGTGACAAAACAAACAATCGCATAATTTCCCTCATCATTCAAGACGACCAAGGTCTAACTGGCCAAATCCCACCTCAGGTGGGAGACCTACCTTTTCTCCAAACCTTATGGTTCCTTAAACTACCCCTTCTTTTCGGAGGAATCCCAGAAGAAATTTCTGCACTCAAAAACCTAAAATCCCTCCGACTCAGCAGGACCAGCCTCAGTGGCCCTGTCCCTCTATTTTTCCCGCAGCTTACAAAATTAACTTGTTTAGACTTATCCTTCAACAAACTTTTAGGTGTAATCCCTCCTCAGCTTTCTACCCTTCCAAACCTTAAAGCCCTTCACTTAGAACAGAACCAACTCACCGGTGAAATCCCGGATATCTTTGGGAATTTTGCTGGATCCCCGGACATATATCTTTCTCATAACCAGCTCACGGGCTTTGTTCCAACAACTTTTGCTAGGTCAGATCCAATTAGGATTGACTTTTCGTGGAACAGACTAGAAGGTGATATATCATTCTTTTTTGGGGCTAACAAGCGCATGGAAATGGCAGATTTTTCACAAAACGTGCTTAATTTCAATTTTTCCAGGGTGCAGGAGTTTCCACCATCTTTGACATACTTAGATTTGAACCATAACAGCATCAGCGGAAGTCTGTCAAGTGGATTGGCCAAATTGAAGTTGCAGACATTTAACGTTAGCCAAAACAATCTCTGCGGCAAGATTCCAACAGGGGGGAAACTCCAGAGTTTCGACAGTACGGCCTATCTCCACAACACTTGCTTGTGTGGTGCTCCATTGCCAAAATGCATGCAAAATGTGCCTTAAGATTATCTTGTGTGATGAGATATATTATGCAATTTAATCATAAAAAATTTGTATTTCATAGATACTAGGAAGCAGGGACACTCTTGGGTTACCCGTCGTATCCCCGTATGGGGATTCTTCCATAGTCCTACTTTCAAATTTTGTTTGTCAAAATTTGTGTTAACTAAGTACTTTCATAAAATTAAGTATCGATGCCTATAAGCAAATACAAACGTATTAATTATCATGTTCAATTTGCATAAATGAAGAGATTATACTTATTTTCATGTTTAGGATGAACAAATTATGCATTAATTTTATTCAGTTTGCATACAATTCTTAATTTTATCAATTGTTTTCTATGCGTAACCTGAACTATACATGTAAATTTTTCTACACCTGAACTATACATGTAAATTTATAGTTATGCAAGACGTGTCCTCCCGTAGCCGTATCCCCATATTTTAAATTTGTCGAATACACGTGTCCCCACACTACACACCCAAACCCCCACACCCGTGTCCTTGCCTCTTAGCATAGATACTTGTCCTAATTAGTAAGAAATTTATCTTTATTAGAAAATAGAAAGATTGAGACATATTTTAGATGTGCTCTTAATGTAATTTTCAGAAACTAATTAATGGAAGTTGATCCTGAGGACTTAAAATTTCATGTTTAAACTTAAGACATTTTGCTAGTAAAATCCATGATTATATGTAGGCAAAATTGTTTACTTGAATTGGTTATTTGAATTTAATCCACATCAAGTAAAATAAGAAAAGAACAATTTAATGTACATAATATGGAAGAGGTATAGTTGAGATTCAAGGATAATTTTCAGTGCCTACTTCACAAATATTTCTAAATTGCATTTAGGGCTGTAAATGAGTCGAACCGAGCCGAACTCTTAACTGTTCGTGTATCAGCTCGTTATAAATACATCGAAATCGAACTCGAGCTCGAACTTTGATCGAGCCAATATTTTCGTTTGTGTATCGACTCGTTAAGAAAATTTTTATTCACGAACATGTTCGCGAACAGTTCAACGAACATGTTCGCGAACAGTTCACGAACATGTCTAACGAGCTATTATTCACGAACATCTCATAAATAGTGTTCATGATTTCGTGTTCATGAACACTTCAACCTTTTTTTTCTAGAAAATTTTTAATGCACTTAAAATAAAAATAAAATTGGTGGATGAAACATTGAAAACTCGAGAAATGCTTCGAATTTAGACTTATCAAGTAATCAAATTTGGATCAAGTTTAGTTAACACATAACGAACTAATGTTATAATTTTTAATGTAACTTATGTATAATTTAATTATTATTAATAAAAATATTTTATAAATTTAAACAAAGAAAATGTAATGAATAGAGAAAATAAACTAACATATTACTTCGTAACACTTACTTATACAATTATTTACAAATTATCGTGAATTCAAAAACTCCCGTTAAATGTTAAAGAAATATGTTCAGATATATATGAAGTTTATGCACAAGCTTATTCATGGACCATATTTACGAACAAGGTTCACGAACTATATTAATGAACATGCTCATGAACTATATAATCGAACTTGTTCGCGAACTTTCGAGCCGAACTATGTCGTGTTCGGATTCGGCTCATTTACGAGACGAACCTCAAAACCGTGTTCATGTTCGACTCGTTTACAAATTGAACTGAACTCGAATCAAATTTTTTTCGAACCGGACACCGAACTGTTCGTGAGCGTATCGACTCATTTACAACCCTAATTGCATTGGTTGTTAGGCGAACCCTCAGCTCTTCTGTTCTTTTTAGAGATATAAAGTTTTTATTAAAGCTAAGTGTTTTTTCTTTTCTTTTGTTTTACAATCTCTGATTACATCTTGTTTTACCATCGTAGTATTTTGTTTCGTTATTTCATTAATTGCTATTCTTGTTAATTGCTATATAACTGTTTCATTATTGCCCTGTTTAGTGTAAAGTAATAGCAAAGTAATATACCCAACAATCTTTTCTTATAAGATAATTGTATTCTCAAGGACAGTATCCTCTAGTATTCGTAATTAAGTATTTTAATCGCTCATTGTATCAAGTAATCCAAATAATTGTATCAAGTAATTAATCCAAAGACCATTACGATCAGTAGTGCGTAGTAGTATCAGGAGTACTTTATTAATTTAAGCTTTACGTGCATGGTGCATCTCCTGCTCCTGAGTACGTGACGGGTTGTACGTACATGAAGAAAATGCATGCATGAATTTCCATAGTAATTAAGTAGGGTAACCTGTCAATCTATCACGCATAGGTGATAGGCCATTAGGCCAGAAGTGGATTACGAATACATACAGCAAACTATTAGTCTTTATTTTCGGCTGAAAAAAAAACTCCTACATTCTATTCTACTAGCGTTCTATCCGTGTTATGCATCGAGCTATAAAATTTATTAATTAATTAATATAAACATTTATTAGAAAAAAAAAAGATAATTTAAGTAGAAGGTAGTAAACTTAAGTACAAAATTACCTATTTGTCTTTATACCAATTGCATTAATATTAATATTATCGAACAATTTTCATAACATTCACATCCGGTGAAACGTTCTAAACCCCTCTTTATTGTTTTTTCTTAATTTTGTTTTTCATTTGATTTCTCTCATTTTTTAGAATCTTTCTACGACGTTCATAAGTTTTTTTCCCCATATGTTAAGTTTTATTCTTTTGAAAATTTGATATATTTAAATGTAGAGTACTCTGGGTTTCTATAATTTTTATTATATTAATTCATTCAAAACAATTGTATGGGTCACGATCAATTTTTCGTATACATATTAAAAATTCACAAACACTAATTTCTCATGATCGTTACAAATCATTAGATTGTCTCTCAAAAAAAGGTTGCATGTTTCAATGATATGAGAAAGAATATCTATCGTGCAAGATCCATTAAATAAATGTAGATATGATGAACATAAATTTCATCTAATCTAGTTTCCTATGTGTTTATTCAATATCATTTTTACAAATTGTATATTCTTTTATTAGTGAATTGATTTACTATATAAAAATAAACATAATCAATCAACCAAACATATCACTACCAGAATCTCGGCTAAATTCGACTGCCATTTTGCAGTCAATTTAGCTAAATTCCACTGGATCCAGTCGAATTTAGCTAAATTCGACTGCAAAAGAGCAGTCGATTCTAGCTTAGTGGAATTTAGCAAAAAGCAGTCGAATTTAATAAATTCGACTGCTCTAAATTCGACCGCAATTTTAAAAATTTTGAATTTGGCGCCTAAGGTACCTTCCGATCGAATTTATAAATTCGACAGAGTCCGGTCGAATTTATAAATTTGACTGCAACCAGTCGAATTTATTAATTTGACTGCAACCAGTCGAATTTAAATATGACCGCAATTTTGAAAAAAATCTAAAAATTTAAAAATTTTGAATTTGCCGCCTGAAAAAATTTGAAGATTTGAAAATTTATAAATTTGACTGCAACCAGTCGAATTTATAAATTTGACTGCAATCAGTCGAATTTATAAATTTGACTGCAACCAGTCGAATTTATAAATTCGACCGAGAACAATCAATTTTATTGTACCATATCTTGAAAATTCAGCAGCTTTCTGCTGCTCTCAACTGCCTTGTTTTGAATGTTTTGAATACATTTGTTGCCTTTGAAGATAGTTTGCAATAAACTAATAACACAAATATAACATAATTCATATATAAAACTAATTCAAGAACAACAATAACTTCATATCAAATATTATAATATTTTTAAAATATATCTTTATTACAAATTCAACTCAAACTCAAGTTTCCTAATCAAATTTAAAAATATACGAATTTGCTCCTAATTTAGTTGCATGGAAACATCCAAAATTATTTTTTTTTTGCCGGAATTGTTTTTGGTTACCGGAATTTCCATGGTTGCCGGAGTTGAAGGAGTGGCCGGAGTTATTTTTGTCACCGAAATTGACATTCCACGAGTTGATTTTCTAGGTGTTAGTATGTATATATGATATATATATATATATATATATAATATATATATATATATCATATATATATTAAAGAAATATAGAGATTGGGTATATATATATTTGTATTTGTTTGTGTATATGTATGTATATATGTGTATATAGATGAGGGAGCGAAAGGGGAAGAAGATGAAGGGGAGGAAGATGAGGGAGAGATATATAAATGTGTGGGACGTGCTGGGATGAATACTGACCATTGGATTATTATGTTGATATGTTAATCTGGACTGTTGGATGAGTTTCACGCGGATCGCTGACATGGAACTAAATTCGACTGGTTGCAGTCAAATTTATAAATTCGACTGGTTGCAGTCAAATTTATAAATTCGACTGATTGCAGTCAAATTTATAAATTCGACTGCGTTCGGTCGAGTTTATAAATAGTTTTGATCTATTAAGATTTCCAATCAAATTAATTTTTTATTTTCTGAAATTTTGGGAATATCATTATATTAGATATATATTGACATCCGTACGGTTGGATCGTTCAAAAATATTTTTAAAAAAATAGAAACAATAATCGGTGACAAAGCACTAGTTACGAGTCATATTGAAAATAGTAGTGATCTACTAAGATTTCCAATCAAAATAATTTTTTATTTTTTGAAACTTTGGGAATATCATTATATTAGATATATATTGACATCTGTATGGCTGGATCCTTCAAAAATATTTTTAAAAAAATAGAAACAATAATCGGTGACAAAGCACTAGTTACGAGTCATATTGAAAATAGTAGTGATCTACTAAGATTTCCAATCAAAATAATTTTTTATTTTTTGAAACTTTGGGAATATCATTATATTAGATATATATTGACATCCGTACGGCTGGATCGTTCAAAAATATTTTTAAAAAAATAGAAACAATAATCGGTGACAAAGCACTAGTTACGAGTCATATTGAAAATAGTAGTGATCTACTAAGATTTCCAATCAAATTAATTTTTTATTTTCTGAAACTTTGGGAATATCATTATATTAGATATATATATTGACATCCTTACAGTTGGATCGTTCAAAAATATTTTTAAAAAAATAGAAACAATAATCGGTGACAAAGCACTAGTTACGAGTCATATTGAAAATAGTAGTGATCTACTAAGATTTCCAATCAAAATAATTTTTTATGTTGTGAAACTTTGGGAATATCATTATATTAGATATATATTGACATCCGTACGGCTGGATCGTTCAAAAATATTTTTAAAAAAATAGAAACAATAATCGGTGACAAAGCACTAGTTACGAGTCATATTGAAAATAGTAGTGATCTACTAAGATTTCCAATCAAAATAATTTTTTATTTTTTGAAACTTTGGGAATATCATTATATTAGATATATATTGACATCCGTACGGCTGGATCATTCAAAAATATTTTTTAAAAAATAGAAACAATAATCGGTGACAAAGCACTAGTTACGAGTCATATTGAAAATAGTAGTGATCTACTAAGATTTCCAATCAAATTAATTTTTTATTTTCTGAAACTTTAGGAATATCATTATATTAGATATATATTGACATCCGTACGGTTGGATCGTTCAAAAATATTTTTTAAAAAATAGAAACAATAATCGGTGACAAAGCACTAGTTACGAGTCATGTTGAAAATAGTAGTGATCTACTAAGATTTCCAATCAATATAATTTTTTATTTTTTGAAACTTTGGGAATATCATTTTATTATATATATATTGACATCCGTACGGCTGGATCGTTCAAAAATATTTTTAAAAAAATAGAAACAATAATCGGTGATAAAGCACTAGTTACGAGTCATATTGAAAATAGTAGTGATCTACTAAGATTTCCAATCAAATTAATTTTTTATTTTCTGAAACTTTGGGAATATCATTATATTAGATATATATTGACATCCGTACGGTTGGATCGTTAAAAAATATATTTAAAAAAATAGAAACAATAATCGGGGACAAAGCACTAGTTACGAGTCATATTGAAAATAATAGTGATCTACTAAGATTTCCAATCAAATTAATTTTTTATTTTCTGACACTTTGGGAATATCATTATATTAGATATATATTGACATCCGTACGGCTGGATCGTTCAAAAATATTTTTAAAAAATAGAAACAATAATCGGTGACAAAGCACTAGTTACGAGTCATATTGAAAATAATAGTGATCTACTAAGATTTCCAATCAAATAAATTTTTTATTTTCTGAAACTTTGGGAATATCATTATATTAGATATATATTGACATTCGTACGATTGGATCGTTCAAAAATATTTAGCTCACACTGTTACGGTCTCTCATCATTTTTATTGAATACAATATGTTTTTTTTAACTCACACTGTTATGGTCTCTCATCATTTTTATTGAATACGATATGTTATCAAAACGTACTATAAAAAAATCATAATTTTTTAAAATTGGTAAGTATTTATTAAAATTTTCCAAACTTCTTAACAAATATAAAATCAACACTTTATTTATATTTAAAAAAAATTGTCCCAAATAGGTAAAGTAAATTATAATTTGTAGTTCATCTTATAAGGATATCGTGGTAATTTTTTTATAATTTAAGGATTAATTTTAAATTTTTTAAATAAATTTTGAATTTAATTTTCTAATTAGAATGACTGATTGCAGTCGTATTTATAAATATGACTGCTTTCGGTCGAATTTAATTTTAAATATTTTGAAAAAAGTTAGGCGGAAATTTTTCCGCTTAAACTTAGTTTCACGCGGATTGCTGACCTGACACTAAATTCGACTGGTTGCAGTCAAATTTATAAATTTGACCGAATTCAATCGAATTTATAGAAGGCAGTCGAATTTATAACTTTGACTGCTTCCGGTCGAATTTATAAATTTGACTGGTAGCAGTCAAGTTTATAAATTTGACTGAAGTCGGTGGAATTTATAATAGCAGTCGAATTTATAAATTTGACTACTTGCGGTCGATTTTATAAATTCGACTGCCTTCGGTCGAGTTTATAAACTTACTAAAATAAGCTTAGGCGAGAATTTAGGCGGGAAATAAATTCGACTGGTTAAATTCGACCGCACATCTAAATTCGATTGATTAAATTCGACTGAAATCGACCGGATCCAGTCGAATTTAAGTTTGACCAATAATTTATTGGAATTGACCCTAAATTCGACTGGATCCGGTCGAATTTAGACCAGTCGAATTTGTGCAGTCGATTTTACCCGAGTTTTCTTGTAGTGTATCTTTTACCCAAAAACAACAGGGATGACAAATTAATTTGATCAGATGCCCAATTTGAAACCCAAAATTTTGGATATACCGAGCCCAAATTTTTGGATCATTTAAATTTTAAACCCGAAATAGTTTTGATTTGGATTTTAATTGTCCGATATCTGATCCAAAATTCGAAACCCGATAGATAAATTATATTTTCTTTTATCCGAAATTCGAACCGATATTTGAAATTATTATATGTAATATTTTAGATATAAGACGTATAATTTATTTATTATTATTCAAATATATCATTAGAAATAGTCATAATTTAATTATTAGAACTTATATTTCTCAATCTCAAGTTTTATTGAAATATTTAAGATCCATTTTTTTTAATTTACATAAATTTTTCATTTGTGTTATATACGAAAAATTATTTTTTTAACATATTTTTTAAATTTCAATTTGTACAATACGTTACATTTAACTACTTACCTAATTTTATCATTTTAATTTTTAAGTATTTTATACATATAATAAGTATGGTTTGCGTGTGCAATTTTTTAAATTTGACTACATTATTACTACTAATTTTGGATACCCGAAAAAATCCAATCTAAATCGAAACCCGACAGATTTGGTTTTGGATATTGAGTTTTAAATTTGGATTTGAATTTATTTTTAAAACCCAAAATTTTTTGGATATGAGTTTGAATTTTACAAAACTCACATTATTTTATATGTGTCCTTGTAATTTAATTATCGGGTTAGAAAACATGAATTTCATTTTTCTTTAAGAATGAGTATACATGTTAGATAAAACCTTACGTGTAGACCTAAAAATCGTTTGTGTTGTATAGATTAATTCATGACGTGTATCTTTGGGGTCTTATATGAAAATGACATGAAAATGACATGACAATTTTTGTGCACCAAAAATTCGAACACAAAATAATTTGCGAAAAGAAAAAATATGACAATCACATATAATGTCACTTTCTACCCAAATCGTCTATATACGTTACTATATAACTAAAAATAACCTTGAGATAGCTACAAAACAAAACTAAGAGTAGTGTACATAAAATGAAGCCCTCCTTTTTTAAAATTTTGTTGTTAAAAAATATTTATGCTTGTTTAGAATCTATCTAGCTACCAAGTTATTAAGTTTTTTTGCCTATATTTAAAGTTTTGTTGATATTGAATAAAATATATTATCAACCAACCAAGCAAATTTGATATGTCTGTTCTTAGATTAGGATATGAGAAGTGAATATTTTTACTTTTATTCAAGAATACAAAATTAAAAGGGCACCTTTTATTAGAATTAATATATAATTTTATATGTATCGACCTATTTACTCATCCAATATAATCTAATACCCCGTTGCTGGGTTTTATCTATTGATATATTGGATGTTGTATTTTCTATTTTGAATGATAATTCCAGTTTCTTTTCCTTGATTCTATGTTATTTTTCAATAAATTTATTTAATTTTAAAATTTTTAACTCAATGAAAGTAGATTTATTCAAATTTGATTGCACCTTATGATTGTAGATCGAGAGATTGTGATATTAAAATATTATACAATGTAAAATATTTGTATTTAAATCAATTGATAAATACGCAATTTTGGAAAATGACATTAGATGCAAAGAATATATTATTTTTAATTAAAAAATTATGATTACTTAGTTAATAAGTATTTATGAAAATTAATCTGTAATATATAACTATATACTATAGTTGATTATAGTAGATATTTATGAAAATTAGCTCGTAATATATAATTGTATAATTTTGATTCAATTTAAATTAAAAATTGATAAGTTAGTAAACATTTTATCACTTTAAAAAATATGTGTCTTATGCATGTATTAAATAAAATAAATTTTGTATTTCATAAAAATAAATAAAATAACCACGATAAGTAAATTACAATGAGAATGATATGCATTAATTCAATTTTAGTGGTAAATTCTTATTAGCTCATATATATTTATGAAAATTAATCTGTAATATATAATAATATAATTATGATTAATTATAAATCAAAAGAGTGAAAAAATATATTGTGAAAATCACTTTATATATATATACATTTGTATAATCCTGATTGATTTTAATTTAAAATATTAATTTATTATAATTTTTTATATTAAAAATATGTAATATATGGATCTGTTAAATCAAGTAACTACTATATTTAAATTAGAATTGTTAACTAAATATGGTTAGTATAATAGGATGAGAAGGGTAAATAAGAAATTTTTTTTAATATAATACGATTGGTCTATAATTAATTTAAATCGAAAGAGTGAAAATTTATATTGCGAAAATCGCTTAATATTATATAATTGTATAATCCTAAATAATTTAACTTAAAATATTAATTTATTATAATTTTTTTATATTATAAAATATGTAACATATGGATATGTTAAATCAAGTAACTACTATATTTAAATTACAATTGTTAACTAACTATGATTAGTGATATGGGCTAAAAGTGAGCCCTAAAGACACATTTAATGTGGCATTAATTAGACCCGGAATGGTCCAAACGTGGGGCCCACCAGATGGGTCCAAACGTGGGGCCCACCAGATGGGCCCAAACCCCAATTATAATATTAATTTCGTAATTAATATTAGGGGTAATTACCAACTCGGCAATAAGAGTCAAACAAGGATATTACTCTTGCCTGACTTAGTCTCCAAGATACATATTCCAACATGGAAACTGGTTCCTACATACTAGGATCTGGAACCTTCTTCTAGGCGGTGACTTGCCCACCAAGTCACCTAACCCTACTACGATTCTAAGGCTTCTCAGCCTATATAAAGGGTATGACCCCTCTTTCTCAGGACTACGTTGGGCAGAGCTCCATACGTCACCCACCACGTTTTTGCTTAATCCTCGAATAAGGACATACAAGTCACTGCGTCCTAGGTGAGCCCTCACCGCCATAGCCCCGAGGGCACCATCACCTAGAACTACGTCTTGGCTTGATTCTCAATAACGAGATACGTAGGCACTCTGTGAGGACCGATTAGTCCTGAACACGGAAACAGCCATTAAAGCTCGAAGCTCACCAACCCTAGCATTAAATACAATTCGTAACCTAGTTTTTATTCCACAACATTTGGCACCGTCTGTGGGAAGAAGACATCAACCATGGTTCGAACACGAAGAACAACGTTGACTACCACCGATCCTATTCCTCTCAGCTCTGCTCCGCCCACCACGGATCCGGTGCCCCCAACAATCGGGATGATCGTTCAACATTAAGTTTCTCAACCCCTAGGGACGACTTCCCATGTTGAGAGTACGTTACCTCTGATCATCCACACAAATCCAGGGACTGATCCCCTCCAGATGGTGGTTTCTCCTTTAATTGTTGATCCTAACAACCCTCCACAAGGGGTCCAGATCCACACTACGGATCTCCCCGTGAACACCAACCCGATGTATGGGCTGCCTAACTACCCTCCTACTCAAGGAGCTGGATCAAGTGGCCATGCCTTGCAAATACGAGATCGAGAGTATCGTGACTACTCTAGTCCCTATACCGATGAATCGTCTTCTGATGATGAAGATCGTGATGAAGCCCCGAGAAGGCGACGTGTTAGCAGAGAACCTCTGAGTAGGCGTCAAACTATCCATGATGGACCCCCGTCAACAACTGCAGAAAGGATCAAGGCTCATGAAGCCGAGATCTTAAGATTAAAGGAAGATATGGCAAGGGAGCAAGCGAGGTTGCATCATAATAGACCACCTCCAAACTCAGGAGGGATTCCTTTTATTGATTTAGAGAGGCCTTCGAGGAGGCAGAGAAGGGCTGATGCCTCAACTGATAAAACAGCAAGGGTAGAAACTCCTTGGAGTAACCCCAAAGATTTAATGCCATTAGCAGATCCGGATGATCCTACACCCCCGTTTACTGAGGAAGTGATGAATGCTCGTATCTCAAAGAAGTTCAAGATGCCGACAATTAAAGCTTATGATGGAACGGGTGATCCTGCAAACCACGTTAGGACATTCTCAAACGCACTGCTGTTGCAGCCTGCAAGTGACGCTTTGAAGTGCAGGGCATTCCTTCAAACTCTGTCGGGTATGGCTCAAAGATGGTATAGTCGCCTACCTGCAAACTCAATTGGCTCCTTTAAGGAGTTAAGTGCTACTTTCGTTAGTCAATTTATCAGTGGAAGAGTTCATGAGAAAGGTTCTGTATCCCTTATGTATGTAGTACAAGGGAAGAACGAAAATCTGAGAGACTATCTTAAGAGGTTCACCAAGGAGACTTTGAACATCACTGATCTGGAAAATAAGGTGGCAATGGTAGCCCTGGAGCATGGCACCACCGACCTATACTTTAAAAGGTCATTGGCGAAGCATCCTCCCGAGAATATGGCTGAGCTCCAGCGAAGGGCTGACAAGTATATCAAGGCTGAGGATAGTATAAAGAAGGAGGCCGCAGTAGGCAATGGCCGAGGTAACAATGATACAAAGAAAAGAAAGTAGGATCAGGAGTATGATGCTAGGGATAAGTATCCCCGTACTAGCAAAGACTCCGACTCACCACCAAAGAAGAATTTTGGACCGAGATTTTCTGATTATGCAAGGTTGAATGCTCCTAGGAGTCAAATCTTGTTGGAGATAGAGAAGGATAAAGACTTTCGATGGCCGAAGCCACTAAAGGATGATCCCGCAAAGAGAGACAAGGGCCAATACTGCAGGTTCCACCGAGATGTGGGGCATGATACAGATGATTGTAGGAGTTGAAGGATGAGATTGAATTCTTGATCCGCAAGGGAAAGTTGAATAAATTCACTAAGGGTGGAGATCGTGGAACCCAAAGAAGGGATTACGACAGGAGAGACAATGATAGAAGGGATAATGATCGTGATCGTAACACACGGCCCCGAGGACCAGTTATCAACATGATCTGGGGAGGCCCGATAGCGGCTGGTACAACTCGAAACTCTCGAAAGGCGTATGCCAGAGAAGTGATGCACATCGTGGGAGAAGCCCCGAAACGTGCTAGAACCGAAATTGTAATTGGCTTTGATGATTCTGACCTTGAAGGAGTGAAGTTCCCCCATGACGACCCGTTGGTCATAACCCCTGTGATTGGGAATTCAGAAGTAAAGAGAGTCTTGATAGACAATGGAGCTTCAGTTGATATTTTATTCCATGATGCGTTTGTAAAAATGGGATATACTGATTCTCAGTTGACCCCTACCAACATGCCGATCTACGGATTTAATGGAGTTGAGTCCAAGATTGAAGGGACTATTCAGTTGCCTATGACTATCGGGCAAGAACCTAAAGAAGCTACACAGATATTGAATTTTCTGGTAATTAAAGCAGCCTCAACTTATAATGCAATCCTGGGAAGGACTGGGCTTCATGCGTTCAAGGCTGTTGCCTAAACATATCACATGAAAATTAAGTTTCCAACCCGGAATGGGGTCGGAGAACAAAAGGGCGACCAGAAGATGGCAAGAAGTTGTTATGTATCTGCATTGAGAGCTGATGGAGTCGGGGGGCAGGTACTCCCAATTGAAGACATGGATGTCCGTAATGACGATGAACACTGAGGGAAGCCAGCAGAGGATTTGATCCCCATCCCTTTAGAGCTGGGCGACCCCGAGAAGGTTACTTATATAGGAGCATCTCTGAAGGAACCCCTGAAGGGCGAGTTGACAACGTTCTTGCAAGAGAATAGCGATGTGTTCGCTTGGACGGCAGCGGACATGCCAGGGATTGACCCCCAACTTATAACTCATAGGTTGAATGTCGATCCTGAACGGAAGAAGATACAACAGAAGAAGAGGAATTTTGCTCCTGAGAGGCAAGAGGCCATTAAGAAAGAAGTTGATAAGCTTTTGGAAGCTGGTTTTATTAAAGAGATTCAGTTTCCTGAATGGTTGGCTAACCCGGTGATGGTCAAAAGGCAAATGAAAAGTGGAGGATGTGTATAAACTCAGACTTGAATGATGCATGTCCTAAGGATTGTTTCCCTATACCAAGGATAGATACGTTGATAGATACCACATCTGGGCACGAGATGCTGAGTTTCATGGATGGTTTCAGTGGATACAACCAGATCAAGATGCATAAGGACGACATCCCTAAGGTATCTTTCATAACCAACTTTGGTGTTTTCTGTTATCTTGTTATAGCATTTGTGCTCGAGAATGCAGGAGCAGCTTACCAACGATTGGTGAATAAAATATTTGCCCATCTAATTGGAAAAACCATAGAGGTCTATGTTTATTTAAGCACCTCGGAGATGTATTTGAAGTGTTGAGGCACCACAAGATGATGTTGAATCCAGCCAAGTGTGCCTTTGGCATTGAATCTGGGAAGTTTTTAGGACTGATGGTTTCAAAAAGAGGCATTGAGGCCAACCCTGACAAGATCAAGGAGATCTTAGACATGGATCCACCACGCCCTATAAGAGATGTGCAGAAGTTTACAGGCCGAGTTGCGGCCTTGGGGAGATTCGTCTCCAAATCTGGTGATAAATGTTTGCCTTTCTTTCAAGCACTAAAGAAAGTGAAAAATTTTGAATTGAATGATAAAAGCCAAGAGGCCTTTGAACAGTTGAAGAAGTATATGGCCGAAGCCCCATTGTTGGCCAATCCAAGTCCCGGAGAGACTCTTTATCTGTATCTAGTAGTGTCTGAACAAGCATTGAGTGCCGTCCTCAGTAAAGAAGAGAACAAGGTTCAGAGACCTATCTACTATGTAAGCAAGGTGCTCCACGGAGCCAAATTAAATTACTCATCCATCGAGAAATTTGCTTTGGCATTGATAACAGCTTCAAGGAAGCTACGACCGTACTTTCAGTCACACAAAATCGTAGTCCTGACGGACTAGCAGTTGAGGAATATATTGCACAGCCCAAAGGCTAGTGGAAGACTAATTAAGTGGGCAATTGAGCTTGGAGAATTTGACATAACGTATAAACCACGAACGGCCATCAAGGCTCAGGCATTAGCTGACTTCGTGGTTGAATGTACCATTGGCAACTAAGAAGTCGGGGGCAGGATATGGTAACCACCCCTGAAAGTGGAGACAAAGATGAAGAACTTGTACCTGATTAGAAGGAATATTGGGTGCTCTATTTTGATGGAGCATCAAAAACAAAATCTAGTGGCGCAGGCTTAGTGTTGCAAAGCCCCGATGGGTTCACAGTTGAATATGCTTTGAAGTTGGACTTTCCGACAACCAACAATGAAGCTGAGTATGAAGCCTTGATAGCCGGTTTAGGCTTGGCCAGAATCATGAGGGTCAAGAATCTCAAAGTTTGTGGAGATTCAAGATTGGTGGTCTCGCAAGTAAATGGTGAATTTGAGGCCAAGGATGAAACTATGGCAAAGTATCTGCGAGTTGTGAAAGCTGTCATGACTCAGTTTGATGAGTGCTATGTAGAACACATTCCGAGAGAAGAGAACGTTAAGGCCAATGCCCTATCTAAGTTCGCTTCTTCTGAGATAGAAAATTATGCAGGGAGTGTTTACTTCCAGGTCTTGAAGGCCCCGACCATCAACTCTAAGTTGATAGCACCAATTGATGTAGGAAGCTGTTGGATAGATCCTATTAAAGCCCACTTTGAAACAGGTTGGCTCCCTGACAATGCTTTGGAGGCACGAAAACTGTCAGTGAGAGCATTGAGATATACTTTGATTGAAGGTCTTCTCTACAAGAGATCTTTTGTCATCCCATACCTAAAATGTCTAAGGCCCCAAGAGGCAAAGGAAGTATTGGAGGAAGTTCATGAAGGGATATACGGGCAGCACTTGGGGGGCAAAGCCCTAGCTCACAAGATCACCCGCTTGGGATTCTATTGGCCAGAGATGCTGGCTGATGCACAGAACTATGTCAAGAGATGCGGTAGATGCCAGAAGCACGCATTGGTTGTGAGGCAGGCACCTGAGATGTTAACATCGATTAACTCTCCTATCCCATTTGCAACGTGGGAAATGGACATGCTTGGTCCCTTTCCCGTGGCTTTAGCACAAAGGAAGTTTCCGATAGTGGCCATCGACTACTTCACTAAGTGGATTGAGGCTAAGCCCTTAGCCAAGATAACCACCAAACAAGTTGCCCAGTTCTTTTGGGAGAGCATCATCTGCAGATAGGGAATCCCCCGAATCCTTATGACGGATAATGGGACAAAATTCAACAATGAAGAGTTTAAGAAGTACTGCAAGGAGAATGTTATTGAGCTTCGCTTTACTTGAGTAGCTCACCCTGAGGCTAATGAACAAGCTGAGGTAGCCAATTGAATTATCCTTGATGGACTAAAGAAGAGGGTCGAATGCTCAAGAAACACTTGGGTGGATGAGTTGTTGCCTATACTTTGGGCATACCACACCACCTACGAAGTGATAACTGGAGCAACCCCGTTTTTGCTGGCTTATGGAGCCGAGGCAGTTGTGCCCCCTAGAGATTACACATGCATCGCCAAGAGTGGAAGCATATGATCCCGAGACCAATGAAGAAGGCGTGAGGCTCGCCATCGATCTGATTGACGAGGTTAGGGATGAAGCGAATGCTAGAAACGCAGAGCATCAGAAGAGAGCATCTTTCCACTTTAGTGAAAGGGTTAAGGAGAAGTTCTTTCAACAAGACAACTGGACTCTGAGGAAGATAGAGGCCTCCAGAGTTGGCCAGAAGGGAAGACTATCCCCCAATTGGGAAGGGTCGTATCGAGTCAGGAAGACACCAGGACGAGGATCCTACAAGTCGGAAATCTGGGATGATGAACACATTCCAAGACTAAGGATTGAAGCCTTGAACTTCAAATCTCAACACAACATTAATTGAGCCCTGATGGCCAACAAGGTTGTCCGCCTCCAATCAAGCTTGTCGTGTGGATTCAAAGCATTGAACTAAGAGACGTCGGTCAAGTTGAAACATAAGCAAAGTTCTATGAGTATCAGAGAAAGGTTGGAAACCTAGAATCAAGATAAAGGATTGAAAACCAACCAAGACATACCATTCCTGAGGCGCTAAGGAGAAAGTGGACTTCCTGAACGATCGACCGAGAAGTAAGACCTCCCACATATGAAACAAGGGGGGCAAGAACTAAAGAACCTCATCTCAAGGTCAACATCTTAGAATGAGAATCATGGGTTGGTGATAACTTTAAAACCAAGGATTCAGCAAACAAGTTAAGGCCCGGAAGGTCACGAGGACTAAGAAACAAGTCATTTGAATTCAAGGTTCATGAAACCTTTCAAGGCATGACAAACACCTCCTATTGACCTGAAACCTCGCGATTGGTTGTCCAGAACACCCCCAACTTGATAAATGTGTGGTAGTTGATTAAGAATACTTATTAGAAAAGCTAATAAAAAAGGTTGATACCTCGATTTGGAAATTGAAAAATCAACTTGGGATCCTGGGTCTTTGATCCAGAACATCGACGTTGAACCTGAGAATATCAACCTCGAATCCTAGGATGAGAAACACGAAAGATTAGCCATGAAGACCAAGATTAGCCATGAAGGCCAAGATTAGCCATGAGGGCCAAAATTAGCCATGAAAGCCAAGATTAGCCATGAAGGCCAAGATTAGCCATGAAGGCCAAGATTAGCCATGAGGGCCAAGATTAGCCATGAAGGCCAAGATTAGCCATGAGGGCCAAGATTAGCCATGAGGGCCAAGATTAGCCATGAGGGCCAAGATTAGCCATGAAGGCCAAGATTAGCCATGAAGGCCAAAGTTAACCATGAAGGCCAAGATTAGCTATGAAGGCCAAACTTGAGGAGGTCGTCATGAATCTCCAATCAAGATCCAAAGATTGAAACTTCAAGTCAAAACTCGAAGATCAATCTGAAATATTGGATCTTCGATCTAAAACTATCTATTACAGACGGAAGGAACCGTTATAATTCATACAGCCAGAAAAGAAATAGCGGAAATACTAGCTACATAGATGGGTATGCTTAAGAAGTTAAGCAACGAGTTTAGCCTTAAACCCGAGAATTAGCAGTACTAATCGTACGTTGAAGAATAATGTCGATCGGAAGTCACGAATGACCAAACTGACGACTAAAGATCAAGATCAAGTTTCTTGATCCTTGAGACAACAAAGTCATGAATGACCAAAATAGTGACTTGAGATCAAGATCAAGGTTCTTGATCCTCAAGATCACGAATGATTTTCACGTCCGGGTCGAGAAGCAATCGACCTCGGCGCACGAGGGGTTTCAGCCGACCACCTTGGTTCGAGCCACCTCCCGGCCGACCACCTCTTAAAGGGGGGCTTCAGCCGACCACCTTGGTTCGAGCCACCTCCCGGCCGACCACCTCTTAAAGGGGGGCTTCAGCCGACCACCTTGGTTTGAGCCACCTCCCGGCCGACCACCTCTTAAAGGGGGGCTTCAGCCGACCATCTTGGTTCGAGCCACCTCCCGGCTGACCACCTCTTAAAGAGGGGCTTCAGCCGACCACCTTGGTTCGAGCCACCTCCCGGCCGACCACCTCTTAAAGAGGGGCTTCAGCCGACCACCCTGGTTCGAGCCACCTCCCGGCCGACCACCTTGAAATCAAGCTCTTCGGCCGACCACGAGCTAGCCCTAGATCCGGCCGATCACGAATCAGTTCGGGGTCCTAAATCCCGACTTTTTCAGCGGACCTCGGATAGTTTTCAGACCTAGATCTCGACTTTTTCAACGAATCTCGTATGATTTTCAGTGCTAAAAAGAAGTCGATATTAGCACAATTTAGTGCCGCTTAGCACCGTGTAGTGCTGTTTAAGCACCGATTAGTGCCTGTTAGCACAGATTAGTGCCGATTAGCACCGTGTAGTGCTGTTTAAGCACCGATTAGTGCCTGTTAGCACAGATTAGTGCCGATTAGCATTGTGTAGTGCTGTTTAAGCACCGATTAGTGCATGTTAGCACAGATTAGTGCTGATTAGCACCGTGTAGTGCTGTTTAAGCACCGATTAGTGCATGTTAGCACAGATTAGTGCCGATTAGCACCGTGTAGTGCTGTTTAAGCACCGATTAGTGCATGTTGGCACAGATTAGTGCCGATTAGCACCGTGTAGTGCTGTTTAAGCACCGATTAGTGCCTGTTAGCACAGATTAGTGCCGATTAGCACCGTGTAGTGCTGTTTAAGCACCGATTAGTGCATGTTAGCACAGATTAGTGCCGATTAGCACCGTGTAGTGTTGTTAAGCACCGATTAGTGCATGTTAGCACAGATTAGTGCCGATTAGCACTGTGTAGTGCTGTTTAAGCACCGATTAGTGCATGTTAGCACAGATTAGTGTCAATTAGCACCGTGTAGTGCTGTTTAAGCACCGATTAGTGCCTATTAGCACAGTTTAGTGCCGATTAGCACCGTTTAGTGTTGTTTAAGCACTATTTAGTGCCTATTAACACAGATTAGTGCCGATTAGCACCGTTTAGCACCGGCCAGTGCCGTTAGTATGCCATTTAACATCGTTTAACACTGTTTAAACGTTGTCTAAGGCTGATTAGCGCTGTGTATTGCCGTTTAACACCGTTTAGTGTCGTTCAACATCGTCGTAAATGTGTCGGTCGCTCCACGCTTTACGTTAAGATGATATTGTTGAAAATACTCACGTAAGAGCAATGAACCCTGACCCAAGTCTCGAATAAGGCCGTTATAACTTCAAGGAAAACCTGATCAGTTTTCCTAGAAGTTGGGGGGCAAATGATATGGGCTAAAAGTGAGCCCTAAAGACACATTTAATGTGGCATTAATTAGACCTGGAATGGTCCAAACGTGGGGCCCACCAGATGGGCCCAAACCCCAATTATAATATTAATTTCGTAATTAATATTAGGGGTAATTACCAGCTCGGCAATAAGAGTCAAACAAGGATATTACTCTTGCCTGACTTAGTCTACAAGATACATATTCCAACATGGAAACTGGTTCCTATATACTAGGATCTGGAACCTTCTTCTAGGCGGTGACTTGCCCACCAAGTTACCTAACCCTACTACGATTCTAAGGCTTCTCAGCCTATATAAAGGGTCTGACCCCTCATTCTCAGGACTACGTTGGGCAGAGCTCCATACGTCACCCACCACGTTTTGGCTTAATCCTCGAATAAGGACATACAAGTCACTGCGTCCTAGGTGAGCCCTCACCGCCATAGCCCCGAGGGCACCATCACCTAGAACTACGTCTTGGTTTGATTCTCAATAACGAGATATGTAGGCACTCTGTGAGGACCGAATTAGTCCCGAACACGGAAACAGCCATTAAAGCTCGAAGCTCACCAACCCTAGAATTAAATACAATTCGTAACCAAGTTTTTATTCCACAACAATTAGTATAATATGATTACGATGAGAATGATATGCATTAATTTAATTTAGTGGTAAATTGCTCATATATAAATTTATGAAAATTAATCCGTAATATATAATTATGATTAATTATAAATCAAAAGAGTGAAAAAAAATATATTGTAAAAATCGCTTAATATATATATTTGTATAATTCTGATTGATTTTAATTGAAAATATTAATTTATTATAATTTTTTTATATTAAAAAATATGTAATACATGGATATGTTAAATCAAGTAACTACTATATTTAAATTAGAATTGTTAACTAAATTGGTTAGTACAATATGATGAGAATGGTAAATAAGGAAACTTTTAAGATAATATAATTGATCTATGATTAATGTAAATCTAGTGAAAATTTATATTGTGAAAATCGTTTAATATTATATAATAATTGTATAATCCTAAATGATTTAACTTAAAATATTAATTTATTATAAGTTTTTTTTACATTAGAAAATATGTAATATATGGATATGTTAAATCAAGTAACTACTATATTTAAATTACAATTGTTAACTAACTATGGTTAATATAATAGGATGAGAATGTTAAATAAGGAAAACTTTTAATATATTATGATTGGTCTAAAATTTTGAGATGGCCTCTGATTGGTCCTAAAATAATTTCTCTTTTGTGATTGGTTAACTGCATACTGTGGTAGAATCAGTGTAATAACCCTAACCTTAGAAATGCTACAGTGATTAAATGAATAGTAAATTTTGAGGATTTATGGAAATGGTATGTAGGTACTCTATAAGTGAAACAGAAAATGAGTAAACAGAAACCATATTAGTGATGTACTATGAAAATAAGTGACTTGAAACGATGTCGGATTTCAGAAATTCCTGAATATGGATTTTAAGGATTCTCGATTTCAATTGAGGCTCTATGGAATATGATATTAAGGAGTATGGAAATGCTAAAGGAGTTATATCTTGAGAAAATATTGAAATTAGATTTAAACCAAGGAGTGATTAAGTTAAGAAAATACCAAGGGAATTTGGATTGTTAAACGATTTCAGAACCACTGAGATAATGAGGTATATTCGAAAAGAATCGCAATTGGACGAGTATGGAAACCAAACAACCAAGATTTATAAAATAACAAGGATACCTACCACATTATTAATTACCAAGAGTATTAGCATAATAAAATCAAGAAAAGAGATTATGAGATCATCAAAGTGACATCACCATCCACTAACACTTGTTTAAGGGATAGATTAGTCATTTGCTAAGGTAAATATCTATACAATTCCACAAGACTCTAGAATTATCAAGATATTAGCAAGATAAGATCAAAGATTAACAAAAATCTCTCCCCGTCTTCCATTATCATTCCATTCGGCTTTTAGCAAGAAAAAGGAGAAAAACAAAAACCAAAACCCTAGCTATACTAACTGCGTGGAGTTAAAATATTGTAATGCATAAATGAGTTAACTAATGATATAATTGTGTATATAGAAATGATATATATTGTTCCCTAAATTTGGGTAATTAATGGAGTGTATTGTTATGTACAGAATCATGCCGCCTAAGCGTAATAATAGAATGAATGCAAGGGGAAATGAGAGAGATGAAGAAAGTCAGAATAGACAAAATGAAAATGCTCATAATGAACAAAATCATGAGGAAGAAGAAGATGAATCAACTGGCCAGCAAGGAAATCAGGGGGTGACCCCTTTAACCAATTCATGGACCTATTGAGACAGAATTTAGCTAATCCATAGAATCCCCAACAACCACCTGTTTTTCCCAATCATGCAGCTAACTCCTTTCGTGCATTTAAGTCATTAAAACCCCCAGAGTTTGATGGAACTGCTAACCCAGTAGTAGCCAGAGCCTGGTTAAAAGAGATGGAGAAAGCTTTTGAGATATTGAGGATAGAAGAGGATCAGAAAACAATCTTTGCAGCCTATCTCTTAAAGGGAGAGGCAAATTATTGGTGGGAAGCTAAGAAGAATCTAGAGGGAGCGGGAGTGATAACTTGGGAACGTTTCACTAGGGTGTTTCTAGACAAATATTCCCCTAGGTATCTAGAAAACCAAATGGAAATAAAATTCTTTGAGTTAAAGCAGGACAACCTAACAATGGCAGAGTTTGAGACTAAATTTACTGAACTGTCTAGGTTTGTTCCAGAATTTGTGCGTACTGAGGAACAACGAGCAAAAAGGTTCCAGTAGGGATTGAAACCATGGCTACGGACGAGAGTGGCACCATTTGAGTTAACTGATTATGCTGCGGTAGTTCAAAAAGCATCTATTATAGAAGCTGAGAGTGAACAGACTCAAATAGGCCGAGAGAATAAGAAAAGAAAATTTGAAGGCCAGAAAGGAGGTTCAAGTGAAGGAAGTTACTTTAGCAAGGTTGGGAAAGGACAAAAATCTCAGTTTGTGGGAAAGTCAGGAACTAGTATGGCTGTTAGTGAGACTGTAAATCATGGTGGTAAGTCCTCAGGAACATTTCAGTCTAATCAATCACGACCACCATTACCAGATTGTAACACGTGTGGTCGGAAGCATACAGGAGTGTGTAGACTATTGGGAGTAACTTGTTATAAATGTGGGCAGAAGGGGCACTACTCTGACATGTGCCCATCAGTTGATACAAACCCTAGGAGTGATGTTAAGTGTTACCAGTGTGGGAAATTAGGTCATATAGCTCGAGATTGTCGTTCTAGTGGGTGATCTGCGACGGGACAAAGTATGACTGCTTCAAATAGACCTACTGCCAGGGTGTACAATATTACTTTAGGAGAAGCGTTGAAAAAGCCGGATACAGATGCAGGTAAAAATTTTCTTTCACTACAAGAAAAGGGTCAATAGACATCAGTTTCTGGCCGATGTCTATGTTATTTTGGATGTGATGTCTAGGTGGGAGATGTCTATTCTAGACATCAGTCAGAAACTGATGTCTATGCTAACATAGACATTAGTTTTTCATTCAATACACATCAGTTGTTCTACAAAATAGGTTAGATATAATTAATTTTATAAACAACTTGCATGCCTTATATTCTAGAAAACATATAATAAACTAAGTTATTTTTCACATACACATCACTTTCTTTCTTTGAAAAAGATGTCTATTTGGATATTAGACATCATAATTTTATCAGATAAAGTGATGTCTATAGGTATCTTAGACATCATCCTAGACTGATGTCTAATGTTCTTATACACATCAGGTTTTTTATAAAAAAAACCGATGTGTATAGTGACCTTAGACATCATCCCAGACTGATGTCTAATGTAGGTATAAACATCAGTTTTTTCAGAAAAAACTCATTTATATGTGTCTCTTAGACATCAGATTTTATAAATAAAAGGTGATGTCTGTTTGTTGTTTAGAATCAATTTCCTACACTGTTTTATACACCAAAATAGCCAAAACTTAAATTATGCACAAACTAATAACCAAAATTACTACATTTATCATTGAAAGAATTCCTCAATTGTTATTGACAAAATAAAAATCAATGTCACCAACATCCAAATTACATAAACTGCATATCTGATGTACCAAATCCAAAACAATTAAACATGACAGGGAATCCGCAAAATCAACTAAACTGAGCAAAGTACCCATCCACAAAACAAAGTACATAACCTGCTTAACTAGTCAGAGTCAAATAACTGAATGACTGATATGAGATTCATCTACTGAATGCGTGAGCCGAGATTTGAAGGATGACTGATATGATCCAAAATAGTCATCAGCAGGGTAAATGCCTTCATGTAATCTATTTCCAGACCTGGCTTCATCTTGTCTGCTGACCAGATTGTAGCGCACACCACTAATATAATTTGGGGGTGAGAGGTTCCCCCTCATGGAACCCTCTTCTGACACGAAGCATTGTTGTGAACCAGATGCCTGGTAACTTTTTTCCTGCATTAGTAAGGTAAGGTCATTAGAACATGGTAGTAGTGTTATATGAAATCTCCTATAACATACGTTTTGATTAGGAAAAGTTTCCCAATTAGATGTACACCCAAATCTTGACTTGACTGAGATCTGAGGCTCCTGGGAAGTGACTCATTAATTTCGTTTGAATTTGAACCTGTAATCAGATGGAGAGTCGAAACAGAGTTAGAGTAGACTTCTCAATCAGACCTTCGTGCCACAGGCATTTAACTAAAACTATTGATTTTGTATCAATTTATGCCAAATGTTTATTTATGAAATGAGCAAATTATCTTATATAGATGATCTAACATAAACTCATGTTTTTGCCTATATGTTACTTTTAAACAAGTGAAATAATTTTACTGAATAATCTGGGCAAACATATAAATGTTGAAGGTGTAGCCTTCATCTATCCTATTGTAATCCTAAAGTGCAGAGCAATAAGCTACTCTCATATGCCAATAAACCAAATGTACACAGATAATTAATTTAATTTAACTAATACAATATGATGTTCTTATATTAAGTATCAATTTTAATTGCTTGAAGCTTATCTAGTATTCACTTGAGATGGCTATAGAGACAAACTCACATGGCCTTTATATCTATAGCAAGTTCGGATACGTTAACACGAATGTATTCCCAAACGCCAGGCCTCGGACGAACTGCCATTGCTACAAATGGAGGCAGAACTATAGCTTCCTAATGCCACCAAGTGAGCAGGAAAAAGTTGCGCAAGTTAAATAAGGTTGGAGAGGTAAGTTATCATACACATGCAAAATCACAAACAAGCATCTAATGCTTTGATAAAATCATAAACAAGCATCTAATCACTAAAAGACGGATTTATGCTTGTCGCATGAGTTCATTGTTAATTAACAAACAGTTGTATATTTGTCATAGAATATTGATTCTAGTTCAAAATATAATTGTAATCCAAATATCAAAAAAAAAAAATTATAATCCTGTAGTTTATCCAGTAACATTTGCACAATTAATTGATAGCTTATAGACATTAGTTTGTGTCACTTGTATACTCGATTAAAAAACAATCACAACCTACAAATTGAATATGTATATAGGTCCTCGCGTACTCGCGGTATTGATTATTAAGTACCATTAGAAGATGGTTATACTAATTTTGCTTCCATTAGAACACATAAGTTTTTATGTTTAATTACAAATTGATTAACAGTACCTCAGTAAATTTCTCCAATTATGGCCATACATCAAACCTTGAGATCCACTTACGAAGAATACCATGCTCAGTTCTGAAAGGAACACGTAATATATTTGTGTGTTCTATTCCGCTAACTCTTTCTAGCCTCTGGTTGCATGTGGTACCTTTTGCATGATACAACAGGTGCAACTGCTGTCATTATCTGGGGACATGATACATAGTTTTATGATACAAAACTTGAACAGGAGACCAAATTATGTCATCAGTATAATAATTAATTCAAACACAAGAACAACTCTTTGAAGCCTATAATCTTTCCACAGTGCATTGTTCACTAGCTTATTCCTACTAATCGAATAGACAAATTTAGATTTTGAATAGAAAAATTGTTCATTAATTCTGTAGAACAGCCTCGCGCTATAATCCTACTACTGGGTAATGACAATAATAAAATATTTTATGGTTAGAAACATAGAAAAATTTATCTAATAACTGAAAACATTCCCCTCCCACTAGAATACATCAAAACAGTTGAGTTCATCGAGTTTGCAAATAAGGACAATTTAGCACTATTGAGACTTGATAATACAAATTGTATGAATTTTTTAGTTGTTAAGTATTGAACCCTAGACCTTCCCAGATACTTAATATAATTATAATCTTCTGTAGTCGTCAGCCATTTAACCCTAAACAGTTCTTAATACAGAGGTGACGACTGACGAGACTTGAGAAATTAACAGATTTAGAGATTTACAAGTAGAGACTACCTAGGTTTTTATGTCACAATTGACTAGATTCGGTTATAAAGAGAGAGCATATAAAAAGCAGAAGAAACCTCCAGAAACAGAACCCCATATTTCTTCTAGAGAATCTCCTAGTTGTTCCAGAGTAACTAGAAAGAGATTTCTTGACAAGAATGAATTCGGTTCAGATATAGGATGCTGATCCAGAAGTTTTCATAATTCAATAAGAGATGATTCCTTGACAACTATGAAAACCAAACATAGATTCAATCCAAAATCAGGTCTTATGTTCCATTAAACCTTAAAACTGTATCGAATTGATATAAGCTGATACTTACATGAGTTACATGTATTAAAACAAGAAGTAAAGAGTACAACTACCTTTACTTGCCAGGACACAATATGTAATTCAATGATGGTAAGAATGTAACAAAATAGCCTTAATTTTAAAACAACTATTAATGGAAGGTTAAAGTTTCTGTACCGCTGTATCCACAAGGCCTTCTCGCCCTCCCATTGTGTGAAAGAAAAATTCAGTAGCAGTCAAACCACTATAAAATGAATTTCCAACAAATCCCTTGGCCTGCATTGGAAATTAAAAATACATAAAACCTCTACATGCATTTGTAATTTGACTTGATAGGACATATAACTCATGCAAATAGAATGATTCAGAGATCATGGTATATGACATATTTAGTATCAATCAACTACATAAAACTCCACTTAATTTGTCAACTGCCAATCCAATCCACGAAAAACATACTTTGGTCCTTCCTGATTTTGTTCAGTAACGATACACAGGCACATAATATGTTGATATCTGTCAGGCGATTTTCATAATAATGTCCTTTTTAAATGATTTTAGTTTCACAAATATTTTAATTTAACAGAGATCTAAACGGGAGCGTGATGGGATAGCCTAGTGGTAAGTTGCACCTGTTGTATCATGCTCTTATTGGAAAACTTTACAAACACATAATCACTTTGTCCTTTATATCCAAATAAAAAAACCAAAAGCGTAAACGATGAAGAACCGCAATTGCTAATAACCTAAGCATTGGTATGTATTAAGTGATATCTTTCCAACCCTTTCCATCTGTTCTTATCGAGGAACATTACCTAGACCATTGTGTGACACAATTACTACACTCCACTACAGCTGTCATTGACAAATTGGTGGATTGCTCCGCTTGCTGTCCGAGATAGGGAAATTTTACAAATCTTACCATATTGACCAAAGAATTCCTTGCGCTTTAAGTGCTGCAGAACACCATAAATATATATATCAACCGGTGAGGAGAGAAAATGAAACTGAATACTGAATATCTATTGAGAACAAGAAAAACAGAAAGTGCAAGAGGTACTCACATATACATCAGCGAGACTAAGGGGGAGTCCAATCACATATGCCATTTTACGCTGAATCACCCTGACGACGGATAGGTCCTTCCTTCATTATTTTTTGACTTTCCCTTTGGTGGTTTATGTTTTCGATTTTGTCCTTGTCATAATGTGCCCGACAAGCAGGACATCGCCCCTCAGTCCCATCTTTCTCTGCCATGTCCATTATTTGATGCCAACACCAAACACACACCTGAAATAAACAACTCATATATTAGAACTAAAAATGAAAGGCAAACTATTGCACTTCAAAATAAATAGTGACGAATTGTGCTCAAGCAAATTGCATGAATTTTAGAGTCAAGTTGACCAAATTTATTATCAGCAATCTAAGACGAAAGGATTCTTGTGAAGGTCCATAAATTTCCAAATCTAGATTTCTAGATCCTTGTACATAATGTTCCATAACTTTGTTAATTATACAATTTTAATATTATAAGTTCCTATAAATTGAGTATATAATATAATGATTTCGATTCTTATATTATTGATAGTAAGATGTCTCACAGACTGCTTCAACTCTGAAAATAACAAGATATTGAAGACTGACAAGCTTAGTGTAGAAAAAGCAAACACTAAAGTGAAAATGTTTTTAATTAAAATTGATCATCTAAACCAAAATATTTTAGAGCCAACGAGCAAGTCCAATGCACTTGCAAGATTGAGAAGGATGCAAGATAAAAACCACTAGGATCACTAACTCAGTGGAGGCACACTGATTGCAAGACACTTATATTAATACAAGAAGCAAAAATGAGTCAGAAATTAAAGATACGCACCTGCTTCCGAATCATGAGATATAACCAAGAGTGAATACTTAATTTTACAAGATAAACTATAACACAATAAAAGGGTGCACCTTCATTACAGGAAAGTGACAGAAGCTGATTAAGCAGAAACGATTTTCTAGGGTGATACGGACCAATTTCCTGTTAAGACACGGAGGGGGGGTGGGTTAGAGGATACAGGTTTAGTATACTCCCTCCACTCCACTATAAATATCCCTTCAATTTTCATGTGTGTCCTTTACATATCACAATGTCACACAAGCCTCCACATGTCACAATGCACACATGAACTTCATCAGACTGAATATAAAATTATACCTAAAGCATACATTAAACTTAATATATGAATGTCAATCAAGCAAACCTCATCCTTTTAATTTTATAAGGCTCCACAAAGCATACCTGTTGAGTGGCTCGAGCCCGTCAAAACTTTGTTCCTCTTGGACTATCCTAGTGAACATCAATCTACAAAAGGACAATTCATTGTTACAAATTAAACAGAGATACAAACAAAATAAATCAATTAACGAAACAAAGATACAAACCAGCAGTAGATATAAACCAAATCAGTTGACAAACACATATGCAAACTAATTTAAAATTAACCTAATCAAAGTGATTAATACTGATACAAACCAGTTCACAAATATATATACAAACCCATTTAAAATCAACCTAATTAAATCAAATAATATAGACACAAACCCAAACAAAGTATATACAAACAAACCCAATTATAATTAACCTAATTAAAGTTTAAAAATTGAATAAATGGAGCAATTACATGAATTAGGTAGAAACTACTTACTAACTGAAGAGCAAATCGAGCAAAGAGAATAGCAAATCGAACAAGTCGCGGACCAAACCGAGCTTTCGAGCTTTTCTTCGTGAATTAAGTATTGAGGAACAAATCGAGCTAGGGTTCTTCGTGAGTTGTTCTTGATGTGTTGTTCTCGATTTAGGGTTTTGATTGTAAGAGTGTGTGGGACGGAGGTGAGGAGGTGGTTATCGTAAGTAGAGCAGGTGGTCGTGGTGAGTGGTGGTGCAGGAGAGAGAGAGAGAGAGAGAGAGAGAGATAGCGAGTATCGAGAGAGAGAGTATCGAGAGAGAGTTTAATTTTTAGTTTTAGGTTGTGTTTAATTTGTCTAAAGGGGAATAATTGTGTAGAGGCCGGGAAATATTTGGCCAAAAGGGGGGAATTTTGATTTAGAAGTGAAAATTTTAGTTAAGGGGGAAAATCAAAGAAGGCCCGCGTGTTTTGTTTTTTAAAGGCTGACTTTAGACATCAGTTTTAAAAATAGTGATGTTTACGAAACATAAAGACATCAGTTTAATTATGGGCGATGTTATTACATGTTTTAACATCAGTGGCATTTACAACCGATGTCTAAAGTGTGATGTCTATTGAACATTTTCTTGTAGTGTTTTATTATTTAACCTTCTAAGTGTAAATGTTGGTTAGGAATCAACTTGGTCAATGAATGGTGCAAATAAGTTAATAAAATAGATAAGAATGATCTATCTGAGTACGAAGTAAGATATGTTGATCCAGAGGGAAAGTAAGAGTATTTTGGGGAAAAACACAAACTTATTTAGGTACGAACAGGAAATATATATTATAGGTAGTATTTTCTTACAATTATTTTAAGGAGTAATGTTATAGTCAAATTTCTTGAGGATTTTACAGAGATAGAATATAATAAGATGGAAGTGTTCATATTTTATGTCATGACAGAGATCAGCATATAATTAAACCATAAGTGAGATACATTACCATTCAGGGGAGGCCAATGTGGTGGCCGAGATACTAGTAAAAAGGGAGGAGAGTGAGGAGATAAGAATAGAATGATTAAATACAGGAAGAGATTGGCAAGGGAAGATAATGAAAAAAGGATTGTTATTGATAAGCTAAATGGCATGTGATGAATGACAAGCAAGTTTATGTTGATGTATTTTACGCAAATAAGATAGAGATATTATGAAAGGACAAAAGGACAAAGGAAGTCGTATAGAAGTTAGAAGGTGTGGATGAAAAAGGTACTTATGGATATTTTCAACATGATTCCGGGACGGAATCCTTTTAAGGGGGGAAGACTGTAATAACCCTAACCTTAGAAATGCTACAGTGATTAAATGAATAGTAAATTTTGAGGATTTATGGAAATGGTATGTAGGTACTCTATAAGTGAAACAGAAAATGAGTAAACAGAAACCATATTAGTGATGTACTATGAAAATAAGTGACTTGAAACGATGTCGGATTTCAGAAATTCCTGAATATGGATTTTAAGGATTCTCGATTTCAATTGAGGCTCTATGGAATATGATATTAAGGAGTACGGAAATTCTAAAGGAGTTATATCTTGAGGAAATATTGAAATTAGATTTAAACCAAGGAGTGATTAAGTTAAGAAAATACCAAGGGAATTTGGATTGTTAAACGATTTCAGAACCACTGAGATAATGAGGTATATTCGAAAAGAATCACAATTGGACGAGTATGGAAACCAAACAACCAAGATTTATAAAATAACAAGGATACCTACCACATTATTAATTACCAAGAGTATTAGCATAATAAAATCAAGAAAAGAGATTATGAGATCATCAAAGTGACATCACCATCCACTAACAGTTGTTTAAGGGATAGATTAGTCATTTGCTAAGGTAAATATCTATACAATTCCACAAGACTCTAGAATTATCAAGATATTAGCAAGATAAGATCAAAGATTAACAAAAATCTCTCCCCATATTCCATTATCATTCCATTCGGCTTTTAGCAAGAAAAAGGAGAAAAACAAAAATCAAAATCCTAGCTATCATCCATTACAAATCTAAGGAAAATTCATGGAGGTTCTTGGAGATTAGAAAGAGACATCCACAAAGTTTCAAGGCCATCCAAAATCATTTAGTAAGGTAAGAAAATCATTGAAGTTGGAAGATGAATAGTAATGAATAGTGTTTTCCAAGAACTAACTTTGTTTTTATGGTTTCTTTAGTTGATTCAAGCTAGTATAAGGTTGTTTAAGGATATCCCAAGGATTCTTAAGTGTTGTTAAAGCTTCAAGAAGGTATAAATGTTCTTGCCCTTTTATATTTATGATGGATATTGATTTGGTTGGTGATTAAGTGGTGTAAATGATAAGATCATGGTGATTTATGTGTTTATAATTGTTTTGATTGAATATGAAAGAGTGTTGGGGCTTGTAACCATGGTTGGTATGATGACCACATGGTGTAGGGTTGATATATGTGTTTGGGTGATGGATTTGGAGGAGTTGAATTTTGGAAAGTATGAAAATATAGCCGTTATAATGTCCGATTTTCGTTAAACCAAACGATGCCCTGTTTTTGGACACTGATATTCGTATGGTAGGTTCCTGTCCAGAGCACCAAGTGACCATGAGATTACAGAGCTTAGTTCATATATCGTTTTGAAATAAAGTGCGTTAAAATCTGATGAACGGTTTAGGAGAAAAGTCATTTTTAGTGAAAGACGTTCAAAACCCGAGAAAACGTAATTGTATCAACTTTGAGGCTATAATTACCATACTTTAACATTTTTAAAAACTACGAAATTTTGGGATATTGTAGTAGTGTGGTCAGAGGACCATTATCAATTGACCTTGCCTTAAAATTTGGAATTTATATTTTCTGAGAATTTTTACAGTCGAGTGTGGTTATTAAGGGAAATGGTGGAATACACTAAAACTTTGATCAAGTTTAAAAAGGGTTAAGTTCTTGGAACTTTTGGTGCGTAAAAGCTATGTCAAACATATATTATGTGTCAAGGGTGTTATTGTATAGAGATTAGGTGATTAAGTGGGATATATATACTAACGGTGATCCTTTCGTTTCTATAGAGGCGGGAGACGAACTCAGGATCATACCTACTCGCTTTAGAGATCCAGGCAAGATTTCTTCTATCTTTACTTTGGAAAAGTATTTACCTTTAAAGAAAAATGATTTCATGGAATATATATGTGATTCCATTGTTACTATATTGTTAAGAATTTATTTCCTGATTTTGGAAATTTAAGAGAAATGGATATGGATTATGAACAGAGCGAACATGCTTTATGTTTAAAAAGGATATGAAGGAATGCTATCAGTTGTTATCTAGGATTATATGTTTATAATATTATGTTAAAAATATTCTTTTAAAGTAGTTGTGATTTAACAAATATTATTTGATTTTTATTTAATACTTTTAAAATATAATGGAATATTCTATGTATATATATATATATATATATATATATATATATATATATATAAGCGTATTTGATTGCATTGAATACAGAAGAGATGTCTGAGTCATAATCAAAGTATTATGACATATATACTTTTAAAGGTGATGAGAAATGGAAATTGAAATGATATATGTGAATGGAAATGGAAAATGTGGAATGGTGTTTTATAAATGGAATAATGATTTGACAAATAAGGGGATTGCAACAGAAAGCGTAAGAGGCTGTGTGCGGCACAGTCCAGCACTCATTATTTTATTCCGACCCATGTGTTGCCGATGGAGGATGTAGTGGAGAACCTTCCTCCAGGAGGATGTAGTGGAGAACTTTCCTCCAGGGATGTTTGACATTCCTTCTACTAGTAATAAACAAGGAGCAGGTACTTAGGCGACTGATCATCGTCCTAACGTATCTGGCGCTAGCGGATATTCCCAAAACTTTTAAAAGAAAGAATTTATAATGGTTTCGGATTTGCATACTGAAAAGGAAATGGTACGAAATTATGGAATGATTTTCATTGATTAAAGAGAAACTGATTTTATATTACTTTTATATAATTGTTGTATAATATGGAAAATGGGAATATTATATTGAGAGATTTTGTGTAGGTGATATATTACCTTGAAATATTATACTTAGATGATGTAATGGTTTTTAATTATTTTAGAAGAGAAACTGATATTAGAATGCTATATGTTTCTTTTAGTATAAAAATATTTGGAAGAAGTAGTTCTCGAATAACAATAAATTCTTTTCATAATAATTATGATTTATTTTCTGTTTACTATACTGATATATCTATGTTTCCCTTTGATGTTAGTTTATAAAAGTTTATCCTGCTGAGCTATTTTAGTTCACTCTTGCTACTTATTTATACTACAGCTAGGTCGCATGCCGATACTCCGTACGACACCCCGCAAGAGGGTAAGGGAAAGACGACTTTTTGAGAGCACGCTGACACCGATTCCTGAGGTAGCATTAGACAGACGGGATCTGGTAGAATTATGTACATTAAGTTTGTAAGCTTGTGTACTAAACTTTTGGTTGTTGAGATGCTTCCTGCAGAAGTGTTATTCAACAACGTACTTAGTAAGATTCTGGGTTTGTAATAACTGTTCAACTCTAAACTTTTAATGTTGTGGATGTTGTTCTCTGAGCATATGACTGGTGTGTATTAATATTATTAGGTGTGGGGTCTATAGTGTGAGTTTTACTATGCATTTATATTTCAGCTGCCAAGAGTAGAATATTAATAAATGGAAATTGGTCCGTGACGGCCTAGATTCCTGACCCCGGATTTGAGGCTGTCACACTCAGGTATTATAATAAAGGATTTATAACTAGTTTATAATCTGTGCACGACCCATAAAAAACATTTTATTTTTTAAACTATAAACTAAAAAATGTATTTATATTAAAATACGAACATGTTAATAATTTAAATCATATAATTTGGTTTTCTACATTGAATTAAATTATCAATGTAAGTCTTTACAAAAAAAAAAATTTATCAATGTAAGTCTTCTATACATTGAACAGGATTAATGTAAAAAATATTAGTCTTTATTTTCGGCTGGAAAAATAAACACCGTATATAAGGAGCACATAATTGTTCACAAATTTTTAAAAAAATTTGAATTTGCATGGTTAATTTGTTTTGTTTACAAACTCTTATACGGACTACTTTTTATTTCTTATATTTTATTATTAACTTTTAAATATATGAATTTAAAGTAGTGTAACTAGGCAGCTTTTAAGGATTTTTAAAATTTTATAATATTTTATTTATATTGAAATAGATGTATAATTTATTTTATTCCTCCAATAATTAACACAACTAACACACAATCCGAATTACCAACATATTAAAAAAAACATGTGAAATTAATTATAATAATGTCCGCATAAAAAATACCGCATAAGAAAAGTTGTTATATTATTATTATAAGTTATAACGACAAATATTACCTCTCTAATATGAATATTGAAATTAGTTACATTGTTAAAAAAATTATATTATTATTCATATTTCATAATTTTAGTACATAAGGGTGATGGCCCAAAATAATCAACTGGCAAATTGGATAGCCCTTTTTACTGACGAGACACGGTACATCGTGTACCGTGATAGGGGATGTGATGCGGAGGAGCGTCCTCCGTAACAGGACATGATACGGAGCTCCGTCTTCCGTGTTATGCATGATACGGTGGACGGTGTTCCGTGACAGTGCTGCGCACCCACCTAACACGGAAGACCGTGTTCCGTATCATGCATAATACGGTACACGGTGTACCGTATTAGGATAATACGTAGGCCGAAACTCCGTATCCCGTCGGTATTTCGGGCCATTTTTTTCAAAATCAGTATTTTGAATAAAAACTTAGGAAAAATAGGCATTTTGGTAATTCTCTCTTTATATATCTATTTAATTAAAAACATAAGTCAGTATTTTGAATAAAAACTTAGGAAAAATAGGCATTTTGGTAATTCTCTCTTTATATATCTATTTAATTAAAAACATAAGTAAACATCCTTCCACTAATAATAATAGAATAATAGTATATATCCAACACACTGGTAACATATGTCAATTTCATCATTACTCAAACCCTTTAAACTCTATTAACATTATAACATATTGCTAATATTATAATCCAAAAAATGTTTCAAATTTCAGTCATTTATATTATCAAAAAATTACTAATTTCTTAAATATTCTTAGATTTAATAATAAAAAATTTGAATACGTGAACATACATATTAAAACATAAAAGATTCATCTTGTGACGTGTTACTTTTTAATAATTTTAAAATTATATGATTAAACAAAATAGAGTATAATAATTTATTATGGATATAATTTAATTTATAGTATTAATAACAATTATTTAATAAAAGTTAGATAATTCACAGTTTGGGTTATGGGTGAAGAAGAGGATAAACAGTTGCAGAGTGACACGCACAAGAAATTAATAAGCTAGCTGCTATAGGTTACATGATATGGGCCTGTCCAGATTAAATCAAGCCCATAACTACAAAACCAGTCAAGCCCAGGTTTAAGAACAAGAAATATACAATCTTTTGAGCTGAATGGTTAGCTCCAAATGGCAAATATCACTGAAAAAATCTTACACTTTACCAAAAATCATTAATTTTAATGGAACCATGACCTTAAAATAACTAGAATTAAAATAAAATATTATTAATTTTTTAAAGACTAACCAAAACTTGAAGAAAAATTTCTATTAAATTTTAAATAAAAATCATGATTTTAAAAACAATTATTACAATTTTCCGTTTAACCAGAATTTCAACTTGTATTATTAACCCATGCTAATCCACTTACTTTCAGCCAAAGTGGAGCATCAATATCATTAAGAATATTTATATTTTATAATTATTAAAAAAATAATAGAAATGGTGGGTCATAATTCATATAAATATATAATTATAATAGGGGGCTACTCCAATACAAACCTCCTTAAAATACAAACCTACAAACCAAGCATAATCTAATATTTCAAGCTAATCTAATGACCAAACTAGGGGTACCCCAATACAAAAAATGCTTAAAATAATTGGCTCTATCCAACAAAAAAAAATAAAAAAATAATAAAAATAAAAAAAAATTCATTGTTCACGTGATGACGTGGCAGTGGATTTCACTGGTTAACGGTGTTTCGCACCTTCTTGTACGGCGCTTCGCGCCTTTATCATTCTAAAGTTGTAAGGAATGGCAATCAACGGTAAAGGCAATAGACGATTGACGGGTGTGTCGAGAGCCTTCGGCCCTCATGACTACCTAACTCATCCGTTTACTGTCTTAAATGCTTCGCATTTCCACGGCAAGATTTTTTTTTTTTTTTTTGAATTTTTTTTATTTTTTTTGTTGGATAGAGCCAATTATTTTAAGCATTTTTTGTGAAGGTACCCTTGGCGGAAACCTTAGAATAGATGAAATATAATTAATTTAGTGTTGGTTTGTAGGTTTGTATTTTAAGAATGGTTTGTATTTGAGCACTTGCCAATTATAATATACGTCGGGCGCAGCCTTTGAGATTCTTCACGGCTCTTCTAGAGTCAAGACACATTATGGATCCACTTGCAAATTTTGTATACAAATTAAGTAGGTGGCCAATAGATTGAATTAACTAGAGATTGACACCAAAGCAAAGAAGATATGGAGGAAAATAATTGTAGGCATTGAATTTTATGGATTGACAAAGACTTACAAAGCATCTGGATTAAAGATAGGGATGTCATTGATACAGACCTCCTTTGCTTCTTGTCCATATCCATTTTCACATATAACTACTCCCTCCGTCTTATAATATATTTCCTGTTTTATGTTAATACGTTTATCAATACACACTTTTAATTATTAATATCTTTAATTTTGTATTAGTATATTAAATATGAAAACTTTACTATATTAAAGTACTCATAAATACGAATTCAACAAGATCACTCATGACTATATTTGATTTTATAAATTATGCATAAATTAATAATCAATCGCTTATAATGAATAATGTAAAAAAAAATCAAAACAAGAGACACATATTGAAACGGAGGGAGTACCATTTAAGCGTTCCCAAATTTATTCTCAAATGTCGAGTATCTTATTTTAATTCATAGAACACGTATGTAAACATAAAGTTCAACAAGTCGCCGCCCCCTTCCCTCTTCTTCTTTTTTCTTCTGCCCTCCTCTTCTTCACAGATTTGTCGGAGTTTATCTCCGATGAGAGTCGATTAAGTTTTCTTCCTTTTTTCAGTTTTTCAAATAAATCGAGCATGATTTCTGAAATCTTTGAAGAATCCATTCGGATTTTTCAGTTTGGTTCTTAGATCTTCGCTGATATGTCTTTTTAGTTGTTGTTTTATTTTCAGTTTGAATGTCTTGCCTTTTGACATGTGTCTTGCTTTGTTCGTCTACCAGTATGGCATTTTGGTTCGATAAAGTCTCATTTTGTAGAAGCTTGCGGGTGGATTAATTGAGATTCCATTTCAGAGGGAGTTATTATGTCTATAAAGCTTATCTTGGATCTATGGATATCTGCTCAAAAAGAGTGGGAGATCAATTTAACGGAAGTCAGGATTCAGATCAATGTAGATGCGGTAATTTCTGAAATATGGCTTGATATTATGGATATTACTTTTGTCGTTCTTGGTGTTTACTTTTTTTTTATTTTTTTTATACAGTCTGTGAACCACTTAGCTCACTTTGTAGCAAGTTATTGTAGTTTTATAGCTGATCGTATCTAAACGATGAGTAATACTCATCTAAAGTTCATTATTGTATTGATGAACGTTTTGAAGTAATGAAAGTTATTTTCTTTATCGGGGAAAAAAAAATGTAAACATAAAGTTCACTTCATTTCGAACATACATATCCAATTAAATCTTACCCATTAAGATACTCCCTCTGTCCCATCCATTTCTTTACAATTTCCTTTTTGGGTCGTCCCACCATTTCTTTACATTACCCAAAATAGTAAATTTTAACACTATTACACCCACTACTTCACTTATTTTAACAATACTTTACACTATTTCACCCACTACTTAACTTATTTTAACAATAAAATCACTATTACACCCACTACTTAAATTATTTTAACAATAAAATCACTATTACACCCACTACCTCATTTATTTTAACAATATTACACCCACTTTACACCCACTATCCTTGACCTTCGTGCCCAGCCGCCATGTAAAGAACTGGCTGGGACGGAGGGAGTAATATTTTTAGGAACTTACTATAATATTTTTGCTCGCTCTACAATAGTGTATACTTTTATGGTGCCTCAATCAGTGGTGGGAGTAACGTGTCCTCCAAGCTTCAAATAGCTTGCCTTTTCCATGACATTAGCCTTCCCGTGAATTCACACCAACTAAAACTGGGCAAAATTTAGATGATTTGTGGATAACACAAAGTCCTCACTCGGGTCTCAAGATCCTGGATTCGATTCTCCTTTCCTCGAAAATAAATCTTGATTACTCAGACCATACCACTAACCTCAAACATCGTACAACAAACATAAACTGTAATGTCATTTATAATAGTACAAGTATATATACCATCCCCACTATGTGCATTACATACTTTGTATAAAAAGGAACATATACAAAGGTTGTTCCTCCCCTTCTAAACAACCAAAGGCTAAAACTACTTGTCTTATAGTATAATTATATTTACACAAGATACTACCACTATGTTTACATATCTGATATGCACAAAATAGTACCAAACTTTGAACATTTTTTTTTCCTTTCAGTTTTGATTCTTTGTCTTGGATTATTCATCATACATTTTGTTTTGTTTCTAACCTTTGTTTCTTGTTTAGATCACTAGCTCCACATTGGGCATTGATGTAGGACTAGGAAAACATAGTTGATTGATAAGCCTTGACATTATCAAAAGGGTGCCCGGTGTGGAATGCCCTTTCGTCTACTAGAACTGTGATGATTGAAAATTGGAGGAGTGCCCGGAGAGATACTGTGATGCTCCTCATCTCCTGAAGAGCCAGGATATTTGTCATAACCAACATTATGGATACGATGGAAATCAGATGGAAACATCGGGGCATCGATGAAACGACTGAAGGCATTGTTCTTTCGGATCTTCCTTGGGGTTGTTGGCTCATCAGAATCTGATCCGTAAAGTCCATCTCGATTGTGCTTCACCTTCGGGGTGAATGTGAGCTCTGGTTCACCCCGCATGATACCTCCAAGCTGTTATAATTCAAGAAAAAGAACAACACTAAAAATCAACATGATGCTGATATAAAATGTACAGAAAAAATGAACCCTACATTCCAATAATCAAAGCTAACAAGGACCAATTTCACTCTTCTTTCTTCAAGAATATCAGCTTACCAGGAATAATCCAATTTTTCGATCAACCATTAAATGATAAAATCTCAAATCAAATAAACATATATGAAGAAATCCATTTTCGTAATGCTTAAAGTCCGCGGAACATCTGCAAACTATTAATTTACAGCAAATAAAATGGGAAAGAGAGAACAGAGTATTGACCTTGCAACCAAGAGAACAGAATCTGAAAGTGTCAAGAAGACTTCTTCCGCAAATTTCACAAGTATTAGTAACTCCCTTTCCGTGCCTGGGTTGTGGACGCTCATTTAAGAACACAATCTTGGCACTATTGATGATGTACGTTTGGACACAAGCTATGTCTAGGTACTTCTGAATTTCACTTACTCTCACCACATTATGATATGAAGATCGTCTTATCTACAAACATCAACACACATTTATCCAAAAGAACATAAATTTAAACCACTACAAACATCAAAAGACATATATCGAAAAGAACATAAATTTAAACCGAAAAAAAGTTAATAAATCCTAGTCTTGCAAACCGACCTGAATAACATGGTGATCTTTGTGATGAACTAAACAGTAAGAACAAAGGGCATTTCCCATGCAATCCAGACAGTACATGTTGCATTCACTTTTGCTCGAAACTCCATGAGATGGGCACGGAACAAAGTAATTAGCTTTCAGCAATGGTTTCAACCATGGCGGGCTAATATCTTCACTTCCCATTCCACCAATTGGACTTACCTGTAACATTCATAATATCAAAACCGCATACTATAGTGTAAAAAGAAATGTAAAGAATTGGTCGGGACGGAGGGAGTAACTTAACAATCCATATAAACAAGCAAACCCACAACAAAACATGCTATCACTAGGGACGGAACCAAGGCCAACCTAGACAAAAATCAGTAGAATTTTTCTATTAAACCCCAACTAACATCAAAATATAGACCATATTTAATTTTAGCCCCGACTATTTTGAAATCATGGTTCCGTCACTGACCATGAGTTCTTGAAAACAATATCACATATATAAAGCAAATATATATATGATTTGAAACAAGGGTTGAGAAGCATATTACCATAACTTGATTATTCAAATTCACAATCTTAAAAGGTTGAATGCTGAAATAATTAAAACCTGCAAAAACACCATCTTTTAGAATAGCAAAGAGAAACTTACCATTTTAAAGATTATAACACAAACACAAAAACAGAACTGAAAATCAAACAAGATAACAGATATAAAGATACCTTGAAAATAGCCTTGTGTAGGATTTGAATCAACTCAAGTGTGTACTGTAAATTGCTGGCTGTTTATGTGAACACAAAATATGAGGGAGAGAACAGGGGATATGTATGTGAGAAGAGGTAAAGACTGATGAATAAAGAAAATGAATTTTATAACAAGGAATTTACTAGAAACTTTAAAGTCGGTCCAAAGTAATATAATATTATTAATATTACCAATATTTCCTTATTTTATGTCTTCATTTTATGGATAGAAACTTATGATTTTATTACAATTACAATTATAATATCAATATTTATTTATTTTTAAAATAAGTACTCCCTCCGTCCCTTAATGTTTTTCCTGTTTTGATTGGACACGTTTGCCAACGCACACTTTTAAATGTTTATATCTTGAATTTCGTATTAGTATTAAATATAAAAACTTCACTGTATTAAAGTACTCATAAATACGATTGCAACAAGATCACTCATGACTATATTTGATCTTATAGATTATGCGTGAATTAGTAATTTATCTCATGTTATGAACAATCCCGACATATGAAATAAGAAAAACAATACGGGACGGAGGGAGTACATTCCAAAAATAGTCGAATTAGTGAAAATCGAACCCAAATCTAGAATAATGATAAGAGATAATCTCCTATCATACATATTTATAGCTATAGACAAGATAAATATGAGAATATTAGTATATTAGAAATGTAAATATAGCATAAATATATGGCTAAAGATAAGATAAAGATGTGAAATTAATACTATAAAATATACACACCTAGGGATTAATGAGGTCAATATTGGGACAGAGAAACGGATTGAGTTGAATGGGACCCCACATTTGTTATTTTTTGTTTTTGGGTCCTGTTAACCACAGCCCTTAGGGCTATGTTTAAGGATTAATTTTTGCCAAGTGGTGGTTTTTAATTGGATGATTTATGTGAATGCATGGGGGCACAAACATTTTTGCAAGTGGGTCACAACCTTGAGCCAATTAAAAATTGCCACATAACACTTTAACCATAGCCCTAAGGGCTGTGGTTAACATTTTCCTTTGTTTTTTAGTATGACACACTGACACAACCTTATAATCTATTGAACCTAACTCTTGTACTGGTCACTAATCACAATTATATCCCTTTAACCTCGAAGACAAGCCACCGTGACCTCTTCATCCTTGTAACTTCTCCGTGTACACAAACATATTTATTCAATAAATAATACGCTATATTTTTTTGCGCCAGCGCAACGAAATAATTCAAGGGCTTATCTTTTATCATCATTTTAGGTTATGTATTTGATTTTCGCCCATTCCAAAATTTGTTAGAACAAATATTTATTTGTAAAATATATAAATCTAATTATTCAAAAAATAAATAACACATTTTTAATACATTTGGGATAGCTATTCTACATTAATACCTTATATATAACTAGCATGAAAGCCCGTGCAAAGCACGAGAATCATTTAAATTCTTGTAATTCATTTTTTTTATTTTTGAAGTAGATGACTCGTAATTTCATAATTTTTGAAATATTATACGTTATTAGTGTGATATATTTAATCAAATATATATTTTATGAAGATTAATAGTAGTCGAATTTCTTACCTGAATTTCAGATATTACCGTAATATTTTACCTACACTTAAGAATTCGTATGCATTTTTATAAATAAATTAAAAAATTTAGTTTAGAAAGACAGAACAATAAGTATTTTGAAAAATTTATCCTTGACTTAGGAGACTCACGTATAGATATATATAGGAAAGTGCTCAAATGATAACTCATATTATAATGAGGACTGAGAACTAATCTCATGCTCAAATGTATAATGCGTGCATATATACACCATTCTCACTCAATCATTCATTCGTGTCACCAAATCGATCATCACTCTAGCAATAATTTATGAACATTTTTATCACCGAGTTCCAACCACATTCCCGACCCCACATTCGATAGTTTATTCATTCCATTTTTCATCTTCTAACAATATAAATGAGTTTATAAATCCCCACCGATGTCGTTCTCACCCACTCTACCACCATCAATGTCATCACCAACTCCTTCGAATACTATCAAAATTTCAAATTTGGAAATTTTTGGTAATTTGTATTCAAAACTTTTAGTATAATTTTGGTGATTCAAGTTGAATTTTCTTTGATTCTGCTTTGATTTTGGTGGTGTAAGTGGTGGTGCACATTCAAATGTAACCTACATCTCCAATTTTACCCTTCCACCTCTGCTATTTTTGAAGATTTTTTTACACCATCTTCGACAATACAACAATGTCATCACCACCTCTTCTCCAATTGTATACATTGTATGTATACATCTATACACCTTCCTCACTTAACCATTTCTTCGTGTCATCAAATCGATCAACACTCATCATCGAATTCCAACCACCCTACTCCGCTAGTTCATTCATCTCGTTTGTTGTCCTCTCACATAAGATCCGAGTTTATAGAGCTCCATCGATGTCGTTTTCACCCACTTTACTACCGACCATCAACACCAGCACCTCCGAACACTATCAGAATTTCAAATTTTAGAAATTTTGGTAATTTGCATTTAAAATTTTAGTGATTTGGGTTCAGTTTTTGGTGATTCAAGTTGAAAGTAGAGTAATTCTGCTTTCATTTTGATTTTTTTGGTAGTGCAAAGGGTGGTGTTGATGTGATTGCATTAAAAGTTTTTATGATTTCGCTCGTGATTCTAGTGTTGTTGTGTGATAGTGACGGTATTGTGGTGGTATGGTAGTGATGGTGGTAGTGGTGTTAGCGATGTGTTGTTAATGGTGGTATTGATAGTTATGTATCCATCGAAAAACACACGACTTTTATATAGTAATTTATTACATATTGATTGTTAATATGAAATACATGATCTATGATTTTTTTTTATGTATTATATATAAAAGCTTCATAAGTAACTACTAACAATTATATAATTGTGTATACGTACATTACATGTAGACTTTTTTAAAAACACTTTTACTGACCTATAATTTTGAATTTCTTTTAAATACAATCTAATTAGTTATTTTTTGAATTTATCTTTTTAAATTCAATCATTTTTACAGTCCTTAAATTCAACTAATCGATAATTATAATTTGTGTATTTTATACAATTTAGTATTCTCTTTTTAAATATCTATCTTTCATTAATATAGGTATAGATCTTAATCTCATAATTATTTGTATTGAATCTACGAACTAATTTATAATTTCGTTTTCTAACCTAACTACAGTTCTTTTATTTAATTAAAAAATTAATACAATGTTTATATCTCACATGTAAATTATTTAATTGATCACAAAATACTGTTTAAAATTAGTATAAGAGTTCTCGTCAAAAAATCATTTTGGCCTGTACTAAACACAACACAATTCATTTTGATAATTTTAACTTGATTAAATCTCAAAACAAATATTAAATATAGTAAAGCATGCGTATTATTTGTGCATGTAGTAAATGATTTTTAAAAGTCACCTGTAGTGAACATAATAGGCAGACAACTGTACAATTCATTTTAATAATTTTAACTTGATCTATCACATATCCTAGAGGCATAGTGGAGGACGTTTTGGTGAAGGTTGATAAGCTCATATTTCCTGCTGATTTTGTGATCTTGGATTTTGAAGAAGATAAGAAGATTCCCATAATTTTGGGAAGACCGTTCTTGGCTACAGGAAAGACTTTGATTGATGTACAAAAAGGAGAGCTTACAATGAGGGTGCAAGATCAGAGTGTCACCTTTAATGTGTTCAAGGCAATGAAATTTCCGACAGAGGATGAAGAGTGTTGCAGTGTGGAAATAGTTGATACGGGTCAGAGAAAGAAGTTTGATCAGTTATTGAGCGAAAAATCTGACATGCATGTGCTAAAGCATCCTATCAGTGATTCCATTGACAGTTCTTCGGTTCGTGATCTTTCGAAAGTAAAGCTTGGGAAACTTCCACCACATTTGAGGTATGTCCTTTTGAATAATGAACTAGTGATTTTTGAAGAGGGGCATGATAACGTGTTGCAAAGGTGGAAAGCAGATGTTAAGGAAGAGGAAATTTTTGTTCAGCCAGTTGAGTCGGAGAAGTACTTTAGAGGTGTGAAAAAGAAAAAGAAAAAGATTTGGCCGTTGGGTAGTAAAATTAGGTTGAAATATGAAGGAAGAGTTTGGTGGAAAGAAAGCAAACAAGATGTCAACGTTCGTATGAATGGTTTGTCTGTTGAGAACGGCTCAGTTGTTCTTTTGAAACCGCCATGATTTGAGGAAGTAACGTCAAGCTATTGACGTTAAAGAAGCGCTTCGTGGGAGGCAACTCATGCATTAGTATAAAAAATAAAAAAAAATGAAAAAAATCGAATTTTGAGTGTGTAACGCAGGAGGAGCCTGCGTTTCAGGGAAGATTGCGCGCCTGTTGCGCAACTTGCGCCTGCGCAACTGGTCTTGAGGCAGTTTGCCTCCCTGATGCGCTATTTGCGCTAGCGTGTCTGTACTTAGGGCAGTTTGCCTCCATGCGCGCAACGGGCGCGTGAGTCAGGAAAAAAAAAATCAGCGTATTGTCAGGCTGTGTGTGCTGTTGTTGTGCGAGTTGTATATTAAAAAAAAAAAATTCTTTCCCCTCTCATTCTATTTATACCCCATTCTCCCTAAATCTTTTCCTATTTCAATTCCAAAACCACCCATCTTTCCTCCAAAAATTCTAAACCTATTTCTATTCTAATTATTATTATTATTATTATTATTAAATTATTATTATTATTATTATTATTATTATTTATTATTATTATTATTATTATTATTATTATTATTATTATAGTTATTATTTATTATTATTATTATTTTCTTTATTATTATCTTTATTATTATTATTATTATTTATTATTATTTATTATTATTATTTTTATTATTATTATTATATACACACCTATACATACAAATCCAATTCCTCTTCTATTTTTTTTAAATCTCTAAAAATTCAATCCTAAAGAGGAATTAATTGCAAGTTCACCTCTTTGATTCGTATAGGGTAAATCTTTTTCTCTAATCTTATTTTTATTACGAATTTGTGTTCTTGTCAATTGGGGTTTTGTAGTAGTCAGGCAAAGTGGCCAGTCTATGGAGCTCGTGCGCAATATCCTCCACCAGATTCATCCGAGGAGGACGAGGACGAGATGGTTAGGTATGTTTCTACTATCCCTTGTATTTACTTCCATTCAATGAGGACATTGAATATTTTAAGTTTGGGGGTGGTTTGAGGGATTAGTAGTTGTTGTTGTATTATTTGTTCATGTAGGATTTCATGCTTTGCATATTAGTAGTAGTAAATTATGCATTTAAGTTTGTGTTAACTACGTTTGTTTCATATAGGTCATTCTGTTTTTATGTTTGTCTTTCATGTGAGTTCATAATAGTTTGCATTTGCACCCATGCTTGATAGGAATTTTGTGTTGTTGACGCTTTTGATTGAGAAGTGATATGCTTTGTTCTTGTGCACACACATACACTAGTAAGTTGAAGCTAGTAGACTTATTGAATGTTGTAAGTGATTAGAAGGACATGAATATGTGCAAGATGATTTAGTTTGCATGCTTTGAATACAAGTTGGTGCGTTAGAGAGATGTTGCTTGGGATTGAGTATGTTTTTCCACCAAGTGAGTTTTTTAGCCTTATTGCATATTTGCAATTTATTTGTTTGCTTGAGTGTCCACGGATTATTTGCATTGCTAGCAGTTGTTTGAGGTCTTTCTTGAAACGCATGACATTATTTGACGATTAAAATGATAAAGGCAATTAGGAATAACCGCATATTTTCTCATATTACCATACCATGTTTACATGATCAATTAGTTAACCCGTTGAGCTTAATCCTATTTTTCGGTGACATACCACATTACTTGCCTAGACCTTTTTCTTGTATTGGCCTTACATTAATTTGAACCCACATTGTCAAAGGCTAGTAAAGTGCTTAAGGGAGTAATAAGGTGTGCAAGGAGGGGTTTATTGTTGGTCATACTTTTGGGGAAAATATTGAGATTGGGTTTGGTTGTTTACTTGATAGTCGAAATATGTAATAAATTATGGGATCATTGTTATTTATATTATTGTTTGTGTTCTATTTAGCTCTCGAAGAAAAAATAAACAAAAAAAAAAAAAGAAAAGAAAAAAAAAAAGAAAAGAAAAAAATATATATATATTATGAGAGCATGTTTGTATTGTTGTGATCCTATTTCAGTCGACTAGTCGAGTGGTTGTTTTAGTAAAAATTATGTGGGGGGAATATGGTGTTGTGTATGATGTATTATGGTACTTACTAGCTTTTGACACTTCACCTGTTTTGGCTTATTTGACATACCTTGTCCTTAGCCCCGTTACAACCCAAATAAAGACCTTTTGATTATCGTCATTGATGTATGTTGTGTTAAGAGTTAGATTGATACCAAATGTCAAGCATGTTTATGATTTTGTTGGAATTGAGTGATACACTTACCCTTGTTCTTGAGTGAATATTCTTTTGTGAGTGGATTGTGAGTGTTTGATTGTTTTTGCGTATGAGATCCCGAGTTTTGTCTCAAAGATGTACTCTTGTAGGCTTAGCATGTTTACTAACTTATTCTTACATTTGACATGGACTTGTGAGAACTTATGCATGTTCATTGAGTAGACTATGTGAATACTTGCACTTTTGACACCAAGACATTACGTATTTACTTTGATTCTTAAGTTGATATGACATGAGAGGATTTGAAGGTATGGTAGGCTAGATTAATTGCATTTGCATATTAGTTGCATTCATGCATTGCATTGCATTAGGTTAAATAGATTTTGTGGGTACATTCGCTATAGGCCCTCACGAGACCTTACTCGTCCACTAGGGCTGCCTAGGGGTTTAAAAGGCTTGTTGCATATGCCAAATGCAACCGTGATCACCTACGGAAGTGGTACTAGTTAGTTAGTTAGTTGTAATTGTTTATGCTTGAGGACAAGCATCGGTTTAAGTTTGGGGGTGTGATAAGTGGATTTTATATCCACTTGGAACATTCTAAATCGGCTTAAATTGATTGTCTTGGGCTCAAGTTTCTTGTAGTTTTGATGTGCTTTGTTTAGTTGTGCAGATTTACAAGGATGTTGATTATGGTGGATGTTTTTGTCGTTTTTGGAGATTTAATTTATTAAAATTCGGATTTATTGGGCTGCACGCGTGAGATTCACTGTTTGGGCCATATCTTGAGTTATATAAGTCTGTTTTCAGCCCGTAAGCAGTCCACGCGAAGATAACGAGATTCTCTATCATTCTAAGGTGGTCCAGAGGTCCAATTACGTTTGGAACGTTCCAGAAAAACTGAAGAAAAGTCAGCCACGAATTTTCCTTAAAAACAGAATCAGTTTAGGAAACGTATCTTGCAGAAATTCTATTATAATTCTATTTTGGTATTTTCTTGCTGGGCAAGACTTTTAGAGCCTATTTAAACACATCCTACCATTGTAATAGAGATACACACATTATCAACAGTTTTATTACTTGTAACCTAGCTTAGATCTGCAAGGGAGAAAATGAGAGAAGGATTCAACGCTCGTGACAAGCAACGGATCTAGATCTACTTCATCTTTTGTGTTACTTTGGATTATAGATTTGTTTTCTCAACTTTTGTTTTATTAATACTATTGCTTCTTTTATCCATATCTTGTTTATTATCATGTTTTCATCAAATCCCATGGCGATGAACGGTTCAATTATGGGCTAATCGTTGTCATGGGATCCTAGTGGATTTATCTATGTAGCTTAGTAGTTTGCATGCCTTAAAGATTTATGTGTGGTGAATTCTTGATATCCTCGTATGGTTAATCTTAATGTTTTTGGATGCGTAGCTAACATCTAAATTGAATTGTTAATCTCTTGCGAAACGAGAGTGGATCTTGAGATTTAGAACTTGCCATGTTAGCATAGGATAGGTTGGTGTTTTGACATCATGATTTGTGGCATCAATAGAGATATTATGCTACCCTATGTGATCTAAGTGAATAACTTGTGCTTAAACCTTTATGTTTTCAAATTCTATAGAGATATAGGGTCTAAACATATTAGGTGCCTATTCGTCTTCTATCTCTTTTGTGGATGTATGCGTAGATTGGTACTAGTATACCGAGAGGTAACTTTTACTCTTTTCGTGTTATTCGATCAGATATCAAACCCATCGCATGTTTTAATTAAAGGCTGCAACTCTAAGTGAAGTAGATGATGAAACTAGGATTCCATGTTTTATTCTCATATTAGTAATTCGACTTTAATCTCTTTAATTAGTTAATCTTTAGTTTGATAATTAATTTAGTAGTTAATAAAAATCCAATTTGTTATTTGTCTTAGCAGTGGATAAAAACCATACATCGGTGTATAGGTACATTAATTGAATTGAACACCATTCTAGATCTCTGTGGGAACGAACTTGATTTAATCATATATTACTTGTGACAACGTGCGCTTGCGTAAATTTTGCATAACAAGTGGGCACTTTTATCTTGAATAAATTATAAAATAAATATTGCTAATTGGTGGTTATTTGAGCATGTAGTGAATGAGTTTAAAATGTTCCAAAAAAAGTGATTTTGTCTAGTGGTTGGATATGTAAACATAAAGTTACAGTTGTTGGAAGGTTATAAAATAAATATTGCTAATAGGTGGTTATTTGAGCATGATGTAGTGAATGAGTTTCAAATGTTTCACAAAAAAGTGATTTGGTCTAGTGGTTGGACATGTGAACATAAATTTATAGTTGTTGAAAGGTCATGGGTTCAATTCCTTTAACTACAATATTTTTAACATTAATATAAATGTAAGGACAAATTTGTAATTTACTAAATAGGCACAAAACCCATGTTGTCCAATAATAGATATAATGGATGGATAAGCATAAGGGAGATCTTATCCAAATTTTTGGTCGTCGTCATTGTACTACCAAAAGCATATGATCTGTTGGATTAAAAGTCATCCGTTGGATTATAAATTATATCTTTATATATTTATTTATAACTTTCACTTTGTTAATTTACTATAATACCCTTTTTTATCGATTTGTTTTTTTTCATCATTAGAACTAAATTTAATTAAAATATCTTTATAAGATGGATCTTATCCAAATTTTTGGTCTGGTCGCTGTACTACCAAAATTATATGATCCGTTGGATTGAAACTAGACGATCAAGATTAGATCACATAAAAAAAAATTATAATCTAAAAAGGATATAATTAGAAAAGTTTGTATTAGAAGTGAATTTTAAAAGAAAATTATAATCTAAAAAGGAAATAATTAAAAAAGGTTGTATTATAATTGAATTTTAAAAAGAAAATTATATTCTAAAAAGGATATAATTAAAAAAAGTTGTATTAGAATTGAATTTTATTTTTTATTTATTGTATTAAAAAGTTCATATTTACTATTTGTCCTCTATCTTGAGATCTAGAAATCAGATTTGAATGATTTTACAATCCATGCGAACCTCATAAAATTATCTTTAATTTAGTGATGCTTTAATAATTATTATTCAAATAGAAACACTCAGAATATCAAGAAAAAATATAATTACGAATTTTTACATTAATCCTAATCTATGTAGAAGTTCTACATTGATAATTCTATCAATTGTAGAAAACCTAATTGTATATGATTTAAATCATTGACATATAAATTTTTGTTTTTCAATATGAATATACTTTTTATTTTATAACATATTAAAATGTAAAACATTTTTTATGCTAAATTCAACGATTTTCATCTATTTATTTTAAGATCTTTGTCGTACGGAGGAATAGACGATTATCAAAATTTTGGACAAAATCTATCTTATATAAATATATATACGGAGTACTTTTTAGTTTATAACATATTAAAATATAAAACATATTTTATGCTAGATCCAACGATTTTCATCTATTTATTTTAAGTTCTTTGTCATACGGAGGAATAGACTACCGATTATCAAAATTTCGGACAAAATCTCTCTTACACTTATTATTAAAATTGTATTTGATTGTGAGTAGAACTATCTTTAAATAATTATAAAGATATTTTGATAATCAAAACGAATTATAAGTAGAATTCATAAATCAAATAGAATTTTCAACTTAAAAAATCGTCAAGTTTTTTTCTTTTTTGTTTCTGTGTAGATTTAATTATATTAAACCATCATTAATTTAAAGATTATTTTGGTAATTTCATGTGGGCTGTAAACGTCCAAATCAAATTTTAAAATTCAAGATAGAGTACAAATATTAAATCGAACATGTAAAATCTTATATATATATATATATATATATATATATATATATGGGTTGGACTCCATAAAGAACACTTTAAATAAAGAACAACAAAGAACACCTCATATCTAATAGATCCATTGCCCCTGGCGGGGCCACCCAATACAAAAAGTTCTTATTTTTTTAGGCTCTATCCATCCAGCAAAAAAAAAAAAAGAACAAATGAAAATTTTACTGTTCATCGATGACGTCATCAGTGACGTCATCATGAACAGTAAAATTTTCAATTTTTTTTTTTTTTTGCTGGATGGATAGAGCCTAAAAAAATAAGAACTTTTTGTATTGGGTGCCCCTGGCGGGGCCAATGGATCTATTGGAATAAATGATTTTATAGTGTTCTTTATTGTTCTTTATATAAGAGTGTTCTTTATGGAGCAAAGGCCTATATATATATATATATATATATATATCAATTTTTAAACACCAATTTGATATGTAAATTAATAACTTATAAAATTTTATAAAATTAATATAATTGTAGATATTAAAAAGGAGCCACCGTTGGATTTTGAGATAGATTAGTGATAACCGTTGGATCTAATACTAATAAAATATTCCTTTTCTAATATTTAAAATATTCTCATGGGTTAAGTTTAAATTCCACCAACAACATATCTTTATTAAACATATATATTATTTTATAAACTATTTTTAAGGGTTTGAGGTTCTATTCCCGTCAATATCATATTATAATCAAAACAATTATTATTTTTTTAATAAATATATAATCTTATAAGCTACTCCCAAAATTCCCTAATAATTAAAATACATAATTAGAATAGTATTTATATTCATGAAATTTATAAAATTCAAAAAATATTTTAATAATAAAAACATACATATATACAACTTAAAATTTTAACGAAATATAATTAAACAGTTTACAAGCAACCGTGCATCACACGGGTTATAGACTATATAATTAACGTAAGAGAGTTCCTATGGTATGGTTTGGTCGTCAGGGTTAGATATGTCATTTCAAAAATATTATATTAATATTCTTAAATAAGATCAAATAGAAATAAAAAATCTGTACTATATCTATACTATTATATTAAAGTCGAAACATTGAAAGTTTTGAAAGTTTTGGTTTTCGGTTTGGTTATCTTAATTATTAAAATAAATAATTAAATTACAAAAACAACTCAAAAAGTTAATTACTAATGTTAACGTAATTATATTCCGATTAAAATTCCTTCATCCACATTGAGCTTCTACTTAGACTTTTTTTCTCCAACAACTCAATTATCCATTTTTTCTAAAGATTTTACTTCTTAATTAAAACACTTTACCATTTAATTTAAAACCAATAACAACTCAATTACCCATTTTTTCTAAAAATTTTACTTTTAATTAAAACACTTTACCATTTAATTTAAAACCAATATTACAATAATTAATATATATCCAAAATATCACACCATATCTTTCCGTAATTATTTTTAGTAGTAATTTTTGTAATTAAAACATGTTACTTTTTGATTTAAAATTAATCTTGCGATCACTAATATACACCCAAAAATATCTCACCATATATTCAAGAAAGAATTACCAAAATGCCTCTATTTGAGGTTGCCCGGCTCAAACTACTCATAACCAGATTGATGGCTCGATATGCCCACTTATTACGGCATTTCGACTCCCGTATCACTTTGACAGCCGTAGTTTACTCAAATTATATCCTTATATATAATAAATAATAAGAGTAAAATGGATAATAAAGGTGTACTACCATAGGTCAAGGGTTCGATTCTTACCAGATACATAATAAATAATAAAACTACTAAAACAATTACAAAACATTCCATATAAATATTTGTTATATTTACATTAATCTTTAGTACTAACAGTAACCGATGCCTACTTTTAGTAGGATATAATTGAATGTAAATTCAATTAACAATATAAATATACTATAACAATTTCTCAAGAATAACAAGATAACAAGATCGATTCTCAATAACTAAATTATTATTTTATGTCTTTTCAGTATTGTAACATAATATTAAGTTTGCATAAAAAAAGTTTTGCATCTAAACCATGCATGGCGAATTAGAGTATAGTTTGGTTTTCTCCTTTGTAAAGGAATCATATTTTCGTCCCGCAACGGTGTCTCAGCTGGTTAGGCCAGGACTTTAGGAGCTTACCACTCCAAGGTCCCAGGTTCGACTCCCGCTGAGCGCATGCACATAAGCGGGACACCTCGAGGTGCGCGTAAGCTGGCCCGGAGATAAATATATATATATATCAACTAGCAAAAAAAAAAAGGAATCATATTTTCTTTTGAAAGTAAAAACCGATAGTGCTGTAAGAATTGTATTTATCAGCTTCGCTTTTATATAATTAAAATAAAAAAAATGTTGAATTTAAAATGTAACCAATATTACATTAAAATTTTATACATAATAAAGGTAAAAGGATTTTTAAAAAATATTTATTAAAGCGTTGATTTAATTCTATGAATTTATATCCTTATTATATCCTTATATATAATAAGCGTAAGGGGGATCTTATCCATTAAATTTTGGTTTGGTAACTGTGGTTTGGTCACTGTACCGTTAAAATAATCTCAATCGTCGAATCTAATATTTTTAAAAATAGACGATCAAGATTATATCATATTAAAAAGGAAATTATAATCTAAAAAGGATATCACTCTACTACCAAAATAATCTCAACCGTGGAATCTAATATTTTTTAAAATATACGATCAAGATTATATCATATTAAAAAAGAAATTATTATCTAAAAAGGATATCATTAAAAAAGGTGGTATTGGAATTGATTTTTTTTAAAAAAAATATAATATGAAAAGGATTATAACTAAAAAAAATCGCCACAAAAAATTAAAGTATACGTAGATGTGGTATAGTGCAGGTTTGCAGCAACAGGTACAAGTGCTACCACAGGAACCAGCATTCAGGGTCTTGATTCGAATTTTTGAAACCTGTACAAAGGACCAATGTGTTTTGGTTGGGATGATTAGCTGGTGTCTCTGGAACAGGAGGAATAGGTGGTTCTGGGATAAAAATAACGGGTCTGCATTTGGGGTGAGGGCTGCAGCTATGAACTTTTTGGCGGACTGGAAAGAAGCGCAGGTACCAGTAGGTGGGAGAGGAATGCAAACTGGAGTGGGGGATTATGTATGGAGGAAACCGATGGATGGATGGGTAAAGGTGAATACGGATGCTGCAGTGTTCAATGATGGGAGTGTTGGGCTGGGGTGTGTTATGAGGGATTCACAGGGTGCTTTTCTGGGGGCTAGATGCTGCAAAAAGGTTGGAACATGGACTCCTAGGGAAGCTGAGGCAATTAGTATGAAGGAAGCGTTGTCATGGGTGATCGAGAGGAAGAAGAATAAGTGCATTATCGAGACTGATTATCAGGTACTGGTAGCCGCGTGCAATGGAGGAACAAGTGGGGCGTATTTTGGTACGATAGTAGGTGATTGTACTCAACTATTGAAGCACATAAATCCGGTGCTAGTTAAGTTTGTGTATCGTTCTACGAATAGTGTGGCACATGCCTTAGCTAAAGCTGCCTATTCTATGTCAGACGTAGGGGACTGGTGTGATAGTCCACATGATTTTATTAAGTATGTACTGGACAAAGATTTGATTGATTAATGCAAGTTCTATTTCATTCAAAAAAAAAAAGTATACGTAGATTATCATACTCAATCAAATATTCAGATAAAGAAAAATCATCACAAAGAATGTGCTAATATAGAAATATAACTACAAATAATGAAACTGAAAAAACCATTTCAGAGATTTTCAAACAGCCCAAACACTATCCAGGAGCTCTGCAAAAGGTGTTCAGCTATAAATTAACAGTGCCTATATTATCTTTTAGTGTAAAAATATAATATGAAAAGGATTATAACTAAAAAAATCGCCATAAAAAATTAAGGGATATTCCAAATGGTACTACTATACAATTGACTTTTCCATTTGGTACCATCCAACATTTTTGACTTCCAAGTGGTACCACTGTACTTTTGGCTTCATCTATTTTATACCATTCTGTCAAGCAAACGTAAATCAGACGTTAGAATATTCTTAATGGTACCACATAGTGCCATTCAATATTTTTGACTTTTACGTGGTACCATTTTTCTCACTAAAATCAATTTTTCTTGAAATTTTCACAACTTATCTATATGCTTTGTCTGTAATAAGTCATTAATTCTCTAACTATCACTACTTCTGATAAACAATCAAGTCATTCATTAGACTCGGTTCCAATTGTCCAATCATAATAAACTTTGATCAATAGTTCAAAATATTAAATTAATATATAATATATAGAATCAACCCGTATGAACATATACATATATAATGTGTGCTAGTGAGAGAATCAATGACTTATTATAGAGTATAAATATATCGATAAAATGTGAAATTCAGAGGAAAATTTGACCTAAGTGAGAGAAAAATGGTATCACGTAGAAGTCAAAAATATTGAATGGTACCATATGGAAAAACTAATTGTATAGTGGTACCATTAAGAATAGTCTAACGTCTCACTAACGTTTGCTTGACAGAATGGTATAAAATGGATGAAGCCAAAAGTACAGTGGTACCACTTGGAAGTCAAAAATGTTGGATGGTACCAAATGGAAAAGCCAAAGTGATACCATTTGGAATATCCCAAAAATTAAAGTATACGTAGATTATCAAATTATTAGTTTACATATCAAATTTTTGTTATGAAATTGATATATATATATATATATATATATATATAATATTTTACACGTTCAATTTATTATGTATTTTATCTTGAATTCTTAAAACTTGAATTTGATGATTTTACAGCCTACGTGAAATTAACAAAACAATCTTTAAATTAGTGATGATTTAACAATTTTCTCCAATTAAAACTACAAAGAAACAAAAGAGAGATGAAATTGACGATTTTTTATATTAAAAATTCTATTCTATTTAGGAAATCTACTTATATTTTTTTTTTTTGATTATCAAAATAACCTTTTTATTATTTGAAGATAGTTGTACTAACAATCAAATACTTAAAATAGAAAATTTGAAAATAAAACATACAAAATTAAATTATTAAATAAATTTTAAAAGAACCGTGCATCGCACGGGCTATAAGCTAGTTCAAAAAAATATCATATTAAATATAGAATTTATTTTCTGTCGTCCCATATTTTAGACTCAATTCTCACTTGTTTTGAAATTATCTGAAATGAATCTTACTAAATACTTATAAACCATAATATATATATATATATATATATATATATATATATATATATATATATATATATATATATTAGAGAAAAATGGGCCTGAGGTTGTCCTCAGGAATCTCCCCTGAGATTTGTACTATAAAACTAGGGGCCCCGCATGGGCATTTTTGTAACTATCTATGTTTTTATTCAGTAATTTACATAAATACCCATCAATTTGTATGGAAATTGTCTTAACCTCAGGGTTTTACCTGAGGTCAACCTCAGGCACATGAAACCCATATATATTATATATACTGAAAAAATATATTTACGCATATTACGCATATTACAAATGTAATACCATAAATTTCAACAAACTTTTGTATCATTGTAAGAATCTATACTATTATATAAAATCCGAAACATTAAAAGTTTGGTTGGTCGGTACGGTGCCTGTTGATTTTACTTATTTACCCTTACTTAATGATACATGTTATTTTACGTAATTATCCTTCCTTAATTATTTATAGTTACTAATCTATACTATTATTATATAATAGCCCGTTGATTTTACTTATTAACACTTACTTAATTAAATATAAAATTCATCCTACTAACTAATCAATTTCCTTTTTCAAATTAAACATATTACCTTTTTTATTTTTCAAAAACAAAATAATTTACTTTTTCAAGTAAAATACAATATCTTTCTTATTTTATCTAACTAAAATTTTTCCTTTACTAATCAATTTCCATATTCAGGTTAAACATATTACCTTTTCTATTTTTCAATAACTAAATAATTTTCTTTTTCAGGTAAAATACAATATTTTTTATATATTATCTAACTAAAATTTCTCCTTTTTAAAAATACAACGAGCAATTTTATTTCATAATATAACTTAATTATATTATAATTACTACTAACTAATCAATTACATTTTTTAGCCAAAATATGATACCTTTTCTCTTTTCTCTAACTAAAATCTCACGGACGGTTACCTTACCTTTTTCAACCAAAACACCTTACCTTTTTCTTTTCTCTAATTCTCTTTTTCTAATTATATCACGGACGGTTCTATTATAAAAATAAAAAAAATATTATAACACTAATAATTATGTGATTACCTTTTCAACTAAAACATATAATCTTTTCTATTTTTCCTAATTAAATTTCTTCTTTTTTCTAGAAATATCACGGGCAACATTAATTTATCATTTTCTAAAAACACCATGAGCAATTTTATTTAGTAAAATAACATAATTAAATTATAATTATTATAAACTAAACAATTACCTTTTTTACTTAAAACATGTCACCTTTTTTATTTAGTAAAATAGCATAAATAAATTATACTTACTATACTTTTTTAATTTTTTCTAACAAAGTCCTCTCTTTTCCAAATAATATCATAGGCATTCTATTTAATAAAATAAAATAATAATTTTATAATTACTAATAATTAACCAATTATCTCTTTCAACTAAAAAGTAAAACCTATCATCTTTTCTATATTTTCTAACTAAAATTCACTGATAACATTTATATAATTATTGTCGAATCACCTTCTTTAAATATTTAAGCCTCCAAATTCATGTTTTAAAAAAATTAATTAAAAATAATGAAAACAATTCATATAACATTAAAAACAATTCGTGCATCGCACTGATTTTAAGCTAGTATTGATAATTAATAAAAGAAATAAAACATGAAGTAAACGAACCAAATTCAAAAAAACTTTTAACACGAGAAAAAAAAAGAAAATGCTAGGTACCCCAAATTGGTACCCAAATTTTTTCCCAAATTACACGTGTCATTATCTGAATGGTTATAATTACAATGGGCCCGCCAGGGCCATAAATATCTCACCAATTAAAATTCTTCATACATCCAACTCATCAATGACACATCATTTGGGAGCATTTTTTGGGTACCAATTTGGGGTACCTAGCATTACTCGAAAAAAAAAATACAATGTTGTTCAATAGCCCGTTGATTTTACTTATTAACACTTACTTAATTAAATATAAAATTCATCCTACTAACTAATCAATTTCCTTTTTCAAATTAAACATATTACCTTTTTTATTTTTCAAAAACAAAATAATTTACTTTTTCAAGTAAAATACAATATCTTTCTTATTTTATCTAACTAAAATTTTTCCTTTACTAATCAATTTCCATATTCAGGTTAAACATATTACCTTTTCTATTTTTCAATAACTAAATAATTTTCTTTTTCAGGTAAAATACAATATTTTTTATATATTACCTAACTAAAATTTCTCCTTTTTAAAAATACAACGAGCAATTTTATTTCATAATATAACTTAATTATATTATAATTACTACTAACTAATCAATTACATTTTTTAGCCAAAATATGATACCTTTTCTCTTTTCTCTAACTAAAATCTCACGGACGGTTACCTTACCTTTTTCAACCAAAACACCTTACCTTTTTCTTTTCTCTAATTCTCTTTTTCTAATTATATCACAGACGGTTCTATTATAAAAATAAAAAAAATATTATAACACTAATAATTATGTGATTACCTTTTCAACTAAAACATATAATCTTTTCTATTTTTCCTAATTAAATTTCTTCTTTTTTCTAGAAATATCACGGGCAACATTAATTTATCATTTTCTAAAAACACCATGAGCAATTTTATTTAGTAAAATAACATAATTAAATTATAATTATTATAAACTAAACAATTACCTTTTTTACTTAAAACATGTCACCTTTTTTATTTAGTAAAATAGCATAAATAAATTATAGTTACTATACTTTTTTAATTTTTTCTAACAAAGTCCTCTCTTTTCCAAATAATATCATAGGCATTCTATTTAATAAAATAAAATAATAATTTTATAATTACTAATAATTAACCAATTATCTTTTTCAACTAAAAAGTAAAACCTATCATCTTTTCTATATTTTCTAACTAAAATTCACTGATAACATTTATATAATTATTGTCGAATCACCTTCTTTAAATATTTAAGCCTCCAAATTCATGTTTTAAAAAAATTAATTAAAATTAATGAAAACAATTCATATAACATTAAAAACAATTCGTGCATCGCACTGGTTTTAAGCTAGTATTGATAATTAATAAAAGAAATAAAACATGAAGTAAACGAACCAAATTCAAAAAAACTTGTAACACGAGAAAAAAAAGGAAAATGCTAGGTACCCCAAATTGGTACCCAAATTTTTTCCCAAATTACACGTGTCATTATCTGAATGGTTATAATTACAATAGGCCGCCAGGGCCATAAATATCTCACCAATTAAAATTCTTCATACATCCAACTCATCAATGACACATCATTTGGGAGCATTTTTTGGGTACCAATTTGGGGTACCTAGCATTACTCGAAAAAAAAAATACAATGTTGTTCAATAGCCCGTTGATTTTACTTATTAACACTTACTTAATTAAATATAAAATTCATCCTACTAACTAATCAATTTCCTTTTTCAAATTAAACATATTACCTTTTTTATTTTTCAAAAACAAAATAATTTACTTTTTCAAGTAAAATACAATATCTTTCTTATTTTATCTAACTAAAATTTTTCCTTTACTAATCAATTTCCATATTCAGGTTAAACATATTACCTTTTCTATTTTTCAATAACTAAATAATTTTCTTTTTCAGGTAAAATACAATATTTTTTATATATTATCTAACTAAAATTTCTCCTTTTTAAAAATACAACGAGCAATTTTATTTCATAATATAACTTAATTATATTATAATTACTACTAACTAATCAATTACATTTTTTAGCCAAAATATGATACCTTTTCTCTTTTCTCTAACTAAAATCTCACGGACGGTTACCTTACCTTTTTCAACCAAAACACCTTACCTTTTTCTTTTCTCTAATTCTCTTTTTCTAATTATATCACAGACGGTTCTATTATAAAAATAAAAAAAATATTATAACACTAATAATTATGTGATTACCTTTTCAACTAAAACATATAATCTTTTCTATTTTTCCTAATTAAATTTCTTCTTTTTTCTAGAAATATCACGGGCAACATTAATTTATCATTTTCTAAAAACACCATGAGAAATTTTATTTAGTAAAATAACATAATTAAATTATAATTATTATAAACTAAACAATTACCTTTTTTACTTAAAACATGTCACCTTTTTTATTTAGTAAAATAGCATAAATAAATTATAGTTACTATACTTTTTAAATTTTTTCTAACAAAGTCCTCTCTTTTCCAAATAATATCATAGGCATTCTATTTAATAAAATAAAATAATAATTTTATAATTACTAATAATTAACCAATTATCTTTTTCAACTAAAAAGTAAAACCTATCATCTTTTCTATATTTTCTAACTAAAATTCACTGATAACATTTATATAATTATTGTCGAATCACCTTCTTTAAATATTTAAGCCTCCAAATTCATGTTTTAAAAAAATTAATTAAAATTAATGAAAACAATTCATATAACATTAAAAACAAAGCAGTGCATCGCACTGGTTTTAAGCTAGTATTGATAATTAATAAAAGAAATAAAACATGAAGTAAACGAACCAAATTCAAAAAAACTTTTAACACGAGAAAAAAAAGGAAAATGCTAGGTACCCCAAATTGGTACCCAAATTTTTTCCCAAATTACACCTGTCATTATCTGAATGGTTATAATTACAATGGGCCCGCCAGGGCCATAAATATCTCACCAATTAAAATTCTTCATACATCCAACTCATCAATGACACATCATTTGGGAGCATTTTTTGGGTACCAATTTGGGGTACCTAGCATTACTCGAAAAAAAAAAATACAATGTTGTTCAATAGCCCGTTGATTTTACTTATTAACACTTACTTAATTAAATATAAAATTCATCCTACTAACTAATCAATTTCCTTTTTCAAATTAAACATATTACCTTTTTTATTTTTCAAAAACAAAATAATTTACTTTTTCAAGTAAAATACAATATCTTTCTTATTTTATCTAACTAAAATTTTTCCTTTACTAATCAATTTCCATATTCAGGTTAAACATATTACCTTTTCTATTTTTCAATAACTAAATAATTTTCTTTTTCAGGTAAAATACAATATTTTTTATATATTATCTAACTAAAATTTCTCCTTTTTAAAAATACAACGAGCAATTTTATTTCATAATATAACTTAATTATATTATAATTACTACTAACTAATCAATTACATTTTTTAGCCAAAATATGATACCTTTTCTCTTTTCTCTAACTAAAATCTCACGGACGGTTACCTTACCTTTTTCAACCAAAACACCTTACCTTTTTCTTTTCTCTACTTCTCTTTTTCTAATTATATCACGGACGGTTCTATTATAAAAATAAAAAAAATATTATAACACTAATAATTATGTGATTACCTTTTCAACTAAAACATATAATCTTTTCTATTTTTCCTAATTAAATTTCTTCTTTTTTCTAGAAATATCACTGGCAACATTAATTTATCATTTTCTAAAAACACCATGAGCAATTTTATTTAGTAAAATAACATAATTAAATTATAATTATTATAAACTAAACAATTACCTTTTTTACTTAAAACATGTCACCTTTTTTATTTAGTAAAATAGCATAAATAAATTATAGTTACTATACTTTTTTAATTTTTTCTAACAAAGTCCTCTCTTTTCCAAATAATATCATAGGCATTCTATTTAATAAAATAAAATAATAATTTTATAATTACTAATAATTAACCAATTATCTTTTTCAACTAAAAAGTAAAACCTAACATCTTTTCTATATTTTCTAACTAAAATTCACTGATAACATTTATATAATTATTGTCGAATCACCTTCTTTAAATATTTAAGCCTCCAAATTCATGTTTTAAAAAAATTAATTAAAATTAATGAAAACAATTCATATAACATTAAAAACAATTCGTGCATCGCACTGGTTTTAAGCTAGTATTGATAATTAATAAAAGAAATAAAACATGAAGTAAACGAACCAAATTCAAAAAAACTTTTAACACGAGAAAAAAAAGGAAAATGCTAGGTACCCCAAATTGGTACCCAAATTTTTTCCCAAATTACACGTGTCATTATCTGAATGGTTATAATTACAATGGGCCCGCCAGGGCCATAAATATCTAACCAATTAAAATTCTTCATACATCCAACTCATCAATGACACATCATTTGGGAGCATTTTTTGGGTACCAATTTGGGGTACCTAAATTAGCAAAAAAAAATAAAAAATTGGGGTACCTAGCATTACTCGAAAAAAAAAAAATACAATGTTGTTCCAAGTTATCGGACAAATATGTTTTTCGAACTCGAGCTCGATAATAGATCGAAACAAACTTATTGCGTCTGGGACCAAACTTATTGCGTCTGAAGCTGAACTGCTGAACTCAGACGAACTAAACAAACAATTCAATTCTTTCACAGCTCTATTCAAGTAGATGCGCTTAATTGACTAACTATGCCATTTTCCATAAGTATGCATTACAGGTACTAGACTATTTTAGTCGACTTTCAGAGCCCCTGCAAATAATTTGGTTTTGTATGGATGAAAATGGTTTTATAACCCGACAAACCTGATGTATATATTGCATATATGGAAAATTATTATTATTATCCTAATGTTCACATAAAATATTAATAACCTTTCTAGTTTCTACCATCTATATGTGAAAAATCAAGCCCAATGTTCTAAGTGAAGGCTAACTTAACAAATAGCATGGTCAAATTAGCCAAGGAAAGCAGTTGCCTTTATATAACCCTCTTGGTGAATGCCAGGAAAGTAGGAAAAGAATTTAGAACTGTTGACGCCTAAGTATGCCAATTAGGTTGAGCCGCCTGATGGTTGCCCAAAAAGCTGTCATCTTTACGAGATCTAAGGTTCTTAGAAGCTCCACCATTTACCACCAAGAATATAAAAAGAACAATCATCAGCCCACCAAAAATCCACCACATAAATTGTTTCAAGCGTCTCTTGCCTCTGTTGCGAAGAGCCGGAGGGATAGTAGCTTTTGTTTTGTTGTACCTATTAAAATGTGAAGTTTTACTAGGTTTTGTCGTAGGACTATCCTTACTCTCGTCTTTAATATGGTTCGTCTGGAGTTCCAGACCATTTTCACCATCAGTGGTCTTCTTTTCCTTCTTTTTTAATCGCTTTTCCCTCTCCTACATACCCAGCAGTTTTTACATCAAAACATGGGAACAAAACAAACTATGTAACTTGTGGATTAAAGATAAATGCATTAGATGGAACGGTGATTACCTTTTCCTTCTGTTCAGCTTCCTTTTGAGCTCGCAACACAGCCCTCATTTGAGCCTTTTCTGCATTTCGCTGTTTCCTCTTAAGCGCCTCCTGAGCTTTTACTTTCTCCTCCTGTCGAAGTTGCTCCTTCAACTTTGCATCAATCTCCTCTTTTCTTAACATCTCATCCTTCCTCGCCAAATCCAGTTCCTCCTTTGTTTGATGTTTCTCTTCCTCCTTTGTCTCCTCAACCTCAAATTGTCTAGAACCAACATGCAAGCCACTCTCCAGAATAGGATTAACAGATGTTTTGCTTTTCGACATCTCGCTCTTTGGTTCTGCCATCACCAAGGATTTACCATCTACTGGTTCTCTTTCAACAGGTTGCACTGTGTTTCCTTGTTTCAGAATTGTAGGTGATGATGGGTTGGTCGTTCTTGATGGATCATTGAGTTGCCGACTCTCTCTTTCACCCACATAAACGGGGAAGACATGCACCTCCTCATCAGGGCCAAGTGAACGGCCATCCAATGTTTTTAATCTCCTCAGAGTACTTCTCATGTTGCATCTAACATAATCTTCCCGGAACTCATCATTCTTGTTCCAAAGATCCATGAAAGTGTCCACCTAAATAATGTACTTGTCAGCACAAATCCAAGGGAAAAACAATAGAGACAAAAAAGTAAATAGGGTTAACTAACCAACCTGTTTAGCACAAAGATGATATAGTGCCTCTTTATTTCCGTTTAGTGCATAATCACTAGCTGCCTTTGCATCATCCTTGTATATCCAAAAATGCTTGCCCTGCAATGTAATATCGATTTTTAATTAAATGCTCCATAATACTACTTTTATTTGATGTAATTTATATTGCTTCAGTAAATATCTCTACTATTTTATTGCTTTTAGTATTGTTTTCTATAATTTGAATAATAATATTCTTTCAGATAATGATAGACAATGGAAGGGGCTCTAATACAACAGCTCCATATTATAGTGTAAACCGAGTTCAATAAATCAGAAAACACTTTCTAACCAAACTATATTATAGAATCAATGTTTTCGAAAGTTTTCAAAGAAGTCCCAAGGTTTGACTTCCTCTTCATGTGTGATCCAATGAATTCTGTTGTAATACAATCATGAGTATCAAAGAAGTATAACTATATAATGAACAACCAAATATGCATAAAACAAACTACAAATAAATTCTAAACTAATTGAGTGTGATTTTTAATAATAGAAAAAAAAATCAATGATTAACGGTGCAACTTTGTTAAAAAAGTGTCATTCAATTTCTAATAGTGCACTTTCATTTTTTAAATAACTTATACATCACCTTAGCCTAATTAACAAGAGTTCTCATTAAAATATATTACAGTAAAGTTCAAGAATCAGCACTCTAATAAGATAAATTTTCTCAATATGCTAGCCAAAGTTATGTTGTGAAAGCAAAAATAATGACAAGCGGACTCACAGAGAAGATTCCAGCAGTCCAATATTATCTATGACCTGTCCTTTGCACTCGTTTTGGTATATTGCAACATAACTTGGTGTCTATATTCATTACTCTAAAATATTAGACCTGATCCAGAGACACGTAAACAGCATAAAAACTAAACATATTGGTATTGCTACAGTAAAAATGTCGTTTAACTAGCATGAACACGTATCACATTGACAGGGAAGACTGGATATTCTATTGCCATCCAATAAGGTAGTAATATCATCATGAAATTCTGTTTCCTATTTGGTGACGAGTACTTTGAAGAGAAAACAGATCGAAACAACTTAAGTGTCATCAATATCTTTCTCAAGAACAATGAAGGTGGAGTATTTAGATGGTTGTAGTCAGTGGTGGGCCCAGAAATGTTGGTGGGTTTGGGGGTGACATTACCATGCAAGTATCAGGTAACATTGAGGGGAAAAAAGTGAGAAAGTAGGTCTAGCCCAGATGGAAAGAGTGCAAGGTTCTTAATGTTGTGGTCACAAATTCGATCTATATATTTGTTGTGATTTTGTAAGTTTTTACACTATTTTAATTTAGCTAAAAAAATGAATGAGAAGGGACTTGAATCTTGATGTTCTGTACATCGTAAAAATAATTGATGCTACCCAACTAGTTGGAAGTTATAGAACTTACACCTAAACTAATTAAGTGGGTGGTGACCCCCTGGGTCAGTCCATGGTTTTAGACTTCTAGTCTCCTCATACAGTTTCGGATTCTCCTGTCCAATATTTTTAATTTCAAGGTAGCAATAAAATCTACGGGGAGAGCAGTTGTAGATGGAGTTCCATCAAACTGCCTCTAAAATTGGTAGAATACACTTCAATTAATTTGAAAGAAAGAGATAAATGTGCTATATGAGAACAAACCTTCTCGTGCAATTTCTTTTTCAAACCTAAGAGGTCTTTGTAAGCATCTTGCCGAATATCATTCGCAGCTCGGAACCGAGCCTGTAATTCTCTTAGCTTTTTACTTTCATCATTGCATTTCTTTCCTAACAGTATAACAGCAGCTTCAGCTTTAGAAACCTTGTCCTTGAGGTCACCGAGTTCCTTCTTCAATGTCTACACGTGCCATATAATAAGTCAGCATGTTAGATATAGTAGATTAATCGGAGAATAATGTTCCACCTTCTAAATAACGGACTAACTGCTAATGTATGACTGGAACTCAGCACATGGAGCTACAGTGACGGATCGAAAGCTCTGATTAGAACTCAGAGTGCATATATATTCTTCTAAAAACTCTGCGCTCACTCAAATCAGATGTGATAAGATAGCTAGTGTAATCTATTTACTCTCTGTTTTTTGTGAATATGGAACAAACTTAACAAAGAGACACATACCTTTAGCTGCATCTCTGTCTGTTCTGACTGACTTAAAGCCTGAGTGACTTCTTCCGAGGAACAAACATTTGAAGAGATTTGACCTCGTAGCTTCTTCAATAAATTAATTTCACGAAGCAACTGCATTTCCTCCTTTAAGGGATGGGTCTCGTGCTCTATCATGTGTTCCATATGTGCTATCTATTGTCATGGCAAAAAAAAAGACACTGATGTATAAATAATGAACTAAAACAAAGTTGCATATAATAATATCAGTTATTATTCTGGGTATTATATTGCAAGATACAAAACTCATAGTAAGAGAAAATGCTTACTCTGTTAGTAATATCCATAACTGAAACTGAATTCTTCACTCTATTAATTTTATCTTGAACAGAGTCTATTTCCTGTCGTTTTAGCTTTACTAGTCTCCTTGCAGCTCTCTCGTCTGATTTTGAAGCTTCAAATTCATCCCCAAGTGACTGGAGATTGGCCTGTTCACAGAAGCATTCAACCGATTATATTAACTAAGATATGATTATATCAGAAATCATATATTCATAATACAAAGCACGTACCCTTTTGATATCAATTTCACATTTAATATTATTTCTTAGGACAGTCTTCTCCTCAACTAACAGCTGAGCATCTCGTATCTGTTCTCGAAGCTTATCATCATCAATTCTAGGAAATTTTGCAAGGAACTGAAATGGCTTTGCTTTGGCCACATTTCCCAGACTCCGTCCATTCACAGAATCACCAATAGAACAATCAGCTACAGTTGCATCTTTGCCATGCATATCAGAACGGTTTATGGCAGAATGGTTTTGAACATCAGATTTCAAACTCATATCAGCACAACGTTCAGACTCGACTAAATTGGTCGTGAAGATAGCCTGTTTCTGGTTACAGTCAATGTCACCATTCAAGCCTTGGGATTTGGAAAGCGAATCACGACCCCGGGATTTAGTAACGACCTCTGCCGCATCTATTGTACCAAACTCAATCTTAAATTCAGACCTCACATCATTACAAGCGCAACTAGAAAGACCATTAGCAACTCCAGTTTCAGATTTTGTGCCATCGGTTACAGAGTTGATACCATTCTCCACATCTTCTGTTTGAAGATGCTCAGTTTTCAATTTATACTTGTTGTCTGTAACTGGACAAACTAGATTCCTGACTTCGGGTTCTAATATGGTAGCACCCTTGCAATCAGACCGCGAGATTTCATCACTTTGAACTTGTGGCACTATACAATCGGAATGAGCATTATCAGGATTTCCATTCAGCTCAGGAGATCTTGTGCAGTCACTTCTCGGTTCCCCAAGGTTTATATGTGAAATCTTACTTTGATCCGTGAATGTGGTGGCATTTTCAGTTGTCAGTGTCCCATCAGTATCAAGCACCACTCTTTCTGTGTCATACCCCTGAACTTGACCAACTCCGCAGTCAGCATCAACAGGTCCTTGATCTGAAACTGTACCATTATCAATACTTGCAGGGACACTTCCAAAAAATTTAGCTGGAACATGCCCAATCAATTCAGCATACGTTTGATTCATATTAGAGTCGAGTTCTGTCGAGTTTACTGCGACAATCCCCTGAACTAAAACACTTTTGAATGCCTCATGTTCCACTGCTGCACAATCATCTGTACCAGCAGAGATAATCTCACCGCATTCAATTGCCTCAGTATCAGGATTTCCATTCAGCTCAAGAGATTCTGTGCAGCCACTTCTCTGTTCCCCAAGGTTTATTTGTGAAATCTTACTTTGATCCGTGACAGATCTGGTGGCAGTTTCAGTTGTCAGTGTTCCATCAGTATCAAGGGCCACTCTTTCTGCGTCATATCCCTGAACTTGACCAACTCCGCAGTCAGCTTCAGCAGGTCCTTGATCTAAAACTGTACCGTTATCAATACTGGCAAGGGCACTTCCAAAAATTTTAGCTGGAACATGCCCAGTCAATTCAGCATACGTTTGATTTATATTAGAGTCGAGTTCCGTCAAGTTTACCGTGCCAATACCCTGAACTAAAACACTTTTGGATGCCTCATGTTCCACTACTGCACAATCATCTGTACCTGCAGTGATGTTTTGACCGCATTCAATTGCCTCATCATCATGATTTCCATTCAGCTTGGGAGATTCTGTGCAGCCACTTCTCTGTTCCCCAAGGTTTATTTGTGAAATCTTACTTTGATCCGTGACAGATCTGGTGGCAGTTTCAGTTGTCAGTGTCCCATCAGTATCAAGGGCCACTCTTTCTGCGTCATATACCTGAACTTGACCAACTCCGCAGTCAGCATCAGCAGGTCCTTGATCTAAGACTGTACCATTATCAATATTGGCAAGGGCACTTCCAAAAATTTTAGGTGGAACATGCCCAGTCAATTCAGCATACGTTTGATTTATATTAGAGTCGAGTTCCGTCAAGTTTACCGTGCCAATCCCCTGAACTAAAACACTTTTGGATACCTCATGTTCCACTGCTGCACAATCATCTGTACCTGCAGTGATGTTTTGACCGCATTCAATTGCCTCATCATCATGATTTCCATTCAGCTTGGGAGATTCTGTGCAGCCACTTCTCTGTTCCCCAAGGTTTATTTGGGAAATCTTACTTTGATCTGTGGCAGATCTGGTGGCAGTTTCAGTTGTCAGTGTCACAGTAGTATCAAGGGCCACTCTTTCTGTGTCATGCCCTTGCACTTGACCAACTAAACAGTCAGCATCAGCAGGTCCCTGATCTGAAACTGTACCATTGTCCACACTAGCAAGGACAGGAACATGCTCATTCAATTCAGCATACGTTTGATTTATATTTGAGTCGAGTTCCGTGGAGTTTACGGCACCAATCCCCTGAACTAATACACTTTTGGATGCTTCATGTTCCACTGCTGCACAATCATCTGTACCAGCAGAGATGTTTTCACCGCATTCAATTGGCACCTTGTCTATAGAACAAGGGGTTGCAGCATCTGAGGGAGTCAAATCAAGTTTGTCAACACTTAGGCTTCCATCCACGCATTTATCAAGGTCTTTAAAATCCTTGGCAGCAGCCGTGCATATGATTCCTTTATCCGCTACTGCAATAATCTCATTACCCATTTGAACACTCCCATCAATCTCACTATCCAAAGCCGTCATGTGTTCAAACTTGTACTGATTCTCTTCAAGATCATGGGACACACAATCAACAGAGTTTGTTGTCCTGGTATCAGATTCCAAAGATTCTTCTACTGAATTTAGCTCAGTTTGATCCTTCAATTTCCCTTCCCCAACATCAACCTCAATCCCAGCCTGAATCTCTTCCAATTCACATACATCAACCCCCAAAGCAACAGTGTTGGATTGATTACCCTCTTCAAAATCTGCAGGCGGGACTACGAGATCTTGCACGACAGCCTCTACACTCTTATCACCTCTTTCCGCTAATATAATCACCCCCTCCTGGCTCTCTCCAAATTCTGCATCACTACCCAAATCTTTCATTTGCCTCAAATTGCCCTGATCTTTCATTTCCAAGTCTCCCTCTACTGACTTCAGCTCAGTTCGCTCATGTGCCTCTTCCTCCCCAACCTCACCCTCAACCTTTCCCAATTCACATTCCGCATCCCCCAAACACGATTGCTCACTCTCTCCCACCTCAGATACTGAAACCACAACATTTTCCTCAACATCCTCTCCACTGTTACCCGACAATTCACTCATATCCGCTGATACAACCACCGTCCCCTCCCTCACTCCAAGCTCCAGACCACTACCAGTCCGAGATTCCAAATCCTCTTCCGGCTCACCCTCAACCCGATCCTCAACCGTCCCCTCACTCCCCACATTCTCAACAACTTCCCCGACAAATTCACCATGCAAGTCCACCTCTTTCTCCATCCCCACCGCTAAATCTTGATCCTTTCCTACAACACCATTACCCTTGACATCACAATTCTCGACAACACCTAAACCACAACCATTCACATCACCGACAAAAACATACGAAGCACCGAGATCATGACACACATTGCCATTCCCATTACTGTCAAACTTGGTCCCACCACAATCTACCACATCTTGGTGTGAACACAATTTTGTTTCACCCAAATTATCATCTACACTACCAGCCATCATTAACAACCTAAACGATCACAAACATTTACAACAAAATTAAAACAAATAAACAAACAATTAAATAAATAAACAAATTCATCATATAGATCCACAACATAGTGCAACAAATAAGCATAATTAAAGAATATAACATAACAACCAAACACGTGCAATGTATGCATATAGAGAGAGAGAGAACTGGGAGAGAGAGAGAGAGGGAGAGGGAGAGAGAGAGAGAGAGACCTGCGTTGTTGTGATCGAGAGAAGAAGCGAGTGATACGTACAAATCAAATGAATTGAATTACAACTGGAAATTAAATTATATAAATAGTGGTTTCTTCTTTCTTACAGAAACGTAGCAACTGAAATTATAGCTGTGCTTGTGTGGGTGCTGTTTCAGTTTAATAGAAGAAGACGGGTACGAATTAGGATCCCTCCTCGTATCACAATAACTAAATCCGAGATGAGCCAGGGTTCGGTATTTAAATTGATCTTAATATTCAAAATTTTATTTATTGATTTTTTGGGATATCATTTAAATTGATCTTTTTACAAATAATATTTTAATTTAGCTGTATTTCCGTATTGTTTCAGTTCTATAAAAGATGACACGGATAGGATTTTTTCTTATGTCATAATAATTATCCGAAATTAGTAAAACTTCACATTTTAATATTTAAAATTTAATTTATCTCCTAACAAAAAAAATTCTTTTTTCTTTGAAACTAAAAAAATGATTTAAAACAAGGCATGATCTGTAAGGACTATTTCTGTCCCTTTATTTTATCTTTTACAAGGCATGATCATCATTTTCAATTGCGCCAAAAAGTTTTTAATTGTCATATTATGATACCTAAATTATTTTTATTCCAATTGTGTAAACAAGAATCTGCATATTTATTTCATATGTAACTTTATTTTTATGGCGTCTAAGGACAAACTGAACCAATAAAACAACTATGAAATTACAATTTTATCTCTATTTATTTAATTTTATTAAAATAATTTCTATTTGTTAAAATATCATAAAAGTGTCATCCTTTTATAATTTCTTCGAAAAAAAAACATTAATTTTGGTACCATTAAGAATCCAACCACTAAATCCTATGTCATTACCACTGTTTTACATCGAACTTTGATTTTATTCTAAAACTAGTCGATAAAGCCGCGTTTCGTGGCGGCGTTATAATATTTTTTAAAAAATTCAATACATTTACGTTATATTATAATATTAATATTAAATTTTAATAATTAAATAATCTTCTCTAATGAATCGATTTCCTGTTAAATACGATTTTTTCGATTGAGCCCTCTCTCGTTAAAACCGAAATTTCAACTTTAACATATATTATAAAGACTTATATAATACTCCCTCCGTCCCTCTTGATTCTTTACGTTTGCGGACCAGTTTTCGGCACGGATTTTAAGGTGCATTTTAAGGATAGTTCCATAATTTATTTTTGATATTTTTTTTTTTGTATAAAAATAGAACAATCCTATTTTTGTACAAAAAAAGAAAATATAAAAAATAAATTATAGAACTATCCTTAAAATGCACATTAAAATGCGTGTTAGACACGCACTTTTTTATGTAAAGAAATAGGTGGGACAGAGGGAATAATTTTTATCCATAAAATCGAATCGTAAAAGTAAAACATATATTATAAAGACTTATATAATAATTTTTATCCATAAAATCTAATCTTAAAAATAAATAAAAAATATTATGACGGTAGTATCAAATTCTTATAGTTAATACAATATTTTCTAATGAGTCGTCTTCCCGTTAAATAAGTTTCGAGCTGCTCTCATTTGGAATCGAAATTCTAACTTCATTATATAAAGAGAGTCAATTCCAATTTTTATATTCTTTAAACTTTCTAATATTTATGGAGTTTTAAAAGATTGAAATACATCTTATATTTTCTGTATATTACAGATATTCTTGTATTTATTTACAGCTTCCGCATGGGAAAGTCTTTCAGTTATGTTAAAATATAAAAAAAAATACGAAGAATTTTCGTTACGGAAATAATATTTTTATGGATATATTTTTCTAATGCCATTATAATTAACTTGTATAAAAAAAATTATAATGAAAGAGGATTTCTAGGAAAAAAGATATATAGTTTTAAAAAATCGTATAAGACATCACCATGCATCGTTCTCGTAATCTACTTCCAATAAAACATTTTATTTTATGTATTCCTTATATATTCAAACATCTTTTTTACGATCTTCTCTAATGAACCACTTTCTCGTTAAACACGGTTATTACTATTGATTCGCTCTTTCGTTAATACCAAAAATCTAACTTTTAGATATATCATTTGTATGATAATGTTTATCCATAAAAATCAAATCCTAAAAATAAAATAAAATTTATAACATCAATATGATATTTTAATAGCTAATATAATCTTTTATAGTAAGCCGTCTTCCCATTAAACACGTTTCGAGCCGCTCTCATTTGGGATTGAAATTTCAACTTCATTACATATTATTAATGATACTTATCTTACACAACAACTTTTTTCCTTAAAATTAAAACCTAAAAAATAGAGTGAATTCCAATTTATACTTTCTCTAGACTTTCTAAAATTTATGGAGCTTTAGAAATGAAAATACATCTTACTTTTACTTTATATTATAGATAGTCATGTATATATAAAGGATTCCTGCATTAGAGGGTTCTTTTATTATGTTAATACATCAATTATTTTCTTTTTAAATACGATGACTTTTTTTTATGACAATAGTATTGGATTTATGAACCTGTTCTACTTTTAATAGAACTTTTATTTATATATTTTTTTTATAAATTTGAACTCTTATTCTCTATAAATTCGAACTCCTATTCTACTTCCAATAGAACTTTTAATCATATGCGTTATTAATACTTATTCAACTAACAATAGAACTTCTAATCATATGTCTTCCCAATAAATTCGAACTCTTCTCCTCTATAAATTCGAATACCTATTCTATTTCTAATATGTTAAATGACAATTTTCTACTTCTAATAAAACTTTTATTTATATGTTTTTTTCCAATAAATTCGAACTCTTATTCTCTATAAATTCGAACTCCTATTATACTTCCAATGAAACTTTTAATCATATGCATTATAAATACTTATTCTACTTCCAATAGAACTTCTAATCATATGTCTTTCCTATAAATTCGAACTCTTCTCCTCTATAAATTTGAACATCTATTCTATTTCTAATATGTTAAATGATAATTTTCTACTTCTAATAGAACTTTTATTTATATGTTTTTTCTATAAATTCGAACTCTTAATAAATTCGAACTCCTATTCTACTTCCAATAGAACTTTTAATCATATGCATTATAAATACTTATTATACTTCTAATAGAACTTCTAATCATATGTCTTCCCTATAAATTCGAACTCTTCTGCTCTATAAATTCGAACACCTATTCTACTTCTAATATGTTAAATGATATTTTTACATTTATTAGTGTTTAAAATTCTAAAATTCTAGAAAATTAGAAAAATAGATTGAGACGCTTTTAGAGCGCCACCTAAACTCCCGCGTATCCTCCTATATATATATATATATATATATATATATATATATTGAATCTTATTAGAAAAAAGTGCATATTCTCCTTTTACCCTGTTTTTTATTTTATTTTAACTTTTGAAAGTGAAATTAAATGTTAGTTGAAAGGCATATGATGTAGCCTATTTGTATTTCGAGGATACAACTCAAATTAAACAAGATTGTAATAGTAAATAGTATATAGACTGTCACAAGGAATCTCAGATTGTATTATCTGTCAGAAGAAAAAGATCAAGGACAATCTACAGACTTGAGGAATTGCTATATTGAAAGAAGCTCAGTCATCTGATCAAGCCTCAGTATATCATTCAAAGTGATGGATTTAATTTTATAGGACAGAGATTTCTACAAGTGACAAAGAAACAGTTTCAGTACGAATGTATTTGAATAAAGTTGAAAGAAGAAAAAGACCACAGCTTAAAGTCAAAATGAAGAACTGAAGTTGAAGTTAGTCGTTCATGAACCAGACAGTACATCGAGTGTCAACAATTATTCAGTGAAGGTTCTTTATTTATTTCAGTGGTTTAAAGTGAAGGTTAGACTATTTAGATGAATTATGTTAATTCTCTTTTAATTAATTTAAAATATTTAGTTAATTTAATTAATAAATTAATTCTTCAAGAATTAATTTATTTATTAAGTTAATTATTAAATTAATTAATTTAGAATTAATATAGATTGTTTAAAGACTATGGTTTTAATTGTTAGAAAGACTTTACTAAGTTCAAGTAATAGTCTGTATAAAGAATAGTCTGTATACAGCTAGTCTGTATAAATAATAGTCTATAAAGCTTAGTCTGTATAACTTAGAACAGTTGTATGACTACCAGAGTGGTAGTCATACTGTTCTGGTGATAGTCTGTATAAGCCTTGGATAGTCCTACAAGTCTATTTGATAGTCTGTATAAGGATAGTCTGTATAACAGATAGTCTGTATAAGGATAGTCTGTATAACAGGTAGTCTGTAAAGGATAGTCCTGCAGTTCAAGTGCTAGTCTGTAAAGCAGGATAGTACTACCGGTAGTCATACAGGTCAATACCGGTAGTCATACAGCTCAACTGGATAGTCTGTATACTTGGTTAAAGGCAACAGGAGCCCAGCAGATTGAATAAAAAGAGACAGAAGCATACAGACAGACACATACACGGACAAGCAAACAAAGACACAGCAGCCATAAACATCATATCTCTCTCATCTTTGAAGCAAAATCAAGCAATTAAATTGCTATAAATTCTTGAGTTCTTGTATCAAAAATTGTATCCATAAGAACTTAATTATTTGTGAGTCTTGTACTACTGGCGAATTAAGTTTCCTAGTTCTTATCTTGATTTTTATTAACTAAATTTGAAAAGTTCATGTCGAATTTTCTAATTAGTTTTTATCAACTTGATAATTAATCTGTACTGAAATTGTAACACCCATCAAGTTAATATATTGTTATATTCAACTTGAAAATTTGTTTCAATTTATTCCGCACAAATTTATCTAAACTAAATTTTATTTAAAAGACAAATTTCGATAAATTGGTATAGATTGTATTCAACCCCCTCTTCTACAATCTTATCGGACCTAACAATTGGTATCAGAGCCTATTGATTGATACACAAATCAAGATCCTTTTTTTACTCAATCAAAAATCAAGATCGAATTTTTAACTCACTTAAAAATTCATCATGTCTTCAAAAACCATTGTTAAGATTCCCATATTTAATAAGGATAATTATGATATGTGGAAAAATAAAATGGAGTTGTTTCTTGATGTTACAAATCCAAGATATTTGTGGGTTTTGAAAAATGGACCAATAATTCATATGCAACATGATGCTGAATCGGTTACAAATGGAGTTGTTACAATACCTGCTAAATCCTATGAAAAGGACCCTAAGAATTATTCTTCTGAGGAAAAAGAGGAAGTTGGATTGGACAAAAATCTGAGACTCATTCTAATAGATTCCCTGGATGCTGTAATGTATAGCCATGTGATGAACTATAAAACTGCTAAGCACATCTGGGAAACTATTGAGACTATTAATGAAGGAACTGATGAAGTCAGGGAAAACAGACTTCAAATTTTGACCTCTGAATATGAACACTTTAGAGCTGACCCTAATGAAGGCATTCAGGAAGTGTTCGAAAGGTATAACAAAATAATCAACAACTTGCAAGTCCATGGCAAGCACTATACACAAAAGGAGATTAACATGAAGTTTCTGTTGACTATGCCTACTCACCTAGAACATAGGATAACTTCCATCAGAGAATCTAGAGATTTGAATAAGATTGCTCTTGAAAGACTGTTTGGTGTTCTAAAAGACCTATGAGTTGGAACAAGAACAGCAGAAAGAGATTTCTGGTAAAGGCAGAGTGGTTAGTTCTTCTACAGCTCTAGTAGTTGATGTTCCGAAAGAAGTGGAAGCTAAAGTTGTTCAATCTAACAGCTCCAACAAGGAACAAACTGAAGTGGAACATGGATAGACACCAGCCACTCAGGATGGTGGAGAATTCTATTCACTGGAAGAGCTAGATCAATTGGAAGATGAATCCATGGCAATGATGGTGAGGCAGTTCAGTAACTTCAGATTCAGACGAAATCCCAAGTTCAGGTTTAAGTCTAATAACAGATTTCAGAGAGGAGGTTCTTCCTCCTCTAGTAACAGGGGAGAAAACTGGAACAGTTGACAGAAGCAAGATCCGTTGCTTCAACTGTAATGAATTGGGACACTTTGCTACTGAGTGTCAGAAACCTAAGCAAGCACAAAAAAAAGATTATGCTTCTGAAAAGAAGAAGACTGGAAGAGCTTATGTAGCTGCTGGTAAAAGCTGGGATGACACATGATATGGGCTAAAAGTAAGCCCTAAAGACACATTTAATGTGGCATTAATTAGACCTAGAATGGTCCAAACGTGGGGCCCACCAGATGGGCCCAAACCCCAATTATAATATTAATTTCGTAATTAATATTAGGGGTAATAAACAGCTCAGCAAATAAGAGTCAAACAAGGATATAACTCTTGCCTGGCTTAGCCTCCAAGATACATATCTCTACATGGAAACTGATTCCTTAAAGGAAGGGATCTAGAACCTTCCTTGAGGCGGTGGCTTGCTCACCAAGTCTCCTACTCCTACCATAATTCTTAGGCTTCTCAGCCTATATAAGGACCTGACCCCTCATTCTCAGAACTACGTTGGGCAGAGCTCCATACGTCACCCACCACGTTTTGGCTTAATCCTCGAATAAGGACATACAAGCCACTACGTCCTAGGTGAGCCCTCGCCGCCATAGCCCCGAGGGCACCATCACCTAGAACTACGTCTTGGCTTGATTCTCAATAACGAGATACGTAGGCACTCTGTGAGGACCGATTAGTCCCGAACACGGAAACAGCCATTAAAGCTCGAAGCTCACCAACCCTAGCATTAAATACAATTTGTAACCTAGTTTTTATTCCACAACATTTGGCACCGTCTGTGGGAAGAAGACATCAACCATGGTTCAAACACGAAGAACAGCACCAAGCACTACAGAACCAATCACAACCGAGGCTCTACCTCTTAGCTCTGCTCCGCCTGTCACTGAACTGGTACCCCCAACAACCGGGACGATCGTTCAACATCAAGTTTCTCAACCCCTAGGGATGACTTCCCATGTTGAGAGTACGTTACCTCCGATCATCCACACAAATCCAGGGACTAATCCCCTTCAGATGGTGGTCTCTCCCTTGATTGTAGATCCCAACAACCCTCCACAAGGGGTCCAGATCCACACTACGGATCTCCCCGTGAACACCAACCCGATGTATGGGCTGCCTAACTACCCTCCTACTCAAGGAGTTGGATCAAGTGGCCATGCCTTGCAGATCCGAGATCGAGAGTATCTTGACTACTCCGGTCCCTATACCGATGAATCCTCTTCTGATGATGAAGATCGTGATGAAGCCCCGAGAAGGCGACGTGTTAGTAGAGAACCTCTGAGTAGGCGTCAAACTATACATGATGGACCCCCATCAACAACTGAAGAAAGGATCAAGGCTCATGAAGCCTAGATCTTAAGATTAAAGGAAGATATGGCAAGGGAGCAAGCGAGGTTGCATCATAATAGACCGCCTCCAAACTCAGGAGGGATTCCTTTTATTGATTTAGAGAGGCCTTCGAGGAGGCAGAGAAGGGCTGATGCCTCAACTGATAGAACAGCAAGGGTTGAAACCCCCAAGAGTAACCCCAAGGATCTGATGCCACTTGGGGATCCTGATGATCCCATACCCCCATTTACTGAGGAGGTGATGAATGCTCGTATCTCAAAGAAGTTCAAGATGCCGACGATCAAGGCTTATGACGGAATGGGCGATCCCGCAAATCAAGTTTGGACATTCTCAAACGCACTACTATTGCAGCCTGCAAGTGACGCCTTGAAGTGTAGGGCATTCCCTCAAACCTTGTCGGGCATGGCTCAAAGATGGTATAGCCGGATGCCTGCGAATTCAATTGGCTCCTTTAAGGAGTTAAGTGCTGCTTTCATTAGTCAGTTTATTAGCGAAAGAGTTCATGAGAAAAGTTCTGTGTCCCTTATGTATGTGATACAGGGGAAGAACGAAAATCTGAGAGACTATCTTAAGAGGTTCACCAAGGAGACATTGAACATCACTGATCTGGAGAATAAGGTGGCCATGGTAGCCCTGGAACACGGAACCACTGACGAGTTCTTTAAGAGGTCGTTGGCAAAGCACCCTCTGAAAACATGGCTGAGCTCCAGCGAAGGGCTGACAAGTATATCAAGGCTGAAGATAGCATGAAAAAAGAAGCTTCAGGAGGTAATGGCAAGGGTAACAGTGACTCCAAGAAACGAAAGCAAGACCAAAAGTATGATTCTAGGGACAAGTATCCCCGTACTAGCAAAGACTCTGAGTCAACATCGAAGAAGAGTATGGGACCAAGATTTTCTGACTATGCAAGGTTGAATGCTCCTAGGAGTCAAGACTCAAATCTTGTTAGAGATCGAGAAGGATAAGGAGAAGGATAAGGTTGACTCAGGGGTGATCCCGCAAAGAGAAACAAGGATCAATACTGTAGGTTCCACCGAGACGTGGGACATGACACAGATGATTGCAGACAGTTGAAGGACGAGATTGAATTCTTGATCCGTAAAGGAAAATTGAATAATTTCACTAAGGGTGGAGATCGTGGAACCCAAAGAAGGGATTACGATAGGAGAGACAATGATAGAAGGGATAATGATCATGATCGTAACACACGGCCCCGGGGGCCAGTTATCAACATGATCTGGGGAGGCCCGACAGCGGCTGGTACAACTTGAAACTCTCGAAAGGCGTATGCCAGAGAGGTGATGCACATCGTGGGAGAAGCCCCGAAACGTGCTAGAACCGAAATTACGATTGGCTTTGATGATTCTGACCTTGAAGGAGTGAAGTTCCCCCATGACGACCCGTTGGTCATAACCCCTGTGATTGGGAATTCAGAAGTAAAGAGAGTCTTGATAGACAATGGAGCTTCAGTTGATATTTTATTCCATGATGCGTTTGTAAAAATGGGATACACTGATTCTCAGTTGACCCCTACCAACATGTCGATCTACGGATTTAAGTGAGTTGAGTCCAAGATTGAAGGGACTATTCAGTTGCCCATGACTATCGGGCAAGAACCTAAAGAAGCTACACAGATGTTGAATTTTCTGGTAATTAAGGCAGCCTCAACTTATAATGCAATCCTGGGAAGAACTGGGCTTCATGCGTTCAAGGCTGTTGCCTCAACATATCACATAAAAATTAAGTTTCCAACCCGGAATGGGGTCAGAGAACAAAAAGGTGACCAGAAGATGGCAAGAAGTTGTTATATATCTGCTCTAAGAGCTGATAGAGTCGGGGGGCAAGTACTCCCAATTGAAGACATGGATGTCCGTGATGGTGATGAACACCGAGGGAAGCCAGCAGAGGATTTAATCCCCATCCCTTTAGAGCTGGGCGACCCTGAGAAGGTTACATATATAGGAGCATCTTTGAAGGAACCCCTGAAGGGCGAGTTGACAACGTTCTTGCAAGAGAATAGCGATGTGTTCTCTTGGACGGCAGCGGACATGCCAGGGATTGACCCCCAACTTATAACTCATAGGTTGAATGTCGATCCTGAACGGAAGAAGATACAGCAGAAGAAGAGGAATTTTGCTCCTGAGAGGCAAGAGGCCATTAAGCAAGAAGTTGATAAGCTTTTAGAGGCTGGGTTGATTGAAGAGATTCAGTTCCCAGAATGGTTAGCTAACCCAGTAATGGTCAAGAAGGAGAATGGAAAGTGGATGATGTGTATAGATTTCACCGATTTGAATGATGCATGTCCAAAGGATTGTTTTCCCCTCCCAAGGATAGACATGTTGATAGATGCCACTGCTGGACATGAGATGTTGAGCTTCATGGACGGGTTCAGTGGCTACAATCAGATTAAGATGCACAAGGATGACATCCCAAAGGTATCTTTCATAACTGACTTTGGTGTTTTCTGCTATCTTGTTATGGCTTTTGGTCTAAAGAATGCAGGCGCTACTTAACAACGACTGGTGAATAAGATATTTGCCCATCTGAATGGAAAAACCATGAAGGTCTATGTTGATGACATGTTAGTCAAGAGCCTTTTCCAGGCAGATCACATTAAGCACCTCAGAGAGGCATTCGAAGTGCTGAGGCACCACAAGATGATGTTGAATCCAGCCAAGTGTGTTTTTGGTGTTGGATCAGGAAAGTTTTTGGGATTGATGGTTTCGAAAAGAGGCATACAGGCCAATCCTGATAAGATCAAAGCAATCTTGGACATGGAACCACCCCGTTCTATACGAGATGTACAGAAACTAACTGGTCGAGTTGCGGCCCTAGGAAGATTCATCTTCAAGTCTGGTGATAAGTGCTTGCCTTTCTTTCAGGCCCTGAAAAAAGTGAAGAATTTTGAGTGGACTACAGAAAGCCAAGAGGCTTTTGAGCAGCTAAGAAGTACATGGCTGAAGCCCCGTTGTTGGCCAAACCAAGTCCCGGGGAGACTCTCTACCTATACCTGGCGGTATCTGAACAAGCATTGAGTGCTGTCTTTGTTCGAGAAGAGAAAAAGGTTCAAAAACCTATCTATTATGTGGGCAAGGTTTTGCATGGGGATGAGTTGAATTATTCGACTATAGAGAAGTTTGCATTGGCATTATTAACAGCCTCGAGGAAGCTATGGCCATACTTCCAGTCACACAAAATTGAAGTCCTGACGGACCAGCAGTTAAGGAACATATTGCATAGCCCAAAGGCCAGTGGACGGCTAATCAAATGGGCTGTAGAGCTTGGAGAATTTGATATCAAGTATAAGCCTCGGACAGCCATCAAGGCTCAGGCATTGACTGACTTCGTGGTTGAATGCACCATTGGCAACCAAGAAGTCGGGGGCAGGAGATAATAACCACCCCTGGGAGTGAAGATAAAGATGAAGAACTTGTAACTGATCAGAAGGAATATTGGGTGCTCTATTTTGATGGAGCATCAAAAACAAAATCTAGTGGTGCAGGTTTGGTTTTGCAAAGCCCCGATGGGTTCACAATTGAGTATGCTTTGAAGTTGGATTTTCCTACTACCAACAATGAAGCTGAGTATGAAGCCTTAATAGCCGGATTAGGCTTGGCCAGAATCATGAGGGTCAAGAATCTCAAAGTCTGTGGGGATTCAAGATTGGTAGTCTCGCAAGTGAACGGTGAATTTGAAGCCAATGATGAGACTATGGCAAAATACTTGAGAGTGGTAAAAGCTGTTATGACTCAATTTGAGGAATGCTATGTTGAACACGTTCCGAGAGAAGAGAACATTAAGGCCGATGCCTTGTCTAAATTTGCTTCTTCTGAAATTGAGAACTATGCAGGGAGTGTTTACTTTCAGGTCTTGAAGGCCCCGACTGTCAACTCTAAGTTGGTAGCACCAATTGATGTAGGAAGCTATTGGATAGATCCTATCAAAGCTCACCTTGAAACAGGTTGGCTCCCTGACAATGCCTTGGAGGCACGAAAGCTGTCAGTAAGAGCATTGAGATATGCCTTGATTGAAGGCATCCTATACAAGAGATCGTTTGTCATCCCCTACTTGAAGTGTTTGAGGCCCCAAGAGGCAAGAGAAGCCTTGGAGGAAGTTTATGAAGGGATATGTGGGCAGCACTTGGGGGGCAGGGCCCTGGCTCACAAAATAACTCGTCTGGGATTCTATTTGCCAGAGATGCTGGCCGATGCACAGAATTATGTCAAGAGGTGTGATAGGTGCCAGAAGCACGCTCCGATTGTAAGGCAGCCACCTGAGATGTTAACATCAATCAATTCTCCCATCCCGTTTGCAATGTGGGGGATGGACATACTAGGTCCTTTCCCTATGGCTTCAGCGCAAAGAAAGTTTATGATAGTGGCCATCGACTACTTCACCAAATGGATTGAGGCTAAGCCTCTAGCCAAGATAACCACCAAACAAGTTGCCCAGTTCTTTTGGGAGAACATAATTTGTAGGTATGGAATCCCGCGAATCCTTGTGACGGATAATGGGACGCAATTCAACAATGAAGAGTTTAAGAAGTACTGCAAGGAGAATGTTATTGAACTTCGCTTTACTTCAGTAGCTCACCCTGAGGCTAATGGACAAGCTGAGGTAGCCAATTGAATTATCCTTGATGGACTAAAGAAGAGGGTCGAACGCTCAAGAAACACCTGGGTGGATGAGTTGCTGCCTATACTTTGGGCATACCACACCACCTACGAAGTGATAACTGGAGCAACCCCATTTTTGCTGGCTTATGGAGCCGAGGCAGTTGTGCCCCTTAGAGATTACACATGCATCGCCAAGAGTGGAAGCATATGATCCCGAGACCAATGAAAAAGGCGTGAGGCTCGCCCTCGATCTGATTGACGAGGTTAGGGGTGAAGCGAATGCTAGAAACGCAGAGCATCAGAAGAGAGCATCTTTCCACTGCAACGAAAGGGTTAAGGAGAAGTTCTTTCGACAAGACAACTGGACTCTGAGGAAGATAGAGGCCTCCAGAGTTGGCCAGAAGGGAAGACTATCCCCCAATTGGGAAGGGTCATATCGAGTCTGGAAGACACCAGGACGAGGATCCTACAAGTTGGAAATCTGGGATGATGAACACATTCCAAGACTAAGGATTGAAGCCTTGAACTTCATGTTAGAAATGATTGATGAGAACAGTGTTTGGAAGCTATAGTGACAAAACAGAGTTTAGCTGGAAGCAGTCAGAGTTTAGTTAAACACTGACTGGAAGCGCAACAGAGGTTGTTAAACTCTGTAGCGGCATTGTCTGAAGAGTCAACAGTGTTTGAAGATTGATTCAGAATAAATATGGAAGCAATATCTTTGAAGATTGGAAAGCTGTCAAAGAGATCGAGTTGACTTGGAAGACTGGAGCAATCGTGATTGATATCAATTGTATAGCTTGATTATAGGAGAATCAGTTACTGATTATATGAAGCTGTATGTTCTATAAATACAGTTAGGTTAACCCTAGAAGGGTATCGAACATTGAGAAATTCATTGATTGTAACCTAAGCAGCTCTCTGTGATATTTACATCACTGAGAGAGGAATTGTTAATTCCAAACAGTTTTTAAAGTGTTAAACAGTGTGTTCTTGTTAAGTTACTCATACAGTATTTGATTGCTTATTGTGTATTCGACCTAACAAGTGGTATCAGAGCCTAATCTGTTACTTTATTACAGTTAAAGATCCAAACACAAGAGTAATCAATGGCAGAGATACCTCCACCATCTGAGAAAGCCCCTACTACTGTTAGTAGGTATGAAACAATAAGGGTTCCTATACTTAGGCCATCAGAGTATGCAATTTGGAAGGTGAAAATGACCATGTTTCTGGAGGCTACAGATCCAGAATACCTTGATAGAATTTATGAAGGTCCTCACAAACCTACAAAACTATCTGCAGCTGCTGCTGGTGAGGAATCAAAGGTCATTCCAAAAGAAAAGAAAGATCTAACTACTGAGGATCTTTCATCTATTGCAAAGGATGCAAAAGTGAGACATTTACTTCACAGTGCATTAGACAATGTTATGTCTAATAAAGTGATTAACTGCACAACTGCAAAGGAAATATGGGATGCACTTGAGGTTAGGTGTCAAGGAACTCCTGCAATCAAGAAAAACAGGAGAAACATACTCACTCAGGAGTATGAGCACTTTGAGGCAAAGTCTGAAGAAACCATGACAGAAACATTTGACAGATTCTGTAAACTGCTCAATGATTTGTCATTGGTTAACAAAGAGTATGATTTAGAAGACTCAAATCTCAAGTTTCTTCTTTCTCTACCTGAAAAGTGGGATGTGAAAACAACCACTATAAGAGATAATTATGAACTTGGTGAAACAGAGATTGATGAAATTTATGGGCTGCTCAAAACCCATGAATTGGAATTGGAGCAGAGAAACAAAAGATCTAGTAGAAAGTCAAAGTCTGTTGCTCTTAAGGTTGAGGAGAAACCATCAAAGAAGGAGGCATCAAGGAGAAAGGAAAAAGGGAAAGCCTTAGTCATACATTCAGAGAATGAGTCATCAAACACTGATGTTGACTCAAACACAGATGAATCATCTGATTCTGAAGATGATGAGGAGATGATGCAAATGGCTGCATTGATGGTAAAGACCTTCAAGAAGATGGGCTTCAAGAACTTCAAGAAGGGAAAGAGATTCTCCACGGACTACTCAAAGTCTGACAAGAAGAATTTCAAGAAATCTGAGGGAAAGGACTTCAAATCTGGTAAGAAAGATAAGTCTGAGATTCAATGCTACAAGTGTAAGGAGATGGGTCACTATGCTCCTGAGTGCAAGAAGGGTAAAACTGAGAAGGCACTCTACACCAAAGGCAGAGATTGGGCAGACACTTCAGATTCAGATGAGGAAGTCAACTATGCTCTCATGGCTACTACTCAGACTGAAAATGATGATCTCAAGGTACCCCCAACTACCTATGCTTATAACACTGATAATATAACTGAATTGAGAATTTATCTTTGATGTGTCAAATTATACCTAACCGCAAGCGCACGGTATCTATTGTAGTAGATATTAGCAAATACGGGTCGAATCCTCAAGGAGACAGTTTCAATTTCAATTCAATTGCTATCAATTGTTTCTAGTCACAACGATTGTTTGAGAATTTTATTAACTACTAAAACAAATTTAACAAAGGTTTTAAATCAATTAATTAACGGATCTAGGGCAATTCAGGTTCACCATGTTTACACCAAACAAATCACAAAAGTATAGCTTTTCAATGGGATTAAGTAATTAAAGCATTGGTTAATCTTTCTCAAGCATTAACGCTCTCAGAATATCTAATGATGTTCTCACACTCACCTTCAATTCTGCTAATTGTATGTAAGCCTCTAGTAGTAAAATCTCTCGATCTATTACTCCTATTGCAATCGATTAATCCATGATATTGCGCAATTACACAAATTAAGAATTATAACATATCAATCAGAATTACTCTTTACCCATCAATCTACTAATCAAATTAAGCCCAAATCATGGTGCAAACATGGCTCCCCTTAATACCCTAGAATTAAACTACTCACTCATGGTAGAATAAAAACTAATAATAATAATAATGAAGAAAGCCATATAAAACATATACTAATAAACAAGATGAGATAAAGAGTACCTTAAACTTTGTATTAACGAAGAACAATGAAGATCCAAATTAAACCAAGTGCTTACAAAAGAAGAGATGAAGAAAGAAAACCAAAACCCTAGCTTTTGTCAAAAAGTAAAAATACGTGTCTTCCCCTCTCCTCTTTTCACGTTTTTATAATATAACCTCCCAATAAAATCCCATCTCTATCTTCTAATAAAAGTATTTTTAATATCCTAATCAATTTACAAAAAGATATCCATAATTGAATAGGATTTTCTTGTAAAATTCGTCACTAATTTTGCTCCTCTGTTTCTGGGCTCTTCCAGTTGGATTTTGCTTATTGGACCACCTCTGAATTAAAGATAATTCCCTAAGCTTCGCGTGGACAGTAAGATCGTCAAATTCTGACTTCTGGAACTCAAGATATGGCCCAAACAGTGCAGACAGCCCGTATAGCCCAATATTACGAATTTTCTCCTATTTTATCTCCAAAATAGCTCTTTTTGCTCCAAATCCTTCCAAGTCATGAATTCTTTATTTCCTACAATAAAATAATAAAATCTATTAAATAAAAATCCAAATCAATGCAAAACACAATAAATATGAGAATAAAATCATCTAAAATATATATAAAAATATACTCTATCAAACATCCCCACACTTAGCATTTGCACGTCCTCGGGCAAATAAGTGAAATAAAAACTAAGTCCTAACAAACATCACTTTCGTAGATGACACGATTGCATTGAGCATATGCAACAAGCCGTTAAACCCCTAGGCAGCCCTAGTAGGACGAGTGTTGTCTCGTGAGGGTTTATAGTGAATGTACCCACAAAATTCATCCAACCATGCAAAAGATCAATGCTAACACAACACCACACACACAAGTCCTCTCATGCCACATCAACTTAAGAATCAAAGCAAACATACGTTGTCTTGGTGTCGAAAGTGCAAGTATTCACGTAATCTACTCAACCAACATGCAGAAGGTCATAAAAATTCATGTCAAGTGTAAAAATCGTTGGTAATCATGCTAAGCCCACAAGAAACACATCTTTAAGTCTAAACCTGGGATCTCCTATGCCAAAACAAGCAATAACTCACCTTTCACTCAAAAACGAATATTCACTCAAGAACAAGGTTAAGTGTATCACTCAATTCCAACAAAATCATAAACACAACTTGACACTCGCAATCAATCTCAATCTCAACACAACATACATCACTGATGACAATCAAAAGGTCTTTATTCGGGTTGTAGCGTGGGCTAGGGACCAGGTATGTCAAGTAAAGCTAAAACAGGTTAATGTCAAAAGCTAGTACCCAACAATAATCATTATTCACTTCCCTTTCTATTAAAACAAATACTTCCCCACACTTGGATTTTTCAATAACCCTTACATAATAACTTGACTAGTCGAATGAAGAAGGATCATACAAATATAAGAATTCTCTCAAATTTATTTATTTTTTTTCTTTTTTTTCTTTTTTTTTTCTTTTTTTTAGAGAGCTAAAGAATAAACACAATGATCCATAGATATTTTTATGAATTTCGACTAGCAAGCATCAACCCAAAATCAATATTCCCCAAAAGTATGATCATCAATAAAACCCCCCCTTTTGCACACCTTATTACTCCCTTAAGCACGATACTAGCCTTTGACAATTTAGGTTCAAAATTACGGTAAGGCCAATAGAATAAAAAGGATAATGGCAAGTAATGTGGTGTGTCACCGAAAGAATAGGATTAGGCTCAAAGGGTTAACTAATTGATCATGTATAAATGGTGTGGAAATATGGGAAATACGAGGTTAAACCTAAGTGCCTTTATCATCTCATCATCAAGTAATATCATGTATTTCAAGAAAGATCTCAAGTAAGTGCTAGCAATGTAAACAACATGTGGACACTCAAGCAAACGAAAAATCATGCAAAAGATATGCATATAGGCTCAAAACTCACTTGATGTGACAAAACATAATCAATCCCAAGTAACAAGACTCTCTAACGCACCTGCTTGTACTCAAAGCATGAAAACCAAGTCATCTTGCACATATTCATGTCATTCTAATCACTTACAACATCCAATTAAGTCTACCAGCTTCAACTTGCTAGTGTAAGTGTGTGCACAAGAACAAAGCACGTCACTTCTCATACAAAAGCGTCAATAAACACAAGAATTCTACGCATGCATGGGTGTATCAAGCAAAATACAACAACTAATCAAATTGCATGGCTAGAATTATTTTTGGTATTTTTAATTTTTTAATTTTTTTGGATTTTTTGGATTTTTTTTTTTAAACAAGTAATACACTACGTTGAGAACACCTCCCCACACTTAAGCGGTTCATTGTCCCCAATGAACTAATGAACAAGATACAAAACTACAACTAAAAACAAAATAAAACTACACTAAAAGAAAAGAAAAGAAAACTCCCCTGGAATCCCGATGTCAGGTGTGAAAACCATCCCTCATTTGCTTAGGAGCCATCCACTCACCACTTCCAACCACCAAGAAATATCCTACCAAAAACCACCAAGCAATATCACACCAAAAATACCCAATTAACAAGAATATTACAAAACCCCCAATTTACAAGAACACAAATTCGTAAAAAAAAAAATAGAGAAGAAAAATCCCAACTACGAATCAAAGAGGTGAACTTGTACTAATTTTCCCCCAAACGTGAATTTTTAGAGATGTAGAGGTAGAAAATAATAAATTGGGCGCGTATGTATGGGTATATATAGACAATGGAGTGATAGGATAAATATAAAAATTTTAATGTGAAAAGGAAAAATTTTGGGTGGTAATAGGGTTTAGGGATTAAAAAGAAAAAAAAATAAAAAATAAATAAATAAAAATAAAAAAAATAGTAATAATAATAATAAATAATAAAAATAATAATAATAATAATAATAATAATAATAATAATAATAATAATAATAATAATAATAATAATAAATTAGAATTAGAATAGAAATAGGTTTAGAATTTTTGAAGAAAAGATGTGGGGTTTTAGAATTGAAATATGAAAAGAATTGGATGTTAATATGAAAAAATAAGAGCTATAAAATGAATGGGAGAGAAAAGTTTTTTTTTTCAAACAACATCTCAAAACAAGAAAAAAAAACCATCAGACAACTCTGTACCACGCGCAAGCTGCGCGCGGCTGAAGCAAGCTGCTCAACAGTCAGAATTACACACAAATTAAGAATTATAACATATCAATCAGAATTACTCTTTACCCATCAATCTACTAATCAAATTAAGCCCAAATCATGGTGCAAACATGGATCCCCTTAATACCCTAGAATTAAACTACTCACTCATGGTAGAATAAAAACTAATAATAATAATAATGAAGAAAGCCATATAAAACATATACTAATAAACAAGATGAGATAAAGAGTACCTTAAACTTTGTATTAACGAAGAACAATGAAGATCCAAATTAAACCAAGTGCTTACAAAAGAAGAGATGAAGAAAGAAAACCAAAACCCTAGCTTTTGTCAAAAAGTAAAAATACGTGTCTTCCCCTCTCCTCTTTTCACGTTTTTATAATATAACCTCCCAATAAAATCCCATCTCTATCTTCTAATAAAAGTATTTTTAATATCCTAATCAATTTACAAAAAGATATCCATAATTGAATAGGATTTTCTTGTAAAATTCGTCACTAATTTTGCTCCTCTGTTTCTGGGCTCTTCCAGTTGGATTTTGCTTATTGGACCACCTCTGAATTAAAGATAATTCCCTAAGCTTCGCGTGGACAGTAAGATCGTCAAATTCTGACTTCTGGAACTCAAGATATGGCCCAAACAGTGCAGACAGCCCGTATAGCCCAATATTACGAATTTTCTCCTATTTTATCTCCAAAATAGCTCTTTTTGCTCCAAATCCTTCCAAGTCATGAATTCTTTATTTCCTACAATAAAATAATAAAATCTATTAAATAAAAATCCAAATCAATGCAAAACACAATAAATATGAGAATAAAATCATCTAAAATATATATAAAAATATACTCTATCAATCTTAAAGCATTGCATATCAGTTATAGGGATCAGACTTTAGAAAATGAGAGGATAAAGACTGAGTGCTCTCAACTCAAAGAAAGAAATAAACTTGTTGAGGAACAGCTAGAGAACATGAATAAAATTCAGAAAGAGAGAGATGATGCAGTGTTTATTGAACAGGAGTTGCTAAGTAAGTATAAGCAACTAGAATCTGAATTGGAGGATACTAAACACATCATTAAAACTTGGACACACTCTGGTAAAGACACTCAAGAAGTGTTTCAGTCAGATACAGTAGGTCTAGGTTACTCTGAGGGAGATGAACTTAGATTTGAAAATCAGGTAAAAGTTAGACCACATCGTTCATCTGAAGGTAATGTCATGGGAACAGGTGGACCTAAGACTGAAGCACAGAAAAAGGCTGTTAAAGAGTCATATGCTAAAACTTTTGTTAAAGAAGCTAACATTGGTTTAATGACAGATAAATAACTCAAGCATAAGCTTAAGGAGATAAAATCTGTCAACAAACAGAGATTGCCTAAGAAAAACAAAAATGGAAAGGTAGGCATAACATCAGGAATTAAGCCAATGCTTGCTTCACTAGCTCCTAGAAAAACATGCTTTAATTGTGGTAGCACTAATCATCTTGCTAGTTTCTGCAGTAAGAATAAGAACATTAATTCTTTGCCCTCTAAAACTGCAGTAAATAATGATTATGTGAGAACTAGACCACAAACTTTGTGTAAACACTGTGGTAGTACATGGCATTCTATTTACACTTGCAGAGATTATCATGCTATTTACTATAATTACTATGAACCCAAGCCAAATTTGAAATGGGTTAAAGTAAACTCTGCTAATGTAAACTCTGAAAAAGTTAGCTTAAACTCTGTTAATGTGAATTCCGCTGCAAAAGCTAACAGAATTAAGAAAGCCAAAGGATCCAAGCAAGTCTGGATCCTTAAAACTAATAATCAGTGATTGTTTGTGATTGCAGGGCAACAGGGTTAGTACCCTAGTCGTGGACAGTGGATGTTTAGGACACATGATAGGAAATAAAGCCCTGCTATCAGAGTTTGAGGAGAAGGCTGGCCCAGAAGTTTCCTATGGAGATGGCAACATAGGACATACACTGGGATATGGCAATATTAATCTTGGAAATGTCATCATCACAAATGTAGCTCTGGTTCCAGGACTCAAGCATGATGTGCTATCTGTGAGTCAAATCTGTGACAGAGGATATCATGTGGATTTTCAGCCTGAATATTGTCAAGTGATCAGCAAATCTACAGGGAAAGTTGCTCTAGTTGGAAACAGACACAATAACATCTATGAAATTAAATTGTCAACAAACACTGATGGCAAAGCAGTGTGTCTGTCAACAAGAATGTCCAGTGAAGAGAGTTGGAAGTGGCACAAGAAACTCTCTCATTTGAACCTGAACAACATCAATGAGCTAATCAAGAATGATCTTGTAAGAGGTCTACCAAGGTCTTTGTTGAATGTAGAAGGCCTGTGTGATTCTTGTCAAAAGGCTAAACAGAGAAAAGCCTCCTTCAAAAGCAAATCTGAGTCTTCAATTGTTGATCCTTATCATCTACTACATGTTGATCTTTTTGGTCCAGTGAATGTGATGTCTCTTGGAAAGAAGAAATATGCTCTAGTCATTGTTGATGAATATACCAGGTACACATGGGTATATTTTCTTGCAAAGAAGGATGAAACTACATTAACACTGACAGAACATATATTACAACTGGACAAAGGGTCAGAGAATCAAGTGAAGATAATCAGAAGTGACAATGGAACTGAATTCAGGAATTCATCAATGGAAGAATTTTGCAAGAGTAAAGGAATCAAACAAGAGTTTTCTGCACCTGGCACTCCACAACAAAATGGTGTAGTGGAGAGGAAGAATAGAACCTTGATAGAAGCTGCCAGAACCATGCTAGATGAAGCAAAATTGCCAACATATTTCTGGGCAGAAGCAGTTCAAACTGCTTGTTTTACTCAAAATGCAACACTGATCAACAAGCATGGTAAAACACCATATGAAATGGTGAAGAAGAAGAAGCCAAATCTAAAATATTTTCATATTTTTGGATGCAAATGCTTTGTGTTGAAGACTCATCCTGAACAGTTGACCAAATTTGACCTAAAGGCAGATGAAGGAATTTTTGTTGGCTATCCACTGTCAACTAAAGCATTCAGAGTTTATAATCTGAGAACCAGAGTGATCATGGAATCAATTCATGTGTCATTTGATGACAAGAAAATAACTGGACTTGAAGATGTCAATGAACATGATCAACTGCACTTTGAAAATGAAGATTTATTCTCTGAAAAAGTAAACTCTGATCAGACTGATTTGACAAACTCTGTTGATCTAAACTCTGAACCTCTACTGGTAAATACTGAAGAAACTCTTCAATCAGAAACAAGGGAAGAATCAGTTGAGGGGGAGCATGAAGAATCACATCAAAGTGATAATTCAAACACTGAAAGTGACTCAGTTGATAATTCTGAATCAAACTCTGTTGATTCAAACTCTGTTGACAATTCTGAGCAATCACATTCAGGGGGAGCATCAGAAAATGAAGAAAGGCACCAAGAAAATCAGGAGAGCATGGATCAAGGGGGAGGATCACATGATGACAAAAGCAATCTGCCTTCTGCAAGAAAATGGACTAAATCTCACACACCTGATTTGATTATTGGTGATCCTGATGCAAAAGTAAGGATAAGAAGTGCAACAACAAATGAATGTCTGTTTCATGCATTCTTGTCACAATCTGAGCCAAAGAAAGTGGAAGAAGCTCTTAAAGATGCTGACTGGATAACAGCAATGCAAGAAGAGCTAAATGAATTTGAAAGAAATGAAGTGTGGACACTTGTACCAAGGCCCAAGAACAGATCCATTGTTGGTACTAAATGGGTTTTCAGGAATAAAACTGACAGTGAGGGTGTTATCACAAGGAACAAGGCAAGACTGGTTGCAAAAGGCTATTCACAACAGGAAGGAATAGACTATGATGAAACATTTGCTCCAGTGGCTAGATTGGAGGCAATCAGAATTTTTCTAGCATATGCCTCTCATAAGAAATTCAAAGTGTTTCAGATGGATGTAAAAAGTGCATTTTTGAATGGAAAACTTGAAGAAGAAGTGTTTGTGGAACAACCACCAGGTTTTGTAGATCCAAAATATCCAGACTATGTCTACAGGTTAGACAAGGCACTCTATGGACTTAAGCAGGCACCAAGGGCATGTTATGAAACTCTTGCCAAATTTCTACTAGAAAGTGGATTTCACAGAGTCAAGATATCAAATGAGTATGATGGGAGAGCTTAGTTATTTTCTAGGCCTACAGGTGAAGCAAACAGATGATGGAATTTTTATAAATCAAGCAAAATATACCAGAAACCTTCTCAAGAAATTTGGTATGCTTGACTGTTCATCTGCAACAACTCCCATGGCAACTGCAACAAAATTGGACAAAGATGCAGGGTCATCAGTAGATATGACAAGTTACAGAGGAATGATTGGTTCTTTACTCTATTTGACAGCTAGCAGACCTGATATCATGTATGCAACTTGTTTGTGTGCAAGGTTCCAGGCAGATCCAAGAGAACCACATTTAACAGCAGTAAAGAGGATATTTAAGTATCTCAAGGGCACTATGACTTTGGGGCTGTGGTATCCAAGAGAATCAGAGTTTAAACTTCTTGGTTATTCAGATGCAGACTTTGCAGGATGTAAGATAGACAGAAAAAGCACCAGTGGAAGTTGTCAGTTTCTGGGTGACAGACTTGTTTCCTGGTACAGCAAGAAACAGAAGTCAATATCTACATCTACAGCTGAAGCAGAATATATTGCTGCTGGTAGCTGTTATGCACAGATTTTATGGATGAAGAATCAACTGCTGGATTATGGATTAAGGTATACCAAGATACCTATTTACTGTGATAATCAAAGTGCTATTGCAATGACAGGTAATTGTAAGAACCCTGATTTTTGGGTAGAATTAAAACTTTTATCATGTATTGATGTAAGAGTGATCAGTGGTTACAACTACAGTGTAATACTGGCTTTAAAGAATGAATAATGAAAGGATATATATTCCAAGGTTATATGGCCTGAAGGATGCTATTGGGTGATAACTCATATTAGAATAATCTATCTCCTAGAAGGTTAAGATAAGATTCCCTAGAGAGAAATAGATACCCTCATGTCATCCAAATCAATATCTATTATAAGTCCAGCGGTTCCGTAAAAAGGTTAAGGAACACTCGAGGGTGAACCAGGTTCATTTTTCTAATTATAGGAATTAAATAAAAATAAGTGATGAATAGTGATTTTGGTGGAATTTGGAATATTATTATAATAATGTTATACCCGGTATCCGGAACGGATTTCTGAGTTCGTATTAGTGATCCAGGAGGAAAATAAGTGTATGTAAAAGCTGTCGGATTCAGAAAAAGAGCACTTTTATTTTCTCCGAGATTTCCCTAGACACTGCAAGACTTAAGGATTTATAAAAGGGAATTAAGGAATTTAAATTCGGGAAGTATTAAGAAAGATGAAGAATAGTATTAGAATTATTAAGAAGGTTTTCGGTAAAACCCTAACTAGAAACGAATGAGTTATTCCCTCGAACGATCAACGAATTGAGCACTAACCGGACAACAGAATCAAGCAGAGGGCCAAGGGGCAACCATGTGCTAGTAGATAAGAGATTTATTATGTCAAGGAATTAAGGATTTTATTTAATTATGATTTGAGAAATTAGAATGAAAATCCTCGAGTTAGAATGATAAGCGTTTTAGAAATCGCTAGAACTTTATAACGAGATTAAGCGATAAAGCGAACGTGAAACGAATTACGGATTAAATATATAATGAGATGAGAAACACCACATGATCATCTAGGGTTTACTAATATTAGATTGGTGGAAAAGAAATGAGAAAAGAAAAGAAAAAGGAAAGAATGAGGTGTGTGATTAAGAAGTAAACAACAAGGCTCTTTGTCATCTTATTTCCTACAAACCACAAGTGATTAACACATGTATTAGAGAGTGACATAGCTGCTATACAACACCAAAATATCTACAAACCAATTAGTTATATAAGTAACCAACATATCTAGGAATCAAACTAGTACTTAGCAAATCAAACCACTTGGTTAGCCTAAACACCACCAAAGATCAACACTTGTCATGGTGTTTCCTCATCCAACACTTCACAACTTTATTAAAGTAGCTTTATACAAAGATATTATGTGTAAGTGGATGAGAGTGGATGAGAATTAAGTCATAGAAAATCAAATAAACCAAACAACAAACTCTTTCCCCAAAGAAAGCATCCATTCGGCAACACCTTTAATTCCAAGATCAAAATCATACTTCCAACCATCACTTGATCTTGTAAATTTTATTGTGAGTCCTATATTTCATAAAAGTAATCCCCTAAAAATTTCAAAGCCAAACTCTCTTGTTTCCATTTTCAAATAATTCATCAAAGAGGAGGATGAATAGTGGTTTTAGAACTAATCTTGTTTTTTCTTGTTTTTCATGGTGGATTTAGCTAGCTTAGGATCATCCAAGGATAGATCAAGGCTTAGGAAGGTTATACTACTCTCTCAGGAAGGTATAAATCATTTCAAACCCTAAGCTTTACTTTGAGTTTATGCATGATTCATGGTGATTTTGGATTAAGTGATATTAGTAGTATTTTACCACCATGTTAGCATGATTTTGTGGTTAGATTAGCTTTATGATGATATTGATGAAGCATGATGTTCTTGAGCTTTTAAGAGATGATTATTAACTGTAGTAATTGATTGGATGCCCGGTGTGGCTTGGTTGTTGCGTAATGAATTTTAGAACGCTCGATTCGTAGCCGTCGTAATGCCCGATTTTCGTTTAACCTTGAAATTCGAACTTGACAGTAGGTATAACTCACTGCATAGCTTCGACTTATTCCATGATTAGCTAGATTATGTTATGAGCTTCGTTTTGATATAAAGATCGCATGAAACGGACTTACGGTTTAGGAGTTATGATTAAATTCGTAAAAGTGGTTCGAAATCGTAAACGAAAGTTCGTAATTGAAATTGACTCCCTTAAATGTCGTTTAATCAGTGGCGAATCTTATTAATTAAATATTAGAGGTAAAAAGGAAGGTGTGGGAGAAAACCACATGTCGAATGGATCGTTTTCCGATTTTATAAAAATGTTTGAATCGAGATTAAACGCGAACGAAACCCTTAAAGGTATGACTTGGTTATAACTTAGAAAACGGGCGATAACACTCGAGGTATAATCTTGATTCGTAAACGACCAACCTTAGAACTTATACGACTTAAGTATATACCAAGTATAAGCATGATGACATGTCTTGATAACGAACGAATGTCGGATCGTATCGGTGATAAAAAGGGTTACACTAAAAGAGACGTAACGAGATAACTCGAAAACATGTATCGATTTAAGTGGAGTTTATACTTAGCCTTTTAATAAGCGTTAAGTGGTTAATCTTAAATATTCTGATTGTTTATAGATTGTCGAGCTGACCCGGGACACATTACCCCTACCCGCGCTCGATTCTCAGGCAAGTTTCCAATACTTGGAACTGTTGTTGTGATAATATATATATGATGATTGTTGTATACATATGCCATAGCATGCATGTCTACTTTCAAGTTATATTGCAATACTTGTTCCCTGAATTGATATTGGCTTATAGACTAGATACGATATATCAGTATAAGCCGGATTTTTGGTTAAGACCCTTAGTGAAGGGCGTGTGATATTCATTCTTTAAATGTAGACCGGGAGTCGGTATTTTGAGATATAGATGTAGTCTTGGAAACCCGAAGGGATTCCAACGACAGATTAGTATTCCTTTTGAGGAATGTTATTATTAAACATTAATTATATTTCCATAGAGTATTATTTACTTGGAAATCTTTCGAGAAATGTTATTGGAGTATTATCTCAGTCGAGAAATATTAAATGAATATTATTTCGAATATTCATTTAGAGTTTGATTATTTCATGAATATTATTTCAAGGTTCATTTAGAATGTTGTTTATTAAGTGAATATTACTTTCGAATATTCATTTAAGGTTTTATTTATTCAATGAATATTACTTTAAGATATTTCTTTGAAATTCTAATTACTTAAGGAACATTATTTCAAATATTCCTTGAGAGTATTGATTACTAAATGAATATTAATTGGATATTCATTTAAAATAGTATTTATTAAATGAATATTATTTGGATATTCATTTAAGGTTTTATTTACTTAATGAATATTATTTTAAAATATTCAGTTGAAGTTCTAATTACTTATGGAATATTATTTTGAATATTTCTTTAAAGTTTTGATTACTAAATGAATATTAATTGGATATTCATTTAGAATACTATTTATTTAATGAATATTATTTTCAAATATTCATTTAAGGTTTGATTTACTTAATAATCATTATTTTAAATATTTATTTGAGTTTATCTATTTATCGAATATCATCTTGAATATTCATTGGAAGTTTTATTTATTTAATGAATATTATTTTGAATATTCATTTAAGAAGAGACTTATTTAATAAATAATTCTATATATTCATTCGAGGATTACTTACGAGCAATATTATGATTTATTCATATTCCTTAATTATTATTGATTTAGTAAACATTCTTGGAATGTTTAATAAAATTCTTTTGAATTCTTTTTATAATGATTTATATTATTCGAAGGTTATCCTTCACCTTCAGATATTATATAAAATATTTCGAAGTCTTTTATGACTATTTTATCAAGGGGAGGTTCCCAAAACTTTATTTTCGTTTAAATCTATCTTATAAGAAGATTTAAATACTCGCTCAACTTCCAAAAATTATATAAGGGGACCTCACTTGGCGATGTTATTTATTGGACTGCCCGGTCCTATACTTGTTAAAACTATCTTGTCACTCACATCTTGATTCTTTCAAGCATCGATATGAGTCTTTTGGTTACCTCCTCAACGCTCGAGGGGTATGATTGATGTAACAAGTTTATATCCATTAACAAGCATCAGCTTGGGAAATATTGGTGAATTTTCCTTTCCAATTAGATACGACTACTTTGTGGAGTCCTATCAACAAGTGTTACACTTGGGGAAAAAGGGGAACGAACTTTACGTTTCAGAGTCATGGATGATATTCGAACTAGGAGACGCGTAAGTGGCCGAGTGGCGCCGGTCCAGCAATAGCCCCACCGTTGGCTGAGGAGTTCCAGAGGGCGGTAGATAAGTAATTCCGTCGGAGCTACCTTCTACATGTAGAGAACGACTGATGAGATGCATGACATACGACTGATCATCGTAAACGTCAGGGCATCTGGCGCGGCAATGCTCCCGTATTAGTTCATCTTCTAAAAGTGAGAAATTTTTGCAACACTGTTGGTGTTGGCAAGGTGAAAAAGTGTTGAAACCGGAATTGCAATATTTTTCCTGCAAGTTCCTCTTTTATGATAATTGAGAATATCTTGCTTATCTTTTGCATAGCAGATATTTATTCAAAACAAATATATTTTTGAGTTACCTTGTAACTTCATCTCATACCTTATATTGGTACTACATCGTTAATGCATGGCATATGATTTCAAAGATATTTTGAACTGTCATATATTATTGCCGTTCAATTATATTTTTGGTGGGCTATTGCTCACCCTTGCTTTATTTATTTATATCACAACAACAGCTAGATCAGATGGCCGCGCAAGGCGTACCCAACATCAGCAGGTGTCAGCCGTCAGAGGATTAACTGATGAGGTCATAGCTACCATTGCTGAGGATGCAGCTTCTGGTAGGCTAGTGTTAGCATTTGATCCTCTAATGTATTTATATATATGGCATATATCAATGGATGGCAAAGAGCATGTAATTGTAAAATTGTAATTCTTTGGGTTGTAAGAACTCAAACTTTTGATTAATAATATTAATGGTTACTCTGATTTCATCTCTAGGACTATAACGGGTGTGTTTTATGTTGGTGTTTTGGGTCACAAGGTTGTAATTTAAATTATGTTGGTTTTATGGATGGATATTGAGACCGTAACAACCAGATCCCTGACCCTGGATCTGGGGGTGTTACAGAAATGGTATCAGAGAGAGCGTTATATATCCCAGAGATGATGCGACGTTAAAACAATAAATTGATTAAGATAATAAGAACTCTTGCCAAGTTCATAGTCAGACTACATAATGTAGTATTGACATATAAAACCCTTATGGGAACCCTAAAGTATCATGATAGTAACTTAGCTCGTTCTTGTATCGACTAGTAAGGCGACAGACCTTGGGGATTACGAGCAGTAATATAATGATGCTTGTTTTGATGTTGAAGATCGGATGGTGGATTCGATAGAGTACCCTACTGAGGACCCGGAAGAGGTTCCAGCGGAGAGGGAGAATCCTGTTAGAGACAGGGAAGTTTACCTTGAGGAGATGAGGGCTGCAGCCAGAGAGACTGTAGGAATCTAGATTTAGTGCTCAGAGATGTGAGCGTAAAGAACTGATGTATTATGAAGAGAATTAAAGAGGTATATCGGATCTATAGCTGGACTGCCGGATAAAGTGCCAGCAAGTTAGATGGATTTGAGGAATTACTCAAGATCTTATGTAAGGATAGATAAGAATCCTTGGAGACTTTCAGATTAATGAGAAAGGAATTAGAAGGATGCATGATTATCAAAGACATTGATATAGGACGGGGAGAAGAGTCCCTAGGAACAGTTAAGACATAGGTGGCAAGTGCCATATCTTCAGATAAATGAATTGGTGTGAATCTTATTAATGATAATTCGCCGTGAGAAGACAGATTTTATAGGTTTTAAATTATGAAACCAAATTGAGATTGTTAAGGTGATTTTATTCAGGGAAATGCCCATCTTATGAATGGATCAACTTAGAAAGAAAAGACATTGGGAAGTGATGGCCTGAACGGATAAAGTATATAAGGAAATAGTAAGCGAGACAATGATCTCAGAACCTACAAGAGGAGAAGACCAGTGAGTCTGTGATAAATTAGTAATAAGGCTATCATCAGGAACCAATTATAAGTTTAGTGCAATTCAGTGAAATGATGAACCAGAAACATTAGATGCATGTGATTCAGAAGAATATTAAATTCTTTCTTTTCCTTGAATGGATTATGGTAGTTACCTTAAGTTTATGCTGACACTGAATCATAAATGGATTAGGCAAGGCGATCAATGGTTGAGATGTAATGGAGAATGCTTTTAGATGCAACCTGAAAGAACAGGTGTAGGACATGTTCTCGAAATAAGAGTTTTGGCAAAATGAAGTCCAGCAATAGGACACATGATCGACTAATAGGACGAATATGTATCGGGAAGATGTGGCATGTTACTAGTGGGTGAATAGATTAACTGAAATTTCCCCAAATTCTGGAAAGGAATTCAACGAATTTTGGCAAACCTTGTCTTTCTGATTATCAAAAGACGTCACTGAAAAGAGTGAGAACTAGAGCGAACCTTGTGATTGGGTAAGGTAGCCACCGTAGGGATTGATGGACAGACCCTGATTACTACGAATGATTATAGAGACAAAATTATGAAGTTGAATGTAATTAAGAAACAAGCCGGACTGAGAAATTCTGGGATTGACTTAAATGAAAAGGTTGTTATGCCAGAAGTGTTAAGCTTTTGTGGTGCGTGAAACTGATAAGAGAAGTTGAAATGATAAAAATAAAAGGAAAGGTGACCGGAGGCGGTACCGAGAAGTCAAGTGAGACTTATATGGAGTAAAATTTTGAAACGATCAAAAGGTATCAAAGTAGAAGGCACTATGCCAGCAATTGCTAGAAAACTAATGCTATTAGCCGACCCCTAAATTCACATATTTTAGTGTGGCCAGTTGGGGCCAAGTCACTAAGGATTGTCAAGTGACTAATCCAGCAATGTAAGGACAAAGCGGGGTGCTTCTAACAAAGTGCCAACCGTAAGAACTTTTGATGAAGAATGAATTGAGATACATGATAATGGATTTTATAAATACCATGGATGTGTTAGGAATGAGGATGGTGACCAGTAAAGGTTATGAGGATTGTCAGAGATGGTGCAGTATGATGCATAAATGTTATCTGAAACTTGGTGTCCTCAAGAGGAGCATTAGGCATTAAGAGATTCACGTTGAACATGACCAATATCTTCCAGAACATCCTTGCTACCATTACCAAGTTCTGTAAGAAAGACAGATAGACATATGTTGTCTTTTGGGAAAGTCATATAGACTGACATTCGTTTGGAAGGAGAGGTAACATTAAGCTACCTATAGATTATCAAGATTGAAAAGAGACCCTTATTATGGATATATGATTGCCAAGTACAGGATGTAAGTATTCCTTGAAAATGGAATTGAGGATAGAATGTCCATAGATTAATACGAACCCTGGGGGATGCACAAAGGATAGCATTACCCCTAATATAGATATTGTGAAATCAGACGATATAAGTGGAATCGACCAAGGTATAAAATAACCTGTTAGGATTTATGGAAAGGAGTCTCTAAAAGTACATAGACAGAATTGTTATCGAATTGATTAATGATGTTTGATATACCCTGTAACCAGGAGATACAGGAGGAATGATGAGGATGGCCTAAGAAACCTTACAAGGGAAGAGGTAATATTCTGAACTTCAAAAGGGAAGTTTGGTAAGGAATGTATGACATAGTAACCATAAGGCCAGAGGAAGCATGTGTGAAACCATGTAAAAGTATGGATTGAACCAATAAGGTTGAGATTATCCTAAAAACAAGAAGGGAGTTAAGTAAGGAAATATCCTAGGTATGATTTGGAGTACCTGTAGTCAAGATCGCACTAGAAAGGTGGAAGCAATGACTTTTGGAAAAGACTGATAGATGCTTTCTCTCATTCAGCAGAATTTAAGGGAGAATGCTTCCACCCTGAGTTTGAATAGATCTAGAAAACATTGATCTCAAGAAATTATTATAATCAGGAAAGGCCAACGAGGTGGCCGACACTTTAAGTATAGGGGAGTAAGTATAAATGCTCAGACCAAAGAAATAGAATGATGATGTAAGGACCTTGATGGTCATAATGTGTTAAAGGAAGTTACATTCCGTCTAATGATTTTGCCAGGATCAACTATAAGAATAGTTTAAGTAAAGATTCGATTCCTGATGTTGCCAGTAGCACATTACTGACATTAGGAGGCTCTACGACAGACCAGACCAAATTCCCCAAGAGACTCGCCTTTCCTTTGGAATGAGTGGGGGAAAGTTAAGTAACAAGGAATTGGTAGTAGATGACCAAAAAACAGAGATGGTACAAATACTGATAAGCCAAATGGCACGATGATGAATGACAAGCAAGTTTATGTTGGTGTATTCCTGCGTAAACAAGATAGAGTACACGAAGTTAAAGATTCGTGATGCTAAAGGGTATCCCTGTATTAAGGATTATCAAGATTCGAAAGTGATTAAGTAAGACGCTGAGCTTCCAGTCTTCAATTAGAGATGTACGATTAAAAAAATCTCCTCAACCTATCATAGCTGCGAGGCTTGAAGCTTCTCTGCAATTTTATCTGCTTCATGTAATATCTACGTCAAGTTCAGGAAGCATTCCCTATGAATAGGGAATAGTGATTATTTTGTTTTCCTAGAGGATCTTGAATTGACAATTATGAAACCCGTATGTTTAGTTATTTAATCACTGCGTAAACGATAAGCGATGGTGAACCTTCTGAGAAATTAGGTGGTAACGACTGTGGAAATGTCGAATTGAATCTAAGTTAGAGGAATCATCCAGGTTTATTTCGGATGGTGTAATTTCTGGAACGACGGGATATTTGAAATGAAGAATTAGGTTATGATGGTTCATAAGATGATTATAGTAGAAATAAAGACAAGAGACTGATAAGAGACGGAAATAGAATTGGGAATCAATAAGAGAGTCAGATAGGCAGACTCATGAGAAGCTCCAGTAATGAAGCGAGAAGAGTATGGAATTGGCAAGGTAAGGGTATTGGCCAAAACGGAAAGATGGAATTAGAAGCATGAATGACATACAAATTGGTTTTTTTTTTTTGTTTGGAAAATCCGAGGAAATATGGAATAGTTTGATTGAGTGATAAAAGAGACTCATGGAATGAGAAAGTGAAATCTAGATGGTTGAACAAAGGAAAGTTTGACCACAAACGTGCCACGTATATTGAATAAAGGTAACACGCGTTCCCCTAATAAGGTGACGGTGGAGTACAATAACAGAAGTGAATTAGAACTAGATGATAAGGTAGATGTGATTGATAAAGAAAAGAATGGGAAATAATTATGGAATGTGAAGCAAGAAATGTTATGAATGGATTGATAAATGGGTTCTTCCTAACGAGCACTCGGATTGACAACCTGATAGTGTTAGAATTATAAGTATGAAAGAGCCAGTGTCGGGGCGTGAAATGTGAGTAATAATAATGTCAAGCGGGAAATCCAAGATTTAACCTGAGAGGTTGAAGGATTTTCCAAAAAGTAAGTGGTGCTAATATCAAGCAAGAGTATAGGTCCATAGAATGATGGACAGAATAGCAGGGACATGTGATATGTGAGATTACGAAAAAGTGGAATTTGATACGAATATGATTATTTCTCTTCTCTAATAAACCTCTATAGTTCAGAGGTAAATTCTAAGTATGATATTTTGACAATCATGAAAACTTTCATATATGATTCTTTGAAATTCGTTCTTTTCTTCTCCCTTATTTATCTTCTTCTAGATTGAGAAGAACAACCCTTTAAGGAGGGGAGGTAATACTACGTGACTCTCTGTCTGTGTGATAGGAGTCTAAGTGGAATGCCATTAATTGTTTAATTGCTTGTCAAGTACTAAAGGCTGGCCCCCTTTTGCACTAACTATGCAATATAACAAATGTTCATTGATCATAGTGATCTCTCAACAAATTCCTCTAATTCTATATATTGATCGAGATTGCGAAGATTAAAAGCGATCAAGAACGTAGTACGAGTAAGATTATCTCCAAATTCGTAGCACGTTAGTGATACCGAAGTCACTGCACGTACCAATAAGATTAATAGTGTAAGACCGGACAAGAGCGTATACCGGATAATGTGTTATGCGAAAGTATCAAAGAATTGGTAGAACGGATAAAGGGTGTATTGTAACACCAGTACGATGTGCTTTAGAAAGATTGGAATGTGTAAGGATCGACCAGAGAATTGGAAAGCGAAATAACCAACAAGTACCCAATTGTCTTCTACCTGATTCCGGGACGGAATCCTTTTAAGGAGGGGAGACTGTAAGAACCCTGATTTTTGGGTAGAATTAAAACTTTTATCATGTATTGATGTAAGAGTGATCAGTGGTTACAACTACAGTGTAATACTGGCTTTAAAGAATGAATAATGAAAGGATATATATTCCAAGGTTATATGGCCTGAAGGATGCTATTGGGTGATAACTCATATTAGAATAATCTATCTCCTAGAAGGTTAAGATAAGATTCCCTAGAGAGAAATAGATACCCTCATGTCATCCAAATCAATATCTATTATAAGTCCAGCGGTTCCGTAAAAAGGTTAAGGAACACTCGAGGGTGAACCAGGTTCATTTTTCTAATTATAGGAATTAAATAAAAATAAGTGATGAATAGTGATTTTGGTGGAATTTGGAATATTATTATAATAATGTTATACCCGGTATCCGGAACGGATTTCTGAGTTCGTATTAGTGATCCAGGAGGAAAATAAGTGTATGTAAAAGCTGTCGGATTCAGAAAAAGAGCACTTTTATTTTCTCCGAGATTTCCCTAGACACTGCAAGACTTAAGGATTTATAAAAGGGAATTAAGGAATTTAAATTCGGGAAGTATTAAGAAAGATGAAGAATAGTATTAGAATTATTAAGAAGGTTTTCGGTAAAACCCTAACTAGAAACGAATGAGTTATTCCCTCGAACGATCAACGAATTGAGCACTAACCGGACAACAGAATCAAGCAGAGGGCCAAGGGGCAACCATATGCTAGTAGATAAGAGATTTATTATGTCAAGGAATTAAGGATTTTATTTAATTATGATTTGAGAAATTAGAATGAAAATCCTCGAGTTAGAATGATAAGCGTTTTAGAAATCGCTAGAACTTTATAACGAGATTAAGCGATAAAGCGAACGTGAAACGAATTACGGATTAAATATATAATGAGATGAGAAACACCACATGATCATCTAGGGTTTACTAATATTAGATTGGTGGAAAAGAAATGAGAAAAGAAAAGAAAAAGGAAAGAATGAGGTGTGTGATTAAGAAGTAAACAACAAGGCTCTTTGTCATCTTATTTCCTACAAATCACAAGTGATTAACACATGTATTAGAGAGTGACATAGCTGCTATACAACACCAAAATATCTACAAACCAATTAGTTATATAAGTAACCAACATATCTAGGAATCAAACTAGTACTTAGCAAATCAAACCACTTGGTTAGCCTAAACACCACCAAAGATCAACACTTGTCATGGTGTTTCCTCATCCAACACTTCACAACTTTATTAAAGTAGCTTTATACAAAGATATTATGTGTAAGTGGATGAGAGTGGATGAGAATTAAGTCATAGAAAATCAAATAAACCAAACAACAAACTCTTTCCCCAAAGAAAGCATCCATTCGGCAACACCTTTAATTCCAAGATCAAAATCATACTTCCAACCATCACTTGATCTTGTAAATTTTATTGTGAGTCCTATATTTCATAAAAGTAATCCCCTAAAAATTTCAAAGCCAAACTCTCTTGTTTCCATTTTCAAATAATTCATCAAAGAGGAGGATGAATAGTGGTTTTAGAACTAATCTTGTTTTTTCTTGTTTTTCATGGTGGATTTAGCTAGCTTAGGATCATCCAAGGATAGATCAAGGCTTAGGAAGGTTATACTACTCTCTCAGGAAGGTATAAATCATTTCAAACCCTAAGCTTTACTTTGAGTTTATGCATGATTCATGGTGATTTTGGATTAAGTGATATTAGTAGTATTTTACCACCATGTTAGCATGATTTTGTGGTTAGATTAGCTTTATGATGATATTGATGAAGCATGATGTTCTTGAGCTTTTAAGAGATGATTATTAACTGTAGTAATTGATTGGATGCCCGGTGTGGTTTGGTTGTTGCGTAATGAATTTTAGAACGCTCGATTCGTAGCCGTCGTAATGCCCGATTTTCGTTTAACCTTGAAATTCGAACTTGACAGTAGGTATAACTCACTGCATAGCTTCGACTTATGCCATGATTAGCTAGATTATGTTATGAGCTTCGTTTTGATATAAAGATCGCATGAAACGGACTTACGGTTTAGGAGTTATGATTAAATTCGTAAAAGTGGTTCGAAATCGTAAACGAAAGTTCGTAATTGAAATTGACTCCCTTAAATGTCGTTTAATCAGTGGCGAATCTTATTAATTAAATATTAGAGGTAAAAAGGAAGGTGTGGGAGAAAACCACATGTCGAATGGATCGTTTTCCGATTTTATAAAAATGTTTGAATCGAGATTAAACGCGAACGAAACCCTTAAAGGTATGACTTGGTTATAACTTAGAAAACGGGCGATAACACTCGAGGTATAATCTTGATTCGTAAACGACCAACCTTAGAACTTATACGACTTAAGTATATACCAAGTATAAGCATGATGACATGTCTTGATAACGAACGAATGTCGGATCGTATCGGTGATAAAAAGGGTTACACTAAAAGAGACGTAACGAGATAACTCGAAAACATGTATCGATTTAAGTGGAGTTTATACTTAGCCTTTTAATAAGCGTTAAGTGGTTAATCTTAAATATTCTGATTGTTTATAGATTGTCGAGCTGACCCGGGACACATTACCCCTACCCGCGCTCGATTCTCAGGCAAGTTTCCAATACTTGGAACTGTTGTTGTGATAATATATATATGATGATTGTTGTATACATATGCCATAGCATGCATGTCTACTTTCAAGTTATATTGCAATACTTGTTCCCTGAATTGATATTGGCTTATAGACTAGATACGATATATCAGTATAAGCCGGATTTTTGGTTAAGACCCTTAGTGAAGGGCGTGTGATATTCATTCTTTAAATGTAGACCGGGAGTCGGTATTTTGAGATATAGATGTAGTCTTGGAAACCCGAAGGGATTCCAACGACAGATTAGTATTCCTTTTGAGGAATGTTATTATTAAACATTAATTATATTTCCATAGAGTATTATTTACTTGGAAATCTTTCGAGAAATGTTATTGGAGTATTATCTCAGTCGAGAAATATTAAATGAATATTATTTCGAATATTCATTTAGAGTTTGATTATTTCATGAATATTATTTCAAGGTTCATTTAGAATGTTGTTTATTAAGTGAATATTACTTTCGAATATTCATTTAAGGTTTTATTTATTCAATGAATATTACTTTAAGATATTTCTTTGAAATTCTAATTACTTAAGGAACATTATTTCAAATATTCCTTGAGAGTATTGATTACTAAATGAATATTAATTGGATATTCATTTAGAATAGTATTTATTAAATGAATATTATTTGGATATTCATTTAAGGTTTTATTTACTTAATGAATATTATTTTAAAATATTCAGTTGAAGTTCTAATTACTTATGGAATATTATTTTGAATATTTCTTTAAAGTTTTGATTACTAAATGAATATTAATTGGATATTCATTTAGAATACTATTTATTTAATGAATATTATTTTCAAATATTCATTTAAGGTTTGATTTACTTAATAATCATTATTTTAAATATTTATTTGAGTTTATCTATTTATCGAATATCATCTTGAATATTCATTGGAAGTTTTATTTATTTAATGAATATTATTTTGAATATTCATTTAAGAAGAGACTTATTTAATAAATAATTCTATATATTCATTCGAGGATTACTTACGAGCAATATTATGATTTATTCATATTCCTTAATTATTATTGATTTAGTAAACATTCTTGGAATGTTTAATAAAATTCTTTTGAATTCTTTTTATAATGATTTATATTATTCGAAGGTTATCCTTCACCTTCAGATATTATATAAAATATTTCGAAGTCTTTTATGACTATTTTATCAAGGGGAGGTTCCCAAAACTTTATTTTCGTTTAAATCTATCTTATAAGAAGATTTAAATACTCGCTCAACTTCCAAAAATTATATAAGGGGACCTCACTTGGCGATGTTATTTATTGGACTGCCCGGTCCTATACTTGTTAAAACTATCTTGTCACTCACATCTTGATTCTTTCAAGCATCGATATGAGTCTTTTGGTTACCTCCTCAACGCTCGAGGGGTATGATTGATGTAACAAGTTTATATCCATTAACAAGCATCAGCTTGGGAAATATTGGTGAATTTTCCTTTCCAATTAGATACGACTACTTTGTGGAGTCCTATCAACAAGTGTTACACTTGGGGAAAAAGGGGAACGAACTTTACGTTTCAGAGTCATGGATGATATTCGAACTAGGAGACGCGTAAGTGGCCGAGTGGCGCCGGTCCAGCAATAGCCCCACCGTTGGCTGAGGAGTTCCAGAGGGCGGTAGATAAGTAATTCCGTCGGAGCTACCTTCTACATGTAGAGAACGACTGATGAGATGCATGACATACGACTGATCATCGTAAACGTCAGGGCATCTGGCGCGGCAATGCTCCCGTATTAGTTCATCTTCTAAAAGTGAGAAATTTTTGCAACACTGTTGGTGTTGGCAAGGTGAAAAAGTGTTGAAACCGGAATTGCAATATTTTTCCTGCAAGTTCCTCTTTTATGATAATTGAGAATATCTTGCTTATCTTTTGCATAGCAGATATTTATTCAAAACAAATATATTTTTGAGTTACCTTGTAACTTCATCTCATACCTTATATTGGTACTACATCGTTAATGCATGGCATATGATTTCAAAGATATTTTGAACTGTCATATATTATTGCCGTTCAATTATATTTTTGGTGGGCTATTGCTCACCCTTGCTTTATTTATTTATATCACAACAACAGCTAGATCAGATGGCCGCGCAAGGCGTACCCAACATCAGCAGGTGTCAGCCGTCAGAGGATTAACTGATGAGGTCATAGCTACCATTGCTGAGGATGCAGCTTCTGGTAGGCTAGTGTTAGCATTTGATCCTCTAATGTATTTATATATATGGCATATATCAATGGATGGCAAAGAGCATGTAATTGTAAAATTGTAATTCTTTGGGTTGTAAGAACTCAAACTTTTGATTAATAATATTAATGGTTACTCTGATTTCATCTCTGGGACTATAACGGGTGTGTTTTATGTTGTTGTTTTGGGTCACAAGGTTGTAATTTAAATTATGTTGGTTTTATGGATGGATATTGAGACCGTAACAACCAGATCCCTGACCCTGGATCTGGGGGTGTTACAGTAATCCAGTGCAACATTCAATGACAAAGCACATCAGCATAAGGTATCACTTCATCAGAGAGCATGTAGAGGAAGGCAACATTGAGCTTCACTTTGTGTCTACAGAACAACAACTTGCAGATATCTTCACCAAGCCATTGAGTGAAGCTACATTTACAAGACTGGTCAATGAACTAGGAATGGTCTCTAGTTTTGACTAGAGATGTTGGTTAGACTCAAAAACTTATTGCTCATGTTATGCAAATTGTTAAGTGCTATGTGAACCTTAGTATTAAACTCTGTTCTGCATGCTAATGTTTAAAACTGGCTAAACTCTGTCAGCATGTCTGTCTGTTAAACACTGTTAACATGTTAGATACACTCAGTAAATTCAGAATTGATTATTGTCTGAATGAAAACACCAATGAAGAAAATGTATGAAGCATGATTCTCAGTAAATAAATCATGATTCTTTCTGAGTCACTGTAATCTAATCAGACTTTGTGCAGTAAATCAACACAGCATGATACTGTTTCATATTTATAGCATCTCTTAGTTTATTCAGTCCTAAACTCTGAGTCTATGAATATTGTGTGCATTGCCTCTCATAAATAATTTTGGTTATTGATGAACTCTAAACTCTGATAAGTGACATTCTGTTTCCAAAGGTATGGTTCCTGATGATTCCTTGTTTGTACTTGTGAAAACCATAAAACTTGAGATGTGTCATTGATTAGTTTGGTGAGTTCAGATTCATGTCTACACCCTGTGAGAGTTTGAGCCAAATCAGTGATTGATACATTTTCTATCAATCAGTATTTATTGTTGTGTGATATTCATCAGGAAGTATGTTTCTCTAGAACTTGTATTAAACCATTTTGAGATTACATGATATGTGTGTGCATGAAAATGATAAAGGCAATAGGATTCACCATTTCTTCAAAACTTTTGAACAGTGTTTGAACACTGTATAAACACTGTTCATAATTTCCATCCTTAGTAAACCTCTTTAAGCCTTATTAACTGCTCATTTACTTATACTCTGAAGTGTAAAGAGCAGTTATATTTTTTTTCTCAAGCAGATGAGTGTCTCTCAAAGAAAAGAAAAGTTTATTCAGTATATATGCTAAATAAATAAAATAAAAAAAAAAAAAAAAAAAAAAAAGAAGCATATATACTGATCTTGTACAAATATGTACTAACAGTGTGACTGAAAACTTTGGTCTATTAAAATGTTCAGCTTGATATTCACTCATGAATGAAACATCTTTTTCATCTGTTTGATCTTATATCACTACAACCTTGAATAAAGTCCTTTTGATTTGTGCATACATGTACTCAAAGTAGTGTAGATTTGGTGGACATTCAAGCATATGGTAGATTCTGCTATTTCTGATTGAATGTGAGTGTAAACACTTCACCTAAACACTTTTGTGTTTGAGAGTTTGTGAGATTATCCAGATCATGACTGTTATTCACTGAATGATGCTCTGATTTCTATCTCGTGATCTTTTTGTCTTCAAAGACTGTGTGCTTACTTGGATAATCATGGACATCAAAGGGAATAGAAGTTTTCAGATTTCTGTATTACAGTAACTACAGAGTTTAGCATTCATCAAACAATCAGTGTTTAATATGAGAGTTTGTGCATTCAGTGTTTATTGATTTTTGTTATGGATTTTATGAAATATTAGATGCTCTAAAAATTGATTTCAGTAAACTCTGCTTCACACACACTGATATTCACAACTGTGCAATGTTTAAAAGGGTTTTAGTGATAAAGTTGGAAAATTGATAAACACTGTTGAGTTGTGTTAAGTACTCTAAGGTAACATTTTCATTGAGATGATTTGACTATTTTGGAGTAATTGAGGTAGTTGACAACTGTTAATTAGTGTAAGTGTCGTGATTATAGGAATGACAGCGGTAATTATTAAGTGATCCATTGGTTGTTTGACACGTGTCCCATGATAGTGTCCTACTCACACACTAATCGTTTTTAGTCTCTCACTCCATATCGATTCACATTCACCAACTCACAGTTACTTGCATACTCATTCACTTTCAAAATTCTCATATACTCTCCTTTACATTTTGGTAAACACTTACCGTACATCTTCTCTCTAAATCTCTTCGTATCATATCTTACTAATGGCAACTAAAGCATTTGATGCAGCAGGGTTAGTTTTTCTTCCTAGCAACTATGCGGCACCACTGGAGAATGCAAATGCTCCAGAGGCGTTTCATTTGTTCCAAAATTTCTTGAAAGATTCTGAAATAGGGAAGGCTTTAACTGCACCACCAACATTATCTGCTTCACAAATTGCTGCCTTCTGGACAAACTCTGTATATGATGATGGAGAAGAGTCTGGCACTCCAACAATTACTTTCACTCATGATGAATCAGAGTATATCATTACTCCAACTACGGTTAGGGATGCTCTGGATTTTGAGACACACACTTCTTACAGTGTTATTGGTCATGATCGCTTGAGGACAATGTTGGAGCAAATAGGATGTGCAGGAAACTTGAATAAGATAGGGTCTTTGAGACGGCCACTTTTGAGAAAGGAATGGAGTTTCTTTTTCGATTGCATCACAAGAGCTTTTGGAAAGAAGACAACAAACTGGGATGCACTTCCTCTTGATACTCTCCAAATTGGTCATGCTCTACTATATGGAGGTAATTTTGATTTTGGTAGACTAGTGTTAATGAACTTGGGAGAGCGTTTGTCTGAGCCTACTTCTGTTTATTTTGCTCGTTTTTGTCAACTGCTATTTACTGCCTGTGTGCCTAACATTCAAATTGATGAAGCTGATGTGATTCAGCCTTTTCAAGTTGCTAAAAGAATGTTTTCTGATTTGACAAACAAAGATGTTACTAAACAGCAAATACCTGATATGTTTCTGCCACTAGCCTTACAGAACTATGTAAACCAACCTCAAAATTCTCAATCACCACAACAAATGCCTGAACCATTAGACACCATAAACTCTGAACCAACACCTACAACACCCACAACCACTGTACCTACTACATCTCATCAACCACAACCAGAAACCTTAAACTCTTCACCAATAAAATCTCCAACCATAAACTCTCCACCATTAAACACTGAAACCTTAAACACTGAAACATTAAACTCTGAGCCAGCACCTACTGAAAAACCCAAAACCAAGCCAAAAAGAAAGAAACACACTGCCCAAAACACTAAACACTCAAAGGCTAAACATACACTACCTGGAGCTGTTTATACAAGAAGGAAGAAACAAAAGGCAAACAGACCTTCACTTTCACCACCAAGAGAGAGCTCAAGTGAAGATGAAGAGGAGATTGTAGTGCCTCCAATCAAGAAGAGGAGATTAATTCTTTCTGATTCAGATGAAGAGAATGTCATTGAAGCTCCAGAGGTGGTTTCACAGCAAACACCTACTGTTGAGGATGAAGAAAATGTTGAAATACCTACAGAGGATAAAATGCCTGTAGAAGAGGATCAAAGAGATGGTTTTTCACCAGTGAATGATGTTCTTGAGTCAATTCTTGATCCTATCTCACCTATTGCTAACATTGAAGCTCCTGGTGTAGCTGATGAGCCTGCAGTAAATGTTCCTGAAGCTGCAGCATCACACACAGAGCTGATATCTACTGCTTCTCCAATTCCAGACAAAGGTGATGAAGTTGATCAGGCAACAAAGGAAAATTATGAATCTATGCCTGTTGAAGCTACAAAGGGAAACTCTGTTGCAGAGCCTGTGCAACATGAGGTGACTATTGAAAAGGTTGCAGAAGTTGTTGAAGAAACTGTGACTGACACTGCTCAGCACAGTGGTTCTTTAAAAGGTGATCAAGCTAAAGATGCAAGTGCTGAAGATGAATCTGACAGTAGTGCAAACTCTGATTCTTTTGTGAGTGCACCAGCACAGACAGATAATAAACATACACCTTTTGATCAGCCTTGTCCATCTCATGCAGTTGAAGTAGAGCATCTTGCTAAATCTGCTGAAAATTGGTATAAACAAGACTGTATTTTTCCAAAAGGGAGAGCAGCTGAGTTTGTTAAGCAAACTGCAAAGCAAATTTCAAATCCAGAAATCTTATCCTGTTTAAAGGCAACTGTGGTACAAGTCAAGACTCTGGAAGGCAATTTTGCTGAAACAAAACAAGAGATTGCTTCTTTAAAGACTGAGATACAGTCAAGAGAATTGAAGATGGAAAGAGAGTCCAAAATAAAAGCTGTCCAGCTATCTAAAGTTCAAGACACTCTCTTTGCCAGGCTAGGAAAAGTTGAAGAAAATCAAACTGCTTTGTTTTCTAAGGTGGATTCTATTGCTAACTCTTTGGAGCTCATTACATCAATACTCATTCCTGATGATGTCAAAAAGGGGGAGAGAGTTGCTAAGTCTAAATGCAAAGTTTCTCAAACTCTGACTCAAAAGGATGATGCTGGAGATGGAGGGGCAAGTGATAAGAATAAAGTCTTAAACTCTGAAACACTAACTCTGAGATCTGGCAAATCTCTTAAGTCACAGTCTGTTGGAATAAACACTGAAACTCAAGGTACTTCAAAAACCAAGAGTTTGGAATTAATTTCAGATCCAAAGACTGATGAGGAGTTAGCTGTTAAGCTTTTCATGGAAGAGAAAAGCATTTGAAAGCTCTAAAGTCTGAAAAAGCAAAGAAGAATGTGAAAGTTGCTAAAGCTGCAAAGCCTGTTCTTAAAGGCATTCAAATCAAAGAACCAGTTGGTACAAATCAAAGAATGCAAGTATTCAGAAAACCAACAGATGCAGAAGCTAAGCAAAAGCTGAAAAGTATTGTTACAACCTCTGTTGATACACATGTTGTACAGAAAAATGAAGACACAATCTCTGTTGCTGCACAAGTTGTGACTACACCATTATTGTCTTCTCAGTTGAAATCAACATTTAAGAAAGGTGCTCTTCATGATTCAAGACTAGAAGCTACAATTCCAATGGATTTTACTGATGGTAGAGCTTTATCTGGTAAAGTTGGATACAACAAAGGAGGCATAAGCTCACACAGAGATAAAAGGCAATATGTTGGTCCCAGAGATCCTTCTTCACTGTCTGTTCCAGGTCGTGGTGTCACTCAAGAGAGTTTAGACAAACTGGAGTCAGTACAGCTTGTATATCAGAAGAGTCTAGAGAAGGATTTCTTGCTATATTTCATGGCTGATGGAACAGTATTTAAAGTTTCTGAAAAGGATATTGAATTAAAATACGGGGAAGAACTTGAATATGTCCTGCATATTTTCAGAGTGAGAAATCAAAGAGCTCAGTCAGTTGCAAATGTGCTCAGACAAAGAATGATTCAGAACCTTGCAAGAAGACAAATGAAAATCAACAGTAAGTATGTTCCTAAATACAGAGATTGGGATGGCAATCTGATAGAAATGGAGAAGGGGACTACAAAACTGAAGACTGATCTTGGAATCACTGTTCTGGATTTTAATGTGAAATCTGAGGAAGTGAAATACATAAGGCTGGGAAATGAAATGAGAAGAAACAAAATCTACGATCTTAGAGCTGCTATCTATCAAACTGATGAGAATGATCCTCAGTTGAGAGAAATCAAGGAAGCTATGCAGATAGAGCTTGAAAATGCTGAAAGAAGGTTGCTTATAGACTATCTCAGAACAATGCCTGATCTGCAAGAGATTAGAAATTAAAGTCTGTAAGAATTTTCTTATTTTCTATAGAATTTGTTAAGTAATAGCTTAAACTCTGTTTGTATGTTAAACACTGTAAAACTTTGTATTTGTTTTGACATCATCATTTACTGTAAAACTTGTACATTTTTGTTAATGGACAAGTTGGGGGAGATTGTTAGAAATGATTGATGAGAACAGTGTTTGGAAGCTATAGTGACAAAACAGAGTTTAGCTGGAAGCAGTCAGAGTTTAGTTAAACACTGACTGGAAGCGCAACAGAGGTTGTTAAACTCTGTAGCGGCATTGTCTGAAGAGTCAACAGTGTTTGAAGATTGATTCAGAATAAATATGGAAGCAATATCTTTGAAGATTGGAAAGCTGTCAAAGAGATTGAGTTGACTTGGAAGACTGGAGCAATCGTGATTGATATCAATTGTATAGCTTGATTATAGGAGAATCAGTTACTGATTGTATGAAGCTGTATGTTCTATAAATACAGTTAGGTTAACCCTAGAAGGGTATCGAACATTGAGAAATTCATTGATTGTAACCTAAGCAGCTCTCTGTGATATTTACATCACTGAGAGAGGAATTGTTAATTCCAAACAGTTTTTAAAGTGTTAAACAGTGTGTTCTTGTTAAGTTACTCATACAGTATTTGATTGCTTATTGTGTATTCGACTTAACACTTCAAATCTCAACACAACATTAATTGAGCCTTGATGGCCAACAAGGTTGTCCGCCTCCAATCAAGCTTGTCGTGTGGATTCAAAGCATGAAACTAAGAGACGTCGATCAAGTTGAAACATAAGCAAAGTTCTATGAGTATCAGAGAAAGGTTGGAAACCTAGAATCAAGATAAAGGATTGAAAACCAACCTAGACATACCATTCCTGAGGCACTTAGGAGAAAGTGGACTTCCTGAACGATCGACCGAGAAGTAAGACCTCCCACATATGAAACAAGGGGGGCAAGAACTAAAGAACCTCATCTCAAGGTCAACATCTTAGAATGAGAATCATGGGTTGGTGATAACCTTAAAACCAAGGATTCAGCAAACAAGTTAAGGCCCGGAAGGTCACGAGGACTAAGAAACAAGTCATTTGAATTCAAGGTTCATGACACCTTTCAAGGCATGGCAAACACCTCCTATTGACCTGAAACCTCGCGATTGGTGGTCCAGAACACCCCGAACTTAATAAATGTGTTGGTAGTTGATTAAGAATACTTATTAGAAAAGCTAATAAGAAAGGTTGATACCTCGATTTGGAAATTGAAAAATCAACTTGGGATCTTGGGTCTTTGATCCAGAACACCGACGTTGAACCTGAGAATATCAACCTCGAATCCTAGGATGAGAAACACGAAAGATTAGCCATGAAGGCCAAGATTAGCCATGAAGACCAAGATTAGCCATGAAGGCCAAGATTAGCCATGAAAGCCAAGATTAGCCATGAAGGCCAAGATTAGCCATGAAGGCCAAGATTAGCCATGAAGGCCAAGATTAGCCATGAAGGCCAAGATTAGCCATGAAGGCCAAACTTGAGGAGGTCGTCATGAATCTCCAATCAAGATCCAAAGATTAAAACTTCAAGTCAAAACTCGAAGACCAATCTGAAATATTGGATCTTCGATCTAAAACTATCTATTACAGACGGAAGGAACCGTTATAGTTCATATATGCCAGAAGAGAAATAGCAGATATAATCGCTGGAGCTGCAAAACAAGTGACTTCTGACAAGCTAAATACGCTTAAGGAGTTAATTAAGGAGATCAACCATAATCACAAGATTAGCAGTGCTAATCATAAGTCAAGGAGTAATATCGTCAGAAGTTACGAAGGACCAAACTGACGACTTAAGATCAAGATCAAGGTTCTTGATCCTTAGGATCACGGATGGTTTTGAATCCTAGATCCCTGATGACTTAAGATCAAGATCAAGATTCTTGATCCTTAAGATAATAAAGTCACGAATGACCAAGATAGTAACTTGAGATCAAGATCAAGATTCTTGATCCTCAAGACCACGAAGGGTTTTCACGTCCGGATCGCCTAGCTAGCCGAGAGGCAATCGACCACGGCGCACGAGGGGCCGCAGCCGACCACCTCCAAGCCGACCAGGTCCCGGCCGACCAGCTCCGGAGGAGGGGGTCCAGCCGACCAGGTCTCGGTCGACCAGCTCCGGAGGAGGGGGTCCAGCCGATCAGGTCCCGGCTGACCAGCTCCGGATGAGGGGGTCCAGCCGACCAGGTCCCGGCCGACCAGCTCTGGAGGAGGAGGACCAGCCGACCAGGTCCCGGCCGACCAGCTCCGGTGGAGGGGGTCCAGCCGACCAGGTGCTAGCCCTGGATCCAGTCGATCTAGGGTTAGTTCGTGGTCCTGGATCCCGACTTTTTCAGTGAACTTCGGGTAGTTTTCAGACCTAGATCTCGACTTTTTCAACGAATCTCGGATGATTGTCAATGCTAAAAAGAGGTCGAGATTAGCACCGTGTAGTGCTGTTTAAGCACCGATTAGTGCATGTTAGCACAGTTTAGTGCCGACTAGCACCGTGTAGTGCTGTTTAAGCACCGATTAGTGCCTGTTAGCACAGTTTAGTGCCGATTAGCACCGTGTAGTGCTGTTTAAGCACCGATTAGCACTGATTAGTGCCGTTAGTACCATTTTATGCCATTTAACATCGTTTAACACTGGTTAAACATTGTTTAAGGCTGATTAGCGTTGTGTAGTGCCGTTTAACACTGATTAGTGTCGTTCAACATCGTCGTAAATGCGTCGGTCGCTCCACGCTTTACGTTAAGATGATATTGTTGAAAATAATCGCGTAAGAGCAATAGACCCTGACCCAAGTCTCGAATAGGGCCGTTATAACTTCAAGGAAAACCTGATCAGTTTTCCTAGAAGTTGGGGGGCAAATGATATGGGCTAAAAGTAAGCCCTAAAGACACATTTAATGTGGCATTAATTAGACCTAGAATGGTCCAAACATGGGGCCCACCAGATGGGCCCAAACCCCAATTATAATATTAATTTCGTAATTAATATTAGGGGTAATAAACAGCTCAGCAAATAAGAGTCAAACAAGGATATAACTCTTGCCTGGCTTAGCCTCCAAGATACATATCTCTACATGGAAACTGATTCCTAAAAGGAAGGGATCTAGAACCTTCCTTGAGGCGGTGGCTTGCTCACCAAGTCTCCTACTCCTACCATAATTCTTAGGCTTCTCAGCCTATATAAGGACCTGACCCCTCATTCTCAGAACTACGTTGGGCAGAGCTCCATACGTCACCCACCACGTTTTGGCTTAATCCTCGAATAAGGACATACAAGCCACTACGTCCTAGGTGAGCCCTCGCCGCCATAACCTCGAGGGCACCATCACCTAGAACTACGTCTTGGCTTGATTCTCAATAACGAGATACGTAGGCACTCTGTGAGGACCGATTAGTCCCGAACACCAAAACAGCCATTAAAGCTCGAAGCTCACCAACCCTAGCATTAAATACAATTCGTAACCTAGTTTTTATTCCACAACAACACAGATAGCGAAGATGAAGAATATGGAAACTTTGCGCTGGTGGCAAATGTTGATACATCAACTCGTTATACCACACCGGTAATTCTTACTGACGCTGAGTTAATTCATAGCTTACGTAATTGCTTGACTAATGCACAAAATGGATACGAAAGAATAAGTCTATTAAACACTAAACTTGAAAATGAAGTGTTAGAATTAAAAAAGGTGCATGTTAATCAAGATCAGCATATAGAAGAAATAGCACGACTTAACTTCAAAGAAAAGTCGCTTGGAGAATACATGGTAAAACAAGTTGCTAAGATTGCTGAACAAGAAACCAGGATTACAAAACTTGAAACACAGATTAGAGCCTGTTTTAATTCTGTTAAAGTTTCTAAAGAGTTTTTCAACAAACAAGCTGTAGAACGAACTGTAAGAATAGGGTTTGGTTACAAAGAAGCTGTTGGTTCTTTGGGCAATCATTCTACTAATCTCATTCCTGCTAAAGAAAGAGGTATACCATATGTACTCTAAGATGTTGAAAAACCTATGTTTAAAACCTCTGTTGCTGAACCACCAAATATGTATTCTATTGTGATTCAAGAATAAATGAGAAATGAGGACAGTGCTAATGGCATAGTCATTGATAATGAAAAATCTGTTAAGGCACCTACAACCAAAAATGTTAAATCTAATAAGGTTGTTTCTATGAAACCAGTTAAGTTTGTTGAGTCAACCAGTTCGTCTAAAACAGGGTCATGTAGTAATAAGTTGAAGCAGAACAATAACATGTCTGACATGCATATCATGCCTATTATTGATTATTCTCATAAAGCATGTGGTGTTGTCAATTGTATGTCTTGTGCTTTTAATGTGATGTCTGCTTACTTTAATGGTAATCATGCATGTGCTAATAAGACTACTCATCGACAACACATGAACAGAAATAAAAATGTTAGATCAAAGACTGTTAGTCCTCCTCATGTTAGGAGAGAGACATTTGTACCTAAGCCTAAACAAAGTTCTACCAAGGTTGTTTACAAGGTCAAATGTCCAGTCAATGAAACAAGTGTTATTGCTGTTAAAGAAACTTGGATACCCAGAATAAAACAAAAGATTGTAAAATCTGTTTATAGGGTAAAATGTTTGTTGAATAAGGGTGAAATTGGTGTTAAGGTAAAAAATGTTGTTTTGCCTGACAAATGCAAATTCTTTAAGTATTCTGGACCCAATCAAATTTGGGTTCCGAAGAAGGTTTAATCCGTTTGTCATTGCAGGGTGTTGAACAGGTTGAACGAGTAACCTGGATCTTGGACAGTGGATGTTCAAGGCATATGACTGGTGACAGAACCCTGCTGACAAATGTGGTAGAGAAGGCCGACCCAGTAGTTACCTTTGGAGATAACAACAAAGGTAGAACTGATGGATATGGTAGACTTGAAGCTGGAAATGTTATCATTGATGAAGTCTCTTTTGTGAAAGGACTTGAGCACAATTTGCTCAGTGTCAGTCAATTCTGTGACAAAGGATATGAAGTTTATTTCAACAAGAAGAATTGTCTAATTTCACAAAAGAGACATGAAAAGCCACAACTGACAGGAGTTAGAAAAGGCAATCTGTACGTAGCCAATATGAACTCAGGAAGCACTGAAGAAATTACTTGCTTCTACACTAAAGCATCTAATGACGAGAGTTGGCTATGGCACAAGAAACTTTCTCATCTAAATTTCAAGACAATGAATTCTCTAGTTAAAAGAAAGTAGGTGAGAGGTTTGCCTTCAATGGAATTCACTCAAGAAGGACTTTGTGATGCATGTCAAAAAGGCAAGCTAAAAAGGGCAACTCACAGGAGCACTGACACGTCTTCAATAACTGAACCATTACAATTCCTTCATATGGATTTGTTTGGTCCAGTTAATGTGGTGTCCATGTCAAGGAAGAGATATGCTCTAGTGATCGTTGATGATTTTTCAAAATACACATGGGTCCTATTTCTGAATTCTAAAGATGAAACTCCACAGCTAGTGATTGATCACATCAAGTTGATTGAGCTGGATTCTAAGTATCCAGTGAGAGCTATAAGATCAGATAATGGAACTGAATTCAAAAATGCGGTTCTGAATGATTTCTGCACTGAGAAGGGTATAACCAGAAAGTACTCAGCTCCAAGAACTCCTCAGCAAAATGGGGTAATGGAAAGAAAGAATAGAACCTTGATTGAAGCTGCACGTACTATGTTAAGTGAATCAAGGCTTCCATTGTACTTTTGGGCTGAAGCTGTCAACACTGCATGCCATACCCAGAATCGAACTCTTATCAACAAAGAATTGATAAAGACGCCTTATGAAGCTATGATTGAAAAGAAACCAACACTCAAATACTTTCATGTATTTGGAGCAAAATGCTTTGTACTTAAAAAGGAGATGATCAAGGTGGAAAATTCGAGGCCAAAGCACATGAAGCAATTTTTATTGGTTATACAAGAAGTGCTTACAGGGTGTATATGATTGATCAACAGAAAATGAGTGAAAGTGTCAATGTAACATTTGATGACACTAAACTCCCTAGTATCCAAACTGAGGATTCATCTGAAAAGCTATCTTTTAATGACATGACAGATCCAGATTCAGATGATGACAATCCACCTGATGTTTTTGCTGATACTAATGACAACAATGATAATAATGATGATGATCAGGATAATGGTGGTGAAAACAATGATAATACTGGAGATACACCTGACACTCTTGAACAATCATCTAGTCAACCTAGCAACAACTCAGGGGGAGATAATGAAGGATCAACTAGTTATACTCAACATCACAATGAAGAACAAGGTGAATCATCAAGATTAAATCTTCCAAGAGAAACAATTTGGAATAGAGCTCATCCTTTTGAGCTGATTATTGGTGATCAAGATGTTGGAGTCAAAACTAGAAGTGCTACTCAAAATCAATGTAACTATTCAGGGTTTCTATCTGAAATGGAACCTAAGAAAACTGAGGAAGCTCTTTCTGATCCTGATTGGGTGATTGCTATGCAAGATGAACTCAATCAATTCAAACAACAAGAAGTATGGAAGCTGGTACCCAGACCCAAAGACAGGAAAGTGGTTGACACAAGGTGGGTATTCAGAAATAAGCTAGATGAAGATGGGACAGTGACAAGAAATAAAGCAAGACTGGTAGCAAAGGGTTATTCACAAGCTGAAGGCATTGATTATGATGAAACCTACGCTCCAGTGGCAAGACTTGAGGCTATCAGAATATTCTTGGCATTCGCAGCATTCTCAAACTTTAATGTTTATCAAATGGATGTCAATAGTGCTTTTCTGAATGGTAAGCTGGATGAAGAGGTATATGTAGAGTAGCCCCTATCTTTGAAGATCCAGAATTCATGGATTAGGTCTAATTTCTCTTTAAGGCAATTTATGGTCTCAAGCAAGCACCAAGGAAATGGTATGACACTCTCTCTGAATTTTTACTTGAAAATGGTTTTGTTAGAGGTGTCATAGACAAAACTCTCTTCACAAAGAAACATAAAAATGATACAATATTAGTCCAAATCTATGTGGATGATATAATATTCGGGTCTACTAATGATCTTCTTTGCAAGAAATTTGCTAAGTTAATGCAGGGTAAATTTGAAATGAGCATGATGGGTGAACTGAAGTTCTTTCTTGGATTGCAAGTAAGTCAAAGGATAAATGGAATATTTATCTGTCAATCCAAGTATGTCAGAGAGCTCCTTAAGAAATATCAAATGGAGGACTCATCTTCAGCAAGAACACCATCATCTACAGCTGTTAAATTTGGAGCATGCGAAAATTCTACTAAGGTAGATATCACAAGCTACAGAGGTATGATAGGCTCATTACTTTACCTTACTGCAAGTAGACCAGATATTATGTATGTTACGTGCTTGTGTGCAAGGTTCCAATCGGATCCTAGAGATGTTCATTTCATTGCTGTTAAAAGAATCTTGAGATATCTTAAGGGTACGCCTAACTTAGGCATCTGGTACCCTAAAGATTTTGGTTTTAATCTTATTGGATATACATATTCAGATTATGCAGGAAGTGTTGTAGACAGAAAAAGCACATCTGGGAGTTGTCAATTCCTAGGTGGCATGTTGGTTTCCTGGTACAGTAAGAAACAGCAAACAGTTTCCAACTCTACAGCCGAAGCTGAATACATAGCTGCTGGGAGCTGTTGCGCTCAGATCTTGTGGATCAGAAATCAGCTAAGAGATTATGGCTTTGTACTTGACAGGATTCCTATCCTGTGTGACAATACCAGTGCCATAGCAATCTCCAATAATCCTGTGCAGCACACGAGAACAAAGCACATTGACATCAGCTATCATTTTATTCGAGAGCATGTCATGAATGGTACCGTGGAGTTACATTTTGTACCCACGGAAGAACAAACAGCAGATATTTTTACTAAGTCTCTTGACGAATCCACATTCAACAGAATTGTTGGTGAATTGGGTATGTTAAATAGTCCTAGTAATTAAACTAGTTAATATCTGAGGTTTGCTCTTTAATAATTTATAAGTGATTACTTTGTTAATATTTGTTATTAAAATCACTTGTATAATTATTTTATCAACTTATATTCTTGCTTGTTAATTCTCAAATCATTGTCATTATCTTCTTAATATATTCCTACTTACTTCTTTTAATTTTAGAATATTTTTATTTTCTCTAAAAATATTTTTCTCAAATTTTACAAGTTGAAATTAGTGAGAAATCTATTTTTGTTAAAAATTACTTTTGAATATTTTTGTTGATTTAATAAGTCATATTTTCTCTTTAAATGATTTTCTATAAGAAAATTATTTTATTAAGAAAATATATAGATTTATTAATTTACTACAAATATTTATGTAAATAGTTAATAGTTTATTAATTGGTTTGTAGTGTTTGTCCTTTTGTTATTAATGTTTGATTTCGTAAAAAGGATAACATATGGTATTTTTAGTATTTTCTTAGTTTCTATTTAGCTATTTTTAAGTAGTTATGTTGTTGTAAATATTTTTGTAAATTATTTTCTTTTATTTCTAATATTCTGTAAATATTATTAATACAGTTATTTTTTAATAGTAAAAAAATTCGTATTTTTCTTTTCTTTTTAGTTTTTATTTTATATAATTATTATGTATATTATTTCTTATTTTTGTATATTATTTTTCATGTGTATATAAATAGTTTGTATAGTTTTTTTTCAGTTTAGTCACTCTACTTTCAAAACTTACAAATAGGTCCATATAATTGGTTCTTTTGTACTTCTTCTGTTTAACACACACATATCATATTGTTTTAACTTCTAATCTTTGTTGTGTTGTTGTTATTAACAGAATTTCTTATATAGGACCATTGTTAGTATCAAAATGGTATATGTCAATTCAATTGTTTAGGAACTAACGTTTGATTTTCAGGTTCTAACAATTGGAAGACAAGACCTAACAAGTGTTAACAAGTGGTAATTGTTGGTATCTAACATACAGGATCTAAACATGATAAAATAGTTTTGTTTGTATTGGTTTAAACATTAACATATATTAATTCGATTAATATCTATTAATTGGATTTTTGTCTTTGTTTTTGTTTAGTAAAATCGGCTCAAGATCTCTTTAACTTTCTAACTCAAAATCTCTTTCTATAGTTGTGATTGCTTATATGTTAAACCTTTTGAAATCAAAACTGTACATCATTTCTCTTAAGATAAAATGCAATATTTTCTCAGAAAACTTTTCAATGTTAAAAATGCATTCTATCTCTATATTGCTCATATTCTGTGATGCAGGTTCATCTACATGGAATATTGTTTTCTCACATGATTAGTCATGAGGTTCTATACCCAATAACTTTTATAGTTTTATCCCAGACTACAGCCAAACTCAAACACATTCTATCTTACACCCTAAAAGGAAGTTACCTATCACACTAAAGGTCACCAGGGAGTAACTGCACTTGATGCAGCAAATAAGGATGTGTGGGATATTCAGTTGGAGAGTCACTACCTTATACACTAACCAAAATATTTCATATGCACAAAGTGAGAATGCACACACTAAGGATGAATTGACGGAAACCTGTAATCCAACCATTTTACGGTTAGGATTATAAGTTAAAGGTTCTTTAATGAACTAAGTGTCTTCACAGACATAAGAAGGAAATCTTGATCTCAATGCTAAATTTCTAGATCATTGTTTACCTTCTCAGAATTCAAATCTGAAAACCTTAAAAAGGGAAAATTAGCAACTTGTAGATTATGACTCAGATTCGTCTGACGAGTCCAACGAGGATTTGGGATTTGCGAACTCCTATTGCACCACCACTGACCTCTCTTGAAGGGGCTAGGGTGATTTTTCCTTGCAGGTACACTAATGGATATTAGAGCTATGAGTGATATGAGTGATAAACCAGTGAACAAGAGTGTAAACACAGAGAGAAGTGAGACACTCAACACAAATGAGTGGAGAGAAGAGTGAAACACTTGTGAGGTACACTAAACACTATCACACACTCACAGTGAGGAAGAAAATGAAACTTCCTTTCTAATAAAGAACTCTATAATTGGTACAACTACTTTGTCAACTAGTTGATTGGAGGATTCCTCAACTAAGGGGGAGAAGTAAAGGGGTACAAGAAAAAGGAGAGTAGGTTAGAAAGGGGGAGCATTTACAGACTGTGCTTAGGAGGAGAAGCAAGTCAAGTTACTAAGGGGGAGATTCAGTTGAGAAGAAAGGGGAGATATAAGGAGAAGCTTACATCACAATACTATTATATTATTCTTTCAATGTACTATGTATAAAGGCTAACTGGAGGAGTAGTAGATTTCCTAGAAGTTAAATAAATGGTATTGATTCACCATTGTCTATTTATTAGGAGCAGTTGTTTTTCTTAAGTGAGAAATGTTGTGTCAGATAAGGGAAGTGATTGTAAATCAAGAACTACTGATAATCACCAATGTAAGATGTGAAGGATTATCAGGTAGAGATATGAAGAATCAGAAATGAAGATGAGTTATCTATTGAAGATCAGTTCAGTGCTAGAGGAACAGTCATCTATCATTTCATCAACTGAGGATTCTGGAATTGTTAAATTCAAACCAGATAATTTTTTAATATACTATTTGCTAAGCTCCTAATTACTTAATCTTTTTCTTGTTTAAGTGAGTTAGTTGAGTTATCCTTTAGGTACTTGCTTGTTATTGTCTAATAAACAAATAGGGGGAGATTGAAAGGCATATGATGTAGCCTATTTGTATTTCGAGGATACAACTCAATTTAAACAAGATTGTAATAGTAAATAGTATATAGACTGTCACAAGGAATCTCAGATTGTATTATCTGTCAGAAGAAAAAAATCAAGGACAATCTACAGACTTGAGGAATTGCTACATTGAAAGAAGCTCAGTCATCTGATCAAGCCTCAGTGTAGCATTCAAAGTGATGGATTTAATTTTATATGACGGAGATTTCTACAAGTGACAAAGAAACAGTTTCAGTATGAATGTATTTGAAGAAAGTTGAAAGAAGAAAAAGACCACAGCTTAAAGTCAAAATGAAGAACTGAAGTTGAAGTTAGTCGTTCATGAACCAGACAGTACATCGAGCGTCAACAATTATTCAGTGAAGGTTCTTCATTTATTTCAGTGGTTTAAAGTGAAGGTTAGACTATTTAGATGAATTATGTTAATTCTCTTTTAATTAATTTAAAATATTTAGTTAATTTAATTAATAAATTAATTCTTCAAGAATTAATTTATTTATTAATTTAATTATTAAATTAATTAATTTAGAATTAATATAGATTGTTTAAAGACTATGGTTTTAATTGTTAGAAAGACTTTACTAAGTTCAAGTAATAGTCTGTATAAAGAATAGTCTGTATACAGCTAGTCTGTATAAATAATAGTCTATAAAGCTTAGTCTGTATAACTTAGAACAGTTGTATGACTACCAGAGTGGTAGTCATACCGGTAGTCATACTGTTCTGGTGATAGTCTGTATAAGCCTTGGATAGTCCTACAAGTCTATTTGATAGTCTGTATAAGGATAGTCTGTATAACAGATAGTCTGTATAAGGATAGTCTGTATAACAGGTAGTCTGTAAAGGATAGTCCTGCAGTTCAAGTGATAGTCTGTAAAGCAGGATAGTACTACCGGTAGTCATACAGGTCAATACCGGTAGTCATACAGCTCAACTGGATAGTCTGTATACTTGGTTAAAGGCAACAGGAGCCCAGCAGATTGAATAAAAAGAGACAGAAGCATACAGACAGACACATACACGGACAAGCAAACAAAGACACAGCAGCCATAAACATCATATCTCTCTCATCTTTGAAGCAAAATCAAGCAATTAAATTGCTATAAATTCTTGAGTTCTTGTATCAAAAATTGTATCCATTAGAACTTAATTATTTGTGAGTCTTGTACTACTAGCGAATTAAGTTTCCTAGTTCTTATCATGATTTTTATTAACTAAATTAGAAAAGTTCATGTCGAATTTTCTAATTAGTTTTTATCAACTTGATAATTAATCTGTACTGAAATTGTAACACCCATCAAGTTAATATATTGTTATATTCAACTTGAAAATTTGTTTCAATTTATTCCGCACAAATTTGTCTAAACTAAATTTTATTTAAAAGACAAATTTCGATAAATTGGTATAGATTGTATTCAACTCCCCCTTCTACAATCTTATCGGACCTAACATTAGTTTATATATATCATATACATAACTATGTTTTGTTTTAGTTTTTGAATATAACTACGCATTCAATCATTTTTATAAATTTTTATTATACTTATATTTTTCTGATTATATAAATATCAATTATATTGTTAATTGTTCTGTTTAATACTAGCATAACCCATGCAACGCACAGCTCTTTTTATAATATTTATTATATAATTTTTTTATTATTTATTTGTTATTAGTTTACATATTAAATTGTTCTTATAAAATTGATATATATATATATATATATATATATAAGATTTACACGTTCAATTTATTATGTGTTTTATTTTAAATTCTTAAAACTTGATTTGGATAATTTTACAACCTACATGAAATTAACAAAATAATATTTAATTTAGTGATGATTTAACAATTTTCTCCAATTAAAACTACCAAGAAACACAAGAGAAATGAAATTGACGATTTTTTATATTGAAAATTCTATTCTATTTAGGAAAATCTACTTATATTTTGTTTTAATTATCAAAATAGCCTTCTTATTATTTGAAGATAGTTGTACTAACAACCAAATAATAATAAATGTAGGAGGGATTTTGTCCAAAACTTTGGTAGTTGGTAGTCTGGTCCTCGGTACGATAAAATAAATAAGAACGGTTAGATCTTAAAATAAATAGATAAAAAACGTTGGATCTAACATAAAAAATATTTAATATTTTAACAAGAAAATTAAAAAGTGTATTTATATTGAAATACGAAAAAGTGTTTGTCAATTATTTAAATCATGTATAATTAGGTTTTCTATATTGAATAGGATTAGTAATTTAGGTATTCTACACTAAATAGGATTAATGTAGAATTTCGTAATTATATTTTCTCCTCAAATTCTGAGTGTTTTCATTTGGATAATAATTGTTAAATCATCACTAAATTAAAGATAATTTTATGAGTTTCGCGTGGACTGTAAAATCATCCAAATGTGATTTCTATATCTCGAGATAAAGCCTAAATAATAAATATTAATTTTTTTAATATTTATAAATAAATAAATAAAATTCAATTTTAATACGATCTTTTATGTCCTTTTCAGATTATAATTTCTTTTTAAAATTCAATTCTAATACAACCATTTTAATTATATCTTTTTTAGATTATAATTTTCTTTTTATTGTGATATAATCTTGATCATCTATTTTTAAAAATATTATATTCGACGGTTTAAATTATTTTTGGCGGTGCAGTGACCAACCATATAAGATCCCTCTTATGCTTATTATATATAAGAATATAATTTTACATATCATTATATCTCTTATTACATCGTATTTGGATTACTCCGAAAATGATACATATAATATAATATTGAAATTTAATCAAATGTAAGCAACATGTTATATATAGTATAACATATAACATGTTGGAAAATTGGAAAAAAATTTGGAATATGAATATTGTAGAATAAAAATTTTGGGAATGGGAACATGCTTTGGGATTAAAGTATCTCGGCCCGATCCCTAATTCCCATTCACCGATCGATTCTCACATTAAGAAAATTAATTTTTAAAATAAAAATTTACTAGATTATTACAAATAAATATATTTCAAAAATCCAAATTTTTAATAAATTTGAACTTCATAAATAAAGTTTAATTTTAATAAATTTAATAAAACTTCAACGATTTGTTGGAAATTTTAATTCAGCATTAGGTTCAAAATTTTACTTTTAAAAACTAAAATTCACGATTTTTTGCGGTGATCCTTATTTTCCTTTCGATTTTGGTGCAAGAATCGGGGAGCAAAATAATCCTCATTCGGGAACCGAGACGGGTTCAACGATTATATTCGAATTTGAGGATCGGGATGGGTATAGCACTTCCTCGCCATAAATTGACCTGATGCCCATCCTCAAACAACATAAATTCATTTAGTGTCAAATTTGTACACCTAGATACAAAATACACTCAATTAAATACCAACAAAAGAATAGAATAGGTACACCAATTTTTTTATCAACTTAAAAAACTAAGGGTAATACAACTAAATAGTTAATACTAATATATTAATCCAATTTGTTGAGAAATACTATATGAGTTTAATTGAAATTCCAAAAATATATTGTTAACACAATAACATTCGAAGAACGTAAAAATGTTTAACGTGTGAGAGGTATGACAATTTAATTATTTTATTATCATAATACTTATTAAGCTCGTAACCACAACAATAATAATTATATATAAATATTATAAATACCAAAATACAAGTCGATGAGAGGTTGTCAAATATGTATGAGAGATGGTCAGAAAGAGAGGAAGGATGAACAAACTTGAGGTTGTTAAAGACGAAAGAGAGATGGTGGAGCAAAATGAATGTGCAGATATGATGTAGTTGGAGGTATGAACATATCTATGAGGTATAGTGAGGTGGCTTGATATTGATCGGAAAGAGATCGAAGTGAGAAGATGTGACAGCCCCAAATCCGGGGTCATGAATCCGGGCCGTCACGGACCAACTTCCATTCAAAATCAATATCTCTTGGGTCTTTTTTTTTTTAACAATCAATACTTATGCAATTGACCCCGCAATAATACACACACACACACACACCAGTCATATGCTCAGAGAACAACATTCATCATACTAAAAGTTTAGAGTTAACAGTTATTACAACTCAGGCTCACACTTAAATACATTGCTGAATAATACTTCGACATGAAGCATTTCAACAATTAAAAGTTTATTACATGCTTGCACAATTAATTATACATAAGGCTACCAAGACTCGTTTGCCTCTACGCTACCTCAGGAATCGATGCCAGCGCTCTCATAAGGTCGCCTTCCCCTACCCTCTTGCGGGGTGTTCTGCGTAGTATCGGCATACCTAGCTGTTATATAAATAAGTAGCAAGAGTGAGCTATAATAGCTCAGCAAGATAACTTCTATCAACTAGCATCAAAGGAAAATAAATCATCATATATATAGACATTAGCAAACTTCAGTTATTATGGAAGAATTTTATTTCCATTCAATATGTATATACACTTTCCAATTATCCTTGTACGTGAGAAATATATAGTATCATTCCATCAATCTCGCTTCTAACATCATATAATATCAGTTCCTCTTCTTGAATGCCATAACCATCAATATACCATTTCAATGTAATCTTTCAAGATAATATAAAAACTTGAACAAATCTCTCACTATAATCTTCTCATTTCCTTCTTATGCAACAATCATATAAATTAATATAAAATCAGTTTCTCTTCGTTCGTAACAATAATTCCATCATTTCATATCACTTTTCTGTTTTCAGTTATAAAAATCTGAAAACCATTTTCAATTCTTTCTTTCAAGTTTTGGGGATCTCTGCTGGCGCCAGATACGTAGGACGATGATCAGTCGCCTGACCGTATCCGCTCTCTGTTTACTACTAGTAGAAGGGATGATCCCTACCTGGTAATCAACCCTGGAGGAAGGCTACCTGCTACATCCTCCCTTGGCATCTTCGTGCCGAAATAAAATATTGGATGCTAGACTGTGCCACTACCACACAGCCTCTTACGCTTACTGTTGCAATCCCCCTTTTTCAAATCATCAAATACCATTTCACATTTTCCATTTCCATTCACATTTCCATTCACATTTCCTTTCACATACATCATTTCCATTTCCATTTATCATCATCTTTAAATTTATATATGTCATAATACTTTGATTATGACTCAGACATCTCCTCTGTATTCAATGAAATCAATATGCTTTTATATACGTAGAGTATTCCATTTATCTCAAAAATATTAAATACCATTCAATAATATTTATCAAATCACAATACTTAGAAAGAATATAATATTATAAATCGTATAATCCCTAGATAATAACTGATTCCATTCCTTTATATTTCTTTAGATAACAACTAATACCATTCCTTTATATATCTTTAGATAACAACTGATACCATTCCTTTATATATAACTCTATATAACGACTGATACCATTCCTTCATCTTCCCTTAATCATAAGTCATGTTCACTTCATGCATAATCATCTCTATGTATATTCATATCCATCTCATACTCATACTCATATCCATATTCATATCATACTCATATACCTTCCCTTTTTACATTAATAATCAAAGAAAACCATTTCTTAACAATATAGTAACAATAGCATCACATATATATATTTCATGAAATCAAATTTCCTTGAAGATAAATAATTTCCAAGTAGGGATAGAAAAGATCTTGCCTCGGTTCCGGTATCCTGACGGTATGGTTCGTCCCTCTTCCGGAGTTTCTATAAACACAAAAGGACCGTCGTTAGAATACCACATCTCTTACTCACTACACTCTTGTATAACATTACCCTTGACACTTTAATATATGTTTAACATATCACTATTACCCCAAAGGTTCAAAAACTTAACTATTTATAACCTTAATCGAAGTTTCAGGGGTTTTCACCATTTCCCCTAACGACCACACTTAACTGTAAAAATTCTCAGAAAATATGGATTTCGAATTTTACCACAAGGTAAACTGGTAACAACTCTTTGACTACCTTACTACAATATCCCAAAGTTTCATAATTTTTAAAAATGTCTAAGTAGGGTAATTACAGCCTCAAAGTTGGTATAACTACGTTTTCTCGACTTTCGAACGTCTTTCACTAAAACTGACTTTTCTCCTAAACCGTTCATCAGATTTTAACGCACTTTATATCAAAACGATCTATGAACCAAGTTCTATCATCTCATGGTCAGTTGGTGTTCTAAACAGGAACCTACCGTATGCCTCTGTTGTTCCAAAACAGGGCAGTTTCTTAGTTTACCGAAAATCGGACATTATAACCGTTGTATTTTCATACTTTCCAAAAATCCAACTCCTCCAACTCAATCATCAAACCCAATAATCATCACCTACACCATGTGGTATTCATTACCAGCCATGGTTACAAGCCCACAACACAAATCTCATATCAAATCCAACCATTTATAACACAAAATCATTATAAACTTAACATTTATATCATCTAACTACTAACCAACTCAATATTCACCATAAATACAAGGGGCAAGAGCATTTATACCTCTTTGAAGCTTGAATAACACCTAGTAAGCCTTGGGTTATGCTTAAACCACCTTATAATAGCTTGAATCAACTAAAGAAGCCATGAAAACAAAGTTAATCCTAAGATTTCACTATTCATTTACCATTCATCAGCTGGAAGATTCGCAAAAACGAAGGCCTTACCTACGTTTTCTGGAGGAGGCTTCTAAATGAAAGTTGTAGAGAATCTCACCACGTTTCCAAAAAGCTAAAGAACACGAAATTCGGCTGAGAAACGAAGGAGTTATGCCTGTTTTACTGACCTGCTGCTGTTTTGGCCGAAAATTGTAAAAATGGGGAAAATAATGATCTTTTGTGTTTGCTTGTTCTTATCTCATCTTAATCTTGCTTTATCTAGAGTGTTATGGAAGCCTTGGAAGATATTTGTGGTTTAAGCCAAGCAAAAGTACTAATTTACCCTTAAAAACAAGTTAATGGAAAGTGATGCCACTTGGATAATCCTAATCTCTTATTTCCTAAATTTTCTAAGTAAAATGCCCATCACATTGGTGAATAATATGGTATGTATCCTTGTTATATTACCAATCTTGGTTGTTTGGTTTCCATACTCGTCTAGTTGTGGTTCGTTTCGGGTATACCTCATTATCTCAGTGGTTTTTGAAATCATTTACAAATCCAATTTCCTTTGGTATTCCATTAACTTAATAATCCCTTGGTTTAACCTAAATCTTCTAATTCCTCAATATATAATTCCTTTAATATTTCCATGCTCCTTAATATCCAATATAAGCTTATTCGAACTCAAAATCCTCAAAATCCATGTTCAGGAATTTCTGGAATCTATCGTCATTTCGAGTCACTTATTTTCAATGTACAACACTAATATGGTTTCTGTTTATTCATTTTCCGTTTCCATTATGGAGTACTTATATACCATTTCCCTAAATCCTCGAAATTTACTATTCATGTGATTACTGTAGCTTTGTTAAAGTTAGGGTTATTACATCCTTCCCCCCTTAAAAGGATTCCGTCCCGGAATCACGTTGAAAATGTCCATAGATATCTCTTTCATCCACACTTCTGACTTTTACACCACTTTCTCTATCCTTTTTCCTTCATAATATCTCTATCTTGTTTGCGCAAAAATACACCAACATAATCTTGCTTGTCATTCATCAACATGCCATTTAGCTTATCAGTAGTAGTGCTTTTCATTATCTTCCCTTACTAATCTCTTCCTGTACTTAATCGTTCTATTTTATCTCCTCATTCTCCTCCCTTTTTACTAGTACCTCGGCCACCACATTGGCCTTTCCTTACATGGTAGTGTATCTCACTATGGTTTATCTGTATTTTGATCTCTATCATGACATAAAATATGAACACTTCAATCTTGTTATATCCTGTCTCTGTAAAATCCTCCAGAAATCTGACTAAAATAAGATTCCTTGAAACAATTGTAAGAAAATACTATCTATAATATATATTTCCTGTTCGTATCTAATCAAGTTTGTGCTTTTCTCAAAATACTTATTCTCCGTTGCATAAAATTTCCTAGCCCCTAACAGATACTGATTTTCCTTATCTAGATTGTCAACCTACCTACACCATTCATTGACCAAGTCGATCCCTAACCAAACATTTATACTTACATGTGTAAATAATTAAAGAAAATATTTCACCTGCATCTGTATCCAGCTTTTTCAACGCTTCTCCTAAGGTCATATTGTACACTCTGGCAGTAGGTCTATTTGAAGCAGTCATACTTTGTCCTGGCGCAGACGACCCACCAGAACGACAATCTCTAGCAAAATGTCCTAGTTTCCCACATTGATAACACTTGATATCAATCTTGTCAGTTGATGTGCACTGGTTATAATAGTGTCCTTTCTGTCCGCACTTAAAGCAAGTTATTTCTGACCTCCTACACACTCCCGTATGCTTTCTACCACACTTGCTACAATCTGGTAAGGGTGGTCGTGCTTGATTAGACTGAAAAGTTCCTGAGGATTTGCCACCATGATTCACAGTTTCACTGGCAGCCTTGTTACTCCCCGACTTTCCCACAAACTGAGATTTTTGTCCCTTACTAACCTTGCTAAAGTAACTTCCTTCACTTGAACCTCCCTTCCGGCCCTCAAATCTCCTTTTCTTACTTTCTCGACCTATCTGGTTTTGTTCACTCTCAGCTTCTATAATGGATGCCTTTTGAACCACCGCAGCATAATCAGTTAACTCAAACAGTGCCACTCTCGTCCGTAGCCATGGTTTTAATCCCTGTTGGAACCTTTTCGCTCTTTGCTCTTCAGTACGCACAAATTCAGGAACAAACCTAGACAGTTCAGTAAATTTAGTTTCATACTCAGCCACTGATAGATTATCCTGCTTTAATTCCAGAAATTTCATCTCCATTTGGTTTTCCAAATACCTAGGGGAGTACTTTTCTAAGAACACCCTAGTAAAACGCTCCCAGGTTATCACTCCCGCTCCTTCTAGGTTCTTCTTAGCTTCCCACCAATAATTTGCCTCTCCCTTTAAGAGATAGGCTGCAAAGATTGTTTTCTGATCCTCTTCGATCCTCAATATCTCAAAAGCTTTCACCATCTCTTTTAACCAGGCTCTGGCTACTACTGGGTTAACAGTTCCCTCAAACTCCGGGGGTTTTAATGACTTAAAAGCACGAAAGGTGTTAGCTGCCTGATTGGGAAGAACAGGTGGTTGCTGAGGATTCTGTGTATTAACTAAATTCTGCCTTAACAGTTCCATAAATTGATTAAAAGGGTTACCACCATGATTTCCTCGTTGGCCAGTTGATTCATCATCTTCTTCTTCATGATTTTGTTCATTATGAGCGTTTTCACCCTGCCTATTATGACTTCCTTCCTCTCTCTCATTTTCCCTTGCATTCGCTCTATTATTACGCTTAGGCGGCATGATTCTGTATATAACAATATTCTTCATTAATCACCCAAATTTAGGGTACAACATACATCATTCCCATATACATCATTCTCATATACACAATTATATCACTAGTTAACTCATTTATATACCATAATATTCTCGACTCAACTTTAGCAATTAAGCGTATCACCTTTAGCACAATAACCTTTTCATTTAAGTCAATCACCTTATATACATCAATATCCTTGAATCTCAACATTTAATATCAAAATACAATAGAATTTAGACAGAATACACAAACTTCATTAATTATCCCCACTTCCTTTGTTTATCCTTATTCTAACTTTTCCCTCAAAATACACCTTACTCTCAATAGTAAATCTCAATTATAACTTAAAATTCCTCATATTCTTTTATCTCACTAGTCCTCAAATATACCCATTTCTTCTCATGAAATTCCTTTCTCTTTTATATCGAAACGCTTCTAGCTCTAATTATCTCTTATTGAAATTTCCCTTGAAATCTCGAGTTTCTCGTATAATCACGTATACTCTAAACCTTGCTTCCATTATCCCATCCATTACTGAAATCTTCTATATTCGAAGCAATTGATAGAATTCAAGAAATTTTGATTTGAAACAGACCCAGAAACAAGCAAGTGTCCCACAACAATTTATAAGATTAAGAGTTTTAAATAACTTTTATTTGAAACAAAAGGATATTTGAGAAATCAACATGATGGAAGAACCCGTACGTAACACAAGTGAGGGCGTCCCCTCCGACTTTCAATCACACAGACAGATCGTCCTTGTGTATACATATATGGTTGTTCCTCTTAGTTGGAGTAAGAAATATAGAGGAAAATTAAAATCACAATGATAAATACCATCTTCCGGAAATAATCTTAGAGGAATATTTTGACTAATACAATTTTGAAACACATTTCAAGGATACCAAAAAGTTTTGAAGAGATACCGGCCCTTTTTAAATAAGAGATGATAGGTCACCCTGGAATTACTCACGAGGTTATCTAACGTACGCTTCCCGATACATCAAGTATTCCCTTTCTCATATCGATCTCGTGTGCTACATAAACTTAACACTTTTGGTATAATAACCTTTATTAGCAATAATCTATAAAATTATAATCACCACTTAGAATAAGCGCTTCGTTCGATAAAACCCCCCCTTGAACTCGATGTGAGTTCACAATTTCTATTATTACCAATATATTTATTATTATCACTCTTGTTCCTGAGCATTATGACTCAAAGCTCTGATACCAAACTGTGACAGCCCTAAATCCGGGGTCATGAATCCGGGCCGTCACGGACCAACTTCCATTCAAAATCAATATCTCTTGGGTCTTTTTTTTTAACAATCAATACTTATGCAATTGACCCCGCAATAATACACACACACACACACCAGTCATATGCTCAGAGAACAACATTCATCATACTAAAAGTTTAGAGTTAACAGTTATTACAACCCAGGCTCACACTTAAATACATTGCTGAATAATACTTCGACATGAAGCATTTCAACAATTAAAAGTTTATTACATGCTTGCACAATTAATTATACATAAGGCTACCAAGACCCGTTTGCCTCTACGCTACCTCAGGAATCGATGCCAGCGCTCTCATAAGGTCGCCTTCCCCTACCCTCTTGCGGGGTGTTCTGCGTAGTATCGGCATACCTAGCTGTTATATAAATAAGTAGCAAGAGTGAGCTATAATAGCTCAGCAAGATAACTTCTATCAACTAGCATCAAAGGAAAATAAATCATCATATATATAGACAATAGCAAACTTCAGTTATTATGGAAGAATTTTATTTCCATTCAATATGTATATACACTTTCCAATTATCCTTGTACGTGAGAAATATATAGTATCATTCCATCAATCTCGCTTCTAATATCATATAATATCAGTTCCTCTTCTTGAATGCCATAACCATCAATATACCATTTCAATGTAATCTTTCAAGATAATATAAAAACTTGAACAAATCTCTCACTATAATCTTCTCATTTCCTTCTTATGCAACAATCATATAAATTAATATAAAATCAGTTTCTCTTCGTTCGTAACAATAATTCCATCATTTCATATCACTTTTCTGTTTTCAGTTATAAAAATCTGAAAACCATTTTCAATTCTTTCTTTCAAGTTTTGGGGATCTCTGCTGGCGCCAGATACGTAGGACGATGATCAGTCGCCTGACCGTATCCGCTCTCTGTTTACTACTAGTAGAAGGGATGATCCCTACCTGGTAATCAACCCTGGAGGAAGGCTACCTGCTACATCCTCCCTTGGCATCTTCGTGCCGAAATAAAATATTGGATGCTGGACTGTGCCACTACCACACAGCCTCTTACGCTTACTGTTGCAATCTCCCTTTTTCAAATCATCAAATACCATTTCACATTTTCCATTTCCATTCACATTTCCATTCACATTTCCTTTCACATACATCATTTCCATTTCTATTTATCATCATCTTTAAATTTATATATGTCATAATACTTTGATTATGACTCAGACATCTCCTCTGTATTCAATGAAATCAATATGCTTTTATATACGTAGAGTATTCCATTTATCTCAAAAATATTAAATACCATTCAATAATATTTATCAAATCACAATACTTAGAAAGAATATAATATTATAAATCGTATAATCCCTAGATAATAACTGATTCCATTCCTTTATATTTCTTTAGATAACAACTAATACCATTCCTTTATATATCTTTAGATAACAATTGATACCATTCCTTTATATATAACTCTATATAACGACTGATACCATTCCTTCATCTTCCCTTAATCATAAGGCATGTTCACTTCATGCATAATCATCTCTATGTATATTCATATCCATCTCATACTCATACTCATATCCATATTCATATCATACTCATATACCTTCCCTTTTTACATTAATAATCAAAGAAAACCATTTCTTAACAATATAGTAACAATAGCATCACATATATATATTTCATGAAATCAAATTTCCTTGAAGATAAATAATTTCCAAGTAGGGATAGAAAAGATCTTGCCTCGGTTCCGGTATCCTGACGGTATGGTTCGTCCCTCTTCCGGAGTTTCTATAAACACAAAAGGACCGTCGTTAGAATACCACATCTCTTACTCACTACACTCTTGTATAACATTACCCTTGACACTTTAATATATGTTTAACATATCACTATTACCCCAAAGGTTCAAAAACTTAACTATTTATAACCTTAATCGAAGTTTCAGGGGTTTTCACCATTTCCCCTAACGACCACACTTAACTGTAAAAATTCTCAGAAAATATGGATTTCGAATTTTACCACAAGGTAAACTGGTAACAACTCTTTGACTACCTTACTACAATATCCCAAAGTTTCATAATTTTTAAAAATGTCTAAGTAGGGTAATTACAGCCTCAAAGTTGGTATAACTACGTTTTCTCGACTTTCGAATGTCTTTCACTAAAACTGACTTTTCTCCTAAACCGTTCATCAGATTTTAACGCACTTTATATCAAAACGATCTATGAACCAAGTTCTATCATCTCATGGTCAGTTGGTGTTCTAAACAGGAACCTACCGTATGCCTCTGTTGTTCCAAAACAGGGCAGTTTCTTAGTTTACCGAAAATCGGACATTATAACCGTTGTATTTTCATACTTTCCAAAAATCCAACTCCTCCAACTCAATCATCAAACCCAATAATCATCACCTACACCATGTGGTATTCATTACCAGCCATGGTTACAAGCCCACAACACAAATCTCATATCAAATCCAACCATTTATAACACAAAATCATTATAAACTTAACATTTATATCATCTAACTACTAACCAACTCAATATTCACCATAAATACAAGGGGCAAGAGCATTTATACCTCTTTGAAGCTTGAATAACACCTAGTAAGCCTTGGGTTATGCTTAAACCACCTTATAATAGCTTGAATCAACTAAAGAAGCCATGAAAACAAAGTTAATCCTAAGATTTCACTATTCATTTACCATTCATCAGCTGGAAGATTCGCAAAAACGAAGGCCTTACCTACGTTTTCTGGAGGAGGCTTCTAAATGAAAGTTGTAGAGAATCTCACCACGTTTCCAAAAAGCTAAAGAACACGAAATTCGGCTGAGAAACGAAGGAGTTATGCCTGTTTTACTGACCTGCTGCTGTTTTGGCCGAAAATTGTAAAAATTGGGAAAATAATGATCTTTTGTGTTTGCTTGTTCTTATCTCATCTTAATCTTGCTTTATCTAGAGTGTTATGGAAGCCTTGGAAGATATTTGTGGTTTAAGCCAAGCAAAAGTACTAATTTACCCTTAAAAACAAGTTAATGGAAAGTGATGCCACTTGGATAATCCTAATCTCTTATTTCCTAAATTTTCTAAGTAAAATGCCCATCACATTGGTGAATAATATGGTATGTATCCTTGTTATATTACCAATCTTGGTTGTTTGGTTTCCATACTCGTCTAGTTGTGGTTCGTTTCGGGTATACCTCATTATCTCAGTGGTTTTTGAAATCATTTACAAATCCAATTTCCTTTGGTATTCCATTAACTTAATAATCCCTTGGTTTAACCTAAATCTTCTAATTCCTCAATATATAATTCCTTTAATATTTCCATGCTCCTTAATATCCAATATAAGCTTATTCGAACTCAAAATCCTCAAAATCCATGTTCAGGAATTTCTGGAATCTATCGTCATTTCGAGTCACTTATTTTCAATGTACAACACTAATATGGTTTCTGTTTATTCATTTTCCGTTTCCATTATGGAGTACTTATATACCATTTCCCTAAATCCTCGAAATTTACTATTCATGTGATTACTATAGCTTTGTTAAAGTTAGGGTTATTACATCCTTCCCCCCTTAAAAGGATTCCGTCCCGGAATCACGTTGAAAATGTCCATAGATATCTCTTTCATCCACACTTCTGACTTTTACACCACTTTCTCTATCCTTTTTCCTTCATAATATCTCTATCTTGTTTGCGCAAAAATACACCAACATAATCTTGCTTGTCATTCATCAACATGCCATTTAGCTTATCAGTAGTAGTGCTTTTCATTATCTTCCCTTACTAATCTCTTCCTGTACTTAATCGTTCTATTTTATCTCCTCATTCTCCTCCCTTTTTACTAGTACCTCGGCCACCACATTGGCCTTTCCTTACATGGTAGTGTATCTCACTATGGTTTATCTGTATTTTGATCTCTATCATGACATAAAATATGAACACTTCAATCTTGTTATATCCTGTCTCTGTAAAATCCTCCAGAAATCTGACTAAAATAAGATTCCTTGAAACAATTGTAAGAAAATACTATCTATAATATATATTTCCTGTTCGTATCTAATCAAGTTTGTGCTTTTCTCAAAATACTTATTCTCCGTTGCATAAAATTTCCTAGCCCCTAACAGATACTGATTTTCCTTATCTAGATTGTCAACCTACCTACACCATTCATTGACCAAGTCGATCCCTAACCAAACATTTATACTTACATGTGTAAATAATTAAAGAAAATATTTCACCTGCATCTGTATCCAGCTTTTTCAACGCTTCTCCTAAGGTCATATTGTACACTCTGGCAGTAGGTCTATTTGAAGCAGTCATACTTTGTCCTGGCGCAGACGACCCACCAGAACGACAATCTCTAGCAAAATGTCCTAGTTTCCCACATTGATAACACTTGATATCAATCTTGTCAGTTGATGTGCACTGGTTATAATAGTGTCCTTTCTGTCCGCACTTAAAGCAAGTTATTTCTGACCTCCTACACACTCCCGTATGCTTTCTACCACACTTGCTACAATCTGGTAAGGGTGGTCGTGCTTGATTAGACTGAAAAGTTCCTGAGGATTTGCCACCATGATTCACAGTTTCACTAGCAGCCTTGTTACTCCCCGACTTTCCCACAAACTGAGATTTTTGTCCCTTACTAACCTTGCTAAAGTAACTTCCTTCACTTGAACCTCCCTTCCGGCCCTCAAATCTCCTTTTCTTACTTTCTCGACCTATCTGGTTTTGTTCACTCTCAGCTTCTATAATGGATGCCTTTTGAACCACCGCAGCATAATCAGTTAACTCAAACAGTGCCACTCTCGTCCGTAGCCATGGTTTTAATCCCTGTTGGAACCTTTTCGCTCTTTGCTCTTCAGTACGCACAAATTCAGGAACAAACCTAGACAGTTCAGTAAATTTAGTTTCATACTCAGCCACTGATAGATTATCCTGCTTTAATTCCAGAAATTTCATCTCCATTTGGTTTTCCAAATACCTAGGGGAGTACTTTTCTAAGAACACCCTAGTAAAACGCTCCCAGGTTATCACTCCCGCTCCTTCTAGGTTCTTCTTAGCTTCCCACCAATAATTTGCCTCTCCCTTTAAGAGATAGGCTGCAAAGATTGTTTTCTGATCCTCTTCGATCCTCAATATCTCAAAAGCTTTCTCCATCTCTTTTAACCAGGCTCTGGCTACTACTGGGTTAACAGTTCCCTCAAACTCCGGGGGTTTTAATGACTTAAAAGCACGAAAGGTGTTAGCTGCCTGATTGGGAAGAACAGGTGGTTGCTGAGGATTCTGTGTATTAACTAAATTCTGCCTTAACAGTTCCATAAATTGATTAAAAGGGTTACCACCATGATTTCCTCGTTGGCCAGTTGATTCATCATCTTCTTCTTCATGATTTTGTTCATTATGAGCGTTTTCACCCTGCCTATTATGACTTCCTTCCTCTCTCTCATTTTCCCTTGCATTCGCTCTATTATTACGCTTAGGCGGCATGATTCTGTATATAACAATATTCTTCATTAATCACCCAAATTTAGGGTACAACATACATCATTCCCATATACATCATTCTCATATACACAATTATATCACTAGTTAACTCATTTATATACCATAATATTCTCGACTCAACTTTAGCAATTAAGCGTATCACCTTTAGCACAATAACCTTTTCATTTAAGTCAATCACCTTATATACATCAATATCCTTGAATCTCAACATTTAATATCAAAATACAATAGAATTTAGACAGAATACACAAACTTCATTAATTATCCCCACTTCCTTTGTTTATCCTTATTCTAACTTTTCCCTCAAAATACACCTTACTCTCAATAGTAAATCTCAATTATAACTTAAAATTCCTCATATTCTTTTATCTCACTAGTCCTCAAATATACCCATTTCTTCTCATGAAATTCCTTTCTCTTTTATATCGAAACGCTTCTAGCTCTAATTATCTCTTATTGAAATTTCCCTTGAAATCTCGAGTTTCTCGTATAATCACGTATACTCTAAACCTTGCTTCCATTATCCCATCCATTACTGAAATCTTCTATATTCGAAGCAATTGATAGAATTCAAGAAATTTTGATTTGAAACAGACCCAGAAACAAGCAAGTGTCCCACAACAATTTATAAGATTAAGAGTTTTAAATAACTTTTATTTGAAACAAAAGGATATTTGAGAAATCAACATGATGGAAGAACCCGTACGTAACACAAGTGAGGGCGTCCCCTCCGACTTTCAATCACACAGACAGATCGTCCTTGTGTATACATATATGGTTGTTCCTCTTAGTTGGAGTAAGAAATATAGAGGAAAATTAAAATCACAATGATAAATACCATCTTCCGGAAATAATCTTAGAGGAATATTTTGACTAATACAATTTTGAAACACATTTCAAGGATACCAAAAAGTTTTGAAGAGATACCGGCCCTTTTTAAATAAGAGATGATAGGTCACCCTGGAATTACTCACGAGGTTATCTAACGTACGCTTCCCGATACATCAAGTATTCCCTTTCTCATATCGATCTCGTGTGCTACATAAACTTAACACTTTTGGTATAATAGCCTTTATTAGCAATAATCTATAAAATTATAATCACCACTTAGAATAAGCGCTTCGTTCGATAAAACCCCCCCTTGAACTCGATGTGAGTTCACAATTTCTATTATTACCAATATATTTATTATTATCACTCTTGTTCCTGAGCATTATGACTCAAAGCTCTGATACCAAACTGTGACAGCCCTAAATCCGGGGTCATGAATCCGGGCCGTCACGGACCAACTTCCATTCAAAATCAATATCTCTTGGGTCTTTTTTTTTAACAATCAATACTTATGCAATTGACCCCGCAATAATACACACACACACACACCAGTCATATGCTCAGAGAACAACATTCATCATACTAAAAGTTTAGAGTTAACAGTTATTACAACCCAGGCTCACACTTAAATACATTGCTGAATAATACTTCGACATGAAGCATTTCAACAATTAAAAGTTTATTACATGCTTGCACAATTAATTATACATAAGGCTACCAAGACCCGTTTGCCTCTACGCTACCTCAGGAATCGATGCCAGCGCTCTCATAAGGTCGCCTTCCCCTACCCTCTTGCGGGGTGTTCTGCGTAGTATCGGCATACCTAGCTGTTATATAAATAAGTAGCAAGAGTGAGCTATAATAGCTCAGCAAGATAACTTCTATCAACTAGCATCAAAGGAAAATAAATCATCATATATATAGACAATAGCAAACTTCAGTTATTATGGAAGAATTTTATTTCCATTCAATATGTATATACACTTTCCAATTATCCTTGTACGTGAGAAATATATAGTATCATTCCATCAATCTCGCTTCTAATATCATATAATATCAGTTCCTCTTCTTGAATGCCATAACCATCAATATACCATTTCAATGTAATCTTTCAAGATAATATAAAAACTTGAACAAATCTCTCACTATAATCTTCTCATTTCCTTCTTATGCAACAATCATATAAATTAATATAAAATCAGTTTCTCTTCGTTCGTAACAATAATTCCATCATTTCATATCACTTTTCTGTTTTCAGTTATAAAAATCTGAAAACCATTTTCAATTCTTTCTTTCAAGTTTTGGGGATCTCTGCTGGCGCCAGATACGTAGGACGATGATCAGTCGCCTGACCGTATCCGCTCTCTGTTTACTACTAGTAGAAGGGATGATCCCTACCTGGTAATCAACCCTGGAGGAAGGCTACCTGCTACATCCTCCCTTGGCATCTTCGTGCCGAAATAAAATATTGGATGCTGGACTGTGCCACTACCACACAGCCTCTTACGCTTACTGTTGCAATCTCCCTTTTTCAAATCATCAAATACCATTTCACATTTTCCATTTCCATTCACATTTCCTTTCACATACATCATTTCCATTTCTATTTATCATCATCTTTAAATTTATATATGTCATAATACTTTGATTATGACTCAGACATCTCCTCTGTATTCAATGAAATCAATATGCTTTTATATAAGTAGAGTATTCCATTTATCTCAAAAATATTAAATACCATTCAATAATATTTATCAAATCACAATACTTAGAAAGAATATAATATTATAAATCGTATAATCCCTAGATAATAACTGATTCCATTCCTTTATATTTCTTTAGATAACAACTAATACCATTCCTTTATATATCTTTAGATAACAATTGATACCATTCCTTTATATATAACTCTATATAACGACTGATACCATTCCTTCATCTTCCCTTAATCATAAGGCATGTTCACTTCATGCATAATCATCTCTATGTATATTCATATCCATCTCATACTCATACTCATATCCATATTCATATCATACTCATATACCTTCCCTTTTTACATTAATAATCAAAGAAAACCATTTCTTAACAATATAGTAACAATAGCATCACATATATATATTTCATGAAATCAAATTTCCTTGAAGATAAATAATTTCCAAGTAGGGATAGAAAAGATCTTGCCTCGGTTCCGGTATCCTGACGGTATGGTTCGTCCCTCTTCCGGAGTTTCTATAAACACAAAAGGACCGTCGTTAGAATACCACATCTCTTACTCACTACACTCTTGTATAACATTACCCTTGACACTTTAATATATGTTTAACATATCACTATTACCCCAAAGGTTCAAAAACTTAACTATTTATAACCTTAATCGAAGTTTCAGGGGTTTTCACCATTTCCCCTAACGACCACACTTAACTGTAAAAATTCTCAGAAAATATGGATTTCGAATTTTACCACAAGGTAAACTGGTAACAACTCTTTGACTACCTTACTACAATATCCCAAAGTTTCATAATTTATAAAAATGTCTAAGTAGGGTAATTACAGCCTCAAAGTTGGTATAACTACGTTTTCTCGACTTTCGAACGTCTTTCACTAAAACTGACTTTTCTCCTAAACCGTTCATCAGATTTTAACGCACTTTATATCAAAACGATCTATGAACCAAGTTCTATCATCTCATGGTCAGTTGGTGTTCTAAACAGGAACCTACCGTATGCCTCTGTTGTTCCAAAACAGGGCAGTTTCTTAGTTTACCGAAAATCGGACATTATAACCGTTGTATTTTCATACTTTCCAAAAATCCAACTCCTCCAACTCAATCATCAAACCCAATAATCATCACCTACACCATGTGGTATTCATTACCAGCCATGGTTACAAGCCCACAACACAAATCTCATATCAAATCCAACCATTTATAACACAAAATCATTATAAACTTAACATTTATATCATCTAACTACTAACCAACTCAATATTCACCATAAATACAAGGGGCAAGAGCATTTATACCTCTTTGAAGCTTGAATAACACCTAGTAAGCCTTGGGTTATGCTTAAACCACCTTATAATAGCTTGAATCAACTAAAGAAGCCATGAAAACAAAGTTAATTCTAAGATTTCACTATTCATTTACCATTCATCAGCTGGAAGATTCGCAAAAACGAAGGCCTTACCTACGTTTTCTGGAGGAGGCTTCTAAATGAAAGTTGTAGAGCATCTCACCACGTTTCCAAAAAGCTAAAGAACACGAAATTCGGCTGAGAAACGAAGGAGTTATGCCTGTTTTACTGACCTGCTGCTGTTTTGGCCGAAAATTGTAAAAATTGGGAAAATAATGATCTTTTGTGTTTGCTTGTTCTTATCTCATCTTAATCTTGCTTTATCTAGAGTGTTATGGAAGCCTTGGAAGATATTTGTGGTTTAAGCCAAGCAAAAGTACTAATTTACCCTTAAAAACAAGTTAATGGAAAGTGATGCCACTTGGATAATCCTAATCTCTTATTTCCTAAATTTTCTAAGTAAAATGCCCATCACATTGGTGAATAATATGGTATGTATCCTTGTTATATTACCAATCTTGGTTGTTTGGTTTCCATACTCGTCTAGTTGTGGTTCGTTTCGGGTATACCTCATTATCTCAGTGGTTTTTGAAATCATTTACAAATCCAATTTTCTTTGGTATTCCATTAACTTAATAATCCCTTGGTTTAACCTAAATCTTCTAATTCCTCAATATATAATTCCTTTAATATTTCCATGCTCCTTAATATCTAATATAAGCTTATTCGAACTCAAAATCCTCAAAATCCATGTTAAGGAATTTCTGGAATCTATCGTCATTTCGAGTCACTTATTTTCAATGTACAACACTAATATGGTTTCTGTTTATTCATTTTCCGTTTCCATTATGGAGTACTTATATACCATTTCCCTAAATCCTCGAAATTTACTATTCATGTGATTACTGTAGCTTTGTTAAAGTTAGGGTTATTACAGAAGATACATGGTCAGTAAAATATTAGAGGTAATTGTTTACACTAAATCACGCAAGCGCACGTGGTCACAAGTAATATATAAGGTTAAGTCCAAATTCGTTCCCACAGGGATCTGGTTATGGTTTTAATTCAGTAAACGCACCTATGCAATAGTGTATGATCTTAATTCACTGCTAAGACAATTAATAAATTAAGGTTTTAACTAACTAAATTAAACTAAGAAGCAAATTAACAAAACTACAAATTAACTAACTAGCAAGAATTGAAATCTAATTACTTCTGCAAGAAAAACCATGGAATCCTAACTTCATTAAATACTTTGCTTAGAACTAACGCATTTAATCACCTTATGCAATGGTTATGATATCTGATCGAATAACACGAAACAAGTATACGCTACTTCTCAGTATACGAATACCAAACTAAACATACATCCACAAAAGAGATAGAAGATGAATAGACACCAATTATGCTTAGACCCTATATGTCTATAGAATTTGAAAACATAACGGTTGAAGAGCAAGTTATCCATAAAGATCACATAGGGCAATATAAGTATTCTCATCTCATACTACAAATCATGTTGATAAACAATCATGAACCTATGCTAGCATGGCAAGTTCTAAATCTCAAGATCCACTTTCACTTCACAAGAGATTAACAAATTAGATGTTCATGACGCATCTATCAATTAAGCATAACCATACGAGGATATCAGATATACATCACACACAGATCTGTAAAGCATCAAGATACTAAAGCTCCATAAATAAATCCGTTAGAATCCCATGACAACAATTAGTTCATAATCGAACCTCTCGTCATCATGGGATCAAGTGAAACCATGATAAAAACAAAGTATGAAAAAAATACAAATAAAACTAAGTAATTGATATGTAATAATTCTACTCCTAATGATAATCTTAATGATGATGATCTAATTTTACAAGGGTTGGATGTATTTATATAGGCTCTAGACATCTTGCCCAACAAGAAAATACCAAATCAGAATTATAATAGAAGTACGTTTCCTAAACTGATTCTGATTTAAAGGGAAATTCGCAGCTGTCTTTCCTTCAGTAATTCTGGAACGTTCCAGCTGCAATTGGGCCTCTGGACCACTTTAGAATGATAGAAAATCTCGTTATCTTCGCGTGGACTGCTTACGGGCCTCAAACGGAGTTGTAGAACTCAAGATATGGCCAAAACAAAAATCCGAAATCTGACAGAATTTTTACGCGCGCTGGCTGCGCTGGTGGAGCGCTGGCTGCGCTGTAGCTACTGTTCATAGCGCTGGCTGCGCTGGTTTGTGCGCTGGCTGCGCTCCTTTGGCTGCCGGGAGCTGATTTTGGCTGATTTTGCTCTATTTTCTTCGTTTCAACTCCGATTTTCATTCCGTTTCTTCCGGCTCTCTCGCAATTTGATGTACTGTTATTCTTTTAGCTCAAAACCTACCATTTAAGCATGGAAAACATCATCCCACATCTGACTCTTATTCCTGCACAAATTCACTAAAAACACATCAAAAACACCACATACTTGAGTTCAAGTTATCAATTCAAGCCGAAATGGAACGCTCCAAATGGATATAAAATCCACTTATCACACCCCCAAACTTAAACCGATGCTTGTCCTCAAGCATACACAAATAAACTACTTACAACTAACTAGTACCACTTCCGTAGGTGATCATGGTTGCATTTGGCATATGCAACAAGCCCTTTAAACCCCTAGGCAGCCCTAGTGGACGAGTAAGGTCTCGTGAGGGCCTATAGCGAATGTACCCACAAAATCCAATGCAATGCAATGCAATGCATGAATGCAACTAATATGAAAATGCAACTAATCTAATACTAATATCCTACCATACCTTCAAATCCTCTCATGCCATATCAACTTAAGAATCAAAGTAAATACGCAATGTCTTGGTGTCGAAAGTGCAAGTATTCCCATAGTCTACTCAACGAACATGCATAAGTTCTCACAAGCCCATGTCAAGTGTAAGAATAAGTTAGTAATCATGCTAAGCCTACAAGAGTACATCTTAGAGTCAAAACTCGGGATCTCATACGCAAAAACAAGCAAACACTCACAATCCACTCACAAAAGAATATTCACTCAAGAACAAGGGTAAGTGTATCACTCAATTCCAACAAAATCATAAGCATGCTTGACATTTGGTATCAATCTAACTCTTAACACAACATACATCAATGACGATAATCAAAAGGTCTTTATTTGGGTTGTAACGGGGCTAGGGACAAGGTAGGTCAAATAGGCCAAAACAGGTGAAGTGTCAAAAGCTAGTAAGTACCATAATAATTCATACACAACACCCTATTTTACCCCTACATAAATTTTACTAAAAACAAACACTCGACTAGTCGACTGAAATAGGATCACAACAAACACAAACATGCTCTCATAATATTTTTTTTTTTCTTTTTTTTCTTTCATCTTTTTTTTTTCTTTTTTTTTTCTTTTTTTTTCTTCTTTTTTTCTTCTTTATTTTTTTCGAGAGCTAAATATAACACAAACAATAATATAAACAATAACAATGATCCCATGAATTTATTACACATGCCGACTATCAAGTAAACAACCAAACCCAATTTTTCAATATTTCCCCCAAAAGTAAGACCAACAATAAACCCCTCATTGCACACCTTATTACTCCCTTAAGCACTCTACTAGCCTTTGACAATGTGGGTTCAAATTAATGTAAGGCCAATACAAGAAAAAAGTCTAGGCAAGTAATGTGGTATGTCACCGAAAAAATAGGATTAAGCTCAACGGGTTAACTAATTGATCATGTAAACATGGTGTGGTAATATGGGAAAATACGCGGTTATTCCTAAATGCCTTTATCATTTTAAACGCCAAATAATGTCATGCGTTTCAAGAAAGACCTCAAACAACTGCTAGCAATGCAAACAATCCGTGGACACTCAAGCAAACGAATAAATTGCAGCAAATAATATGCAATAAGGCTCAAAAACTCACTTGGTGGAAAAACATACTCAATCCCAAGCAAAAATCTCTCTAATGCACCTACTTGTATTCAAAGCCTGAAAACTAAATCATCTTGCACATACTCATGTCCTTCTAAACACTTACAACATTCAATAAGTCTACTAGCTTCAACTTACTAGTGTATGTGTGTGCACAAGAACAAAGCATATCACTTCTCAATCAAAAGCGTCAACAACACAAAATTCCTATCATGCATGGGTGCAAATGCAAACTATTATGAACTCACATGATATACGAACATAAAAACAGAATGTCCTATATGAAACAAACGTAGATAACACGAACATAAATGCATAATTTACTACTACTAATATGCAAAGCATGAAATCCTATATGAACACAATGACTAACAATCACATATATATACACTACTTATCCCTCGAACCACCCCCAAACTTAGAATATTCAATATCCTCATTGAATGGAAGTAAATACAAGGGAAAGTAGAAAACATACCTTGGGTTGCCTCCCAAGAAGCGCTTCTTTAACGTCAATAGCTTGACGTTACTTCCAAGCCTCCATTAAGGATGATAATAGTTTGCCTGATCATCTCTTCGCAATACTTCATCGTCATCACGACGGCACACTTTTTGCTCCTTCTCCTTGCTTGGCATATTCATGTAGCAACTATATCCTCTTCCAATGCCTTCATCTGTTGACCCAAAATCTGTCAATTTGTAGAACAACACACACTCGCGGGCTTCGCTTGAATATATTGGAGGAGGGTAAATGTAAGTTGTTGAAGCCTTTGGTTCCTCAAAGAGAACTTCCTCCATTGGCTCTAATGCGCTACCTCCATCTTCACACTTTGAGACAAGTAGAAAATCTGCATCTTTTCCATGATCATCAACCTCTTGGTACGCACATACCAATTCTTGAAATTTCTGCAGCTCATCTGTGTCTGTCCCAAATAGTGCCCTTTCCAAATCATCCACCATCCTAACATGATCAAATTCCTCACATGGATTGTGAACGCTAACCTCCTCTTGGAATTTGTCTTCCTCAATTAAGCATGCAGTACCTCGCTCCAAGTCACCGTTATTTTCTGGAATTGCCTCTGGTATGAATTGCTGATTCTCTTGATCCAAGGCATTCCTAACTTGAGCAGCTATTGTTTCCAAAGATTTGATAGACGCCTCGTTACTCTTTATACGCATCCTAATCTCCTCCAGAGTCTCTTGTTCCAATGATCTCACAGCTTGAGCAACTAGAATCTCCAAAGATTTGAGAGACTCCTCATTACTCTTCACAAGCATCCTAATCTGCTCCCTAGTAGGAACCTCATCTGACTGAAAAGTAGGAGTAGGTTGCTGATGTTGAAAATCTTCACTTCCATAGAAATATGACATATCTGGAACATCTTGATGGTACTGTTGAGGATGGTATTGAAAATATGGTTGTTCCTCATAACTAACATATGGATCAACTCCTCCGTAGTAACAATATTGTGAGGGATCATGAACGCCCAAACACTGCTCACATTACTGAGGCATGGATGTCCTCGAATATGCCCACCATGGCAACTCCTCGCATGCCATCTTCAAACAATCAAGTACCTGAAACTCACCAAACTAAACAAGATAGATAAGAAAAAAAACAAATCCGAGTCAGTGAACGCTAACGACCACTATTGACAAACACATAAACCAAAAATAAAACACCGAAGATCCCCGGCAGCGGCGCCAAAAACTTGTTTACACTAAATCACGCAAGCGCACGTGGTCACAAGTAATATATAAGGTTAAGTCCAAATTCGTTCCCACAGGGATCTGGTTATGGTTTTAATTCAGTAAACGCACCTATGCAATAGTGTATGATCTTAATTCACTGCTAAGACAATTAATAAATTAAGGTTTTAACTAACTAAATTAAACTAAGAATCAAATTAACAAAACTACAAATTAACTAACTAGCAAGAATTGAAATCTAATTACTTCTGCAAGAAAAACCATGGAATCCTAACTTCATTAAATACTTTGCTTAGAACTGACGCCTTTAATCACCTTATGCAATGGTTATGATATCTGATCGAATAACACGAAATAAGTATACGCTACTTCTCAGTATACGAATACCAAACTAAACATACATCCACAAAAGAGATAGAAGATGAATAGACACCAATTATGCTTAGACCCTATATGTCTATAGAATTTGAAAACATAACGGTTGAAGAGCAAGTTATCCATAAAGATCACATAGGGCAATATAAGTATTCTCATCTCATACTACAAATCATGTTGATAAACAATCATGAACCTATGCTAGCATGGCAAGTTCTAAATCTCAAGATCCACTTTCACTTCACAAGAGATTAACAAATTAGATGTTCATGACGCATCTATCAATTAAGCATAACCATACGAGGATATCAGATATACATCACACACAGATCTGTAAAGCATCAAGATACTAAAGCTCCATAAATAAATCCGTTAGAATCCCATGACAACAATTAGTTCATAATCGAACCTCTCGTCATCATGGGATCAAGTGAAACCATGATAAAAACAAAGTATGAAAAAAATACAAATAAAACTAAGTAATTGATATGTAATAATTCTACTCCTAATGATAATCTTAATGATGATGATCTAATTTTACAAGGGTTGGATGTGTTTATATAGGCTCTAGACATCTTGCCCAACAAGAAAATACCAAATCAGAATTATAATAGAAGTACGTTTCCTAAACTGATTCTGATTTAAAGGGAAATTCGCAGCTGTCTTTCCTTCAGTAATTCTGGAACGTTCCAGCTGCAATTGGGCCTCTGGACCACTTTAGAATGATAGAAAATCTCGTTATCTTCCGATGGACTGCTTACGGGCCTCAAACGGAGTTGTAGAACTCAAGATATGGCCAAAACAAAAATCCGAAATCTGGCAGAATTTTTACGCGCGCTGGCTGCGCTGGTGGAGCGCTGGCTGCGCTGTAGCTACTGTTCATAGCGCTGGCTGCGCTGGTTTGTGCGCTGGCTGCGCTCCTTTGGCTGCCGGGAGCTGATTTTGGCTGATTTTGCTCTATTTTCTTCGTTTCAACTCCGATTTTCATTCCGTTTCTTTCGGCTCTCTCGCAATTTGATGTACTGTTATTCTTTTAGCTCAAAACCTACCATTTAAGCATGGAAAACATCATCCCACATCTGACTCTTATTCCTGCACAAATTCACTAAAAACACATCAAAAACACCACATACTTGAGTTCAAGTTATCAATTCAAGCCGAAATGGAACGCTCCAAATGGATATAAAATCCACTTATCAGTAATATGAGGTAGCCATATGGTTAGAAAGAATGTAGATATTTAAACATGTTGTGGCTAATATTGAAAGTAGTTAAAAAACTGTTATCGTGATGATTCTTTTGGGATTTCTACTGGAAAACAAACTAAAGAACACTATTATCGTGGTAATAATTGACAGTTGACGATAACTCTTATATACCACTTATAAATATGATACTCAAAATTTAGATTCTCACACTTAACAAGCATCACTATAAATATGATCCTCAAAATTTAGATTGTACTAATAATTTGAATTTAGAACGGTTATCAACTACTGAATTTTGTTTATAAAATCAAGATCAAGAACATATTAAAATTGATGGGAACAATATTTTGTTTATATAATAAAAATGAAACAAATATTGAAACTAAATCAAAATCAAGAACATTATACATATAACAATTATGTACGCAAGAAATTAAAGAATTCAAGAACAATAGTATGATCAAGAAATAAAATATGCACATAAGTCAGCACCTTGATCATCATGAGCCTCTGCTCATGATGATAAATTGACCTGATTCCCATCCTCAAACAACATAAATTCATTTAGTGTCAAATTTGTACACCTAGATACAAAATACACTCAATTAAATACCAACAAAAGAATAGAATAGGTACACCAATTTTTTTATCAACTTAAAAAACTAAGGGTAATACAACTAAATAGTTAATACTAATATATTAATCCAATTTGTTGACAAATACTATATGAGTTTAATTGAAATTCAAAAAATATAGTGTTAACACAGTAACATTCGAAGAACGTAAAAATGTTTAACGTGTGAGAGGTATGACAATTTAATTATTTTATTATCATAATACTTATTAAGCTCGTAACCACAACAATAATAATTATATATAAATATTATAAATACCAAAATACAAGTCGATGAGAGGTTGTCAAATATGTATGAGAGATGGTCAGAAAGATAGGAAGGATGAACAAACTTGAGGTTGTTAAAGACGAAAGAGAGATGGTGGAGCAAAATGAATGTGCAGATATGATGTGGTTGGAGGTATGAACATATCTAAGAGGTATAGTGAGGTGGCTCGATATTGGTCGGAAAGAGATCGAAGTGAGAAGATACATGGTTAGTAATATATTAGAGGTAATATGAGGTAGGCATATGGGTAGAAAGAATGTAGATATTTAAACATGTTGTGGCTAATATTGAAAGTAGTTAAAAAACTGTTTTCGTGATGATTCTTTTGGGATTTCTACTGGAAAACAAACTAAAGAACACTATTATCGTGGTAATAATTGACAGTTGACGATAACTCTTATATACCACTTATAAATATGATACTCAAAATTTAGATTCTCACACTTAACAAGCATCACTATAAATATAATCCTCAAAATTTAGATTGTGCTAATAATTTGAATTTAGAACGGTTATCAACTACTGAATTTTGTTTATAAAATCAAGATCAAGAACATATTAAAATTGGCCCGCAAGGGTTGTCTAAGTTGGTTAAAGAGAGGCCACCTTACCTCTTGGTCACAGGTTCGACTCTCATGGGAGGCGGATTTGTGATTATGCCATCCTGGGGCAGAGCCTGTCGCACTTGTGCGGTTTGCCTTGGAACACGTGGTTTGCAGGCTATTGCGTGAGCCCATGGGTTTACCCAGAGCACACCCGAAGGGTAGCGGCTGCGGGTTCCCATGTTAAAAAAAAACATATTAAAATTGATGGGAACAATATTTTGTTTATATAATAAAAATGAAACAAATATTGAAACTAAATAAAAATCAAGAACATTATACATATAACAATTATGTACGCAAGAAATTAAAGAATTCAAGAACAATAGTATGATCAAGAAATAAAATATGCACATAAGTCAGCACCTTGATCATCATGAGCCTCTGCCTGTCTTCTTTTTTGTTGTCGTCGTCTTTGTTTTTTGTTCCGCTATCTCTTTTTACTGTCCACCATTTTTTTTGAATTTGATCTTGATTATGATCACAATTGATATTATTATTTTTTTAAATTTTTCTTGTACTGATTTTTTGCTTTTGAATCTATTATGTTTTGAGTTATATATATAGTTTATAAAAGTTACCATTAGGAATTTCTTGGATTGGGCCCAATTTGATATGGGCCAAATTTCCAATCAAATTGGGCCAAATTTCATATATGTGTGTATGTGTGTGTGTGTGTGTGTGTATTATCCTTAAGTATCAGGAGGAGGGGAGGTGGTTTGAGAAGAATGGTGTGGACAGGATGCGGGAAATGGAGGGACGGAACATCGATCCTATTGGACAGCACTCAGATGAAAATTTATGGAAGTTATTGATAATGGGGATAACTGAAGTGTCAGAAAAAGGCAGCTCCTTTGCTTGGATCGTGTAATGCTAAAACATATTTGTCTTTTGTTTGGATGAAGCAACTGCCTCTGTGGATTCAGACCGTAATTCAAAAAATTATCTGTGTATTTAGGATTGGAAAAGCTGTGATGTTTGTTTGTTTTGTATTTACCTATATTCTTTGTATGTTTAAGTTTCACCTTTTGGTACATCTACATTCTACAACCTTGCAATGGTTAAAAAAAACTATTGAATTTCGGTATACCGTTGCACGTGAAAGGTAAAATAGATTGATTAGAGGATATAACTGTAACGCCCCCAAATCCACTCTGATCGGGGATCCGGGTCGTTACATTGTCTCAATATCCTGCAGCACACGTTAGCGCAATAAAGCGAATTATTTAATACAACAAAACATAAAAGTCCCACTCCGCAGATCCAAGATCGGTCTCACAAAATATTATAATACGTCTTAGTACATCTTAAGATAATATCTTACATAAATTCACCAAAAATAGAAAAAAAAAAAGGTTCCAGCTGGATATTCTAATTCTTGTCAGCATAGTCTGGAGCTTTTTCCCTTTTCTCTCGATTCCTAGCTGAACGTCTCGCATCTTTCCATCTTGATAGCTGAACAAAATGTTTTAAAGCAAGAATGAGCAACTATAGTGCTCAGCAAGTTCTTTCATTGCTCGGGGTATAAATATAATAATATTTACCGAAAGAAATATTCAAAATTTTAATATCGGATATACAATCTGAATTGGCTCAAACTCATCTCGAAAATAGCATACTCGAAAGATTCAAAAGCTCATCTCGAAACAGAATACTCGAAAGACTCTTTTGATATAACTCTGATGACTCATGATTTAAGAATAAACTGGTCTTCCACCTCACGGTATCTCGGTGGGGCGATCAACTATCCCACCGAGAATACCGCCTCCAATGACACCGCACTTTGCCCGATCACGACTACAATACGATATCAACAATATAATATATATGTATGAATGCTAGCATCATAATGGGTTATTAATTCAACCCTGGCAACAAATGCCAAAATATTCTCGTGTCCTTATAACGGTACACAAGTCTTTCTTTCTCTATAATGGGCCTCTTTCCCAAAAATTGACCAGTAGAACACAGAATTCCCGAATATTTGATGAACAAATAACTTGAGATAACTCTTTTAGGAAAATATTTGCTAATCTGGCGGACTGCCAGTCTAACTCAATTGTGCCATCAATCCGAACAATGGACTGATGAAAACTCTCAATAATAATATCTTATTTGATTGACACGAACAAAGTGCCAACCCTTGACAAGAAAGGCAACTATCTCGAAATAATGAGAATAGTCTTAGAATGAAACAAAATGAGTCGTACTGAACAAGTAGTACTACTCGAATAATTTTAATACTCAAAATCGAAGGACGATAAATAGAATGTTTTTCACTTGATAAACGAGTAAAACTCTAACGATTTTAAATAATATAACTCATATTGGTTGATTCGAACGATGAACCAACTAAAAGATAATCAATAAATATTGTCGAATTTGAACAATAAATCCGACTGAGAAGAATGAATTTAACTATCTTGAACGAATGAGAATAGTTTCACTGAATCAAAATAAATAGTCGTCTCGAATTAATGAGATCGACCCGATAGCAATTGAAATTCTTCTACGCTTATAGGGAATATAATTCGCAAGTAAAGTATTCTTAATCGTAAAATCATATTGCAATGAGAACATAATGTTTGGAAGAATTATTGTAGTATGAGAAGCAGCAAAATAAATCTCATAATTTGATAGCTCGAAAATAAATACGAACGAATTAACCAGGATAGAAATATGAAAATTCCAAGATTTAGGGTATGAAAATTCCAAAATTCTCTCTCAGCCCTGTCTCTCTCTGTCCTCTTTTCTCTCTCAATCTCAACCTCTCCCCGTCTCTCGCTCTTCTCGACTCCCCGAATCTCTCTCTACCTCCTTGAATCTCTTTCTCTCCTCACAGTCTCTCATCTCCCTCTCGACTCTCTTCCCGTCTCTCTCTCGTCTCTACAGTGACGACACACAACAACAACAACAACATCCACACTCCTCTCTTTCCCCTTATTCAACAACACCACAATCTCTCCGTTTCCCCCTTTCTCTCAATCTCGATGTCGTTCTCTCTCGTCCCTTCTCTCCGACATCTCTCTTCTCCCTCTACCCAACTAAATCTCTCTGTCTCATCTCTCTTATCTCACCGCCCCATCTCTCTTTTTCCGATACAGCCACCACAACTCCGACCCCTGTCTTTGACTTCCTCTCTTCTCCGATTATACCACACGGTCACAATCTCCTCCTTCTCCCTGCACTCCGATTCAAACCAACAATAACAAACCAAACACCACCACCACAACGGTGGTGGTTGTCTCCTTATAACTCCGAATCAAACATCAACCACCCCACACAAACTCCACCTCAATCACTCTGTACGTCTCTCCCTCGTCCCCTCACTGACTTGTCTCCCTTCCTGACCAACATCAATAATCTGAGACTTGTACTCTATTTTGAATGTATGTATATATGTTTTGGTTTGTAAATACTTGACTGGGTTTTGATATTAAGGACAGGAAATATGATGTCTCAGTTCAATCTCTGTATAACAAGAATATAAAGCCCCGATTTTTCTGTTTATAACCTTTAAAGAGATAAAAACGTGGCCCTGCGATTATAACACAAAAACGTGGGGGACAAAAGTCAAAAACGTTGGGCTAAAAAAATAAGTCATGAAACGTGGGCTAAGACAATAATGATGTCTCCTCCTCTTTCATTTTTTTCCCCTGCTGGTCAATTAAAACGAGACCCTAATTTCGCTTCCTAAAATAAATTCGATCCAAAAATTAAAATTCTATTTTCCTAAATTTTCCTGATTTTAATAAATACCAAATAAATATATAATTATATATATATATAATATAATATTTACTCACATATGAATATATAAAATTTCGAAAATTTACAAAAACATGCTAATTAAAATATACTAGTGCATCGCTCTTAAATAAAATTTAAATATCGATTAGGAAAAATTTATTCGAAAAATTCGTGGTTATTACAGTCTTCCCCCCTTATAGGATTCCGTCCTCGGAATCAAAATTATGCACTAAACAATTCGGGATATTCTTTCTGCATTTCGCTTTCTAATTCTCACGTGGCTTCCTCAACTTGGTGGTTTCTCAAAAGTACTTTCAATAAATTTACTTTCTTAGTTCTTAACTCTTGCACTTTGTAATCTAGGATTTGTACTGGCTTTTCTTCGTATGTCAAATCAGGACGTATTTCCATTGGTTCGTAGGTTATAACATGTCTGAAATCAGAATGGTATTCTCGTAACGTAGAAACATGAAACACATCATGGATATGTTGAAGATCTGGAGGTAGGGCCAACTGATAAGCTAGTGGTCCTATCTTATTAAGAATCTAAAAAAAATCCTATATATCTGGGACTCCTTTTGTCTTTCTTTCGGAATCTCATTACTCTCTTCCAAGGTGAAACTCTCAGTATCACTTTATTTCCCCCTTTAAATGCTCTATCTTTTCTCTTTTGATTTGCATACTTCCTCTGTCGATCCTTAGCTACAACTAACCTTTTTCGAATAATTTCGATTGCTTATTTAGTTTGTTGAAGTAGTTCTTGTCCTAGTATTTTCTTCTCTCCTAATTCATCCCAGTATAGAGGTGATCTACACTTCCTTCCGTACAATGCTTCATATGGTGCCATACTTATGCTGGAGTGGTAACTATTATTGTAAGCCAACTTAACCAGGGCAAATGATCATCCCAACTTTCTTTGAAATCAAGTACACAAGCTCTTAATATCACGGAGAGGAAAGAAATGAGGCTGCTCCCGCGCTTTTCCGAGGTTTTAATATAGTCCTTTCACTTTGTTCGTCGGTCTGTGGATGATATGCAGTGCTTAGATTTAACTTCGTGCCAAGACTTTCGTGAAAAATTTTCCAAAATCGAGAAGTAAACCGGCATCTCTATCAGATGTAATTGAAAAAGGCACTCAATGACGAACCACAATTTTCTTTAGGTATATCTTCACCAATCTTTCAACGAGGTACTTATCACTAATTGGTAGGAAATGCGCAGATCTAGTGAGTCGGTCAACAATAACCCAAATTGCATCATAGCTAACTCTAATTCAGGGAAATCCTACGACAAAATCCATGGTAATATGTTCCTTTTTTCCCTCGGGTATCTCTAAAGGTTGAAGAAGTCCACTTGGTCGTTGATGCTCTGCCTTCACTTTCTGACATTTTAAACACTTGCTTACCCATTCTGCAATCTTTCTTTTCATATTAGGCCACCAATAATTCAACTTGATGTCTTGATACATTTTTGTGCTCCCTGGGTGAATGGAACATCTCGAGTTATGCGCTGTCTCTCTCTGTCCTCTTCTCTCTCTCAATCTCAACCTCTCCCCGTCTCTCGCTCTTCTCGACTCCCCGAATCTCTCTCTACCTCCTTGAATCTCTTTCTCTCCTCACAGTCTCTCATCTCCCTCTCGACTCTCTTCCCGTCTCTCTCTCGTCTCTACAGTGACGACACACAACAACAACAACAACATCCACACTCCTCTCTTTCCCCTTATTCAACAATACCACAATCTCTCCGTTTCCCCCTTTCTCTCAATCTCGATGTCGTTCTCTCTCGTCCCTTCTCTCCGACATCTCTCTTCTCCCTCTACCCAACTAAATCTCTCTTATCTCACCGCCCCATCTCTCTTTTTCCGATACAGCCACCACAACTCCGACCCCTGTCTTTGACTTCCTCTCTTCTCCGATTATACCACACGGTCACAATCTCCTCCTTCTCCCTGCACTCCGATTCAAACCAACAATAACAAACCAAACACCACCACCACAACGGTGGTGGTTGTCTCCTTATAACTCCGAATCAAACATCAACCACCCCACACAAACTCCACCTCAATCACTCTGTACGTCTCTCCCTCGTCCCCTCACTGACTTGTCTCCCTTCCTGACCAACATCAATAATCTGAGACTTGTACTCTATTTTGAATGTATGTATATATGTTTTGGTTTGTAAATACTTGACTGGGTTTTGATATTAAGGACAGGAAATATGATGTCTCAGTTCAATCTCTGTATAACAAGAATATAAAGCCCCGATTTTTCTGTTTATAACCTTTAAAAAGATAAAAACGTGGCCCTGCGATTATAACACAAAAACGTGGGGGACAAAAGTAAAAAACGTTGGGCTAAAAAAATAAGTCATGAAACGTGGGCTAAGACAATAATGATGTCTTCTCCTCTTTCATTTTTTTCCCCTGCTGGTCAATTAAAACGAGACCCTAATTTCGCTTCCTAAAATAAATTCGATCCAAAAATTAAAATTCTATTTTCCTAAATTTTCCTGATTTTAATAAATACCAAATAAATATATAATTATATATATATATATAATATAATATTTACTCACATATGAATATATAAAATTTCGAAAATTTACAAAAACATGCTAATTAAAATATACTAGTGCATCGCTCTTAAATAAAATTTAAATATCGATTAGGAAAAATTTATTCGAAAAATTCGTGGTTATTACAATAACGAACTCTATCGCAAAATTTGAAAGGTATTTTATAAATTAGAATGTGGACACCTATTTACACCTATTTAAAGTCTTACTATGAACTACAGGGTTTATGTAAGTAAGAGATACGGAACAATAACTAACACAGGTATATAGACACATACAAACTATAAGAAATCACATGAGAAGTTGCTGGTGTTTTTTATTTTGAATAACAATAACTACCAATACTAGCACATACACTATCATGTACGTGCTAAAACAAATTACCACTGCATGTTAAAACATAGGAACAACTTGTCAACTAAGTCTCCTAATAAATCTCAAATTCTATTACCAATTGAAAACACTCTGAAAAAAATTTTGTACTACTTCATGTAATAAAATAAAAACAGATGAGTCTCCTAATAAATCTCAACTCTTATTACCAATTCAAAACACTCCAAGAAAGAAATGCTGGACTACTTTATTTAACAACACATAAATGATCAATAACATGTAATTACAGACAAAAGACAACCCATAATTAAAATTTCAACTCCAATCTCAAATAACCAATTCAAAACACTCCTAATTACAAGAAATTCTAAACTACTTTATCTAACAAAAATAAATTAATTAATATCCATGTAATTATGTACAAGAACAACCCATAATTAAACATGCAAGTCTGGGAAAAATTTACAACTCTTTTAACATTCATTCATATTAAGAAACACAAAACAAATCAGACCTATATACATTATCCTAAAAATACACTCACACCCCTATAAATACATAAATATATACACATTCCATAAACCCTAAAAAACTTACATGAATATATACACATACATTCCAGTGTATAAGCAAACATGCACAAAATACAATATATATATATATATATATATATATATATATATATATATATATACACACACAAACACACACACACAAGAATGTTACCTTCTCAACATCAACATTCTTCTTATCTCCTATTATTTCTATGATTTTCTGCAATTTTCACATAAAACTAACTCAATAAAATGTGTAAAATGTAATAAAAAAATACACCGATTTTCTTACCAACATAGTGTTACTTGCAGAATAAAGGTGCGTCTTTGTATGTAGGAGTTTGTAGGAGGAAATGTTGTCGATCTTCTTTAAATAAAGAGACAAGTAGGGTTTTAAATAAATGTGAACCTTTGTATGTAGGGGTTTGTAAGAGTTTGTAGTACCATTTATTCACTATTTTTCTATTTGAATTCGATTCTTTGGATCAAATTTTGTTATCTTTTTATGTGCTTTTTGTTTAGTTTCAGATAAACACTGGGTTTTCGTATAATTTTCAACAATACCTTTTTTCCATTAGATGTTGCCATTCTTTTATGAAAAAAAAAAAGGTGAAGTAAGTAGCACATTTCATAGTTTTATCCACTTATCAACAAATCAGAGTAGATATTAAATATAAATATATATGATTCATACACTAGGTTCAAGATGCATTCGTTATGTTCACGAGAAACATAAAAATTTAACACCATTACAAACTCTTCAATATGACAAAAATTTGAGATCACTTTCAAAATGCAATAAACTGCTAAAGTAGATTTGACAAAACAAATCATTTTCAATATAATACAGAAACTATTGCTTTATAAATTATACTTGGACTTGTATCATAATTTAAACTAAAAAATTTGAGCCAGGGTACGATAAACTTTACGAAATTAATTGAGAGTACAAAAATGAACCTTTCTAAGCACATATGAGATATTTGTACCATATGTCTTGATCTAAATTTACATTTTCACCGGCTTCTAATTAAAATTTTAAACATTTGGAAGCTAACCGACATGGATTAATGAATTTATTAGACTTAAAGAGACAATATGGCTAAAGAATTAGTGATGAAATTAAAATTAATTAATAGCAAATAATAATTTTAATTAAAATCAATTAAAAATGGTATTGGAAATGTAAAATGGGGTGATCATATTTTCAGATAAATATAATTTGACAAAAATGGTATTAAAGTTTAGTAGTGATTTGATAAACTAACCTCATTGTTGTTGTGATGGATGTTGAGATGAACGATCGGGTGCAGATGAACCCTACTTTATGATTTGCTGACTTCAAAGTAGATTATTATTACTAAAGAATCTATCACGGTTTTCTAATGTCAATCACAAACCAGTAGTTGTAAACCTTATTTCTTTAAATCTGCATGCAAATATGGCCCAAATATATAACCAATCGAATGGATTTTAGAATATTTTTAGTCCCAACATATATGATTTAGAATTTGAAAACTTGCCTTATTTTCCACATAATTTTCTTAAAAGAAGAAAAAAGACTTGAAGATTTGATTTAGTTTCCTTTTTTATAGGTAGATTTGATTTCTTCAACTTATTATCAAAAGGTTGTTTTGGATAGATTGGAAAGATTTATAGGAATTTAGAATCTTTCTTTTAAAAATTTGATTTTCAAAATTTTCTTCGCATTTTTGGAAAGATTTATACTACTTTCAAGTTTTACAGAATTTTCTTTGAAAACTTTTTTCTCATGTTATGAGATGATTGTAATAGATCTTCTCACGTAATTTTCCGCATACAAGTTACGAATTAGCATTCTCGGTGTCACCAATCAAGTTTTGGAGAGGTGTTGGATAAAATAAACTTGATTTATTTAGTATCTTCTTGAATTTTCTTAAAATAACTCTTAAAAATTTCAAAAATCTATGTTATAAAATAAATTTTATAATAAGTTATCTTTTTTTATTGGCTAGGAAGATGTAGAACATGATATTTTTAACACAATATTGGATGTAAAAGAAGGGAGCCTAAAGTTAGTCCGATTTTTCTGACCCAAAGACAAATGATAACAAAATGGGAAGAAGAAGATTTAGGTTTGAAAACGCTTGGCTAACTGAGCCACTGTGTTTTCAGATTGTGAAGGATAGTTGGGAGGATGATGGGCTGTGTAATATTATTCAAAAAGTAAAGCACTGTGGATCAAATCTGGAGATTTGGGGAAAGGAGGTGACAGGGTGCTTCAGTAAGCGCATAAAAGAGTGTAAGATGATATTAAAGCAGCTTATGAACAAACGAGATGTGCATTCAATCAATGGTTACAAGGAAGCTAAACAAAGACTTTTCTGATACTCGACCAAAGAGAGATTTTTTGGTGCCAACGGTCAAAATAATTATGGTTAAATTCTGGGGATAAAAATATGATGTATTTTCATGCTTCGTGTAGCACACGCAGAAGAATAAAACGGATTGTTAGACTGAAAAATGAGAGGGGTGAATGGTTAGATTGGCAGAACGGTCTTGCAAATCATATTTCAAGCTATTATCAAGAGTTGTTCAGTACAAAACAGACAGACGGAGAAGAAATCATAGAGTGTGTCCCAACGACAATAGATCAAGAACAAAATGTGGAGCTCTTAAAAGAAGTAAGGGAAGAGGAGGTAAAAGCTGCGCTTTTTCAAATGCATCCAGATAAGGCCTCAGGCCCTGATGGAATGACGCCTGCTTTTTATCAAAAACATTGGTCTGTTGTTCGAAAAGATGTGGTGAAGCTAGTCCAGAGTTTCTTTCGAATTGGTGAGGTGTTAGATGGTTTAAATGAAACTCATTTGGTTCTCATTCCAAAGATAAAAAGCCCAACAGTGGTATGAGATTTGAGGCCAATAGCTTTATGCAATGTCTTAATGAAGGTTATCACTAAGGTTATTGCCAATCGATTGAAAGTTTTGTTCGATAAGGTGGCTTCAGATACACAAAGTGCCTTCATTCCGGGAAGATTGATCACTGATAATATCATGATTTCCTATGAGGTTATGCATTACCTTAAGCGAAAGAGAGTTGGTAAAGATGGTTATATGGCATTGAAATTAGACATGAACAAGGCTTACGATCGCATTGAGTGGGAATTTCTGAAATCAATTCTAAGGAAGATGGGTTTTAGTGATTGGTGGGTGCACTTAGTACTTAAATGTGTGACAACAGTGTCGTATAACATTGTACATGGGGAGTATGAAATGGGTCTAACTATTCCGAGTCGAGGCATACAGCAAGGTGATCCACTATGTCCTTACCTGTTTATTATTTGTGCGGAGGGTTTGTCCTCATTGATTCGTAAGTATGTGCAAATCAATGGATTCGAGGCATTAAGGTCTATCATAAAGATCCAAGTATCTCACACATGTTCTTTGCAGACGACAGTTACTTATTTCGTAAGGCTGACATGAATGAGGCTATGAAGGTGTTAGAATTGTGGAGGCTTATGAAAGAGCTTCTGGTCAGAAAATAAACAAGGGTAAGTCCTCAGTTTTTTTCAGCAAAAATGTCATACAATGTGAAGGGTTTCGGGGCAACAAACGCAGCGAAAAGCAATAATTAAAACAATAAAATCGAAACCCAATCGTAGGATCCATGCAAAACAAGACGTTTAATTCATAGTTATGAACATTTACCTTAAAATGAAGCTTTAACAGGTGATGACAGATGGAGGTCCAAAGCAATCACCACGCAACCCTCTTCGAGATCTACGTTATCAAAGTAGTCCACACGAACGCTTGATCGTCCAACGATCATCGGAGCCGGTACTAGTCGAAGAACCTTCCTCTCTCTCTCTCTCTCTCTCTCTAGCCTCTCACACGTTTTAACGAATTGCAAAAAGTGTGTACCTAAACAATACATCATAATGTATTTATAGGGAAGAGAGATTGGGCTAAAACCCTAAATCGAATTGGGCTTCTCCAAACCCATTCTGATTTGGTTTTATTATTAAATTCAAATTCTCTTTAATAATTAATTAAGACCAGCTCAATTAATTAATAACCAATTTCGAATTTAATAATTTAATTTAAATTCATAATTTAAATTAAAACTCCTTTTAAACGTTCTTATTGTGTAACCCTTTAGGTTATTATTACGTTGGCAATAATTTTAATATCTAATAATAAAATTATAAACAATGAGCGACATCTAGTAATACATCATTGCTACCCAAGTAATAATAATAATTGGTGATCCAATTAAACCTTCTGTGATATAATGTTTCCGTGTAATATAATCCCTTTAACCAAATATTATAGATTAAACTCGAGGCATGTAATTAGTCATCCTTTTCAACGTTTAATCCAGGTTTCCTTGATCAATGAGTAGACTAGTAAAAATGAATCAATATTTGAGCATGACCATGCATTTTCATAGTCTCACTCAATCAAGAGGCCAATAATATCTCTCCTAATAATAGGAGGGTTAAATCCTTTATTTATCATTCATATTTCTCATACGTCTCATAATATACCCGATGTCCACTTTTATCATCATCCAGTTAAAGGTAACTTTTAATGTAGTCAAAGTATATTAATCCTTGAATAGAAATATAATGATCTCAAGTCCAAGGATCATTACACCATTATCACTGTGAGTCTTTCTAATGACAATATCAACATGTAGAATCTCACTGTGGGTTTATCCAGTGCCATGTAGAATATTACATGCACCTATGTTCTTGACTTTAGTATCATTATACCAGTGACCAATGAGATGTGGTCATCAGTCAACAAACATACTAATCTTTATGCATTATAATTGTCCCATATTATTAATGCTCGATTAGGGATATTTAGGAATATAAACACTATTCATATAATCTCATTTTTAAGTCACATACTTAAAGATATAGAATACATGTTACATATTCCAAGGATATTTATTGTTCTAATATTTATATCGTAGTAAATAAAGACATAATAAATTAATGTAGAATAATCGATATAACATAATCACTGAATAACAAAATAGTCTTTCCTAGAAGCACATTTACATTGTCTCTACTCTCTAGGGCACCAACACTATCACAATGGAATAGAGAAAATGTGTGTCTAACTTTGCAGATGAAGGAAGCTGATGATCACAATAAATACTTGGGATTGCCTAATATCTTAGGTCGAAAGAAGTCAATGATCCTAGGTTTTTACTTGGGATTCCCTAATTATGCATTATAATTGTCCCATATTATTAATGCTCGATTAGGGATATTTAGGAATATAAACACTATTCATATAATCTCATTTTTAAGTCATATAGAATACATGTTACATATTCCAAGGATATTTATTGTTCTAATATTTATATCGTAGTAAATAAAGACATAATAAACTAATGTAGAATAATCGATATAACATAATCACTGAATAACAAAATAGTCTTTCCTAGAAGCACATTTACATTGTCTCTACTCTCTAGGGCACCAACACTATCAAAATGGAATAGAGAAAATGTGTGTCTAACTTTGTAGATGAAGGAAGCTGATGATCACAATAAATACTTGGGATTGCCTAATATCTTAGGTCGAAAGAAGTCAGTGATCCTAGGTTTTTTGAAAGATAAAGTTTTGACAAGAATTAGAAGTTGGGGTGCTAACTATATATCGCAGGCAGGGAGGGAGACTTTGGTTAAATCAGTGGTGCATGTACTTCCTACATATGCAATGAATGTATTTTTACTTCTCATAGAGGTAACGAGAGATATCGAAATAAGCCTGTCAAAGTTCTGGTGGCGTTCGACATAGGAAAGTCAATCCAAAATTCACTTGATGAGCTGGGATCGATTGACTAAGCACAAGAGTACAAGGGGTTTAGGTTTTCGACATTTCAGAGATTTTAACCTTGCAATGCTTGGTGAACAGGGATGGCATTTTATCTTAAACCCAGAAAGTTTGGTAGCAAAGATTTACAAAACAAGGTATTTTCTGGATTCAGATTTTTAAAACTCGACATTGGGTAATAACCCCAGCTCTGTTTGGAGGAGTATCTTTAAAGAAAAAAATGGTTGCAGAGGGATGTAGATGGAGATTGGGAACAGGGGAAGGAATTAGCATAACTGGACAGCCATGGCTCCAAGAGGATTGTAATCCTTATGTTACAACTGTTTCTCCGGTATTGAGAGATAAGAAGGTTGCTTCACTGTTATGTACGGACAAAAAGGAATGGGATGTTAAAGTAGTTAGAGATGTGTTTAATGAGAGGGACCAATGTTGTATCTTAAGAATTCCACTAAATGTAGACGTTATAGAGGACTTGTTTTGGAATCTGATAGAGTATATTTTTATATATATTCTAGATGATTTTATTCTCATATTTATTGTGTTTTGCATTGATTTGGATTTTATTTAATAGATTTTATTGTTTTATTGTAGGAAATAAAGAATTCATGACTTGGAAGGATTTGGAGCAAAAAGATCTATTTTGGAGATAAAATAGGAGAAAATTCGTATTTTTGGGCTACACGGGCTGTGCTACACTGTTTTGGCCATATCTTGAGTTCCAGAAGTCAGAATTTGACGATCTTACTGTCCACGCGAAGCTTGTGGAATTATCTTTAATTCAGAGGTGGTCCAATAAGCAAAATCCAACTGGAAGAGCTCAGAAACAGAGGAGAAAAAGAAGTTACGAATTTTAATTAAGGAATCCTATTCAGTTATGGAATCCTACTTGTAATTTATTTAGAGTATTAAAATACTTTTATTGGGCAAGACTTTTAGAGCCTATATAAACACATCTAGGGTATTATTTTAGAAGGAGAAAAAAGAAGGATGTAATATTAGATCAGATAATATAGTTTAGAGTAGATTAGTATTATTAGTCAGAGATGTAGAGAAACACCATGACTCTTCTTTTGGGTGACAACATTGAAGTTTGAAGGTTTTGTTCTCTTAATCTTTTCTTTGTTCTTATTAGTTTAATTATGTTTTCTTGTTTTACTAGTTGTTTTACTTGTTTAATTATTAGCGAGTAGTTATTTCTAGGGCTTAAAGGGAAGCCATGTTTGCACTAATATTGGCATGATTTTCATAGTGATTTGATTGGTTATGGTTAATTCTGATTGATATGTTTTAATCATTAATTTGTGTAATTGGCCAATATCATGGATTAATTATATGCAAATAGGGGTATGGATCGAGAGATTTACTTACTAGAGGCACACATACGATTAGCAGAATTGAATTTGAGTGCGGAAGCATCATTGGATTTCTGAGAGCGTTAATTCTTGGAAGAGATTAACTTGACTCTAATTACCTGATTGATTGAATTACTAAAAGTGGTTAATTGTGTTGAATGTTTCGAGAGTGTTAATGCTTGAAAGAGATTAACATACTCTAGTTATAGGATCACATTGTTTGCTTTAGCTTAAGAGCCAATTGTGTAAGCATGGTGGACCTGATTGCCCTAGGTTTTAAATAATTTGTTTATCATCTGTTTAATTAGTGTTAATTTAGTTTAATTAGTTAATTAATAATTTCACATATTCGTATGACCCTTGAAACAATTAGCAATAACTGAAAAGGAATTAGTAGAACCTGTCTCCTTGTGGATTCGACCCGCTTGCCATCTGTACTAGCAATAGACACCGTGCGCTTGCGGTTAGGTATAATTTGACACATCAAGTTTTTGGCGCCGCTGCCGGGGATCGAACCCGGGTCACCCGCGTGACAGGCGGGAATACTTACCACTATACTATACGCTAAGCTATACTATACTTATACAAATATACTTATACTTATACTTATATTTATACTTATACAAATATACTATACTATACGCTAAGCTATACAATACTTATTGCTGATAAGTAAGCGTATAAGTATAGCGTAGATGTGCAAGCTGATCAGACAAATGAGATGTGGGATATCCTGAATAAATTGCTAAAGAGTTCTGAAGAACAAGCCGAGAAGATCAAAGAATTAGAAACTCAAAGTTTGGCGATTGAATCTCAAATTGCACAGTTGGCTAACTCTTCTACTACAGGGCAGCTCGACTATTTACCATCATCATCTATCCGATCCGAAGAGGACCTGACTGCTATCAATCTCACAAGCGATCAGGAATATGATAGTTTCTCCATGTATGTTGATGATGAGGCCATTGATAAAGAGAAGGAGCATGCCACCGATGATGAGATCAATGATGTTGCTGTTACTGAGAACAATGTGACTGATGATGAGGCTACAAAGGAAAGCAATACAGAGATGGTTGTTGTTTTTCTTCCACAACCTGTGCCTAAGCTACCATGTATTGATAAATTTGCTCTCGATCTGGCCTCTGCTTACAAGGCTTCTTTGCTCAAGAATACTTATTTCAAGGTTGATGTGATGACAAATATTGTCCAAGATGATATTTCTCAAATTCTGGTTGAGGATCCATACAAAGTGGCTCCTACGTTTGAAGCTCGAGGAGAGGGAGAAGATGGAAGTGTCTTATTAGCCAATGATGTGATAAGCCAAGATGTCCGAATGACTCTAGTGAAAGTGAGGAGTGAAGAAAAGCCACCACCAGAACCTCCACCTTATGTCAAGGGAGTTCAATATTTTCGTGGTGTTGAATTTTATCGCTGTTTTATCACAAAGTTTTCCAAAACTGCACAAGCACTTAATTCTCTATTGCTTATTAATGACATATTTTATTTTACTGATGCTTGTTTGGAGACTTTCTGCAGGATAAAGACAATCACTAACACTCTTGATACTTTTTGTGGTGACGAGTTTATGATCGAGAAAGTGGATATTACGCCTTTACCGGAGTATTTTTTGAGGAGGTCAAGCTAATGACTCTAAATAAGCGCTGCTTGGGAGGCAACCCATGATTTTTATAAGGTTAGTAGGTTTTTTATTTCATTTTCTTATAAAAAAAAAAAAATTGTGTTGTATGTGTTCTCTTAAAAAAAAAAAAAAATCGGAACAGTGAACAGTAACGCAACCTGCGCCCCAGTCACGCAACCTGCGCCAGCGTTACGGCATTCAGCGCAATTTGCGCCTGGGTAACGCAGGCTGCTCCTGCGTTACACCCTGTATATACCCCCCTAACACGCATTCACGTCCTGCGTGTCTCCATTGTTTCCGTCCAGCGCACCTGTAACGCAGCTGGCTGCTGCGTTACTCATCCCTTCTGCCATAATTTTTTTTGTTTTTCCCGAAAATTTTTGTTTTTCCAACAAAAATTCCACCAAATTCAATTCTAACTCAAATTCTTTCCCTCCCTAAATCCTATATCTATCCTAGATCAATTCCATACCATCCTAAATCTCTCCTACACTCTAAATTTTTTTTATTCAACCTATCCATCATCTTATATATATGCACACCTATACATACAAATCCAATTCCTTTTCTATTTCTTTAAATCTCTAAAAATTCAATTCTAAAGAGGAATTAATTGCAAGTTCACCTCTCCAATTCGTAGTGGGTTTATTTCTTCTCTAAAATCTTATTTGATTACGAATTTGTGTTCTTGTAAATTGGGATTTTGTATTATTCTTGGAATTTGGGCTATTTTTGGTGTGATATTGTTTGGAAATTATTGGTTGAGCTTCTTGGGAGTTGGGTATTGATTCTTATGGCTTCTAAGCGTGGGAGAGGTGATTCTAGTGTTGTGAAATTTTCGTCTTCGATGGCGGAGGTTGAATTTATAGGCGGAGGTTACATGGATTCCAGGGAAGTTTTCTTTCTTTTCTTTTTAGTGTAGTTTTATTTTCTTTTTAGTTATAGTTTTGTATTTTGTTCATTACTTCATTGGGGACAATGAACCGCTTAAGTGTGGGGAAGGGTTCTTAATGTTAGAGAATTTTTATAAAAAAAAAAATTTAAAAAATTAAAAATACCAAAAATAATTCTAGCCATGCAATTTGATTAGTTGTTGTATTTTGCTTGATACACCCATGCATGCTTAGGAATCTTGTGTTTATGGACGCTTTTGTATGAGAAGTGATGTGCTTTGTTCTTGTGCACACACTTACACTAGCAAGTTGAAGCTGGTAGACTTAATTGGATGTTGTAAGTGATTAGAATGACATGAATATGTGCAAGATGACTTGGTTTTCATGCTTTGAGTACAAGTAGGTGCGTTAGAGAGTCTTGTTACTTGGGATTGATTATGTTTTGTCACACCAAGTGAGTTTTGAGCCTATATGCATATCTTTTGCATGATTTTTCGTTTGCTTGAGTGTCCACATGTTGTTTACATTGCTAGCACTTACTTGAGATCTTTCTGGAAATGCATGATATTACTTGATGATGAGATGATAAAGGCACTTAGGTTTAACCTCGTGTTTCCCATATTTCCACACCTTTTATACATGATCAATTAGTTAACCCTTTGAGCCTAATCCTATTCTTTCGGTGACACACCACATTACTTGCCATTATCTTTTTATTCTATTGGCCTTACATTGAATTTGAACCTAAATTGTCAAGGGCTAGTATCGTGCTTAAGGGAGTAATAAGGTGTTCACAAAAGGGGGGGTTATTGATGATCATACCATTGGGGAATATTGATTTTGGTTAATGCTTGCTAGTCGAAATTCATAATAATATCTATGGATCATTGTGCTTATTCCTTAGCTCTCAGAAAAAAAAGAAGAAAAAAAGAAGAAAAAAGAAAAAAAACAGAAAAAAAAGAAAAAAAAAATAAATATGGGAGCATTCTTATCTTTTGTGATCCTACTTTGATTCGACTAGACAAGGTGTTTATTGGAAAATAATAAAAATCCAAGTGTGGGGAAGTATTTGTTTTAATAGAAAGGGAATTGAATAATGATTATTGTTGGGTACTAGCTTTTGACATTAAACCTGTTTTAGCTTTACTTGACATACCTAGTCCCTAGCCCACGCTACAACCCGAATAAAGACCTTTTGATTATCATCAGTGATGTATGTTGTGTTGAGAGTGAGATTGATTGCGAGTGTCAAGTTGTGTTTATGATTTTGTTGGAATTGAGTGATACACTTAACCTTGTTCTTGAGTGAATATTCGTTTTTGAGTGAAAGGTGAGTTATTACTTGTTTTGGCATAGGAGATCCCGGGTTTAGACTTAAAGATGTATTTCTTGTGGGCTTAGCATGATTACCAACGATTTTTACACTTGACATGAATTTTTATGACCTTCTGCATGTTGGTCGAGTAGACTACGTGAATACTTGCACTTTCGACACCAAGACATTGTATGTTTGCTTTGATTCTTAAGTTGATGTGGCATGAGAGGACTTGTGTGTGTGGTGTTGTGTTAGCATTGATCTTTTGCATGGTTAGATGAATTTTGTGGGTACATTCACTATAAACCCTCACGAGACAACACTCGTCCTACTAGGGCTGCCTAGGGGTTTAACGGCTTGTTGCATATGCTCAATGCAATCGTGTCATCTACGAAAGTGATGTTTGTTAGGACTTAGTTTTTATTTCACTTATTTGCCCGAGGACGTGCAAATGCTTAGTGTGGGGATGTTTGATAGAGTATATTTTTATATATATTCTAGATGATTTTATTCTCATATTTATTGTGTTTTGCATTGATTTGGATTTTTATTTAATAGATTTTATTGTTTTATTGTAGGAAATAAAGAATTCATGACTTGGAAGGATTTGGAGCAAAAAGATCTATTTTGGAGATAAAATAGGAGAAAATTCGTATTATTGGGCTACACGGGCTGTGCTACACTGTTTTGGCCATATCTTGAGTTCCAGAAGTCAGAATTTGACGATCTTACTGTCCACGCGAAGCTTGTGGAATAATCTTTAATTCAGAGGTGGTCCAATAAGCAAAATCCAACTGGAAGAGCCCAGAAACAGAGGAGAAAAAGAAGTTATGAATTTTAATTAAGGAATCCTATTCAGTTATGGAATCCTACTTGTAATTTATTTAGAGTATTAAAATACTTTTATTGGGCAAGACTTTTAGAGCCTATATAAACACATCTAGGGTATTATTTTAGAAGGAGAAAAAAGAAGGATGTAATATTAGATCAGATAATATAGTTTAGAGTAGATTAGTATTATTAGTCAGAGATGTAGAGAAACACCATGACTCTTCTTTTGGGTGACAACATTGAAGTTTGAAGGTTTTGTTCTCTTAATCTTTTCTTTATTCTTATTAGTTTAATTATGTTTTCTTGTTTTACTAGTTGTTTTACTTGTTTAATTATTAGCGAGTAGTTATTTCTAGGGCTTAAAGGGAAGCCATGTTTGCACTAATATTGGCATGATTTTCATAGTGATTTGATTGGTTATGGTTAATTCTGATTGATATGTTTTAATCATTAATTTGTGTAATTGGCCAATATCATGGATTAATTATATGCAAATAGGGGTATGGATCGAGAGATTTACTTACTAGAGGCACACATACGATTAGCAGAATTGAATTTGAGTGCGGAAGCATCATTGGATTTCTGAGAGCGTTAATTCTTGGAAGAGATTAACTTGACTCTAATTACCTGATTGATTGAATTACTAAAAGTGGTTAATTGTGTTGAATGTTTCGAGAGTGTTAATGCTTGAAAGAGATTAACATACTCTAGTTATAGGATCACATTGTTTGCTTTAGCTTAAGAGCCAATTGTGTAAGCATGGTGGACCTGATTGCCCTAGGTTTTAAATAATTTGTTTATCATCTGTTTAATTAGTGTTAATTTAGTTTAATTAGTTAATTAATAATTTCACATATTCGTATGACCCTTGAAACAATTAGCGATAACTGAAAAGGAATTAGTAGAACCTGTCTCCTTGTGGATTCGACCCGCTTGCCATCTGTACTAGCAATAGACACCGTGCGCTTGCGGTTAGGTATAATTTGACACATCAGAATCTTGACTCCGGAAATTACTCAGTGAGGAGTGCTTATAGTTACTTCAGACTCAAAGGGGGGCGTGGAGATTTGAGAATAATGATAATATACGGCGCTCACTATAGAGAATTAAAGCACCTTTAAAGGTGATCAATCTGGTTTACGGGCGCTATCAGGTTGTTTACCTACATTAACACAACTTCACGGCAAGCATGTTCCGGTTCAAAAAACTGACCCCTGTGTGGTGAGGGTCCTGAAACAATTTTACATATTTTGGTGAGCTGTTCTTTTGCAACTCAATGCTGGGGGATGTTGAATTCCAGTCTGCATCATGATGGAATAATGGAATTCCCAGTTTGGTTAACCAATTCTCTGAAGAATAGTAATAAGGATCATCGTACCAAAAGAGACCAAGGCAGCATATCGGTTAAGTTCTGTACTTCTGTTCAAAAGTAACTTTATTCTGAAAAACCATATGAAAAAGCTATTCATTTGCATAATTTCTGGTAATTCACAATATAATCAGGAAGATTAACAAAAAACTAAACTCACATTCTCTCTGTCAATTAACCTAATTCTTTTTGTTTACGTAATGTATTTTAATTTTATTACAATTTTTATCATCATCCAGTTTTTAAAGAATTATGTTCAAAATTATATTTGCAATGTTATTGTTTTTAGAGAGTTTACCAATTATACTAACTTTTTAAGTTTGATTTGCAAATTTACTATACTTGTAGAATCATAGCAATTATACTATCTTTACAATTTTATTTGCAAATTTAATAATTTATATTTTTTTATTTTATATTATAATGCTGACTGGCCTATGCTGACTATGCGTTGATGTGGTAGTGGGTCCCACCTTGGTGATTGGACTATGTTGACGTGGCAGTGGATCCCAACCCCTGCTAACGTGGCAGGTGGGTCCTACCACCTGCTGACGTGGCAGCTGACTGTCAGATGATGTGTGGCTGATGTGGCAGTGGGCCCGTAGAGGGCAATTTTTTATTTTTAAAAAAATATTAAGAAAATATTTTTTTTGCAATAAAAAATATTTTTGCAATTAATATAATAAATTTGTAATAACTTTTCTCAACAAAAGTAAAATTGTAAAAAATTGTTTTTTTCAATATAATTATCAAAAAAGCTCTTGTTTTTATAAGGTTAGTGCCAATAAACAAACATAAGAAGGTATAATAATGACATATTTATAATCCCAGATAATGTTAATTGTCCATTCCATTGCATTAGCCCTTTTTTTTAGAAAATGGTGTATATTAAAAAAGTTAGTTGAATAGAATTTTTCAAATGTTATCTTGTTTATTGCATTAATTTATATATAAATAAAATTACATATTAAATGATAAAAACAAGAAAATAAATTTGAAAATTAGGATGAAATGATCCTAATTGCTTCTCTTTTTTTCTTAGTTAATTACTCTCAACCAAACGGTCCTTAAAATGCATACAAATTCAAAACTAATAATAATAATTAGAGTAAAGTGCATTTTGTGTACCTGAAGTTTGGCCTTGACACCACTTACAATACCGAATTTTAAAGTCGAGCATACGCAATACTGAACTCACAATTTACTTATTCTTTGTGTACCGCCGTAAGTCTGGCACTAACTCCGTTAGTTTGACAGGGATAAAATTGTACTTTCCTATCCATTCCTTTGCTATAGCGTAAAAATCATTTTAATTAATAAGAAATTAGAATTTCTCTCTCTTGTTCATCAAGATCAAACACAAATTTGGAGAGGTTAGAGAAATCTGATTTTGACGTGCAAGTGCTCAAAATGTAGCCCTCGACATCTAGTTTCATAATCTGCAATCAATCGTTGTGGAGGGTAACTTTATGATTTGTTATGAATTTTTGTATAAATCTGCAGATTTTAGGGTTCTTATTCAAAAATTGGGGTTTTCGATTTTAGTGATTGTTCAGTTGATTTGATTGCTTGAATAGCTTCATATGATCCTAGGGAGTTGCTTTATGTGTTTAATTGCTTCAATTGTTTTCGATTATGAGATACACGAATTGTAAGTTTTGGCCAATTTTTTCGAATCAATCGTCCATAGTATGTGTTGCTTGTTCATGTTTGTGGTGTTAGGGGAAAGATTGGGGGTTGCATAAGCTTTGATTTGTGATATAGAACACACGATTTGGTTTTGATATTAACGAAAACGAATTTTGGCCGGAAGGGATGTTAAGCTCGCCGGAAAATCTATTTCTTTGGTTCATTTTGATCGAATTTTGAGTGTGTTTTGTTGGTTTATTGTTGTCCAGATGTTGGGAATTTGTTTAGCTGCAGAATCGTGTGTTGTGCTGTGTTCTATGGTGTTACAGTCGGAAATCGAGCTCGTCAGATTCCACCTCCGATCGCCGGATTCTGGAGGTGGAAGAAGGTGTTCTTGATTTTTATTTTTATTTTTATTTTGATTTAATTGTTTGATGAGTAAAATACATTTTTACCCCTGTGTTTTCTAATGGAGTTAGACTCAATTTGACGGCAGTACATAATGTGTAAGTAAATTGTGAGTTCAATATTGCATATGCTTGATTTTAAAATTCGGTAGTGCAAGTGGTGTCAAGGCCAAATTTTAGGTACACAATGTGCACTTTACTCTAATAATTATGTAATTTCAAGTACCCTTTTTTCCCCAAATAATCAAACGGGTTTTTTATTAACAAGTCTTATCATTCGTGGACTATTTCACCCTGGGCTGATCAATAAATACTTTTCGAAGTAGACACCGACACTAGGCCTGTTATGGTGATAGCCCAAGCTTTTGTAAATGGAAATAAATTTTGAAAGTAAAATCCACGGTTCTCATTTAATCTCGCATGACGTGTGATCACCAATCTGCACCGTTAGATCTACCATCTTATTCAACAACCGCCACACCGAATCACACCCCAAATAGCCAACAGCCTTCCTATTGGTCCAATGACGTTATAACACCCAAATCTTAATCCACTGCGACGCGGTTGCACTGTAAGCCTTATCCTACACTCCCTCACCCTTTTTTTATAACTCGGTGGTTAGGACATCTTTCGTGTATCTCGATTAATTCGAAAAATTGTTAATACATTTATACCTATCGAGTATAGTAATTTAACTACTTCCATATTTTATAATCTCTTTATTTTTTTTATTAGTCGTTTGATTTTTGTACATATTTTTAAGTGTTTTGATTGTATAATTAAAATTAATTTTTTCAATAATTTTTTTTTTGTAAATTAAAATTTTGATTATATATTTTATTTCAAAATAAATAATTCAAAAACAATAATTAATGTACCTAAAAATATGTGCAGAAAAATCAAACGACTAATATAAAAAAAACGGACAAATTTATAATCTTAAAATGATATGGTAAGCACCTAAATCACGATCCACTTTATTATTTTAAAGACTTTTCGTCTTTCCTTAGCCTACAAGTACTATCAAACAGACAAACACGCGTTACTATTCCTTTTCCTTATTTAATTAATCAATTAATTCACACGTATATAAATACCCAATTCAACAATCTCTCAGTCTCAATTTTATTTTTTCTTCTTTTCAACTTTTCTCTTTTATGCACAATTGTAAAATTAGGGTTCTTGAATTTGTACATAATAACTTATTATAATTACTATAAAATATGAGCGATTTAATTATCGGAGACGATGAGTTCGATTTGGAGCAGCTATTAAACGATCCTGATTTCCTCAACGATGTCGATTTGTTGAATGATTCTCCGGGTCATGTTTCGGATCCGGATCAGGATCCGAAACAAAAGTTCGCTGAAATTGAGGATATACTGATGAACGATGAGTTTGATGATGATAAGAACAATGAGTTTTTGTTTGATGTGTTGCTTGATTCGCCGGTTGAGTCGGAGGCGTCGCGTGGCGAGGTTGTTAATGGTTTCGACTCGAAAGCGAGTTCTCCGGAGGTTGAGAATGGTGGTAAAGATGCCTGTGAGGGAGAAGAGGATGATCGTGTTACGAAGAATGATAGTAAGGAGAGTGATGATGGAGGGGAAGATGATGATCCGGTTACGAAGAAGCGGAAGAGGTATTTTATGATTTTCGATGATTTTCTCGACTTGTTAATTGAATGCTAGGAAGTTTGATTGTTTAGAGTTTGCAGATTATGATACATTGTTCGGGATTATGTTTTGTAATTTATAATTTATGGTTTTTGATGATTCTGTCGATCGTTTAATTGACTGCTAGGTAGTTTTTGACTATTTAAAGTTTGTACATGTATATACATTGTTCGGGATTAGGTTTTACTGGTTATGATATATTTAAAAGAGCGGATGTTTTTAATTTCGGAAAGAATTTGTTGTTTTAGAATGTTGATAATTATTTCTGTAGCTTAATTCTATTTGTTGATTGCGGTTTTTAAATATTGATTGGTGATGAGTGTTTATAAGGCTGGTTGTGTGTTGTAATTGCGTTGGCTAAGTTAAAGCGTTGTGATGAATTTTAGGCAAGAGAGGAACAGGGATGCAGCTGTTCGATCTCGTGAAAGAAAGAAACTGTATGTTAAGGATTTGGAGTTGAAGAGTAGGTACTTTGAGGGGGAATGCAAGAGGCTTGGGATGTTGCTTAACTGTGTTATGGCTGAAAACCAAGCGTTGCGCCTTTCCTTGCATAGTACCAAGGCATTTGATGCTTCCATGACCAAGCAGGAGTCTGCTGTGCTCTTGTTGGGTATGAAAATTGAATTAAGTCCTCGTTTTCTTTGTTGTGTTGTGTTTTATATTTATGATATCGTTGAACGAACATATGTTTATATCCATAACAGCTTTAGTTATCAAGCTCCATTCTTTGTGTGTGTAGTTTTGGTTGTTAAGTTATTAAAATGCCTAGGTGGCTAGGCTATTTAGTGGAAATAGAAGTATTTTGTATTTGCTGGCCTAGGAAATTAGCTACTATATAACAAATGGTTAAAAACATGTTTGGTGATAGACTCAGGGCACTTGCACGCAGATCACCTAGAAAATTAGTTCTTCCTAGTCCCTCCTTATTGCTTAATGCTTTTAAAGTCCTTTGTGCAATTAGACAGAAGACCTCATAATTCTTGAAACTTTTGTATCTTTTCATGCTCGGTTCTTGTAACAAATACTCTCCCAGTCCTTTGATAATAATAAGACAGCCTGATCATATGTTTCCTGTGTACCCGCTGTTAGACAGGTGTGGTAAATTATAAAACATGGTTCAGCTCATCTTTTCAGTTTGCCTGTTGTTCCAATATACATTTTTTAATCTTTTTTCATAGAATGGAAGGAAAAAATCTTTATGTTATGGACACCTCTATTGATTAGATAGAAACCGGTTGACCAGCTGTATTTTGTTAATATCTAAGTCCGTATTCCTTTCCAAATCTTTATCCTTTGATTCAATAGGGTTTTGAAATTTCAATTTTCTTTGCATTATGCTACATTATCATCAAGTTTTGTTTGCTACTATTATACACACTTGACCCTTTGGACATTTTTTTCTTGTATTTAAGTGTAGTTCACAAAAATAGAATTGCACTGCCTTAAAGATCGCACATTAATCTTGAGTTTGGTTCAATGGCAGGATGATCATTAAAGTAATGAAAATCGCTAATGGACACAGAAAAACTTCATTTGTCCTAAACATTGAACTTAATTATGTAAAAGTTTAGGTGATTTGACTCTTACAAGACAAACATGATTCTGTCTTGACTGGGTAAAAGATTAATGTAGAAGACTTTAATCTTGTCTAGTTAATCTCTTGCTCTGTATATTATTTTTTTGCTTTTGCGCTTAAAATATTAATGTAATAGTTCATAAGCTAATGGGAGATGAACCATTGGACCTACCCCAAGCTCTGTCAATGCCCCTGTTCCTCCTGTCCATCTTTTTGAAACAGTGTGTAATGGAAACTAGACTTGTGGCATTGATAAAACATATAGTGTGTATAGTGTAATTAAGGCTCCACAATAATTATTCAGAAAGAAATAAATGGTCCCATTTAAGGATCCAGAGTTATTATATTGTTGTGCTGATGCAAAGGCCTTAGGCATGTGTGTGATTATCGTTAAAACCTCGATTAATTCTGGTCCGATCAATTTGCAGAATCCCTGCTGTTGGGTTCCCTGCTTTGGTTCCTGGGCACCATGTGTCTTCTAATTCTTCCAGACCCACTCCGATTAACAAAGGAAGAAGTTCCACCGGAAAACGTGGGCAACCAAAATCGGGGAAGTCTAGATCCAAGAAAGGCGGGAAAGATTGTTGAACATGGGGTACATCGGTCCTTCATGTTAGGCAAGAGTTGCAAAGCTTCAAGGTCAAGGATGAGGACAAGTTACTATGTACTAGAAGTTTTAACCTAAGCTAGCACAGGGTAGAAGGCCGAGATATGACAACTTTTTGTCGTTGATCAGGAATAAAATGTATGTTCCTTTTTGGACATTTGTTTTTTAATTACTTGTTTTGAATATTGGTATGTGTTTTATGTGGTTTTTTTTAAAAAAGCTTAAATTATAATGTTGAGTTAGTCTGTTTTAGAACTACTTTTGATTTGTTTAGTTATATGGAAGTAAACCAAACCAAACATATCCAGTATATCCCGCATGAAGCAGGGTCTGGGGAGGGTAAAATGTACGCAGACCATACCCCTACTTTACAGTAGTTTAGTTATATGGAAGTGAAAATTTGAATTGCTTTTCTATTCATCAACCACAAGTCCACAACTATTCGAAAGTCAAATTTTCGTTAAAACAAGTTCTTTAATTAATAAAAAAGTTTTTTTGACAATTATTTAATTTAAAAGTTTAGTACCTAAATAAGGTAACTTACTCTAATATTATTGTTAATCAAACTTACAATAGTATTATTAATGAATGCGACAGTAATTGAATTATCGGAAAAACTAGCTATATATTGAGAATTGCAGATATTAACAATGCTTTTTATTAAATATTTAAAGGTTGGTGATGATCGACAAACGTTTTTTTGGAATAAATTATATCATAAAATACATAGAAAAAAGGGATTCCCCTATTTTCACACAAAAATTATATGCATCGCAAAATGGTTCTACGATACATATTTCATCATTTGTTATGACAAACGTTTGTCCTGACCAACCCTTAAATATGCACACTTTTTAATGATTTTTTGTATCCTCAAATTAATACCGTCCGAAAGTTGTATATTCGAATGTGAAGAAAATATATGACATAAATTTATGTTCATTATCTTCACATGTTTGGTCATGAATATATGCGGGACATTCTATGATAATTTTTCATTAACTGAATTTCTAGAAAAAAGAAATATTTGTATATGTAATTTTTGGTGATTAATTTGTTTTGAACGCCAGCTATATGTAGTGTGAAGCTCAGCAAGGAACGTTAATTTAAAGGTACACAAAAGCTGAGTATTATCCAAAGGTCCTGGTTCTGACAATCGATTGCCAGTTATGTAATAATTGATTTCCAGGTCGTTGGATTCCTGGATTAAAAAAAAATAAAAAAATTATTGTCCGCTATAATTTTCCGTAGATAGGTTATAATTATTCACGGATAGGACAAAATCTATCCGCGGAAAATTATAGCAAACAACCAATCAGCCTATCCACGGAAAATTATAACGGGCAAGTAATTTTTTTTTTAAATCCAGGACCGTTGAATTCTTAATCCAATGATCTGGAAATTAATTGTTACATAACCGTTCTCGGCCTGGTATCCTGCACCTCGCGTTCATGATATCTACATTCAACTGTGCCCCGGAGACAGGGTCGAAGCACGCCCCCGCCCAGTGTGCTTCTTTCACGACATGCTCTGGTCCCGGACAATCGATTGTCACCAAACATTACCCTTATCAAAAAAGAGGAACGTTAGTTCAGTTTATGAGAAAAAGGAAGAAAGTGGGTTTGGTTAGGTGTTGAGCTTGGGTCCCAAATTATTATAAGTGTCAGAGCCCATGGGCCCTGTTAAAACCTCAAGCATATCCATAGTAACATTAGTATATCCGCTATATGTCTCTAATGACGCCTTTGCCCTTTGATTTTTACTGTATTTTGCTAAATGTTTGAAAATAAGGAAAAATTCCAAACTGCCAAAATTATTACGAGCAAAGTAAAACGCAAGTGCGTTATATATTTTCTTACGCAACAAAACAGGTAAAAAATTGTGATCAAATGGCATCACCGTTCATACTTTGCGATCAAATGAAACTATTTTGAAACTTTTAGGAGGGGTTAATTAACTATTTCATAATTGAACTCGTGCTCAACTTGTAGTTGGGTAATTGTACTAAAAAACCTTGCAGTCAACTCATCAAAGCAATTAAAACTTGCAATTGGCCAACTGCCGTCAACTCCAGTTAACGTCCTTGACGGAACGCTGATGTGACGTGCTGATGTGTAAAAATTATACACGTTATCTGCTGAGATGGTGAAAATTAGGAGCCAAAAATGTTTTTATGGATTTTTAATACAAAATATTTAACTTTTTCTTATTTTTCTTTTATTGTATTTGTATCCACCCCTCCGTACGCCACTACCACTACCAGCCCTCACCCTCCCTTCCGCCTTTCCTCTTTCTTCCACCTCCGTTCACCTTCGTCGATAACTCCCGCCAGCCTTCATCTGTCCTTCAACAATCACCACCATCACTGCACCTCCTCTGAACCACAATCGCCTCTCAACAGTCGTTTTTCTCTCCTTCAACCATCTCCCCCTCACACCTCCACCATTCTCCTTCACCCACCTCCCAATCTCCACCCATCTCCCCTTTCGTTCAAACACATCAAAACTCAACTCCCTCCTCCGTTCCTCCCCTTCTTCCGACTTCACCACCGAACAAACACACCCGTTCACACCTTCCACCTATATCACCAACCCAATTCAAACCCACAATCCTCCTTTTTCCAAATTCAACAACGACCGGAATTGAAAAAATTCGGTGACTCACAACAAACCCAGAAAATTCGCACAAATCATCTTCTTATTCTTCTTTAAACCATATATTCACAACTTTAAACATTAGGAACAACGAAGAACTGAAGATTAAGAACTGAAGATTAACTGGAAAATCCCAATTCTTTTTATCAAATTCGCACAAATCATCTTCTTATTCTTCTTTAAATCATATATTCACAACTGTAAACACTAGGAACAACGAAGAATTGAAGATTAAGAACTGAAGATTAAGTGGAAAATCCCAATTCTTTTTATCAAATTCTTTTAAACCATATATTGGACCTTTGATTGAGTTTGTGATTGATTGGTTGTTATGTGTGTAGACGCCGGAGTTGTAGTTTTTGAGGCCATTTTTGAGAATTCCGGTGGAAATTAGGTCTCTCTCTGGGTTTAAGGGAGAGAGATACGAGTGAGAGAGAGAAAGGTTAAAGGGGGGAGAGAGAGATACGAGAGAGAGAGAAGAGAGAGTACAGGGGAGAGAGAAGAAAGAGGAGAGAAAGAAAGAAAAATAAGTAAATTAATTTTTGATTTAATTATAAGTTAAAATACTGACATGTCATTACACTTGGCAAGAATTAACGGAACACCGTTAAAAGTCAATGCGAGTTAACGGCGCTGTAAGTTATTTCGTGTTTAGTGGTTCAATCGCAATAAAATATTAGTATACTTACCTATTTGCAAGTTTTTTGAGTTCAGTTACCCAACTGCAAGTTGGGCACGAGTTCAGTAATGAAATAGCCAATTAACCTTATAATAACATTTTTCTGATGACTATACTGTGAAAGTATACGTTTCTATGTTTTATGTTTATATTTTAGTTTAACAATGCTGTTAAAATTTAATTTTAGATTTTAAATATACAATTTTATTTCCTCCTAATATCAAATTTGATGTTAATTTTCAGATTTTTTTCGAAAGAAAAAAAAAGCGTGATAAAAAAATTTCATGTCATGTCAAGCCCTGTTGGAACCAAATTTCGTCAAGGACGTGGTGCCAATATTAAGATTTGTAGATGAGTTTTGTATAGAGATATAAGAAGATCTCAGTAAAGTGTATGGCTTTAATGGTGTGTTTAGACTGTTCTTGAGAGAGCAGTGTTGGTAGGTATTTCGTTCCCTATTCTCAAGATGCCTATGTACCCTTATATAGGGATCAAGTCTACATAGTTCTTTAGGTATAGGAATTGTGTATTGATAGAGTTTCGGCGCAACACTTCTCCTATTCTTCAGCAGCAAGTCTTCTACACGTGTTTAGTCATCATACGTATCATTCTCCTATGATTAGGATACTTGTAGAATAAGATATGTAAGTTCTTACACCGCCACAATGCTTATACTTGTGTTGTGTTTACTAATATTGATAGAATATGTATGTGTAGTGATGTGTCGTAGATAGCCCAGTCATATTTGGATTTCAAGCCCAATAAGTGATGCTTTATGCGCATCACTTTAGTGTTCACCCGAATAGTGATCGGATTTATCTCATCATAGGCCTGAGATGCATCACTTTCTTCTGGATCAATACATTGGATCGAGGAGTACCTAAATTTCGTAATAAGGCCTCTATTGATCTCTTAGAAAAGATCAATAATCCTGTTATTCCTCAATCTTTTCACTTTAAGCTTAGTAAGTGATGCGCCTCATTACTTTGAGCTCAGTAGGTGATGCTTCTCATCACTTTGAGCTTTGTAAGTGATATTTCTCATCACTTTGAACTTAGTAAGTGATGTGTATCATCACTTTGAGTTTAGTAAGCGATTTGTATCATCACTTTGAGCTTTGTAAGTGATGCGCCTCATCACTTTGAGCTCAGTAGGTGATGCTTCTCATCACTTTGAGCTTTGTAAGTGATGTTTCTCATCACTTTGAACTTAGTAAGTGATGCGTATCATTACTTTGAGCTTAGTAAGTGATTTGTATCATCACTTTGAGCTTTATAAGTGATGCGCCTCATCACATTGAGCTCAGTAGGTGATGCTTCTCATCACTCTGAGCTTTGTAAGTGATGCTTCTCATCACTTTGAACTTAGTAAATGATGTGTATCATCACTTTGAGCTTAGTAAGTGATTTGTATCATCACTTTGAGCTTTGTAAGTGATGCGTCTTATCACTTTTGAGTGTAGGGCTTATGTAATTGGTATGTCTTGTCGGAAACTAATAATAGATCAAGACTTGAAGGTTAAGAACAAAACCAGAATGGCTCGAAAGAAATTGTTGTGCGGTGGTAATCCACTGCTTTAAAAGCGATTTTGGCAAAACCCAAAGGTGCAAGTCTAAATGTCGATCGCTTCCAAGGTTAACACAGCTTTCCCCCCAATACGTGCACTCGCAGCAGGAGAAATGGAGTTTAAAAGTGTAAAGCCCAGAGAGAATCAAAAAGGGGGAGATAAGTCTTTTTCTATGTCATCTTAGTCCTGCTCAAAATGTATATATATTATTATATTTCAGTCGAAATGAACGTTATAGAAATTTGAAGGAATTGTAGTAAAGAAGAGAAAATCAAGGGACTGAAATCAATTCAATAATAAATAACACTAATCACCAATGAAGAGACCAACAAACATAAATATATAAATATAAATGACTGTTGACATTTCCAACATGTCTTACATATCACTTTCTCCCCAACAGTGATCAAATACGCATCAATCTCTTCACAACATGTCATTGATCATTCACAATTGTTTTGATGCTTCTAGTACAAATAAGCACTAAAATTGTTTGAATTTTGTAGGCGAAAAATCTCATTTTTATAAAAGAAAAATATTAAAGTTCCCAAATTCGTTCTCCAATTTATTCTCAAATTTCACGTGTCAGAATATTATTAAAATTAATTGAAATAATTGTGATGAATCTGTTGGAATATGGATTCGATTATAATTTGAATTCATTGATTCGGTAAAATCAATTCCATTTTTACTACGGATTTTTTGCCACCGGCTTAACATAATTAATTAACACGGTTAAGTAATTAAGGAAATTGCCACCGATTTGATTGATTAGCGCGGCTAATTAATTAAGGCAATTGTGTTAAGAAAATTGCCACCGATTTAATTGATTAGCGCGGCTAATTAATTAAGGTAATTGTGTAGCGCACAAGTCTTCTCATCCTATAAATACTCATCTAGAGCATTAGGATTATTTACTCGAAAACACATATCCTCCTCTCATATACAGTCTCTTCTCTTCCTCTGGTGATAGTTCTTGTTCGTCTCAAGCTCGCTGAGAGTGACGCTCGTCTGTAGCCTCACTGCAATCCGTTTTATCCTGGGAGGCGTTTCGCTCGCACATACGGTGAGGGCTAATACGCTTTAAGGAGACAGTCACGCACTGGACTCGGGTTTTTCGTTCCTTGTCTCCTCTTTTGTCTGTTTTAATTATACACATAACTGTTACTCATACACGCACAAATATTATACTTTTTGTATTTATCGCAGATTGTCTAACAATCTTAAAGCGTATTAAATTATATCTGTGATATGTACTTACGTATTTGCTTGTTTGTTTGAGTGGCATAATCAATGGAAAATCAAACAATGAACAACACGAACATGGTGGTTAATCCCAACGCACAGATTTTAACATCTGATGGGGATCACCAGCCTTCGTTAAACCCTAACGCACAGATTGTAACATCTGATGTGGGTGCAATGTTGGTTGGACATGTGCCTACGGGACATGTGCCTTTGGGACATACTGTCGTTGGACAGATTAATGTTCCGTTTGGATCGACTACGATAGGTTTCGTTCCTACGAACGGACATGCGGTGCCTACTGGTGTGCAAACATCGGTAGTACAGACGCCTATTATACATGTGGTGCCTAATGCACAAAATGCACCTGTTGTGCCTGCTGCACATGCTGAGAAACCTGAGAAGTTCAATGGTACGAACTTCAAACGTTGACAGCAAAAGATGTTGTTCTATCTGACCACGTTGAATATGGATCGCTACCTCAGGGAGGATCCACTGTTGCTCACTGCTGAGAGTAACACACAAACAGTTTATGTTGTTGATGCTTGGAAGCACGCCGACTATATTTGTCGGAATTATGTGCTAAATTGCTTGGCTGACTCGTTGTATAACGTGTACAGTACGAAGCCAACAACTAAGGTCTTATGGAAGTCACTTGACCATAAGTACAAAATCAAGGACGTTGGGGCTAAAAGTGGATTGTTGGCCGCTTTCTTGACTATAAGATGGCGGATTCTAAGACTGTGGTCAGTTAGGTGCAAGAACTGCAAGTGATCATCCATGATATTCATGCTGAAGGGATGATCATAAGTGAGTCTTTCCAAGTTGCTGCTGTAATTGAAAAGCTGCCACTTGGATGGAAAGATTTCAAGAACTATCTTAAGCACTAGCGCAAGAAAATTTCTTTTGAAATATCAATCTTGGTCGGATGTTTCGAGATGTTGAAAAACCTAACAGGCATGTTACTTATTAAGTACAGGATGAGGGTCGACACGAGATTTATAATTTTCTAGTTGGATTCGTTCCTCTAGTTATATCGTATAATCTCTTGTTGGTGTCGGTTTGCTACGGAAGTTACACACGAGCCTATTATGGTGATCCATGTGATACCTAATACGGTGAATATTGATGTAAGCTCTGTATGCTGAAAATTCGGAGAAATCCGAGACGTTGTTAACCCTAACGCATCAATTGATCAAGGATCACGGAATGTGGGTTATTGGAGGTTTATATCCCTCAATGGGTACCAGTTCGTCTGGTTGTGCCATAAATTTCGGTTCTCTTTTGAACCATGCTGAAATTTTTGGAGAAAACACATAATATGTTCATGCATTGTTCTAAAAATTTCTGATTAAAAATTTCCGATCCAGTTGATTAATTCCCGACAACGTGTCCAACCGATTCAATTTTTAAAATCTCTTATTAATCTTTATGACTATTCCTTGATCAGAGTTTTTATAATAAATTAATAGTATTAAAATAACATCTTAATCAAATATGAATTATCATATGTTTTATGATATGATAAATATATATTACTTGATAAATAACTAAATAGAATAATAATAATATACTAAATAATATTTTAATATTATAATACATCCAATTTTTAATTCGATTAATTCTTCCAATTAATCCCTAATTTAATAATTAATCCTTGCAAGATTCTATTACCAAATCTTATCTGATACCGGATTTTTGTAACAATACGTTCATAGCATAGTATTGAAGTAACAATACGTTCATAGCATCCTTTATTATCAAACCTGAGTCTACCACACCATCCAGTTAATCAATCACGTACTCAGTTAACCAATCAGAAAACTATGAATTATTTTAGAACCAATCATAGATCACTTCTAAATCATGGACCAATCCTTTATTATCAAACCTGAGTCTACCACACCATCCAGTTAATCAATCACGTACCCAGTTAACCAATCAGAAAACTATGAATTATTTTAGAACCAATCATAGATCACTTCTAAATCATGGACCAATCAAATTAAAACAAAATTGTTTCCTTATATAATTTAACTTGCTATCTTTTAACCAAGGTTAAACCCATCAATCATTCTAAATATATTTAAAATTTAAATCATGGACCAATCAAATTAAAACAAATCTGTTTACTTATATAATTTAACTTGCTATCTTTTAACCAAGGTTAAACCCATCAATCATTCTAAATATATTTAAAATTGAATTATAATCCTAAATAGAATTACAAATAGAATCATAATATTATTAAAATTATTAAAATAGAAATCAAACCTGAGTCTACCACACCAATAATATTATATTAAAAATTTTCCTTATTTACCATTCTCATTCTATTATACTAACTATGGTTAGTTAACAATTCTAATTTAAATAGAGTAACTTACTTGATTTAACATATCCATATATTTTATTTTTTTAATGTCAAAAAATAATTATAATAAATTAATATTTTAAATCAAAATCAATCAGGATTATACAAATATAAAATATGCAAAACTTTGAATTATTTTAGTACCAATCAAAGGTCATTCCTAAATTTTAGACCAATCATATTATATTAAAATTTTTCTTTATTTACCATTCTCATTCTATTATACTAACTATGTTTAGTTAACAATTCAAATTTAAATAGAGTAACTTACTTGATTTAACATATCCGTATATTTTATTTTTTTAATATAAAAAATAATTATAATAAATTAATATTTTAAATCAAAACCAATCAGGATAATATAAATATATAATATGAAGCAATTTTCGCAATATTAATTTTTCACACTTTGATTTATAGTTAATCATAATAACATTATTATATATTACGGATTAATTTTCATAAATATATATAAGAGCCAGTCAAAATTAACCACTAAAATTAAATTAATCATAGCATTCTCATTCTAATTTACTTATCGTGGTTATTAGGGGTGTTCACGGATTGGTTTGGTCCGGATTCTTGATTTTTTCGAACCAAACCAATATAAACGGTTTTTCAAAAATCAAAACCAAACCAGACCAGTTAGATGCCAAGACCAAACCAAACCAGACCATAGAAGAACGGATTGGTCCGGTTTCGAACCACCGTTTGAACTTTATACCATATTAATTTTTTAATTTTTGTTAAACTTAAAAATGAAATTGTAATTTAAATAAATATAAATAAAATTTAATAAACATAAATATTATACACTACATATATGTATTACAATATTTGTTTATCAATCTTTAGTCTCCTGTTTACGTATTACATTTATATAATTCAATTGAATTTATATAAATAGTAAATAAATTAATTTAGTGTAGAATTACAAAATATTGATGATTAACTCAATATTAGATTTATTAAGTAATTTATTTTTTTTATTAAATATACGTATATACATTACGTACTATAAGTTATAATCTTAACTTATAATTATCTACTAGAATTTTTAGCGTATTATTATATAACGATCCGGTTTGGTTTAATCGGTTTTAAAATATGAAAACCATAACCAAACCATTTATGCATAAACGGTCCGGTTAACCGAACCACTAACAACGGTTTTTACGGTTTCGGTTTTTGTTGGTTCGGATTGTTGTGGTCTGGTCCGAATTCACGGTTTGACGGATTGTTTGAACACCCCTAGTGGTTACTTAACCTACAAAATTTAAGTTATATAAACTTTTAAATTAATCAATTATTAAAAAAAGGCTAAATTCAACCAATTAAAATATTAAAAATGAAATTTAAACCAGTTATCATTAAAATTTTACTTATCGTTATTTTTCAAGAATTAATGGGACAAATAAATTGACTTGACGATATTTTTGAAATTTTCAAGATACTAAATATACTCTCAAATAGTATTAGACATTATTCGGTGTATAAATTATCAATCCAAAAAAAAATTCATTACAGAATCAATAAAAATATTGTTAGTGAATATTTATATAGCAAATTGGTTAACTGAGCGCAAAAATTCTAAAAAATCATTTTTTTTTATTTCATAGCAAATTGGTCAACTCAGCGCAAAAATTCTAATAAATCACTATATTTGCTATGGTTAATTATTTATCAACAGAAGGGCATATATTATCATCCACACAAATAATCATTCAAATTTTCTTTTAAATCACTAATTTTTTTAGGTAAATGATTTATCAATAAAATGTCATACATCTACAAAAATAATCAAGATTGGACAACACATATTAAAATAAAATAGATCATATCAAGGTAACAAGGTTTCCTTAATCCAAACTACAATCGTTGATCAGATCTTAAATTGTGGTACATCACTCGCTTGAATTATATATACTCTTTGGCGAAATAATCCAACAATTTATTCTAATCGTGAGGGAAATACATATGTGATATCTGAGAATGTATTCGAACAACTGACCAAAACTGCGATTCTATACTATCCAAGTCAATGAATCAATATAACAAGATCCTGTAAATCTAAGATTCCAGATGCCAAAATAAAGTAACCTACTCTCAATACATAAATAACAAAACCCAATATATTGATAGATAAAATCCACTAACGGGATACTAGACTCTCAATAAAGAGATATATTTATTGAAAAATGAAGTAAAATCAAGGAAAATAAACGGGAGTTATCATTCACAAGGAGAAGGTGCAAAATCCAATATATCAGTTGATAAAACCCACCAACGTGGTAATAGACTCTCAATAAAGAGAGATATTTATTGAAAAACAAAGTAAAATCATGGAAAACAATAAAAATGGGCTTATCATCAACCAAGATGTAGATATCAACCCATAAACTTTGGGTTTACTATTTTTCAGGAGAGGATGAGATAGAATGACGGCTACAACAATCGTTTAAAAATCAATATTATTGATAACTAGATAGGTCGATACATATAAAATTATATATTATTTCTAATAAAAGGTGCTCATTTTAATTTTGTATTCTTCAATTCAAGTAATAATATTTAATTCTCATATCCTAATCTAAGAACAGACATATCGAATTTTGCTTGGTTGGTTAATAATATTTATTTTTAATATCAACAAAATCTTAAAAATAGGTAAAAAAAAAATTAATAACTTGGTAGATAGATTCTAATCAAACAGAGGTATTTATTAACAATAAACAAAATTAAAGAAAAGGGCTTCATTTTTATGTACTCTACTTTTAGTTTTATTTTGTAGTAATTCAATGTTGTTTTCAATTATATAGTAACATACTTAGATAACTTGGGCAGAGAGTAACATTACATGTAATTGTCATATTTTTTTTCATTTTACGTATTATTTTCGTTTCGTGTACAAAAATAAAAAATGCGTAGTTTGTAGCATTTTGTGTTCAAATTATGGGTATACAAAATAATTTCATGTCATTTTCATGCAAAACCCAAAATACACATGGTATGAATGTATATAACACGAACGATTTTCCAGATCTACGTAAACTCTTTCTTTTAATATATGTCGGTCAAATATACTCATTGTTAAATAAAAATTAATTTCATGTTTTTGAACTCGACAATTAAATTACAAGGACAAATATATAATAATGTGATTATGTGTTTATATATTACACATTTGATTTTAGTTTCATGTACAGTTTTCTATTTTAACATGTTAATCAAATAGAAAAAAGATAGGTGATACTCATTTTCAAATATTTTATTTTACGCGTTTGGATGACAACAGGTTGGGTTTGATCCGAATTTTGTAAAATTCAAACCCACATCCAAATATTTTTGGGTTTTAAAAATAAATCCAAATCCAAAATTCAATATCTAAAACCAAATTCGTCGGATTTCGGATTAGATTTGACTTTTTTGGGTATCCAAAATTAGTAATAATGTAGTCAAAATTAAAATAATTGTTACACGCAAACAATATTAAGTATATTTATACAAAAATTTAAAATTAAAATGATTAACTTAAGTAGTCAAAATATAACATATTATACGAATTAATATACTAAGTAAAATTTAAAATATGTTAAAAAAATAATTCTTTTTATACATAGAAATGAAAAATTAATGTAAACAAAATTACATCTTGAATATATCAATAAAATTAGATATTGAGAAATATAAGTTCTAATTACTAAATTAGTATTGACTATTTCTAATGAAATATTTGAAAAAAAATAAACAAAATAATATGTCTTACATCTAAAATATTACATGAAATAATTTCAAATTAATGTATTATATTACATATGTATAGGGTTTCGATAGTGTATTGGGTTTCAGATTTTGGATAGGCTATCGGTTCAGTACAACTTAAATCCAAATACAAATCGAAACTATTTCGATTTTAAATTTTATATCCAAACCTGAATCCAAAAATTCGGGTTTGGGTTCGAATGGGGTACCATCATATCGAATTAATTTCACTTCCTTATTAATGCGTAAAAAAAAACTAATATTTAATATACCATATTCTGATAGAAAAGAATAAAAAAATTCAACATACAAATTCCCAAACTAAATATGCACATTTAAAGTTGTCATTAAAAACAAACTGACCATAAACTCTAACAGATATATCTTACTCAAATAACGGGATGTATTGGATTTGTTTGGTTAATTGATAATGTTTATTTTGTTATAGTACTAAATCAAATAACTAATAAAAGAACATAAAATTTGTAAAAATGATATGGAACAAACACATAGGAAACTTAAAATATGGATAAAAAACTTATGAACTTGGTTGAAATATTCTAAAAAATGAGAGAAATCAAATGTAAAATAAAATTAAGAAAAAACAATAAAGAGAGGTTTGGAATGTTTGAGCTGGTATGTGAATGGTATGATAATTGTTTGATAACATTGATATTAATTCAATTGGTATAAATTGACGATAATTTATACTTAAATTTTAATGAAATTTTTTTTTTTATAAATAATGAATAATATTATGTTTATATTAATTAATTAATAAATTTTATCATTCGGTGCGTAGCACGGGTAGAACACTAACCAATCAAAATATGATAACTAACTTTTTGAGATTTTTGTAGGGACCTCTAGAATTATTCCAAAAAATTGCTCATTTCCTATTTTATTTTCATTTATAGAATGAAAAATATGTATTTGATTTATTTTTTCTATTAGTACTAATTAAGTTTTTACTGTTTTCAACGCCTGATTCTCAAACATGATTATATTGAACCGAACTTTCCGTAAAAATAGCATAAAATGTCGTTAAATTACTTGGGGAAAAAACAAAAAGGAATAAGAAAATCGATATGTATCTCAGGTAAATTTTATCATATATCAAATGAATGTGTTTTGATATTAATCTTTTTTTATATAAACAAATTTTCAATTTTTTTTAACACGCATCCATACAATTATACATAACTAGCTTTGTAGCCCGTGCAAGGCACGGGCATGCTCTAGATTACAAATTTATGAATTATTCGTAATCACGTAGGATTGATTTGTTGATATCTTCGATTGTTCATATCTTTGTAGCAATTGTTCTGAGTAAATAGAATTTATGAACATACCCGATCGTAACATGCAAATTATAATTCTGGTTAAATTAAATCTATTTTATATTTTACGCTATATTTTGTTTTGTTAAAATAAACTTGAACGATATGTAATAAATTGGTCAATGTTAAGATCAAAACCGTACTTCGAAATATAAATATATAGAGTTAACATGGATGGATACAGAGATACATTCAAGTATTAATTACATGATAATAAATGCATATTATTTCATATCCGTTATATATTATTATATATGTAATAAATATGTTAGTGTTGCAATACCAAAATAGCCCCCGGAAATATAACATAGATATAATTAGTAGAGATAACTATGACTTTTTATATGAATAAATTTGATCATGGAACCCCCCATTTGCTCTATTATACATATATATATATATATATATATATATGTATATTTGTTATATTGTTTTATGCGTTTACGTATTAAAGATGTGATTGATGAGTTTTACGATAGTTAATGTTAATACAAGTTTGTATTATACTTACATAGGCATGAAGGTTTTTTTTGTATTGGGATATTTTTTGTAATATTTAATTCGTAAATAATTAAAGTAGATCTAAAATGACTAATAAGATATGGTATATGTTAGTGAATATTATAGTACATTATAACATATCCACATAAATTTATATATATATTTATGTTTGTACAAGTTTATGTATGTATAATTATGCAGTAATTAATATATTATAAATAATGAAATATTAATAGATTATACAACATAAATGTATGTATGTATGTATGTATGTATGTATGTATGCTATATAGTATGTATGTATATATGTATATAATAATATAGTAGATTATTATATATGCACATAAATTTATATATGTATGTATTTATGTTTGTACATGTGTATGTATGTATAAATATGCATATTAATTATACAACAATTAATAGATTACAAATAATGAAATATTAATAGATTATACAACATAAATGTATGTATGTATGTATGCATGTACGTATGCATGTATAATTAATAGTTATGTTATATGTATATATGTATGTATGCATATATACATACATACATACATATATACATACAACATAACTATGCATGCATATATGTATGTATGTATGTATGTATGTATGTATGTATGTATGTATGTATGTATATATGTATATATGTATGTATGCATGTATGTATGTAACTATGTATGTATGAATGTATGTATGTATATATGTATATATGTATGTATGCATGTACGTATGCATAATTAATAATTATCTACAAATATACATTCTAATTAATAATTATACATTATCTGAGTTAAGCCAATATGTTTGTACAAGTTTATGTATGTATAATTTTGCAGTAATTAATATATTATAAATAAATAATGAAATATTAATAGATTATACAACAAAAATGTATGTATGTATGTATGTATGTATGCTATATAGTATGTATGTATATATGTATATAATATTATAGTAGATTATTATATATGCACATAAATTTATATATGTATGTATTTATGTTTGTACATGTGTATGTATGTATAAATATGCATATTAATTATACAACAATTAATAGATTACAAATAATGAAATATTAATAAATTATACAACATAAATGTATGTATATATTATATGTATGTATGTATGTATGTATGCATGTACGTATGCATGTATAATTAATAGTTATGTTGTATGTAAATATGTATGTATGCATATATACATACATACATATACACATACAACATAATTATGCATGCATATATGTATGTATGTATGTATGTATGTATATATGTATATATGTATGTATGCATGTATGTATGTAACTATGTATGTATGAATGTATGTATGTATATATGTATGCATGTATGCATGTATGTATACATGTATAATTAATAGTTATGTATGTATGTATGTACGTACGTATGCATGTATAATTAATAATTATCTACAAATATACATTCTAATTAATAATTATACATTATCTGAGTTAAGTCAACTGAGATTTATCTACAAATTAATACATATAAACAAAAATATGTAGTATGTGTATGTATATAATATTATAGTACATTGTTATATATCCACAAAAATTTATATATGTACTAGCTTAAAACCCGTGCGATGCACGAATTTCTTTTAATATTATATGACTTTTTTTATTAATTTGAATTAATTTTTTTTAAATATGAATTTTAGAGGCTTAAATTTTTAAATAAGATGATTTATAATAATCATATAAACGTTATCCGTGATAATTTTAAGAAATGAGGAATTTTAGTTAAAAAATATTGAAAAGATGATAAATTTTAGTTGAAAAAGGTAATTTGTTAATTATAAGTAATTATAAAATTATTATTTAATTTTAACAAATAGAATGTTCGTGATTTAATTGGAAAAAGTGAGATCTTAGTTAGAAAAACTTAAAAAGGAAACATATTTTAGGTGAAAAAGGTAATTAATTAGTTTATAGTAATTACAATTTAATTATGTTATTTTACTAAATAAAATTGCTCATAAAGTTTTTAGAAAATGAGAAATTAATGTTGCCCGTGATATTTTTAGAAAAATAGGGATTTTAGTTAAAAAGATATAGAAAAGATTATACGTTTCAGCTGAAAAAGTTAACTGGTTAATTGTTAATATTATGATATTGTTATTTTATTTTATTAAATAGAACCACCCGTGATCTAATTGAAAAAGAGAGATTTTAGTTAGAAAAAATAAAAAAAAGGTAATGTAAAAATTAAAAAGGTGACATGTTTTAGGTGAAAAAGTAATTGATTAGTTTATAGTAATTATAATTTAATTTATGTTACTTCACTAAATTAAATTGATCGTAGTGTCTTTAGAAAGTGAGAAATTAATGTTGTCCGTGATATTTGTAGAAAAAAGGAATTTTAATCATGAAATATGGAAAAAATGATACGTTTTAACTGAAAAAAGTAATCGGTAATTATTAGTATTTTATATTACTATTTCATTTTATTAAATAGAACCACTCTTGATATAATTGGAAAAATAGATATTTTAGTTACAGAAAAGAGAAAAGGTAACGTGTTTTGGTTGAAAAGGGTAATTTATTAGTTAATAGCAATTATAATTATAATATAATTATGTTAGTTTATTAAATAAAATTGTTTGTAGTGTTTTTAAGAAAGGAGAAATTTTAGTTAGATAAAATATAAAATATGTTGTGTTTTACCTGAAAAAGGAAATTAATTAGTTAGTGAAAAAGAAAATTAATTAGCTAGTGAAAAATAGGAAAAGTATTATGTTTAACCTGAAAAAATTGCTTAGTTAGTAAGAGGGATATTATATGTTATTAAGTAAGGGTAAATAAATAAAATCAATTGGTACCGTACAAACCAAACTTTTAATGTTTCGGCACAGATTTTTTTAATATTATATAAAAAAAATTCATTAATCTCATTTAATTTTTTTAAAACATGAATTTTGGAGGCTTACATTTTTATATGAGATGATTTGATAATAATTATATAAATGTTATTCGTGAAATTTCTAGAAATGGAGGGATTATAGTTAGAAAATATAAGAAAGATGATAGGTTTTAGTTAAAAAGAGTTATCCATTAATTATTAGTAATTATAGAATTATTACTTCATTTCATTAAATATAATACCCGTGATATGATTAGAAAAATAAAAAATTTAGTTAGAGAAAATTTTAAAAAGTAATATGTTCTAGGTGAAAAAGGTAATTGATTAGTTTATAATAATTATAATTAATTACGTTATTTTACTAAATGCAATTGCTCGTAATGTTTTTAGAAAAGGAGAAATTAATATTGTCCGTGATATTTCTAATATTTCTAGTAATAGAGGTATTTTAGTTAGAAAATATAGAAAAGATGCTACGTTTTTGCTGAAAAAAGGTAATCGATTAATTAATAATATTATAATATTATTAATTTATTTTATTAAATAGAACCGCCCGTGATATAATTGGAAAAAGAGAGATTTTAGTTAGAGAAAATAGAAAGGTAACGTGAAGATGACATGATTTATGTGAAAAAAGTAATTGATTAATTTATAGTAATTATAATTTAATTATGTTATTTTACTAAATAAAATTGTTCATAGTTTTTAGAAAATCATGAGAAATTAATGTTGCCCGTTATATTTCTAGAAAAAAGGGGATTTAATTAGAAAAATAGAAAAGATGATATATTTTAGCTGAAAAGGTAATCGGTTAATTATTAGTATTATAATATTATTATTTCATTTTTATTAAATAAAACGCTCGTGATATAATTGGAAAAATGGAGGTTTTAGTAAAAGAAAGAAAAAAGGTAACGTGCTTTGGCTGAAAAAGGTAATCGTCAATGATATAATTGGAAAAAGAGAGATCTTAGTTAGTGAAAAGAGAAAAGGTAATATGTTTTGATTGGAAAAGGTAATTGATTAGTTAATAGTAACAATAATAAATTATGTTATTTTATTAAATAAAATTGCTCGTAATGTTTTTAAAAAGGAGAAATTTAGTTAGATAAAATGTAAAAAAATATTCTATTTTACCTAAAAAGGAAATTATTTAGTTATTGAAAAATAGAAAAGATAATATGTTTAACCTGAAAAAGGTAATTAATTAATAAATGAGAAATTTTAGTTAGATAAAATATAAACGATATTGTACTTTACCTGAAAAATAGGAAATTATTTAGTTTTTGAAAAATAGAAAAAGATAATATGTGTAACCCGAAAAAAGAAATTGATTAATTAGTAGATCTGTAATTGAGTAAGGGTAAATAAGTAAAAACAACAGGTACCGTACCGAGCGACCGACCAACCAAACTTTTAATGTTTCGGCTTTTATAATCGGTTAATTATTAGTATTATAATATTATTATTTTATTTTTATTAAATAGAAACGCCCGTGATATAATTGGAAAAATGGAGGTTTTAGTAAAAGAAAAAAAAAGGTAACGTGCTTTGGCTGAAAAAGGTAATCGTCAATGATATAATTGGAAAAAGAGAGATTTTAGTTAGTGAAAAGAGAAAAGGTAATATGTTTTGATTGGAAAAGGTAATTGATTAGTTAATAGTAATAATAATAAATTATGTTATTTTATTAAATAAAATTGCTCGTAATGTTTTTAAAAAGGAGAAATTTTAGTTAGATAAAATGTAAAAAATATTCTATTTTACCTAAAAAAGGAAATTATTTAGTTATTGAAAAATAGAAAAGATAATATGTTTAACCTGAAAAAGGAAATTGATTAATAAATGAGAAATTTTAGTTAGATAAAATATAAAAAATATTGTAATTTACCTAAAAAAAGGAAATTATTTAGTTCTTGAAAAATAGAAAAAGATAACATGTGTAACCCGAAAAAGGAAATTGATTAGTTAGTAGATCTGTAATTGAAGGGTAAATAAGTAAAATCAACAGGTATCGTACCGACCGACCGACCAACCAAACTTTTAATATTTCGGCTTTTATATAAAAGTAATGTTTTTAGAAAAGTAGAAATTAATATTGTCCGTGATATTTCTATTAAAAGAGGGATTTTAGTTAGAAAATATAAAAAAGATGCTACATTTTTTATGAAAAAGGTAATCGATTAATTAATAATATTATAATATTATTAGTTTATTTTATTAAATAGAACCGCCCGTGATATAATTGGAAAAATAGAGATTTTAGTTATAGAAAATAGAAAGGTAACGTGAAGATGACATGATTTATATGAAAAAGGTAATTGATTAATTTATAGTAATTATAATTTAATTATGTTATTTTACTAAATAAAATTGTTCATAGTTTTTAGAAAATCATGAGAAATTAATGTTACCCGTTATATTTCTATAAAAAAGGGGATTTAATTAGAAAAAATAGAAAATATGATATGTTTTAACTGAAAAGGTAATCGGTTAATTATTAGTATTATAATATTATTATTTTATTTTTATTAAATAGAAACGCTCGTGATTTAATTGGAAAAATGGAGGTTTTAGTAAAAGAAAGAAAAAAAGGTAACGTGCTTTGGCTGAAAAAGGTAATCGTCAATGATATAATTGGAAAAAGAGAGATTTTAGTTAGAGAAAAAGGAAAAGGTAATATGTTTTGACTGGAAAAGGTAATTGATTAGTTAATAGTAATAATAATAAATTATGTTATTTTATTAAATAAAATTGCTCGTAATGTTTTTAAAAAGGAGAAATTTTAGTTAGATAAAATGTAAAAAATATTCTATTTTACCTAAAAAAGGAAATTATTTAGTTATTGAAAAATAGAAAAGATAATATGTTTAACCTGAAAAAGGAAATTATTTAGTTCTTGAAAAATAAAAAAAGATAATATGTGTAACCCGAAAAAGGAAATTGATTAGTTAGTAGATCTGTAATTGAGTAAGGGTAAATAAGTAAAGTCAACAGGTACCGTACCGACCAACCGACCGACCAACCAAACTTTTAATGTTTCGGCTTTTATATAATAGTATTGATTGATTGATGTATTTATGTTTGTACATGTGTATGTATGTATAAATATTCATATTAATTATACAACAATTAATAGATTATAAATAATGAAATATTAATAGATTATACAATATAAATGTATGTATGTATGTATGTATGTATGTATGTATGTATGCATGGATGTATGTATGTATGTATGTTATATAGTATGTATGCATGTATGTACGTATATAATATTATAGTATATTATTATATATATATATATCCACATAAATTTATATATGTATGTATTTATGTTTGTACATGTGTTTGTATATATAAATATGCATATTAATTATACAACAATTAATATATTACAAATAATGAAATATTAATAGATTATACAACATAAATGTATGTATGTATGTATGTATATAGTACTTATGCATGTATAATTAATAATTATGTATGTATGTATGGATGTATGGATGTATGTGTGTATGTACATATGCATGTATAATTATTTATGTTTATGTATGTATAATTAATAATTATGTATGTAGTGTATGTATGTATGTATGTGTATATGTATGTATGTATGTATGTATGTATGTATGTATGTGTGTATGTACGTATACATGTATATTTATGAATAAATTTGCTCAGGGAAACCTCCTGTTGGTGTATTAGATATATAGGGTTCCCTTCCAGAGAGAATTTGTTATATAGAGAATATGAGAGAATCACTTAAAATGTATTAAAATTGCCCTTTATATAAGGTCCCTTACGGGGCCCTTTTACAAAAAAGTCTTATAATTCTATCCTCTATCCATTTGTCAAAGAAAAAAAGAAAAAAAAAATTAAAAAAAATTAAAAAAACTGTTGCCATGTCATAATTTTTTTTAAAAAAATTATTTTTTTTATTTTTTTGTATTTTTTTTTATAAATAAATAGAGGGTAGAATTATAAGACTTTTTTGTGAAGATGCCCCTGGCGGGGCCCTAAGAAATAAATGGAAATAAATGGTTTAGATTGATTCTCTCATATTCTCTATATAAGGAGGTCCTCTCTAGAATAATGGCCTAGATATATAATAGATTTGAGAAAAGTTACTTAGAGATGCATATTGGGTTCACTACTCTCAAACCAAAATATAACAAAATAATTTATTTTTTAATACATTATATATTTTTGTAATTTTAAAATTGTGTTTTTGGTGCGTAGCACGGGTAAAATGCTAGTAATATTAAAGTAAATACTATGCACTATTTAACTTTAAAATGAAAGAACGTATCAAAACGTGAATATTCCACAAATAAAAAAAATCACGAAAGGAAAGTACCATAAAAATGTTTTCTTACGCAACAAAACAGGTAAAAAGCTGTAATCAAATGGCAATTCCCGTTAATAATCACAAACCAATGGGCTTAAAAAAAGTGGGCTGGGTTGGTGCTTAGCTTAAATACAAAAACCACCACACTCATCGTATTTATCGCCGTCCTGCTTCACAAAAATAAAAAAAACAAAATAAAATAAATAAGGAAATAAGGATAATATAAAACCCCAGGGAGCCAAAGCAATTTGTTTGTTTCAAAGTAGGTATTTCACAGTCTACTAAATCTCTCTCTCTTTACAACAACAAAATCTCGTCGAGAAACTCGTCAGAAAACTCGCCGGCGAATGGATTCCGATTTCGGCGTTCCGAGAGAACTATCTCACCTTCAGAAACTCCGATCTCAATATCAGCCTGAGCTTCCTCCTTGTCTTCAGGTGCTTTAATATTCATTTATTTATTTATTTGTTTATTTATTATTGCTAAATTTTATTATTTGTTACAGTATTATTGAATGTTTAATTGCTTTGATTTGTCTGCTTTTGACTTTGAGTTTACTGTTTACTTGTTTGATTTAATTGTAATGTTTGTTTGTGATTTAGTTTAGTGAAGTTACTGTGTTAAGTTTGATTTTGTGGATTTGTGCTTTGTAGTTGTAGATCTCTAGTGCTGGATCGCGATAGATGCATTGTGTTGTTTCGAGAATTTTATATGTTTTAGCTTGTTATACAATGTTTTTAGTAATGAATACATGCTGTGATCTATAGGGATTTATTTTGCTTAGTTGAGATATTAATGAAGCTAACATTGTATTTGTTGGTGGTGGCGAGGTTTATTAAGCATCAAAGTAGAATTCAGTCTCTCAGTATAATGCATGATTTATGTATGTGTTATTGATTGTAATGAGATCTCACTTCCTTTTATCATATGGATAAAATTGGATCGTGTTTTGATAACGGTTATCGTATTCTGGAATGATATTAGTTGTGTTGACTCGATGCTAAAACTTATTTGGTATAAACACATTTTTCTCAGTATGCTGCATTCTTAAAATTAATTTGTAGGTAGTCGTTTTCTATGCTTGATGTTTAGATTGGGATTGGTGATTTGTTATGAAAGGAAACTGCAAAATTTTGATTTCCATGCTTCTTACATTTGTATACTCATGTACTGATTTACAGGGAAAAAGTGTACGGGTTGAGTTTAGTGATGCGACTGCTTCTGCAGACCCCTCTGGTGCTCACACCATAAGTCGATCCTTTCCACACACTTATGGTCAGCCATTAGCTCATTTTCTTAGAGCAACTGCCAAAGTCCCTGATGCTCAGATCATTACCGAGCAACCAGCAGTAAGGTATACGTGTTGCATTGATTTTTTTTTTTGTTCACTTGCTAAACAAATTTACCAGCTTAAGTGCTGGAATATTAATACCCTTACAATGAATTCTCTCTGCATTATATAAGAATCTAAAACCCAATCTTAAGTAAGGAATAAAGCAGCTACTTTTGCGGCAGAACTGTTCTCCTAAGATATCTTTGTGTTCTTGTAATCGATGCTATACTAATAATCAACTATATTGTTAACAGAAAGGTGAGAAAGAACGTCAATATCAATATACATGTAAACTAACTTGTATTTTTATATCAGGGTTGGAGTGGTTTTCTGTGGTAGACAATCGCCTGGAGGACATAATGTCATATGGGGACTTCACAATGCTCTCAAAACTCATAATTCCAGCAGTACTTTACTTGGATTTTTGGGTACGTGATGTACTTATTCTTCTCAGTGGACGACTAGACGTTATTGGTATCTAGGCTTTTAAAAAAAATATTGGCATTTTAGATCAGCACTTCTTCATTGCGTTCCATCTCAGAATAGAGTTTGCGAGTTTGCGTACTTTAGATTGCTAGATTGTATGTTCAGTGAGTTAGGAATGCCGATATCACTTCCATTAAAAATTTGCTTGTAAGGAGTATCTCAGCAGAAGAGGCATATCTGAAATTTATATTTTTACTTGAGTATACTAGCAGTATCAGGTTCATTCTGCCAAGTAAAGAAGCATGAACACGTATTTATCTCTTTCTTTTCCTTAACAGGTGGATCTGAAGGTTTATTTGCACAAAAGACTCTTGAAATCACTGATGATATTCTTGCAACCTACAAAAATCAAGGTTTGGATGAGCAAAAGTACTTTTATATTAGGATGAACCATATTTTATTTTGATCCCATAGACTTATATTTTGTCAATCCCATCAAGGTGGTTATGACTTGCTGGGAAGGACCAAAGATCAGATCAGAACAACAGAACAAGTGAACGCTGCATTGGCTGCATGCAAAACTTTGAAGTTGGACAGCCTTGTCATTATTGGGGGTACTTATAGCCTAGTCTCTCTTATCCCCTCATAGACTCTCCTCTTCTCCTCTAACAATTTACTCTGGTGTTAACAGGGGTAACATCAAACACGGATGCTGCACAGCTTGCAGAAACTTTTGCAGAAGCGAAATGCCCAACAAAGGTTTTTTTATTTTTTTTTAATTTTAATTTTGTGTTATGTATGTAGGTAAACATTGCATGGTGATTAAAAGTTACTTTGCAGTAGTATTATTCTTTACATTATATTATGTATTATCACTGTGTATCGTTGCTTCTCAGATTTTATTGTGTTTGAGAACCGCAGGTGGTTGGTGTTCCTGTTACATTGAATGGGGATCTCAAGAACCAGTTTGTTGAAGCAAATGTTGGATTTGATACTATCTGTAAGGTGTGTAATCCTTTGAAAATTCTACAGATCACATGAAGTTTCTTCTTACTTTGTTACTTGCTGTTAAATGACATAAAACAAGTTGTAAAATTGTTTATCCATCTTTTATACAGGTTAATTCCCAGCTTATTAGTAATGTCTGCACTGATGCGCTTTCAGCTGAGAAGGTAATTTTTTCCACCTAAAAACAGGTTTCCATACTGCTCTGATTTTCTTTATCCATTTTTTGCTAATCTGCTCGTTTCCCTCTCCGTTCTCTAAGATGACTATTTGGGTTTGTTCTTGCGTGTATAAACGTAACTGAATGATTTTCTATTTCTCGTCAGTATTACTATTTTATCAGACTTATGGGCCGGAAGGCATCACATGTTGCTCTGGAATGCACTCTTCAGTCTCATCCAAACATGGTGGGTTTTTTTTTTTTTTTTGTTGCAATTTTGTATTTGAAGTAATTGTAACAGTGCACCTACTTTTTACTGTCTTGGAGATGAATGTTGACAACGTATGTTAAATGTAGGTTATTCTTGGTGAGGAGGTGGCTGCATCAAAACTCACTCTTTTTGACCTTACAAAACAACTGTGTGATGCAGTGCAAGTCAGAGCAGAACAAGGTAAGAAATTACTTATCAGCCAGTGCCCTTTTTTACTTGTGCAGTCCTTATTTCATCACTAAATGGAATCCATTCTGAACAGACAAGTACCATGGTGTCATCCTACTACCAGAGGGGCTTATAGAAAGCATTCCTGAAGTTTATGCTTTGTTGCAGGTAAAGTCCTCTGATAAGTAATAAACAAGTGTTTATTTGCATGACTATTATCCCACCTTAGGTTATTTTTCAAAATTGCAAGATTTTAACTTGAAATTTTTCGGATAATGCTTTTGTTTAACACCTCAACTATTGCAGGAGATTCATGGTTTACTCCGTGAAGGCTATTCAGTGGATAATATATCCTCTCAATTGTCACCTTGGGCATCTGCCTTGTTTGAATTCTTGCCTCCCTTTATTAGGAAACAGGTCTATCTTCACATTCTTGTCAATATGATTTCGCTTTATCTCCATGTAAGGGTTCTCACTTTAAGTAGCAATATTGCAGTTGCTCCTCAATCCTGAATCAGATGACTCTGCACAACTCTCTCAGGTATGGAGAAATGCTGCCTTTGTGGTACCAAACAAAGTGAAGTATGCAAATTTAGTAATTATAATATTACACTTTCATGCAGATTGAGACAGAGAAGCTCCTTGCTCACCTTGTGGAAGAAGAGATGAACAAACGCATGGTAAGTTTTATTTTTCAAAGATTACAGTGCGATGCTCATGGACTCGTTTTCGCTCATTTCTCATATGACAATTGACTAAATATTACATATCCACTTCTTAAGTCTTTATTTTCCTTTACTTTACAACACCAAATATTACATGTGCTTTGCTGGGTTAGTAAATAATACAACGGATACATATTCATTGCTCCCAGCTATATTTTGTTCGGTAGCTTCTCGATACCTGCGTAGGATAAATGTCTGTATCATTGTCTATTGAAAAGTCATCTAACTAAGAGTATGCATCAACTGATCAAATTTGGACCATCCTCTCGTTTTGATATCTATTTCATCTTCAGCCAATGTTTATTGATGAGTAAACCTTGAATAATATTTTGTGTGTATGTTTTTTTCCTGGTGATCTGAATGAATAGTCTTGGATGTGTTTTCAATGTGGATTGCTACAGGATTATTTTGACTCCCAATTAGATATATGATGCCATCTCAATAGTAACTGCACGACATGTCTTATACTCTAGACTGTACTTTATTGAAATCCAAAGTGGTGGTTAACATATTTCCTTTTTAATCAAACAAATAAAATATCACCTCATCTTTGAGTAGAAATTTAGCTTGATGTTTCTTTTGCGATCTAACAGAAAGAAGGAACATACAAAGGGAAAAAATTCAATGCTATCTGTCACTTCTTTGGCTATCAAGCTCGGGGATCTCTACCATCAAAGTTTGACTGTGATTATGCTTATGTAAGCAAGTTTTGACTCTGATTTTTACTTCTCATTTGCTCTTCAATTTTTATACAGAACATTTTGATATAAAAATTGTTTGTGAAACAATGTTCGTATAGGTGCTTGGGCACATTGCTTACCATATCCTGGCGGCTGGTCTTAATGGGTACTTGGCAACTGTAACTAACCTGAAGAATCCTGTGAATAAGTGGCGTTGTGGTGCTGCTCCTATAACTGTACGGTTTTCCTTCATTTACAGAGTTTGATTGACTTTCAAATTCCACATGTTATGTATATTCTGGATTCTGGATATTTCAAAAGGACGGGCCATCTTCCAATCTAGTTCTTTTTACTAGGTCTTAAAGATGTTTTTTTATTCGATCCTGTGCATTAGTGATCTTCATGTTAGTTGAACGGTAGACTGTGTTGTGCCTCTATGTTTTTGCGATTATTATGTATTTTGACTCTACCTAACGGGTATCTGCAGGCAATGATGACTGTCAAGAGGTATGGCAGTGGCCCAGGATCCGCATTCAAAGGGAAACCTGCTGTTCATCCTGCTACCGTGGATTTGAAAGGCAAAGCATACGAGTATGTCCTATTGTTTGATTTTCTTAAAAGTCTCTTTGTAAATATTTTAACCTTTATAATGCCATTTAAAATTGTGATGTGCAATCTTTGCCATCATAAACATAATATTGGTTGTTACAATGTATAAGCGCTAGTGTTGTTCTTCTGCTGCTAAGCAATTGTTTGTGCAGGTTGTTGAGTCAAAATGCAACAAAATTTTTGCTCGAAGACATCTATAGAAATCCAGGACCCCTTCAGTTTGATGGTCCTGGTGCAGATGCAAAGGCTGTGACTTTATGTGTTGAGGACCAGGATTACATGGGTCGTATAAAGGAATTGCAAGTGTATCTTGACAAGGTACATATGTAACGTAATATATTAGAGCTCTTGATCTTTAGTTTAAGCAGAAATGGATCGTTATGTTGCACATAAAACATTGAAACGTATACAGTAATATTAGCCTACTGGGAATGTTACTTGCAATTACTAAAAGATCAGGGATCATATTAGATCGATTTTAAAGTGGAGGGTTTTGTTTTACCGTGTCTACGATTTAAACTTTAAACTTGTGTGGGCTTGATTGGACAAGGAAAGGTATCAGGAAAGCACTGTTTGAACTATTTTTGTAGACTTCATGTTCAGTTCATATTATAGTTGAGCATTGCAGAGTTGAGACTCGACACTATTGAAAGTGTAGGGAGTAGTCTCCTTTGAACTTCGCCTTAACCTATTATTTGTCATCTTCTATTTCACCAGGTGCGGACAATCGTCAAGCCAGGGTGTTCACAGGATGTCTTGAAAGCAGCCTTGAGTGCCATGGCTGCTGTGACAAATATTCTCTCCGTGATGTCATCCCCTGCCAATAGCGGACTGTAGAAGAACAAACACCGTGTATTCATTTCTTTGGGAGATTTTTATTATGCGGCAATTTTTCTAAATTTTCTTTACTTATAACCCAACAACTTTAGGTGCAACAAACAATTAGATATGATGATAAACTTTGGTATCGGTTACATTAGCAACTTCTTCGTGTTGAATAATTACAAGTGACAATGGTGTTTATGAAATTGAATTTTTGTTTACAATTCGTTATGGTCCGTGTATTTTAAATTGTTTCAAACATTCTGATTTTGATGCCAATTAGTTTGATGTTTGTAGTTGATACAATCATCAGTTTTTTCCTGACTTCACAACTTGACATCTAGGCACCTGTTCGGAATCGCAGAGGAGATGAAGCTGTCTTCAATATCTCATCTCCTGTGTAAAATTTGTAAAATGGTAGCTATCTATTGTTGCAGTTTTACACCAGAAATTATGAACACCCATCAGTTGAGGAATATAAACACATTGTGCTGTACATGATTATGCGTGAACTCCTTGTTCGTAAACAATGAACTCTTTGTAACCGAGATAACCCTGGATTTCTAGGGTGAAGAAGGAAACAGAACGTGAAATTATAAATCAAGAAAATCAATCTACTCAAAGTATTTAAAGTTATACACATAGGGATGGCGTTAATTTTGTTAAATTCAGTGTTTTTGTTTGAAATGGAAGTGGTTTCATTAATTTATCAAAGCATCATACATAAGACTCTCCAACACCAAATGTGGAGGAGAAGTTAACCTCACATGGAACCCTTGCTAACAAATGGGCTACTCTGTTGGCTTGCTTTTTAATAAAAGAAACAGAAATATTCGGACCACTACTGATCATTGAACGACTCTCCTGCAACAAGTTTCCTACTTCCAGAAGGTTCTCAGATCCCTGATTAATGCCCTGCACCGTGAGCATCGAATCACACTCAATCTCTACATTTGCTGCTCCCATTTCCCTCACCCACCTTATAGCCTCTAGCACGCCTCTAGCCTCTGCTTCAAAAACTGAAATTTCGCCTTCTTGACACAAAACACGAGCTTGACAGAATTCTCCCATACTATTCCGAAGAACCATGCCAATGGAGAAATTGGATCTCCCTGCAAATACAGAAGCATCAACGTTAATCTTGACATTGTTTCCTTCAGGTGGTTTCCATCTTTCCAAATCCCTTTCTTGCACTGAAGCTCTCTGATTACCTCTCCCAGTATTCGAATTCTGCATATCCCTCCATTGTGACACTTGCAATAAACTCCGTTGCATTGCTAAACCCGCAGTGACTGTTTTGTTTTCCCAAACTTTCATATTCCTCGCAGACCATATTCCCCACAAAATCGAAGCCATACGCACCAGGGTCTCATTATCCTCTACTTCTAGTTTATGCAGTAACCATTCAGTACAAGACTCGATCTCTGAAGTGTCAAAATCCATTTGCATACCGCGCCAACACTCCTTAGCAAAGCTACAATCCAGAAAAATATGCATCAAATGTTCCACATCATTCATACACTTCGGGCACATAATAGTGGTTAACGAACATGTACTCACAAATTTTACTCCTAAAGATTTTATAATGTTACAAGTGGAATGGAAGTTGATTCCGATCAAAATCGAACCGAATTATCTCAAAAATAATAATACTTTTTTTTTTTGGCACGATAATACTTTATTAGTTACTTATATTTTATAAGCATATTCATTTAAGATCTTGATTTATTTCGAAATAATTATACTTTAATAGTTTTTTTTATAGTTTATAAGCATTATTTAGAAAAATAAGAAAGATTCAAATATGTTCAGTGCAATGCATAAAATATTCAGAAAGAATAACTCAATATGTTTACGAAATTCTTTCAGGTGAATTCTAACTTTTTAAAATTTAATTCGCAAATAAATAAATAGCTTGTTGGGTTGAGGACACCTTACATAATACACTATAACTCAGGGCTATTTTTGTAAATATAAGAGAATAAATTCTATTATTACAAAAATGTCATTCACCATTTATATTAGAAATCAACGTAAACTCAGGTAAAATCAACCACATAACATTTTTCTCATAAATAAAAGAAAAATTATCAAAAAAAAATATGGAAAAAGTTAAAAATTAGTTGCCAATGAGGTTGCACTGTATTTTTTAAAAACAAATTTGCAACTTGAATATTTTTGAAAAGAGAAAACTGGGCCTGAGGACAACCTCAGGGTTCTCCCCTGAGGTTATAAGAATATTGCTTATAAAATAAGGGGCCCCGCAGGGGCAGTTTTGTAAATCTAAATTTTTTATCAGTAATTTACACAAATGTCCTTAAAATTTGTATTGATTTGTTCTATGGTTCTAACCTGATGTGGCACATGAAACCCTTTTGAAAAAAACTTAAATAAAATGAATACCAAAAATATATATTATATAATACTGTACAACTGTACAAGACAAGCTAAACAAGGGGCATATTGGGGAAAACACACAATCCGCGCTTGGCCGTTAATTTGAATTTCGAAAAATGTTTACTTTAGCATCACTTTCCTCATTTTTACATAACCGCTATCAAAAATCAAAATCAAAATCCTCTAAAAACCCTAATCGCATCTCTCGATTCAATATCGAAACCAATATAAATATCTACAAGTGCCCGGAGAAACAATTCGATGGAGAATTTAACTGTTTCCGCGATGGATGCTTACGAGAAGCTGGAGAAAGTAGGCGAAGGAACCTACGGGAAGGTGTACAAGGCCCGAGAGAAAGCCACTGGAAAAATTGTGGCATTGAAGAAAACGAAGCTTCTCGAAGATAGCGAAGGCGTTCCTCCTACTACTCTCCGTGAGGTCTCGCTTCTTCGTATGTTGTCCACTGATCCACATGTCGTTAGGTACTCTTTTTTTTTAATCGGAATTTTATCGTATTAATAGTTTTGGTTTTATCGGATCCTAATCGGAATTTTATCGTATTAATAGTTTTGTTTTTATCGGATCGATGTGATTTTAGTATGTTTGATTATTAATCGGATCGATGTGTTTTAGTTTATTTAATTTTGAATTGTGAAATTAGTTTAGGCTATGTTTGATGGAAGGAATGGAGTGAGGTATAATGAAATGGAAAATTGCTTATAAAATTAGGGATGAAGGATGTGATTATAAAGAAGAAAGAAAAAAAGTGAGTGAGCACAAACTTTTTTCGATGAGATTTTCCGAAGAAAATGAACAGGAAACATTTTTGTAAATGTATTTCCAAACCTGAGGGATTTTAGTTTCTTTGTTTCATCTGTAATTTGTTCAATGTGTTTAAATTAATATAGTATGAATTTGGTAACATTTCAACAAATGCATTGTCATTGTTTAGTAAGTTGTTGATTGTTCGTCGTTTTTACAAGTAAATCAGCTGTGATGCCAATGATTTGAAGCAAAGTAAAAGAAAGTATACAAGCCTTTACCTGTTACGGCAATTATACCTGTTCTCGTATTTATTACAGGCTGATGGATGTCAAGCAAGGACAAAATAAAGAAGGGAAGACAGTTTTGTATCTGGTGTTTGAGTACATGGATACTGATGTCCGAAAATTTATAAAATCGTTTCGTCACACTGGGGAGGACATACCCTCCAAGACTGTAAAGGTAAACAAGGATGGTATACCAATGAGTATGATTCTTCCAATTAGTTGAGGATTTGGTCGATTATTTAGCCTTTTTTAAACTACACTTTTTGCAGAGCTTGATGTATCAACTTTGTAAGGGGGTTGCTTTCTGCCATGGTCACGGTGTGTTGCACAGGTATATAAGGGTAAATCATTCATTCACATCATCTTTCATCCAATATCAATTCTTCAAATTCTTTGTAGTTAAATTGATTATGGTCCTTTCACTGGTCTACATTAGGGATCTTAAGCCTCATAATCTCTTGATGGACCAAAAGACATCCATGCTTAAGATAGCAGATCTTGGATTGGCTAGAGCATTTACTGTACCTATTAAGAAGTATACACATGAGGTATTGTGTTTGGTTCATCAGTGGTTAATCACCCTAAAAATTGGTACAAATCTTGTGGAGATGCTGTTTCTGCTTCGACTAAATATTTATTGATTGCAGATATTGACTCTGTGGTACAGAGCTCCAGAGGTCCTTTTGGGGGCTACCCATTATTCCACAGCGGTGGATATGTGGTCTGTTGGCTGCATATTTGGTACATCACCTTTTGAAAATCTTCACTAGATTATTGAGCTTGAATTTTTTTTCTTTTAATTGTATTCTCATTGCAAATTAGAATGTCATATTTGCCTGAGTACTAATCTTTATCTAAATTCCAGCTGAGCTGGTAACTACGAAAGCACTGTTCCCGGGAGATTCTGAGCTGCAGCAGTTGCTTCACATTTTCAAGTTGATTGATTCATTATCATTTTTCATATGTACGTGCCTCCTATAATGCGAACATTCCTAACAGGTTTTTTGGGATATATCATACAGGTTATTGGGCACTCCAAATGAGGAAATGTGGCCAGGAGTCAGCAATCTCATGAACTGGCATGAGTATCCCCAGTGGAGACCTCAGCAACTGTCGTCATCTGTTCCTAATTTGGATGAGGATGGTCTAGATTTGTTATCAGTAAGTCGTAAGAACAGTTTTCCAAGCTGAGATATGTTTTCGTAAATTACAAAAGTTTGAGCTTCTTTAAATGTTTTGGCGGATTTGCAGCAAATGTTGAAGTATGAGCCATCACAAAGGATCTCTGCAAAGAAAGCAATGGAGCACTGCTACTTTGATGATATAGACATATCTCAGCTCTAAGGTTAACTGGTTATACCGCAGCTGGATTAACAAATGTACCCTTCTATGCAAGTCTCAAGAAAGCAACTAACTTTGTGATTCAATTGCTTCTCTCTCAAGCATTCTTTATTCAGTACTGAAAGACTGTCTTTATATTTGTTCCTTGGTCTTAGCTTGTTTTGATGCAATCTATTAAGTTAGAATTTCAATCTCATTTCTGTTGCCTTTGATTTCAAAAAAAAACATAAGTTGTTTGCCCATGTTCAATGTGCAAACAACTCGTGCACTTTTACAGACAGTTTGAGGCTTTCTGGCACACTAATAAGGTTTGAAGTGTTAAATAAGAACTCACCAGCAGTGATTCTGTCATATCTATATTATCATTTATCATTTCACCTGTATTCTTTTGCACTCATTTATTTGCCTGCATATAGCTTCAATTTTTTTATGACACTTGCCAAAGTTTGCATTGATGATTTAAACCACTGTCCAGTAAGAAGAAGTGACACATGAAGAAGCTAAACAAAAAAGATTATATTCTTTGATTGCTAAGCAAGAGTACAAAAAGAATGTTCATATTCAATTTTAGACTATCTTCTGTGCTATGCTATTTTCTAGATACATAATGAATAAAGAATGAAATAAGTCTCATCTATTTTAAGAAGCTGTTGATCCTTTTTAACTGACTTGATTGACTTATTTTCGCCGTTTTGTAATCTACCATCCCTTGTCTTAGAGAATAAGTGATTTTAAACAACCAACCACATGAAGAAAGTACACCAAAGAGTAAGTGATATGGTAGCACAGACATAGGTCCATAGCATGATAACAGAACATTCGGATTCGCCTTTACCAAATAACTGTGTTATTGTACCTGAAACAGACAAGTTAAAAGACATTACAAATTATTTACAGAACTTGTATATATGATAAAAACTGAAAAAAAATAATGGTTGGTCTGAAGATTCATCCCTATTATTAGTATTAATTTTTACAGATGCTATGGAGAATAAACACAACAAACTTGCACTCTTTAGGTTTTGAATATTGATAAAACATCACATTACGGATACTTCCTAATGTAAATGTCAGAGTTAGGAAAATTCAGGGTAAACAGCTTTGTATTGTCTTGAATCAGTCATAAAGAGCAAGTTTAACATTGTACTCAAATACGAGCAAGAAATTCTGGTAGGCATTCGGCAATATATGTATGATACTGGCAATTTGTTGATCCTACTGAAAATCAGGAAGTGCCTGAGAACAGAAGTGACAAAGATGCTCCTAGTTCCCCGACGCCTAAACTGAAAATTTAATCAACTACCCCAAAAAAAAGAGTAGACCCTACTGGATGGGTTTTTGCCTCACTATACTATTCTTCAAGTTCTGATACTTTATTTTATCTTCTCAAGAGGAAGAAGAAGAAGAAGAAAAATAGGAAAGCATGTATCCATTGTGTGAAAGTGTAAATGGATGGGTTTTTGGAAAGTGAATGTTGAACATGCATATCTTGTGCTATTGTGCTGAAAGAAAAATGCAGTAAATGAGCTATGAAATCAGCTCAATCAAAGTGAGGGATTTACCCATGTTCATAGCAGGTGGAACTGCAAACTGAAGCAAAAGAACAAACTGGTACAAAGGATCTGCATGCACCAAATTTAATCTTACTGCAGTTCTGACAACCAAAGTGCCTATCAAGGGCAAGGCAATGTACCGAGCAACTATAATGCCAATAACCATGGATTTCTGGACTCCTGATGCTCGTAAACCTGAATGGGTATATACAATCAGAAGCATCAGAGGCCTGGTTTATTCATAGATATTTCAGCCTTATGTAGGTCCAGTCCCTTGTTACCTTTTAGGAGGTTTGCTCCTATAATCAGAGTGAGAACAGGAACAGCTGCTTCCCTGCAGGTCAAGGAGGGTAGATGCAGAAAATGATTCAACACAAAAAGAACAAAAAGAACACCATAAATACTGTACATTGACTCAATCTAGTCTAGACTTGACCATAAATTTTTTGGTAACTAACTTGACCATAGTATCACCCCGTGAGGCCGTGTTAAATTGCAATTGCTGTTTAGCATACAATAACAGGCAGGGCATATGGAAATTAGTTCAGAGTTGGTAACTGCCGTCTGCATACGAAAACTTGGCTCGTATTTATACATGGTAGATGTGTTTAGAACTTTTACCCGATCATGACGGTCGAATCTTCAATTACACGGAGAGGTGCTTCATCACCGATCATAGAATTTCTAAGCAGGGGCACGAGTCCAACTATAAATCCCACAATCTGCACAAGTAAAAAGCTTTTCTGCTAAGTTACAACTCATCGTTTGACTATGTCTTGTAGTAGGAGTTTCTTAAAAAACGTTGCTTTTCCCTTTTGTTGTATGATAAAAACTTATGTCGCAAAAGGATTTACAGGATAATACTTCACCAACAATAACCATCATAGACATAAGGCGTAGAACATCCATTGATAACCATAAGAGATAGGAACTTACTGCTCCATTGGTTGACGGGGCGAATAATCTCTTCAAATTGAGCTTCCTTGATATTTTCACTACATTCTGCTTTAGTTTTTCAGCAAATCCCTGCTGCAAAAACAACCATTATAAAGACTTGGCAATATAAAATAGAAAAATATATAAAATGTAAAGGGGGGAAGAACTGGCCTAACAAAGAGATCCATAAGGATGACGAAAATAAAGGAACAAGAAGTGAAGAAGCAGTAATGTACCTTTGATTTCCCATCAAATATAGTGTAAGGTAAGTCTTCAGATGTGTCGTATTCTTTGGGTAATAGTAATGGTTCAGTGACACTCTCCGGTTTTAAAGTGGATGTTTCACTTGCACTGTCACTGATAGCAGAACCATTCATATCAACAGAATTCGCTTCTAGAGATATCCTTACTATATTATAAACGTAAACCCACAAAAAGATAGCTCCCAGCTGCAATGCAACAACCACCACGAGATAAGTCACTGATGATAAAAGCATCACATTTATAGACATTAACATGCTTAAGCTAATATTTGAGCACTGCAGCAAATTCTTAATAAGAAACCAACTGAGGAGTGTACTAATTATACAGAAATTTCATTACATGAATGTCCTAAAGGACCAAAACAAGTACTTATTGATACAAATTTATCTTGATAAATGCTCAATCTACTAAGGTTGAGCTAAAAGAAGGAACATACCGCCAAAGAGAGTGAAGAATAAGCCATCCCGTATGTACTACAGACAATAGGATCTCCAAAAGGGCTTCCTTTCTCCTTACAAACTGCTGGGACTATAATGATAAGAATGTTGCCCAGGTTCCCTGTAAATTGTAATCATTGAATTATAAAACTATCTCTAAAAAGCATAGTAAATTACTGATTTCTGCATGCAAAAGTATAAGATTTCGATCTTGTATCTAGATTATAGTGTAACAGCAATAAAGAATCAATACAGATTGTTATTACTCACCTGCAGCACAACAGCCAATAACGAGGCCTCGAAGATGTGGTGGAGGTCTTGTGATCAGGTTAACAAGCCAACCAAGCAAAGAACCAATTAAAAATGTTAGGAAGACATTCACAGGCATGAACCACCTACGATCAAAACGGAAAGCAACCTTAAAAAAGTTAAGACCAAATAGGCAGGTTGATATGTCCTTCAAGTTATAGTGATAGTAGTGAAGGAAACTCACAACTTAACCATGCTGTCATATGTTATTGTGTTGGCCAAGTTGCCAATAATCAGCGCTGGATTAAAAACATAGAATACAACCTGTCCGCAAAAATTATGTCAGTGAGATTTGTCATTTAGGACTTTAATTCTTACGAACAAGCATAAGCTGAGAGTTCAATTTACTATTGTATAATTGTCAGACCCTCGAAATTTACTATTGTATAATGGTATCTAGATAGTTTCTCACCGCGTTTATATGCTTCCGCGCATCCTCAGATAATAAGTTGACATGATCTAGTGCAAGAAATGAACCAACAGCAGTCACCAAAAGCACCTTGAGCACCGGCATTGAAGAAGCAACAAAAAGACTCAGAAATCCCATCTTTGCAAAACCTCGAACGTTGCTTGTCCAAATTTCTTCGTCGCCGTGAAAATGCAGAATGAACGACCGTTGCTTGTCCAAATTTATACTAGTACATAGCCTTCAAATTAATATATATACTTCCTCCGTTCTTATTTAAACGTGGAGGAAAGCCAAAAAATAGTCAACAAAACCCACCCCATATAGATATGCCATTGTAAGAAACCGTAGTACAAGAAAATGATGTGAAGGCTCGATGGCTCCAAGTTGCTAAAACAAATTCAAATACGATTTGTATGTGCGCCAAAAGAGTACCCACACAGGTCATACTCACTTATCACAACGTTGTTGTTCGAAGTAGGGACGGATCCAGAAAATAAAAAATATATTCACTCTGATCCATTATACATGTCTTTTTTTTTTTTTTTTGAGTAAATAGGTTTATAAATCCTATAAATAAATCTTGTGATGAGCGAAAATAATATCTTATATGCCCCTTTCTTTTTTTAATGCAAATTTAAGGATAATTTTTCAAAACAATCCCCACATTTGTTATCCCTAAGGTATGTTTGATTTTATTTAAATTTAATAATATTTTTTACTTTTAATATATTAATTAAAAATATTTTTTAAAAAGAAACATATAAAAATGAAACGAAGGGAGTAAAATTTTATTTTAGACGGGACAAGTGTTTCCGTACCCCTTCCAGGATCCTTCCGATGTCAAAACAATATTACGTCCAAAAGACCGACGTACTCTCGTGCGTATTAAAATTTTGTTGTTTTATTAGAGTCCTAGCCATGTTTCTTACCGAGTATGAGTGATCCTTATAGTGCTCCATAATTTTTGCTTTGCTCTCAAAAAAACTAGAGTCAAAGATAGTAGCCTCTCTCAAAACGAGTGACATCCTATATTCCCTTCTTCATGTTCTTTCGCTGTTCCCTATTCTTTTTTATTAAAAGAGTATTCCTGATAGAATCCATTTTTTTTATTTATTTTTATTAAAATAGACCTCACTAAGAACACTTTTTTAATACAAAAAGAGCTGGAAGAGGACATGAAGAAGGGGACAGAGTAAAATTCAATTTTATGGTAGGATGAAAAATTTATTCAAGTTGCAACTGCCACCATTTAGTGATTTATTTAGGGTTTTATATTAAACTGGCCAATCCCTTCGTCAAAAATTATCATTTAACCCACCGTTCTCATCGGGGTCTCATTTAAACCACTAAATTAAGAAAAGAGAAAACTGTTCCTGAGGTTACCTCATGAGACTTACCTAAGGTTATAGTATAAATAACTATCACATTTTTGTAAATTTTGGTAACTTTCTAAAAAAATCTGAAATTATAATTGTACCATCGTGCATTAATATGGATAATTTTAGTTACCTCAGGAAATTTTCCTGAGGTAATCTCAGGAACATCAAACCCTTAAGAAAATATATCATTTGCCCCCCTTATATCACTTAGACCACCATAAATTGTATTAATTTTTTTGAATGCAGAGGGCAAATGATATATTTTCTTAATTTAGTTGTTTAAATGAGATCTCGATGAGAACGGTGGGTTAAATGATAATTTTTGACGAAGGGAATGGCCAGTTTGATATAAAACCCAACTTATTTACGAAAATTATTATTTTGACCACCAACTCCAACTACAAAGAAATTGATGTTTTTGAGTGTTAGCAATACATCTTTTAATTTTTTAATTAAAAACAAATAATTAAATCTAGCAGTTAACACAAAAAATCAAAAGGAATGAAAATTTACAAATATAAAATCGTCCCATGTTGCCCAACCATGCCCCCTGGATCTTAAATGTACTATATTAATCGCCCCATGTTCAAAGGCGAACAAATTCTGACACTTTTTAATACATAGAGGGTGTTTGGGATTGCTTAAAATAAGTTACTTTTGAATTAATGGAGGTGTTTTTAACTTAAAGGAGAAAGTAAAGTTGTTTACTTTAAGTTGAATGAATGTGTTTGGGTAATTTTACTTAAAGTTAAATGAGAATTTAATAATTTTGACTTAAAGTGATATTTGACTTAAAAAAATTTTAAATTCATGATATTTAAGCTTTACAAGAATTGTGGAAAAAAAAAAAAAAAAAAAAACTCCATAAGCCATAAGTCATAAATCAAAAGTACCTAAATGTAACTTCTGACTTAAAGCAGTTTTTTAACTTAAAGCCGGCTTAAAGCCACGTTACACAAACACACCAAAAACTCCTTAAAGGAGCTTTTGGCTTTAAGTCGCCATAGCCAAACAGGCTCATAGTTGGGGTTTTCTGTTGTGTTAAATAAGAGCGTCACCTTCAGTGCATTCTGTCGTATATACTCCTTTCGATTCACGACATAAAGTATTTAGGATGAAAGACAAGAATAACCACATTTCTTAATAAATCATATGAAAATAACCATTCTCAATTTTTTTGACAAAAATAGCCGATCTAATATCCCTTTCTTTTATGCGTAATTCATCCTTCTCATATTCGCTTCCTCCATCTTACTCCTGTCACTCATGCCGTCTCCGGCGGATCCAACCTCGATCCTTCTTCCTCAATCGGCCTAATTCCGAAGATCCCATCTTCGCCTCCATCCCACTCAACCACCCTTAAAACCCAAAGATACAAACACACACACAAATCGAAGAAAAGATAAAGTGGTCATAGACGCCTGCGGCGCCGTAAATCAGAGGAGGCGATGGGTGAAGATGGCAACATATGTTTGCTTTACTATGAATTTACAGGAGAGAAAGAGAGAGAGATCGGAGGTTGGGTATAATGAAAATGCAAGGATTACGCATTTGCAAAATGCTTATTCAAGGGTTAAGCATTTGACAAATGCGTAACCCAGCTAAGATTTTTTTTTTTTTTAAAAATCTTGTGAAGGTTACGCATTTTTTAAATGCATATTCCAAGATACTTATTTGCGAAATGCGTAACCCACCGGTCATTTTTGCGCATTGTTTCAGAATCGGCTATTTCCGTCCATTTGCTTCTAAAACATGTCATTTTTGTCATTTTTTCAAGTATTTATGCATCCCTACATCTTAGATAAAAAGAGTTTTTTTTTATTTGACGAAATGCATAATTTCATTAAAAATAACATAATACAATCAGAATAAATCTCCAACTGCCATCACAACCAGATTGAGAAACAAATAACAAACTAAACATAATTAGCTGGTTTGTTTTCTGATCGTTTAACACATAAAATTTAAAAATTCTTGAAATTAAAAACGAAGTCGAAGACATCCCGAGCAATCCATATTGCACCAACATCCCGAAAAGCAGCAGCATCACAAATGACCATATCACATAAAAATAATTGTTAGCCCAGTGTTCAAAAACCCCAAGAGTAGGAGCGACATCCCAGCTATCTACATGCCGGATATCAGCTATAGAAATGCCGAAAATGGATTCTTCACCCAAGTTATCTACATGCCGGATACCAGCTATAAACATGCCGAAAGTGAAAACCGATAACGAATGAACAATCTTTAATTCTGAAAGGTGAGCTCTTGCAATAATCACCACCAAATCCAGTTTCAATGCGGGTTTTCCAGATTCTCCAAAATATCAACAAAATCATTTTCAACAAAACCCCGCTCACAATTAAGAAACGAAAACCAAAACTCACATAGGAGAGACATAAAACCACCCAAAAGATGGACGAAAATAATCAAAATCCCACCCAGAGATGAAGGTTAATGAACTTATTAACAAGAAAAAAGAGAGAATATGGGGTAGATCTGGAAGAGGGGAAGGAAAGGTGAGGATGAAGAGGGGGACGGATGAAGAAGATGAGGAAGAAGGGAGGGGGTGGGAAGAAGAAGGGGATTAGATGGTTGAATGGAGTATTGGAGGATGGATGATGGAAGAAAATGGAGAAAAGGGGATGACCGGCGGCTAAATTTGGGAGTCGACTCTCATGAGATGGAGAGGCCTTGGCTGCTAGGGTTTAATTTGGGGTTAAATGGCATTTTGGTCACTCAACTGACCCCTAATATTCAATTGGGTCATCAAACTCAAAAAACTTTCATTCAGGTCACTACACTCTTTAAAAATTTCATTCAGGTCACTTGCCGTTAGTTCCGTTAGATTTTGGATGGAAAAATGACTGTGTAGCTGACATGGCTGTACAGTTGGACATAACAGATTAAAAACAAGAAAATCAAATAAATTTTTAAAACTAAAAACAATTTTCAATTTAACAAAAAGAATTAAAAACAATTTTCTCTCTCTCTACACTATCTCTCTCCCTCTAACCCTCATATCTCTCTCTCAATCTCTCCACCCTCATCTCTCTCTATCTCATTCTCTCTCCCTCTCTCTCTCTCTCTCCTGCCTCCCTCTCTCTCAATCTCTCCACCCTCATCACTCTCTCTCCTGCTTCCCTCTCTCTCAATCTCTCCACCCTCATCTCCCTCTCTCTCTCTCTCTCTCTCTCTCTTTCTCTTTGTCCTCGTCTCCCTCTCTCAAACCCCATCTCTGTCTCTCTCAATCTCTCCACCCTTATCGATTCGAAGGTGTTTGGGATCGAGATATTTAAGAAGATGGTGGGTGTTGATGTATATGTATTGGCAGATGGCGGGTGCTTAAATTGGGAGATATAATTGAACTTGGGTTGTTCTAATTGGTAAATTAAGGGCTGATTTGGGTGAGTTGGAGGATGGAATAACTGGTTGGGTCGATGGTGTGGTGTAGCAGGCGATGGGGAGAAAGGAGAAGATGGGTGGCGCTGGGCAATGTAGTGGTGTTGCTGCAGTGGTTGGACGGTGACGACGCGGTGATGAAAGGCGGTAAGCTGTTGGTCCAGTGATAGAAAATGGGAGGTGGTGTTGTGAAGCAACAGGGGAGAAGGAGAAGGGCGGAGTGGTGGGTGTTGGGAAAAATGGAGAGGAGAAGGGAAAAAAATGGCGGTGAACGGCGAATGATGGTGGTGTGAACGGTGAAGAAGAGGAGTTGGTGTTGTTGGTGAATGTGAGAGGCGGCGGTGGAATGGAAGGAGGGAATGGAAGGAGGGAATGGGAGGTGTAGGTGTGTTGTGTTGTTGGAGACTGGGAATACGGTGGATTGGAGGAGGGGAATGGAGATGAGAAGATGATATGGGGAGGTGGTCGGCGGATCGCCGGAAATAATGGAGGTGAAGGTGGTGAGAGAGAGAGATGGTGAGAGAGAGAGATGTCGGGAGAGAGATTTTGAAATTCTTATTTTTGATTTTGGAAATTTTATTTTTGATTTTTGATTTTGAAAATATTAGAATGAATGAATTATGCTGAGTTGGAAGATGAGTTGGAGGCTGAGTAGGCTGGGTTGGAGGATGAGTTAACGGATTCCGTCATGAGTTAACGTCCGTGAATTTTTTTTCTGTTTAGTGATTCAATTGAAAGCTTTTAACTGATATGTGACCTGAATGAAAGTTTTTTGAGTTCGATGACCCAATTGAAAATTAGGGGTCAGTTGAGTGACCAAAATGCCATTTAACCGGTTTAATTTGTTATGAGAGAGAGGCAAGTATTGTTCTTAACAATAAACCTTTTTAGATAAAAAGAGTTATAATACAATATATAATATTTTTTAACGATTCTTTTTCTGAATAAAAGTAGCTTAAAAATTTTTTTATTCGAGAAAACAATCTGTAAAAAATATTAAAACTTTTTATTTAAGATCTTGGATGCACATTAATGTTTAAAAATCACTGTCAGGTGATGTAAACTGAAGAACATGAAGAAAGTTAAACAAAAAAATCAGCCAGATGAATAAGAGCTTCAGTTTTCAGTTCAGACTAGATCATCTGAATTCTGAGCTATGCTAGTTGTTTTTCAATACATATGGAATAAAGAATGAGTTCTTCGTCTTGTCTATATTAAGAGGCTCTACGTTCATCCGTTTAAACTGGTTTGATTGGTTTGTTTCCGCGGCTTTGTAATCCACATATCTTTGTCCATAGTAGAGAATATATAAGTGAAATCAAGCAACCAACCACATGAAGAAAGTGCACCAAAGAGTAAGCGATATCGTAGCACAGACGTAGGTCCATAGCATTATAACAGAGCATTCGGTCTCGCCTTTACCAAATAACTGTGTTATTGTACCTGAAACATATACAAGAAGCACTCTTGTAAATGATGAGAACTTAATAGGAAAGATGGTCTCAAGATTCATCGCTATAGGTAATACTTTTACGGATGCTATGTAAAATGAACGACGTGAAACTTGCTCTAGTTTAGGTATTGCAAAGTGATAATGCAGTAGGAGATTTAAACTATCAGCTTAATTTAAGTGATGGATTTACCCATGTTCATAGCAGGTGGGACTGCAAACTGAAGCAAAAGAACGAACTGGTACAAAGGATCTGCATGTACCAAATTGAATTTTACCGCAGTTCTGACAATCACAGTTCCAATTATTGGCAAGGCTATGTAACGAGCAAATATAATGCCAATAATCATGGATTTCTGCACTCCTGATGCTCGTAAACCTGAACGGAAATCGTCAGAAGCATCAGAGGTTTAGCTTGTTCATACGCATTTCAGCCTTAGGTAAAGCAGATGTAGTTCATTGTTACCTTTCAGGAGATTTGCTCCAATTATTAGAGTGAGAACTGGGACAGCTGCATCCCTGCAGGCCAAGGAGAATAGATGCAGAATATGGAAATGACAAGGCATATGGAAATTAGTTCAAATGGCTTTTGTCTACCAAAAAATCACTAATTTTTGTACACAATACGTGCGCTAAGAAATTTACCCCATCATCATGGTGGAGTCTTCAATCACGCGGAGAGGTGCTTCATCACCGATCATTGAATTTCTTAACACAGGCACCACTCCAACTATAAACCCCACGATCTGTACAACAGAAAGGCCATGCTGTTGAGTACAAATAATTTTTACAGTACTTTAAATACAAAGATTTGAAAAACCTGGTTGCTTTTTGTTCTACAAAATAAAGCTTGTCACTAAAAGATTTACTGGAAGACATTTAGACCAACAATAAGAAATAGACACAAGGTGTTCACCGTCCAATGTTAATCATAAAAGATAGGACCTTACTGCTCCATTGGTTGACGGGGCAAATAATCTCTTCAAATTGAGTTTGCTTGAGAATTTCACTACATTCTGCTTCAGTTTATCAGTAAATCCCAGCTGCCAAAACATCCATTATGAAGGAAGTTACTAGAAACAAAAAAATAGATGAAGGAAGTTCCTGCGATGCATTACTGGTTAACTGTATCCGGAATGCCTCACGAATATGACAAAAGAATTTGTTGGGACAACAAAAAACTTCCCAGGTTAGAGCTAACAATTCCGAATCAATTTTTTTCATGATTATTTTAACCTCATGGACCATGATAAATGTATAAAACCTCCTGGACAATGACCATTAATCTATGATGTGGCATTATGAAGTGTGTATGATAATTAATTAGACACGGGTATGCAAGCATGAATGTCTTTCCAGTTTTCCTGTAGCTCAGTGACATGATTGTCAAAATTATTAGCAAGATAAAAAAAACCACACCAAATTCAAGATATCCTTATTTAAAACGTCCTGACAAAGAGATTTAGAAGGATGACGAAGCAGAGAACGCATAACAGTAACTAACCTCTTTTGTTTCATCAAATCTGGTGCAAGGTAATGAATCTTCGCTGTCTTCTGGTGTGTTATATTTTTTTGGAGAAAGTAATGGTTCAGTGATGCTCTCTGGTTTTACAGCGGTTGTTTCACTTGTGTACTCACTAACAGAGGAACCTTTTACATCATCAATAGAACTCGCCTCTACTGATATCCTCACTATATTATATACGTAAACCCACAAAAAGATAGCTCCCATCTGCAATGCAACAACAGCCTAAGTACCAGGTGATTAGAGCATCACATCCATACGCTTAATCTTCAATTTAGTACTACAACAATTTGTTAAGGGTCCTGTTAACAACAGCCCTTAGGGCTATGTTTAAGGATTAATTTTTGCCATGTGGTGGATTTTTATTGGATGATTTATGTGAATGTATTGTCAACCTTGAGCCAATTAAAAACTACCACATAACACCTTAACCATAGCCCTAAGGACTGTGGTTAACATTTTCCATTTGTTAATGACAAACCAACTTAGGTGTAAAAATAATGTCAGTTACCTGATTATTCATGTTTGTACTCCATTTCCAATACAATTACTTTTGAAACGACAATTTTATTGCTCGGGATATACTTATGAGATGACTTGTATTTGACATAATAAAGCTCAATCTATTTAAGATACAGGTGTGCCAGGCGCAAAACCAAAGCAAAACAAGTAGTACCCCTTAGGTTTAACTAAAACCAGGACTTGCCATTTAACCAAAAAGAAAAGAGGGGACATACTGCCATAGAGATTGAAGAATAAGCCAGTCCGTATGTACTACATACACCTGGATCTCCAAAAGGACTTCCTTTCTCCTTACAAACTGCCGGGACTATAATGATGAGAATGTTGCCCAGGTTTCCTGTAATAATGAAATTGTAAAACAATTTCAAAAAAGCGTAGTAATACTAACAAGTGCATACATAAGTACTAGCTATAGTATCTAATTTCTGTCTACGATTATAGTGTAAAAATAAGGAAGCGATAAATATTATTACTATTATTATTTCAACTGCAGCCAAACTTACTAGCTAAAGATTTTGTGAGACCATGAATTTCATTTTGACATGTACACAGAAATAATTACTTGGTTGCTACTTCTTACCTGCAGCACAACAGCCTATAACAAGGCCTCGGAGATGTGGTGGAGGTCTTGTGATTAAGTTAACCAGCCAACCAAGCAAGGAGCCAATTAAAAATGTGAGGAAGACATTTACAGGCATGAACCAACTACGATCAAAGCAAAAAAGCAATTTAAACGAGTTTAAACCAAACAGGCAGGCTGACTAATCCTACAAGTTTTAGTGATAGTGAATGGAACTTACAGCTTAACCATACTGTCATATGTTATTGAATTCGCCAAGTTGCCAATAATAAGCGCTGGATTTAAAACATAAAATACAAGCTGTCCGCAAAAAAATATATAAACAATGTCAGTGATTTTAAATTGGAAGAGACTTTTTATCAGAAAAAGAATTATTTATTGTTTAAAGATTTTAGAATGAAGTAATAAATAATTTGGTAAGGAGTAAGCTGATTGTTGCAGCACCCAAAACTTGTAAGAATGAAATGGAGAATACACTCAAATAACGCATCTCTTCTGTATCTAAAACCAAATGAATTTGCATCCAACACTCATCTTCATACTTTGTCAATTATTAAAGACTGTGTTACAGTTCGAGGGACCTGAGTTTCCCGGCTGCAAGATGAAAATATGGAAGGGACCTAGGTAGTGTTTGTTTCATGGGATCAATAATCTCTGAATTATCGGCATTTCTGTTCTAGATAGGTACAGTATTTAGTTCTTAAGTTGTCTAAACTCTAATGTAATATATTTCAATTTCTTTCTAGATCATTTCCACAAAATCAGCCCCCCTCCCCCCCAAAAAAAAGATAACAGAAAGTGATCCGAAATAATCTGTAGGATTATTACATCCGAGGGCTGAGTATGACGAAACGATTGCAGATTCTAGATAATCGAGAGACTATGATCCTTGCAAACAAACATAACCATAGAATTGGTTTATTGTGGAATGATGCAAGATTTTAGTCATGTTACTTCTGTACAAGACTGTAAAAATAGTGTACCACAAGTGGAAAGTACACCGAACATTGTGTTTCAGGGCAACATTGAATTTAATTGATAAGATACCAGCTAAAACTACTTGTCTACCAATACAGACCTGCAACAACAAGATTATTCAGGAGAAAACTAGAAATCGGATAATTTGAATGCATTAGTTTGTTTCTTACAGTATTTGTATGCTTCCGGGCATCCTCTGTCAATATATTGACAAAGTCTAGTGCAAGAAATGAACCAACAGCTGTCACCAAAAGCACCTTCAGCACTGGCATTGAAGAGGCAACAAACAGCGTTAGCAGTCCCATCTTCGCAAATCCCTTCAATGGCCAACACAGAAAATGGCGTTCGCGCTTCTTGTCCAGGAAAAATCGCAGAATAACAAGCCTTTTATGTCAAATTCTCCGTCTAGGATATACCCTTCAATTACAAATTCTTGATGTTGAGTTGAACTTCACGTGTTCACATAGAGAAACAAATCTCGCGCAAAAAGCCAAAAACAATGTTCCAGACCCCTGCCGCACAACCTAAAATATTTGATAAACACGAAAATCTAAATGAGAACTCGAACTATATCAGAAAATAATAGTTACCAAGTACCGAAGCCCGTCGAATACAAAACTTTCAATGATTCGGCTTTAATAATACAGTATAAATGTTGTGCAGAATGCTGAATGCATCAAGCATGATGAGGATTATGATGCTAATTAAGAAACACAGAGCAGAAATGCACCTACCTTGTTTACAAAATGCAGGGTAAGTAATCACTCAACGTGGTCGAAGACTATGATGTCTACTGAAACAATAAAAAAAATATTTATTTTTAGACATATATTTATTACTACCTCCATAGGACCATATCTCTTGCCTCTCTAGAAGATTTGCTAAAACAGGGGTGACGGACAACTATATATCTAATCATCTACGAGTTGTAGACTGCTGTAAGCATCTAGAGTCGTACAGCATCTCCAACAGGAATAGCTAAAATTGGTTGGCTAAATTGGACCTGTAGAACATTATGTAAAATTTGTTGAATCTGTAAGACATTTTACTTCAATGGTATTAGCTATATTGGTTGGCTATATTTTAAAAATATTATGTTACACTTCAATATGGTAATGAATGATGTGGAATCTTCTTACAGATTTCTTACCGCTATATAGAGGTTCGACAAATATAGCCAACCTGTAGAAATTATCTAAAATTATAGCTAACAACTTTGATCCATTGGAGTTTAAGTTTTTTTTAGATAATCTTTATAATTTTTATTTATGGTATCTTTTATCTAATTTTAGCTAAGGCTTTATTGTGGTTGGAGATGCTCTTAGGCCCATTTTATAAAATTTAGAAATATATTTATTTTTAATCATTGAATCAAAAATTCAGCAATAATGACATTATCAACTCGTACTCGGGAATCGGAAAAAATCTATTTCATGTAAAATACTTACCTTAAAAAGTTAAAATATTAGAGGAAGACAACTAAATCTTTATATATAGGGTGGTGATTTATGCGGGTGAGGATCCTCTGTCTCCTTCATTGTGTCCCCTTCTGTGTCCCCTATACAAAATGAGTGCCCCTGGCGGGGCCCATTGTAAGGAAAATGAAAATAAAATATTTTATTTCCATTTATCTTACAATGGGCCCCGCCAGGGGCACCCATTTTGTATAAGGGACACAGAAGGGGACACAATGAAGGGGACAGAGGATCCTGAAGTTATTCATGCACACCCTAAAGTTATTCATGCACACCCTTTTTTATGCATTTTACTAAAATAACCTTAGTCTTTTATTTTATTTATTATAATATTTTTCATTTTATATACTTCTACTTACTTGTAAATTGTAGGAAAAATAATAATTTGTAAATGTGATTAGAAGTGAGTAAATTGTAACTTGAAGGAACTACTCATTATTTTAATTTGCTAAATAATAAAACATATCTAAAATTACATTTCTTTTTCGTATTTTTCTATTAGTTATTTTTTGAGTTGAATATTCATATTTATAGTAAGTCATGTATATAATTGAGCTAATAAAATTAGAACAAGTATTAAAATTTTAATAATAATAATTTAATTTTAAAATTCATAAAACATTTTATTAGAAAAGAAAATTATGCATAATAGTAAGATTTGGGTAAGATTATGCTATAAAAAAAAAGCAAAAAAAGATACAAGATTAACATGTGAAGATTAAGGCTATTTTGGTCTAAAACAAGTTTAGGGTGTGCATAAATAAGTTTAGGATGTGCATAAATCACTACCCTATATATATTCTAAATTGGACTAAAAAATTATTGCTAATTTTTTTTATTCATATAAATAACTCTTGCCGTCATGTTGATAGCTCACCGCGATGCATGTCTAAACACGAAAACGAGCTAAACTACGTCGACACACATATTAAGAACATATCTATCGACGACATGAAAATAAACATCAAATCAAATTTTAGACAATTTAAAAGTTAGGTTATGCATTTTATTTAAAATAAATAATTTTATATATCTCATAAATGAATATATATTTTCATAAATTTCGTAATGAACGAGCAAGATGCATCTTAATACCTCTCATTTAGTAAATATTAATTAACATGTTAAATTATCAAAAAGGAAGTATAAATCTTAAAATAAGAAATAAGACATTTTACCATATTTATTTTTAACTTTTTGACGAGAATATCACTTCTAAATTTTTTGGCAAAAAATATCAGTGTATTACGCATTTAAAAAATGAGTAATAATATTACGCATTTGTCAAATGGGTAATGCCTATAAAGTGAGTAAAAAAAATTATTGGGTTACGCATTTCAGAAATGCGTAACACATTCATAACTGGTGTGTTACGCATTCTGAGAATGCGTATCACAATTTTTTATTTTGTTTTTTTATTTTTGTCATTTTTTTTTTGAGAAATTACTCATCTCTCAAATGCGTAATAGCATTACACATTTTGAAAATGCGTAATAGATTGGTATTTTTGGCCAAAAATTTTAAAATTAGTATTTGTGTTATAAAATTTTAAAAAAATGGCGTTTTGGCGATTATCCTCTTAATAATATAAATACTCATTAATTTAGTAAATCTTGAATATTTATTATATTCAGATGAAGATATTATGGTTACAGAGTATCTATAATTCTGTTATTTGTTTTTAAGATAATGTTGTGAAGGTGAAATAATATTTTAAAAAGTTGTGAGGATATGAACAAGAAATTGTAAACTCTGGTATAGCAGTATATTGTTTTCATACTTGACAAACAACTTTATCTACACTTTGTTCCATCAATGAAATGACAGACAATGCGAAGATGGCAAACTTATCCGGACGACCTACAACTCTACAATGACTCAATGAGACCAATCAAAAATACATTTATCAAGGTTAACTTAAAAAACACATAATCTGAAAACAAAATTACTACATTTATTTAGCTCGTTTTTTATTTAACAACCACCGGATTGTAGTTGACTATTCGAGAATTTATTCCGGTTCTGATATTTGAATGATAATAAAATTTTCTTGTTCGTCAAAAAAAAACACACATAAAATCTAATTTTCTGAAAGAAGGAAACATACAGGACATAATTCTGGACACATAGTTCTACAGTTGGTTACAAGTCATGTCATAATATTTTTGGCATCGAAAATTATCCTTATGAAACTGCTAGTAGAAGCAAAATTGTATGTGTTCGGTTGAATTAAGGATCAATATGAGTTGAACACAAGTATGCTATAACCCGAACCAAAACTCGAAACAGGATTTAACATTAGATTTATGAAAATTTAGTATTTAAGTGATTTTGTGTGTATAGATTTAAATTTGATCTTGAAATGATTTTCATCAAAATTCGTATGCACCTTCTATATTTTTCTAATTTTTAGATGATTCGGCTAAATAAAATTATTTACAAAAGGAGATCATCATGCCTAACTGCATGCAATCAGATTTTGTGGTGTTAATAATTCAAGTGCAAAGGACAAAAATAACTGACGTGCTACAAACGAGCAAGATTACCAGGACCCCCTCGCCCTCTTTTCTGGTATCTTCATGGTCTTTTGTCAAGAAATGAGTATAAAATTGATATTATTAATGAAAAAATTATTATTGTGTAAATTCTATCTTTTAAATGAAATTGTTTTATTTATGCAAAAAAAAGAAGTATACAATACAACGGTTTTAGCGTTTGTTTCATATACAAGTAAAAACTACTTGTAAAATAACTCTATAATAAGAGTCAGCCGTCTCATCTCCCTCTAACCTTAATCGTCTATATCTCTTTTCTTCCCATCTCAATTCTTTGTCTATCTCCCTTATATCCATCTCAATTCCTAGTCGCACCTTCTTCATCCAGACATCACCTCTTCCCTTGTTTTTTTAATTTTTCTATCAATAAACATCCTCTTTTATTTGTTTTCTTCTTTAATAAAATTGAGTTTAGGTTTTTTCATTTCTATTATTTGAGTTATTATTTGTGTGTTTGAGTGTCTCGCTTTATGCAATGTGTCTCGCTTTATGCGATGTGTTGATTGTGTTGAAAATAAATTTTACGGTGTATTGGGAGATCTGGATATCTCGCATCAACAACACTTTCGGCAGGTCTATAGATGGTATCCGGCAGGTAGATAGGTGAGGTGTGTTTGAATAGTGAAAATCGCATGTGCTCACCTCTCACAAAAAAAATCTGTTCATAACGTGAGGCCTCTAAACTTAGTTTTTGCAACTGAGTCCTCTGAACATTGCATTATCCATAGAATTACTGTGAGGGTCAATTGTGAAGCTATTGTTTTCGGGGGAGATGCAGGCTGGATTGTTCGGGAAACCATTATCTTCATTTTTAATTTTCATAATATTTGTATTCAGTTAGTTAAGCATGATCAAATTCTCGTTTATTTGTATTCAGAATATTTGTATTTGCTCGTTTGTTTGTTTTTCAACTTAATTGCATGATCAGTTGAGGGTTTGTCCCGAGAATCTTTTTCAAAGTATTAATGAAATCCGTTTTAAATTTGGCAAATAAAAAGTATACAATACAAAGTGTAAGGAGAAAATACAAAAAATACAATACTTGAGCGCGAATAGAGAATCGAAGTACTAACGTACTTATCCTCTTATCCAAGTTCGATTATGGATCATCCAAAAATTAAAATGTACTAGCTTATAGCCCGTGCAAAGCACGGGTTACTTTTAATATTTTATAATTTATTTATAATATAATATAATATTATAAATATTGATTTTAATATGTTATTGAAAGAATTCAAACCTTACATATTTGTATATAATAATTTTTAGTATTAAATATAAATTAATATGTTGTTGGCGGGAATCGAACCTTGGACCTTCTGCATATAACAACTTTTAGTATTTTAGTATTGTTAAATCTAACGGTCATGACGGTCATGATCTATTTGAGTTGCTGATCTAACGGTGATAAGTGAGGGATAACCAAAAATGGGGATAACCAAAAATAGGGGTAACCAACTACAAATTATACGCCCTTTTGCTTATTATAATATAGTATAGATAAGAACTCATTGTAAATCATATAAGTCTAATTATTAAAAAAAAAAAGTATACAATACAAAGTGTGTTAAGTCTAAATAGGTTGGATAGTTTAGCAAAATTTTAAGATTGTTTATAATGTTATTTAAAATTGGAAAAAATAAGTTTATTATGAGTGATTAATTAGCTTTGTAAGTGTAGACAAAGAGACTATTTAAAGGAATTATGGCAATTAATAATTTATTATATTTAAACTATGTATATTAATAATATTTATAATTTATTTATATTAGTTATATGTTCGTACATTAGAACTATAACTAGCATAATAACTCGTGTGAGGCACGGGCCATCCTGTAGCAATTGTTATAAATTCTGTATAGTTTTACGATTTAAGGATATTTTTGAATATAATTGCACCTTTTATGTTCATACATATTATAATATCAGTATTTTAATTTATGTATTATTTTATTTATGTATAGATCATATGAGCACCAAAAATAGGATGTTTTTTAGCATATAAATATATTGTATAGGTTATAACACAAATTTCTTTTAGAACAATGATAAAAAGACAAATCATCGATGTGTGATAAGTGGATTTTTATCCACTTGGAACGCCTTATTTCGACTTAAATTGATAGCTTTGTTCTCAAGTATTTGTGTTTTTTTAATATGTTTTGTGAGAAATTGTGCAGGATGTATTCCAGGTGTGGATATTGCTTTTAGGAGGTGATATATGATATGTAGTGTCAAGAAGATCAAGTGTGGAGTTGCAATCAATAGCAGAAGAAGCAATCAGCAAAATGCAGTCTGTCAGCATGCCTTGGGCGCGGGCGCGCGGAGAGAAGAAGGAACTGGGCGCGGGCGCGCGGTGTTAAGCTTACCGTGCGCGCGGCCGCGCGGAGAACCGTCAGTAACTTCCTGAATCTGATTTCTAATAGGGAAACTTCTACAAATTCTTCTCCTATCCAACATGGAATTAATTGGAACGACTAGAAACTTCTGGAATTCAACTTAAACAAGGGAATTGCAATTCTACTTCAATTAAAGATGGAAAATTGCCGAAATTCTATCCTATTTCAAATACGGTAATTGCTTGGTCAAGGAGGCACTTGGGGGCTATAAATACACACCTTGGGGCACAGAAAAATAATAATCTACACATCCTACACACAATTCGTTCAGAGCACGAGAGAGAGAAGCCAAGGCGAGGATCGTGACGACAAGAAGATCTAGATATAGTTTTTCTTGTATTCCTTTGTGGAGGCGTATCTTTTGGATGCTTGTTACTTTCACGGATTTGTTCACTAAACCTTATTCTATTATTTATTTATTCATCTTCTTTATCTTGTTTAATATCATGCTTTCGTCTAATCCCATGGTGACGAAAGGTTCGATTATGAACTAATCGTTATCGTGGGATCCTAGTGGATTTATCTATGTAGCTTAGTAGTTTGTATGCCTTAGAGATTTATGTGTGGTGAATTCTTGATATCCTCGTATGGTTAATCTTAATGCTTTTAGATGCGTAGCTAACATCTAAATTGAATTGTTAATCTCTTGCTAAACGAGAGTGGATCTTGAGATTTAGAACTTGCCATGCTAGCATAGGATAGGTTGATGTTAAGCATCATGATTTGTGGCATGAATAGAGATATTATGCTACCCTATGTGATCTAAGTGGATAACTTGTGCTTCAACCTTTATGTTTTCAAAATCTATAGAGATATAGGGTCTAAACATAATAGGTGCCTATTCATCTTCTATCTCTTTTGTGGATGTATGCATAGACTGGTACTAGTATACCGAGAGGTAACTTTTACTCTTTTCGTGTTATTCGATCAGATATCAAAACCATCGCATGTTTTAATCGAAGGCTGCAACTCTAAGTGAAGTAGATGATGAAACTAGGATTCCATGTTTATTCTCATATAAGTAATTCGATTTTAATTTTTGTCAATTAGTTAATTCTTAATTTTATAATTTGCATCTTAGCTTAATTTAGGTAATCAAAACCATATTTGTTATTTTTCTTAGCAGTGAATTAAAACCATACATTGTTGCATAGGCATATTTACTGAATTGAACACCATTCTAGATCTCTGTGGGAACGAACTTGATTTAATCATATATTACTTGTGACTACGTGCGCTTGCGTAAATTTAGCATAACAAGTTTTTGGCGCCGCTGCCGGGGATCATCGGTGTTTTTATTTTAGTTTATGTGTTTGTCAATAGTGGTCGTTAGCGTTCACTGACTCGGATTCTTACTTAGTTTGTTTGTTTCGTGGTGTTTCAGGTACTTGAGTTTGTATGCAAACACGTTCGCAAGCTCGATTACTTAAACTGGCAGAAGACGATCTTGTTGAGAATATAGAGAATAAGGAAGAGGAGACTGAAACTACAGTAGCAATGGCAGATGCAGCAGCAGCTAAGGCTTTGAAGGACTATTCTCAGCCGAAACTCAATGATATTCAATCTAGCATTATTAGGCCAGCTATTGCAGCTAACAACTTTGAGATCAGGCCGGGCACAATTCAGATGGTGCAGAATTCGGTCCAGTTTGGGGGAGCTTCTACGGAGGATCCTAATATGCATGTTCGGGACTTTATCGAAATCTGCGACACTTTCAAGTGTAATGGTGTGACGGATGATGCTATCAGGTTGAGGCTTTTCCCATTCTCTCTGAGGGATAAGGCTAAGAGCTGGCTACACTCTCTACCACCTGGTTCCATTACTACATGGGAAGATCTTGCTCAGAAGTTCCTTACAAAATTCTTTCCTATGGCGAAAACTGCAGCAATAAGGAACCAGTTAACTCAATTCCAACAACAATCTGGCGAGTCCTTGTGTGAGGCTTGGGAACGCTACAAGGAGATGCTAAGGAAGTGTCCTCATCATGGCATGCCTGATTGGATGGTTATCAATGGATTCTACAATGGGTTGGGAGCACAATCTAGGCCTTTGCTAGATGCAGCATCAGGTGGAGCTTTGTGGGCAAAGAGCTATGATGAAGCTTATGAACTTATTGAGATGATGGCTGCTAATGAATATCAGAATCCAACCCAGAGACTTTCTCAAGGCAAGGTAGCAGGAGTTTTGGAAGTAGATACAGCTTCAATGATTACGGCTCAGTTAAAAGCTCTTGCTATGAAGGTGGATTCTCTTGCTAATTATGGAGTTCAGCAGGTAGCTAGTGTTTGTGAGTTATGTGCGGGCGCACATGAGACGAGTCAATGTGCTATCTCTTCTGAATCAGCACAGTTCGTGAGTAATTTCCAGAGACCTGCTGTACCGGTTCCAGCCACTTATCATCCTAATAATAGGAATCATCCTAATTTCAGCTGGAGCAACAATCAGAATACTCAACAGTCTTATCAGCAAGCGAAGCCGTACAATCAAGGCTATCAGCAGCCTTATGCTCCAAGGACACCATATCAACCTCCGGGATTTCAGCAGCAACAACCCCAGGCTCATGCGGGGCAATCATCTAATGATGAGATGTGGATAGTGGTAAAGAACCTACAAGCTGGCCAGAAAGTTTTGGAAACCCAGTTGGGGCAGATTACAAGTGCCTTGGTAAATATGCAACAAGGAACTCTTCCAAGTGATACAAGGGGTAATCCAGGCAAGAGGGAGGTTCAAGAACAGGTCAATGCAGTTACTTTGAGATCTGGAAAAGTCACGAGTGATCCTAGATCAGCAACTGAAGAAGATGAAGATGTTCAGAATCAGCAGGATGAAAAATCTGCAGTACCAGAAATTGAGAAATCTGATTTAGTGGCTGATCAGCTAGATGGTGAGAAGAGCAAGGAACCTGTTGAAAAGTCTACTCCGGAGCAATCTTCAATGAATAATCAGCTCTATCCACCTCCGCCATATCCTGGACGTTTGCGGAAAAGTCAAGAGAAACAGTTTCAGAAATTTATGGAGGTCTTCAAGAAACTGTCCATTAACATTCCTTTTGTTGAAGCATTGGAGCAGATGCCAAGATACGCGAAGTTTATGAAGGATATTTTGTCACGGAAGAGAAGATTGGAAGATTTTGAAACAGTGGCATTGACGGAGGAGTGTAGTGCTGTTCTGCAACAGAAGTTGCCACCTAAACTGAAAGATCCGGGAAATTTCACTATTCCATGTACTATTGGCAATCTTTCTTTCAGCAAATGTTTATGTGATTTGGGAGCTAGTATTAATCTCATGCCCTTGTCTGTTTTCAAGCAACTTGGTCTACCGGAGCCGAAACCAACTAACATCTCTTTGCAGTTGGCTGATAGGACGATCACTTATCCGAGGGGTATAGTAGAGGATGTTTTGGTAAAAGTTGATAAGTTCATATTCCCAGCTGATTTTGTGATTCTAGATTTTGAAGAAGATAAGAAGATTCCCATAATCTTGGGAAGACCGTTCTTGGCTACAGGAAAGACTTTGATTGATGTGCAGAAAGGAGAGCTTACAATGAGGGTGCAAGATCAGAGTGTCACCTTTAATGTGTTCAAGGCCATGAAATTTCCGACAGAAGATGAAGAGTGTTTCAGTGTGGAAACGGTTGATACGGGTCAGAGAAAGAAGTTGGATCAATTGTTGAGCGAAAACTCGAATATGAGCGTGCTAAAGCATCCTATCAGTGATTCCATTGACAGATCTTCAGTTCGGGATCTCTCGAATGTCAAGCTCGGAAAACTTCCATCCCATTTGAAGTATGTCCTTGTGGATGATGAACTGGTGATTTTTAAAGTGTGTCCAGATAATGTGTTAAGAAGGTGGATCATGGATGATGAGGTAGAGGAGTGTTCTTCTCAATCAACTGTGAAGCAGAAGCACTTTAGAGGTGTGAAGAAGAAAAAGAAAAAGTCAATTGGAGGAAGAGGCAAAGTGAAGTATGATTTAGAAAAGGTGTGGGAAGGAAGCAAGAAGGTTGTCAAACAATGGGTGAATGGTCTTTCTGCTAAAGACAAGTCGAATGCAATCTTCGAACCACCATGATTTGAATCATATTTGTCCGGCTAAATGACGTTAACGACAGCGCTTCGTGGGAGGCAACCCATGTGTTTCGGTATTTTGAGGTATGTTTTCTGCGATCCCTTGTATTTACTTCCATTCAATGCGGACATTGAATCTTTCAAGTTTGGGGGATGCGTAGTTTATGTGTAGTATTTATGTGTTCATGTAGGATATCATGTTTTGCATATTAGTTGTAAGTCATGCATTTTATGTTCGTATTATCTATGTTTGTTTCATATAGGACATTTTGTTTTATTTTTCGTATATCATGTGAGTTTTCATTTAGTTGCATTTGCATGGCATGCATTTTTCATGATCCCTTAAAATGAGCTGATTCTGATTGATAGGTAGATGTTGATTTGAGTGTGATGATAATGAGTAGAGGGCTGATTTATAGTTCCTAGGTAATTGACTTGCATGTTCAGGAACAAAATTTTTACACAGTCTCATTGGGGTACTTTTGGGGGTAGGTTGGAGTCATGCATGTTGGATGTTTTGAGATTTAATTACTTGTTTATTCTTAGAATTTTCGTTATTCCCTTTATAGCATAGGAACATTAAAGTCTGAGTTTGGGGGAAAACAGGAATTTCATGCTAGTTGTTAATAGTTGTTAATAATGGCTAGGTGTCAATTGGCTAGTAGCCAGCTCATATTTATATGAGTAGTCTAGGGTTGGAAATGAGAAAGGCTCATTCCAGATTGCGTAAAAAAAAACTAAAAAAAAAATCAGAAAAAAAAAAGGAAAAAAAAAAAAAAAAAAAAAGAAAAAAAAAAAAAAAAGAGTCAAGTTTTGTTTGTTTATATGCAAAATTAACCAGAGTGAGCTCTTTAATACTCGAGTTATTAAGTCCGAGGGGACTTAGTCCTAGTGACCTAAGGCTTTTATAGTCTGGGATCCTGCTGACCTAACACTCGCTACATGGGTATTATTGTATAAGCCTTTAGGGGTCTCATTCATTGCACGGTTAAATAAGCATGCGTATTGTATATGTAGTGTCGTAGCATAGTAATAAAGCATGAGTTTCTGTCTACCTTGGATAAGGGTGGAGGTGTTCTTAGGTTATGGAGTGTCTACAGTCTATTCTAGTTATAAACCTGTGATTGTCTTGACGGAAAGCATGTATGATTTTTGACCTATTTCTGGGGGTATTTCTGATGAGCATTGCACACACGCACGTTTCTGTTCATGTACTGTTAGTATACGGGGACTTAGTCGAGCTCTGCTTGGATTTGTTGCATTCGTTGAGATATTTGCTTGTTAGTTGGTTTTGGTGAGTTTGAAGGGGATCTTGCATTTTTCATAGTAGTTGCATTCATGCATTGCATTGCATTAGGTTAAATGGATTTTGTGGGTACATTCGCTATAGGCCCTCACGAGACCTTACTCGTCCACTAGGGCTGCCTAGGGGTTTAAAGGGCTTGTTGCATATGCCAAATGCAACCGTGATCACCTACGGAAGTGGTACTAGCTAGTTGTATATATTTTTGTTGTTTATGCTTGAGGACAAGCATCGGTTTAAGTTTGGGGGTGTGATAAGTGGATTTTTATCCACTTGGAACGCCTTATTTCGACTTAAATTGATAGCTTTGTTCTCAAGTATTTGTGTTTTTTTAATATGTTTTGTGAGAAATTGTGCAGGATGTATTCCAGGTGTGGATATTGCTTTTAGGAGGTGATATATGATATGTAGTGTCAAGAAGATCAAGTGTGGAGTTGCAATCAATAGCAGAAGAAGCAATCAGCAAAATGCAGTCTGTCAGCATGCCTTGGGCGCGGGCGCGCGGAGAGAAGAAGGAACTGGGCGCGGGCGCGCGGTGTTAAGCTTACCGTGCGCGCGGCCGCGCGGAGAACCGTCAGTAACTTCCTGAATCTGATTTCTAATAGGGAAACTTCTACAAATTCTTCTCCTATCCAACATGGAATTAATTGGAACGACTAGAAACTTCTGGAATTCAACTTAAACAAGGGAATTGCAATTCTACTTCAATTAAAGATGGAAAATTGCCGAAATTCTATCCTATTTCAAATACGGTAATTGCTTGGTCAAGGAGGCACTTGGGGGCTATAAATACACACCTTGGGGCACAGAAAAATAATAATCTACACATCCTACACACAATTCGTTCAGAGCACGAGAGAGAGAAGCCAAGGCGAGGATCGTGACGACAAGAAGATCTAGATATAGTTTTTCTTGTATTCCTTTGTGGAGGCGTATCTTTTGGATGCTTGTTACTTTCACGGATTTGTTCACTAAACCTTATTCTATTATTTATTTATTCATCTTCTTTATCTTGTTTAATATCATGCTTTCGTCTAATCCCATGGTGACGAAAGGTTCGATTATGAACTAATCGTTATCGTGGGATCCTAGTGGATTTATCTATGTAGCTTAGTAGTTTGTATGCCTTAGAGATTTATGTGTGGTGAATTCTTGATATCCTCGTATGGTTAATCTTAATGCTTTTAGATGCGTAGCTAACATCTAAATTGAATTGTTAATCTCTTGCTAAACGAGAGTGGATCTTGAGATTTAGAACTTGCCATGCTAGCATAGGATAGGTTGATGTTAAGCATCATGATTTGTGGCATGAATAGAGATATTATGCTACCCTATGTGATCTAAGTGGATAACTTGTGCTTCAACCTTTATGTTTTCAAATTCTATAGAGATATAGGGTCTAAACATAATAGGTGCCTATTCATCTTCTATCTCTTTTGTGGATGTATGCATAGACTGGTACTAGTATACCGAGAGGTAACTTTTACTCTTTTCGTGTTATTCGATCAGATATCAAAACCATCGCATGTTTTAATCGAAGGCTGCAACTCTAAGTGAAGTAGATGATGAAACTAGGATTCCATGTTTATTCTCATATAAGTAATTCGATTTTAATTTTTGTCAATTAGTTAATTCTTAATTTTATAATTTGCATCTTAGCTTAATTTAGGTAATCAAAACCATATTTGTTATTTTTCTTAGCAGTGAATTAAAACCATACATTGTTGCATAGGCATATTTACTGAATTGAACACCATTCTAGATCTCTGTGGGAACGAACTTGATTTAATCATATATTACTTGTGACTACGTGCGCTTGCGTAAATTTAGCATAACAATGTGAATAATACTCTTCATACAATACTTTCCAGATAAAATTAGTACGCTCCTTAATATTTATTTCTTTAAATATCTCATCAAGATATAAGTCGCATAGAATTATACTCCGAAATTACGGGAGGGTTGATTCCCAACACTAACATAATTTCATATATTTTTTGCATAAATATTAAAGGGATGGTGCTTTTGTAATTTTTAAACATATAGAGATATTATCGTAAGTTCAGAACCATTAAAATACACTTTTTTGCACTTGTGTTATGGTTTAATATATAGTAATAGATAGATCGTGTACCATATTATGAAACCTAAAATATAATATTTTTAAAATAATGCGAATCACCATTATTTTTACTCAAAAATTAAAATAATAGTAAAAATAAGATAATGGAGAGGTCGGGTTTATGTAAAAGGTTTTTTAACTCAAAACTAAAAAGTCAATATAGCACAGTGGTCGGTAGGAGCCAATAATTTTAAACACTTTTTGTGAAGGTGCCCCTGGCGGGGCCATTAGAATGAATGAAATATAATTTATTTAGTGTTGGTTTCTAGTTTCTATTCTAAGATTGGTTTCTATTTGACCACTAGCCTATATATATATATATATATATATATATATATATATATATATATATATATATATATATATATATATATATATATATATATTATTTTTACACGAAAATTAAAATAATATTAAAAATAAGATAATGGAGAGGTCGGATTTATGTAGAAGATTTTTTCAACTCAAAACTTAAAAGTCAATGTAGCATAGTGGTTGGTAGGATAATTTGTGTAGAGGAGGTTCTAGGTTCGATTCACCACAAAAACTCATTTTTTCCATTTAAATAAAAGATCATGTAATTTTATAACTTGTAAGGGTATAATTGTAATTTCACAGGGGGTTTATTGACTCAAATTATGTCCTTGTTGCTCTATTATATATAGAAAGAGATGTAATTTTTACTTTGAATTTGAGAGTAAAAAACTTCTATTGTTCCATTGGTTGATCATGGTTATAACTTATATATACTATATTATTATAAGTAATTGGTTGATCATGGTTATAACTTATATATACTATATTATTATAAGTAATTAGAGATCTTTTATAGTTTGTAATTTGGTTAACCAAACTATTCATAACAGTTGGATACTCAATTCAAATAGATCAAGATCGTTAGATACAATAGTATTAAAAGTTATTATATACAGAGATCTATGGTTCGATTCCCGTCAACAACATATTAATTTATATTTAATAAAAAAATTATATACAAAAATTTAAGTTTCGAATTTTTCCAATAACATATAACAATTAATATTTATAATATCATATTACACTATAAATAAATTATAAAAAATTAGAAGTAACACGTGCTTTGCACGGGCTATAAGCTAGTAAAACTAATGATAAGAAGAAAAAATTAAAATGAAATCGGAACCAAACTAAAATGGTTGATCATGGTCATAAACATTTTTTATACATAATATATTTTGTATAAACATATTTTTAAATAAATATATGAATAATAATAATTATTATTATTATTATAATTATAATTATTATAATTATTATTATTATTATTATTATTATTATTATATCCTTATATATAATAAGCGTACAAGGTATCTTATCCATAATTTTGGTCACTATACCGCCAAACATTTTAACCGTCGAATCTAATATTTTGAAAAATAGATGATTAAGATTATATCATAATGAAAAGAAATTATAATCTAAAAAGAATATAATTAAAAAAGGTTGCATTAGAAGTGAAATTTAAAAAGGAAATTATAATCTAAACATGATATGATTATAAAAGATTTTATTAAAATTTAATTTTAAAAAGAAAATTATAATCTGAAAATGATCATATAACTAAAAGAGATTGTATAAGAACTGGATTTTTTTATTTTTTTATTTGTATTAACAGAATTCATATTTAATATTTGGATTCTATCTTGAGATCTAGAAATTAGATTTGAATGATTTTACAATCCACGCGAAACTTATAAATTTTTTTTTAATTTAGTGACGATTTAATAATTACTATCTTATAGCCCGTACTTTCCGTGCAAAGCATGGGTTACTTTTAATTTTTTACAATTTATTTATAGTGTATTATATATAATAAATATTAATTTTAATATGTTATTTAAAGAATTCAAACCTACATCTTTATATATAATAATTTTTAATATTAAATATAAATTAATATGTTGTTGGCGGGAATCGAAACTTAGACCTCTGTATATAGCAAATTTTGTATCTAATGGTCATGATCTATTTGAATTGAAGATCTAATGGTTGTGAATGAGTGATAACAAAAAATGAGGGGATAACCAAAAATAATGAAGGGATAACCAAAAATAGGGATTAACCAAACTATAATTTATACCCCATTTTGCTTAATAATTGTTAAATTATCACTAAATTAAAGATAATTTTGTGAGTTTCACATGGACCGTAAAATCATCCAAATCTGATTTCTAGATATCAAGATAAAGGTCATATAGTAATTATGAATTTTAATATTAATAAAAAAATCAATTGTATCCTTTTTTAATTATATCTTTTTCATATACAATATCATTTTCTTATTTTATATAATAGGAATACTTGTTTTTACCAATAATAAATATTTAAGTAAGGATAATTAAATAAAAAAAATCAAGTTTTCAGTTAGAAAATACAAAAAAAATTACCTTTTAATTGGTGTTGTGGAATAAAAACTAGGTTATGATTATGACGGCTAGGGTTCGGGAGCTTCGTGCTTTAATGGCTGCTTCTGCGTTCGAGACTAAACAGTCCTCACAGAATGCCTACGTATCTCTGTATTTAGAGAATCAAGCCAAAAAATGTAGTTCTTGGATGTTCGCCCTCGGGGCTATGGCGGCGAGGGCACACCAAGGACGTAGTGGCTTGTATGTCCTTATTCGAGGATTAAGCTAAAACGTAGTTCTGAATGTGAAGGAGCAGGTCCTTATATAGGTGATGAAAACCCTAGAATTAGGGTTAAATTAGGAGACTTGATGGGCAAGTCACAGCTTAGGCCCAATTCTAGAGTCTTCTAATTGATAAGAAGATAAGTATTGGAGATATGTGCCTTGGAGGCTACTCCTAATATGATTTAGTTTCCTTTCTGGACTCAATTTCGAAGTCTTATTTTTGGCTGACTTTATAGCTACAAAATTAATATTAATTCAAGGGTTTCGGGCCTCATTAACGGGTTTTAACTTTGGACCAAGCTAGGTCTAATTAATGCAATATAAATGATGTCTTTAGGGCTTACTTTTAGCCCATATCATTTGCCCCCCAACTTCTAGGAAAACTGATCAGGTTTTCCTTGAAGTTTTAATTGCCTTTACGAGACTTGGGTCAGGGTTTCTGTTTGTACACTAGTGTTTCACATGTATCGTCTTGATGTAAAGTGTGGAGCGACCTACACGTTTACGACGATGTGCCTTGTTCAAGGCTAAGGAATTATTCAATAACTTAGTTATAGAATTTTTCCTTGTCTTTTTCAAGGGTTTATTCATAAAACTCCTTGAATTTTTTCATATTTATCCTAATTTTTAGGACTTTTATTGTACTCACAGGTATTTTTCTTTATTTTTGACTTATTAATCAAAAATATTTAATCATGCCTCAGGCATAAAATAAAAAATTATTTTTCTATTTTTCTGGAATTTTTGGAATTTAATTCCCAATTTTTCCCTATTTTGGAAAATAACGTAGTAATTTGTACTACTACTTTTGCACGACCTGGATTGAGATCGTGGCTAAGAGCTTAGGTCGTGGAACTGGCGACCTCCTTTTTCGACCTGGATTGAGGTCGTTGGAAGGGACCAAAGCAAGCAGGTCGTGTGATCTACGACCTCAACTATCGACCTGGTTTGAGGTCGTACAGGGGCACCAAACGGACCTCCTCGTGAGACTCATGACCTCATTCTACGAACTGGTTTGAGGTCGTACAAAGGCACCAAACGGGGTAGGTCGTAAAAGCTGCGAACTCGTTTTACGAGGTGGATCGAGATCGCGTATGGGCTCATAATAGAGCAGGTCGCACAAATTTCGACCTCTTTCCACGAGGTGAATTGAGGTCATGTAAGGCCACCCTAGAGGGCAGGTCGTTCATCTTACGACCTCAATTTTCGAGGTGAGCTGAGGTCGTATAAGGTCATCTTGGAAGGCAGGTCGTGGGGGTTACGATCTCTCTTCACGACGTGAATTGAGTTCGTGTATGGAACAAAAATGAGCCTCTTCGTGGGCTTTACGAGCTCAATCTATGATCTGAATTGAGTTCGTGAAATATATCACACAACTTAGTTTATTTCGTAGTTTTTTTTTTTTGAAGATCTCTCGATCCTTCTATTAGCTTCTACGAGCTTCTAGATCTTGGGCCTGAAGTTGGGCCAATGGGCCTTAACTGACTATAGCCGGTTGCCATAGCAACTTAACTGGTTAAATGACTGGCTGTATTTTGTATAAAAGAGTGAGAAGTGAACTCATTTCTCACTTCACTCAAATATTTCACTAAAATTTCTCTCTAGAGCTCTTAGTTTCAAGCGATTTCCGACAACAAATTTCCGGCCAAAGTTCTTCCATCAAGTGGTTTTCTGGGTTTCTCTTGAAGATCATCTTCAGAGCATTCTTCTCAAGCATTCATCAATGGCGGATGACAGGGAAGCTAGGAGATTAAGCAAGATGAGTTCTTCCTCATGAGGTACCTCTTTCCCTCCTATTCGTTCAAAATACACCTCGTTAATTGACATGATTAATCAAAGGGGGGATGAATATCCCTCCGTTTCTGCATTAGATTCATATAACCATCATTCACGATTTTTTGATGCCAAAAATATCAAAAAATTCAATAAACTTTTCAATGTTTGTTCCCCTTTAAAACTAGTCCCAGCTGAACCAGGAGATCGTTCCTGTCACTGGAAACCCCATGCCTTTTGCATATACAAAGATGCTATCATGGCTGCCTGGCTGGGCTTCGTTTCCCTTTTCATGATTTCATTCCTACTCTGTTGGCGGATGTTCAAATAAATCCTTGCCAACTCGTCCCAAATGCTTGGAGAGCCATCCTCTGTTTCATGGTTCTTTGTTTAAAAAACAACTTTCCATTGACTGTCCCCCTCTTTAGAAGGATTTTTCAATTCAAAAATAGTGCAATTACTTACCCTGGCTGGGTATATATTAGCCTCCGTGCCATAATCCCAAATATCTATGATCCTTCCTCAATCCCTGATAATAACCGTAAGTGGAAAGAGGAGTTCATGTATCTCACATGGGAAGGGGGTGATTGGGGCACCCTCTTCCGAAGCTCTTTCGGGAAGGTAACTGACGGGAATCCAGATGATATCGAGCTGGATGATGCAGAAAAGGCCGCATTCGCAACCCTTACTGCAGATAATGGGGAAACTCACTTCTTCACTCTTCTTGAGGAATATTCCCTCAAGTCTGTGGGTCTTTCTTCTATTTCAGATAAGGGTAAACCTCATTTTCTTATTATCTGGCCTTTCCTTGACTTACATGCTATATTTTATTTGTCTTTAACTTTTGTCTTTGATTTTTCAGCCGCTAAAGGTATAAACGAGCTTCAAGAGCACCTGTCGGGTGAAACTTCTCGCATGAAGAGGAAGCGAGCGGGGAAGGACCCTAGGGGACAGCCCACAGAGCCTACCTTTCTAAGGCCCCATGATGCTGGTGAGGTGGGAGAAGGAGGTGGTGCGGCCTCTTCTGCCAAGTCTTCTGTTTTTCGGCCCGCGTGGGGCATCAGAAAACAAGACACGGTTGTCGGGAGTACTAAGCATTCGAGGGACTGGTCTTATCACTATCACTCCTGGTGACTACCATGACATTGTGGTCTCTCGTGACTTAGAGGCAGTTGAGCTACTGGGGACTCAGGCTCTAGCTACTGTAAGCATTCCTTTCTTTCCTTTGCCTAAACCTTTATTTCCGATTGACTAACCTTAAAATTGTACTTTCAGGGAAACACTTATTTCCAGGCTGCCATGCATCATGCCAAATCCTGGAGAGCTCAAGCTGGAACTCACAAGAAGGATTTGGATCAAGCCACCATGACTATCGGGGACCTGCGGGGGCAGCTGAAAGCCTATGGCAGCATTGCTGAGCTTCGCCAAGGCAAGGAAGACATTATCGACGAGTACATGGACTCCGAAGATTTCAAGAAGCTGATGGGAAAGCACGATGACCTTACTTACCCAGCTAACTACTTTAGTGGCTGGAAGGGAGCCTTAGATGCTGTTTCAGAGAGGCATCCGGGGTTGTTTCAAGTTGGGGACTTTCCTTGCCCTGAGGCTCCTTTAGAGCTGGCTAGGCTGCTAGAGTCCCAGAGGATCACTCCTATGGAGGAGGACGAGGAGGACGAGGAGGATGAGGAGGCTCCCCCTGATGATAGGATCCTAGACCCTGAGCATTCTCCACTTAGATCTGCTGGTTCTGATGCCGAGGCTTCGACTACTGCTACCAGTTCCGATAGAGATTCTCCAGCGAAGAGTAGTGCAAGGGCCACCACCAAGGCCCCATGAGCTTGTTTGTTTGAGGCCCTGCGTGGCTTTTACTTTTTATCCCTAATGCTTTTTATTTGCAACTTGACTCATAGCCTTCGGGTTTTTATTTGTGTAATTTTAACTTTTCTATTTGCATTGCAAGTTTCCTTCACTTTTACATTCTTGTCTTTCGCTTATAGTTATGCTTCAAGGGTTTTTCTGATACTCGGCCTCCTGGCTTGTACCAAACTCGTATCTCAGTGCAACATTTGTCTTTCGTGTCTTATAATAACATAACAAGAGAAGCGGAGAGCAAAAAGCAAACTTTATTAATAAGTTGACAAAGAATGTTTGATAAAACAGGTTCAACCCTTACATAGATACTTTCCTATGGGAGCAACATGCTCTGAAACGGTTTCTTCAAACCTTATTTCTACTTCTACTAGATAAATAAAAAGGCTAAGTCCGTACAAGGATAGCTCAAACATAATAGATCTTGAGGTTTTGGGCATGCCAAGTACGGGGCACCTCACTCCCGTCCAAGGTCTCCAACTTATAGGACCCTCGTCCTAGTGTCTTCTTAACTCGGTATGGCCCTTCCCAGTTAGGGGCCAGCTTCCCTTTCTGTCCAACTCCAGAAGCCTCTATTTTCCTGAGGACCAAGTCGCCTTGTCGGAAGAACCTTTCCTTAACCCTTCTGTTGTAGTGGAAGGAGGCTCTTTTCTGATGTTCTGCATTCCTAGCATTTGCTTCATCCCTAACCTCATCGATTAGGTCTAGGGCAAGCCTCATGCCTTCTTCATTAGTTTCGAGTTCAAACGCCTCCACTCGAGGTGATGCATGCATTATCTCCAAGGGCACAACTGCCTCAGCTCCGTAAGCTAGTAAGAATGGGGTTGCTCCTGTTGTAACTTTACAAGTGGTGCGATACGCCCAAAGGATAGGCAGTAACTCATCCACCCATGTATTTCTAGAATGTTCGACCCTCTTCTTCAATCCATCAAGGATAATTCGGTTGGCTACCTCTGCTTGCCCATTGGCTTGAGGATGAGCTACTGAGGTAAAGCGAAGCTCAATAGCATTCTCCTCACAATACTTCTTGAACTCTTCATTCTTAAACTGCGTCCCATTGTCCGTCACAAGGATTCGTGGGATTCCATACCTACAAATTATGTTCTCCCAAAAGAACTGAGCAACTTGTTTGGTGGTTATATTGGCTAGAGGTTTAGCCTCAATCCACTTAGTGAAATAGTCAATGGCCACTATCAGAAACTTCCTTTGTGCTGAGGCCACTGGGAACGGACCAAGAATATCCATTCCCCACATTACAAATGGAATAGGAGAATTGATCGAAGTTAACATTTCGGGCGGCTGCCTTACAATAGGAGCATGCTTTTGGCATCTCTCATACCTTTTGACATAATCCTGTGCATCAGCTAGCATCTCCGGCCATTAGAATCCTAGGCGGGTAATCTTGTGAGCTAGGGCTCTGCCCCCCAAGTGTTGCCCACAGATCCCTCCGTGAACTTCCTCCAATGCTTCCTTTGCCTCTTGGGGCCTTAGACACTTCAAGTATGGGATGACAAACGATCTTTTGTAAAGGATGCCTTCAATTAAGGCATATCTCAATGCTCTTACTGACAGTTTCCGTGCTTCCAAGGCATTGTCAGGGAGCCATCTGGTTTCAAGGTGAGCCTTGATAGGATCTATCCAACAGCCTCCTGTATCAATTGGTGCCACTAACTTTGAGTTGACGGTCGGGGCCTTCAAGACCTGGAAGTAAACACTCCCTGCATAATTTTCTATCTCAGAAGAAGCGAACTTAGACAGGGCATCGGCCTTAACGTTCTCTTCTCTCGGGATATGCTCAACATAGCACTCTTTAAACTGAGTCATAACAGCTTTCACGACTCTCAGGTATTTCGCCATAGTTTCATCCTTAGCTTCAAACTCACCATTCACTTGCGATACCACAAGCCTTGAGTCTCCACAAACTTTAAGGTTCTTGACCCTCATGATTTTAGCCAAGCCCAAACCAGCTATCAGAGCTTCATACTCAGCTTCATTGTTGGTCGTTGGGAAGTCTAACTTCAAAGCATATTCAACCATAAACCTATCGGGGCTTTGTAAGACCATGCCTGCACCACTTGACTTTGTTTTTGATGCTCCATCAAAATAGAGCACCCAATACTCTTTCAGATCAGGTACTGGTTCCTCATCCTTATGTTCTTTCTCAGGGGTAGTTACCATCTCTTGCCCCCCGACTTCTTGGTTGTTAATGGTGCATTCAACCACGAAGTCAGCCAATGCCTGAGCCTTAATGGCCGTCCGAGGCTTGTATGTGATATCAAACTCTCCTAATTCAATTGCCCACTTGATTAGCCTTCCACTGGCCTTAGGGCTGTGCAGTATGTTTCTTAACTGCTGGTTTGTCAAGACTTGAATTTATGTGCCTAAAAATAAGGTCGCAACTTCCTCGAGGCTGTTACTAATGCCAAAGCAAACTTCTCGATGGGTGAGTAATTCAACTCAGCCCCATGCAACACCTTACTCACATAGTAGATAGGTTTCTGAATTTTCTTTTCTTCCCTGATAAGAACAACACTCAATGCTTGTTCAGATACCGCCAGGTATAAGTAAAGAACTTCTCCGGGAATAGGCTTGGCCAATAGCGGGGCTTCAGCCATATACTTCTTCAGCTGTTCGAAAGCCTCCTGGTTCTCAGAAGTCCACTCAAAATTTTTCACCTTCTTCAATGCTTGAAAGAAAGGCAAGCATTTGTCACCAGATTTGGAGATGAATCTCCCCAAGGCTGCAACTCGGCCTGTTAACTTCTGTACATCTCGTATAGAGCGGGGTGGTTCCAGGTCCAGGATAGCTTTGATCTTGTCAGGGTTGGCCTCTATGCCTCTCTTGATACCATCAATCCCAAGAATTTTCCTGATCCAACTCCAAAGGCATACTTGGCTGGATTCAACATCATCTTATGGTGTCTTAGCACTTCAAATGCCTCTCTGAGATGTTTGATGTGATCTGTTTTACACAGGCTCTTGACTAACATGTCATCTACATAGACCTCCATGGTTTTCCCAATCAGATGGGCGAATATCTTGTTCACCAGTCGTTGGTAAGTGGCTCCTGCATTCTTTAGTCCAAAAGCCATAACAAGATAGCAGAAAACACCAAAATCAGTTATGAAAGATACCTTTGGGATGTCATCCTCGTGCATTTTAATCTGATTGTAACCACTGAACCCGTCCATGAAACTCAGCATCTCATGTCCAGCTGTGGCATCTATCAACATATCTATCCTTGGCAGGGGGAAACAATCCTTAGGACAGGCATCATTCAGATCGGTAAAATCTATACACATCCTCCACTTCCCATTCGCCTTCTTGACCATCACAGGGTTAGCTAACCATTCTGGGAATTGTATCTCTTCAATGAACCCAGCCTCTAAGAGTTTATCAACCTCTTGTTTAATGGCTTCTTGCCTTTCAGTAGCAAAATTTCTTTTCTTCTGTTTTATCTTCTTCCGATCAGGATCAACATTCAACTTATGAGTTATGAGTTGGGGATCAATCCCTGGCATATCAGCGGCAGTCCAAGCAAACACATCACTATTCTCCTGTAAGAATGCTATCAACTTTCCTTTTAGAGGTTCTTTTAGAGAAGCTCCTATATAGGTGACTTTCTCCGGGTCGCCTAACTCCAAAGGTATGGGGACCAAGTCCTCTGCTGGTTTTCCACGATGTTCATCATCTCCACGGACATCCATATCCTCAATTGGGAGTACCTGCCCCCCAACTCCATCAGCTCTCAGTGCGGACACATAACAACTTCTTGCCATCTTCTGGTCACCCTTTTGTTCTCCAACACCATTCCGGGTTGGAAACTTGATTTTCATGTGGTAGGTGGAGGCTACAGCCTTGAACGCATGAAGTCCTGTCCTTCCAAGGATTGCATTATAGGTTAAGGCTGCCTTGATTACCAGAAAATTCAGCATCTGAGTAGCCTCCCTAGGTTCTTGTCCAATTGTCATGGGCAACTGAATAGTACCCTCAACCTTGGACTCAACTCCATTGAATCCGTAGATAGGCATGTTAGTTGGGGTCAGCTGAGAATCAGTGTATCCCATTTTCACAAAAGCATCATGAAACAAAATATCAATAGAGGCTCCATTGTCTATCAAGACTCGCTTTACTTCTGAGTTTCCAATCACCGGGGTTATGACTAATGGGTCATCATGGGGGAACTTCACCCCTTCAAGGTCTGAGTCGTCAAAGCCAATTGCCACTTCTTTCTTAGCACGCTTCGGGGCCTCTCCAACAATGTGCATCACTTCTCGAGCATAGGCCTTTCGTGAGTTGCGAGTTGTGCCAGCTGCCGTTGGTCCTCCCCAAATCATGTTGATAACTGGCCCTCGGGGCTGTGTGTTTCGATCGCGATTGTTGTCTCTTCTATCATCGTCTCTTCTGTCATAATCTCTTCTTTGGGCTCCACGATCTTCACCCTTAGTGAATTTATTCAGCTTTCCCTTATGGATTAAAAACTCAATCTCATCCTTCAACTGTCTGCAATCATCTGTATCATGTCCCACATCTTTGTGAAACCTACAATATAGATCCTTGTTTCTCTTCTCGGGGTCTCCCCTAAGTGGTTTTGGCCACCGAAAGTCCTTATCCTTTTCGATATCCAACAGGATCTGGCTCCTTGGGGCATTCAACCTTGCATAATCAGAGAACCTAGGTCCCAGATTCTTCTTTGGTGGCGAGTCAGAGTCTTTGCTAATTCGGGGATACTTGTCCCTAGCATCGTACTCCTGCTCTTGTTTTCGTTTTTTGTATCATTGTTACCCCGACCATTACCTATTGTGACCTCCTTCTTCGTGCTATCCTCAGCCTTGATGTACTTATCATCCCTTCGTTGGAGCTCAGCCATATTCTCGGGAGGATGTTTTGCCAATGATCACTTAAAGTATAGGTCGGTGGTGCCATGCTCCAGGGCTACCATTGCAACCTTATTGTCCAAATCGGTAATGTTTAAAGTCTCCTTAGTGAACCTCTTAAGATAGTCTCTTAGACTTTCGTTCTTCCCTTGTACCACATACATAAGAGATGCAGAACTTTTCTCATGCGCTCTTCCGCTGATAAACTGACTAACGAAAGCAGCACTCAACTCCTTAAAGGAACCAATTGAGTTTGCAGGCAGCCGACTATACCATCTTTGAGCAATACCTGATAGAGTTTGAGGGAACGCCCTACACTTTAAGGCGTCACTTGCAGGCTGCAACAGCAGAGCGTTTGAGAATGTCCTAACGTGGTTTGCGGGATCACCCGTTCCATCATAAGCTTTAATTGTCGGCATCTTAAACTTCTTTGAGATACGAGCTTTCATCACCTCCTCAGTAAACGGGGGTGTGGGATCATCAGGATCCCCAAGTGGCATCAGATCCTTGGGGTTGCTCTTGGGGGTTTCCACCCTCGTTGTTTTTCCAGTTAGGGCATCAGCCCTTCTTTGCCTTCTTGACGGCCTCTCCAAGTCTATAAAGGGAATCGGTCCTGATGTTGGAGGAGGTTGAGTCTGATTTTACCTGACTTATTCTCTTGCCATATCTTCCTTTAATCTTAAGATCTCGGCTTCATAAGCCTTAATCCTCTCAGCAGTTGTTGAAGGGAGTTCATCGTGAGTAGTTCGAGTTCTTCTTCGAGGTTCTTTACTTGCACATCGCCTCCTTGGAGCTTCATCACGATCGTAATCGTCGTCAGAGGATGAATCATCCGTATAAGGACCAGAAAAATCGCGATAATCTCGATCTCGGATATGCAGGGCATGACCGCTTGATCCAGCTCCTTGAGTAGAAGGGTAGTTAGGCAGCCCATACATTGGGTTGGTATTCACGGGGAGATCCGTAGTGTGAATCTGGACCCCTTGTGGAGGGTTGTTGGGGTCTACAATCAAGGGAGAAACCACCATCTGAAAGGGATTAGTCCCTGGATTTGTGTGGACGATTGGAGATAACGTACTCTCAACATGGGAGGTCATCCCTAGGGGTTGAGAAACTTGAAGCGGAATGATCGTTCGGGTCGTTAGGGGCACCGGATCTGTTGCTGGTGGAGCGGAGCTAAGTGGAATAGGATCAGTAGTTGCTGGTGTTGTTCTTCGTGTAGTTACCATGGTTGATGTCTTCTTCCCACAGACGGCACCAAATGTTGTGGAATAAAAACTAGGTTATGATTATGGCGGCTAGGGTTCGGGAGCTTCGTGCTTTAATGGCTGCTTCTGCGTTCGAGACTAAACGGTCCTCACAGAATGCCTACGTATCTCTGTATTTAGAGAATCAAGCCAAAAAACGTAGTTCTTGGATGTTTGCCCTCGGGGCTATGGCGGCGAGGGCACACCAAGGACATAGTGGCTTGTATGTCCTTATTCGAGGATTAAGCTAAAACGTAGTTCTGAATGTGAAGGAGCAGGTCCTTATATAGGTGATGAAAACCCTAGAATTAGGGTTAAATTAGGAGACTTGATGGGCAAGTCACAGCTTAGGCCCAATTCTAGAGTCTTCTAATAGATAAGAAGATAAGTATTGGAGATATGTGCCTTGGAGGCTACTCCTAATATGATTTAGTTTCCTTTCTGGACTCAATTTCGAAGTCTTATTTTTGGCTGACTTTACAGCTACGAAATTAATATTAATTCAAGGGTTTCGGGCCTCATTAACGGGCTTTAACTTTGGACCAAGCTAGGTCTAATTAATGCAATATAAATGATGTCTTTAGGGCTTACTTTTAGCCCATATCAATTGGAAAAGTTATTTAGTTAGTTATTAATAATTATAATATTATTAGTTTATTTCATTAATTAGAGCCACTATATTTTTAGAAAGAAAAGATTTTGGGTAGAAAAGTTAGAAAAGGTAATAGCTGAAAAAGGTAATTGGTTAGTTATTATTTAGGAGAAAATGAGATATTTTAGTTATAAAAGATATTACCTTTTACCTGAAAAAGGTAATCATTATTAGTTTAATTCATGATTAGTAATTATAATATTATTAGTTTATTTTATTAATTAGAACAATCATATTTTTGGAAAGAAGAGATTTTTTAGTTAGAAAAGGTGGAAAATGTAATAGCTGAAAAAAATAATTAGTTATTTATTATTTAGGAGAAAATTAGATATTTTAGTTAGAAATATAGAAACGATGTTACCTTTTAGCTGGAAAATATAATCAAATAGTTATTAGTAATTATAATATATTAGTTATTTCGTTAATTAGAACGATCATGTTTTTGGAACGAAAATTTTAGGTAGAAAAGTTAGAAAATGTAATAGTTGAAAAAGGTAGTTGGTTAGTTATTATTTATTATTTAGGGAAGTGTTGGGATTAGTTATTATTTAGGAGTATAGAAAATATATTACCTTTTAATTGGAAAGGTAATCAGTTAGTTATTAGTAACTATAACATTATTAGTTTATTTCATTAATTAGAATGATCTTATTTTTGAAAAATATTACTTTTAGCTGTAAAAGGTAATTGTTAGTTATTAGTAATTATAATATTATTAGTTTATTTCATTAATTAGAGTAAAAGGTAATTGTTAGTTATTAGTAATTAGGGATTGATGTTCCTGAGGTTACCTCAGGAAAATTACCTGAGGTAACTATGATTCCCATATGAATGCACGAGGGTATAATTGTAATTACAGACTTTTTTTAGAAGATTTTCAATATTTACAAAAATACCACAATATTTTATACTGTAACCTCAGGTAACTCTCCTGAGGTAACCTCAGGAGCTTTTTTCTCTAGTAATTATAATATTATTAGTTTATTTCATTAATTAGAACGACCATATTTTTGGAAAAAAGAGAATTTAGCTAGAAAAAGGTTGAAAAGGTAATAGCTGAAAAAGATAATTGGTTAGTTATTATTTAGGAGTATGGAAAAGATATTACCTTTTAGCTGGAAAGGTAATCGGTTAATTATTAGTAATTATAATATTATTAGTTTAATGAGAAAAGATTGTGTTTTGTTTTTTAATAATTAAGGTAAGTACTGTACCACCGTATCGTACTGTACCAAATATTTTAATGTTTCGTCTTTTATAATTGGGTTCGGGTCCCTGACAATCATTTGTCAGGGACCGGTTATTTAACAATCGGTTCCACAGCTATAATTTACTGTCCGCGGAAAATTCCCGCGGACAGACAATCTGCCTATCCGCGGAAAATTATAGCGGATAGTAAATTTTTTTTGTAATCCAGGGGGCCGTTGGATCAACGATCCAACGGTTTAGAAACTGATTGTTATATAACCCGTCCCTGACAAATGATTGTCAGGGACCAAAATCCTTTATAATATAGTATAGATTACTCAAATGGAAACACTCTGAATCTCAAGATAAAATGTAATTACGAATTTTTACATTAATCTTATCCATCCATCTATTATCTATTATTTATTATATATATAATGCTGCAACATAGGGGTTGGGTGAAACAATTAATTCCATGTAATCAGCCATATCATTGCCACATCATCAGCCAGATCAGATCTACTTGATCAACCTCCATTGCATATATATTATAAGCATGTATCGTTGCTGCAACTCTTCTACTGCCCTTTACCTTGCTCTAGCGCCAACACCACATCAAATGCCGAATTCATTTGAAAGACTACGAAGATGTCTCCACACCAATCCACCGCCGGCCAAATAGATCCAAACATGTTTGGTAAAATGTTTAAATCAATTGAAATATTTGGTTTAATATTTTATAATTTGTTGCTTTAGTGTGTTGTTATAAATTAAATCTTCATATTTTGATTTCTAGGATTTAGGCTATTTTTGTTGTTTTAATTACTGGTTTAATTTCAATTTCTTACAGTGAAAGTTGAAACTGAACAATTTTCAAGAACTTCTAAATGTGATACTTTAGTTTTTATATTCCCACAATCATTTCGATCAACATTTTTAGGTTTTCAAGATTTAAAAAACTTCGAAATGGAAGTGCTATATCTATCGTAAGTTTGCCTTCTCGTGCTTCCAAGTTCTAATCAATACGATATTGACGCGATTTTAAATTCAAGTGTGAATTCAGTTTCCAATTTGATTTAGCCATTTAGGCGATGAACAATTTGATTGTTTTAGTAATGAATTTTACTATGATATAGATGTTGATAGTACTGAGGATTCCGTGACTTTAGTGAATTGGGGGAGTTTAGAGAAAGTTGTTTGGGTTACAAGGAGTTTGAGTAAGAAGAAGATGTGTAGTAGGTGTGGAAAGAAGAATAGTAGGTTTCTGTTGAGAGGGATGAAGAGTTGTGTTTTGTGTGATGCTTGATATTATAGCAATTATATTCTTAAGGTGATGGGATCGATGCCAGAATGGAGAAAGTGTGTGAGTTGGATCAGGATGCCTATTGACGAGTTTAAACGCTTAAATTTGGGGAAAAGTTCGAAGATTTTGTTGAGAGTTTGTAGTAAACCAAAAATATGCTGGTATGAGAAGGATTCTGAACTTTTGGGGAAGAAACAATGAGTGTCTACTTTTGAATATAAAGGAGCAATCATGTTAATTACAAAACTTATTTGTTCAACTGTTGTTTTTGCTTATATTTAATTGCACTTTATTTATCTTAAGTGTGACTCTTCGAGGAGGAAGAGAAAGCCTGGCAGACTTATAAGCTCAAAACTGAATATTGGGGATAAGCTTCAACTGGATGCAAGTGATGGTAATGCCAAGGTGTATATAAATGGCCATGAGATCACGAAAGTGGAGCTAAAATGCTTTGTAATTGATTTTTTATAATGTAAAACACACCGCTCACTCACTTACACTTACAACATACTATCCTGTTATTTATCAACTTTGTAAATGGATCACAAGTTCGGAATTCACTAAAATTAATTTCATAAGGTTATATACTAGACTTTCGAAGGATAATTTGTTATTTTCTTGTAAAGCTATTGGGTCCCATATTCTAATTAAATTTGAAAACTTCCTAACGTTTTCAACTATTTTTTATTATATTATTTGTGCATAGACAATGAGGTTTCCATAGTCTTCTCAACTCCCCTAGCTTCGGAAAAAGATGTAAGTTTTAGTTATAATATTCTTGATTATTATATACTTATAAGCACAATTCATTTTAAGTAATTTTGTTCAGTTTTAAAGAATTACTTATCTTACCATGCAACTGAATTATTGATTTACTATTTGCAATTATGATATGTGGTGGCATATGTGTTTGCTTGCATTATGTGAATTTATGTTATCTATTGAACTTACAAATGCGCATGGTAATAATATGTGTGTGATTCATATCACATTGACAATTGATTTGTCCAATATAGTGCCTGCATTGTCAAGGCTTGACAAAATTAGAAAACTTAGACAAGAAAAATTAGGCACCATTTGTTGTCCTCAAGGATAATTTGTTCCCTAATCTTCTTCAAAATTTCCTCTTTAATATTAGTTGTTTCTTATTATATGGTATGTAAATTATCAGAGCATTGTTAAAGAAACTTATGGTTGATTTTATCGTACAAGAGTGTATTGCAAAATGTAATAACCTCTTCTAAATATATAGTAGTTATAATCAGCGGGCCTGACATTAATTTATTATCTATCATGTATATAAATCATGTATATAATACTGCAACACGGGTGTAATAACCCTAACTTTAGCAAGGCTACAGTGCCCAAATGAATAGTAATCTTGAGGAATTTAGGAAATGGTATGTAGGTACTCTAGATTAGAGATGGGAAATGAACAAACAGAAACCATATTAGTGTTGTACAATGAAGTTAAGTGACTCGAAATGACGATAGATTTTAGAAATTCCTAAAACATGGATTTTAAGGATTTTGATTTCCAAAGAACTTCTATTAGATGTTAAGTAACATGGAAACATTATAAGAATTATATATTGAGGGATTAGTGAATTTAGATTTGAGCCAGGGGATTATTAAGTTAAGAGAATACCAATGGAATTTGGATTGTTAAAACCACTGAGATAATGAGGTACATTCGAAACGAATCACAATCAGATGAGTATGGAAACTAAGCAACCAAGATTATTAATATAACAAGGATACATACCACATTTTTACTTACCAAGATCATTAGCATTATACTTAGAAAATCAAAATGGGATTATTAGATCATCAAGATGATGTCACATTCCACTAACACCATTTTTAAGGGTAAATTAGTCTTTTAACAAGCTTTTAATCACAAATATCTTACCAAGCTTCCAAGATACTCTAGTATTAGTGAGATTAAGGTAAGATAAGATCAAAAACAAGCAAAAGAACTCTCCCCCATCCATCTTTAAACCATTCGGCCATTTCCAAGAAAAAAGAGAAAAAAAGAAAATCAAAACCCTAGCAAAAGTTCATCATAAATCAAGAGAAAAATCATGGAGCATCTTGGAGGATAGATCAAGACTAGCACAAAGTTTCATAGCCATCCATCATCATCTTCATAGGTAATAAAATCATTCAAGTTACTTGATGAATAGTAGTGAATAGTAGAATCTTAGAACTAACTTTGTTTTTATGGATCTTTTAGTTGATTCAAGCTAAGATAAGGTTGTTTAAGGATATACCAAGGTTTATTAAGGATCTTTAAAGCTTCAAGAAGGTATAAACACTCTTGCCCCTTTTTATATTATGATGAATATTGTTGGTTTAGTGATTAAGTGGTGTAAAGATTAAGATTATGATGTTATATGTGTTTGTAAGTGGTTTGAGTTAAATATGGAAGTGTTTGGGATTGTAACCATGGCTGGTAATGAAGACCACATGGTGTAGGTGATGATTATTGTGTTTGGTGATTGATTTGGAAGGGTTGGATTTTTTGAAAGTATGAAAATATAGCCGTTATAATGTCCGATTTTCGTTAGGAGGTAAATTGCCCTGTTTTGTGACCCCTGTATTCGTACGGTACCTCACTGCCTAGGTTACCAATTGACCATGAAATGATAGAGCTTAGCTCATAGATCGTTTTGATATAAGGTGCGTTAAAATCTGATGAACGGTTTAGGAGAAAAGTCAGTTTTAGTGAAAGACGTTCGATAACCGAGAAAACGTAATTGTATCAACTTTTAGGTTAAAGTTACCATACTTAGACAGTTTTATAAGCCACGAAATTTTGGGATAGTGTAGTAGGGTGGTCAGAGGACCCTTGACAGTTGACCTTGCATTAAAATTCGAAATCTATATTTTCTGAGAATTTTTACAGTCGAGTGTGGTTATTAAGGGGAATAGTGGAAAATGCTAAAACCTAGATCGAGTTTATAAATGGTTAAGTTCTTGAACCTTTGGGGTAATAATGATACGTTAAACATATATTGAAGTGTAAAGGGTCTTGTTATATAAGAATGTAGTGAGTAAGAGATGTGGTATTCTAACGACGGTCCTTCTGTGTTATAGAAACTCCGGAAGAGCCCCAAACCATACTGTCAGGATACCGGAACAGAGGCAAGATTCTTCTATCCCTACTTTGAAGATTATTTATCCTCGGAATAAAAATGACATTATGGAATATATATATATATATGATGCTATTGTTGTTATGTTGCAAAGAATATATTTCCTTGATTTTGGGAAACTAAAGAGGTATGGAAGAGAATGGTATCAGTTGTTATCCAGGGTTATATGGTTTATAATACTATATTAAAAATATTCTTTTTAGTGTTAGTGGTATTATAAATATTATTTGATTATTAATTACTACTCTTTAAGTAGACGGAATATGTTATGGATATAAAAGCATATTTGAATTCTTGAATATAAAAGAGATGTCTGAATCATAATCAAAGTATTATGTTATGTATATATTTTATAGAAATAATGTGCGAGAATGGAAATGAGATGAGTGAATGATATGTGGAAATGAAAGTGAGAAAATGGAAATGTGGAATGACATTTAGTAAATAGAATAACGATTTGACAAAAAGGGGGAGAGCAACAAAAAGCGTAAGAGGCTGTGTGCTGCACAGTCCAACAATCAATATTTTAATTCGGCCCAAGAGTTGCCGAAGGAGGATGTAGTGGTGTACCTTCCTCCAGGGGGATGTAGTGGTGTACCTTCCTCCTTCTACCGGTAGTAAAAAGGGACGGATACGGAGGGCGACTGATCATCGTGCCTCACGTATTCGGCAACAGTGAAAACCCCCATAATATTTGAATAAAGAATAAATGATAAAGTCAGATTGGTATACTGAAAAGAGAAAATGATATGAAAGATGGAATTATTGTTATAGATGAAGAGAAACTGATTTTATATTAATTTATAAATTGTTGCATAAGAAGGAAATGATAAGGTGATAGAGAGAGAGTTATTCAAGTATTCATATTATCTTGAAATATTATACTGAAAGGGTAGATTGATTGTTATATTATTTAAGAAGAGAAACTGATACTATATTATCCTAGATTTCTTTCTTATAATAGTAAGTGGATGATGTATTATTAAATAAGAGTTTTATTCTCCCTTAAAGTTTATAATTGGTTACCGCTTACATATGTAAATATATGTATACTTGGTTATATTTTAAATTCTAGTTTACAATATTATCTTGCTGAGCTATTATAGCTCACTCTTGCTACTTATCTATATACAGCTAGGTATGCCGATACTGTGCAGAACGCCCTGCAAGAGGGTAGGGGGAAGGCGACCTTCTGAGAGCTCGTTAGCATCGATTCCGGAGGTAGTGATGAGGCAGATGGGTTCCAAGGGCTTATGTATAATTAAGTATGAAGGCATGTAATAAACTTTTGGTTGTTGAAACGCTTCATGTCGAAGTGTTATTCAACAATGTACTTAAGTATGATCCTGGTTTGTAATAACTCTTTTAACTTTCAACTCTAAACTTTTGTTATGGTAAATGTTGTTCTCTGAGCATATGACTGGTGTGAGTGTGTTTATTATTGCGGGGTCAATGGCATAAGTGTTAATTGTAAAAAAAAAAAAAAACCCAAGGGATATTGATATTGAATGGAAATTGGTCCGTGATGGCCCAGATTTATGACCCCGGATTTGGGGCTGTCACAGTTTGGTATCAGAGCTAAGAGTCATAATGCTCAGGAACAAGAGTGATAATAATAAATGTATCAGTTATAATATAAATTGTGAACTTCCATCAAGTTCAGGGGTGGTATATCGCAGGTAGTATTTATTTTAAGCATATAATATAATTTTATAGACCGTTACTAATAGAATTTTATGTTTTATTATAGGGAGCGGAGATGGGTGAGCTGGGTCAGGACCCCCAGTGGCTAGGACTACCCGAGCAGGAGATTAGAGACTTGTTGCTGGTAGGTGTAGAGGTTCCAGAGTATGCTATCACTGACCTCAGGAGGAGAGTTCGCGCAGAGGCCATGGAGAGACACGAGATCAGAGTGAGACTTGAGGAGGCAGAGGAGCGCAGGCAGAGGGATGTTGTGGCCATAGTGCCATACATTGGTAGACCATATGTAGGACCTGATGGGGCCGGACCTTCTCGGGTGCGGTCGGATATTCCTGAGGAGGAGATGCCCTTGCGTAAGAGGCCTAGGTTATCTGTTATACCTGAGGAGCCGATTGAGTGGAGGGACATTCACATGACTCCTACTCCTGTTCCACCTGTCCCAGTGCCATCACCAGTTCCATCTCCTCTACCTAGCCCTGACCCTTTTGAGGACCCAGTTGAGCAGTTCACTCCACCGGAACACTTTATCTTGTCAGAGGATGAGTTGGAGGAGGACCCTTCCGAGGATGCGGACACGGAGCCAGTTCCTCCATCCCCACCATTTGCACCTCCACCACCACCACCAGTGGATGCACCCCCACTTGTAGATGTACCTCCCCCAGTTGCTATGCCACCTCAGGAGGCACCTATATTTCCAGCTGGTTAGTTGCCAGCTATTCTCTTGTCAGAGTACTTTGTCCTACAGGGATAGCTGGAGGAGTCCCGTCGGACTATAGATACACTTGTACAGAGGTTAGACAGGGCGAGAGGAGGAGGAGGTGTGATACCAGATGGGTTGTCTTTGGGCATAGTTAGTATCGAGCTGCGGGCACTTGGTGATATTAGGACGATGTTGGGAGACAGAGGGGATCCAGTATGGAGGGCTCAGATAGTTGATGTAGTCACCACTATGGTAGTGCAGATCAGAGACGTTATCAGGGCGTCGTTACCATGATTAGGAGTAGTAGTCTTGGATACTAATCAGACTAGTCATCTTGTGGATGTCATTTTGGGGTTTAAGTTAGTTGTTTACTGTCTTAATCCCAGTCTGATTAGAGGACAGCTAGTAGTGCTTTTGTTATAGCGAGTTAGTATGTACGGTTATGCTTTTGGGGTTTCGAACCTTGTACTTTATGATGTATGATATTAGTAGTAAAAGACGTTGTACCCAAGTTGTAAAATATTTATGTAAATTAATGAAGTTTATGTATTTTGCCTAATTTTATCATAATTTGATACTAAGTGTTGAGATTTGAAAATATTAATGTATGACAGGTAATTGACTTAAATGAAAAGGTTATTATGCTAAAAGTGATAAGTTTATTTAATGAGGTAGTATTATAACTAGATATTAACTGTGATGCATAAATAAGGTAACTAATGATATAGTTGTGAATATATGGAAATGATGTATGTTGTACCCTAAATTCGGGTGATTAATGAAGAATATTGTTATATACAGAATCATACCGCCTAAGCGTAATAATAGAATGAATGCAAGGGAGAATGAGAGAGAGGAAGGAAGTCATAATAGGCAGGGTGAAAACGCTCATAATGAACAAGATCATGAGGAAGAAGAAGATGAATCAACTGGTCAACAGGGAAATCAGGGTGGTGACCCTTTTAACCAATTTATGGAACTATTGAGGCAGAATTTCGCTAATCCACAGAATCCGCCACAACCACCTGTTCTTCCCAACCAGGCAGCTAACTCTTTTCGTGCCTTTAAGTCATTAAAACCCCCAGAGTTTGAGGGAACTGTTAACCCAGTAGTAGCCAGAGCCTGGTTAAAAGAGATGGAAAAAGCTTTTGAGATACTGAGGATAGAAGAAGACCAGAAAACAGTTTTTGCAGCCTATCTCTTAAAGGGAGAGGCAAGTTACTGGTGGGAAACTAAAAAGAATCTAGAAGGAGCGGGAGTGATAACCTGGGAGCGTTTCACTAGGGTGTTCTTAGAAAAGTATTCCCCTAGGTACCTGGAGAACTAAATGGAAATAAAGTTTCTAGAGTTAAAACAGGAAAATCTATCAGTGGCCGAGTATGAGACTAAATTTACTGAATTGTCTAGGTTTGTTCCAGAATTTGTGCGTACTGAGGAACAACGAGCGAAAAGGTTTCAACAAGGATTGAAACCATGGCTACGGACAAGAGTGGCACCATTTGAGTTGACCGAGTATGCTGCGGTGGTTCAGAAGGCATCTATTATCGAGGCCGAGAGTGAACAAACCCAATTAGGTCGAGAGAACAAGAAAAGAAAATTTGAGGGTCCAAAGGGAGGTTCAAGTGAGGGAAGCTACTTTAACAAATTTGGTAAAGGACAAAAACCCCAGTTTGGAAAGTCAGGGAATAATAAGACTACCAGTGAGACGGTGAATCAGGGTGGTAGATCCACAGGAACCTTTCAGTCTAATCAATCGCGACCACCATTGCCAGATTGCAACACGTGTGGTAAGAAGCATATCGGAGAGTGTAAGATGTTAGGAGTAACTTGCTTTAAGTGTGGACAGAAAGGGCATTATCAGGACAGGTGTCCATCAGCTGATAAGGGTGATGTCAAGTGTTATCAATGTGGAAGACTAGGACATTTTGCTAGAGATTGTCGTTCTGGTGGGTCGTCTGCGCCAGGACAAAGTATGACCGCTTTAAATAGACCTACTGCCAGGGTGTACAATATGACTTTAGGAGAGGCATTGAGAAAGCCGGATACAGATGCAGGTGAACATTTTTCTAGTATTTAAATTTTTAGTGTAAATGTTTGGTTAGGAATCAATGTGGTCAATGAATGGTATAGGTGGGTTGACAATCTAGATAAGGAAAATCAGTATCTGTTAGGGGTTGGAAATTCTATGAAAAGGAGAATAATTGTATTTTGGGGGTAAACCATAGACTTATTTAAATACGAACAGGAAATATATATTATAGATAGTATTTCTTACAATTATTTCAAGGAATAATGTTATAGTCAAATTTCTGGAGGATTTTACAGATACAAGATATAATAAGATCGAAGTGTGTATATTTTATGTCATGATAGAGATTAACATAGGGATAAACCATAAGTGAGATACACTACCATTCAGGGGAGGCCAATGTGGTGGCCGATACCCATAACCAAAGGAGGAATGTTGATGAATGACAAGCAAGTTTATGTTGGTGTATTCTGTGCAAACAAGATAGAGATATTATGAAGGAAAAAGGATGGAGAAAGTGGTATAGAAGTTATAAGGTGTAGATGAAAAGGTATCTATGGACATTTCTGACGTGATTCCGGGACGGAATCCTTTTAAGGGGGGAAGGATGTAATAACCCTAACTTTAGCAAGGCTACAGTGCCCAAATGAATAGTAATCTTGAGGAATTTAGGAAATGGTATGTAGGTACTCTAGATTAGAGATGGGAAATGAACAAACAGAAACCATATTAGTGTTGTACAATGAAGTTAAGTGACTCGAAATGACGATAGATTTTAGAAATTCCTAAAACATGGATTTTAAGGATTTTGATTTCCAAAGAACTTCTATTAGATGTTAAGTAACATGGAAACATTATAAGAATTATATATTGAGGGATTAGTGAATTTAGATTTGAGCCAGGGGATTATTAAGTTAAGAGAATACCAATGGAATTTGGATTGTTAAAACCACTGAGATAATGAGGTACATTCGAAACGAATCACAATCAGATGAGTATGGAAACTAAGCAACCAAGATTATTAATATAACAAGGATACATACCACATTTTTACTTACCAAGATCATTAGCATTATACTTAGAAAATCAAAATGGGATTATTAGATCATCAAGATGATGTCACATTCCACTAACACCATTTTTAAGGGTAAATTAGTCTTTTAACAAGCTTTTAATCACAAATATCTTACCAAGCTTCCAAGATACTCTAGTATTAGTGAGATTAAGGTAAGATAAGATCAAAAACAAGCAAAAGAACTCTCCCCCATCCATCTTTAAACCATTCGGCCATTTCCAAGAAAAAAGAGAAAAAAAGAAAATCAAAACCCTAGCAAAAGTTCATCATAAATCAAGAGAAAAATCATGGAGCATCTTGGAGGATAGATCAAGACTAGCACAAAGTTTCATAGCCATCCATCATCATCTTCATAGGTAATAAAATCATTCAAGTTACTTGATGAATAGTAGTGAATAGTAGAATCTTAGAACTAACTTTGTTTTTATGGATCTTTTAGTTGATTCAAGCTAAGATAAGGTTGTTTAAGGATATACCAAGGTTTATTAAGGATCTTTAAAGCTTCAAGAAGGTATAAACACTCTTGCCCCTTTTTATATTATGATGAATATTGTTGGTTTAGTGATTAAGTGGTGTAAAGATTAAGATTATGATGTTATATGTGTTTGTAAGTGGTTTGAGTTAAATATGGAAGTGTTTGGGATTGTAACCATGGCTGGTAATGAAGACCACATGGTGTAGGTGATGATTATTGTGTTTGGTGATTGATTTGGAAGGGTTGGATTTTTTGAAAGTATGAAAATATAGCCGTTATAATGTCCGATTTTCGTTAGGAGGTAAATTGCCCTGTTTTGTGACCCCTGTATTCGTACGGTACCTCACTGCCTAGGTTACCAATTGACCATGAAATGATAGAGCTTAGCTCATAGATCGTTTTGATATAAGGTGCGTTAAAATCTGATGAACGGTTTAGGAGAAAAGTCAGTTTTAGTGAAAGACGTTCGATAACCGAGAAAACGTAATTGTATCAACTTTGAGGTTAAAGTTACCATACTTAGACAGTTTTATAAGCCACGAAATTTTGGGATAGTGTAGTAGGGTGGTCAGAGGACCCTTGACAGTTGACCTTGCATTAAAATTCGAAATCTATATTTTCTGAGAATTTTTACAGTCGAGTGTGGTTATTAAGGGGAATAGTGGAAAATGCTAAAACCTAGATCGAGTTTATAAATGGTTAAGTTCTTGAACCTTTGGGGTAATAATGATACGTTAAACATATATTGAAGTGTAAAGGGTCTTGTTATATAAGAATGTAGTGAGTAAGAGATGTGGTATTCTAACGACGGTCCTTCTGTGTTATAGAAACTCCGGAAGAGCCCCAAACCATACTGTCAGGATACCGGAACAGAGGCAAGATTCTTCTATCCCTACTTTGAAGATTATTTATCCTCGGAATAAAAATGACATTATGGAATATATATATATATATATATGATGCTATTGTTGTTATGTTGCAAAGAATATATTTCCTTGATTTTGGGAAACTAAAGAGGTATGGAAGAGAATGGTATCAGTTGTTATCCAGGGTTATATGGTTTATAATACTATATTAAAAATATTCTTTTTAGTGTTAGTGGTATTATAAATATTATTTGATTATTAATTACTACTCTTTAAGTAGACGGAATATGTTATGGATATAAAAGCATATTTGAATTCTTGAATATAAAAGAGATGTCTGAATCATAATCAAAGTATTATGTTATGTATATATTTTATAGAAATAATGTGCGAGAATGGAAATGAGATGAGTGAATGATATGTGGAAATGAAAGTGAGAAAATGGAAATGTGGAATGACATTTAGTAAATAGAATAACGATTTGACAAAAAGGGGGATAGCAACAAAAAGCGTAAGAGGCTGTGTGCTGCACAGTCCAACAATCAATATTTTAATTCGGCCCAAGAGTTGCCGAAGGAGGATGTAGTGGTGTACCTTCCTCCAGGGGGATGTAGTGGTGTACCTTCCTCCTTCTACCGGTAGTAAAAAGGGATGGATACGGAGGGCGACTGATCATCGTGCCTCACGTATTCGGCAACAGCGAAAACCCCCACAATATTTGAATAAAGAATAAATGATAAAGTCAGATTGGTATACTGAAAAGAGAAAATGATATGAAAGATGGAATTATTGTTATAGATGAAGAGAAACTGATTTTATATTAATTTATAAATTGTTGCATAAGAAGGAAATGATAAGGTGATAGAGAGAGAGTTATTCAAGTATTCATATTATCTTGAAATATTATACTGAAAGGGTAGATTGATTGTTATATTATTTAAGAAGAGAAACTGATACTATATTATCCTAGATTTCTTTCTTATAATAGTAAGTGGATGATGTATTATTAAATAAGAGTTTTATTCTCCCTTAAAGTTTATAATTGGTTACCGCTTACATATGTAAATATATGTATACTTGGTTATATTTTAAATTCTAGTTTACAATATTATCTTGCTGAGCTATTATAGCTCACTCTTGCTACTTATCTATATACAGCTAGGTATGCCGATACTGCGCAGAACGCCCCGCAAGAGGGTAGGGGGAAGGCGACCTTCTGAGAGCTCGTTAGCATCGATTCCGGAGGTAGTGATGAGGCAGATGGGTTCCAAGGGCTTATGTATAATTAAGTATGAAGGCATGTAATAAACTTTTGGTTGTTGAAACGCTTCATGTCGAAGTGTTATTCAACAATGTACTTAAGTATGATCCTGGTTTGTAATAACTCTTTTAACTTTCAACTCTAAACTTTTGTTATGGTAAATGTTGTTCTCTGAGCATATGACTGGTGTGAGTGTGTTTATTATTGCGGGGTCAATGGTATAAGTGTTAATTGTAAAAAAAAAAAAAAAAAGACCCAAGGGATATTGATATTGAATGGAAATTGGTCCGTGATGGCCCAGATTTATGACCCCGGATTTGGGGCTGTCACAACGGGAGCCGCGGTAGTGATTTTATTCTCTGTGAAATCACATCTTTACCCATATAATACAAAACTGATAGCACAACATGCTCCAGGTCTTCCCCGTCCTCCTAATCAAAAGATTTGTTCACCACAACGTGCAGATCGTTTATCTCCCTATCTACTCATCGGTAGTTCAACTTAACCTTCCAAGCTACCCATGTAAACTATTCGCCTATACATTGTTGTTTAACTATTAACTTGAATTACAAGCTGATATTATGTATCACACTTGAATACTTGACAACTGTAAATTTATTGTAGTTTTGGTAATCGCCTCGATATTTATCGTGTATTGGTGGTTATATTAATTTCAATTCTGATACATGTATGCATGTGCTTTTAATTATAAGTTTTATTGTGCTCGTATTTTGCTTTTGATGATCTTCCAAATGTGCTATAGTCTTAGTTCAGTGCTTCAGTATAGTTACTCAATTGCATATGTACAAATGATCACATAATACTGTATATTTCTTTTTAAAAAAAAATGAATAACCTGTTGACTTTATAATTGCATGGGTATTCAAGCCTTCAAGATGATTCTTAATTAGACAAATATAAATACTTGATATTTTTTTGTGTGCTATACTGTGATAATAAACTACAATACAGGGAAGAATTAGTTCACGACCTCATGTTGATAATTACAACATTTCTGAGCATGCCTGTTACCTTGAACAAAATGTGTCCCAAATATCATTTTTTGTGCCTCTACGTACATTTAATTTTTTTTTTTACTTTTTAGAACAGATGTGTCCCTAAATTACATCATCTTATCAGTGCCCTATTTATTAGCATGAGCGGCTTAATCTCATGATTGGTTCTATATGATACTCAAAATTTAGAATTCATTAATATTTCAAAATTGAACAATTACCAACTATTGACCTTAAATAAATCAAAGCACATGAATAGATTGAAAAAAAGATATGACGAACTATTTACGAAAGAAATTGTTTGAATTAGAATGTGGCCCGTGCCTTGTACAGGCTATCATGCTAGTTACTAATTAAATATGGATATGATGCAAATATTAGCGATAATTAATGACAATAAAGAAAGATAAGAATAATTACCCCTGAGAATTGATATCTGACTCGATTACGTAGAAGTTGATTTTCCTCGAACCACTCAAATTGATCCACATCCATTTTGTACTCCTTCCAATTTAGTTGTTGATTGACGGCTGTAAATTGTAATTAAAAAACATAAAACCCTATATGTTGTCGCATGTCCCCGTCCCCTTTCTTTCTTTTCTTTTTTTGCTAAATTTGTTCCCTTCAAATATAAAGCTTTATTTATTTATTTATTTATTTATTTCCCACTTACTTGATTAAAGGTAATAAAAAAAATTTTGAAATTACATGAGTGAGGGTCAATATATCATATTAATTTAAACAAACTATTTATGTTTTCTGTGAACTTAATGTTTTGAACAAATTGTATACAATCTTTAATTTTGAGTAATATGATTTAACAATTACATATCAAAAAATATCTTCAAATATATATATATATATATATATATATATAATTTCATAATATTTAAATATTGCATATTAGACATTATTTGATTACAATAATAATATGCTCACGTTATCTACACTTTTTTATTTTCATTTATCCGGCTATTTACCTTATATATTTTTAAAAAATTATAAACAAATGTAACTTGTTATTCCTTACATACATTAAATTTTTTAATAAATGTATGTATTACTCATTATAAGATATAAATCTATATATATATATATATATATATATATATAATAGATTTACATACCTTATAATGAGTAATACATACATATATATAAATATATATAAATATATATTTAGGGGTCCCTTATACAGCCACAGTTGGATATTTTTAAATATCCAACCAACCCGTTTATAACCATCCATTTAAAAAATCAAAGGTCGGGATGAATAGTATTACCCTCTATTATATAGCGTAGTACGCTATATAATAGAGCGTAAGCAACTTTACAATTATGCCCCTCAGATATGTTTTTAACTTATGCTGCATTATATCGAGTATTACGCTAGATTATAGAGCGTAAGCGGTTTTTTTTCAAAAACCGGGTTAAAACATAATAGAGCGTATTGTGGTTGAAAAACATATCATCATTTGTAAAATTAAACCTCCACAAACCACAAATCTCCACAAACCTTTACAAACCACCGGGAAATCGGAATTTAAACGCAAAACCACCGGATAATCGGAAGTAAAGCTCATCATTTCTTCATATAAAGTGAGTAATTTCATCATTTCGTGTATCTACATATCTTCGTGTACATGTATGTATGTATATATCATCATTATCATCATCATCTAATTGTAGATTTGTGTACATGTATGTATGTATGTATGTATGTAGATTTTTGTATATGTATATTTCGAATTTTTGGATAATTTCGAATTAGGGTTCGAATTTTTGGATATTTTCGAATTAGGGTTCGAATTTTTGGATTAATTTGGAATTAGGGTTCAAATTATGTAGATTTTGGATTAATTAGGAATCAAATTATAGTCGAATTATTGTCGAATTAGGGTTTAAATTTTTAGATTTGTGGATAAAGTTTGAATTTTTTTGAATGCATTAAAGTTTTTTGTATGTATTGGATGTTAGATGGAAGATTTTTGCGGTCCGGTTGATCGTTCTCTCCTTACCGACCAAGATAACCATATAAGTAGTAGAATATGGGTTGGTGATCATCGAGATAAACTTACAATCTGTCAAAGTACCTCGTTGCTTAATGAATGGAAATTAGAGGCATATCAAATTAATCTTTTACAACATTGGGGTTTCGGAATGTTTACCAACCCAAAAACCGTTATGCAAAATGATGTGGCTTTAATTACTTCATTAGTGGAGCGTTGGAGGTCGGAAACCAACACATTCCACTTTACTTTCGGGGAGATGACGGTGACACTTGAAGATGTGTACATGTTGACGGGGCTTCCGGTTGTTGGAGAGGCGGTAACTTTGGGTGACCTAATTAACGTAAATAATCTTTGGTTACGTGATTGGCCGGATCCGACACTCTCATTAGAGGAAAGGAAGGAGGCTTTGGGTAGAGGTGGCGTTAAATTAAATTTTTTGAGGAATAGATATTGCAAGTGCCCAAACAAGGACGATCGGGAGCTTCTAGAAATATATACACGGGGGTATGTGTTTTATTTATGTGGGGCGATATTGTTCCCCACAAAATCAAACAATGTGGCTCATCCAAGATTAATTCCCTTGTTGATTGATACTTCGAGAATTTTTGGGTATGCTTGGGGTGCAGCGGCACTTGCCTATTTATATAGGAATTTATTTGAGGCAAGTCATAAGGATTGTAAGTCCATTTCGGGATACTTGACAATATTGATGCTTTGGGCACGTGAGAGGTTGCGCCCGGGACAACCTAAGCTAGCATCTCAAACCGAGCATATATGGTTATTGCTCCCGTTGGCACAGGAAAATCTAAGTACTTTAATGTGCATCACAATATTGATGCATATTACGGGATGTTCGATAACTTTGACGCACAATGGGTTAATGGGAGGCCATATGCTCGCTTCTATCGGCGTTTTGATGCCCAATTTCAGTGGGCCTTTGTTGCCAGTCTAGCTCATGTACCCCTTGTGTTTTTTGAAGATGTTGAACATCAACTTCCGGAAAGGGTGGGAAGACAGTTTGGTTTTCCATTAAGCATTCCGCCACCGGATGATATGGCAACGTTGAGGGTGAGATCCGAACATTCTTTTGTAAATCAACATTATCTCACTTTTGCTCAATATGTACTTGTTTGGAATGAATTTGTGCAAAATGGTGTTGGTATTTTGGGGCCACCTTTGTATGCCATATCTCTAGAGGAGTATATGGATTGGTACTATAATATTACCAAATTAAAGATTTTATCGCCTTCAAAACCAACCAAGGATCCGAAAATATTCCAACAACCGAAAGACAAGTTCGACAATCCCAAGGCAATGGACTTGGTACGTATTTTTTATAACATGGAGTATGTTATTTGAGATAGTTTCGTTGAATATTTTTGTATTTATATTTATACTTTGTCCTTGCTTCATATGTATTGTAGATCATATGTACCGCTCGAGACATGAGTAGGCTTTGCTCTTATGATATGCCTGGGATTTTTCACGAGGAAATATTAAACTTCGTGAATAAATTTGATGAATTAATGCTCGAGACGTATGGCCCAACATATGAAAGACCCGATTTCAAGAGTTGTTTGCCTAAAAGAAAGGCAAGAAAGACAAAAAAGACTCAAGAAATTAGTCCCGAGAAGGAAAATTATTTCGAGGGGTATGAACACTATGACCACCCTTATGATACTCAAGAAACTTTTATGGTTGGTCATAGTGCTCCAATTCTTAATCCAACCCAATTCGATGATGATCCTAGTGTACACTTCGAATTGGTAGAGGCTGTGGTTGAGGTATAATTTCTTGTTTGTAATTTCGCAATGTCACTTTGTCAATTAGTAAGTCATTAATAACTCATTTGTTCACTATGTTCATTTTAGGGTTTATCAACAAATCCAACGGACATGGTTGGTCCTAGTGCTCCTGAATGCGGAACGTGATGTGTTTATGATAATATGTAATAACGATAAATATAAAGTAAACTTTGAATCTCCAAAGATGGAGAAACAAAACTCAAAACTCTGAATCTCCAAAGATGGAGAAACAAAACTCAAACTCTGAATTCACTCCTGAATTCAATTCTAAAAGCGATCGAATAGCCAAAATTTTATTATCAATATCGTCTACCCAAAAGATTACAAGATAAGAGTATTTATAGGCTACATAAATAACCTTATTCAGATAGGAATCTAAAATAAATTCAATATCAGCTAGGAATTTAGCTAATACCTGAACCCAACTAGAAAACTCATCAAAATCCTGATCCAACTTGAAAAATAAAATCCTAAGTGCTTAAAATAAGAAAAACCCTTTCAAGTGAAAGGTAAAAACTTGCAAGCCAAATATCTACTTTCTCAATAAAGTCCATAACAATTGGACTAATTATTAATAAACTAGATAATTAGAACTCATTTAACTAATACCTATAATATATTTTCTGAATACTAGATATAAATAAAGTGTATAAAAACTCTATTTTACTTCCACTTCTATTCCTCATCATTCTCCCTTTGTTGGAAAAAACTCGCCCACGAGTTTTGTAGAACGCAATGATTACCATGCACGACTTAGATGGATCCAGAAAAAAAATTCGCACATCTTCAAAAACGACGGAGGTGCAAAGAACTGTGAAAACATGCTTTTAGGTGAAGGCGACTTAATCAAGGATTCTGGAATTATAAAGTCAATATGTTCAACCTTAATGATATCATCAATTTGTTTTTCTCGAACAAGGAAAACTTTTGCCACATGAGATTTTTCACCTTTATTAACATCAAGAACCCCACTACTCTCGTGCTCTACACAACTTGAAGATTGCGGTATGATCACATTATCATTATCTGATTGATTTTTCACATGCGTATCTTCAACTTGAACAATATCCTTTTCAATTTCATCTCTCTTGACTACTTTATCTTGTGTACATTCCTTTGGACCAAAGCGATTATTCAATTGCTTTTTCATCTCAGTCCAAGTTTTGATTCTAGGAGCGCTTTTGATGAGGAATAGAAGTGGAAGTAAAATAGAGTTTTTATACATTTTATTTATATCTAGTATTCAGAAAATATATTATAGGTATTAGTTAAATGAGTTCTAATTATCTAGTTTATTAATAATTAGTCCAATTGTTATGGACTTTATTGAGAAAGTAGATATTTGGCTTGCAAGTTTTTACCTTTCACTTGAAAGGGTTTTTCTTGTTTTAAGCACTTAGGATTTTATTTTTCAAGTTGGATCAGGATTTTGATGAGTTTTCTAGTTGGGTTCAGGTATTAGCTAAATTCCTAGCTGATATTGAATTTATTTTAGATTCCTATCTGAATAAGGGTTGAATAAGGTTATTTATGTAGCCTATAAATACTCTTGTCTTGTAATATTTTGGTTCAGAGTTTTGAGATTTGTTTCTCCATCTTTGGAGATTCAGAGTTTACTTTATATCTATCATTATTACATATTATCATAAACACATCACGTTCCGTATCAGCTTTCCTTCATGAGCTTCGTCTTCAAAGTGTCAAACCATAGAGATGCATATCTTGTTAGTTTCATGTTAGCAATTTTATAAGACTCCTGATCATCAAAACCTTTATAATCAAAGATTTTTTCCATCTGTCTCACCCATTCTAAGAAATCCTCGGCATCACCTGCTCCACTAAATTCTGGTACATCCCACTTCAAACTTGTATCATCGTAATCATTATTAGTGGATGGATGGTTTCTTGTAAAGCCTGTGCGAAGAGGTGTATTTTCTACCGTAGGAACAACCCCTTCAATCCTCTCGTTTGTACCTTGTAAACCATCAATCCTCTCGTTTGTAGCTCGTAAACTTGCCTACAGTTCGTTTGTACTTTTTGTAAATTGCTCTACCACATAAGCAAGTTGCTCAGTAATATTTCTAAGAGACAACTTCAAGAAATCTCCATCTGATCCTTCAAGTTTTAAATCTTCTTCCCTTGCCATTAACGTGCAACCATACAAACCCAAGAACTAATATACCAAATTCAAAGATTTGACGTCGATGAACAGTACCGTGAACAGTACCGATGAACAGTACACATGAACAGTGCCGATGAACAGTATACGTGAACAGTGCCGATGAACAGTATACGTGAACAGTAATTTTTTCCAAAAATCCTAGATCTCCCAACAATTAAGAAATTGATGGAGAAACCTTGGCTCTGATACCAAATTGATGCGGAACGTGATGTGTTTATGATAATATGTAATAATGATAAATATAAAGTAAACTCTGAATCTCCAAAGATGGAGAAACAAAACTCAAAACTCTGAATCTCCAAAGATGGAGAAACAAAATTCAAACTCTGAATTCACTCCTGAATTCAATTCTCAAAGCTATCGAATAGCCAAAATTTTATTATCAATATCGTCTGCCCAAAAGATTACAAGACAAGAGTATTTATAGGCTACATAAATAACCTTATTCAGATAGGAATCTAAAAGAAATTCAATATCAGCTAGGAATTTAGCCAATACCTGAACCCAACTAGAAAATCCATCAAATCCTGATCCAACTTAAAAAATAAAATCCTAAGTGCTTAAAACAAGAAAAACCCTTTCAAGTGAAAGGTAAAAACTTGCAAGCCAAATATCTACTTTCTCAATAAAGTCCATAACAATTGGACTAATTATTAATAAACTAGATAATTAGAACTCATTTAACTAATACCTATAATATATTTTCTGAATACTAGATATAAATAAAGTGTACAAGAACTCTATTTTACTTCCACTTCTATTCCTCATCAGCCCCACTTACTAATCCTACCTAATTTGATAAAGGATCCCTTGTAAAGCCGATCAAGATAAATAAAGTGGACTGGTTGAATGAAAATTGGTGGGAATGTGGTAAGCCTATTAATCTTCCAATTAATTGTAGTGCAAATGCGGTAATTTCTTTGAAACCGGGCAATGAAGTGGAGGATACTATAGTCGATTGCTATGCGGTATTGCTTGAAAGAAGAGAAAGAACCCTCTTTGGTCCGGTCAAATATTTCTTCATGTCTCCGTGGTTCTTCCAAGTAATGGGGGCTCATCATTGTAAAAATATGAAGAAGAATCCCGCAAAAAAGAAAGCTACTGAATGGGCGGCCATTGATGTGGACTTTAAAGCATATGGCATAAAGGACGGGGGGAAATGGTGACCAATTTTGACTATATTATCATGCCGGTTGCAACGGGCGGTCATTGGATCCTATTCTTGTGGTCACTGACCAATTTTAGAGTATCTTTGTTTGATCCTCTAAGGGGCGATACTACTCATATGAAATTAAAAGAATTATACACGAAGGAGTTCTACATTGTGGTATATTTTATCTTCCTTTTTTTTAATTTCTAGTAGTACATATTTATGTTAGTCCATATTTACATTGTGGTATATTTTTAAGACAATTAATGTTTGTTTGATAAGAAAAATTGGTCCCTCTCATGTTGCATCGGTTGGATCCTAACAAATTCGAACATGTCATATTCCCTGATGTTGAAAACGTCTATGAGCGACCTAGACAAGCCACTGCTTGGGATTGTGGAGTTTTTGTTATGAAATATATAGATTGTATATTGACTTGCAATACCCAAGATTGGTGTGGTGTCAAATGGGATGAAGATTTGATCACAACATTCCGAAGGCGTATTGGTTGGGAGCTCCATAAAAACGAAGCTCGGCATATGTCTTTGTCGTCCCAAGATTGTAGACTAGCGGGATTGTAGGTTATTAGTTTGATTTTGGAATTTTTAGAGATTGTAAGTTACTAGTTTGTTTGATTTTCAAAAAGTTGGAATGTTGAAATTGTAAGTTAAAGATTGTGTTGAAATTGTAAGTTACTAGTTGGTTGGAATGTTGAAATTGTAAGTTAAAGATTGTGTTGAAATGTTAAAATTTGTGTTGAAATGTTAAAATTTTTAAAGATTGGTTGGAATGTTGAAATTGTAAGTTAAAGATTGTGTTGAAATGTTAAAATTTGTGTTGAAATGTTAAAATTTTTAAAGATTGGTTTTGGAGATTGTGTTTGTTTAGAGATTGGTTTTGGAGATTGTGTATGTTGATGTTTAGAGATTGGTTTTGGAGTTTGGTTTTATAATATGTTTAGAGATTGGTTTTGGAGTATGAGTTTTATATACAGGGGATGTTCAACAAACAGGAAAAAACATGGCAAAACTAGACTGTATTTACGCTATATTAGATAGCGTAAGCCGCTATATAATACAGCATAAGAACAGAGCACAACCGAGCAAGACAGGGGAAAAGAGCAAAACTTCACTGTACTTACGCTATATAATATAGCGTAAGTATAGTCCAAGTATTTTTTTGTTCTGTTTTTTTTTCTTTTGTACTATACCAAACCAATTACAAATTCACTCAAAAGTAAAATCAAAAGCACCACCAAGCCACCACCAATCAATACCAAATTCACTAAAATTGCACCAAATCAATACCAAATTCACTAAAATTGCACCAAATCAATACCAAATTCACTAAAAAAATAAAATGAATTTCAAGCATCAAACCACCACCAAATTCACTCAAAAAAAAATCAACTAACCAAATTGAAAATTGCTAACCAAATCCAAAAAAATCAAATCATTTCTTTGCCTTTTTTTTGATTTTTTTTGTGAATCATCAAATTTTTTTGGACAATTTCGTGAATCATGTTTAACATCAAATTCTTTGCAAAGATTACATTTTCTTGATTTTTTCGGGGTGGACTTTTCTATGCCACTTTTCATTCTTTCCCTCTTGCGACCTTTAGTGGTGGAAATTATAGGGTCTTTCAAATCTTCAAATCCATCAAAATCTTCACCTTCACGTTCATCCTCACATGATGGTGTTTTTTTCGTAGAAGGCATCTCCATAGGAAAATTTTCCACATATTCTGACTCTTCTTTAATCAATCCCATGACGTATTTAAATCTTGGAACCGAACAACTTCCATGAGCCGCTAAATCTTGAAAGGCTTTGCACAAAGTTGTATATCGGGCGGGTTGTGATTGAAGAATATCGCCAATGATAGGAGGTTTATACGATATATACCCGGCAATTTTATTTGCTCCAATTGTCCATCTCAAGTTAATTAAATTTGAAGGGATTTTCGTCCATTGCATCATATTCAAGTATCGAATAATATGACGACAAATCATTCCCGAACTTTCAAATTTCCGACAAATAAAATTTATCATATCATTGGTCACAGTTATTTGATAAACTTTTCTATTTTCCTCCGCCACCGTGGTCTTATGTGCTTCGTACACCTTAAATAGCATAGTACTCATGGAAGCTCTCTTATTCACAACATAGGCTCCACTTTGTTTAAGTTCATGTTGAAAACGTCTAAACATTTCTTTTGTATAAATAGATGCCGCATGATTCTCCAATGAGGATGATGTTATTCTTGACCTTTCCTTATTCTTTGTTTCATAGTCCGCTTCTTTCTCACGAAGATATTGTTTCTCCAATTCTTTTTGTGAATTCTCTATAAACTCTTTCAAACTGGTGCTAGCTTTTACATACTCGTCAAAAAATGCATTCATTGACTCACTTCTCGAGGTAGTTGTTATCCCGGTAGTGAAATGAAGTTTAGTGTACACACGAACCCACTTATGTCGAACGGAATACATTTCTTGCAACCAACCATGATCAACCAAGTTATATTTTTCAACCAAATCTTCCCTCCTATTTTCAAATTGTTCAACCGTCATTGACTTGTACAAACATAAGTTGAAATCTTCTTTGAAATGTGGTTCATATGTGTACAAACCGGATAACTTCTCCCCGAATTTAGTACTTATATGCCAAGTACAATAAAGATGGTTCGTGTTTGGTAAAACTTCGGCAATTGCATTTCCAAGTGCAATGTCTTGATCGGTGATGATTGAGATTGGAGGCTTGTTTCCTATAGCTTCCAACCAATTCTTTAAAACCCATACGTAAGAACTTTCTTTCTCATCCCTTATTAGTGCAAAACCAAACAATATGGATTGGTAGTGGTGGTTTACCCCCGTAATAGGTACAAATGGCATACTATACCTATGGGTGCGGTATGTGGAGTCAAATACTACCACGTCTCCAAAATTTTTATATGCATTTAATGATCTTGGATCAACCCACAACATGGAACGCACCCGATTATCCTCATCAACATCTACTCGATAGAAAAATTCTCCAAAACTATTACATTTCAATTCTTGGAGTAATTTCAAACCTTCTTTGGCATCACTCGAATCAAATACATGATGTCTAATATCACGCAAAACATTCCGAATCTTTTGACTAGTAAATCCAATATTCTCTAAGCTTCCCGTAAGCTCACCCATTACATTCAAAGATTGTTGAGGCCCAATACTCGATTTACTCAAAATTATATTACAAAGATTGTTAAGACATATATTACATATTTATGTCTTCCACATAACATGGTAGTATACTTGTAGGAAACATACGGTTTTTAGCACATATGCCTATGTCATTGTTTAGTGTAACTATGATATGATTGAATGTGGAATGATATTTTGGAATGCAACTATTTACGAGAGTTGGTGTCGGGAAAATTAAGGAGGAAAAAAGGAATATTAATTGCTATTTTGAAATGGTTATTACTTGTTATACTTTGATTAGTGAAGTAGCACTGACAATTTTAGTGACTATCTATTGGAAAGGCTGTATGGTAGTGTTGATATGATGTTTAGAGTCTTATGCGTATCTGTTGAAGGAAGGATTAGGTTGAATGAGAAGTTTGTCAAATGTGGATGCTAACTTCAAATCCACTATTGTACTAGATTTTTTTATATTGTTATTGGTTAAATGGTTAAATATTCATTATGTTTAATATTTAATAATTTATTGATACACATAATTTTCCTTACAAACGTTTACCTCTTATTAGTTGCCAAGTGAATTGTCAGTTTCAAGACATATGTAAACATAAGTTGGATATCTCTAAACAAAAAGACAAGAAATCGTTTTATGTTAATGAATTATTTGAATTTTAGTCGTCATTGGTTATGGGCTGTAAATGTTTCTGATTTGATTTGATTTGGCCTCATCCGTCTTACTGAACTGATTTGGTTTTATGCTGCCCTTTTTTTGATTTTTTGATGCTTTGTTTCTTGTAGAGTATACCCCTGATGAGGAAATAGATAGAAAACAGGCTGAGCTGGTTGCAGCACAAATTGAGTTAGAGAAGCTCCGTCAACATGATCGATTACTTACCACCAAAAATGACATGCTCGTGGTAATTAAGCCTTATGTTTCGCAACATATTTTGACATGCAACAATGTATTCTTTGGTCAAAAAATCGTTATGTTAAAGATCTATGAATTTATAATTTTCTAAAGTTTTTAGTCTGTAACAGGAAGAAAACAATTTTATGAAAGCTCAGAATGAAGAGCTATGCAGCAAGCTGCTGCGCAGCGAATGTATTCTTTCACGTATCAAGGAAGAACTTACCCGTTTTCGTACAGCCAATGGTCATGCAGCCAATGGTATAGATTCAGGTGTTTAGATGCAGTTTAGATGCAGAAACTGAGAAGAATAGATGAGAAATGTAGAGTGATCCAGAGTTTCAGTTACAATCATATATCAGTATACTTTGAGACCTTTGAGAAGGAGAAAGCCAGTGAACTAGGATTGTTTGGCTACTAATTATCTTGTTGCTGGTTTTGACATCAGTTGACCTACAGCGTCAGAGGTTTAGTGTTTCCTCTTCCTATTTGGAGTTATGTAACCCTCCCAATCATTTTGTGCGCGAATTGATAGGAAATTTGAATATGTCTTGTGTTACGAATATCGACAAGCTAGGATATGATGATGAGTCCAGCAAGATCATGTATGTTGAGGAATATAAGAATTTTATTACTGGTGATTGTGATTGTATTGGGAGTAATGACTACAGTAATTGGTAATGTATAACGACTAAAATCCTCAATCTTGCTGCCATTTTTCCCAACATAATTTTCATTTTTTAAAAATTAGTGATTTTTTTAAATTCTTTTCATTTTTCAAAATGTTGTGAATTTTTAATTTTTTTAGAAAAATACCGATTATTGATCGACTTGGCCGATTTTTGACCGAATTACCGATTATTGACCGATTTTTTCAAAAAACGCTTTTTGACCCGATTATACGAAAATCGATTCGATTAACCACCGAGCAGCGATTAATCGGTGATTAATCCCGATTAATCACCGCTTTTTAGAACACTGCCCTATACATATATTTAATCTTTTTCTCGATCCAATCGAATCGAAAAAAATCAAATATCCATTGAATCAGATTTTTTTACCATCCTTAAAGATAACCCAACTAATTGCTACCTACCCGAAATTAACTCAACATGACTTAATTATTACATTCTTGACCAAATTGTACTGTACATACACTAACTCACACACACTAGCTTACATACACCAAACATGAACATAAGGATTTCGTTCAACTAAGAGAGACAAGATCTCTTCAAAACTAGAATCATTCATAACAACATTAGAACTAGAATAACAACATAACAACAATCACAACATAACAGGATAACTAGTTATAATTATTGAACAATCACAGCATAACATCACCAACAATTAGCTCCTTGAACCTATCCTCTCCATCACGTCGGTTAGGCGTTCCACGGCCTTATCAATGTTTGCCTTATTTTCTTCCTTCACGGTAATTAGCTTCTTCCGAATGTTTTCCGTCACATTCACCCATTCATCGTGCTCTTTCTGCAAGAATTTCATAGATCTCTTCAGCATGTCTTTGGCTTGAATACTCCTGAACCCTCCTAAAGAACTACCTCTTCTACAATTACATGTGCTACAATTTGAAATATAACATCCCCAACAATCATTAACATACATATCGGGTAGAAGTAGCCCATAGATTCTCTTCCTCTGCTCGAATTTATTCTCCAAAAGGATTTGATTCTCTGCTCAAATTATCGTCGTCCCGTCCCCTCAAGTAAAGAGGGATTCCCTCTGCAAAAATGAAAAAATGTAAGGCTTTTGACCAAAAAAGGGTAAATAATAATATTTGAAAATACTTTTTACTTCTTTAGGGTAATTAAAGCTTTCCATCAAACTTTGGATGGGTTGTTCCATTTTATATAAATAAATAAAATATAACAAAGATACCAATTCTAAAATTAAATTGTTATTTATAGCAATTGGGATAACCGTTTGGCAATTGGGTATCTCATTTTATATAAGATACGCATTTGTGAATGGGGTATCCCAAATTTTTTTTTTGTAATACCCATTTGACAATGGAGTATCTAATACAAAAATACTTTCACGATACCCACAATTAGACCTGGCAAATAGGATAATCGAATCGGATTTGGATCGGATTAATTTCAGATCGGATCAATTTTCGGTTCTGGCTTATTTTGATATAGTTCGGATCGGATTTGATTTGGTTCGGATCTAATTTCGATTTTGCATAATTTTGATCGGTTTCGGTTCGGATCGGGTTGAATTTGGGATCAGATTGATTTCAGATAAAAATCGGATTAAATTCGGATATAAATATTATTGATGATATTTCTAGAAAAAGGGGGATTTTAGTTAGAAAATATAGAAAAGATAATAGGTTTTAGTTGAAAAAAGGTAATTAGTTAATTATTAGTAATTATAAAATTAACATTTTATTTATTAAATAGAATTTCCTTAAAAACAATATTCACTTATATGAAACTACTAGTACTATACTCACTACATTTTCTTTATCTGTCTGTGCAACTGTAACTCTGCTATTATGCTTAGAGCTGTAAACGAACTGGACTGTTCGGTAAGCTCATCCGGTTCGGTTCGAGTTCGGTTAGCTCGTCCGATAAGCTTACCGAACTCGAGTTCGAATAAGAAAATGTGTCCGATAAGCTTACCAAACATTGTTCGGTTCGTTAGGATTTCGCCCGAGTTCGTTAAGAGTTCGTCCGAGTTCGATTCGAGTTGTAATCCAGGAAGGACAAGGATCGCAACATGGCACGCCGAAATAGCTGAGTTATGCACGCCTAGTTTTTAAATTTAGTGATCAAGGAAGTATGTATTTCTATCCTCTGTCTTTCACTCCTATCCTCTATTAACTTGTTATTAACTTGTTACTTATTTTTTCTTATATAGGAAATCGGAGAGCATTGAAGCAGTACAAGAAACCCAGTCAGTGCCTTGACTCTTGAGTTTGTCTCTGTGAACTGTAATTTGATTCTGTGAATCAATGTAATGTACTGTTGCTTGCTAGCTGTTACAACCCCAAATCCGGGGTCAGGGATTTGGTCGTCACGCGGAAATCCTTAATAACAAATCACCTGTTTAGCCACAATAAACCATTTGTAGTCATTTATAATAGAGTTACAACATTTGAGACCCCAACCACCAAGCATCTTTTAGGTTATAGGGCTAGAAAAAAGAATCAACTCCTTACTACTAGTATAACTTCGTTGAGAAGTACACCAGCAACTAGTACTATTTTATGCAAAGTAACATATATATTACACATCAATATACTTACTCCAGCTATAAACTTTCTAGATCATATCGTCTTCATAAGGGCACGCTGCCCGCTTCATCTAAGCCATGCAGATAACCTCGTCCGGCTACCTTCCACTGAAAAGTTAATATTTGAAAACAAGCAAGTATGAGCGAAAGAATTGCTCAGCAAGTTATTACTAGAGTTTAACAAAATATCCCATCATGTGCATGGATTTCCAACATTCAACCGATACTTAATATCATTCTTGAAACATTTATAACCACAAAATTCTATAGGGAAAGTATAATGTTTGAAAATAATATCAACTGAACAATATACCAATATGATATAAAAGATGTCGTTACAAGGTAATTAAATAGCCACATCTTGTTTGCGCAGTAATACACCAACATAAACTTGCTGGTTATTCAATATGAAATCACTTACTTATTGATATTATAATATCAGTTCTCTTCTATAACAAGATAATAATCAATACATCATCTTAGTATAATATCTCAAGGTAGTATAACATTTAAAATCAAGCTCTCAATATAATCTTTCCATTTCCTTTTATACAACAATTGTATATAAAAGTAATATAAAATCAGTTTCTCTTCAATCCATAAAAATAATTCCATAATTTCATACCATTTCCTTTTTCAGAATGCAAATCTGAAACCATTATCAATTCTTTCTTTAAAAGTTTTGGGGATATCCACTAGCGCCAGATACATAGGACGATGATCAGTCACCTGACCGTACCTGCTCTCTGTTTACTACTAGTAGAAGGGATGATCCTACCTGGTCATCAACTCTGGAGGAAGGCTACCTGTTACATCCTCCCTTGGCATCTTCGTGCTGTAATAAAATATTGAGTGCTGGACTGTGCCGCACACAGCCTCTTACGCTTTTTGTTGCAATCCCCCTTTGTCAATCAATATTCCATTTATAAAACACCATTCCACATTTTCCATTTTTCCGTTTCCATTTTCATTCTCATTTCCATTCACATTTCCATTCTCATTTCCATTCTCATATCCGTATTATAATCATTTGAAAACATTTATACAGGTATATCAATTCAAGACATACATTCATTTCACTATGAAATTCCTTAGACAACCTTTTTAACAATATTTAATCACCCTTAGAACACTTAGAATATCTAAAGAGTAACTATTCAATAATCCCTTTTAAATGAATATTATAATTTATATTCATTGAATTAAACAACCATTTAAATAACATTTATCAATATCATTCCAGATATTTTTAACCGAAAATGTCTCATTTATAACCATTGGAATATCTTTATTATGATTCCGGAACAAAGCGATTGTAAGAAAACATTTTAAAAATAATATTCATCTAATTAAATAAATTTAATTAGACGAACAAGGTTTATTTAATCAGTAGATGCTTCCAGAGGTATCTACTAATTAAATAAACATAGTTTATTGGTGATGTTGCCATTAGGTTAATTATTGCAAAATTCTTTCTAAAATCTCTGTCCAGGTTTTCGAAAATATACATTACAAGATAACCCCTTCCATTTTTCCATTCATATATCAATACCTTTAAAATACACCAACTAAAATACTTTACATGTAAATCCCTTTTAAGAAAATCTGTAAATATCAGCCCTTGTCACCTTACATAACAAAATATTTATTAATAACGTCTGAAACAGTTTAGAACTCAAATATCCCTAATTTACACATAATTGCAATATTATAAAATAACTTTAGATAATAACTGATACCATAATATCATTAAAATAACCATAAATAATAACTGATACCATTCCTTCCCATATCACTTTACTCTTTATAGTAAATCACTCTCTCCATATCACATATTTTTCCAGTCAAACCATTTTACTTAAAAGTAAACAATTTATCAAGATAAAGATAAAAGAAATCTTGCAAATATGGACTGAAGTCTTATTCCACATATTTCATATATTTCAAAATAAATATACTCTGAACGATAGAGTATGTATAAATAAACTTGCCTCTGGTCCTTAGCACCAAACGGAACACCGCGAATAAATCCTTGGCGTTTCGCCCAAGCAGTTCCATGAACCTTACACGATGCCTCGATCCTTCCTTTTTGATACACGTTGCTCCACTCGATCACGCCCTAATGGTACTGTAATTATTACGAGTACGTGTCAGTCCCCCCTCGTATCTCGAGTAGACACCACTCGGAATTACCACTATGTCACATAAAGTCAAACTATCGGTGTCCTCCATATGGTTGATTACTCTAATACCACGTAATGCACACAACCCATTTAGTCAACTTCACTTAACATATACAATTATAATACCAGTGTCATTCTATGACAAAACTAAGTTTATAAATAATCCTCAAAACGCATTTAATCCCCGAAACACATAAATCCTTGAATTAACACATAAATCCTCGAAATAAATCACTTAGCACATAAATCCTCGAGACAATAATTACCCTCGAATTAATTCACTTAACACATATACACATAAACAGTTAACACCCAAATCATACCTTTAAACCATTGTAATCAAATAAGTTAAATAAATTAAAATGCATGGGATTTTTAGAAAATTTCGGCTGAGGTATTCGTTTATCGGACTATGGGCACAGCCCCTCAATATCAATCAAAAACAATTTAACCCTGTTTTTACAAAAATTAAAGCTGCCTCAACTTGCAGCAACATAAAAGTAAACAAGTACAGAAAGTACCCGCCCAGACATGCGGCACCTAGCACATAAGGAAAAGTATCCTCCCAGACATGCGGCACCTCAACATTTAAAGAAAGTAAACTAAGTTTATCCACATGTAAGTCAACACCATGTAGTTGACATTTATACTTCCAACAATTACTACGACCCGACTTATACCATTTAGCACATAAACATTTTCAACTTAGCCAACTCTTATAACTATACATTATTTGACCATAACAATTAGCACCTAGCACTTAGTAATTAACAATTACAATTTAGAAACTAACAATTAGCACTAAACATTTAGCAATCACTAAACTCAACAATTACGATTAATCACAAATATAGACTCTCCGAATTAAATTTCAGAAATACAACAATATTCATAATTTACAACATTAGGCTAATTACGAAAATTAACACATTAACTCGCAATTTAAAACTAATTTAATTACAACAATTAAACTATCGAAATTTACAACTAATTTAATACGAAAATTAAATAAATAAAATGCGAAATTATACCATTTCGATTTCGACCCACCAAAGATCGAACCATCGGAACCAATCTCCACCACTTCACCCTTCCCGGAAAATCTCTCCCTCGTTCATCTCTCTCCCTCTCTACTGGTCTCTCTCTCCCCGCGCCGCCCAGTCGCCACCCCCACTCCGGTGGTCATCTCTGGCATCTCCTCTCACCACTGCTACTCCTTCACCGCGCCTCCTCTCCTTCACGAGCAGCACCCGCCACCCCCCACAAACACTGCGGTTACACACATACATACGCGATTTACACACACACAAGTGTATACACTCACACACACACGAATCTCACACTTACATACATACACACAGCTATATATATGTATAAGCTTCAACTGATTCAAAATCAAAACCCCCAAATCTCTCTTTTTCCCCTCCACCGACTGATTCTTCCCCCTTTCCCGATTTGATTAGGCGGCGGTGTATGTATGTGTTCGTATGTGTATATGTGTGTGGTGTGATGTGTTATAACCTAATGGGCCTAAGCCCAATAACAATTTAAAACACCCAATTAATTACTACACACTATAAATAATATTTGGAGTAAATAAATCTAATTTGTAAAAATAAAGTTTCTAGCATAATTAAATACTAGAATATTTTTAAAGACTTTTGGAGAAAGAATTAGAATTAAATCCAAATTTTCTAATTTGATGTGCATTTTACAAATTATTAATAATTTGTAAAAACAATTCACAAGAATAATAATTGTGATTCATAAATCACAATTTACAGGGCTTTATAATTTACCAGAAACATTATAGTTTTAGTAAAACCTTGAATTCTCGATATTTATAAATTAATCGAGTAATTTCTGCAAATCCTCAAATAATTAAAATAATCATTTTCTAAGGATTTTAAAACCTCCAAATTATTCAGCAATTTAAAACAAAAATCTTTATTGAATAATTTCACACTTTGAAAGTTAAACCCTTGGCCCAAATAAACTATTGACTCGAGATATCTACTAAGTCAATATAATTTTTAAGAAAACCCGATTACACTGAAACGGAAAATAATTAAATAATTCACTTTTGAAATTCCTTGAACTAGAATAATGAACAATAAAATAAAAAATTTCCTCCTCATTTTAGGAAAACATTAATATTCTTAAAATAATAATAAAATCATTTTCTGAAAATCCGGGTTATTACACTAGTTGCTGCAATGTAATGTTATTTTATGTATGATGTTTGCTTTCAATTCTGTGCAAATCGTATGGTGGCTACCCAAATTTTCACATGTGATGAAGTTAAGAAAGTATCCCGTGCTTAACCATATTCAAACTACATTGAAGAGTTCACTATCTGATAAATGTATCAGTTAGAACCATTTACTGGTCAAAGAGCTCTGGAGTTGCAATGCTACAAGAGTGAGCACAACTCATTTTCGGAAAACGTTTACCATCTACCCTCTTTGTAAGCAGTTTATATTTTAACAAATCTACATCAACTGCTGGACCCGTCCTTACACTCTCATCAACATGGTCACTTGTCCAATGAAAATTTAATTTTAATATTTTATTGATATAAGCAATATATGTTAAATTAAATTGGAGGTTGAAATATGTTATTAAATTGAAATAGATTGTATTTTTTATTTATGATATTCATATTTTCTAGGAAATATATTACCCGATGATAGGACTCCCCGTCCCCGAAGTGACATGATACCCATCCTTAACCATATTTACCATAATTTTGGCCATTAAAAATATTTAAAATTAAGAGGAAGAACGACAGCGTTCTTTAAAGACCGAATTCGGTCTTTAAATAAACCGAATTCGGAGGCCATAGTCTATTTTATCTTCATTCAAACGAAACATGAATAATATTTACAGTACTTATTTTTGGTTTCATGTTTTGGAGGATTAATGTTATCAAAATTGTACCAATATTTACGATAATTATCCTCAAATCAGTTAAAGGTAATTTCTCTATCAGATTTGCTACCGCCTGTTTTTTGTTTTTTTAGTCCCCGTTTTTTGTTTTTTAGTTTAACGAATATCTATTATAACTTGAGAATAAAAGGAATGGCATTATCGCGACTACAAAAGTATAAATCCACATTTCCAACTGGAGTTCATTGAAATAAAATATCCAAAAGAAAACGTCAATAATTCTGGCAGAAGGAACATTTCCAGCTATCATCCAATTGTTGGCATGATAACTACAACTACAAGGCATGATAACTACAACTACAAGCACTTGTTTTCCAACCTAAAATTATCCAAAGGAAATAGAACTACTCAAAAGGAAATAAAACTAGAAGAATCACATCTCGACATAAAATCCCAACCTCATCAACTTTGAAATAGAAGCAAACTCATGGTATCATTCCATCATCCTGTCAAAACATTGTATTACAAATATTCAGTAAAGCATAATTTAACGTGAAAATGATGTGCTTATTATAGATCGAACATAGAAAGAAACTGAAGAAATAGTTCTCATCTCCTAAATGTAGAATGAGGTGGTAAATATAGAAGCAAGTCAATTGCAAAGCCATAATTTGTTAACTAGTTCTTGTAAGGTGGTACCAACCTGCTGCTGCTCCACCAACCTTAGGACATTCTCATCAGCCTTTTCCTGCTCCGGTGAAGCTAGTTGAAGCCTACTATTTCTCACATCATTCTGATAACAAGAGTTAGTAATCATGCCAACAGTTCAATTTATAGCTAAATGAAAATATTTTAAAATTAATTTAAAAAAATAAAATATTATAACCTTATTCCTCTCCTCTTCAAGCTTTACCCTGTCACGTTCAGTTCGTATTTCACACCTGTTCAATTCCCTGCCCCACGAATCAAGTTGTTTATTCTTCATCTCCAGATCCGATTTAAGCATACCTTGTGCAGCAAAAACACTACGAATGTGCTCTTGGGACTTCGTCTGTATCCTTTTTGTTTCTGAAGAGGCAGAAAATTCATAATTAACAACGTACCATAACGTAGATATCACATTCAAGACACCCAACAAAAAACCTAAAGAGCGACGATTCACAGGGTATGGAGCATATTAATTTATGTTATTAATCAACACACAAGTTTATCTTTCAGCAGCTACAATCCTAATAAAGAGCTAAATGTAGTTATCTAAAGAAACATAATTGTTGGCCATCATACTTAACCTAGAACCAGCGGCAATTAAATCACAATATCAAATACAAACAATTACATGCAGGTGAGAAAGCAACAAACGATTCTCATTTTTCTTTTTCATGGAGTAACAAACAATTACATGCAAACAAATGTAACCAATACATATCAGTTATAACAAACAAGATATAAGACAAAGAAAAGGGAAAGAACCTTTAATTAAATCTTGGTGCAATCTTTCTTTTTCATACTTCATCTTCAGATCATCCAAATTCTCATTTTTCTTGTCGTGTTCAAATTGTAGTTTCTGTCTCTTAGCTCGTTTACCCCTGTCTTCTTCCTCAACAATATCAGATACTGTTTTTAGCTCTCCAGTTTTACGAAGAAAGTCACCAACTACTCCAGGTGACCCGTAATCATCGGCACGTGCAGACCACCCATAAATGTGCGGGTCAGGAAAAGACCTTTCTTTTGATACCCAATTCTTCTTACTCCGATGATCAGATTCGAAAAACCTTTCAAATTCAAAACAGTTTTTGAAGCCAGTCCAGTTATTCTTAAATTTAACAACTTCTCCAGTAAGCTTTTCACCATCCCAAAACAACACAACTTCTTTTGGTTTATACTTGTAAAACTTATCCATCAGGTACTCTTCAACACACCCTTTTACCTCAGAATGTTTCACTATATTAACAATGATCCCAGTCTAAGGAATGCAAAATAGTTCATTTCGATCAGTATGTGGAGCTGCAGGTGCAGGTTGCTGAACCGGAGGAGCTTGCCCAGTTTCTTTTGCAAGATCATTCTCTAGGTATTGGGCTAATGCAAGATGATTAGCCTTATGTTTAGCTGTTCGTTTGGAGGAATTACCCACTCCAGTAGCATGTTGAAGAAGCTCTTTGTACTTGTAATCTTGCTTCTTCCTACCAACACAGAAGGGGCAACGTAGGCTGCCACCTCTTGTTACTTTGAGTTATCCACTCTTCAGTAATCCATAAGGCTTTTCCTTATATTCTCATATCTCAGAATCACTGATCTCTGACTCTGAGCTAGAATCCATCTAAAAGATCAGTATTTGCGTATGAAAGATTATGATAGGCGTGTGTATTTAAAGAATACGAACATTAACAAAGAGGTGGAGTTTAAGAATATGAAGTGTACACATTGAATGAGAATATGAAGGTGTATAGGTTCAATGCATTACTATCCATAACATAAAGCAAAAAACTGAAGCGTTCCGCATTGAACCTACACATAAGTTTTTTTAAGCCAACCTACACATAAATTTAAATTCATGAATTGAGATAATTTATTATTGTAAATATTATATGATTTATAAATATAAAACAAAATAAAACAATATTTTAGTAAATAATGTTGGCTTATTTTCTTTTTTGTTTTCACTTAATATAATAATTCTAAATTTAATGTATATTTGAAAGAGAGATAGTCAAGCATTTGATAACTATTTTATGGACTTTCTAAACTTTAATAAATCTTGGGCCAAGCCAATTTTTGCCTACCCGATATAGCTTAGCCCAACAAGAGATTCAGATAGATTGATACATACTCAACAAGAGATTGACACAGAGATACATATGTGGATGTTGGACCATCGCGAACCCAATTCTATATTTAACTTTTTAAATCAAAATGGTATAAAAATCTATTTCAAACCAACTTTAAAAGTTACACCATATTTAAATCCAACTTTAAAAATTACACCATTTTGACGTGACACTAAAAATTATATCAAATTTGGTGTAACACTAAATTTTTAAAATATTCCCACATGTTAAGTAAAACAAATTTATACTCCATGTGTCCCAATAACTTTTTCACTTTTATACTTTTAATCGTAAAATATCATTTGAAGTAAAAATAATGATTCTTTTTGGTGTAACATTTGGTATAATTGGGTTGGAGATAATTTTAAATGAACGTGAATTGGGGATCAGGTCGGGATACCTTAATCCCCGATCTCATTCTCATCCCCCAAATTTCTATTTTATAATATTCCATATTTCTCGTAATGTCAGAAAAATTTTCGCAATCCCCAACCCGAATGGGAAGGGGATTGGATCGCGGTCGGACGGGATGGATGAAATGCTCATTTATACATGTACCAAGTGAATTTGTTTTGTGTTTGTCATGAACATAACAAACATGAACAAATATTATGATTTATGATTTCAGGAAAAAAATATTATTATACATGTACCAGAAATCCAAATTTGAATTTATGTCATTTCGTGTACAATGTGAATTTGTTACGGCAAAATCTCGTTGATAGAATTTTTGTACTAGCTTCTCAATATCATCAAATCTGTATGATAGAAGCATCTCTTTTGGATCCAAAGCAGAACTCAAAACAAGCAGCTCCGTTGACTGTTCATTGAACCTATTATTCAACTCTTGTAGTTGAGAGTCGAGCACATCAAAGAATATATCAACCTTATAGTGATGCTCGACTATAAAGTTGTCTTCTTGATGTCGAGCTCTTCCTTTTCTTGCAACATATCGAACATCCAGATCTGGTATTGGTATATTAACTGATTCACAAAATGATTTCACATCTAATAGTAGCTTATCTCATCCTTCATCTCTTAACTTTTGAATCAGTAACTTAGTTGAAGAAACAAGTTTTAGTGCATTTAAAATATCATGGGCTTTATTTTGTAGAGCCTGACAAAGCAAATCGGTGATCTCCAAGATTTTCTTCATGATATGTAAAATTAAAACAAACTCAAATGAAGTTAATGCCTCGTATGCTGCATATCTCCACGTAGAGCATGTGTGATTCCATCCTCAATGATATTGAGTAAGACTTCACATGTAGCACTAAACATTTTCAACAAACTAGAAACAGATTTTAAATATGAACTCCATCGAGTTTCTCCAGGCCTTTGTAAAGCACCAATCTGATTTTTTCCTTTACCACTTTGAAGATCATCATTTGCAAGCAAATAAGAAATATTAGAAGCATGAGCAGCTTTCAGTTGGTCATTACGTTTGCACGAGGATCCAACAATATTGATTATGACATTCAACTTACTGAAGAATTGATGTACGAGGATGACTTCTCTAGAAGCAGCAACTAATGCCAATTGTAGCCGATGAGCCATACAACGAACATAATAAGCAGAAGGACAATCTCGCAGAATTAAAGCTTGTAATCCATTCCATTCCCCCCGCATGTTACTTGCCCCATCATAGCCCTGGCCCCTTATATTTTGGACATCAAGATTGTGATGAAATAAGACATCAAATATTGTTTCCTTCAATGTAATTGCTACATTGTCCTTAACATGGACAAGACCAAAAAACCTTTCACGCACGTAGCCCTCTTTGTCAACATATCGTAACACAATGGACATTTGTTCACATTTAGATTCATCCCGAGCTTCATGAACGATCAAACAAAACTTTGCATCACCTATATCATCGCGAATTACCTTCTTTACTTTGGTGATGTAAAATCTTTTTTTGCACTCTTGGTGATGTATATGTTGCATTTCTTGGAGCATTGGCAATCACTTTTGCCACTTTATCATTGTAAAGGGCTATAATATTTAAAAATTCCTTAAAATTGCCACTATTTAACGAATCTTTAGTCTCATCATGACCTCTGAAAGCACTTCTTTGATGCAAAACCCCGTTATTTTTTTTATTTGATATTAGATTTTTAAGTTTTTTTTTAGATAATTATGTTAATTAGTAATTTTCAGAATTCTTTTTGTGCAAGATATTTTGAATAAAGACGATATTTGTAATTAGAGGAAAGAAGTGCGAAAAGATTTTAGAAAAATCAATATCATTTAGTTTAAAATATTTGTGTCAATTAGAATATTTTAATTTTAGACATTATTTGGAAGAGTGGTTAAATTATTAATAATAATAATTAAACAGTAATCGTTGTCATGACATGATAATATGGTCATCAGCCTTGTGTTTAGAAAGTATGATAAAATAACTGTAGTGGTGTGTTAGTTGGGGTGCTAGTGCTAGTGTCTAAGTTGGTGTGCTAGTCTTATCAATATAAGAAACCCTTAGAATAGCAGGTGGACTTGTACAGGTTTTCGTATGGTTTTTTTTGTCTCGAAGGTATACTCTTTTTCTTTGTCTTCATATCCGCATGTTCTTGACTACTAAGTGGATGATTTGTATTTCACAGTATTACTTTTATTAATTTCACCTTATTCAAGTTTTGATTTTATGGTCCATGTACATGAGTTTGCTACTGGGATGTCAACTTGTTGATTTTTGCATTCATTTATATTATTAGTAAACTATATATTAGTTACGTATAAATATTATATTATTTAATTGGTGCATATGTGTAATTATGGGTATTATATAATTATATGTTCATGATCCAAATTTTATTTATAAGTTTTTAAATTTAGTAATTTTGTTAATTAATTATTTGTTAACTTTTATTTTGTTCATGATTATTTATGGTTTTAAAAAAAAAAGAAATTAGTTTCGAAGTTAAATTATCGTTAGCTTGTTAATTTGTTAATGTTATTATCTGTGTAATAAATGAGTTGCTGATCATGTTGATTAAGTTATGCTTTAATGTTAATTATTAAGTGATGCTCTTGTTTTAATATAAGAAAACGTGGTCAGTTTTTAGTTAAATAAGTTGATTAGTTGCTAATACATGTCATGATAAAGTTGGAAAAGGTTAGGAATTGTTATGCAATTTACCATGTTAACTGGACAGGTCTGTGTTAAGCATGTTGGGCCTTAAAGCCCATTAGATTAAATTTCCTTTATATAATCTGTTTTGTTAAAAGCTTCAGTCTTGTTGTTTTCGGAAATTATAAAGGTGATTGTCTCCGTCCAATTTGTTCAAATTGTTTATGAACTAATGATTCAGTGATTAATCGTGAGTGTTTATTTGCAATGTATATAAATGTGTTTATAGTCTAAATGATTAATGATATTTCGGTTATTAAAATTATAGGATCAGTTCGTGTGTTGATTTTTATTTTAGATTTAGTCAGCTTTTGAGGTAAGTACTTTTTGACTTACTTTTATTTTCGGAAAAGATATTGATATTCTGTTTTCGATTTTCGTATAAGATATAAGAATTCTGTTTTGAACTGTATAAGATATAAGTATTTAAATTTTAGAAACCCAGTCTCTACGTTTCGAACCTGTTTGTAATTTACGCTATAGTTCCGGAACTAGCCTTAGATACCCTTAGTAGGCGCACACTTGTACAACTTTAGATACCTATTAAGGGCGCGTAATTATTGAACTTTACATGCCGGTCACTGGCAAAGTGTGGCAAAAGAATAAGAATAAGAATAAGATGCCGGTCACTGGCAAAGTGTGGCCGTAGATCAAGATTGTGGTATTTTCGATTTTCGTTTCGTTTTGTTTCCGTTTCTGCTTCTGTTTCTGTTTTAAATTTTGGATTTTTGAAAATATAAACTTTGGGTTGGATCTATTTTCGCAAAGATTTTATTTGAAACCCCGTTATTTTTTTTATTTGATATTAGACTTTTAAGTTTTTTTTAGATAATTATGTTAATTAGTAATTTTCAGAATTCTTTTTGTGCAAGATATTTTGAATAAAGACGATATTTGTTATTAGAGGAAAGAAGTGCGAAAAGATTTTAGAAAAATCAATATCATTTAGTTTAAGATATTTGTGTCAATTAGAATATTTTAATTTTAGACATTATTTGGAAGAGTGGTTAAATTATTAATAATAATAATTAAACAGTAATCGTTGTCATGACATGATAATATGGTCATCAGCCTTGTGTTTAGAAAGTATGATAAAATAACTGTAGTGGTGTGTTAGTTGGGGTGCTAGTGCTAGTGTCTAAGTTGATGTGCTAGTCTTATCAATATAAGAAACCCTTAGAATAGCAGGTGGACTTGTACAGGTTTTCGTCTGGTTTTTTTGTCTCGGAGGTATACTCTTTTTCTTTGTCTTCATATCTGCATGTTCTTGACTGTTAAGTGGATGATTTGTATTTCACAATATTACTTTTATTAATTTCACCTTATTCAAGTTTTGATTTTATGGTCCATGTACATGAGTTTGCTACTGGGATGTCAACTTGTTGATTTTTGCATTCATTAATATTATTAGTAAACTATATATTAGTTACGTATAAATATTATATTATTTAATTGGTGCATATGTGTAATTATGGGTATTATATAATTATATGTTCATGATCCAAATTTTATTTATAAGTTTTTAAATACAGTAATTTTGTTAATTAATAATTTTTAACTTTTATTTTGCTCATGATTAGTTATGGTTTTAAAAAAGAAGAAGTTAGTTTCGAAGTTAAATTATCGTCAGCATGTTAATTTGTTAATGTTATTTTATCTGTGTAATAAATGAGTTGTTGATCATGTTGATTAAGTTATGCTTCAATGTTAATTGTTAAGTGATGCTCTTGTTTTAATATAAGAAAACGTGGTCAGTTTTTAGTTAAATAAGTTGATTAGTTGCTAATACATGTCATGATAAAGTTGGAAAAGGTTAGGAATTGTTATGCAATTTACCATGTTAACTGGACAGGTCTGTGTTAAGCATGTTGGGCCTTAAAGCCCATTAGATTAAATTTCCTTTATATAATCTGTTTTGTTAAAAGCTTCAGTCTTGTTGTTTTCGGAAATTATAAAGGTGATTGTCTCCGTCCAATTTGTTCAAATTGTTTATGAACTAATGATTCAGTGATTAATCGTGAGTGTTTATTTGCAATGTATATAAATGTGTTTATAGTCTAAATGATTAATGATATTTCGGTTATTAAAATTATAGGATCAGTTCGTGTGTTGATTTTTATTTCAGATTTAGTCAGCTTTTGAGGTAAGTACTTTTTGACTTACTTTTATTTTCGGAAAAGACATTGATATTTTGTTTTCGATTTTCGTAAAAGATATAAGAATTCTATTTTGAACTGTATAAGATATAAGTATTTAAATTTTAGAAACCCAGTCTCTACGTTTCGAACCCGTTCGTAATTTACGCTATAGTTCCGGAACTAGCCTTAGATACCCTTAGTAGGCGCACACTTGTGCAACTTTAGATACCTATTAAGGGCGCGTGATTATTGAACTTTAGATGCCGGTCACTGGCAAAGTGTGGCCGTAGATCAAGATTGTGGTATTTTCGATTTTCGTTTCGTTTTGTTTCCGTTTCTGCTTCTGTTTCTGTTTTAAATTTCGGATTTTTGAAAATATAAACTTTGGGTTGGATCTATTTTCGCAAAGATTTTGCAAACTTATATTTGATTTTGAAAATTATTTTATTAAAACGCCCATTGATTTTGAGAATATCTGTTAGTCAATTTGTACTTGCTGGGCTGTGTTGCTCACCATTTTCCTCTATTTCAGGTTAATAAGCTTTGGATCGAATAAGGATGTGAACTTTGTGGAATTCGTGTGATATGATTATTGCAATAAGAATTATCGTTTTTATAGAAATAAATTTGATTATCTGTTAGACAATTATTGATTTGATTTATGGAGCCGTGTCTCCGTTTTTTTTGTTTTTGAATTATCGAGTTTGACCGCTGCTTTGACTTTTGTAATATTTGCTTTATTGAATAAAAGAATCCGCTTTATTTAAGTTTCGTATTTAGATTTAATGTCCCGAAAATCCGGGATGTTTCATTTGAAATGCCAGCAACTTGGCGACATTGATTGAAACTTCTAATCGGAGTCTATTCTCAATTATTTGTTCAGAAGTGTGTCTCTCAAACCTTTGAACAATATGTTGAGATTGATTCATAAGGTCTTGACATGCTCGCTCAGCATTACGATGAAAAGAAGGTGTATATCTTTGCCGACATGTGCCAATAATGCACATTTTTTGTCATCCCTTTTTTCTGTCAGTATGAGAAATATGGTATATTATAAAATAGAAATTCGGGGGATGAGAATGGGATCGGGGATTAAGGTATCCCGGCCTGATCCCCAATTCACGTTCCCAGCCGATTATCGGGGATTAAGGGAATATTTTATTTACTAGATTATTAAAGATAAATATAATTCAAAATTTTAAAATTTTGATAAATTTAAAATTTCACAAAAAAATAACAAAATAAATTTTAATTTTAATAATTTTAGTTATATATTTCATCTTTATTTATAAAAAAATAATTTGAATCGCTATTTATGATATAATAATAATAATATTTATCACGATTTATCTAATTATTTTTATTATAAAATATATTAAGGAATTATAAATTTCAATTAAAAAAATAAGAATCCTCAATTTCTCGTGGGGATCCTCGTTCCCCTTTAAGTGTAGTAAAATAATCCTCATTCAGGGATTGATAAGGGTTCAACGATTATGTTCGAAATTTTAATTAAAAATTATATTTCGATTTTTTTTAAAAAAATTACGAATTATCCGGGGATCCTCATTCCCGTTCGGGGCAGTAATCGGAGAGCAAAATAATCTTCTTTCAGGAACCGAGCCAGGTTCAATGATAATGTTCGAATTGGGGGATCACCATGGGTATAGCATTCTTTGATCCTAAATTGACCTGATGCCACTCTCAGGTACACAAAATAACATAAATTTATTGACTGTCAAATTTGGACATCGAGATATGAAAAATGCTTATTGCAAACACTTATGTCTCAATTAAATACTATCAAAAGAATATGTACATCAAATTTTTTACCAACTTATAAACAAATGGTAATAGAGCTAAATAGTTGATAATAATATGTTAATCTAACCTATTACAAATATTAGATGAGTTTAGTTAAAATTTAAAAATTATAATGTTAGCAGAAAAATATTCGAAAGAAGTATGTATGTTTAATGTGTGAGAGGTATGACAATTATTTTTTTAATTATTAATTATATTAAAATTAAAAAATATATATAATGTTAAAACAATAACATTCAAAATATATGTATAAGACTATTGTACAAAAGATATGGCAATCAAATATTTTTATACCTAATTAGCTCATAATCCTCATTCCCGTCCGGGGTAGAAATCGGAGAGCAAAATACTCTTCGTTCAGGAACCTAGACAGGTTCAATGATAATGTTCGAATTCGGAAATTGCTATAGGTATATTACTCTTGATCCTAAATTGAACTGACGACACTCCTAGATACACAAGATAACATGAATTCATATACTGTCAAATTTGGACATCTAGATATAAAAAAACGCTTATTGCAAACATTTGTATCTCAATTAAATACTAACAAAAGAATATGTACATCATTTTTATGCCAACTTAAAAACAAATGGTAATAGAACTAAATAGTTGATAATAATATGTTAATCTAACCTATGACAAATATTAGATGAGTTTAATTAAAATTTAAAAATTATAGTGTTAACAGAAAAACATTCTAAAGAAGTAAATGTATAAGATTATTGTACGAGAGATATGGCAATTAAAGATTTTTGTACCTAATTAGCTCATAATCATATAGTGATAATTTCATACGAATATGTGCATGTAAAATTATCATAGTTAAAATGCATGTCATGCATTACACGACTATCATGCTATCATAATAATTTCACTTTTAAAATTCTAAGATAAAAGTGTTTTAACAACTACAAAAGAAAATTATTATTGAAAAAAAAATTGCTCTGAAATTAGAATTAGAGCTTTATGAAATTATAATATAATAATATTTTTATCTATATTATGAATATGCCATGAAAATAAGATATGCATTCAAGTGGTACACAAGATAACGTGAGTTTTTCTACCATCGAATTAGGACATATGACATAGAATATACGGAAACACGACACGATTTTTTGGTCTTATCAAAGGAACTGAATTTATGACCTCTAAATACAAATGGAGTTAAATTCACAATTACTGAATAAATTATCTGTTTTAGTGTTTGTTTATATCTTATTTTCAATTAACTTTATAAAATTTATTTAATATGTGATTGTTGGGGTTTGATACAGTTACCTAAAATTGTTGTCTACAAAAGTTGCAATTGTGAAAATTAAATGTTTTTGATAAAGTAATTTTTTTTATAGAAAATGTTGAAAAATTGCTTTTAGATTTACTAAGCTGTTTTGAACAATATTTTCTACAAAAATATTGTTGTTGCGGTCTACAACATCAATACCAAACAGACCTTTAATATGAAATATATATATATATGAAGGGAAAAGGATCCATTAATAATAAGCCGTACGACATCATAAATAAATATCATTAATTAGCTGATATGTTAGACTTGTACTATATAGGAGTTATCGATTAAATAAATGAATAAAATGCATAGTTGAATTATAATGTAGTATCATAAACAAGATTATATATACTAAACAAAGATGTAAAATTATATATGACTACATATAACATAATGATCGATTAGTGATATTTTAAGACTATAAAAAATATTTTTTTTTCACTGTAGCACATATTAGTTTGTATGGATACAACGTACATTTTAGTTGATTTTTCCTAATATTAAATCGGTTTGTGCTATTGCTGCCATAATACATCTCCTACCAAATATGTAATGATCCACTTATCTCCTCTTATTGGTTTACTATTACTAATGGAAATAAAATAAATAACATATCATTATCGTGATAATCTTTTTAAAAAACTGCTAGAAAATAGACTAAACAACACATTATTGTTGCAATAGTACTTAACCACTAATGAGTAACTTTTATGTATCATTATTAACGGTCATTCATCTTACATTAAACGAGTACTATTTACAAATTTGATACCTAGGTCGGTCTTGAGAAATTGAAAGTTCCAAGTGAATTTAAATTTTGTACTTAACTAAAAATCTACATATCATTTATTTTTCGGCACTTCTTATATCTTAAACTATTTTTGGTGCTACCTTGAACAAAATGTACCCCAAATATCATTTTTGTGCCTCTACGTACTTTTAATTTTTTTTACTTATTAGAAAAGATATGCCCCTAAATTACATCATCTTCTCGGTGCCCCATTGCATAAGCGGCTTAATCTAAGTATTGCCTCTGTATGATATTCAAAATATAGAATTCAATAATATTTCAAAATTTGAACAGTTACCAACTATTGGCCTTAAATAAATCGAAGCACATAGAATAGACTGAAAAGAAGATATGGCCGACTTAAATTTGCGAAAAAAATTGTGCAAATTAGAATGTGGCCCATGCCTTGCACGGGCTTTCATGCTAGTTTTAAATATAATGTAACGTTTACACTATTTTAAGTGCAAAAAACACACAAAAATAGTGTAATGGGTTGAAGATGCTCTTACACACATTTCCCATTAGATCTTTCTAAAATCTTAAGGTGTTAGAGGAAGTCCCAATTGGATCTTTATATTATATTCTAATAATCAAGTCGCTCTAAAATTTTAAGGTGTTAGAGGAATGTCCAATTGGATCTTTATATTATATTCTAACACCTCCCCTTCACTCGAAAGCAGTATTGAAAACATTGGGGATCGTAGAGAGTCGAATCTGAGACCTATATGTGCCTTAGGAGTGAGCAAAAACCTAATTGAAACCGAAACCAGCCAAAATCGAATTGAAAAAACCGAACCAGCGGTTGCAGTTTCGGTTCCAATTATAGGTTAAAACCTAACCGAACCGATAAATACAATAAAAGTTTTTAGCTCACATTTAATAAATATCCGAGTAGATTACAAACGTATAATACTTTAGTAGCACCCAAATCAAAAGGGAGTGTTGATTTTATCATAAAAAACAGAGATTATAGACTTCTCATTTGTTTCATAAACAAGAAATAATATTAATAATGCGTGGTTTAAAGAAAGTAGAGTATATTTGCTATGCAATTTCCTCAAACCTTGAATAACGTTCACAAAAGCTGGTTATCTTATTTACCCCTACAAATTTTTTTAGATAATTGTCAGATCACCTGTATATAAGTGCTACAATGCAATGCCATTAATCTGTAAATCTAACATTAGCACTAACATATAGTCATACACACATAGTGTATTCATTCTACAGCTCAGTCACTTTGTTTAAAAATCGAGAACGTTATAATTTGTAAATTTAAAGTTTTATAATATATTTATAATTTTTTCGTTCGGTTTTATAATCGAAACCGGACCGTTAAAAATCAAACCGAACTTTTTAAAACCGAAACCGGCGATTCGGTTGCAATTTTCAATTTAAAATCGAAGACATGTGGTTTCGGGGCAAAACCGCCCCGAACTGAACCGTGATCTCCCTTAATGTGCCTGACCTCTAAAAGCATGTTAAGTAACACAGAGGTCAAGAGTTCGATCCATGTGGTGTGCGTGTGTAATCAATTAATAATAATAAAAAAAACTAGTCGCTCAAAAACCTTAAATTGTTAGAGGAATGCCCAATTAGATCTTTATATTATATTTTAACATTTTCGAACCTCAAACTAGTTCTTAAATTCAATTGTGAATAGATACCATATTAAAAAAGTAAATCATTTAAAAGTTTTAGATATTAAAAAAAAGTCCCAACAAAATTGTATATTATTTGATGAAATTTATGTTCCCAAATTTTAGTTCTAATTTTAATTTTATCCTAAAATCGAATAGAACCACTAAGAGCATTCACATCCCATCCCCTATCCCCAAATATTTAGGGAAATATTTAGCTTTTATGCAAAAAATGGCTTCCATCCCATTCCCCATTTTAGGGATTAATTTTGGGGACAAGTTTTGAATCCCCATATTTGGGGATTACTATTTTGAACCCCAAATCATCTCTCTCCTCTTTTAAATATATTTAATGGTAGTGGGTGAGTTTTGATTGTTAAAATTTTAGTGAAAGAGAGAGAAAGAAGTAATATAAAAAGGAATGTAGGGATATGGGGATGGAAAATGGGGAATGGGATGTAGAACATTTTTGATAATTTTGGGGATTTACTATTTTTATTTGAGGATTTACTATTTTTAGTAAGGTTTTGGGGATGGGGAATGGGATGTGAATGCTCTAACTCCTTATCCTTATAATGAATACATCGGCACGTTGTAAAACCAAAATTTAAATTTAATTTAAAAAATGGTTTTCAACCTTGCAACCTAAATTTAAAATTTTCAAAGTTTAATTTGATTTAACTCGAGTTACAACCAGAAAAACGAATAATACAAGATTAGTCAATTATTAAAAAAAAAATTATTGTTGTAAACTTGCAATTGGTTTGCGATATTTTTGTAAATTATTAGTTATGATAGCAAAAATAAGATAATGCGGATTAGTTGAGGTGCACGTCGTCAAAAAAAAAAAAATCAACACCACCACAGGGTTATTCCAGACATTTCACATCACAATCCTAGTGTGTTTAAAACGCACAGCACAGCACAGCACCCGTGTTGTTTTTATTTACACTTATCTTTTACAGCTTCTTCACCGGCGATTTCAAAACGTCATCGTTTCACCACCGTCAAACCCTACTGGTAAAATTTCACAAACCTAATAACACATATCTCTCACACACACTTTCGTTTTGTGTGTGTGTTTTTTCACCAAGCTTTTATAAACTTAGGGCTTGCGATTTTTTCGGTATTTTTTGTTTTTTTAATCTTTGAAATAAATTAGGGTTTTACTTTTTTTTTTTCGCTGATGTGGCTATGGGGGGTTTTAGATACAATGCAATATTTTCTGTGAATTAATTTTAGGATTTTTAAGTTATATAATCTGTTTGATTTTCTGTTTTTAATTTCTAGGTTAATTTCACTCGTGTATGCTTGTTTTGAGTTCTCTACCTGTTGGGGATATTGCGTTTCGTATGGTTAATTGGTTGGTTGTTTTAGTTGTAGTGTAGTATACGACAAGCTCCGGGTCGTTTTTATTTCGTATTTGTTGTTTTTAGGGTTGTAGTCTGTGTGTTTAATTTCTAGTGTTTGGAGAATTGTTTCGTGTTTTATTGAAGTGAATTTTCCGTAATGTAGAAGGGGTTTTATATCAAAGTGGCTATCCTTAAAATTCAAGTCACCATCCCCCATAATGTCTCTTTTGGAACACTAGAAACGCCTAACTTATCACGCCGTAATTTTTTTAAAAAAAATATAGTCGGAGAACGTTAGAATTTTGAATTGTCTGAAACGGCTCTATTTGCTGACTTGTGTGTGCACGTTGGTTCCATTTATGTCTTGCGCTGTGGACAGCCTCTTGTTTTTGGTCACGTGAAAAATTATGTCTTATTATTTATGCATATGTTCAGTTCTTACAGTTATATGGATAAATACTGTATTTTATCAAGGAAGTACTCTAGTCATAATGATATTAGATATGGTGGGAAGTTTTTATTGTGACCCTTTAAGTTTTCCTTATTGGTGGGTAAATTGTAAAATTTCTTTGTATATCCTTGTTAGTTTTAGATTTGCGATTTGCCCCGGCCTGACTTGCTTCCTATTTGTATATTATTACTTATGCACATATTTTTATAATGATTAATGTTCTTTATAATTTTGCAGATATGGACGATACTGATGTAGAAATAAACAGTGCTGATAAAATGGAGGTCGATGTAACAAATGACAGAAAATATTTGCTAACCAGCAATGAAACACAAGTGGAAGGGGAACACATGCATTTGGAGGGTCAAAATTCCTGCAAAGTGGAGAAAGAGAAGAAGAGAATTGACATTGCGAAAAACCAGCAGATACTTGGAGAAACCGGCATGCAGAATTCAGGTGTTCATAGTGACATTTTGGGAGAGAAAACGGTTAGCAAGTATACCATGGAGACTCAGAATATTTCTGGAGAAAATTTAATTTTGAAAGAGAAAAATTTGGGTAAAAGTCCGCAAGAATGTACTTTATTACCTTCCGCTGTTGAGGCAGATCAGAGTGGCGCAGCAGAAAATAGAGTTGATGATGCTGTTAAGAATGCAATACCAGAGACTGAAAACAAACGTAGAGTTCATACCTTTAACAATAAGCCAGATAGTGCTCACTCTCGTCCTGCTTTTGATCAAGTCGAACCAGTGACACCCATTGCTAATGAGACATTCAAGGTTAAAAGTGTGGACACCAAAGACATAAAGGTAATGCATTAGTGTCTGTCTCAAGAGGCTGTGGAATGTTCTCAATCATAGAAACTAACTTTGTACTTTCCTAATCATAGACAATCGAGGAGGCAGAAACTGGGACACCAGAGGAACAAGCCGCATTCATGAAAGAACTGGAGACTTTTTTCAGAGAGAACGGAATGGTTTTTAGACCACCTAAATTTTATGGCAAGCTATTAAATTGTTTGAAGTAAGTTTTTCTCAGGATTACTATAGCATTGTGTAAGTTTTTCTCAGGATTACGTTTGCATTGTAATCATATTTAGTTATAACTAAATCTTTCTATCCTTGCATCTCAGGTTATACAGATCTGTGATTAGACATGGTGGATATGATCGGGTATGGAGTTGTTCTACATAGTTGTATTTTTTCTTCCAATATAAGTAATAATGTAGTTGATTATTTATCACTTCAATGATTATTCATCTTAGTTGTGTATTGCAGTCATTAAACTGATTCTTCTGTTTGAATGATTTTATTAAATGGAAAATGTAACAATTTTAAGATGCTTGTAGTAAATTGGAAATTATTGGCCACAAATATACGTTTATGTTGTCTTTAATTGACCTGCCTCTTCTGCTATATGCATTTTGACAGGTCACTGCAGCCAAATCGGTTTGGCGGCAAATAGGAGAATCTTTCAATCCCCCCAAGTAAGGATCAAAAGATTTATATACAACTTTTTTTACCCTTGGGTTGCTAGTAGCATGATATTCTAAAATTTGTGGTTCCATGTATATATGTTGTACGGTGCATCTAGTAGTGTAATAATTTTTTACAGCAACTTGTATATTTAATTAGTTTAGTTTTGTTCATGCCTAGGAGTTGTGTTTGATAAATCTGTTATTGCTTTAATCATTTGATTACTTTCTAACTTTCTTTGTGTTTCAGGACATGCACAACCGCTGCTTATGCATTTCGCATATTCTATGAAAAGGTAGTGCAATGTTTGTTTTCAGCTTTTTAGAATTGTAAATAAATTTATTGCACATCTAGTCATCTGAGCGAGTTGCATTTTAAGAATGCCATGCTTTGTAATGCTGGATTTTAATACCACTGTATTGTTTGTGGTAAATCTGGTTGGAATGCAATCAGAATAAAATGACTATTGTTATAAATCAAACATGAATCGTGAAAGTGGTTCGTAAGTTAGTAAATATTTTGATACTTAATCTGTCTTTGGAAAGTTGTTTTGGAATTTTTTTGTGAATAATTTGAGTAAAAAAAGTATGAGCAAAGGAGATATAAATTTATTTTCTGGAATGTAAAAGTAATTGATAAAGCGAGAAAAATTGTTGAGCAATTTCTAAAGAGGAAGCATAAAATTTATACCTGTGTATTCTAGGGAAGCAGTTGTGGCAATTGTAGAGATATAGTGTTTGAGTACTGTTGATATAGTGTTTGAGTACTGTTATATATGAATATAGTACGTTCTACGTAATCTTAAATAGATCTAATGCGAGAGATTCAAAGTTAATTTAAGCTTGGGAGAGCTTTATTTGAATTTAAAAGAATATAAAAGATTATGTATATATGAAAGGTGTCTGTTTGAGGCAAAGCCAGGGGTTTAGGAGGTAGACACAAACTGTTTATGGCCTTACAGGCTGTTACTGGTCTCTTTTAACATAATTGGGTTGGGTAGCTAGGCCCTGTGGCGATAAACCCCACCTGCCCTTGTCAATGTCACAACTATGAAATTTTTCGACTGTTAATCTCCTAAATCAAGGGTCTGTAAGGTTAAAGGACCAGGTTTTAGATTTTATATCTAGCATATGATGATGATCACATTAAATAACGAAAGAGGGAAGCTGTGTTGATGGGCTGCTTAAACACAGGTTAACAGTGACATTGATTTGTAAGGTTTTGCTAATGAGGTGAGCTTAATTGGGCTAATACCAACCCAGTTCAAGTCATTAGCTCTTTGCAGCGTGAATATTGTCTAGATCATGTCGAAGAGTAGAATGGAATGTGACTACAATGTTCCCTGTAAAAGGTCCCTCCACAGTTGTCACATTACTAATTGCAAGTTATGTAAATGTCTTGTCTTTCCATTACATGGTTAAGGTGTCATCGCTTAATTAAGGCACAACCTGAGCCCAATTTTATTAGGGTGAAGCAGTGACCTCTCACAAAGAACATCAGGTTTCCAAAAAGGCAAAAAGGCATGAAAATCTTCCTAAGGCTGATAGAAGGAATCCAGAGTAGTTAATTACCTGATTCTAACCTTTCATAACATTTTTGCACTTGTAGGTGATTCTACTTGTATGATAACTATAATCTCTATGTTTTCTGTGTTGGTCAGTATTATGCTATAGATTTTTAATGTTGCTTGGCTTTGAATCATTTTTTTTTACCTTGAAGGCACTTCTAGAGTATGAAAGGCATAAGATGAAGACTGGTGAGCTCCAACTTGCTCTTCCATCTGTTCCTGGGCCTGCATCTGCAGCAGCGACTGTGGTGGGTTCAGAATTCATTATCCAATGCTATTTTGATACAAGTGTCGCACATTAGAAGTTAAAATAGTTTGTTATCTATAATACTATTCTACTCCCCAGTCATCAAACATGCTTCATTAATTAATTTGGATTGTTGATGGTTATCAGACGACAGGTTCAGGTAGGGCAAGAAGAGATGCTGCAGCTCGCGCGATGCAGGGATGGCATGAACAGCGTCACTATGGCTATGGTGAGATAGCTGAGCCAATCGTCAAGGTCTGCGGAGATATGTCACTTTTCTTTTACATGTTCTTTCAAATTTCAATTTACTGATGCATTGGCATTACATGTTGATATTAGGACAAGAACTTGAACAACATGGCAAGACGTGAAAAAATTGTAAAAAACATTGGTATGCTTCCTATACTAGTCCTTCGATAATTTAAGAATTATTAGTTATAAATCCAGTGTTGATGTTTTTTGTCATGTGAAAATCTTGCTCTTAGAGCACTTTTGTTTTTTATTTAAGAATATAATATACAAGGTTTGTGAAGTATCATGTTGCTTGTTAGAATTTCCTTTATTTCTTTTTTAGGAATTCAGATGTTGCCTTTGATTCAGGTTCTGTGAAAAACAAGCGACTTAAGGAAGTGGATCATCCTGTGAAAGCTGCACGAATGGAAACATCAAAGCAGTTGAGTCCCGAATACATCTATACAATTCTTTATTCTTTATCAAAAAAAAATCTTGTTATTGATGAATGTAATACAATTTTACATCTTAACTTCAAGAATTTTTGTCTGTGTTCTTTATCGCTACTTCACTAGTCTCAATGACCTGCAATCTCTTTTACAAATAAGTGTGTACGGTTTCAGAACAAACTGTGTGGTATAAATTTCTGATCATAGCAGGGGCCGACAGTGAATAGTCGGAGGGCGATAACTAATAAATTATTTCTTCCCGAAGTGATGGGATAGCCCAAGTGGTAAGGGCATATCCTTTGTCGTCCCAGGTCGTGGGTTCGATTCTCGCTCACCCCGAGATTTATCTAAGAATGGATACTTGTTATTAGCTTGTAAGCTATACCCAAAAAAAAATTATCTTCCCCAAGTCCCTGCGAGATTACGTGTCATCGGGCTTTTTGTTTGGGACACCCTTTTTATTGTTTATGCTTTCTAGGATCAGCATGTACACATCTTCTTCATAATCTTCAAATTTCTTGCCACATCTATTAAATGATAGAAAACAAATATTACTTGTTTAAAAGGATCTACAATCTAAAGTCAATAAGGTCTAGGTGATATATTTTCACTAAGTTATTACTCTTCTTAAACCTAAAATATATGGTCATCTATATTCTAAATAACTTACTTGGTCATCTATTTTGAAAAGAAAATACAAAATTGGTATTTCAAATCAGTACAATAATTAGTCTGACTGACATGTATATTGCGCGGTATAAATGAACTTGCCACGGCATCCTTACTCCTTACTCCCTTCTTTTTTATGTTTTCTTTCGCTACTGCCTGAATGTGTAAAGTTCATTTTTTTTCTCTAGACTGGTCAGTTCAGTTGTTGATGTTGGTCCTCCTGCTGATTGGGTGAAGATCAGTGTAAGAGAGCATGTAAGTTTGTAAAACTTTTGTGAGTTACGACGCGTCTCATTTTTAAGCTTCTCCCATTTATAAGCTGACAGCAGTATTTTGTTATTGTAACAGAAGGATTGTTTTGAAGTCTATGCTTTAGTCCCTGGTCTACTGCGGGAGGAGGTAATAACCTTATTTTACTATGACCATTTTGTTTTTATGTCATACTGAGGTTATAGTCTCAGGTCATGATTTGACATTACTTTGTTTCATATGTTCTGCTGGCATGGAATGTAATTTAGATGGAAACACATGTACTTCTGATCTTCCTTTATGTTGATTTTGGCTGTTTGGCACTGAACAGATGTAGCACTTGATTTATTTGAGTGACGTTTTGTATTTGTGAGGTCAGGAAGAGGCCTTTGTTTGATCAAAGTAGACTAGTTGCACACAAGAGTGTAATGTTTTTTTTGTCACCAAAGTGTAAAATAAAAGATTACACATGAGAGAATAAAAACATCCTAGTCAATCTTTTTTATTCACACCACGTGGTTACACACTCACCATCCAAGGCTTACTTCCGGAAAGAAAAGTGTTATCCGATGTATATTCTATGCCAAGCACATATGATGCACTTATACTCGATAGAATAAACTTACTACAGTTTTGAGTCTCAGAAACCTAAAATCCCTATTTTGTAGTTTTAATTAAGGATGAAATATAATAGTTTGATGATTTGTTAGTTATTAGGAAGTAATACTTTCAAGCTAGATGTTATGTAAGATGACTACAACCAGTGGTATTCACACTAGTCACTAGATCCCTATAATTTCTGTATTCTGTACATTTGTTCATATAAACAGTGTGAATCACGTGGTGTAAAAACAAGAGATCTTTTTTAAAACCTCCTCGGAAACTGCAGATAAATCTTTTAAAGTTCTGAAAAGATTTTACAAAAGCATTTGAACTTTCTAAAAGCAGGCAATGTCATCTTTAAAGCATATCAAAAAAAAGAATCAATCAGAAACTAATTTGGCAGCCTTGGGTTGTGATTATGTGGACCAAACATGACTTAATGGCCTAGGAGCAGCTCTCATGGTCATTTTAGCCATAAAGCTACCTCAAGCTGTAATCCTCTTGTCGACTGCTGCCAGAGTCAGATAAGAAATTACCCTGGGTAGCAGAGAAATTAATCTCAACTACTTATGCCATGGAATTGGAATCTCTTTCCTTGGAAAACTCTGTTTAATGTTTATGTTACATCACCTGGAAAGCTGAAACTTCAATACCCATGTTTAGGCAAACTACTGAAACACTAGTTTGAAGATTTTAAACAATGAGTGTAGCTCTAGTCAACACTGGCAAAAGATTTCTCCATTCCCATGTATAGATAATTTATTAGTTATGTTCGTAAGTGTCAGTGAACAAGACTTTAAATTCCCAATTTACTATCACAAAGAACATGAACGTTAACACCTTATATATCAAGGCTTCTAAGTAGCCTATGGCAAAGGCTCATTCCCCGCCTTCCCGCCTCATACTTAAAAACTAAGTAAATTACCAAAAAGAATGTGCATCTCTGAAAGAATAAGCACTCAAAGTGTTCAGCATTTCAGATGTAGTCATGCTTATTTCTACCTTTTTTTGTGAAACCTGCTTATTTCTAACCTTATTGTGAGTGAAATTTGCAATTTTTTCATGATTTTATATTTTTATGTTTATATCTTGTCCTTTCTCGCTCCACGGGCACATAAAATCTGTATCTGCATGGTTGTTGTATGTGTTGGTTGTCAATATAGCTTTCAAAGAGATGAGCCTTGTCTACCTAGTTGTATCAAATTCAGTTCTAACATTATCTCGCTGGATAGAGTTGTGATATATTTTACTGTTGTGATATTGTTTTATGGTGAATTCAGGTTAGAGTGCAATCAGATCCAGAAGGACGACTTGTCATAACTGGTCAACCTGAGCAGCGCGATAATCCATGGGGGATCACAGCCTTTCAAAAGGTTAACCCTTAATAGTCTCTTCACACTAGAAAAATGAAAAAGAGCCAATCTTTGATTTAAGTAAACCTTATATTCAAATTAGTTTAGTTTATTTTATGTTACATAAAAGTTGGAAGTCACCAAACGGCTCTTTTCCTAGTGTTAATTTTTCACCTTACGAAGTGGTTGAGGGTTCAAGTCTCCTTGGAGGCAAAGTGGTGAGCATGTATTCAATTATCTAAAAGAATATAGTGTTAGGAATCAACATTGGTATACACTATTTTTATGCCAAGTATAACATCTCTTAATCCATCAGCGTATCGATATATCTATCCTATAGACACTAATTTTATATGTTTGTATATAGATCTGTTCTGAATTTGATGACCAACTTTCAGGTCATCAGCTTACCTGCAAGAATTGATCCGCTTCAGACATCAGCAGTTGTTGGCCTGCATGGACGACTCTTTGTTCGTATACCATTTGACCGGTCCATGTAAAGTTATAAGTTTCAGTGAACTCGTATCGGGATATAGATTAGCATTTTAATAGTGAAGCTCTGGGCACTTCATCACTCTGGGCAAGTGGAACTTTTTACCGACTAATTTTAGGTGTAGTTCTTGTTCTTCAACTTGTAGGCTGCCAAGGAGGTTTTTTGGAAATTTGCCGCCCCAGTAGGTTGATGGTTTTAATGTATAACTAACAACTTTAGATTTCTCTCTCTCTCTCTCTCTCTCTCTCTCTCTCTCTCGAAGTCCAATAGATCCCTTATATGAGCTCCTAACTTAAATTATAAGGAATTTGGTATAAAATAGTGCTCCAATAGGCTCTTAACTTTTCCTTAAAAAGTTAAGAGTATCATGTCATCCCTTATCTTTAAGGGATCCCTTATTTCACTTTTATCAATAAAATATTATTTTCTCACCTTTTTTCAATTGTTTCCCTCTTTTTTTGTTCTTGCTTCCTTCTTTCATTTATTATTTAATAATTATAAGGAACAATTATAAGAAAGCTTGTTGGAGTTATCATACCTTATAATATCCTAAATCACTAAGAGCCTAATATTTTATAATATTTGTAAGAAAAACACAAGAAGGCTATTGGACTTGCTCTTAGTCTTACCCAAAGTTGTAAAAATCGGAAATCGGACCAACTCGGTTTTGGTTCAGAAAAATGAGTAATCGGAAACTCGGCGAGTACTCGGAATGAGTACTCGGACTACTAATCGGATATTGTTTTTTAACTTTTTTTTCTCATAATTTATATGTATTTATTCTAATTTTAGTGTACATGTGTTAAACTTAAAACTTAACAATAATATTAATATTACTAATAATATTATTACAACCCTACTAACAAGTAATAATATTAATATTACTAATAATATATATTCTAATTTTAGTGTACATGTGCCCAAGTAATAATATTAATATTACTAATAATATTAAAACGTGATACAAGTGTATGTATAGAATCTTTGAGAGAGAGGACTTTTAATTGGGCCGAATCTAGATTATAACTATAGTCTATAAGTTGAGCAATAAAAATTATATTTTAGTACTAAGCAAAAAAAAAGAATTTTAGTCAAACACGAGTTTGACCCCGATTACTCGGAGTCAACCCGAGTCTTGACCGAGTTACAGCAAAAACCGGTTTTTGGTCCGATTAGTCGCTACTCGGATCGGTTTAGTGGTCCAAAACGAGTACTCGGTCGAGTACTCGGCCCGAGTTACTGATTTTTACAACCCTGGTCTTACCACAGCCTCTCTTTTTTACTTTGTCAAGACCACTACCTCTTTTAAGCAGTGTTCTAAAACAAGGCTGCCTAACCGCTTAAGCATCGAAGGTCCCCCAACTGTCTCGATTTTTATGTTAACCGCTTATTTCCCGATTTTATATAATTATTAAATTTATATATACTTATGTATATAAGTAATTAAATATATATTATATAAATCGCTTAATTGGTTCGCATTGAAATCTGCTTAAGCCCCCGCCTAGCCGCTTAAGCGTTCGAAGGTCATCTTGTCGCCTAGAACCGTTTACCGCTTTTTAGTGATACTGCTTTTAAGACTAACCCAATCAACTGAAAAATGGAAAGCTTCTGATGTCATAATACAGAGAAACTGGGAATCATTATTTTGCCAAAATTGTCTGAGAGTAAAGAAAGATTTGAAATTTCAGTGTTTTGAGTGGAAAAAGACGATCAACAATTAGAGTCCGGCACTTTTGCAGTTTGCTGACGATGATAAGTATGCTAGAATATCTTCGGCTACATATGTAAAAATTATTTGACGTGCCAGGTTTGTTTGGTTGGTTGCCCACTATTGGTCTTATTTTTCTAAAGCAAAAGCAAAACCTATAAATAACCCATGTAATCAGCCATAGAACAATATTTATATGAGATGCACATAAGTGCTCAAATACATGAAATACCAAATAAATGGGAAACATTTACTCTTTCTCGAATGAATTGTGTCGAAAGTCTTGAAAATTCGGGAGTTTAGTTATAGTAAAACTTAGGGGTGATCCTGGTTTGGGTTAAATTGCATAATTCGCATAAATTGATCTGAATTGAAACTAAAAAATGGTTTGCGATTTCGATTCAACTATTTTAAAAATTCATGCTAAATCTGAACCTGCTTTTAGTCTGGGTTGGTTACGGTTTGACCTTATATACATACATACTTTAGTTTTATATTTGTGATTATATAATGTAAAGTAATTTTATCTTATGAATTAAATAGGGATGTATTCAATTAAGATTTTGAAGTATTTTTTTTTGAATTTCTAAAATCCGAAGGTATTCAATCTGGATTTAGAAAAATTCTTGGGCTTAAAGTGAACAAAGTTATTCTTATAAGACAAGATAAAATTTATGGAATTGTTAAATATACTTGTAATATATTTTTGGTCCTTTGGGATAAAACTGTGATTAGAAAAAATAGATAAAATTTAAATTTAAGGATTTCATTTAGCCAGAAGAGCTGAAGATTTTTCTTTTCATGTTTTTTTAATACACAGAAACTTATTATTAGATTAAATGAAACAAGAACTCGAGATTTATAAAATTAGATACATCATACCGGTTGCTAGTTGGCTAGTTGCTACCTACGTATATGCTTAAATCTCGAGACCATACCGAAAAGAAAACTATTACAGTAATTATCAAGTAAGAAAACGTGGAGTTTTAAATATCAAACCCATACCCTTTTCTTTTAAAAACTTAAAGTCGAGTCAAGCTCGATCATTTTTTGGTGATCGAACTCGAGTTCGTTAACGAACCGAGCCAAGTCGATTGAGTTTTTAACGAGTCGAGTTCGAACTCAGCTCGGGTCGTTTGCAGCTCTAAAAACTTTTAATTATCAAGTAAGAAAACGTGCAGTTTACTAATACAAATTTTTGTTCCTCTCATAAGTTTCGGCGTAAATTTTGGTGAAATAAATTGTATCAAATACATATTCTTAAATGTGAAAAAGGCAATCGACTAATTACCATTAATTATTTTATGTTATTATTTTATGTGTTTCAATAGTATAGATATAGAATATATTTTTCTTTTTAATGAAGGGTAAATAAGTAAATTCACTTAGTACCAAGTAACAGGTACCAAAACTTTTAATATTTCGGTTTTTATATAATAGTATAGATTTGTGATTATATAATGTAAAGTAATTTTATCTTATGAATCAAATAGGGATGTATTCAATTAAGATTTTGAAGTATTTTTTTTTGAATTTCTAAAATCTGAAGGTATTCAATCTTGATTTAGAAAAATTCTTTAAAATCTTATGGTATTCAATAAGAATTATAAAAAATCTTTTAAAATCTAGGTGTATTCAATTTAGATTTTAAAAAATACATTAAAATATGATGGTATTCAATTTAGATTCTAAAAAATCCAATAAAAAAAGATGGTATTCAAAAGTCCATGGATTTTTTTGGATTTCATAAAATTGTTGATTTTGATGGATTTGTTAATGTATTTTATATCTTTTGAAATTTGATCAAAATCCAAGAAATTTTGAAGGATTTGGTAGAAACTTTATTTTAATCAACAAAATTTTACGAGATTTTACATAAACTCAATTAGACGACGGGTATAATTTAATTAACAATAAATTTTTAAAATTCATAGATTATTATCAATTAATTACATGATGCACCTCCATAAATATTATTACGAATATGTTTATTTGGACACTTTGTTGTTCAAGATTAGGTATGTATCATTGAGAATGTATTAATATTTGTTTTTTGCATCACTACGAAAAATGCTTATATTTCGAAAAGTATTATTTTCTAGCATTTTATTGGTACTAAGACAAATGTAGAGGATGATGATAAAAAATATAATGAGAACGAAGAACACATGGATGAAAAGTTACATTATAGCAATAATTATTTTGAATTATATATAATATTATTTTAATTTATACTTCCTTAGTCCCCCTAAATTGTTTACATTGGGGAACCGGGACGTGACAAACATTTAAGGCTCCTGAAAAGTATAGTTCCATAATTTTTTTAATTTTTTTTTCTTTCGAATAAAAATTTAATGTTTAATTTTTTATTCAAAAAAAAAAAGAAATGAGTGGGACATAGAGAATATATGGATATCCTAATATAAAATAAATAAAATAATCAATCCGATAGAATCTTTGGAATTGTTTTTAGTTCACAAAAATCTTGATAAATCAATTAAAATCCTACTGAATCTATGTAGAATTTAAAAAGTCCGTGAATTTAGAAAATCCAATAAAATTCATGAATAATTAACAATCCATTAAAATCTTAATTGAATATACTAACATAAATTGATGCTAAATCTTATCGATCATCAACTTGTAAAATATATCAAATTGATTATGTATTACTCTCATTCAAAATTAATATTGAAAACCTTAATACTCCCTCCGTTCCAAATCTTTTGTCCCATTTGACTTTTAATTGTCAAATTGACCGAATTTTGACCAAATATTACATATATAATATGAATGAATATTATAATAAAAATTGAATCATTAGAAAGTACATTTAATCTACTTTAATATTTAACTTTTAGATTTTGTAAATTATAAAAGAATGATACGTAAATGTTAGTCAAAATTTAGTTAATTTGACCAATAAAAACAGTGTTGTAAAAATTGGGAATCAGACTTAATCGGTAGAGGCACCGAACAACGATTAATTGGTGATTAATACTGATTAATTATGATTATTCCCGATTAATTTCGATTCGGAAAGGTACCAAACAATAATTAATCCTGATTAATTGGCGATTAATCCCGATTAATCAACATTTTTTAGAACAAGAGACTAAAAGCCAAACATGACAAAATATTTGGAACTTTTTGTTAGACAATCTGCGATAAATACAAATAGTATAATATTTGTGCTTGTGTGAGTAACAGTTATGTGTATAATTAAAATAGACAAAAGAGGAGACAAGGAACGAAAAACCCGAGTCCAGTGCGTGACTGTCTCCTTAAAACGTATTAGCCCCCCACCGTATGTGCGAGCGAAACGCCTCCCAGGATAAAACGGATTGTAGTGAGGCTACATATGAGCGTCACTCTCAGCGAGCTTGAGACGAGCAAGAACTATCACCAGAGGAAGAGAAGAGGCTGTATATAAGAGGAGGATGCGTTTTTTCGAGTGAATAATCCTAAGGCTCTATATGAGTATTTATAGGATAGGAAAACTTGTGCGCTACACAATTGCCTTAATTAATTAGCCGCGCTAATCAATTAAATCGGTGGCAATTTCCTTAACACAATTGCCTTAATTAATTAGCCGTGCTAATCAATTAAATCGATGGCAATTTCCTTAATTAATTAACCGTGTTAATTAATTATGTTAAGGCGGTGGCAAAAAATCCGTAGTAAAAACGGAATTGATTTTACCGAATCAATGAATTCAATTTATAATCGAATCCATATTCCAACAATCCCCCACATGGATGAGATTGATATCGTAGTCACACACACTAGACAGACACAGAATTTGATTTGGTGATAGATTCTTCGATCAGATATAGCATACGATAGGTAGAGGTTTGCTCCTTGAACCTTCGCTTGAGTAAGCATACCGACCATACTGGTAGACAGTGGAGGTTTGCTCTTTGAACTGTTCGGCCGTTTGTGTAAGCGATGATATACTTATCACTATATCCTTTCTGACTTGTTCAGCTCTCATGATTATGTCCATTTTGGCCATGGAACATCGTCCTGGTTCTGCAGGAGTTTCTAAAGAATTGTGCCTCGCAATTCTCCTTTGAAGCGGCCCCACTTCTCTCCCACATGGGTGATCTTTATCTTATAGAGTAACCCGCGTTTACTCAACTGAATTCCATGCGTTCAAACCTTGAACTCCATGTATTCACCGAAAGATCATTAAAAGCTTAATATCTTACCCTCGTACCTTACGGATCTCATTGTTTCCTCATCATAGGAATAGGCCAGGGGTTACCCCCACAGTGATTTGGTCATCATGATTTAGTTGGCCCATTGAACCAAGTTCTTGGGATCTCCAGTCAGCAATGGTTGGGTGTCCACCATGACGCCGTTACGCAATAGGCTTAAGGCCCATCCCTCTCGATGATTTTACAACTATCTCTCAGTATAACCAGATTCTCTTGGTTTAACCAGATTATATAAGTTTAACAATCTGGTTAGTGGATCCACAACATTATCATTTGACTTTACAGAGTCAATCCTGATAATTCTCGTTGAGAATAGTTGTTTAATGATATTATGTCCTCGTCATAGAGGCGAGACATATCATTACATACATAACAATGTAATCTCCCAATTTGCAAATTATTCACATAAAATATGCATATTAAAAGCACATTTTCTTGTCATTTAGGAATATCCTTTACAAAGTGACTACCAATTCACCCTCTTACATGCACATGTATTATGCAAAAGACTCGTATTCCATCATGAATCGAGCTATGCTTAATTGTCTATTTAGGATTTCCATGACATGGCTACTTACGTTAATGTGAACTAAATTCACTAATGACTTTTAAGTTCCTAAAGTCAAACATCTAACATCCATACTATATCCACATAGTACAATTAGATATCGTTTGCAATGCAGCCCAAACTCACGAGTATATTTCAAACACCTTAGTCTCATTGCAATCACTTTCAAGAGACCAATTTTGATTTGACTCGTGCATCTACTCAGCTTACCAACTGTGTAGCCTATGTCTGATTTTGTACCATTTTGAAATGTACAATAGACTTTCAATCATTCTTGAGAGATCCTTGTTTCTATCCTTAGATAGATACATCATATATATTCATTCTAGATATACTAGATTTAGTTACGTTGATCTCTTCAAGATTCACATCACTGACGTGTGACATGTATCCTTTAGGACTTTTAAATTATTAAGATTTTAATCTCCAAAATCAAAACTTTAAGCCTCATCCAAATTGCTAGAGATGATCATCTTGTCATTACTTCTCGTAATGATCAGATCACTCACGTGAAGCGATTAATAAATAGAGAGAAGTGATTCTATGTGACAGAATCATAATCAATAACGTATGGATCTTCTTGCGAGATAGATGCCATTTGGGCCCAAACGAATTTTTCAAATTTAGAAAATAAATATATGGGTCAAAGAAAAGTAAAAGGCCAGACTGATAATTTAAAGATTATAGTCAAAAGTGAAGACCTAACTTACTCTATGTTATATTCTTGAGTTACAAGAATATGGTTCATCAAGATGATACTTAAATTATCTGCATTGTGAAATTTAGAAGTACATCAATGAACTTTGGAACAGTCTTTCTTGGTTTCTCTGGTTAAGGAAAGAGTAGAAAGTCTGTATTTTGGTGATTATGCTGATTAAAACAACATAGATACGAAAATTGTCATAGGCATATGAAATTTCTCATAACGATCCGATCACTCACCTGTAATTACAATAATTTTATCATCTCATGTGTAAATAACATATACACATTTGTCAATTCATTGATTTTCTATCAATTTTACATCTCAAAATTGGCATGTCACATTTTGGTAATTACTTTACCAGTCATCAGCTAAGGCTTCAAATCGTAATTGACATTACCAATTTTTAGCGTCCCAAAAATTAGTAATTTCAATTTATCTCATTACCAAGTTTAAGCGTCCCTAAACTGGCAATACTCATTCACTCAGTTACCAAATTTGAGCGTCCTCAAAGTGGCAACTATATCGTTTATTATGAAACCATAGCATATCGCAACAATATCAAATTTCATATGCCTATGCTAATTTTCGTATCTATGTTGTTTCAATCAACATAATCACCAAAATACCGACTTCTACTCTTTCCTTAACCAGAGAAACCAAGAAAGACTGTTCCAAAGTTCATTGATGTACTTCTAAATTTCACAATGCAGATAATTTAAGTATCATCTTGATGAACCATATTCTTGTAACTCAAGAATATAACATAGAGTAAGTTAGGTCTTCACTTTTAACTATAATCTTTAAATTATCAGTCTGGCCTTTTACTTTTCTTTGACCCATATATCTATTTTCTAAATTTGAAAAATTCGTTTGGGTCCAAATTGCATCTATCTCGCAAGAAGATCCATACGTTATTGAATATGATTCTGTCACATAGAATCACTTCTCTCTATTTATTAATCGTTTCTCTCTATTTCTTAACATTCTTTTTCCCCCACAAAGGATATAGAGAGATCATATTTATTTGAAAAATGTCACAATACATTTTCTAACATACGTGTTAGAAATTTGACTTATTGACTTCTTAATTCTAGTCAATTTCTCTATTGATATCCTTTTTCTCATAGGATTATCAGAAAAATTCCCATAGCTTCTCTCAAGCTTTGAGGTTTACCATCAAGCAAAATTTCAGACATTTTTGGACTAACAAATTTTCCAAGTCTTTTGCTCTGTCTAGGTTCAACCTCACATTCATCCAATAACTCGTAAATTTTTTCGGATAAATTTTAATTACAAATTTACAAGGAACTACTAATTCATCATAGAAGCATTCCTAGATTTTGTAATTGCATTATAATGAATCTTGTACGTTAGATCCATCTGCAGACCACATGATATCGTTAGACTTCATCGTTGTCTATATATTCATCCAAAATATCACAATTGACTTTTGGAACTCCTTTAACCTTTATAGGTATAGGTATCAAGACATCTTCAAGATACCCCCACATTTTAAATATATCTAAGAATGTTTCTCTACATTCTAGAATTCTCAGAAAATTTTATTATTTTCGCTTCAAGATACCCCCACATTTTAATATTTCTAAGAATGTCGAAACCATTCCAGAGTTAATAGGAAATTCTATTATTTCCTTTCAAGGTATCTTGTTTAAGGAATGATTAGTCTCTACGTGACTAATATCCTCATATTCAGTGATAGTCTGAACTGATCAGCATCGCTTTTGCATCTCCATTAGAGTGCAACTCAACCTGCAGCTACTCCATTTGATTAATGCGAGTAATGTGCAGTAACCTCATGAATATATCCACATTGTGAGCAAACATCACCTAGTGGTTATTCAGTATCAAAGTCATTTCTTACCCTCTTAATTTCGTATTAAGTTGGTTATCTACCTCGAGCTAATAGAGCGTAATTACCTCTATCAAGCTTCATTTTTACTCTTTAACGAGTACACATAATCAATGTATTACTATAAAGTAATTACACAACTTGTTATCACCTCTCACTAGAGCAGGTTTCAAACGACCATGATCCCATCATAAAAAAAAAAGATTCCCAATTTTTCCTTTAAATTAAATACTTCAAATCAACATTCATCAATGGTTTGATTTCCAGGTTGTCGGAGAAGACACAATGGTCTCACTTAATACCCGACATCCTTACAGGCATGGCCCGTTGTTGACAAAATCTCCCCATATCGAAATCATTGAAAATTCGTATTTAATTCCATATTTCATAAACACAGAAATCTCATAATCGTTTTGTTTAATTATAAAATCTCGAGTCGTTACAGATTTTATCTTGTTTTTATTAAAACCTCTCAGGTATTAATATCATGTTCAAAGAACTTTCTTGTTCTTCTCACTGAAAAATTCAACCATTGAATTCCTCTTAAATTTCAATTTGATTCATAAAAGAACCTAATTTTCTGGCTCACCAACAGGTATAACCAGTATAACCAAAAGAGGTCCGAGGAAGAACATAAACTTCCAATAAATCCATATTCAGTGATCCTTGATCAATTGATGTGTTAGGGTCACCATCGTTCTGGATTTCTCCAAATTTCAGCATACAGAACTGATCGCAGTGCCGTATTATGTATCACATGGATCACCATAATAGGCTCGTGTGTCACTGCCGTAGCAGACCGACACCAACATAAGAGTTAATAATTTAACTGGAAAAACGAATCCAACCAGAAAATTATAAATCTCGTGCTGACCCTCATCCTGTACTTAATAAGTAACAGGTCTGTTAGGTTTTCCAACATCTCGAAACATCCGACCAAGATTGATATTTCAAAAGAAATTTTCTTGAAATCTTTCCATCCAGGTGGCAGCTTTCCAATTACAGCAGCAACTTGGAAAGACTCACTTATGATCATCCCTTCAGCATGAATATCATGGATGATCACTTGTAGTTCTTGCACCTGACTGACCACAGTCTTAGAATCCGCCATCTTATAGTCAAGAAAGCAGCCAACAATCCACTTCTTTGTCCCAACATCCTCGATTTTATACTTATGGTCAAGTGACTCCCATAAGACCTTAGCTGTTGGCAGCATCTTTTGCTGCCAACGTTTGAAGTTCGTTCCATTGAACTTCTCAGGTTTCTCAGCATGTGCAACATGCACTGTAGGAACCGTAGGCACAACATGTGCAATATGTGCATTAGGCACCACAAGTATTACAGGCGTCTGTACTACCAATGTTTGCACACCAGTAGGCACCGCATGTCCATTCGTAGGAACGAAACCTGTCGTAGTCGATCCAAACGGAACATTAATCTGTCCAATGACAGTATGTCCCAAAGGTACATGTCCCGTAGGCACATGTCCAACCGGCGTCGCACCCACATCAGATGTTACAAACCTTAATACTCCCTCCGTTCCAAATCTTTTGTCCTATTTGACTTTTAATTGTCAAATTGACCGAATTTTGACCAAATATTACATATATAATATGAATGAATATTATAATAAAAATTGAATCATTAGAAATTACATTTAATCTACTTTAATATTTAACTTTTAGATTTTGTAAATTATAAAAGAATGATACGTAAATGTTAGTCAAAATTTAGTTAATTTGACCAATAAAAATAGTGTTGTAAAAATTGGGAATCGGACTTAATCGGTAGAGGCACCGAACAACGATTAGTCGGTGATTAATACTGATTAATTATGATTATTCCGGATTAATTTCGATTCGGAAAGGTACCAAACAATAATTAATCCTGATTAATTGGCGATTAATCCCGATTAATCAACATTTTTTAGAACAAGAGACTAAAAGCCAAACATGACAAAATATTTAGAATTTTTTGTTAGACAATCTGCGATAAATACAAATAGTATAATATTTGTGCTTGTGTGAGTAACAGTTATGTGTATAATTAAAATAGACAAAAGAGGAGACAAGGAACGAAAAACCCGAGTCCAGTGCGTGACTGTCTCCTTAAAGCGTATTAGCCCCCCACCGTATGTGCGAGCGAAACGCCTCCCAGGATAAAACGGATTGCAGTGAGGCTACAGATGAGCGTCACTCTCAGCGAGCTTGAGACGAGCAAGAACTATCACCAGAGGAAGAGAAGAGGATGTATATAAGAGAAGGATGTGTGTTTTTTCGAGTGAATAATCCTAAGGCTCTATATGAGTATTTATAGGATAGGAAAACTTGTGCGCTACACAATTGCCTTAATTAATTAGCCGCGCTAATCAATTAAATCGGTGGCAATTTCCTTAACACAATTGCCTTAATTAATTAGCCGTGCTAATCAATTAAATCGATGGCAATTTCCTTAATTAATTAACCGTGTTAATTAATTATGTTAAGGCGGTGGCAAAAAATTCGTAGTAAAAACGGAATTGATTTTACCGAATCAATGAATTCAATTTATAATCGAATCCATATTCCAACACTTTTTGCCTCTATCCTTCTTTTTTTTGCTATTCAGACTGTTTAACGTAAGATTACTAAAAATACATTTGAATACATTTGTTTTCAATGTGGACCCCATGTATTCTATTAAAAATATTTGATTAAAAGTTGAAGATAAAGAAAGATTAAGAGGTCGTTTGGGAAGTGATAATTCTAATTCTACTCTCTCTCATCAATGAGAGTCGACCCACTAAAACTTAAAACTTGACCGGCGGCCACCCCTTCCCCCCTCTTTTCCGATCTCTCCTCCCCTCCCCTTCATTCCTCTTCAAGCCTCCTCCCCCTTATCTCTCTAATCAACCTCCCTCCCGCCGCCCCGCCGCCCGCCGTCCCTCCGCTTTGCTTGCTTTCTAATTCAATAAAATCGAGTGTTGTTTAAATCTCGAAGATTCCAATCGAGTTTTAGTCTCGGATCTGTTTCGGATTTGAGCTTGGGCTTGATTGTTTTCCGAATAAGTCAGATCTTTTGTAATCAAAGGTCCGATTTTTGTTCTCTGTCTCGCCTTTTGGCGTGTGTTTTAGTACCCAATTGTTTGGGTTGTTCTGCGTTGTTATATTTGTGATTGTTATGTCTTCGTGTGTCATCAATGAGAATGATTCGGATGGAGTTTTGGGAGATCTGGATTACCGCATCATTAATACTTTCGGCATGTCTATAGCTGGCTCTCGGCATATAGATAGCTGGGATATGATTGATACTTTCAGCATGTCTATAGCTGGCTTCCAACATGTAGATAGCTGGGGTATGCTTGGAACGGTTGCGATCGCATGTGCTCACCTTTCACAAATTATAGTTGTTCATTATTCGAGGATTCTTGTTCCTCATTCCTTAGTTTTTGCAACTGAGTCGCCTGAACACCGCAACAGCCGTCGAACTATTGTAAAGGTCAATTGTGAAGCCAACATTTTCGGGACTGATGTAGGCTGGATTACTCGAGAAGACTTTGTATTCATTTTCAGTTTCAAGAATCCTTGGATTCAGTGTGTTAAGCGGTCTGGAAACAATGCGGCCATTTGTTTAGCTCGTTTATTGTTTATCAACCTGATTGCATTGTCAGTTGGGGGTTTGTCCCGACTAGACTTGTTTTAACTTAATGGAATGAATTTGCATTTTATCAAAAAAAAGAGGTCGTTTGGGAATGCTTAAAATAAGTTACTTCTAACAGGTGTTTTTAACTTAATGGAGAAAGTAAAGTTTCTTTACTTTAAGTTGAATAAATGTGTTTGGGTAATTTTACTTAAAATTAAATGGGGGTTTAATAATTTTGACTTAAAGTAAAATTTGACTTAAAAAAATATATTTAAATTCTTATTATTTAAACTTTACAAGAATTCTAAAAGAAGAAAAAAATATTGAAAAGCCAAAAGCCAAAAGTTGCTAGAACCAACTTTTGACTTATGGCATGTTTTAACCGAAAGCTAGTGCTGAAAGTAGATTACACAAACGGGACATAAGTTCCTAAAAGTTTTTTTTTTTTTTGATAAACAAGTTCCTAAAAGTTACTAATATTTACTTAAAGCAACTTTAGCCAAACAGACTCTAAGATCATGGATAAAAAGGCATACAGCTGGATGAATAGAAGGGTTGGATTTTACGCATATGATAGTGTGGTATCTGTATGTTAGGTTGTGGTATCAAAGTAAAGAATACTCCAACTTTGTTTGCCTAACTTCAATAATTTTTTTTTTGTAATACTCTTTTACCAAATGTATATCATCTAATACCTTTTTTTTTTTTTTTGAGGGTCAAGCAATTTTATAAAGGAAAAGCAGCAGACATTAGGGATGGCAAAAAAAACCGATCCCACGGATACCCGATCCAATTCGACCCGATTGGATCTTACCGAACCCGATTTTTTGGATTTGGATTTGGATTTGGATTTGATTTTTAAACCCGAAAGAGTTTGGATTTGGATTTGGATATTAGCTATATCCAACCCGATCCAAACCCGAAACCCGAAAAAACCCCGATATATATACATATATAAATTATAATATATATATATATATTATAATTTATTCCTTAAAAATAAATACCCGTTACTTAGTTACACTAGGTATTCTAGTCTACACTCAGTCTCTGAATATTTATGTGGATATTTATTTGCAATTGTATTTTGATTTTTATGTCTTTAGATATTAATAGTGATGTAACTTGGACTTATTTATTTTCATGTCTCTGAAATCTAGATATTTATTTGCTATTGTAATTTTAATTTTTATGAAATTTAGCTTAAAAAATATTACTACTTTTTTACAAAGAATTAAAAATTTCGGGTTTGGATAAAACCCGAAACCGATCCAAACCCGGTGGATCGGGTTTGGATTTTGAATTTCCAAATCCATTTGGATTTGGATCGGGTTTGGATTTGGATTAAGGATTCGGGTTTGGATTTGGATATCCCAAATATCCAACCCGATCCAACCCGTTGCCATCCCTAGCAGACATATAGTCTGAGGTTACAAACCGGGCAATTTCAACCGGAGCATTACGCATCCAACATTGTTCTGAGCCATAAGGAACTATTCTAGCTAAATGGTGAGCAACATTATTGCCCTCTCGCTTAACTTGGGACCATTCCAGATAGTCGAAATGAGAGCTGAGATTAAAGATATCCTGCATCATGAAATCTATTTCCATATCACCGAACTTGTTACTCCTTACTTTGTCGATCAAATTCTGACAATCAGACTCAAGGATAATATGTGAAAACCCCAGATCCTTTGCCTTATTCAAACCAAACAAAGCTGCTCTGCACTCTGCAACATAAGGACTCCAGCGAGCCCGAATTCTCCTGACAGCCGCAAAAGAAACTCTCCCCAGATTATCCCGGGCTACCGCACTCAACCCAATCCATCCATCAGATGCAGTAGAGGCATCAACATTAATTTTCACTATCCCTTCCGGAGGCAAAGTCCAAAGCGAATTAATTGCAGGTCTAGCTGGGACACTCTTTACTCCCTTGATCTTGTTATGATATTCACCATACTCAGAGACTACTCTGGACACATTTGCTAGAAAGTAAGAGTCTAACTGGAGTTCATTCTCAAAAACCAGGCGATTTCTTCGATGCCACAGTAACCAAATCATGAAGTAACACCACTCCCGTTGTTCCCTGTTCAACTTTTCCATCCAGATATCTAGAACTTCGAGGAAATTACCTGCGTCCCCAACATCAGCAGCTGCACTACATCTCGACTGATTCCAAATTGCATAAACACTTGGACATTGAAAGAGGGAATGGAGGATGGTTTCGGGCTCCCTTTTACACCAAGGACAGAGGTCATCATCAATCAAATGGCGGTATTTCAGGACAGCTTTAGTAGGAAGAGTGGAAGAGCAACACTTCCACAAGAAACTACGAACTTTTGGCGAAACTTTTGCTTGCCAGATAACCCCCCAACCCTTATGCGCACCAGCAATGTTGAACGATTTACCATTAAAATACGCAGACTTAACTTCATAATTCCCATCCTTAGACCAAGCCCAGTAAATTCTATCTTTTGGAAGTCTGTCACTAATCGGAATTGATAAAATCAATCTACTGTCCCTGTCATTAAATAACCTATCGACAATATCCTCCTGCCAACAATGATTTGTATCATCTATCAGGTCCTTCACAAATTCATATTGGCTATTCACTGGGACATCACTCGTTGGAAAGTGACTCTGTTCATCTACCAACCAGGGGTCTGACCATATTCTGATATCTCTACCATTTCTGTGACACCCCCCAAATCCGGGGTCAGAAGATTTGGTTGTCACGCAAAAATCCTCAAAATAAAACATCCGGTTAATAATAATCATCCACTTGTGATTGTCCAACACTGGAAATATAACATATGTGACCCCAACATACCAAGATCTTTTAAGGTTATAGGGCTAGAAACAAGAATCCAAATTCCATTAAATAAAAAGCATTCATTCTTTACAACATTCTCTTTGATCAAATCTTAAACCACTGGTGTAACTTCGATAAGAAGTACGCCAGGCTAACTAGACCATCACATAATAATATTAATAATAATAAATATTAGAAATCAATTATATAAAATAGATCTTACACTAAATGCAGACATCCTGAGCCAAGTCATCTTCGAAATAGCATCACGCTTCTTCTCTTTCTGAACTGAGCGGATAAGTCTCGCCAAACCACCTTACTGAAATGTTAGGATTTACAGCAGCAAGTATGAGCGAAAGAAATGCTCAGCAAGCGTATAAAAATTTTGATATAAAATCAGGATAAGTGGGGCATAAAATCAACTGAAATGTAAAGCAGTTTATAGAGAAACTGAATCAACAACCGTGATATAATTCAAATCATAACTGAAATCATTTGGCATGTCATAAAAATGAATCATCTGCCAATTCACAATATATAATAGCCATTCTGGCGATATGGATTGGATATATAAATATAACTGAACACCATTGCCCCCTGATCAGGTTCTAAGGCAATGGGACCCTCTATACTCCACCGGTATTCTCTTTTTTTTCCGTGTGTGTATAGTCCGGATTTCTGGGGTACCCAAAATAGGCAAGTAATGTTAGCCTATAGGAAGATGGAATGGTTACCATATCCTCCTTAAATAATGCTGGACCATGACAGCAACCATGGCCTCCTACGCTTAACATATTGCTGGACCATGACATCAACCATGGCCTCCTACGCTTTATCAGTTTCCAATAAATATTGCTGGACCATGACAGCAACCATGGCCTCCTACGCTTTACCATTTTCCAATCCAATAGAGCAATTTCCGAATTCAACAGGAAATGCTTAGTTTCACATACAGTTCACATCCTTATTATTTAATACTATAATAAGGATATGAAGAGTTTATCTTAAACGATTCCCCACATCAAGGGTACCAATATCAAGCAACTGTGTTCGCATAAAAATATTTAAGAATCACAAATAGCTCTGAACAATAGCTATTCGTCATGATATGAATCAATGAAACATAAAATAAACAGTGTTTAGGATGATAAAGAAAATACTTGCCTCTGGTCCTTAGCTATCATTTAATGCCGCAGTAATACAACTATCCTTTTCTTCTATCTCACGTCATCCTGCCCTCTGTTTTAATCTTGCTTTGGTTTACGCTTCAGCGGTTGCCACGAGTCTGATCCGTCGACATCGAGCCCGCGCGTCTACTTCTATAGTCAAACATAAGATAGTACCTCAGCCTCCGGATGACAATTCTGACATTTTGTAAACGCTTATAAACTCAATTCGAACGTATTAACCATGCTTACCAATATCTCTGCCAGAAGAAAATAATTGGAAATGTCCCCTTTGAACATAGGCGTTTTCCCGGTGTTAAAACACCTCGCAAGTAAACCAGCAATTCCACAAACAATACTTTCATCTCCAACCTTCTTTATTACAATCCACACAATACTGCATCCATTTCCAACTTTCTTCGTCTCATACCAACTTAACTCCGTTGACATTCCTAAGTCAATATTCAACAATTAATCCTTGAAAGATTTATACTAATCCTCGATAAAGAAATAGAAATATAAATATAACACTTAACCCTCGAAACAAACACTTCGTCCTCAAAAAGAAATATAACTCTGACAATCCTAGTCAGTAATTCAAAGAAAACATCGTCTACTCTTAGCGACATCTTTTTAATATAAATCATATACACAATTAAGCACATATTAAATATATATCGGCCAAAACTCAATTTATAACCTAACCCTTGATACTTAATATTTTGACAATTTACATCGCACGTATAAGGACTCCATAAGTAGATCACATACTCACATAGCACGTAATTCACATAGCAGATACGACTCACAAATAAAAGAGCACTCAAAATATTTTTAGAATATTTAAAAATATTTTTAAAGCACTAAAAGAATTTTAAAAGATTTAATTAACCATTTTTGAATCAAAAAGGATCGCTACTAAACCCTCCGGGTAATTATTGAATCCCCAAAATATTTTTATAATTATCAAATCCGAGTTTATAAATAATTTTAGAATTTAAAAACTATTTTTACCGTTCCCGGATTATTTTTAGGATTTAAAACAATTTTATTTCATTTTAAACAAATAAAGAAATAAATATTAAAGGTAAAATAATATTTATAAAATAAATAAATCATTTTATTTTCCAAAATAATTAAATCTGATTATTTTCAATTATATTTAAATAATATTTAATTAATTAAATTAATTGATTAATATTAATTAACCAATCAATTTAAATTAATTAAGATATTAGCTAAATAAATTTAAAATAATCAAATAAAATAGATTTTCGAATAAAAATAATTTATTAAAAATTTAAAAGTATTTTTCGAAATTAAAAATATTTTTTCGAAATTTAAAAATGATTTTTCGAATTTCTGAAAATAAAATTCGAATTTATAATAAAATTTGGAAAATAATTTTCCAAAATCATTTTCAGAATTTGGTTTTCAGATTTTGAAGATCAAATGGGCACTGTTCATCACCACCTTCACTGTTCTTCGTATGAATGCTTCGAAGAACACCACCTCCAACAATGGAGGTTTACCCAGAAACCGGTGACCGGAAATTTTTCCGGCAACCTCCGGCGACCACAAAAACGTACCAATCGTTACGTTTTAAAGCACCAACACACTCCAAATCACCTCCTAAACACAGATATACCATTCGTTCAAACCCAGCATCAACCAAAACAAGAATCCGGCTAAAATTCGAACAAAGTCCGGTGACCTCACCGGCAAAATTCGATTTTACTCATTTCTCAACCAAATCCAACGTTTTATACACCAAAACGAAGCTTATTACTCATACAATCTATACTAATCATCAACAACAGCAACAAATCACTCAAGAACCCAGAAATAAAAATCAAAATTTCTCACCCACACAAAAATTCGATTTTCATATTTAAGCTACGAAAAATCAAGGAAAAATCATGATAAATCTCCTGGAAGCATAAGCAATCTATAGGTACTAACCATATCAACAACAAATCATCCTACAATCCATACCAAATTTAATTCATACGAAAATTAAATAAAAAATAAAAATTTTCGATCGAGACATACACACATATCAACACCTACATAAACATATAGTACAGATCATGAGATTCAGTTTGGTTACTCACATGATTGATTTGGACTCCGGTAACACTGTCAAAAAGTGGTTTGATTCTCAAGAACACCAAGAACACAATTTCCAGAATTTTCAGAAAATAAAATCAAAAAATCTGATTTTTGATTAATTTTAACAATTAATAATAAAATTCTGCTATTTATATAAATCTGAAAATTAATACCCCAAAAATATTTTTAACCCCTAATTAAAATTATTAAGCCCTAAAAATAATTTTTATGGGATAAAAATGTAAAATTTTTATTTTTAAACAAATACAATATATATGTCAAAATTCCCCAAAAATTATGAATTTTACAAAAATTACAACATAATACATTTTTGAACATCCCATTATTATATGAAAATAATTTTATGAAAAACAGGGCCTCGAATCCAGTACAGGGGCTGGGTCCGGAATTTAAAATGCAAAATAACTGTATTATAAAAATATAAAAATTACAGAAAAATAGAATAAAATATTCTATGATACACAGAAGTCACATAACACATATGGGATAATTTTCCTATTTAATAAAAATCATAACGCGTTTAAATGCATTAAAAATAAACTAATACACATTAAAATCAATTAAAAATATATTTTAATATAATAAATTACACGTAATTTTTCGGGTCGTTACATTCTTCCCCCCTTATAAGGATTCCGTCCTCGGAATCAGCTATGGCAACTAGTAGGGTTCCTTAACTCCTTCATCATCAACACTTGCTTTGCAAAACTGGGGATAGTGTTCCTTCTTAAACAACTTCTCCATTAACATAATATCCTTGATAGAGAGAGCGAGAGAACTGATTCCATTGACATGCCACTGATATTCTTATCATTTTAGGACTCGTTCTTACTCTTGGCGATTCCGTTGCGAATCTAATTTCTATCTGCGAATTTCGCTTATCCTGACATGATTGGCATACCTTTGAAATTCAATAGAGACAACAAAAATCATAAAATTTTGAAGAGAACAGATTCCATATGATAGCAAATGTTCCACAATTGTGGTTATGAATTTTATGAATTCTAAAGCAACCTGATTTGAAATAAGAGAATAACTGAGAGATCAATATGATCACATGAACCCGACGTTGTGTGTCTTAGCTCCGACATTTACAATTAAAGGTGATCAGCCTTCTTGTAATACACAACACACCAGTGATGGCGTCCCATCCAACTTCTATCACACAGACAGATATACCTGGTGTCCCCTATAAATAGGGTTGTTCGTCTCAGTAGGATTAGAGAAATATGAAAGGAATTCCAAATTTGTTATTTTCCGTAAAGAAGAACCAGGAAGAAAGTACCGAACAAGTGGTACTATATTGCAAATAAGGTTATTAATCATTGGAGAAAACAAAAAGTTGAAAGTCTCAGAAATTTAAAAATAGGTTTCATAGTAACCACTGAAACAATTGAGATTCAAAATGGAGATTGAACACAAGTATCAAAATGTCACTGTTTAGAATAGGAGATATATCTTTTAACGAATACCTCTTTAGGAGGGATATCAAAATAATTCATAGAAAGAAAAGGTATTGCCAAGGTCACTACTTATGCCTTCTTTGCCAATTCCTTCGATAGCTCGTCATTCGAATTTAAGCTTCTTCCGTTCCACGTTTTAAAAAAAATATCAATATCGTATGCCATCGTCCACTCGTAATAATCTCTGAAGATTCCACAGTAGACAACTCCACTGACAAGGCGATCTATCCAGTTCAGCACAACCATCTCAAAAGAGTACTCCAATCTTAACTTACTAATTGGTACTATATCCAATAGTCCAACAAGAACTCTATATGAGCTCTGACGTTCCTTACTTAGCTATACACACTTCTACACACTCTCGTTTCCAGTTTACTATAACCCTTCTCTGATACCAACTGTGACACCCCCCAAATCCGGGGTCAGAAGATTTGGTTGTCACGCAAAAATCCTCAAAATAAAACATCCGGTTAATAATAATCATCCACTTGTGATTGTCCAACACTGGAAATATAACATATGTGACCCCAACATACCAAGATCTTTTAAGGTTATAAGGCTAGAAACAAGAATCCAAATTCCATTAAATAAAAAGCATTCATTCTTTACAACATTCTCTTTGATCAAATCTTAAACCACTGGTGTAACTTCGATAAGAAGTACGCCAGGCTAACTAGACCATCACATAATAATATTAATAATAATAAATATTAGAAATCAATTATATAAAATAGATCTTACACTAAATGCAGACATCCTGAGCCAAGTCATCTTCGAAATAGCATCACGCTTCTTCTCTTTCTGAACTGAGCGGATAAGTCTCGCCAAACCACCTTACTGAAATGTTAGGATTTACAGCAGCAAGTATGAGCGAAAGAAATGCTCAGCAAGCGTATAAAAATTTTGATATAAAATCAGGATAAGTGGGGCATAAAATCAACTGAAATGTAAAGCAGTTTATAGAGAAACTGAATCAACAACCGTGATATAATTCAAATCATAACTGAAATCATTTGGCATGTCATAAAAATGAATCATCTGCCAATTCACAATATATAATAGCCATTCTGGCGATATGGATTGGATATATAAATATAACTGAACACCATTGCCCCCTGATCAGGTTCTAAGGCAATGGGACCCTCTATACTCCACCGGTATTCTCTTTTTTTTCCGTGTGTGTATAGTCCGGATTTCTGGGGTACCCAAAATAGGCAAGTAATGTTAGCCTATAGGAAGATGGAATGGTTACCATATCCTCCTTAAATAATGCTGGACCATGACAGCAACCATGGCCTCCTACGCTTAACATATTGCTGGACCATGACATCAACCATGGCCTCCTACGCTTTATCAGTTTCCAATAAATATTGCTGGACCATGACAGCAACCATGGCCTCCTACGCTTTACCATTTTCCAATCCAATAGAGCAATTTCCGAATTCAACAGGAAATGCTTAGTTTCACATACAGTTCACATCCTTATTATTTAATACTATAATAAGGATATGAAGAGTTTATCTTAAACGATTCCCCACATCAAGGGTACCAATATCAAGCAACTGTGTTCGCATAAAAATATTTAAGAATCACAAATAGCTCTGAACAATAGCTATTCGTCATGATATGAATCAATGAAACATAAAATAAACAGTGTTTAGGATGATAAAGAAAATACTTGCCTCTGGTCCTTAGCTATCATTTAATGCCGCAGTAATACAACTATCCTTTTCTTCTATCTCACGTCATCCTGCCCTCTGTTTTAATCTTGCTTTGGTTTACGCTTCAGCGGTTGCCACGAGTCTGATCCGTCGACATCGAGCCCGCGCGTCTACTTCTATAGTCAAACATAAGATAGTACCTCAGCCTCCGGATGACAATTCTGACATTTTGTAAACGCTTATAAACTCAATTCGAACGTATTAACCATGCTTACCAATATCTCTGCCAGAAGAAAATAATTGGAAATGTCCCCTTTGAACATAGGCGTTTTCCCGGTGTTAAAACACCTCGCAAGTAAACCAGCAATTCCACAAACAATACTTTCATCTCCAACCTTCTTTATTACAATCCACACAATACTGCATCCATTTCCAACTTTCTTCGTCTCATACCAACTTAACTCCGTTGACATTCCTAAGTCAATATTCAACAATTAATCCTTGAAAGATTTATACTAATCCTCGATAAAGAAATAGAAATATAAATATAACACTTAACCCTCGAAACAAACACTTCGTCCTCAAAAAGAAATATAACTCTGACAATCCTAGTCAGTAATTCAAAGAAAACATCGTCTACTCTTAGCGACATCTTTTTAATATAAATCATATACACAATTAAGCACATATTAAATATATATCGGCCAAAACTCAATTTATAACCTAACCCTTGATACTTAATATTTTGACAATTTACATCGCACGTATAAGGACTCCATAAGTAGATCACATACTCACATAGCACGTAATTCACATAGCAGATACGACTCACAAATAAAAGAGCACTCAAAATATTTTTAGAATATTTAAAAATATTTTTAAAGCACTAAAAGAATTTTAAAAGATTTAATTAACCATTTTTGAATCAAAAAGGATCGCTACTAAACCCTCCGGGTAATTATTGAATCCCCAAAATATTTTTATAATTATCAAATCCGAGTTTATAAATAATTTTAGAATTTAAAAACTATTTTTACCGTTCCCGGATTATTTTTAGGATTTAAAACAATTTTATTTCATTTTAAACAAATAAAGAAATAAATATTAAAGGTAAAATAATATTTATAAAATAAATAAATCATTTTATTTTCCAAAATAATTAAATCTGATTATTTTCAATTATATTTAAATAATATTTAATTAATTAAATTAATTGATTAATATTAATTAACCAATCAATTTAAATTAATTAAGATATTAGCTAAATAAATTTAAAATAATCAAATAAAATAGATTTTCGAATAAAAATAATTTATTAAAAATTTAAAAGTATTTTTCGAAATTAAAAATATTTTTTCGAAATTTAAAAATGATTTTTCGAATTTCTGAAAATAAAATTCGAATTTATAATAAAATTTGGAAAATAATTTTCCAAAATCATTTTCAGAATTTGGTTTTCAGATTTTGAAGATCAAATGGGCACTGTTCATCACCACCTTCACTGTTCTTCGTATGAATGCTTCGAAGAACACCACCTCCAACAATGGAGGTTTACCCAGAAACCGGTGACCGGAAATTTTTCCGGCAACCTCCGGCGACCACAAAAACGTACCAATCGTTACGTTTTAAAGCACCAACACACTCCAAATCACCTCCTAAACACAGATATACCATTCGTTCAAACCCAGCATCAACCAAAACAAGAATCCGGCTAAAATTCGAACAAAGTCCGGTGACCTCACCGGCAAAATTCGATTTTACTCATTTCTCAACCAAATCCAACGTTTTATACACCAAAACGAAGCTTATTACTCATACAATCTATACTAATCATCAACAACAGCAACAAATCACTCAAGAACCCAGAAATAAAAATCAAAATTTCTCACCCACACAAAAATTCGATTTTCATATTTAAGCTACGAAAAATCAAGGAAAAATCATGATAAATCTCCTGGAAGCATAAGCAATCTATAGGTACTAACCATATCAACAACAAATCATCCTACAATCCATACCAAATTTAATTCATACGAAAATTAAATAAAAAATAAAAATTTTCGATCGAGACATACACACATATCAACACCTACATAAACATATAGTACAGATCATGAGATTCAGTTTGGTTACTCACATGATTGATTTGGACTCCGGTAACACTGTCAAAAAGTGGTTTGATTCTCAAGAACACCAAGAACACAATTTACAGAATTTTCAGAAAATAAAATCAAAAAATCTGATTTTTGATTAATTTTAACAATTAATAATAAAATTCTGCTATTTATATAAATCTGAAAATTAATACCCCAAAAATATTTTTAACCCCTAATTAAAATTATTAAGCCCTAAAAATAATTTTTATGGGATAAAAATGTAAAATTTTTATTTTTAAACAAATACAATATATATGTCAAAATTCCCCAAAAATTATGAATTTTACAAAAATTACAACATAATACATTTTTGAACATCCCATTATTATATGAAAATAATTTTATGAAAAACAGGGCCTCGAATCCAGTACAGGGGCTGGGTCCGGAATTTAAAATGCAAAATAACTGTATTATAAAAATATAAAAATTACAGAAAAATAGAATAAAATATTCTATGATACACAGAAGTCACATAACACATATGGGATAATTTTCCTATTTAATAAAAATCATAACGCGTTTAAATGCATTAAAAATAAACTAATACACATTAAAATCAATTAAAAATATATTTTAATATAATAAATTACACGTAATTTTTCGGGTCGTTACAATTTCCCACTCTCCATGCGCTCCCTTCTTTAACCAAAGCTTTTGAACTCCATATGCTGCGCCAAGAATAGCTTGAACAGGGACCAAGTGCTGCATCCCAAACCGAAGAATGAGGATAATATTTGGCTTTCAACACTCTTGCCATAAGAGAGTTTTCGTAATGAAGGAGTCTCCAAATCTGTTTACCTAAAAGAGCATCGTTAAAAACAGCCAGGTCACGGAAACCCATACCTCCAATACACTTAGGCTGACACAGCGAGTCCCAGCTCTTCCAATGAGTCTTCCGTTTCGTTGCACTCGACCCCCACCAGAATCTTGCCAACACCGAATGAAGCTCGTTGATAAGATTAGTCGGAAGTTTGTAGATACTCATTATATAAGTGGGAATAGCCTGTAACGCACTTTTAATAAGGACCTCCTTCCCCCCTCTTGAAAGAATCTGCTCCTTATATCCTCGAACTTTCTTCCAAACTCGATCTTTGATAGTCCCAAAAACAACTTTTTTTGATCTGCCCACAATAGTCGGGAGACCGAGATATTTATTATGGTCACTAACTATGTTCATTTTCAGAATAGAACCAATCTCCCTCTTAGAATTACTAGGAACTCCTTTGCTAAAAGAAACCTCCGACTTTGCGAAATTAATTTTTTGCCCGGAAGCCGCTTCGTATTTGTTGAGAATATCAACAATGACTGAGCTTTCCTGTCGAGTGGCTCTAGTAAAAAGAAGACTATCATCTGCAAAAAATAAATGGGTCACTTCTGGACCATTCTTGCTAGCCCGAACACCATGAATCAATTTCCTCTCCGCTGCTATCCTCAAAAGACCAGAGAAAGCATCAGCAACCATAATAAATAGGTAAGGAGAGATAGGATCACCCTGTCTGAGACCCCTGGAAGGCAGAACTATATCTGTCGGACTCCCATTAACCATGAACGAATATGAAACAGTCGTTACAAAACTCATCACTGTATCTACCCATGCCCCTGCAAAACCTAACTTCACCAACAGCTTCCTTAAAAAATTCCATTCAACTCGGTCATACGCCTTACTCATATCAAGCTTCATAGCTGTCGAACCTCTCCTCCCTTTCATCCTTTTTTTCATTGTATGGAACAACTCCAGAGCAATCAAAGCATTATCTGTAATGAGTCTTTTCGGAACAAAAGCACTCTGATTTTCTGATATAATATCTTGAAGAAGCGGCTTAAGCCTATTTGCAACAGATTTGGAGGCGATTTTATATAGAACATTACATAAAGATATCGGCCGGAAATTAGAAACTTCAGTCGGGTTACGAACCTTAGGGATCAAAGCTACTCTTGTTGTGTTAACATCCTGCAGGGAGACTCTACCAAAAATAACATCATTAACAAACTTAGTAACATCATCCCCCACCACACTCCAAAATCTTTGGTAGAAAATAGCATGAAGACCATCAGGCCCAGGCGCTTTACACGGAGCCATTTGAGATAGCGCCCTATGAATTTCAACCTTAGAGTAGGGTTTCAATAGCATTTGATTGATCTCAGGAGACACCATAACCTTCACACCTTCAAGAGCTTGATCAACTGCCTCCGACGTAGTGTTTGTTGATGTAAACAAATCACTAAAAAAAGTGGTTACAATCAATTCCAGATCCTTCTGCTCCACCTTCCAATTTCCGCTAGAATCATGCAGCCCTGATATATAATTCTTCTTCTTCTTCTTCATCTAATACCTTAACTCCAAATACATATTCCATCAACTATTTTTGCTCAATTATTAAAGGGTTTGTCTAGTGTGTGTCCAAAGGCACATGCTAAGAATCCGTGCTTTGATGATGTCAAATTTTGATTGGTGGATATTTATATGAAGGCCATTGTTCCATGGAGAACCATGTTACGTGGAGAACCGTGGAGAACCACTTAAAATGCATTAAAATTGCTTTATATATAAGGACCCGCCAAGGGTACCTTCACAAAAAATGCTTAAAATAATTGGCTCTATCCATAAAAAAAAAAAAAAAAAAAACTTGTCGTGGAAATGCGAAGCATTTAAGACAGTAAACGGATGAGTTAGTTAGTCATGAGGGCCGAAGGCTCTCGACACACCCGTCAATCGTCTATTGCCTTTACCATTGATTGCCATTCCTTACAACTTTAGAATGATAAAGGCGCGAAGCGCCGTACAAGAAGGTGCGAAGCACCGTTAACCAGTGAAATCCACTGCCACGTCATCACGTGAACAGTGAATTTTTTTTTCCGTTTTTTTTCTTTGACAAATGGATAGAGGGTAGAATTATAAGACTTTTTTGTAAAGGGGCCCCGCCATGGGCCTTATATAAAGGACAATTTTAATGCATTTTAAGTGGTTCTCCACGATTCTCCACGTAAGATGGTTCTCCATAGAGTGGGACTCTTTATATGAATGCAGGTGCTATCATTATTAATGAAATTCCCACCAATCAAAATTTGATAACTAAATTAGCACGGATTCTTAACATGTGCCCTTGGACCCATACTAGAAAATTCCATTACTAAAACATGGTTATTTTTATCATCGGTGTTTGAAAATCCGGTCATATATGTTCTTCACCCTTTTGTTTATTAATAACGGGTATTTGAAGAAATAAAATTTAAACAGGAAAAGTTCCTAATTTAACTAATCAACCCGTCAAATCTGCTAAGTAAAACTCCACTAACCTTACTCATCAACTCCTGCTGGATACATCGGAAAACAAATACATACTAAATTATACTACCAGGCGTAGATTTGGCAAGACTGGCGTGTGTTTGTCACAAATTCTGGACACTGAAAACAACGAGGATCGAAGAATTTAAGCAGGTAGATACATCTCTCTCTCTCTCTCTCTCTCTCTCTCTCTCTCTCTCTCTCTCTCTCTCTCTCTTTCTCTCTCTCTCTATTTGTCTTCTGGAAGATCGATTTTGCATAGATTACTAATTTGAATTCATTTTTAGATATAATTTTTAGGTTTCTAATTGCAAAATTCTGATTACGCTACTATTGCATGACACTGAAGAAAAGAAAATTGAATGCTTATTATGTTGTTCATACGTACTTTGGATTGTTTTTGTGCTTTTATATGCCTTTTCTCTTTGAGTGAAGAGAATCTACCTGGTGTGTAGAAAACTAATCTAACGAAGAGCCTTGAAATCATATTTTGAAAGATTCCTTTTACATTCATTTACCTTTTCCTCCTAACAACCTCAGGAGCGGGGCGTAAGTCTTGTAGGAGTATATGAAATTGCTACGAGTTTTTGGCTTTCGAATGAGAAGAGAATAAAGGAGTTTTTTGAGTATATTGTTGTAGTTATGAACGTTTGTTGACAGGTGAGTTGTTTCTTTTGTCTTTGGAAAACTACCACGGATTCAATATTGAATATTAAGGTAACAACTCTTCTTAAGCAAAGATGAGAGTGGCGCAATCAAGGTGTAATTTCAGGTCATGTGAAGTATTTGAATGAGAGACTTATATAACAGAGTAGGCTGTCATTTGATTAAGTTGGAATTAGTAACAGAAGGGGGCTGTCATTTGATTAACTTGGAAGCAGAAGTGTCAAAACTCAAAACTGGTTATAGTGATTTAACATGTTCCCTTATTGTGTCGGAAAGAAAAAATGACAGCTTCAAGTGTTAATCCATTTCGAGAAGAAAAGAAGACCAGAAGCAAGAGGTTCTTAGTACGTTTTGGATGGCAATGGTTGTGACTCGAGTAGCTAGTTCATAGTGACTGTATAAGTTAAATAACCAATTTATCTTTAACTCTAAGATGTTTAAAAAAGTCAATAACATGATTTTATACTATTTAAAATTCCTCCTCAAGATTGAACAGAAAAAAACAGAGTCAATAACATGATTTATACTATTTAAATTTCTCTTTCAAGATTCAACAAACATATGCAGACATATACCATGTATACTGAACTGGAAAACAAATATGTTAAATTAAATCAAACATAATTAGACATTTACCAAACAGTCAAACAGAAGTATTAAATCGAAACAAACATAACCAGACATGTATCACATGTACCAAACCAAACAATCAATTACACCATCTGGCAAACAAATATGTTAAATTAAAACAAACATAATTAGACATTTACCAAACAGTCAAACAAAAATATTAAATTGAAACAAACATAACCAGACATGTATCACATGTACCAAACAGGCAAATACTCCATCGATTAAACAAACATAATCAAACATATACCACATATACCAAACAAACAAATAAACATATTAAATTTAAAACAAACGTAACTAGACACGACATGCAAACAGATAAGCACACATATCAAATTAAACATATGTATGGAAGGGGAAGTACTCGAATCCGAAATCCCTTCCCAAACCGAATTCTACTATCATGTTAAGAATCAAACCAAACCAGATATGTATCACATGTACCAAACAAACAAACAATCCTCAATCGATTAAACAAACATAACTAGATGTATACTACAGACAAACAAACATAATAAATTAAACAAATATAACAAAACAAATATGACATATAAGACAAACAAGCATGTTAAACTAAATCATATTAAATTAAAACAAACGAAACCATACATGCAAACACTCCTTAAGCAATTAACCAAATATAACCAGACATATCACACATATATCAAATCGACAAATAAACATATTAAATTAAAACAAACATAACCAGACAAATACGACACATGCCAAATAGATAAACACACGTATGGAGGGGGAAGTACTTGAACCTGAGATCTTTTCCCAAACCGAACTCTGCTATCATGTTAAGAATAAAAAAAACGTAACCAGACATGTCACATGTGCCAAACAAACAGATATTCCTCAATCTATTAAACAAACATAACCGAATATATATACCACCGATACGCGATACCTAAACATATAAACAAACATGTTAAATTAAAAGAAATATAACAAAACAAATACGACATATACGCCAAATAAACATGTTAAACTAAACCATATTAAATTGAAACAAACAAAATCATACATAACATTCCTCTTCAATTGATTTAAGTATATATAAGCAGACATATCCCACATATATCAAATCGACAAACAAACATTTTAAATTGAAACAAACATAACCAGAAAAATACAACATGTGCCAAGTAGACAAACAAACATATTAAAATAAACATGTGGGGGAAGACTCGGCTCAGAGATTTCTTCCCAAACTTGAGTAAAAAAGAAAAAAAAAAACTATATAAATGAAACAAGAGTACCTTATTAATGTATTCTTGTACTCTCACATATTTAAAATGAATAATAATATGTTTATAAATTAAAACCAAACAAAACAAAGGCATCATATGTCTCAAATTTTCAGAATGAATCATTTAATAATTCTAGTCTTTTAATTCATACAATTCAGACTTAACAAAGAACCTGCTAAGAGAAATCATGCATAGAAATCTTTTATCTACCTAGCCAGGTTGTTGAATCAACATCTAAAACGGAGCCCTTGGTGCAGCAACATTACTTCCATCCCCATTGATATCTCCAGAAAACGCACAATTGACAGGACCTGCATTAAACAAAGGAAGACCAACAGCAACATTTCCTGTCTGCAATGTCAAGGGCTGAACGTGCTCTACCTGATTAGCACCATTTTCTGCATCTTCCTGCATTGCTTCCTCGTGATCCTCCAAAGTTAATTGCTCATACACCGCAGTAGCAAATGAAGCCACAGTCAAAATGGCTTTCCCTGTGGCAATCAGCGGACCTACCACATTTCCGCCAAGCACCTGCCCTTGTCCTCCCGACAAAAAAATTGATAGGCCATCGAATCCTGGTGGATCTGGGGAAGCAAGCACTGTCCCAGTAATCGACAGAATCTCGAAAGCACCCTGCAGTGTAAAAACGCTCCCGGAAGAAGACATAGGTTGGCGGATGATTACATTCGACACCGTGCCTTTCCCAGTCAAGACACAAACTCCTCCGCCCCTCTGCTCTGCAAAGTTTTTTAGGGCCTCCATTATGTCGGTTCCGGCTGAGACTTTGAACACGAACGCCATGAGAGCGTTGGGACTTTCACGCGTGATGAGAATAGGAGCCTTAGGCTTGTTTTTCGAGCCAAGAGGGCGGCCTCGTGGTCGTGGGCGATGGTTTGGGGAAGGACCGCGGCGGTTTGGGGAAGGACCGCGGCCCCCTCCAAAGCTATTTTGTGGATTGGTTTCGGAATCGGAGTGATGTGGTTCGGGTGGTTGGAGTTGTTGATCAAATTTGGAAGAGTTTTCACCTTGATTGTTAGAGCCTTCCATTGGTACATATAACAAAAACTCTTGAGGATTACTAATTTACTATAGCATAACTTGTTGGCCCTGTCTTATATATATATATGATTAGAAATACTGCTTTGGTTTAAAACCGATTAGACAATAATTATAGATTTTAAAATATATTATGTGGATTTTAATGAGATTTTGCAGTATATGGTGAAATCAAAAACTAGAATCATTGGATTTTTGACTTGATTGCCTTTGTTTTTTTTTCTTTGAATATCGCACAGATCTGCTACAAATGTAGTAACTGGCTAAAGTGCTACTCGGATATGGATTTTGCAGGTGATTTCTTTTCTTACTCTCAACTACTAGTTGCATGATTGTTAGTTTCTAGTTTCTTAGCGCGTGAAATATCGCATGATTATTAGCTACAAGGTTTTTCGCGCTTGGGATGCACGAATATACTTGAATACATGATTGTTATTTACTACTTAGCGCGTGCATGAGGCATTACATAATCTAATTGTATGATTATTAGTTACCACATACTGCAGGCATGGCGCGTGATACACACGATATACTCCATGCGTACACATTGTTAATTTTTTCCTAAAGCATTTAGTATACAAAATAATTCAAAAATTATACAACAAACGTAATTAATTCAAATTATATTCAAAAAGTCGTATTTATGTTGGATTTTAAAAGATATTTTTAAATAATAAATATTTGGGATAGCCTGGCGGAATATTTAAACATTCATTAAAAATTGTCGTATTTAATTAAAAAAGATTGTATATTTCTATCAAAATTTGGTCTTACTCAATAAATTAGGAGGTACCTATTTAAGATTTTGTAAATTATTAAAACGCGTGATTTTCAAATTGATTTTGTGAACTTCATAAAATGTTGGGTTGTCATAAATTCATGAAATTTGAAGATATATGTCAGAAAATCTTGAGATAATTATTAAAATAAATCACAATCTCTTAAAAATATATTATTAATCCGTTTTAAAATTTTAAACTAAATATACTTAAATTTGAGATTTTGTGTGATATTATATTGTTGGATTTATGCATAGCTTAATCATGTGACTTATATAAAATTTGAATGCAGCAACGAATATATTAAAATTTGTATACAGATAAATTTGTAGAATTTCTTCTTAGCTAATTTCACTTTGTTTAAATTAAAATTTTAATATTAATACTATTACAATACGATATTATAATAGCCGAAACATTGATAGTTTCGTCGGTTGGTCGGTTTGGTACTTTGTGTTTTTACTTAATTATTTTTGTTAGAATAAAGAGAAAAACCAAATATTATTATAACCAAGCCAAATTTTATAATACATGTCTCAATACTTATATAGTAAACCTATATAAGATAAAATTTATTTAATTTCTTTTACTTTGGTACATATTTATTTTGTAGTTACGGGCAATTTTAATTTATAAAACAAAATAACCATATTATAGCTCCTAATAACTGACCAGTTACCTTTTTCAGAAAAAACACATTACATTTTCTAATTAAAACATCTCATTTTCCAAAAATATCACGGGTCGTTCTATTTAGTGAAATAAACTGATTATATTATAATTACTAATAACTAATTGATTTTTTTCAGCTAAAACATACTCTCTCTCCGTTCCACTTATTTTGTCCATCAATCATAACCCACGTTTTTACCCACATGTAGTTAGGATATGTGCAACCTTATTTTGGATTTATATACAACATTTAATCTAATTTACCAAAAATATTTAAAATTTTAAACAAATTTCGAAAAAGCTATACTAAACTTCCACGGATAAATTTTATCGCAACAATCTTAACTAATGACAATAGAGTAATGAAGACCAAGGTTCGTGATCATGGAAGTCCCCACACTTGTCCCAACTTTGCATATGGTGTCCAAGGCCCATCAATGTCTGTTTGATGCATGCACTTCTTTCAACTCCTATTTGGGACATTTTTTTCACATAACTTTGTGTTTCCTTTTATGGGCATGCATGTTCTAACATGTGTTAGTACGATACATGTAAGTTGTAATAGTCGAATTCAGTTGGGTTTTTAAATTTGAGTACTCGGATGTGGTTTGATGTCCGAGTACTCGAATAAGATGGATTCATTTAACTTTTAATTTTCATATAATCATTCAAATTTATCAATTTTTACTACATTATTTGCAAGTCGCAACTAATTCTAGTTCAGAAATATTTATCTGTTACTTTTTTTTAACACTTATTTTATAGGCCTCACTTTGGTGCATGTTGCAGCCTGCAGGTGCGTCTTCTCTTACAATCTAATCTAGTTCTTTATAATAAAAGAACTTCCAACAAAATATCTTCAATATCATCCAAAAATACCATCCATATCTTCATACATAATACCACTGCATATGTTCATCCAAAATACTATCCAAGCCATCCAAAATACCCGAAACAACATCTAAAGAAACTGAAACCTGAAAACCAAAATACTACCAAACCATCCAAAATACCATCCAGATAACCCAAAATACTACTAAGTTCAAAGTCAATCATTTTTGTTGCTGAGATTGGGATGTAGTAAGAACAGATGGCTGAGATGCACTTCCGTGAGTTCCAATTCCTAGATGTAATTGCTTTTTCAATTGTCTTAGCTGCATCCTTGGTTGCATTTGTTGTATCTTTGGCTGCTTTAGCTTCTGCTCTGGCTACTTTAGCTGCATTGGATTGATTTCTAATCCTTGAATTTCTAACCAACTTTGCTTCAACTGCTTTCATTTCTTTCTCATTGGAGCACCCTTACATGTCCTCGAATTATGGCCAAAATTTTTGAAGTTCTTGCACTTCACAGTCTTTGTTCTCACTCCCTTGTCATCTTCTATCTTCTCCTATTTCTACTTGGCATCCTAACACCCCTTTTCATTGTCAGTGGCATTACAGTACGATTCTATCATATGTTGGCCAGTTTTCTTGATCAGGATTAGGACTGATATTAAACCCATAGGCCTACTTATAGATCCTAACAGAGTACCAAGAGCTAACTACCTTATGTGGATCAATCTTTGCATGCACCATAGCTTGAATTGCATGCCTGCATGGAATTCCAGAAAGCTGCCAAGCACCACATGAGCGGTATTCAGAGATAGAGAAAATTGGGATTTACCCTCATGTATCTCATATTCCCCAGGTTTTGACACGTAGGATTTACAACTTATGGTGCCTTCGCTAATCTCTTTAATAGCCTTCACAATCTTAGGACAAAGATCTTCATCATTCCATAACATTGCAGTTTGCTGTCTTGTTGCTATTCTGACCATACTAACTCTTCTTATTCTTGAAAATATAACATGTACAAGATAGTCAGTAGAGTAGTAAAAGTAGAATAACAGTAGCAAAGATTCTATAATTACCTTCAAGGAGTGTTAACACTGGTCTACATCTATTAACGAATTAAAGCTCTCAACAAAATTAGATGTATTGGAGTCATTACAAACATTTGGATCAAACTTTTGTTTACTCCAAGTGCTTGGATCTCCTAAATTTGCAAACCAAGTCATAACCCTCTCACCACCGGCCTTCTGGAGCCTCTCCATTGCTTTTCTATAAGTGAACTGACTGGTGGCATTGCAAGCCCATAATTCGACAGTTACAGAGTGATGTTTCATCTCAAACACATAATAAAATGTAGGATGAAGATAATCCAACGTTATACGTTCTTCTTAGCAAAATCTTCGTAATCTACTACAATGTCTAACAGCGTATACTTATCAATATCTACCTTGACCTCAACAATCTTATCGCTCCAATTAAATTTTAAGATTTTTTTACTATCATCCATTCTGCAAATACAAAAGGGAACAATAAACTTACAAAAACGGAACACTAAGCTCACAAAACACACAGGCATATATATACATCAACCGCATACATATATATCATGAATGCATACAAACACAAGAATTAACATAACGAATAAACACACATCACGACTATAAGACAAGCAGGATAATGAAATCGAACATATGTCAAACGCTTGAAGACAAGGACTAATTAAGTGGTCTAAAATAAAGGGTCCAATAACATCTTTGTAATGTGTAATACCCAATAGTAATCTGATTAGGGTTAATGGGGGTCTAATTAGACTACTATATAAAGAACATAATAGAATTCCCAAGACTTTTTTTTATATATTTAAAAAAATTATTCCCTAATTTTTGGTTGATATTTTCACATATGTTCTTATTTTTCAACATACATTTTTGTTGCTAAATTTTTATTTGATTCTTTTCAAGTGAACAAAATTGAAGCATTATTTGATTAGAAAAATTGATTTTAAAAAAAAGAAATGTTTGGAATATCCTTTTCTGTGTATCAATAAAAAATATTAATCTAACACTTGGAAATGTGTGGAGCATTTTATTTAGTGTAAAAGTAAATGCATTATATCATGTTTATCTATAGTTATGATGTTTTGACGCAGGCAATGAGTTTATAAATTACCTTAAAGTTTGACATTTAGTTAGCATATGTGTAACCTTATTTCGGATTTATGAAGACACTTAATCTAATTTACCAAAAAAATTCAAAATTTTAAACAAATTTCCAGAAAACTATAGTAAATTTCTACGAATAAATTTTATCACAACAATCTTAACTAATGACAATAGAGTAATGAAGACCAAGGTTGGTGATCATGGAAGTCCCCACACTTGTCCCAACTTTGCATATGGTGTCCAAGGCCCATCAATGTCTGTTTGATGCATGCACTTCTTTTCAACTCATATTTGGGCCATTTTTTTCACATAACTTTGTTTTTCCTTTTATGGGCATGCATGTTCTATTTAACATGTGTTAGTACGATACATGTAAGTTGTAATAGTCGAAATCCAGTTGGGTTTTTTAAATTTGATTACTCAGTTGTGTTTTGATGTTCGAGTACTCGATTAAGGTGGATTCATTTAACTTTTAATTTTCGTATAATCATTCAAATTTATCAATTTTTACAAAATTATTTGCAAGTCGCAACTAATTCTTGTTCATAAATATTTATCTTTTACTTTTTTTTAACACTTATTTTATAGGCCTCACTTTGGAGCATGTTGCAGTCTGCAGGTGCGTACTTCTCTTACAATCTAGTTCTTTATAATTTTCTTACGAATGTAAAACACCACCAATGCATGAGCTCTTTTTTTTTCTTTGCTAACACTCCAATGCATGAGCTCTTGGGTGTGCATGTACTTAAATATATAGACCCTAGGCAGAAGATTGTTTTAATTCTTTTCTAAATAAGTGATGAAACCGAGAATAAATTGACCTTCATAAATCACTTTATAAGTTGAACAAGGAAGTGGTAAACAATCTGGAATTAGGGCACATTCTAAAAGAGTTGTCGTGAAAAAAATTCATCTTAGCAATGATATCTCGATAATTTTGTTAGAAAACAAGCAAATCGGACAGTTCATTTGATGGTTCGAATTCCGTGTTTGCGAAATTGCTACAAAGGTAAGTGTGTTCATGTCTCCTCAAAACTTTGTTGGAAACACTCATTTTTTGAATCTTCTTTAATTAATGAAATGCATCTTTGTTTCGAAGAAAAAAGGTGCAGGATTTATGCACACCCCAAATTTATTTATGCACACACTGCATATAATTTGGACTGATATATCCTTCACTTGTTTTTTGGACAATTGATACTTTGTTAAGTTTTATGAATAAACTTTGTTAAGTTTTATGAATATGACTAATACTCCACAATGCAAAACTCGGTTTAGAAGTTTCCAGTTGATAAACGAATCAAACAGGTTGATCAAATGAGAAACCCAACAACAAAAAAAAAACAAATAAAGAACCCTAATTATCTTCCTTTCAAGTTTTTTAATTTAGCAATCCAGATTTTATAAGATAAAAGGACAGATTTATAGCTTCCGGAAATCCTTAAAACAATGGACAAGAACAAATGTATAAAACATCAAAATTAAAAGCTACCATTTCAGATTTCTAGAACAAACTCAACAAAATTTATCACTTCTTTATCAATGTTATTGTTCACTCTGAAACTAAGTAAAACCACAAGATGGATGTATATATACATGGTCAGCTTTAGAACAAGCAAGATAAGGATATTTTAGTCCATGAGAGAATTAGGGTGTGCATAGATAAGTTTAGGGTGTACATATATCATCATCCAAAAAAAAGTTTACTTTTTCAAGAAAAATTTAAAAAAAGTTTTGAGTAATGAAAAGAAAATTGCAGAAAGTTAAATTTAAATCACCGCTGCTCTGCACATGTCTCGTCTCAAAAATAAAATCCAGAAAAGTTTAAGCATGTTGGTTCACTTTTATAATAACTAGCGTAAAAGCCCGTGCGTGGCATGGGCGCTGAAATAATTTCTCGCCCGAAATTGTGTATACATATATATTGAAAGAATTGTTGATTTTAGACTGGCTGAATTATCGGGGAATATATATAGAGTCGGACAAAGAAAACATTACCACCTGGACTCCTATGTCTTATGAAATAGTAGTGAGCATGTAATTGCAAATCTTTATTGAACATCTCATGATATGTACCATAAATATTTACCTTGAATAATTCTGTTGCTAACATGTAAATATTTGTCTAACTATTAATGGAAGTGCATATTATCAAATTCTGAGATAAGAAAAGCGTAATAGATCATCTAAATTAATATATTGTGTTGATGTTATAAATTTATTTTATATTAAGTGATGTGAATGTTAAAAATGTATTTATACATATATTTTTGGAGACTGATTTTAAAAAGTCTCCAGAGAAGCAATTGATGAAATTTTACATTACTTTGTTTCATATGTTCTGCTGACATGGAATGTAATTTAGATGGAAACACATGTACTTCTGATCTTCCTTTATGTTGATTTTGGCTGTTTGGCGCTGAATAGATGTAGTAGCACTTGATTTATTTGAGTGACGTTTTGTATTTGTGAGGTCAGGAAGAGGCCTTTGTTTGATCAAAGTAGACTAGTTGCACACAAGAGTGTAATGTTTTTTTTTTTTTTTTTTTGTCACCAGAGTGTAAAATAAAACATTACAAATGAGAGAATGCCTTTTTAAAGCTCCAGGAACAACATCCTAGTCAATCATTTTTACTCACACCACGTGGTCACACACCCACCATCCAAGGCTTACTTCCGGCAAGAAAAGTGTTATCCGATGTGTATTTTATTCCAAGCACATATGATGCACTTATACTCGATAGTATAAACTTACTACAATTTTGAGTCTCAGAAACCTGAATCCCTATTTTGTAGTTTTAATTAAGGATGAAATATAATAGTTTGATGATTTGTTAGTTATTAGGAAGCAATACTTTCAAGCTAGATGTTATGTAAGATGACTACCACCAGTTGTATTCACACTAGTCACTAGATCCCTATACTATCTGTAATCTATACATATGTACATATAAACAGTGTGAATGACATGGTGTAAATACGAGAGATCTTTTTTAAAACCTCCTCGGAAACTGCAGATAAAATTTTAAAGTTCTGAAAAGATTTTACAAAAGCATTTGAACTTTCTAAAAGTAGGCAATGTGATCTTTAAAGCATATTAAAAAGAGAATCCATCAGAAACTAATTTGGCAGCCTTGGGTTATGATTATGTGGACCAAACATGACTTAATGGCCTAGGAGCAGCTCTCATGGTCATTTTAGCCATAATGCTACCTCAAGCTGTAATCCTCTTGTCGACTGCTGCCGGAGTCAGATAAGAAATTACTCTGGGTAGTAGAGAAAATTAATCTCAACTACTTATGCCATGGAATTGGAATCTCTTTCCTTGGAAAACTCTGTTTAATGTTTATATTACATCAGCTGGAAAGCTGAAACTTCAATACCCATGTTTAGGCAAACTACTGAAACACTAGTTTGAAGATTTTAAACAATGAGTGTGGCTCTAGTCAACACTGGCAAAAGATTTCTCCATTCCCATGTATACAGAAGCAATCCTATAGGTAAACGTGCTTATGTTTCCGCAAAGGTAATTTATTAGTTATGTTCGTAAGTGTCAGTGAACAAGACTTTAAATTCCCAATTTACTATCACAAAGAACATGAACGTTAACACCTTATATACCAAGGCTTCTAAGTATCTATGGCAAAGGCTCATTCCCCGCCTTCCTGCCTCATACTTAAAAACTAAGTAAATTACCAAAAAGAATGTGCATCTCTGAAAGAATAAGCACTCAAAGTGTTCAGCATTTCAGATGCAGTCATGCTTATTTCTACCTTTTTTTGTGAAACCTGCTTATTTCTACCTTATTGCGGGTGAAATTTGCAATTTTTTCATGATTTTATGTTTATATCTTGTCCTTTCTCGCTCCACGGGCACATAAAATCTGTATCTGCATGTATGTGTTGGTTGTCAATATAGCTTTCAATGAGATGAGCCTCGTCTACCTACTAATTTTATCAAATCCAGTTCTAACATTATCTCGCTGGATAGTGTTGTGATATGTTTTACTGTTGTGATATTGTTTTATGGTGAATTCAGGTTAGAGTGCAATCAGATCCAGAAGGACGACTTGTCATAACTGGTCAACCTGAGCAGCGCGATAATCCATGGGGGATCACAGCCTTTTAAAAGGTTAACCCTTAATAGTCTCTTCACACTAGAAAAAGAGCCAATCTTTGATTTAAGTAAACCTTATATTCAAATTAGTTTAGTTTATTTTATGTTACATAAAAGTTGGAAGTCACCAAACGGCTCTTTTCCTAGTGTTAATTTTTCACCTTACGAAGTGGTTGAGGGTTCAAGTCTCCTTGGAGGCAAAGTGGTGAGCATTTATTCAATTATCTAAAAAAATGTAGTGTTAGGAATCAACATTGGTATTTTATTTGTATGCCAAGTATAACAGCTCTTAATCCATCAGCGTATAGATATATCTATCCTATAGATACTGATATTTATATGTTTGTATATAGATCTGTTCTGAATTTGATGACCAACTTTCTGGTCATCAGCTTACGTGCAAGAATTGATCCACTTCAGACATCAGCAGTTGTTGGCCTGCATGGACGACTATTTGTTCGTATACAATTTGATTTCGATTTGACCATCAACCCGAACAAAACCCGACCGCAAGCACCCCTACGTAAAACTCCACTAACCTTACTCATCAACTCCTGGATACATTGGAAAACAAATAAATTATACACCAACTCAACTCCCCAGTGACGTCCAATATGAGATCGTAAGGCGTTTACCAGGCGTAGATTTGGCAAGACTGGCGTGTGTTTGTCACAAATTGTGAACACTGAAAACAACGAGGATGCACAAATATATCGAAGAATTTGAGCAGGTAGATACATCTCTCTCTCTCTCTCTATTTGTCTTCTGGAAGCTCAATTTTGCATTTGCTTATAATTTTCGGAGAATTAGATCGCGACAGGAGATTAATCGAACCTTCGATATTAGATTATGTTCGAAATTGATCAAAACAAAAATCAAAGTTCCAGCTAACTTCTAAAAAGCATAGATTACTTATTGCAAAATTCTGATTACGCTACTATTGCTTGACAGAGAAGAAAAGAAAATTGAATGCTTATTATGTTGTTCATACGTACTTTGGATTGTTCTTGTGCTTTTATATGGTTTTTCTCAATCTACCTGGTGGGTAGAAAACTAATCTAACGAAGAGCCTTGAAATCATATTTTGAAAGATTTCTCGGAAAAAATCACTACTTCCTCCTACATTCATTTACCTTTTCCTCCTAAAGAACTCAGGAGCGGGGCGTAAGTCTTGTAGGAGTATATGAAATTGCTACGAGTTTTAGGCTTTCGAATGAGGAGAAGAGAATAAAGGAGTTTTTTTGAGTATATTGTTGTAGTTATGAACGTTTGTTGACAGGTGAATTGTTTCTTTTGTCTTTGGAAAGCTACCACGGATTCAATATTGAATATTAAGGTAATGTTATGGACTGGCCCAACTCACATATGCCAGGAGAGGCCCAAGACAGAAGGGTAATTTGCAATCTAACGAAATGGCTGGATAAGAATAGACAGGAAAGGGGGAGAAAATATTATCGAGCATTTTGTTTTGTACCTGTTAAGGTTTATTGGGAGTGAGAGGCTACTCGAAAGTCCTCAATTATCTTGTAATCGATACACTACTAGCTTTGAGTTATTAATCTGAGGTGTTTTTTTCATTTTTCTACATATTGTGTCAAGTTTATCCAGTTAAAGAAGTTGATTCATAGCAATTGGTATCAGAGAATACGGTCCTCGAGACAAAAAATCGAAATGGTTGAGCAAGGTTTGGGGGATTTGAGGTCAATGATGGTGGAACAAATATCGCTAGCATTCAACACGGCCATAGCTGAAACATCACAGCGATTGGAAGCATGTATAGCTCGATTCTGTGAACAGGAGGAGGTATTGATGAAAACTTTGAAGGACGATCAGTTTAGATATCAGAAAGAGGTACGTTCTTCTCTTTCTTCGATAATATCTAATGACACTACTACTGAATTTTCTGCACAACGAGTGTTTGATGTAATTTCTGATAGAAACTCTGTTTTTTCTGATGGGTTTTTACATGGGTTTGGGTATGATGGGTTTTTAAGTGATGAAATTAAGTTTGTTAGTGTTGTTGAAAAACCTGTTTTTGCAAGTTTGGATAATGAAAATAATGGAGTTGAGGAGTCGGTTGTTTCGAAACCTTTTGTGACAAACCCAAATGAAAAAAATTGTGAAGATGTCGGTAAGTTGGATATGGGCGATAAAGGGACAATGATGGAGACAGATTTTACTGAAAGTAAGAATGTTGGTGGTCAAGTTAAAATGGTAGATGATATGATATTGTCATTGTCAAGCCCGGGTATCCTGCCTATTGCAAGAACTCCGTCTGATGTTGTGGTTACTGGACCTTCTTATTGCAATGATTCGCAGAGACAGTCAACAAAGGATGGTGGTGTTATTTATGGCCTCAATGTGATGCGGATTATGAACGAGCCTACATCAGTAGCAATTGTGTATGCTTTAGACAAGAAGTCTAGCAGCGTGGGTGAAAAGAATGTGCTGACTTTTGATCCTGGTGGTGCGGAGTTAAGTTCATTACACTATGATAAAGAAATGTTTGTGCCAGAGGTAGGAGATCTCATTGCCTTGACTACTGCAAAGCCAAAACATATCAGTGATCTGGACAAGCCTCAAAGTCCTTATATTCTTGATGAAGTCCAGAAGGTCAAGGTCGAGAGTTCTGATACAGTTGAAATATTAGCCTCAAAGCATGTTAGTTTGTTTCGCAACGAGGCAGAGGTATATGGACATGAAATCTGGAAGAAGCTAAGTGCTCGAAACATGGAAGGAAACAAGAAGCAAAAGTTAACTGCAAAGAAACCTTTTCTTTACAGTGATTTAACAAAACTTTTGACTGAGGAAGAGATCGAGCCTCATCAGAAAAATGACGAAGATACTAATGTACTGAGAGGTTTCAATTCAAGAAGAAAGGTTGACAAAAAAAATTCCCAACTAACTGAAGTTGGAGATGATCCTTGGGCGACGCTTGCTTGGTTGGTGGACAGGAAGAAGCAGGCCATAGAGAATCAGTTGACTCTGGATGAATTTATCATCAAAAGGTATAATATCCTTGAAAAGCAACTGGTGGTCGTTGATCAGAACTTATACAAACATTTTTCGACCTCCTTTATCCCTCTAACAGTAGTAAAGAAAAAGATTAAAGCTATTGCTTTACTTCAGTCCACTAGAACATTGTTGCAAGAAGTTGGTGCTTCGAGTAAACGACTGGCTGAAGTATTAAAAGGGATCAAAGAAGCAGGGGAAAGCACGACTACTACAGAGTTTCATAAGACAAAAACAGAGTGCCTTGAAGTGCTAGTTCTCCTTGACACTTTTAGAGTTCCACATTTCTTGGACGATGATGAGATTAGTAGTTTCTGTTTGAAAAACGCATGCTTACTCTTTTGCACTACCAATGGCTCTATAAAATTACAGAGAGAATATAATATACCTGTGCAACTTCCTGGTCTTCGCCATGCTATACTCGTAGGAGATGAGAGGCAACTTCTTGCAGTGGTTCAAAGTAAGATATGTCAAAAGACTGAGTTTGGTAGAAGCTTGTCCCAAAGGTTGGTTTGGCTCGAGAAGAACTTGCCCAACGTGAAGTACAGGATGCATCTAGATATAAGCATGTTTCCTAATAAAGCTTTTTACGAAGATCCAATACTCAATGGTCCAAAAGTAACAGAAAGGACTTACCGACAGTTACCGTATGCATTTTTTTGGAGAGAAAATGTTTGGATTTGGCTCTTATGCTTTCTTAAATATATCAAAGGGCAGGGAAGAGATTGATAATAGATACAACAGGAAAAATACAGTGGAAGTTGCTGTGGTCGCTAAGCTAGCACAAGAACTTGACTTGATTGTCATATCAGTTATTGGTATAGATTACAAAAGTGTACTGTGCATTTCAGCATTAGCATTGAGTTGTTCATTTTGGGCATTGAGTGTTGGATTTGTTCTTTGTATTCCAAATATGCAAGCTATGAAATGTTTTACACATTTTAGTTCGGCAAAGTGCAAGGACAGTTTATATCTGATACTAATACAAGATCTTCTAATCCGCTTGTGGCATGTTGATCGTGAAATCAGTTATAAGCTCATGTTACTTGTGGATGCGTGTGGACAGCCTAGGATCTCTCATATCCCGCAACCCAGAAATCATGTAATGAACATTGGTTATGAAACAAGAAGTTTAGATACACTAAGTCATTTTGTTGTTGGACAAGCAGTCTATTTGCATCATTTTGCAACCCAACAATTGACAATCGACCTTGAGGACAAGGTCGTTCTTTGGGAGCGGGGTATTGTTATGGACTGGCCCAACTCACATATGCCAGGAGAGGCCCAAGGACAGAAGGGTAATTTGCAATCTAACGAAATGGCTGGATAAGAATAGACAGGAAAGGGGGAGAAAAGATTATCGAGCATTTTGTTTTGTACCTGTTAGGGTTTATTGGGAGTGAGAGGCTACTCGAAAGTCCTCAATTATCTTGTAATCGATACACTACTAGCTTTGAGTTATTAATCTGAGGTGTTTTCTTCATTTTTCTACATATTGTGTCAGTTTATCCAGTTAAAGAAGTTGATTCATAGCAGGTAACAACTCTTCTTAAGCAAAGATGAGAGTGGCGCAATCAAGGTGTAATTTCAGGTCATGTGAAGTATTCGAATGAGAGACTTATGTAACAGAGTAGGCTCTCATTTGATTAAGTTGGAATTAGTGACAGAAGGGGCTGTTATTTGATTAAATTGGAATCAGAAGTGTCAAAACTCAAAACTGGTTATAGTGATCTAACATGTTCCCTTATTGTGTCGGAAAGAAAAAATGACAGCTTCAAGTGTTAATCCATTTCGAGAAGAAAAGACGACCAGAAGCAAGAGGTTCTTAGTACGTTTTGGATGGCAATGGTTGTGACTCGAGTAGCTAGTTCATAGTGACTGTATAAGTTAAATAACCAATTTATCTTTAACTCTAAAATGTAAAAAAAAGTCAATAACATGATTTTATACTATTTAAAATTCCTCCTCAAGATTGAACAAAAATAAACAGAGTCCATAACATGATTTTATACTATTTAAATTTCTCCTTCAAGATTCAACAAACATATACCATGTATACTGAACAGGCAAACAAATGTTAAATTAAAACAAACACAATTAGACATTTACCAAACAGTCGAACAGAAGTATTAAATCAAAACAAACATAACCAGACATGTATCACATGTACCAAACCAAACAATCAATTACACCATCTGGCAAACAATTATGTTAAATTTCAATTACACAATCTGGCAAACAATTATGTTAAATTAAAACAAACATAATTAGACATTTACCAAACAGTCAAACAAAAATATTAAATTGAAACAAACATAACCAGACATGTATCACATGTACAAAAAATCAAATACTCCATTGATTAAACAAACATAATCAAACATATACCACATGTACCAAACAAACAAATAAACATATTAAATTTAAAACAAACATAACTAGACACGAGAGATACCAAACAGATAAACACACATATCAAATTAAACATATGTATGGAAGGGGAAGTACTCGAATCCGAGACATATCCCACATGTATCAAATCGACAAACAAACATATTAAATTGAAACAAACATAACCACACAAATACAACATGTGCCAAATAAACAAACAAACATATTAAATTAAACATATGGGGGGGAAGACAGATTTCTTCCCAAACTTGAGTAAAAAAGAAAAAAAAAACTATATAGATGAAACAAGAGTACCTTATTAATGTGTTCTTTTACTCTCACATATTTAAAATGAATAATAATATGTTTAGAAATTAAAACCAAATAAAGCAAAGGCATCTTATGTCTCAAATTTTCAGAATGAATCATTTAATAATTCTAGTCTTTTAATTCATACAATTCAGACTTAACAAACAACCTGCTAAGAGAAATCATGCCTAGAAATCTTTTATCTACCTAGCCAGGTTGTTGAATCAACATCTAAAACGGAGCCCTTGGTGCAGCAACATTACTTCCATCCCCGTTGAAATCTTCAGAAAACGCACAATTGACAGGACCTGCATTAAACAAAGGAAGACCAACAGCAACATTTCCGTTCTGCAATGTCACGGGCTGAACTTGCTGCACCTGATTAGCACCATTTTCTGCATCTTCCTGCATTGCTTCCTCATGATCCTCCACAGGTAGTTGCTCATACACCACATTAGCAAATGAAGCCACAGTCAAAATGGCTTTCCCTGTGGCAATCAGCGGACCTACCACATTTCCGCCAAGCACCTGCCCTTGTCCTCCCGACAAAAAAATTGATAGGCCATCGAATCCTGGTGGATCTGGGGAAGCAAGCACTGTCCCAGTAATCGACAGAATCTCGAAAGCACCCTGCAGTGTAAAAACGCTCCCGGAAGAAGACATAGGTTGGCGGATGATTACATTCGACACCGTGCCTTTCCCAGTCAAGACACAAACTCCTCCGCCCCTCTGCTCTGCAAAGTTTTTTAGGGCCTCCATTATGTCGGTTCCGGCTGAGACTTTGAACACGAACGCCATGAGAGCGTTGGGACTTTCACGCGTGATGAGAATAGGAGCCTTAGGCTTGTTTTTCGAGCCAAGAGGGCGGCCTCGTGGTCGTGGGCGATGGTTTGGGGAAGGACCGCGGCCCCCTCCAAAGCTATTTTGTGGATTGGTTTCGGAATCGGAGTGATGTGGTTCGGGTGGTTGGAGGAGTTGGAGTTGTTGATCAAATTTGGAAGAGTTTTCACCTTGATTGTTAGAGCCTTCCATTGGTACATATAACAAAAACTCTTGAGGATTACTAATTTACTATAGCATAACTTGTTGGCCCTGTCTTATATATATATATGATTAGAAATACTGCTGTGGTTTAAAACCGATTAGACAATAATTATAGATTTTAAAATATATTATGTGGATTTTAATGAGATTTTGCAGTAAACGGTGAAATCAAAAACTAGAATCCATTGGATTTCTGACTTGATTGCCTTTGTTTTTTTTTCTTTGAATATCACACAGATCTGCTACAAATGTAGTGACTGGCTAAAGTGCTACTCGGATATGGATTTTGCAGGTGATTTCTTTTCTTACTCAACTACTAGTTGCACGATTGTTAGTTTCTAGTTTCTTAGCGCGTGAAATATTGCATGATTATTAGCTACAAGGTTTTTCGCACATGGGATGCACGAATATACTTGAATACATGATTGTTATTTACTACTTAGCACGTGCATGAGGCATTACATAATCTAATTGTATGATTATTAGTTAGGACTTACTCCATGCTTGACGCGTGATACACATGATATACTCCATGCGTACACATTGTTAATTTATTCCTAAAGCATTTAGTATACAAAATAATTCAAAAATTATACAACAAACGTTAATTCAAATTATATTCAAAAAGTCGTATTTATTTTGGATTTTAAAAGATATTTTTAAATAATAAATATTTGGGATAGCCTGGCAGAATATTTAAACATTCATTAAAATTTGTCGTATTTAATTAAAAAAGATTGTATATTTCTATCAAAATTTGGTCTTACTCAATAAATTAGGAGGTACCTATTTAAGATTTTGTAAATTATTAAAACGCGTGATTTTCAAATTGATTTTGTGAACTTCATAAAATGTTGGATTGTCATAAATTCATGAAATTTTAAGATATATGTAAGAAAATCTTGAGATAATTATTAAAATAAATCACAATCTCTTAAAAATATATTATTAATCCGTTTTAAAATTTTAAACTAAATATCCTTAAATTCGAGATTTTGTGTGATATTATATTGTTGGATTTATGCATAGCTTAATCACGTGACTTATATAAAATTTGAATGAAGCAACGAATATATTAAAATATGTATACAGATAAATTTGTAGAACTTCTTCTTAGCTAATTTCACTTTGTTTAAATTAAAATTTTAATATTAATATTATTACAATACTATATTTTAATAGCCGAAACATTGAAAGTTTCGTCGGTTGGTCGGTATGGTACTTTGTATTTTTACTTAATTACCCTTACTTAGTTATTTTTTATTTAATTTCTTTTACTTTGGTACATATTTATTTTGTAGTTACGGTCAATTTTAATTTATAAAACAAAATAACCATATTATACCTTCTAATAACTAACCAAATACCTTTTTTTTAGAAAAAACACGTTACATTTTCTAATTAAAACCTAGGATGCTCGGACTCTTTTGGAAGGATCCGACACGGACACGGATCGGTGTGTCGGGTTCTTCAAAATCAAAATTTATGGACTCGGGGATTCGTTTAATAAGGATCCGACACGGGGATATGGACACGTCATTTTTTATATTTTTGCATTTTTAAATATATTTATATATTTATTTATTTATTTTAAAAAGTTGTGTAATGTAAAAAAGAAAAAATGCCACAAGCCGTTTATTTTATATCTTAACCAATCATCAAACAGAATGATTAAAGCAAGGGAACAAACTGGTGCATGCTCAAAAAGAAAAGCAAGTAAAGTAGAAAACAGAATAGTCTCCTTCTGAAGTAGGGAACAAACAGAATAATTAAATCAAGTAAAGTAGAAAACATGTTTTGCTTAGGCCTTCACGTGCTTCTCTCTTCTATTTCTTCACTTTCTTCCTCTTCTTCTTCTTCTTCTTCTTCTTCTTCATCATCACTTTCTTTTTCTTTTCTTCTTCTTCTTCTTCACTCCTGCAATCTCCGGAATTCAGTCGCCGGCGGTGACGAGTCCATTTTCCACCGACGGATACGATCCGGATTCCGTGTCGGTATCCGTGTCGTGTCGTGTCGACACGGGTACGGCGGGGTCTAGGGGCGAGTCCGAGCATCACAGATTAAAACCTCTCATTTTCCAAAAATATCACGGATCATTCTATTTAGTGAAATAAACTGATTATATTATAATTACTAATAACTAATTGATTACCTTTTTCAGCTAAAACATACTCTCTCTCTCCGTTCCACTTGTTTTGTCCATCTATCATAACCCATGTTTTTACCCCATGTAATTAGCATATGTGCAACCTTATTTTGGATTTATAAACGTCACTTAATCTAATTTACCAAAAATATTCAAAATTTTAAACAAATTTCAAAAAAGCTATACTAAACTTCCACGGATAGATTTTAGCGCAACAATCTTAACTAATGACAATAGAGTAATGAAGACCAAGGTTGGTGGTCATGGAAGTCCCCACAACTTGTCCCAACTTTGCATATGGTATCCAAGGCCTATCAATGTCTGTTTGATGCATGCACTTCTTTCAACTCTAATTTGGGACATTTTTTCACATAACTTTGTGTTTCCTTTTATGGGCATGCATGTTCTATTTAACATGTGTTAGTACGATAAATGTAAGTTGTAATAGTCGAAATTTAGTTGGGTTTTTAAATTTGAGTACTCAGATGTGTTTTGATGTCCGAGTACTCGATTAAGGTGGATTCATTTAACTTTTAGTTTTCATATAATCATTCAAAATTATCATTTTTTACAACATTATTTGTAAGTCGCAACTAATTCTTGTTCACAAATATTAATCTGTTACTTTTTTTTAAAAAAAAAAACTTATTTTATAGGCCTCACTTTGGTGCATGTTGCAGCCTACATGTGCGTACTTCTCTTATAATCTAGTTCTTTATAATAAAAGAACTTCCAACAAAATATCTTTAAGAGTAAAGTGCACTTTGTGTACCTGAACTTTGGCCAAGACACCACTTGAAATACCATAATTTAAAAACTATCACGGGCAATACTGAACAACCTATTTACTTACATTTCGTGTACTACCGTCCATTTGTCACTAACGGAGTTAAATGGCCAGGGGTAAAACTGTCTTTTCATTTCTTTCCTGTAAACCCAGCTCTCCCATTTCCATTTTCTTCACCGATGTTATTCCCCTGTTCTCCCAGCCTCTTCTCTCCCTTCTTTTCCCACACAACCCACGACACATCCCCAAAACCCGTTTATTTTCGTTATTTAATTCTTTGCCATGGCTGCGCCATGCACTCCAATTATAACATCGCTAGAGTTGAGTGATCGATAAATCTTTGCCAGTTCTGTATCCGGCTTAGGCCTTAAAACTTCCACAAAAAAACCAATTTTTTCTGCCATTTTCACTAGAGAATCTTCATTAGTAATAGCCCTAGACCCATTTCTTGACACAATGACAAGTTTTGGTTTCTTCAAACCATTATCATCTTTCTCATTTCCCACTTCCAGTGAATTAATAGACAATGGTGCTATAGCTGAATTCTCTTTCAACAACTGAGCTTCGCGTTCCTCCTCAATGATATCTGCAATTCGAGGCCTATAAGCTCGATCCAATATATCTCTAAAATCCCTAACTGAGACATTTGCATCCATCAATGAAGAATCTACCGTGAGCTCATCATGTATTTTAAGGCCCACAATGGCTTCAGGGAAACAATGGGTTCTGTTATCTCCGGTGAAGTCAATAGATGGATAATCGGATAGATGATCTAGGATAGAAGCATACTTGGAAATCCACCAATCATGATACTCAAGAATTACGAATACAACTTTCTTGTTCAAATGCTGACTAGTAATGAAAACAGGCAGAAGTCCATCATTGAATTCATGGTAAACATTACCAGTATAGCCTCCGGTTGAGAAGAAAACTGCAGGAACATCGTGCTTAACGTCACAATGATGATGAGTACCCGACTCTTGTTTCTTGAAAATGAGGTCTAGCTGATCAGTAGTGTTCATTACACTAAGTTCCTCTTTTCGATTCACTGGATGATCAGAAGCATGACTGATGTAGTCATTTGTGTTTACGGATGTATAAAGTAAAATAGAAGAGGATTTAGATTGTGTTCTCACATCCCCTTTCATAATACCTCTGATGAATACACACACACACTTGGCCTCTACACACGCACCCACCTGCTATACTCACGCACGCACACACTCTGTTACACACACACTCGCACCATATATATACACATACAGCAACACACACAACCACATGACAGCAGAGGGGAGAGAGATTTCAATTAATTCGCAGCAGCCATCATCAAGAAAATCAGTATCGAGGTTCAAAGGAGCCGAGAGAAAGAGAGAACAGCGGGTAGGGAGGGAGAGATGAGAGGGATTGAGGAGAGATTTGTTTTCTAAGGAAGATCGAGATTAAAGAGATTGAGAAAATTTTCTAGAAAACAGAGGCCAGCAACTAGTTTGGGGAAAGTCTGGCTAGGGATTACAGAGCCCGCGCAAAGAAGGAGATGCAAAAATACTGTTTTACCCCTGAATAAGTAACGGAGTTAGGGTCAAATAGACGGTAGCACACGAACCGTAAGTAAATTACAATTTCAGTATTACAAATGCCCGATTTTAAAGTATAGTATTTCAAGTGGTGTCTTGGCCAAAGTACAGGTACACAAAGTGCACTTTACTCTATCTTTAATATCATCCAATAATATCATCCATATCTTCATCCGTAATACCACTGCATATGTTCATCCAAAATTCTATCCAAGCCATCCAAAATAACCGAAACAACATCTAAAGAAACTGCAACTAGAAAACCAAAATACTAACAAACCGTCCAAAATACCATCCAAATAACCCAAAATACTACTACATTCAAAGTCAATCATTTTTGTTACTGAGATTGGATGCAGTAAGAACAGATGGCTGAGATGCACACTTCCCTGAGTTCCAGTCTTCCTTTTCCGAGATGTAATTGCTTTTTTAATTGTCTTAGATGCATCCTTGGGCATTTGTTGCATCTTTGGCTGCTTTAGCTTCTGCTCTGGCTACTTTAGCTCATTGGATTGATCCCTAATCCTTGGATTTCTAACCAACTTTGCTTCAGCTGCTTTCAATTCTTTTTCTGTTGGAGCACCCTTACATGTCCTCGAATTATGGCCAATTTTTTTTAAAGTTCTTGCAGTTCACAGTCTTTGTTCTTTCTCTCTCTTCTCATCTTCTCCCTCTTTTCTTCTCATATTTCTACTTGGCCTCCCAACACCCCTTTTCATTGTTGGTGGCATTACAGTAGGGATTCCATTATATGTTGGCCAGTTTTCTTGATCAGGAATAGAATTGATATTAAACCCAAGGCCTACTTATAGGTCCTGACAGAGTACCAAGAGCTAACTACCTTATGTGGATCAATCTTTGCATGCACCATAGCTTGAATTACATGCATGCATGGAATTCCAGAAAGCTGCCAAGCACCAAATGTGCACAGTTTGGTATTCAGAGACAAGGAAAAATGGGATTTACCCTCATGTATCTCATATACCCCGGGTTTTGACACGTAGGATTTACAACTTATGGTGCTTTCGCTAATCTCTTTAATAGCCTTCACAATCGTAGGACAAAGATCTTCATCATTCCATAACATTGCAGTTTGCTGTCTTGTTGCTATTCTGACCATACAAACTCTTCTTATTCTTGCAAATATAACATGTACAAGATAGTTGAATTAAAGCTCTCAACAAAATTAGATGTATTGGAGTCATTACAAACATTTGGATCAAACTTGTGTTTACTCAAGGTGCTGGGATCTCCTAAATTTGCAACTGCCTTCTGGAGCCTCTCCATTGCTTTCTGTAAGTGAAATGACTAGTGACATTGCAAGCCCATAATTCGACAGTTAAAGAGTGATGTTTCATCTCTTACACATAATAAAATGTAGGATAAAGATAATCCAACATTATACTATTCTTCTTAGCAAAATCTTCGTAATCTACTACAATGTCTAACAGCATACACTTATCAATATCTACCTTGACCTCAACAATCTTATCCCTCCAATTAAATTTTAAGATTTTATTACTATCATCCATTCTGCAAATACAAAAGGGAACAATAAACTTACAAAAACGGAACACTAAGCTCACAAAACATACATGCATATATATACATCAACCGCATACATATATATCATGAATGCATACAAACACAAGAATTAACATAACGAATAAACACACATATCACGACTACAAGACAAGGAGGAAATTGAAATCGAACATACCTATCAAACGCTTGAAGACAAAGAGGACTAATTAAGTGGTCTAAAATAAATGGTCTAATAACATCTTATTCGGTATGAGCTTTAAAATGTGTAATACCCAATAGTAATCTGATTAGGGTTAATGGGGGTCAAATTAGACTTATACATAAAGAACATAATACGGTCTTGGTCCCCAAGACTATTCACAACCTCTACTCTATTCCCATCAGTCAAAGCGAAAGCGAGATACGGCTAGAGGCAAATTAAGTTCATGGAAGATCAAGTCCCATAATCCGTATTCATATTTACCGTCATGGAATCAGATACCTTTTTCGCATTACATTTTTATCGTATAATTTTGATAATATTACATAAGATGATCCGTGGTTATTTATTTAGATCTAACAATACAAAAAAGGCGTCACCAAGATCCTTCATCTCAAAACGAGAAGTAAGAAATCATACATAAAATGCTTCTCAATCGATTAAGTATATATAAGCAGACATATCCCACATATATCAAATCGACAAACAAACATATTAAACTGAAACAAACATAACCACACAAATACAACATGTGCCAAATAGACAAACAAACATATTAAATTAAACATATGGGAAGGAAGACTCGGATCCGAGATTTCTTCCCAAACTTGAGTAAAAAAGAAAAAAAAACTATATAAATGAAACAAGAGTACCTTATTAATGTATTCTTGTACTCTCACATATTTAAAATGAATAATAATATGTTTATAAATTAAAACCAAACAAAACAAAGGCATCATATGTCTCAAATTTTCAGAATGAATCATTTAATAATTCTAGTCTTTTAATTCATACAATTCAGACTTAACAAAGAACCTGCTAAGAGAAATCATGCATAGAAATCTTTTATCTACCTAGCCAGGTTGTTGAATCAACATCTAAAACGGAGCCCTTGGTGCAGCAACATTACTTCCATCCCCATTGATATCTCCAGAAAACGCACAATTGACAGGACCTGCATTAAACAAAGGAAGACCAACAGCAACATTTCCTGTCTGCAATGTCAAGGGCTGAACGTGCTCTACCTGATTAGCACCATTTTCTGCATCTTCCTGCATTGCTTCCTCGTGATCCTCCAAAGTTAATTGCTCATACACCGCAGTAGCAAATGAAGCCACAGTCAAAATGGCTTTCCCTGTGGCAATCAGCGGACCTACCACATTTCCGCCAAGCACCTGCCCTTGTCCTCCCGACAAAAAAATTGATAGGCCATCGAATCCTGGTGGATCTGGGGAAGCAAGCACTGTCCCAGTAATCGACAGAATCTCGAAAGCACCCTGCAGTGTAAAAACGCTCCCGGAAGAAGACATAGGTTGGCGGATGATTACATTCGACACCGTGCCTTTCCCAGTCAAGACACAAACTCCTCCGCCCCTCTGCTCTGCAAAGTTTTTTAGGGCCTCCATTATGTCGGTTCCGGCTGAGACTTTGAACACGAACGCCATGAGAGCGTTGGGACTTTCACGCGTGATGAGAATAGGAGCCTTAGGCTTGTTTTTCGAGCCAAGAGGGCGGCCTCGTGGTCGTGGGCGATGGTTTGGGGAAGGACCGCGGCGGTTTGGGGAAGGACCGCGGCCCCCTCCAAAGCTATTTTGTGGATTGGTTTCGGAATCGGAGTGATGTGGTTCGGGTGGTTGGAGTTGTTGATCAAATTTGGAAGAGTTTTCACCTTGATTGTTAGAGCCTTCCATTGGTACATATAACAAAAACTCTTGAGGATTACTAATTTACTATAGCATAACTTGTTGGCCCTGTCTTATATATATATATGATTAGAAATACTGCTTTGGTTTAAAACCGATTAGACAATAATTATAGATTTTAAAATATATTATGTGGATTTTAATGAGATTTTGCAGTATATGGTGAAATCAAAAACTAGAATCATTGGATTTTTGACTTGATTGCCTTTGTTTTTTTTTCTTTGAATATCGCACAGATCTGCTACAAATGTAGTAACTGGCTAAAGTGCTACTCGGATATGGATTTTGCAGGTGATTTCTTTTCTTACTCTCAACTACTAGTTGCATGATTGTTAGTTTCTAGTTTCTTAGCGCGTGAAATATCGCATGATTATTAGCTACAAGGTTTTTCGCGCTTGGGATGCACGAATATACTTGAATACAAGATTGTTATTTACTACTTAGCGCGTGCATGAGGCATTACATAATCTAATTGTATGATTATTAGTTACCACATACTGCAGGCATGGCGCGTGATACACACGATATACTCCATGCGTACACATTGTTAATTTTTTCCTAAAGCATTTAGTATACAAAATAATTCAAAAATTATACAACAAACGTAATTAATTCAAATTATATTCAAAAAGTCGTATTTATGTTGGATTTTAAAAGATATTTTTAAATAATAAATATTTGGGATAGCCTGGCGGAATATTTAAACATTCATTAAAAATTGTCGTATTTAATTAAAAAAGATTGTATATTTCTATCAAAATTTGGTCTTACTCAATAAATTAGGAGGTACCTATTTAAGATTTTGTAAATTATTAAAACGCGTGATTTTCAAATTGATTTTGTGAACTTCATAAAATGTTGGATTGTCATAAATTCATGAAATTTGAAGATATATGTCAGAAAATCTTGAGATAATTATTAAAATATATCACAATCTCTTAAAAATATATTATTAATCCGTTTTAAAATTTTAAACTAAATATCCTTAAATTTGAGATTTTGTGTGATATTATATTGTTGGATTTATGCATAGCTTAATCATGTGACTTATATAAAATTTGAATGCAGCAACGAATATATTAAAATTTGTATACAGATAAATTTGTAGAATTTCTTCTTAGCTAATTTCACTTTGTTTAAATTAAAATTTTAATATTAATACTATTACAATACGATATTATAATAGCCGAAACATTGATAGTTTCGTCGGTTAGTCGGTTTGGTACTTTGTGTTTTTACTTAATTATTTTTGTTAGAATAAAGAGAAAAACCAAATATTATTATAACCAAGCCAAATTTTATAATACATGTCTCAATACTTATATAGTAAACCTATATAAGATAAAATTTATTTAATTTCTTTTACTTTGGTACATATTTATTTTGTAGTTACGGGCAATTTTAATTTATAAAACAAAATAACCATATTATAGCTCCTAATAACTGACCAGTTACCTTTTTCAGAAAAAACACATTACATTTTCTAATTAAAACATCTCATTTTCCAAAAATATCACGGGTCGTTCTATTTAGTGAAATAAACTGATTATATTATAATTACTAATAACTAATTGATTTTTTTCAGCTAAAACATACTCTCTCTCCGTTCCACTTATTTTGTCCATCAATCATAACCCACGTTTTTACCCACATGTAGTTAGGATATGTGCAACCTTATTTTGGATTTATATACAACATTTAATCTAATTTACCAAAAATATTTAAAATTTTAAACAAATTTCGAAAAAGCTATACTAAACTTCCACGGATAAATTTTATCGCAACAATCTTAACTAATGACAATAGAGTAATGAAGACCAAGGTTCGTGATCATGGAAGTCCCCACACTTGTCCCAACTTTGCATATGGTGTCCAAGGCCCATCAATGTCTGTTTGATGCATGCACTTCTTTCAACTCCTATTTGGGACATTTTTTTCACATAACTTTGTGTTTCCTTTTATGGGCATGCATGTTCTAACATGTGTTAGTACGATACATGTAAGTTGTAATAGTCGAATTCAGTTGGGTTTTTAAATTTGAGTACTCGGATGTGGTTTGATGTCCGAGTACTCGAATAAGATGGATTCATTTAACTTTTAATTTTCATATAATCATTCAAATTTATCAATTTTTACTACATTATTTGCAAGTCGCAACTAATTCTAGTTCAGAAATATTTATCTGTTACTTTTTTTTAACACTTATTTTATAGGCCTCACTTTGGTGCATGTTGCAGCCTGCAGGTGCGTCTTCTCTTACAATCTAATCTAGTTCTTTATAATAAAAGAACTTCCAACAAAATATCTTCAATATCATCCAAAAATACCATCCATATCTTCATACATAATACCACTGCATATGTTCATCCAAAATACTATCCAAGCCATCCAAAATACCCGAAACAACATCTAAAGAAACTGAAACCTGAAAACCAAAATACTACCAAACCATCCAAAATACCATCCAGATAACCCAAAATACTACTACGTTCAAAGTCAATCATTTTGGTTGCTGAGATTGGGATGTAGTAAGAACAGATGGCTGAGATGCACTTCCGTGAGTTCCAATTCCTAGATGTAATTGCTTTTTCAATTGTCTTAGCTGCATCCTTGGTTGCATTTGTTGTATCTTTGGCTGCTTTAGCTTCTGCTCTGGCTACTTTAGCTGCATTGGATTGATTTCTAATCCTTGAATTTCTAACCAACTTTGCTTCAACTGCTTTCATTTCTTTCTCATTGGAGCACCCTTACATGTCCTCGAATTATGGCCAAAATTTTTGAAGTTCTTGCACTTCACAGTCTTTGTTCTCTCTCCCTTGTCATCTTCTATCTTCTCCTATTTCTACTTGGCTTCCTAACACCCCTTTTCATTGTCAGTGGCATTACAGTACGATTCTATCATATGTTGGCCAGTTTTCTTGATCAGGATTAGGACTGATATTAAACCCATAGGCCTACTTATAGATCCTAACAGCGTACCAAGAGCTAACTACCTTATGTGGATCAATCTTTGCATGCACCATAGCTTGAATTGCATGCCTGCATGGAATTCCAGAAAGCTGCCAAGCACCACATGAGCGGTATTCAGAGATAGAGAAAATTGGGATTTACCCTCATGTATCTCATATTCCCCAGGTTTTGACACGTAGGATTTATAACTTATGGTGCCTTCGCTAATCTCTTTAATAGCCTTCACAATCTTAGGACAAAGATCTTCATCATTCCATAACATTGCAGTTTGCTGTCTTGTTGCTATTCTGACCATACTAACTCTTCTTATTCTTGAAAATATAACATGTACAAGATAGTCAGTAGAGTAGTAAAAGTAGAATAACAGTAGCAAAGATTCTATAATTACCTTCAAGGAGTGTTAACACTGGTCTACATCTATCAACGAATTAAAGCTCTCAACAAAATTAGATGTATTGGAGTCATTACAAACATTTGGATCAAACTTTTGTTTACTCCAAGTGCTTGGATCTCCTAAATTTGCAAACCAAGTCATAACCCTCTCACCACCGGCCTTCTGGAGCCTCTCCATTGCTTTTCTATAAGTGAACTGACTTGTGGCATTGCAAGCCCATAATTCGACAGTTACAGAGTGATGTTTCATCTCAAACACATAATAAAATGTAGGATGAAGATAATCCAACGTTATACGTTCTTCTTAGCAAAATCTTCGTAATCTACTACAATGTCTAACAGCGTATACTTATCAATATCTACCTTGACCTCAACAATCTTATCGCTCCAATTAAATTTTAAGATTTTTTTACTATCATCCATTCTGCAAATACAAAAGGGAACAATAAACTTACAAAAACGGAACACTAAGCTCACAAAACACACAGGCATATATATACATCAACCGCATACATATATATCATGAATGCATACAAACACCAGAATTAACATAACGAATAAACACACATCACGACTATAAGACAAGCAGGATAATGAAATCGAACATACCTGTCAAACGCTTGAAGACAAGGACTAATTAAGTGGTCTAAAATAAAGGGTCCAATAACATCTTTGTAATGTGTAATACCCAATAGTAACCTGATTAGGGTTAATGGGGGTCTAATTAGACTACTATATAAAGAACATAATAGAATTCCCAAGACTTTTTTTATATATATTTAAAAAAATTATTCCCTAATTTTTGGTTGATATTTTCACATATGTTCTTATTTTTCAACATACATTTTTGTTGCTAAATTTTTATTTAATTCTTTTCAAGTGAACAAAATTGAAGCATTATTTGATTAGAAAAATTGATTTTAAAAAAAGAAATGTTTGGAACATCCTTTTCTGTGTATCAATAAAAAATATTAATCTAACACTTGGAAATGTGTGGAGCATTTTATTTAGTGTAAAAGTAAATGCATTATATCATGTTTATCTATAGTTATGATGTTTTGACGCAGGCAGTGAGTTTATAAATTACCTTAAAGTTTGACATTTAGTTAGCATATGTGTAACCTTATTTCGGATTTATGAAGACACTTAATCTAATTTACCAAAAAAATTCAAAATTTTAAACAAATTTCCAGAAAACTATAGTAAATTTCTACGAATAAATTTTATCACAACAATCTTAACTAATGACAATAGAGTAATGAAGACCAAGGTTGGTGATCATGGAAGTCCCCACACTTGTCCCAACTTTGCATATGGTGTCCAAGGCCCATCAATGTCTGTTTGATGCATGCACTTCTTTTCAACTCATATTTGGGCCATTTTTTTCACATAACTTTGTTTTTCCTTTTATGGGCATACATGTTCTATTTAACATGTGTTAGTACGATACATGTAAGTTGTAATAGTCGAAATCCAGTTGGGTTTTTTAAATTTGATTACTCAGTTGTGTTTTGATGTTCGAGTACTCGATTAAGGTGGATTCATTTAACTTTTAATTTTCGTATAATCATTCAAATTTATCAATTTTTACAAAATTATTTGCAAGTCGCAACTAATTCTTGTTCATAAATATTTATCTTTTACTTTTTTTTAACACTTATTTTATAGGCCTCACTTTGGAGCATGTTGCAGTCTGCAGGTGCGCACTTCTCTTACAATCTAGTTCTTTATAATTTTCTTACGAATGTAAAACACCACCAATGCATGAGCTCTTTTTTTTTCTTTGCTAACACTCCAATGCATGAGCTCTTGGGTGTGCATGTACTTAAATATATAGACCCTAGGCAGAAGATTGTTTTAATTCTTTTCTAAATAAGTGATGAAACCGAGAATAAATTGACCTTCATAAATCACTTTATAAGTTGAACAAGGAAGTGGTAAACAATCTGGAATTAGGGCACATTCTAAAAGAGTTGTCGTGAAAAAAATTCATCTTAGCAATGATATCTCGATAATTTTGTTAGAAAACAAGCAAATCGGACAGTTCATTTGATGGTTCGAATTCCGTGTTTGCGAAATTGCTACAAAGGTAAGTGTGTTCATGTCTCCTCAAAACTTTGTTGGAAACACTCATTTTTTTAATCTTCTTTAATTAATGAAATGCATCTTTGTTTCGAAGAAAAAAGGTGCAGGATTTATGCACACCCCAAATTTATTTATGCACACACTGCATATAATTTGGACTGATATATCCTTCACTTGTTTTTTGGACAATTGATACTTTGTTAAGTTTTATGAATAAACTTTGTTAAGTTTTATGAATATGACTAATACTCCACAATGCAAAACTCGGTTTGAAGACAAAGAGGACTAATTAAGTGGTCTAAAATAAATGGTCTAATAACATCTTATTCGGTATGAGCTTTATAATGTGTAATACCCAATAGTAATCTGATTAGGGTTAATGGGGGTCAAATTAGACTTATACATAAAGAACATGATACGGTCTTGGTCCCCAAGACTATTCACAACCTCTACTCTATTCCCATCAGTCAAAGCGAAAGCGAGATACGGCTAGAGGCAAATTAAGTTCATGGAAGATCAAGTCCCATAATCCGTATTCATATTTACCGTCATGGAATCAGATACCTTTTTCGCATTACATTTTTATCGTATAATTTTGATAATATTACATAAGATGATCCGTGGTTATTTATTTAGATCTAACAATACAAAAAAGGCGTCACCAAGATCCTTCATCTCAAAACGAGAAGTAAGAAATCATATATAAAATACTTCTCAATCGATTAAGTATATATAAGCAGACATATCCCACATATATCAAATCGACAAACAAACATATTAAACTGAAACAAACATAACCAGACAAATACAACATGTGCCAAATAGACAAACAAACATATTAAATTAAACATATGGGAAGGAAGACTCGGCTCCGAGATTTCTTCCCAAACTTGAATAAAAAAGAAAAAAAAACTATATCAATGAAACAAGAGTACCTTATTAATGTGTTCTTGTACTCTCACATATTTAAAATGAATAATAATATGTTTAGAAATTAAAACCAAATAAAGAAAAGGCATCTTATGCTTCAAATTTTCAGAATGAATCATTTAATAATTCTAATCTTTTAATTCATACAATTCAGACTTAACAAAGAACCTGCCAAAAGAAATCAAGCATAGAAATCTTTCATTTGACTAGCCAGGTTGCTTAATCTACATCTAGAAGGGAGCCCTTGGTGCAGCAGCATTACTTCCATCCAAGCTGAAATTTCCAGAAAATGCACAATCGACAGGACCTGCATTAAACAAATGAATACCAACAGCAACATTTCCAATTTACGATGTCACAGGCTGAACTTGTTGCACCTGATTAGCACCAATTTCTGCATCTTCCTGCGCTGCTTCCTCGTGATCCTCATACACCGCATTAGCAAAACAAGCCACAGTCAAAATTACTTGCCCCGTAGCAATCAGCGGACCTACCACATTTCCGCCAAGCACCTGCCCTTGTCCTCCCGACAAAAAAATTGATAGGCCATCGAATCCTGGTGGAGCTGGGGAAGGAAGCACTGTCCCAGTAATTGACAGAATCTCGAAAGCACCCTGCAGTGTAAAAACGCTCCCGGAAGAAGGCATAGGTTGGCGGATGATTACATTCGACACCGTGCCTTTCCCAGTCAAGATACAAACTCCTCTGCCCCTCTGCTCTGCAAAGTTTTTTAGGGTCTCCATTATGTCAGTGCCCTCTGAGACTTTGAACACGAACGCCATGAGAGCGTTGGGACTATCACGCGTGATGAGAATAGGAGCCTTAGGCTTGTTTTTGGAGCCAAGAGGGCGGCCTCGTGGTCGTGGGCGACGGTTTGGGGAAGGACTGCGTCCCCCTCCAGAGCTGTTTTGTGGATTGGTTTCGGAATCGGAGTGATGTGGTTCGGGTGGTGGGAGAAGTCGGGGCTGTTGAACAAATTTGGGAGAGTTTTCACCTTGGTTGTTAGAGCCTTCCATTGGTACATATAACAAAAACTCTTGAAGATTACCAATCTACTATAACATAACTTGTTGGCCCTGCCTTATATTTATATATATGGTTAGAAAAATTGCTTTGGTTTAAAACCGATTAGACAATAATTTTAGATTTTAAAATATTTTGTGGATTTTGATGAGATTTTGCAGTAAAAGGTGAAATAAAAAACTAGAATCCACTGGATTTCTGACTTGACTGCTTTTGTTTTTTTTCTTTGAATATCACACAGATCTGCTACAAATGTAGTAACTGGCTAAAGTGCTACTCAGATATTGATTTTGAAGGTGATTTCTTTTCTTAGTCTCAACTAGTAGTTGCTGATTGTTAGTTTCTAGTTTTTAGCGCGTGGAATATTGCATGATTATTAGCTACTAGGTTTTTCGCACATGGGATGCACGAATATACTTGAATACATGATTATTATTTACTACTTAGCGCGTGCATGAGGCATCACATAATCTAATTGTATGATTATTAGTTACTACTTAGTGCATGCATTGCGCGTGATACACACGATATACTCCACGCATACACATTGTTAATTTATTCATAAAGCATTTAGTATTTCAAGACAACAACCACGGTCAAGATCAATGACATTATACAAAATAATTCAAAAATTATACAACAAGCGTAATTAATTCAAATTTTATTCAAAAAGTCGTATTTATTCTGGATTTTAAAAGATATTTCGAAATAATAAAGATTTGGGACAGCCTGACAAAAGATTATATATTTCTATCAAAATTTGGTCGTACTCAATAGATTAAGAGGTACCTATTTATGATTTTGTAAATTATTAAAATGCGTGATGTTCAAATTGATTTTGTGAACTTTATAAAATGTTGGATTGCCATAAATTCATGAAATTTTAAGATATGTTAGAAAATCTTGTGATAATTAATTAAAATAAATTACAACTTTTAAAAATATATTATCAATCCGTTTTAAAATTTTAAACTAAGTACCCTTAAATTCGAGATTTTGTGTGATATTATATTGTTGGATTTATGCATAGGTTAATGTGACATATATAAAATTTGAATGAAGCAATGAATATATTAAAATATGTATACATATAAATTTGTAGAATTTCTTCTTAGCTATTTTCACTTTGTTTAAATTAAATTTTAATATTAATACTAATACTATACTATATTATAATAGTCGAAACATTGAAAGTTTGGTCGTTCGGTTGGTTGGTATGGTACTTTGTGTTTTTACTTAATTACCCTTACTTAGTTACTATTTTTTATTTAATATCATTTATTTTGGTACATATATTTATTTTGTAGTTACAAGCAATTTTAATTTATAAAACTAGATAACCATATTATAGTTCCTAATAACTAACCAATGAAATTATGCAAAAAATAACGATTTTTTTAATGAAAAAGAACAAGTTCACCATTTTTCAGGAGGGATGGTTGAAAAAAACGTTTTGATTACCCAAGATGCAAATGTGTATTAAACCCACTATCCTGTTTCCCATTGTTAACTTTATCCCATGTGTTCCAGCTTTATAAAATTATGAAATTCAATTATTAGTGTTACCCTATACAAGCATGCGTATCTAGACTCTAGTTTCATTAACAAAGAAATATGTGTTTACATATATACCCAAGCTATTTTTGCGTATCCTGATTTTGAAAATAAAATAATTACCTAATACCCTAATTGTACATGCGTATTCTTTGTTACCCAATCATAAGTTGGGTATCTAGCTTTTAAAAATAAGAAATCATTACACAATACTCAAACCATATAGGTGTATTAATCAATTTATTTGTTGTTACCCTAATGTTAAATGCGTATTAGAAGATACCTTAATACCAAATGCGTGTTCAATTCGTTATTTTTCGCCACCCCACTTGGGAAAGGTTATTCTCGCTAGTTGTATATGAAAAATCGTTAATTCATCGACTTAACCCCTAACCAATTACCTTTTTTAGCAAAAACAGATTACCTTTTCTAATTGAAACCACTCATTTTCCAAAAATATCACGGGTCATTCTACTTAGTGAAATAATCTGATAATATTATAATTACTAATAACTAACCGATTACCTTTCAGCTAGAACATACTCTCTCTCCCTCCCACTTATTTTGTCTATCAATCATAACCCACGTTTTTACCAACTTACTATACTTTTTGTTTAGTTTCCATAACTAAGCTTAAATATTACTATATTTACAAATTTTTAACATAATTAGAACTTTATTTACCTTTGTTAAGGAAAGTGGACAAATATTTTGGGACAACAAAAAATGGTAATGTGGCCAAAATAAGTAGGACGTGGGAGTAATGTCTTTTCTATATTTAATAACTAAAATATCTTTTTTCTAAAAATATCATGGGCAATATATATATAATATTATAATTAAATCATATCAGTTAAAATTTTTAAGCCTACAAAATTCATATCTTAAAAGTTTTAATGATAAATAATTTTTTTATCATATTAAAAAAATCTGAATAGCCGAGACATTAAAAGTTTGGTCGGTACAGTACTTCGTGTTTTTACTTAATTATCCTTAGTTATTTTTTACTTAATTTCTTTTATTGTGGTACATATTTATTTTGTAATACAAGCAATTCTATTTTATAAACACATTACCCTTTCCGGCTAAAACACATTTCCTTTTCTATTTTTTCCAAACTTAAACCTCTCATTTTCCAAAAATCTGTATCTATCTATACTATTATATTAAATTTGAAACCTTCAAAATTTTGGTTTTCTATCATTTTTGGTCTTTTATTCTAATTAATAAATAAAAAATTATAATTAATTATAATTATTCGAATGTCTTTTCTAATTAAAACATGTTACCTTTTAGTTAAAAATATTATCTTTTGTAAACACCTAAAAGTACTACCATATATTCCAATCATTAATATGTCTTTTCTAATTAAAACAAGTTACCTTTTTAATTTAAAAAATATTCTTGCAATCAGTGTTTTGATCCATCACAATCTGCTGATTAGTGTTTCCACTATTGCTCTGACTTGTACTGGCTCTTTTTGGTGGCATCGTGCAAAATTTTCAATGAGTGCACAAATAATATGCATATATCTCACAAAATTTAAAGGGATATTCTATATGGTACCATTGTGGTTTTGGCTTTTCTACATGGTACCATCACATTATTTACTCCTATCCATGGTACCCTCGTACATTTGGTTTTACATATATAATATCCTTCTATTAAGTAAAAAGTAATAGAATTGATTTCACACCGTAAAACAAATTGTATATTTGAAATCTTTACGAAAAGTTATATAAAATAGACCCTTAAATCATGTAAAACAGAGTCAAAATGAGTGAGATATTTATTGTCAAAGTTTGGTTATGGAGTTTGAATATATCTCACTCATTTTAATTCCGTTTTACATGATTCAATAGTCTATTTCATGTATTTTTTCGCAACGATTTCAAATATACAATTTGTTTTACAATTTGAAATCAATTCTATTACTTTGTACTTAACAGAAGGATATTATATATGAAAAACCAAATGTACGAGGGTACCATGGATAGGAGTAAATAATGTGATGGTACCATGTAGAAAAGCCAAAACCACAATGGTACCATATAGAATTTCCCAAATTTAAATAAGAAATCAGACATCTTAAATCTACCCATGCGAAGCCAACCCACAACTCACAGGTCAAAGCCTAAAAGGTCTGTCTACAGAATCTAAAGCCTAAGCTCTGATATCAACTGTAACAGCCCGACTTTTCGGACCATTAACTAATAGACGAATATCGAAACAGATTATGATTTATATAAAATCGAAACAGAAAACAATCGATAATCCTACTAAAAATCAATAAATAAATCATCAAAATGAAAGTACTGTAAAGTCTGTAAACAAATCTAACAAGCTCTCGAATTTATTTAAATAATTATATAGACTGCAGCTAAAGTCTGGTTGACATCTCTCATCTCAATCTCGTTTACCCCTGATTACCTGTGGAAGGAAAACAATACGAGTGAGCCAAATGCCCAGTACGAATGTAATATAACAGAATATGCAATTACAAATGACTGAGCTGATGGCTCAAAAGGAACTAATAAAGTTCAACAAATAAAAGGCTGAATCACAAGTAAGGTAGGTACAATAAGGTTCTCTTATATAACCTTGTACTCGCTAAGTCCGGATCACAAAGCGAGTACAGTCCAGATGTTTCTTCTCCGGTAATTCACAAGAAAAAATATATGAAATGCATAAAGCATTTCAACAGAACAGAAGCGATCATGATCTAAACACAATCTCATACCCCAGAGATGTGCTCGTATACTTACAGCACTGATACGAGTAAGTGTCTAGTACACCTTTACTCCGAACTCCATGTGAACATTGTCTGTGATTAACCCACACAGATCGGTCTAAGAGCCCAACAGAAAGGTTACAAAATATTGCCAAACTCATTGTACGAAACTGAACAGAACAGAACAAAACAATATCACAATACAATTGCGAAACAAAACAAATAAAAATGAGCGAGTCAACTATAATTCCAAAAAGAAGGAAGAGGAAACAAATAAAAGTGTGAACAAAAAAGTACACACGGAATACAAGAGCTAACATATTTAGAAAAATGAGATTCCAATAGATCTAGCGAATAATTAAGTGGAGAGAAAAGAATAAAAAAAATTGCAATAAGATTTATAAAATGATTACAATAGAATCATAATTTATGAATTTGTCTTTACAATAAAATGAGAGAATATAACTAAATTTAATTTAAAAGAAAGGAATTAGAATTCGTACCTGATTTATGTAAGGAAATGAGATCTAGAAAATCAATAATCTGGTAAGAAGTGAATTACAGAAAAAGAATGAACAAGTCTGGAAGGGAATAATGATATATGCCTTGCAATTCAAATCTAAAATCAAATTAATATTTTAAATTTTTAAGAAGGGTCTCTCTATAATTTAATATAAGCATGTAGTAAGGTGGAGCATGCTGTAAACATTACCAGTATAGCCTCCGGTTGAGAAGAAAACTGCAGGAACATCGTGCTTAACGTCACAATGATGATGAGTACCCGACTCTTGTTTCTTGAAAATGAGGTCTAGCTGATCAGTAGTGTTCATTACACTAAGTTCCTCTTTTCGATTCACTGGATGATCAGAAGCATGACTGATGTAGTCATTTGTGTTTACGGATGTATAAAGTAAAATAGAAGAGGATTTAGATTGTGTTCTCACATCCCCTTTCATAATACCTCTGATGAATACACACACACACTTGGCCTCTACACACGCACCCACCTGCTATACTCACGCACGCACACACTCTGTTACACACACACTCGCACCATATATATACACATACAGCAACACACACAACCACATGACAGCAGAGGGGAGAGAGATTTCAATTAATTCGCAGCAGCCATCATCAAGAAAATCAGTATCGAGGTTCAAAGGAGCCGAGAGAAAGAGAGAACAGCGGGTAGGGAGGGAGAGATGAGAGGGATTGAGGAGAGATTTGTTTTCTAAGGAAGATCGAGATTAAAGAGATTGAGAAAATTTTCTAGAAAACAGAGGCCAGCAACTAGTTTGGGGAAAGTCTGGCTAGGGATTACAGAGCCCGCGCAAAGAAGGAGATGCAAAAATACTGTTTTACCCCTGAATAAGTAACGGAGTTAGGGTCAAATAGACGGTAGCACACGAACCGTAAGTAAATTACAATTTCAGTATTACAAATGCCCGATTTTAAAGTATAGTATTTCAAGTGGTGTCTTGGCCAAAGTACAGGTACACAAAGTGCACTTTACTCTATCTTTAATATCATCCAATAATATCATCCATATCTTCATCCGTAATACCACTGCATATGTTCATCCAAAATTCTATCCAAGCCATCCAAAATAACCGAAACAACATCTAAAGAAACTGCAACTAGAAAACCAAAATACTAACAAACCGTCCAAAATACCATCCAAATAACCCAAAATACTACTACATTCAAAGTCAATCATTTTTGTTACTGAGATTGGATGCAGTAAGAACAGATGGCTGAGATGCACACTTCCCTGAGTTCCAGTCTTCCTTTTCCGAGATGTAATTGCTTTTTTAATTGTCTTAGATGCATCCTTGGGCATTTGTTGCATCTTTGGCTGCTTTAGCTTCTGCTCTGGCTACTTTAGCTCATTGGATTGATCCCTAATCCTTGGATTTCTAACCAACTTTGCTTCAGCTGCTTTCAATTCTTTTTCTGTTGGAGCACCCTTACATGTCCTCGAATTATGGCCAATTTTTTTTAAAGTTCTTGCAGTTCACAGTCTTTGTTCTTTCTCTCTCTTCTCATCTTCTCCCTCTTTTCTTCTCATATTTCTACTTGGCCTCCCAACACCCCTTTTCATTGTTGGTGGCATTACAGTAGGGATTCCATTATATGTTGGCCAGTTTTCTTGATCAGGAATAGAATTGATATTAAACCCAAGGCCTACTTATAGGTCCTGACAGAGTACCAAGAGCTAACTACCTTATGTGGATCAATCTTTGCATGCACCATAGCTTGAATTACATGCATGCATGGAATTCCAGAAAGCTGCCAAGCACCAAATGTGCACAGTTTGGTATTCAGAGACAAGGAAAAATGGGATTTACCCTCATGTATCTCATATACCCCGGGTTTTGACACGTAGGATTTACAACTTATGGTGCTTTCGCTAATCTCTTTAATAGCCTTCACAATCGTAGGACAAAGATCTTCATCATTCCATAACATTGCAGTTTGCTGTCTTGTTGCTATTCTGACCATACAAACTCTTCTTATTCTTGCAAATATAACATGTACAAGATAGTTGAATTAAAGCTCTCAACAAAATTAGATGTATTGGAGTCATTACAAACATTTGGATCAAACTTGTGTTTACTCAAGGTGCTGGGATCTCCTAAATTTGCAACTGCCTTCTGGAGCCTCTCCATTGCTTTCTGTAAGTGAAATGACTAGTGACATTGCAAGCCCATAATTCGACAGTTAAAGAGTGATGTTTCATCTCTTACACATAATAAAATGTAGGATAAAGATAATCCAACATTATACTATTCTTCTTAGCAAAATCTTCGTAATCTACTACAATGTCTAACAGCATACACTTATCAATATCTACCTTGACCTCAACAATCTTATCCCTCCAATTAAATTTTAAGATTTTATTACTATCATCCATTCTGCAAATACAAAAGGGAACAATAAACTTACAAAAACGGAACACTAAGCTCACAAAACATACATGCATATATATACATCAACCGCATACATATATATCATGAATGCATACAAACACAAGAATTAACATAACGAATAAACACACATATCACGACTACAAGACAAGGAGGAAATTGAAATCGAACATACCTATCAAACGCTTGAAGACAAAGAGGACTAATTAAGTGGTCTAAAATAAATGGTCTAATAACATCTTATTCGGTATGAGCTTTAAAATGTGTAATACCCAATAGTAATCTGATTAGGGTTAATGGGGGTCAAATTAGACTTATACATAAAGAACATAATACGGTCTTGGTCCCCAAGACTATTCACAACCTCTACTCTATTCCCATCAGTCAAAGCGAAAGCGAGATACGGCTAGAGGCAAATTAAGTTCATGGAAGATCAAGTCCCATAATCCGTATTCATATTTACCGTCATGGAATCAGATACCTTTTTCGCATTACATTTTTATCGTATAATTTTGATAATATTACATAAGATGATCCGTGGTTATTTATTTAGATCTAACAATACAAAAAAGGCGTCACCAAGATCCTTCATCTCAAAACGAGAAGTAAGAAATCATACATAAAATGCTTCTCAATCGATTAAGTATATATAAGCAGACATATCCCACATATATCAAATCGACAAACAAACATATTAAACTGAAACAAACATAACCACACAAATACAACATGTGCCAAATAGACAAACAAACATATTAAATTAAACATATGGGAAGGAAGACTCGGCTCCGAGATTTCTTCCCAAACTTGAGTAAAAAAGAAAAAAAAACTATATAAATGAAACAAGAGTACCTTATTAATGTATTCTTGTACTCTCACATATTTAAAATGAATAATAATATGTTTATAAATTAAAACCAAACAAAACAAAGGCATCATATGTCTCAAATTTTCAGAATGAATCATTTAATAATTCTAGTCTTTTAATTCATACAATTCAGACTTAACAAAGAACCTGCTAAGAGAAATCATGCATAGAAATCTTTTATCTACCTAGCCAGGTTGTTGAATCAACATCTAAAACGGAGCCCTTGGTGCAGCAACATTACTTCCATCCCCATTGATATCTCCAGAAAACGCACAATTGACAGGACCTGCATTAAACAAAGGAAGACCAACAGCAACATTTCCTGTCTGCAATGTCAAGGGCTGAACGTGCTCTACCTGATTAGCACCATTTTCTGCATCTTCCTGCATTGCTTCCTCGTGATCCTCCAAAGTTAATTGCTCATACACCGCAGTAGCAAATGAAGCCACAGTCAAAATGGCTTTCCCTGTGGCAATCAGCGGACCTACCACATTTCCGCCAAGCACCTGCCCTTGTCCTCCCGACAAAAAAATTGATAGGCCATCGAATCCTGGTGGATCTGGGGAAGCAAGCACTGTCCCAGTAATCGACAGAATCTCGAAAGCACCCTGCAGTGTAAAAACGCTCCCGGAAGAAGACATAGGTTGGCGGATGATTACATTCGACACCGTGCCTTTCCCAGTCAAGACACAAACTCCTCCGCCCCTCTGCTCTGCAAAGTTTTTTAGGGCCTCCATTATGTCGGTTCCGGCTGAGACTTTGAACACGAACGCCATGAGAGCGTTGGGACTTTCACGCGTGATGAGAATAGGAGCCTTAGGCTTGTTTTTCGAGCCAAGAGGGCGGCCTCGTGGTCGTGGGCGATGGTTTGGGGAAGGACCGCGGCGGTTTGGGGAAGGACCGCGGCCCCCTCCAAAGCTATTTTGTGGATTGGTTTTGGAATCGGAGTGATGTGGTTCGGGTGGTTGGAGTTGTTGATCAAATTTGGAAGAGTTTTCACCTTGATTGTTAGAGCCTTCCATTGGTACATATAACAAAAACTCTTGAGGATTACTAATTTACTATAGCATAACTTGTTGGCCCTGTCTTATATATATATATGATTAGAAATACTGCTTTGGTTTAAAACCGATTAGACAATAATTATAGATTTTAAAATATATTATGTGGATTTTAATGAGATTTTGCAGTATATGGTGAAATCAAAAACTAGAATCATTGGATTTTTGACTTGATTGCCTTTGTTTTTTTTTCTTTGAATATCGCACAGATCTGCTACAAATGTAGTAACTGGCTAAAGTGCTACTCGGATATGGATTTTGCAGGTGATTTCTTTTCTTACTCTCAACTACTAGTTGCATGATTGTTAGTTTCTAGTTTCTTAGCGCGTGAAATATCGCATGATTATTAGCTACAAGGTTTTTCGCGCTTGGGATGCACGAATATACTTGAATACAAGATTGTTATTTACTACTTAGCGCGTGCATGAGGCATTACATAATCTAATTGTATGATTATTAGTTACCACATACTGCAGGCATGGCGCGTGATACACACGATATACTCCATGCGTACACATTGTTAATTTTTTCCTAAAGCATTTAGTATACAAAATAATTCAAAAATTATACAACAAACGTAATTAATTCAAATTATATTCAAAAAGTCGTATTTATGTTGGATTTTAAAAGATATTTTTAAATAATAAATATTTGGGATAGCCTGGCGGAATATTTAAACATTCATTAAAAATTGTCGTATTTAATTAAAAAAGATTGTATATTTCTATCAAAATTTGGTCTTACTCAATAAATTAGGAGGTACCTATTTAAGATTTTGTAAATTATTAAAACGCGTGATTTTCAAATTGATTTTGTGAACTTCATAAAATGTTGGATTGTCATAAATTCATGAAATTTGAAGATATATGTCAGAAAATCTTGAGATAATTATTAAAATATATCACAATCTCTTAAAAATATATTATTAATCCGTTTTAAAATTTTAAACTAAATATCCTTAAATTTGAGATTTTGTGTGATATTATATTGTTGGATTTATGCATAGCTTAATCATGTGACTTATATAAAATTTGAATGCAGCAACGAATATATTAAAATTTGTATACAGATAAATTTGTAGAATTTCTTCTTAGCTAATTTCACTTTGTTTAAATTAAAATTTTAATATTAATACTATTACAATACGATATTATAATAGCCGAAACATTGATAGTTTCGTCGGTTAGTCGGTTTGGTACTTTGTGTTTTTACTTAATTATTTTTGTTAGAATAAAGAGAAAAACCAAATATTATTATAACCAAGCCAAATTTTATAATACATGTCTCAATACTTATATAGTAAACCTATATAAGATAAAATTTATTTAATTTCTTTTACTTTGGTACATATTTATTTTGTAGTTACGGGCAATTTTAATTTATAAAACAAAATAACCATATTATAGCTCCTAATAACTGACCAGTTACCTTTTTCAGAAAAAACACATTACATTTTCTAATTAAAACATCTCATTTTCCAAAAATATCACGGGTCGTTCTATTTAGTGAAATAAACTGATTATATTATAATTACTAATAACTAATTGATTTTTTTCAGCTAAAACATACTCTCTCTCCGTTCCACTTATTTTGTCCATCAATCATAACCCACGTTTTTACCCACATGTAGTTAGGATATGTGCAACCTTATTTTGGATTTATATACAACATTTAATCTAATTTACCAAAAATATTTAAAATTTTTAACAAATTTCGAAAAAGCTATACTAAACTTCCACGGATAAATTTTATCGCAACAATCTTAACTAATGACAATAGAGTAATGAAGACCAAGGTTCGTGATCATGGAAGTCCCCACACTTGTCCCAACTTTGCATATGGTGTCCAAGGCCCATCAATGTCTGTTTGATGCATGCACTTCTTTCAACTCCTATTTGGGACATTTTTTTCACATAACTTTGTGTTTCCTTTTATGGGCATGCATGTTCTAACATGTGTTAGTACGATACATGTAAGTTGTAATAGTCGAATTCAGTTGGGTTTTTAAATTTGAGTACTCGGATGTGGTTTGATGTCCGAGTACTCGAATAAGATGGATTCATTTAACTTTTAATTTTCATATAATCATTCAAATTTATCAATTTTTACTACATTATTTGCAAGTCGCAACTAATTCTAGTTCAGAAATATTTATCTGTTACTTTTTTTTAACACTTATTTTATAGGCCTCACTTTGGTGCATGTTGCAGCCTGCAGGTGCGTCTTCTCTTACAATCTAATCTAGTTCTTTATAATAAAAGAACTTCCAACAAAATATCTTCAATATCATCCAAAAATACCATCCATATCTTCATACATAATACCACTGCATATGTTCATCCAAAATACTATCCAAGCCATCCAAAATACCCGAAACAACATCTAAAGAAACTGAAACCTGAAAACCAAAATACTACCAAACCATCCAAAATACCATCCAGATAACCCAAAATACTACTACGTTCAAAGTCAATCATTTTGGTTGCTGAGATTGGGATGTAGTAAGAACAGATGGCTGAGATGCACTTCCGTGAGTTCCAATTCCTAGATGTAATTGCTTTTTCAATTGTCTTAGCTGCATCCTTGGTTGCATTTGTTGTATCTTTGGCTGCTTTAGCTTCTGCTCTGGCTACTTTAGCTGCATTGGATTGATTTCTAATCCTTGAATTTCTAACCAACTTTGCTTCAACTGCTTTCATTTCTTTCTCATTGGAGCACCCTTACATGTCCTCGAATTATGGCCAAAATTTTTGAAGTTCTTGCACTTCACAGTCTTTGTTCTCTCTCCCTTGTCATCTTCTATCTTCTCCTATTTCTACTTGGCTTCCTAACACCCCTTTTCATTGTCAGTGGCATTACAGTACGATTCTATCATATGTTGGCCAGTTTTCTTGATCAGGATTAGGACTGATATTAAACCCATAGGCCTACTTATAGATCCTAACAGCGTACCAAGAGCTAACTACCTTATGTGGATCAATCTTTGCATGCACCATAGCTTGAATTGCATGCCTGCATGGAATTCCAGAAAGCTGCCAAGCACCACATGAGCGGTATTCAGAGATAGAGAAAATTGGGATTTACCCTCATGTATCTCATATTCCCCAGGTTTTGACACGTAGGATTTATAACTTATGGTGCCTTCGCTAATCTCTTTAATAGCCTTCACAATCTTAGGACAAAGATCTTCATCATTCCATAACATTGCAGTTTGCTGTCTTGTTGCTATTCTGACCATACTAACTCTTCTTATTCTTGAAAATATAACATGTACAAGATAGTCAGTAGAGTAGTAAAAGTAGAATAACAGTAGCAAAGATTCTATAATTACCTTCAAGGAGTGTTAACACTGGTCTACATCTATCAACGAATTAAAGCTCTCAACAAAATTAGATGTATTGGAGTCATTACAAACATTTGGATCAAACTTTTGTTTACTCCAAGTGCTTGGATCTCCTAAATTTGCAAACCAAGTCATAACCCTCTCACCACCGGCCTTCTGGAGCCTCTCCATTGCTTTTCTATAAGTGAACTGACTTGTGGCATTGCAAGCCCATAATTCGACAGTTACAGAGTGATGTTTCATCTCAAACACATAATAAAATGTAGGATGAAGATAATCCAACGTTATACGTTCTTCTTAGCAAAATCTTCGTAATCTACTACAATGTCTAACAGCGTATACTTATCAATATCTACCTTGACCTCAACAATCTTATCGCTCCAATTAAATTTTAAGATTTTTTTACTATCATCCATTCTGCAAATACAAAAGGGAACAATAAACTTACAAAAACGGAACACTAAGCTCACAAAACACACAGGCATATATATACATCAACCGCATACATATATATCATGAATGCATACAAACACCAGAATTAACATAACGAATAAACACACATCACGACTATAAGACAAGCAGGATAATGAAATCGAACATACCTGTCAAACGCTTGAAGACAAGGACTAATTAAGTGGTCTAAAATAAAGGGTCCAATAACATCTTTGTAATGTGTAATACCCAATAGTAACCTGATTAGGGTTAATGGGGGTCTAATTAGACTACTATATAAAGAACATAATAGAATTCCCAAGACTTTTTTTATATATATTTAAAAAAATTATTCCCTAATTTTTGGTTGATATTTTCACATATGTTCTTATTTTTCAACATACATTTTTGTTGCTAAATTTTTATTTAATTCTTTTCAAGTGAACAAAATTGAAGCATTATTTGATTAGAAAAATTGATTTTAAAAAAAGAAATGTTTGGAACATCCTTTTCTGTGTATCAATAAAAAATATTAATCTAACACTTGGAAATGTGTGGAGCATTTTATTTAGTGTAAAAGTAAATGCATTATATCATGTTTATCTATAGTTATGATGTTTTGACGCAGGCAGTGAGTTTATAAATTACCTTAAAGTTTGACATTTAGTTAGCATATGTGTAACCTTATTTCGGATTTATGAAGACACTTAATCTAATTTACCAAAAAAATTCAAAATTTTAAACAAATTTCCAGAAAACTATAGTAAATTTCTACGAATAAATTTTATCACAACAATCTTAACTAATGACAATAGAGTAATGAAGACCAAGGTTGGTGATCATGGAAGTCCCCACACTTGTCCCAACTTTGCATATGGTGTCCAAGGCCCATCAATGTCTGTTTGATGCATGCACTTCTTTTCAACTCATATTTGGGCCATTTTTTTCACATAACTTTGTTTTTCCTTTTATGGGCATGCATGTTCTATTTAACATGTGTTAGTACGATACATGTAAGTTGTAATAGTCGAAATCCAGTTGGGTTTTTTAAATTTGATTACTCAGTTGTTTTGATGTTCGAGTACTCGATTAAGGTGGATTCATTTAACTTTTAATTTTCGTATAATCATTCAAATTTATCAATTTTTACAAAATTATTTGCAAGTCGCAACTAATTCTTGTTCATAAATATTTATCTTTTACTTTTTTTTAACACTTATTTTATAGGCCTCACTTTGGAGCATGTTGCAGTCTGCAGGTGCGTACTTCTCTTACAATCTAGTTCTTTATAATTTTCTTACGAATGTAAAACACCACCAATGCATGAGCTCTTTTTTTTTCTTTGCTAACACTCCAATGCATGAGCTCTTGGGTGTGCATGTACTTAAATATATAGACCCTAGGCAGAAGATTGTTTTAATTCTTTTCTAAATAAGTGATGAAACCGAGAATAAATTGACCTTCATAAATCACTTTATAAGTTGAACAAGGAAGTGGTAAACAATCTGGAATTAGGGCACATTCTAAAAGAGTTGTCGTGAAAAAAATTCATCTTAGCAATGATATCTCGATAATTTTGTTAGAAAACAAGCAAATCGGACAGTTCATTTGATGGTTCGAATTCCGTGTTTGCGAAATTGCTACAAAGGTAAGTGTGTTCATGTCTCCTCAAAACTTTGTTGGAAACACTCATTTTTTGAATCTTCTTTAATTAATGAAATGCATCTTTGTTTCGAAGAAAAAAGGTGCAGGATTTATGCACACCCCAAATTTATTTATGCACACACTGCATATAATTTGGACTGATATATCCTTCACTTGTTTTTTGGACAATTGATACTTTGTTAAGTTTTATGAATAAACTTTGTTAAGTTTTATGAATATGACTAATACTCCACAATGCAAAACTCGGTTTGAAGACAAAGAGGACTAATTAAGTGGTCTAAAATAAATGGTCTAATAACATCTTATTCGGTATGAGCTTTATAATGTGTAATACCCAATAGTAATCTGATTAGGGTTAATGGGGGTCAAATTAGACTTATACATAAAGAACATGATACGGTCTTGGTCCCCAAGACTATTCACAACCTCTACTCTATTCCCATCAGTCAAAGCGAAAGCGAGATACGGCTAGAGGCAAATTAAGTTCATGGAAGATCAAGTCCCATAATCCGTATTCATATTTACCGTCATGGAATCAGATACCTTTTTCGCATTACATTTTTATCGTATAATTTTGATAATATTACATAAGATGATCCGTGGTTATTTATTTAGATCTAACAATACAAAAAAGGTGTCACCAAGATCCTTCATCTCAAAACGAGAAGTAAGAAATCATACATAAAATACTTCTCAATCGATTAAGTATATATAAGCAGACATATCCCACATATATCAAATCGACAAACAAACATATTAAACTGAAACAAACATAACCAGACAAATACAACATGTGCCAAATAGACAAACAAACATATTAAATTAAACATATGGGAAGGAAGACTCGGCTCCGAGATTTCTTCCCAAACTTGAATAAAAAAAAAAAAAAAAACTATATCAATGAAACAAGAGTACCTTATTAATGTGTTCTTGTACTCTCACATATTTAAAATGAATAATAATATGTTTAGAAATTAAAACCAAATAAAGAAAAGGCATCTTATGCTTCAAATTTTCAGAATGAATCATTTAATAATTCTAATCTTTTAATTCATACAATTCAGACTTAACAAAGAACCTGCCAAAAGAAATCAAGCATAGAAATCTTTCATTTGACTAGCCAGGTTGCTTAATCTACATCTAGAAGGGAGCCCTTGGTGCAGCAGCATTACTTCCATCCAAGCTGAAATTTCCAGAAAATGCACAATCGACAGGACCTGCATTAAACAAATGAATACCAACAGCAACATTTCCAATTTACGATGTCACAGGCTGAACTTGTTGCACCTGATTAGCACCAATTTCTGCATCTTCCTGCGCTGCTTCCTCGTGATCCTCATACACCGCATTAGCAAAACAAGCCACAGTCAAAATTACTTGCCCCGTAGCAATCAGCGGACCTACCACATTTCCGCCAAGCACCTGCCCTTGTCCTCCCGACAAAAAAATTGATAGGCCATCGAATCCTGGTGGAGCTGGGGAAGGAAGCACTGTCCCAGTAATTGACAGAATCTCGAAAGCACCCTGCAGTGTAAAAACGCTCCCGGAAGAAGGCATAGGTTGGCGGATGATTACATTCGACACCGTGCCTTTCCCAGTCAAGATACAAACTCCTCTGCCCCTCTGCTCTGCAAAGTTTTTTAGGGTCTCCATTATGTCAGTGCCCTCTAAGACTTTGAACACGAACGCCATGAGAGCGTTGGGACTATCACGCGTGATGAGAATAGGAGCCTTAGGCTTGTTTTTGGAGCCAAGAGGGCGGCCTCGTGGTCGTGGGCGACGGTTTGGGGAAGGACTGCGTCCCCCTCCAGAGCTGTTTTGTGGATTGGTTTCGGAATCGGAGTGATGTGGTTCGGGTGGTGGGAGAAGTCGGGGCTGTTGAACAAATTTGGGAGAGTTTTCACCTTGGTTGTTAGAGCCTTCCATTGGTACATATAACAAAAACTCTTGAAGATTACCAATCTACTATAACATAACTTGTTGGCCCTGCCTTATATTTATATATATGGTTAGAAAAATTGCTTTGGTTTAAAACCGATTAGACAATAATTTTAGATTTTAAAATATTTTGTGGATTTTGATGAGATTTTGCAGTAAAAGGTGAAATCAAAAACTAGAATCCACTGGATTTCTGACTTGACTGCTTTTGTTTTTTTTCTTTGAATATCACACAGATCTGCTACAAATGTAGTAACTGGCTAAAGTGCTACTCAGATATTGATTTTGAAGGTGATTTCTTTTCTTAGTCTCAACTAGTAGTTGCTGATTGTTAGTTTCTAGTTTTTAGCGCGTGGAATATTGCATGATTATTAGCTACTAGGTTTTTCGCACATGGGATGCACGAATATACTTGAATACATGATTATTATTTACTACTTAGCGCGTGCATGAGGCATCACATAATCTAATTGTATGATTATTAGTTACTACTTAGTGCATGCATTGCGCGTGATACACACGATATACTCCACGCATACACATTGTTAATTTATTCATAAAGCATTTAGTATTTCAAGACAACAACCACGGTCAAGATCAATGACATTATACAAAATAATTCAAAAATTATACAACAAGCGTAATTAATTCAAATTTTATTCAAAAAGTCGTATTTATTCTGGATTTTAAAAGATATTTCGAAATAATAAAGATTTGGGACAGCCTGACAAAAGATTATATATTTCTATCAAAATTTGGTCGTACTCAATAGATTAAGAGGTACCTATTTATGATTTTGTAAATTATTAAAATGCGTGATGTTCAAATTGATTTTGTGAACTTTATAAAATGTTGGATTGCCATAAATTCATGAAATTTTAAGATATGTTAGAAAATCTTGTGATAATTAATTAAAATAAATTACAACTTTTAAAAATATATTATCAATCCGTTTTAAAATTTTAAACTAAGTACCCTTAAATTCGAGATTTTGTGTGATATTATATTGTTGGATTTATGCATAGGTTAATGTGACATATATAAAATTTGAATGAAGCAATGAATATATTAAAATATGTATACATATAAATTTGTAGAATTTCTTCTTAGCTATTTTCACTTTGTTTAAATTAAATTTTAATATTAATACTAATACTATACTATATTATAATAGTCGAAACATTGAAAGTTTGGTCGTTCGGTTGGTTGGTATGGTACTTTGTGTTTTTACTTAATTACCCTTACTTAGTTACTATTTTTTATTTAATATCATTTATTTTGGTACATATATTTATTTTGTAGTTACAAGCAATTTTAATTTATAAAACTAGATAACCATATTATAGTTCCTAATAACTAACCAATGAAATTATGCAAAAAATAACGATTTTTTTAATGAAAAAGAACAAGTTCACCATTTTTCAGGAGGGATGGTTGAAAAAAACGTTTTGATTACCCAAGATGCAAATGTGTATTAAACCCACTATCCTGTTTCCCATTGTTAACTTTATCCCATGTGTTCCAGCTTTATTTTGGTTAATTTTTTTTTAAATCTGGACCGTTGGATCGTTGATCCAACGGTGTAGGAACCATATGTTGTGTAACAGTTCCCTGGCAAATGTTTGCCATGGACCGTGTGCCTAGGTTAAAAGGGTGTCTGAATTCGATTGTTTCTGATAGACAGAGTGCGTTTATTGAGGGAAGACTTCTTACAGATAATGCGATGTTGGCGTTTGAAATTAACCATTATATGAAGAGGAAAACACAGGGGAAGAATGGTTTAGCAGCTCTGAAAATAGATATTTCCAAGGCGTATGATAGATTGGAATGGGATTTTATACTTAATATGATGGAAAAGTTCGGTTTCCATGACATATGGATTAATCGAATAATGAAGTTCATTCAATCGGTTTCATACAGTTTTTTACACAAGGGTGGGGAGTTTGGTAATATTGTTCCTCAAAGGGGGCTACGTCAGGGTGATCCCATCTCGCCATACATTTATATAATGTGTGCGGAGGGCTTGAGTTCTATGATTAGGAGAAATAAAAACGTGGGACTGTTACATGGTTGCAAAGTTGCAAAAGAGGCGCCAACAATTTCTCATTTACTTTTTGCGGATGATTGCTATTTTTTCTTTCGTGCAAATGCCGCAGAAGCAGGGGTAATGAAGAGGATTTTGAATCGATATGAACAGGTCTCTGGACAGATGATGAATTACAACAAGTCAGTGGTGACTTTTTCGCCTAACTCGACTGATGAGTGTAGGGCTGCGGTATGTCATGAGCTGGGTGTTCAAGAAGCAGCCTCACCAGGAAAGTATCTCGGTATTCCAATGAGTATTGGTAGAAATAAGGTGGCAGACTTCAGTTTTTTAATGGAGAAAGTTGATCAGAAATTACAGGGGTGGAGTAATCAAACCATATCAAGGGCTGGTAAGGCAACATTGCTCAAAACAGCAGCTCAGTCTATGCCAAACTTCTGGATGCAGTTGCTATTAATACCGAGTACAATTTGTGATAAACTGGAACGGAGAATGAACGCTTTTTGGTGGGGTAAGGGAGGGTCGAATGGTGGGATTAAATGGCTGTCATGGGATCGAATGTGTATGATTAAAGAGGAGGGAGGACTGGGTTTCAGGAGATTAACTGAGTTTAATTTAGCAATGCTATCAAAGCAGGCATGGCGGTTAATTACTGAAAGTAATCCGCTGGTGAGTAAGGTTATGCGGGCACGTTATTATCCTCGGTCGGATTTTCTCAATGCATCACTTGGTTCGAATCCGAGTTACGTGTGGAGGAGTATTTTTGAGACACGGGAAATGATGAAACAAGGTTCTTAACGATAGGGTTAAGTATCAAAGTGGTCACTGAAGTGGAAGCCAAATATCAATTTGTTCACCAATCTTTACGGGGTATCATTTGAGTCATTAAAGTCATAATAAATATCAAACAAATACCTGTATATATGTACTCGGGAAGTAAAAGTAATTTTTCATTGAGTTCTACACATTTTTCTTAAATGCTACTATAATCAAATGAAAGATTATGAATTCTAGTATTTTTTATAATATATTCAGAATTTAAAAAGTTTATTTACTATTTATTTTTAATTAAAACAAGGAAAATGACAATAAAATTAAAAATAAATTGTAAATGAATTTTTAAAAATCTAAATATATTATCAGAAATACTAGAATTATTAAACTTTCGTTTGGTTATAGAAACATTCAAGAAAAATGTGTAGAACTCAATGAAAAATTATTTTTGCTTTTCGAGTATATTTTAAAGATATCCATTTGATATTTATTATGACTTTAATGATTCAAATGATACCCCGTAAAGATCGGTGAACGAATTGATATATGGCTTCCACTTCAGTGACCACTTTGATACTTAACCCCTTAACGATATAGTAACAATATAGTATATAGAGAGTTCACAGAAGAAGAAGTTCAAATATATTTGTTGTAGTAATTACATTGAGAGAGATCCTATATATAGAAGGTTTACATAACCCAAAGTCTTAGATGGTGCCTAACTATATTGACAAACATGATAGCCTAACATTCAACCTAACATTTGACAATTCAGCAACCTAACATTTGACATTTGACAATTCAGCAACCTAACATTTGACACTCCCCCTCAAGTTGATGCATATATATCACTCATGCCCAACTTGCCAATAAGTGGATGAAGCATCTTCTGATTTAAACCTTTGGTAAATATGTCAGCTATCTGGTCCTCCGATCTTACAAAGTGAATACCAATGGTATCATTATTGATCTTCTCTTTTATGAAGTGTCGATCAATTTCGATATGTTTGGTCCGATCATGTTGAACTGGATTATGTGCAATGGCAATAGCGGCTTTGTTATCACAATGTAGCTTCATTGGAGTTGCAGATGCAAGTCCCAATTCTTCTAGAAACAATCTTATCCACAATAATTCACGTACACCTTTAGCCATAGCTCTATATTCTGCCTCAGCACTAGATAAGGCAACCACAGGTTGTTTCTTGCTTCGCCAAGTAACCAAATTGCCACCAACAAATGTACAATACCCTGAAGTAGATCGCCTATCGTCTTGACATCCGGCCCAATCTGCATTTGTATAGCTTTCAACCCCGAGATGATTGTTTTTAGTAAACATTACTCCTTTTCCAGGAGCAGCCTTAAGATACCTTAATATCATATAAACTGCATCCAAATGTGGTTGACGAGGATCATGCATATACCTGCTAACAATTCCCACTGCATATGATATGTCTGGCCTTGTATGTGCAAGGTAAATTAGTCGACCAACTAACCTTTGATATTGAGATTTCTCGACAATTTCACCAGCATCTCCACAAAGTTTATGATTTGCTTCTATTGGAGAATCTGCAGGTCTACATCCCAACATCCCTGTTTCATTCAGAAGGTCAAGTGTATACTTCCGTTGTGAGAGGAAGATACCACCTGGACTTCTAGAGACGTCAATACCAAGGAAATACCGTAGTTTTCCTAAGTCCTTCATCTCGAATTCAGAGGCAAGCTTGCGTTTAACATTAGCAATCTCACAGGTGTCGTTGCCGGTGATCACAATATCATCGACATAAACAATCAACACTGTGATTTTTTCATCTCGTCTTTTTACGAACATGGTGTTATCTGAGTTGCTCTGTTTGTAGTCAAATTTAATCATTGCTCCCTGAAATTTGCCAAACCAGTCCCTTGGAGACTGTTTTAACCCATAAATAGTCTTCTTTAGCTTGCATATTTTCCCAATGGTCGCAGCTGTAGAAAAACCCGGTGGAATATCCATGTAAACCTCTTCTTTCAGGTCTCCATGTAAGAATGCATTTTTTACATCCAATTGCTGAAGTTCCCATCCAAGATTTGCTGCACATGATATCAAGACTCGAATAGAGGCCATCTTTGCTACTGGAGCAAAAGTTTCCCGATAATCAATCCCGTAAGTTTGAGTATACCCTTTTGCTACAAGTCTTGCTTTGTACCTATCAATCAGCCCATTAGGTTTCTGTTTCACAGTGAATACCCATCTGCATCCTACTACCTTCCTTCCAGCGGGAAGATGAGTTAACTCCCAAGTGCCATTATGTTTTAAGGCATTCATTTCCTCTATCATAGCATCTTTCCATTTAGGATCACATAAAGCATCCTGCCAAGTATGTGGAATAGAAACACTAGACAAGGATGACACAAAGGCAAGTGAAGATGGAGATAATGCATTATAAGATACAAAGTTTGAGATAGGATGATTAGTGCAAGAACGTACACCCTTTCTTATTGCAATAGGAAGATCTAGAGTAGGATCAAGAGTATTACCAGTTTCTGGCTCAGACACAGGAGATGCAGGATCTGTCTCGAGGTCAGAGGTCTCTGGATGCGGTAAAGTGGTGATATCATTTCTTTTCCGCCTGGAATATGTAATCAAATCTGGTATATCCAATCTATTTAGATCATCTGACTCATTACTTTGTGGAGGAATAGATAACCTGTTTGAGCTAGTGTTTGGAAAAGGTATATTAATAACTGGAAGTGACTGTGACTCATCTGTTGCTTTACTATCAAGACTGTGTCGGTTTATCTCCCCCTGAAGCAAGGAGGAGGAACCTGGAGAGAAATAAGAAATGGTCTCCCAGAAAGTAACATCATGACTAACAAATATTCGTCATGAAGAAGGATGATAACATTTATATCCCTTCTGAGTTGGTGAATACCCAATGAAAACACAGCGGAGGGCCCGTGAATCAAGTTTATCTCGAGAGGGAGCATGATTATGAACAAAACATACACTCCCAAATACTCGAAGGGTTAATGGGTGAGAAGAAGGTGCAGGAACACAGGACAAAGGTGTTTTGAATTTGAGAACACTAGAAGGAAGACGGTTTATAAGATATGCAGCAGTCATGACTGCCTCTCCCCAAAGATATTTGGGAACATGCATTGTTAACATAAGCGACCGAGCAACCTGTTGTAAGTGACCAATTTTCCTTTCGGCTACCCCATTTTGTTGAGAAGTTTTGACACACGAAGTTTGATGAATTATACCACATGTATCCAAATAAGATATAAATGGACCCCCATATTTAGTACCGTTATCACTCCGAAGAATTTTAACAGATGCATTAAACTGTGTTTGTACCATGTGGTGAAAAGATTTAAAACACTCGAAAACTTCACTTTTCTGCTTTAGAAGATATACCCAAGTAAGCCTAGAATAACAATCAACAAAATCAACAAAGACAACAAACCATCTATACCCATCATGTGTAGGATGTCTAAATGGGCCCCAAACATCAGTATGAATAATAGAGAATAAAGTAGAACTTCTTTTATTCCTAGATGGATAAGATGATCTTTTATGTTTGGCTAATTCACATGGTTCACAGAAAAAATCTTCCTTCTTACAGTGTTTTACTAAGGCAGGAAATAGATGTGTTAAAACACCAAACGATGGATGACCTAACCGTCTATGCCACTGATACAAAGATTCAAAAGCAGAATTTAACTTGGATGACACCTGATAAGTTGAGGGAGAAATAGAATTCCCTTCCATCACATAAAGTCCATCTACCACTTTACCATTGCCAAGGACCTTGCCTGTCGCCAGATCCTGAAATACACAGTGGGAGGAAAAAAAGGTTACTGAACAATTAAGATTTTCAGTAATACGTTGAACAGATAATAAGTTTGCCGTTAAGGAGGGAACATGTAACACATCAGATAGTGGCAATGATGATGAGAGGCAGTGAGAAGTGCCTTGTCCATGAACAGGTACAATAGCTCCATTGGCAACACGAATATTGCCGGTTTCACCATTATATGTTCCTATGAAACTAGAATTTCCAGTCATATGTGCTGATGCTCCAGAATCAATAATCCATGAATTATGACATTTATCGGAGGTAAAGTGACAAGATGTACGTGCATGAGCAGAATTAGCTGTAGGTGGAGTGGTGTTCATTTGTGACATTAATTGCCGGAGGGTGTTGACCTCTGAAGCAGTCATCGTCCCTGTTGAAGAATAAGACTCACATTCTGATGCAGCATGATGAGCATTAAAGGGAATTCCTCTACCCGTGCTTCTACCAGATGAGACACCACGGTAACCACCTCGGCCACGCCCTCCTCGTCCTCGAATTCTGAGATGAGGGTGCAGGATAAAACTTGTTTCACGAGTGTGATTTAACTTCTTGCAGTAGTCACATTGAAGACTGGATCTTTCACCCATTAAAGCCATTGGTATCTGTTCAGGTTGTTCTGGCTCAGATTGCTGAACATTTCCAGTTAAGAGTGCAGATCGTTCAGAAGAGACAACCGGAGCCATACTTTGCTTTCGACTTTCCTCTAACCTGACACGACCATAGGCTTCTTCCACAGTAGGAAATGGAACTTGTCCAATAAGTTGATTTTTTATTGAATCATACTCATCAGACAATCCATCAAGAAACTTCATCACTTTCTCTACAGTCATCATCTTTTGATATTTTTCTTGATCTTCAGCATGTTTACACTCAAATATAGTGTAATGTCCCAATTCACTCCATAATGATGTAAGCTCAGAGTAATACTGAGCTAATGTGTGGCTTCCCTGAGCCAATGCCCACATCTTCCGTTTGATCTCAAATTGCTTGGCTACATTTCCGGAGAAGGAATACGTCCGAGTGAGAGAATTCCACACATCTTCAGCGGTATCAATGAAGATATATGTTTTTCGAATATCAACTTCCATAGAGTTAGATAGCCATGAACACACCATGGCATTTTCGGATTCCCAATCATCGAAACTAGCCTCACTTTCCAAAGGTTGCTTGGCTTTTCCATTGATATATTTCATCATTTTATGAGATTTAAGTGCCATTGTACAAGCTTTGGACCATTCAAGAAAATTTTTTCCATTGAATTTAGGACTCACGTATGGAGTACTATGAAACCCCGATTTAGTACTCCTTAAAGTAGTAACTTCACTCGTGACGGTAGAGTCAGCAGCATCCGCCATCACAAACAAATAATATATATTATTTGTAGACTGATATATAGCAGTTTTATAGCAGTTTTATAGCAGTTTTATAGCAGTTTTAAAGTAGTCCAGCAGCAAGAACAAACACAACAAATTCAACTAACAGAAAAATCAAACTTCTCAGATTCAAGAAAGGATACCACGGTTAGACTCGGAATGATGAGGAGAATAAGAGTCCCTGAAGCAACATCACCAGAATCTGCCCGGAACAGCCTTCACGCGCCGGCGCGTGGGCGCGTCTGGCGGCGCTGCGGCGCGTCCGGCGGCACGTGAAGGCGCGTGGACGGCTGGTTTTTCAGTTGGTTTGTTTCTGCAATCTCCTCTTCTCCTGCTTTTTCCAGTGGTATGCTGATATTGGTGTTTGGGTGTGTTTTGAATTTCGAGTTTTTGACAGGAGTATTTCTGGTGTTTTTTTTTTCTGAACTTCTGATGTTTCTTCCTTCTTCTATGTTAAACCCGCTCTGATACCATCTTAACGATATAGTAACAATATAGTATATAGAGAGTTCACAGAAGAAGAAGTTCAAATATATTTGTTGTAGTAATTACATTGAGAGAGATCCTATATATAGAAGGTTTACATAACCCAAAGTCTTAGATGGTGCCTAACTATATTGACAAACATTCAACCTAACATTCAACCTAACATTTGACAATTCAGCAACCTAACATTTGACATTTGACAATTCAGCAACCTAACATTTGACAAAGGTGTTCGTAGGCGAGTTGGAAATGGTTTGGATACTAGGGTATGGAAAGTGCCTTGGCTCCCAGATGTCAATAATGGGTATCTTACAACTGCAGCTCCTGAACAGTTACAAAGCATAATGGTCCATGGGTTGTTAGATGATAATCAAAAAATGTGGGATATGGATGTATTATCGGACCTGTTTAATGAGCGAGACCAGCAGTTAATATTGCAAATTCCAATTCCTATACGGCCAAAAGAGGACTCTTGGTACTGGGTGTTGGAAGATAAGGGGGAGTTCTCTGTCAAAAGCTGCTACAGACGACTTCGAGGGGAATTTACAGGTGGAGATAGGCGATTTTGGAAGAAGCTCTGGGGTTTAAAGTTGCCTGGCAAAAATCTAAACTTTTAAATAATCACATAGATCTTAACTCACAGTTGCACCCAATAGCTCATCAATGTGTGTATTAAATATTATATTAAATTTAATGGGCCGAACATGATTTTTACTCACAAAATCATACAAATGTTGTGTACATGATATAATTGCATGAATCATATTAATGAATCCCTAATTAACATGTTAGATTATTGTTTAAATAGAATAAACTATAGCTCACACCATATTCAACATTCATGCAGAGAGGATAGCACACAAGTACACTTCATTAATAGCATGCATTCATTTTATACTATAGTAAAGGACTTAATTGTGTACACATCAAAATACTTAAATGATTATGTACCAGAATTTAGATGGCCTGACCTTTTATGTTTATGCTAGAATTATATGCTCTTCTCCTTCCGTGACGGCTCTATTTCTTTTCTTTTTATAAACAACTATAGGTAGAGCTGGCAATTCGTTTCGTGTCATGTACTTCGTGTCGTGTACTTTCGTGTTTCGTGTACCAATAGACCAAAACGAAAACGAAACGAAATAAATTCGTGTACTCAAATTCTAAAACGAACACGAAACGAAATATTTCGTGTAAACACGAAACGAAACGTACACGAAATATTTCCGTTTACACGAAAATGAAACGAAAAACGTGTACTTTCGTGTACTTTTCGTGTATTTTCTATTTATTTTGTAAAAAGGTTAAATATCTAATATTTATTTATAATATAGATTTATATAATTTAAAATATTTATTTAAATATTTATTTATTTCGTGTATTTTCGTTTCGTGTCGTGTACCCAAGGGTAAACCCAAAACCGACACTAAATTCATCCGTGTAATTTCGTGTTCGTGTACTTTCGTGTTCGTGTACCGCAAAGGTCAACCCAAACCCGTAATTTTCATGTCGTTTTCGTGTCGTGTTTTCGTGTCGTGTACGAAATTGCCGGCTCTAACTATAGGACTTATGCTTATAAAGAGATCATAACTGAACTGAAAGGTAGATCCCTAAACTAAAGGCAATACCTATTCACAATACCTATCCACGTTGGTAGCACTATTGATAACGACTCTGAGTAATTGAGTGAAAGCTGTAACTAATACTTGAATTATCTATTCCCTTTTTTTCCCTTTTTTTTTCTAAAAATATATATATTTAAGATTAAAACTAATTATATCTAATTCAAATCACACAACTTAAATAAAACAATATAACAAAATAAATACTGGGTATTATAACAAAATTGAAGCATTAATTGTTTAGAAAAATTGATTTTAAAAAGGAAATGTCTGGAACGTCTTTTTCTGTGTATCAATAAAAATATTAATCTAACACTTGGAAATGTTTGGAGCATTTTATTTAGTGTACAAGTAAATGCATTATATCAAGTTTATCTATAAATTATGTTGTTTCGACGCAGGCAATGAGTTTATAAATTACATTAAAGTTTGACATTTAGTTAGCATATGTGTAACCTTATTTCGGATTTATAAACGACACTTGATCTAATTTACCAAAAAAATTCTTTAAACAAATTTCCAGAAAACTATACTAACTTCTACGAATAAATTTTATCGCAACAATCTTAACTAATAACATTAGAGTAATGAAGACCAAGGTTGGTGATCGTGGAAGACCCCACACTTGTCCCAACTTTGCATATGGTGTCCAAGGCCCATCAATGTTGTTTCATGCTGCACTTCTTTTCAACTCCTATTTGGGCCATTTTTTTCACATGACTCTGTGTTTCCTTTTATGGGCATGCATGTTCTATTTTTCGGAGAATTATATCGCAACAGGAGATTAATCGAACCTTCGATGTTAGATTATGTTCGAAATTGATCAAAAGAAAAATCAAAGCTCCGACTAACTTCTAAAAAGCATAGATTACTAATTTTTGTCTCTGTTTTTTTTCTAGTATATAAATTTGAATTCTTTTTTAGATATAATTTTTAGGTTTCTAATTGGAAAATTCTGATTACGCTACTATTGCTTGACAGTGAAGAAAAGAAAATTGAATGCTTATTATGTTGTTCATACGTACTTTGGATTGTTCTTGGGCTTTTATATGCTTTTTCTCTTCGAGTGAAGAGAATCTACCTGGTGGGTAGAAAACTAATCTAACGAAGAGCCTTGAAATCATATTTTGAAAGATTTTCCGAAAAAATCACTACTTCCTCTTACATTCATTTACCTTATCCTCCTAAAAAACTCAGGAGCGGGGCGTAAGTCTTGTATATAAAATTGCTATGAGTTTTAGGCTTTCGAATGAGGAGAGGAGAGAATAAAGGAGTTTTTTGAGTATATTGTTGTAGTTATGAACAAGTTGACAGGTGAGTTGTTTCTTGTGTCTTTGGAAAACTACCACGGATTCAATATTGAACATTAAGGTTACACTTCTTCTTAAGCAAAGATGAGAGTGGTACGATCAAGGTGTAGTTTTAGGTCATGTGAAGTATTCGAATGAGAGACTAATGTAACAGAGGCATTTGATTAATTATGTTGGAATTAGTAACAGAAGGGGGCTGTCATTTGATTGACTTGGAAGCAGAAGTGTCAAAACTCAAAACTGATTATAGTGATCTAACATGTTTGGCAGTTTTAAGTGTTAATCCATTCCGAGAAGAAAAGAAGAGACCAGGAGTGTCTACTTTTAGATGTCGCAAATTTATCAACTTTTACAACATTATTTGCAAGTCGCAACTAATTCTTATTTTATCTATTAATTTTTTTAACATTTACTATATAGGCCCCACTTTGGTGCATGCTGCATCCTACAGGTGCGTACTTCTCTAACAATCTAGTCTTTAAATTTTTCTTGCGAATGTCAAACACCACCAACGCATGAGCTCTTCTTTTTTTGCTAACATTCCGGTGCATGAGTTCTTGGGTGTGCATGTACTTAATATCTAGACCCTAGGCATAAGATTGTTGTTCTAATTCTTTTATGGCTGACAGTCAACAACAAACGTTTGTTATCGTTTGTTGCTACTGTTCACGTACCGCAGTTTCTGCGGTACGTAGAGAGATGGGACCCCCTGTTTTCACACCAAAAATCCTATTGTACACGTACCGCAGAAACTTTCTACGGTACGTGTTTCACCATTTGCCCTAGCAACCGTTTGCCACCAAAGACCGGATCCCTTCTTTTCTAAATAAGTGATGAAACTGATAATAAATTGACCTTCGTAAATCACTTTATAAGTTGAATAAGGAAGTGGTAAACAATCTGGAATTAGGGCACATTCTAAAAGAGTTGTCGTGAAAAAAATCATCTTAGCAGTGATATCTCGATAGATTTTGTTAGAAGACAAGTAATCGGGCAATCCATTTGATGGCTCGAATCCTGTATTCAGAGCCGACTCTAGGGGTATTTGTCCTAAACAATGTGCCTAGGGCCTCCAAAATTATAGGGGGACCACATTTTCCTCCAATAAAATATACATTATTTAATATTAATAAAATCTTAGTAAAAATATTATCACACTCTTTTATTTTTCATTCAATATCAATATTGTTTTAAATTTTATATAGTATAAACTCGAGATCCCTAAAAGTTCGGTTAATTTTGGTATTGTATTTCAAATATTAAATATTTTATGTCTTAGTTGTTTTTTATTGCTGCCATTTTTTCAAATATTTTTATTAAAAGAAGCAATTTTTAGAGAAAATAAGTATTTCTGCAAAAATAATTTTTAAAAATCTCTAAAATATTGCAGTTGGATTTCACTTACGAGCTCTAAATCGACTATTCAACCGAGAAAAAGTCCCATAAAGAGTTTTTGTTAGTCCAACTCTCTCCGTCGACATGCGTCAACCCGCTATTACCGCGTTAGCAACTCAAACAATCAATCTAACATTCGAAATATTCGAGACCAAAATTTATGTATGGTTCTTAGATCAATCCAAACTAGGGCCTCCAAATTACTGGAGACGGCCATGCTTGTACTTGCTAAATTGCTACAAACGTATTCATGTCTCCTTCTCAAAACTTTGTTGAAAACGCTCATTTATGAATCTTCTATTACTTTTTTTTTAATAAGTAGGCTTATTTTCTTCTATTACTTAATGAAATGCATTTTTGTTTAAAAAAAAGGTTCAAGTGGGAGAAAGAGAATCACAAAAGTTAAACTCTTTTATTGTGCACACGTCTCGTCTCAATAATAAAATCCAAAAAGAAAAGTGATAATGTGTTTTTGAATAACACATGTCGTGTTTTTTATTTATGAAATTCATATTTATTAGCGAAAGGTTCATTTCGATTATGACAGAACATTCAATAATATGATTATATTTCATCATTTGAGAACCGTTTCAGGAACAATTTTGAGGACTATAACATTTCTCATCCAGAGGAACAATTTTGAGGACCATAACATTTCTCATCCAGAAAATTTTAAGCATGTTGCTTCACTTTAATGATAATGATTAAGGGTCGCACCTTCGCCTTAATTGCCAAAATCAGCGCATCATCGCCTGCTTCTTTCTTGTCGTATTCACACATGTTATTTATCTATTTATAACTGTTAATTTTTTATGTATGTTCGACTCGGTTGTTTTTTAAATGTCGTATGACTTTTCATTATTGATTTTCTTTCAAAAAAAAAATACCAGCTTTACTATAGGTAGAAAGCAGCAATTTGTTAGCAAAGTATACGCAGATAATGTTTGTTTTTGCTAATCATACATCCATCTATTTAATCCTTTAATTAATCTTGCACATTATCAGGTCTGAGCCAACTTCGATGCCATGCTGCAAATTTACAAACAATAAACCAGGTCCAAGGCTGTTCGGTTGGCCCAGCAGGAAGACATGGGTACGAAGTACGAACCCATAAACAGGGCCAGCCTAAGTCCCAAACTATATGGTTGATCCAGTTGCCTAGAGTGAGGACAAGAGTAGATGACCAGCAATCCAGTGTCAAGAAGTGACAATTGTGCGTACAAGGATATTTATTAAATAACAGGGACATGGAGAATATATTTTTATTTGCAATTAGGAGAGGTCAAGAACTTAGTCATGCGGTGCCGTTTTAACCATATCTTTATTTTGTTTTTAATGTTTTATTCCATGTAATGAGCTGAGTATGTTATAAGGTGGAAAACACCCAGTTGGGGAGAATGAAAAAGTCTGTTGGTTTATTTTTGCCTCTCTTCTTTTTAGCTACCTCTTTCATCTGTTCTTTCTCTGTTTTATAGAAAATTTATCCAATTAAGCTATAAACATTACAACCAGAAATCACCGTAATATAAGATCTAAACAGTAAACACAAAGGCCATGAAGTAGTTCAAGTAGTTCTTCATTCACATTTGAAGTTTCGACATGTATATTCTTCACTTTTTTCCTGATCAAAGTAATTAAAAATTGGCTGGGAATTCCGTATAATGTAACTGAAAATAACTATATTACTGTATTATATTTCAAAAAACAAGTATTTAATCTGTTTTAAGAAATTTTGGTTTCAAAATTAGAAATGACTAAAGAGACAGAGTAGAAAACACAGTTAATTTAAGATAGGGAACTAAACATTGCAAGAGTATATAAAACATGTGCAACTTTGCATCAAATTTGTGTTAATAACTAAGTACATCGTAATAAATTAATGAATATCACGTTTCATATGAAGTAATTGGTTGCGGTGTGCTATTGACTTGATAGGATCAATGGCACACCACAGGATGTAGTTAAAAATGTACACAATTTCTTGTCAACTTGAATATCGCTATCAATATCAATATATCATTGTTATTGTGTAGTTGTATCTTTTAGGATCTAATGCCCGGCCATTTTTTGTTTTTCCTATTTCTGCAACTGCATATTCAAGGATTTAGTAATTTTTGCACACCATTACTATCAACGAGAGTTGTGGCACACAACTAATCAGCTCAGAGCCTTAAAAGCTCGAGAAAGTGCAGAATGGATGGCGCGACAACTTGGATAATGCTATAAAGTACAAACCACAAACTGGATATCCAAGCCCAAGTCCAAGCCATTTCGATTGGCTCTGACTCAAGAGGGAAGATACAGATGAAAATCATAATGAGCCCCGACTGCTCGTTGCCCCAAGAGATTATGACAACTACATACATAAACCATAAACCATAAACTACAGGGCAAAGCCCATGTCCAAGCTTGATCAGCTGCCCCAGAGGGAAGACAAGAGTAGATGATCAGCACAATATGAGATTCATACAAAATTTGAAATAACCCACATGATCGAATGATTAATCTCCATGTATAAAAAAATAAAGCACTACCAGATAAGCCCATCAGGTCATTCTTATCTGTGGTTATCCAGCTAAGGGTCATTATATAAGTCGAATACACTTTAGTCCTACATTAACAATCACTAGGTTTGCTAACCAGGAATTTCCAACTTAAAGGACACAATGATAGCTAATGCAGAACATCAGAACATGGAAACATAATGGAGCACTCAAATGATTAGAACTATTAAAGACACAGAACACGTCTGTTAATTAACTGGAGAAAGTTGATATTCCGTTTTAACTATGCTCATTTTGCACCAATTTATCTTGCTTCAAATGCAACATACAATTCAACCTAATACACAATTAGGTGCAAAAGGAAATAAAGAAGGAGCAATATCTACTACAATTAGACGCAATAGAGTTCAGAAACTCTTGACAACCTAGACAATTCAAAGCAGCCTCATTCCGGTTTCAACAATTTCATAATTACTAGGCCATTAGACCTTATGACAAGCCCGGTTGTAACATTCTAATTACATGTTATGTGGAGGAAAGGCCTACCGAAGAAATGATGAAGTTGACAATTTGGTGCAATGATGCATCATTGCACAAAGTGTACATATGCCAATCTGCTAACAATTACTAGTTCTATTATAGTTTCTATGCATTGAGCAACATCTAAATCAAGTTAAGTAAGAACTATGTCACCAAGAAGAGTGTACATTACATAACTTATTAATTTTGAAAGCCAATCCAGGCTACTGAAACCAGATTACTTAACCACGTGAAGATATTGGAAATCTAGAAGTCATAACAAATAAAAAAATTAAATGGGTCCTCGAGTCCTTCAAGAGTTGTTCATCATTCACAAGTACTACAATTATTTAAATGGGTCCTCGAGTCCTTCAAGAGATGTTCATCATTCACAAGTACTACAATTATCAAAGCAAAGCAGAGTAGAGATTACTCCATACACTTGATTAACAATATATAGGAAGAGCTTGCTTTTTATACATGTTCAAGCGAAAAAGCTATTATTTAATCTCACAGTATTAGTGCTTAGAGATTTATTTAAACAAGAACAAATCATATATTATAGACAAGCACTGCCGATCTTATAGACATTAACAATAATAAAAAAGCTTAATCACGATATCACATGGTTGGCATTATAATATTAACACTTCTGATAATTAATCCTAATAACAAAACCCGGTCAAAATCCTCCAAGCAACTACTCAATCACAGAAGTGCAAAAACAAAATCACAATCAAAATAACGCAGAAAGACAAAAGTAGCTAACGTATACAAAAAACGATTACTCTTTATTTAATAATCGTTTAATTTCAACAATAAGTTCCTCTACATTAAACAATGTAAACTTCACATCCAAACCCTCTACAAAACAACATGCCACACTACGACGACGTTTATTTAAATTTACAACTCACAACATTTACATCCTAAACATTTAACCCTAACAAAACTTACTTATTGTTTCGGTTTATTAGTGCTTCTAACTCTGGTCTTATTGCCATATATTAATCCCGTTACCTATAAACATAACAATTATCATCAAATTACAAAAAAAAAATATTTACTAATAAAACAAAATTTAAGTTATGTATATTCATACAACAATACCTGAGGATCAGGAATAGGTTTGCATTTCTCGATATATCGATTAGGATCGCAAGCATCACGAGCAGCTTTTTCCTGAATTTTTACATAATTCACATGAATAAGCTATGAATTTAACAAAATTTAGACTGAATTTTGAAAATCTAAGTCATCTCTCTCTCTCTCTGTATCCTTCTTCATCAATTTTTAGAGTGAAATTTGAAAATCTAATAAGTCATCTCTCTCTCTCTCTCTCGCTGTATCCTTCTTCATCAAATTTTAGAGAGAAATTTGAAAATCTAAGTCATCTCTCTCTCTCTCTCTCTCTCTCTCTGTATCCTTATTCATCAAAATTCAGAGTGAAATTTGAAAAATGAAGTACCTTGAGCTGTTGTTTACGTTGTTGAGCTGGTACAATATCGAGGTAATAAACTAGGGTTCCGGCGACGATCCAGGCGGTGAGATCACTTACATCTCTAGCACCTCTGATTAGTATAACCGATTTTAGATTTTCGATGCTTTCCCTCCAGCTTCTCCAAGACATTTGTGCCTTTCTTTATTCATTAGCTAACTTTCTATTTTCTATTAAATTATTATTAATTTTTTACAGTGTACGGATGGTTATAGGTGATTAAGGTGAAAAAGTAAAAAAGACTGTGTGGTGTGTGACTGAGACTCGTGTTTATTTTTCTCTCTGGCACGTATCTTGTAATTTATAGTGTTTTCACCGAAATACTGATGTAGTGACGTCTGAAAGAATCAAATTTCAAAATTAAAAAAAATGCAGTTAATTCTTAAACAAATAATATGTTCTCAATCTTTTATTTTAATTTTCTTAAATTTTTGAATAAAAGAATATTAAAAAAACAGTCTTAGTTACCTTATATTCTCCTAATTTTCTCCTAATATCAAATTACAATCATAACAATTTCCTAAAATTTTCCTTTAGTTCCCTCAAAATCAAATATCATATTTAATATTCCCCTATGTTCCATCCATTTCTTTACATAAAAAATTGTGTAATTGACACGCATTTTAAGGTGCATTTTAAGGATAGTTCTATAACTTATTTTTGATATTTTTTTGTATAAAAATAGGATTGTTCTATTTTTATACAAAAAAAGAAAATATCAAAACTAAATTATAGCACTATCCTTAAAAGACACCTTAAAATCCGTACCGAAAACTGGTACGCAAATGTAAATAACTCAATGGGACGGAGGGAGTATTTTTTTAAACTTCATTGGAAAAAAAATTGTTATCATATGTACTATTTTCTAAACATTTTGTTTAAATTAAATTATCATCTTAATATTACTTTAGACTTAATTTTCATGTCATAATTGCCATTTTAATATTTTTCAAAATTTTCGTTTGTCACTTCTCTTCAAATCAAATTATCATTTTAATATTCTTTTTAAATTTCCATTATCTTATGGGTTAAGTTCTATGGAGACCAACATTTTTAGTGGATACCGGAGACCAATATCAATCAAAACATTGCAAAAACTTATTTATTGAAAATCATGTTCTATGAAAATCACTATACCATCTATTTCATTGAAAATCTTGAAGATCATATATGTTTTACATGCAAATTTCATTAAAAATCTTGAAAATCATGTATGTTCTGCAAACAAAATATTGCAGAACGTATTGTTCTCCAAAACATGTTCTACTTGCAAATCATATATGATTTTTAAGATTTTGAATGAAATAACAATGTTAATTGAACATTTTTTGCAAATATATATGTTTTGCAATGTTTTGAGTGCATAATGTATATGGTCTCCACGGTCTCCACTCAAATGGTGGTCTCCATAGAACTTAACTCATTATCTTATATTCTTCTAAAATTCTCATAAAATCAATTTATCATATTAATAATATTTTCCTAAAAAATTCCTTTAGTTACCCTTCGAATCAAATATCATATATAAAATAATGATAATAATAAGATGTTACAACTTATTAATTTTTAAAAATATCTAAATTAAATTTTAGACTGTCGTAAAATAAATTAATAGTTTATATAATTAATTGTTTAATAGTTTCATTCGAATAAGCGTGTCATCGATTAAATTTGGGAGCAAAGAAAGAATAATTTATTAGAAGAAACATGTTCAACGAGTGGACGATTTATTAGAAACGCTATCGGTTCATTGGAAAAATATGTTAAACAAGAGAATGGTTCACTAGAAAAGGCATGTTATCATCTAAAATTTAATATTGATATTATAATTTTCATTTATATATTTTAAGATAATAATTAAATTATAATAATAATAATGAAGATGATACTATAAATTTAGATTATTCATATTATTTACATGGTATTTCAATTATTTGTTATTTAAATTATAGAAATAATTAACATTAATACCTTATATATAATAAGCATAAGGGAGATCTTATCCAAATTTTTGGTCATCGTCTGGTCGTCGTCACTGTACTATCAAAATCATATGATCCGTTGGATTAAAAATAGACGATCAAGATTATATCACATTAAAAAGAAAATTATAATCTAAAAAGGAATCAAAATTAGATCGCATTAAAAAGAAAATTATAATCTAAAAAGGATATAATTAGAAAATGTTGCATTTGAAGTGAATTTTAAAAAGAAAAATTATATTCTAAAAAGGATATAATTAGAAAGAGTTGTATTAAAATTGAATTTTTAAAAGAAAATTATAATCTGAAAAGGATATAATTAAAAAAGGTTAAATTAGAATTATATTTTATTAATTTTTTATTAGTATTTAAAAAAATCATATCTACTACTCTTTGGGTTTTATCTTGAGATCTAGAAATTAGATTTGGGTGATTTTACAATCCACGCGAAACTCATAAAATTATTTTTAATTTAGTAATGATATGATAATTATTATTCAAATGGAAAAACTAAGAATCTCAAGAGAAAATATGACTACGAGTTTTTACATTAATCCTATTTAACGTAAAATTCCTACATTAATTGATAATGCTATTCAATGTAGAAAACTTAATTATATATGATTTAAATCATTAACATATATATTTTCGTATTACAATATAAATACACTTTTTAGTTTATAACATATTAAAATTTAAATAATTTTTATGCTAGATCCAACGGTTTTCATCTATTTATTTTAAGATATTTGTCGTATAGAGGTCCAGACTACAGATCATCAAAATTTTGGACAAAATCCCTCTTACACTTATTAATAAAATTGTATTTGGTTGTTAGTAGAACCATCCTCAAATAATTATAAGGGTATTTTGATAATCAAAACGAATTGTAAGTAGAATTCATAAATCAAATAAAATTTTCAGCGTAAAAAATCGTCAATTTTTTTATCTTTTTTCCTTCTACGTAGATCTAATTAGAAAAAATTATTAAACCATCACCAAATTAAAGATTATTTTGTTAATTTCACGTGGGCCGTAATTGTCCAAAATAAATTTTAATAATTCAAGATAGAGTACAAATATTAAATCGAGCGTGTAAAACTTATATATATCAATTTTTTATAATAATTTGTTATGTAAATTAATAACTTATAAAATTAAAATATATATAATGTAATTAAAGATAATAAAAAAGGAGTCGTGCGTTGCACGGGTTATAAGCTATTTGTATATAATAAGCATAATAGAGATCTTATCCACAATTTTCTTCACTGTACTACCAAAATAATCTCAACCGTGGAATCTATTTTTTTAAAAATAGACGATCAAGATTATATCATATTAAAAGAGAAAATTAAAATCTAAAAAGGATATGATTAGAAAATGTTGCCTTATAAGTGAATTTTAAAAATAAAATTATAATTTAAAAACGAAATAATTAGAAAAGGTTGCACTAGAACTGAATTTTTTAAAAAAATATATAATTTGAAAAAGGATATAATTAAAAAAAGTTGCATTAGAACTAAATTTTATTTATTTTTTATTATTAAAAAATATTCATATTTACTATTTGGGTTCTATCTTGAGATCTATAAATCAGATTTGGATGATTTTATAATTCACGCGAAAATTATCTTTAATTTATTGATGATTTAATAATTATTATTCAAATGGAAACACCAACGGTTTTCATCTATTTATTTTAAGATTCAACGGTTCTTATTTATTTTGACCATACTACCAATTATCAAAGTTTTTGACAAAATCTCTCATACACTTATTATTAAAATTGTATTTTATTATTAGTAGAACTATCTTCAAATAATAACAAGGGTATTTTGAAAATCAAAACGAATTATAAGTATAATTCATAAATCGAATAGAATTTTCAATGTAAAAAAGCGCTAATTTCTTTTCTTATTTGTTTCTGAGTAGGTTTAATCGGAAAATAATTGTTAAACTATCACTAAATTAAAGATTTTTTTGTTAATTTCACGTGGGCTGTAAAATCTTTCAAATCAAATTTTAATAATTCAAGATAGAGTACAAATATTAAATCGAAAGTGTAAAATCTTATGTATTATCAACTTTTTAACAATAATTTTATATGTAAATTAATAACATATAAAATTAAAAAAAGTAAAATTATTTTAAAATTTAAAAAAGGAACCGTGCATTGCACGGGTTATAAGCTAGTATTTTTCAAAAATTTAGAAGCACGCTATTTCTCAAATCGTCTCCACCTTTTTTTAATTTTCTCAAATATTAGAATTAAGGAATATTAAAAATTAGTAAAAGTTTTAGTTACCTTATATTCTTATAAAGTTTCTACTCGATTCAAATTACCATCTTATATTCTCCTATATTTTATATTCAAATCAAATTATCATCTTTATATTTTTCTAAAATTAATTTTCAAATCAATTTACCAAATTAAAATTCTCCTGAATTTTTGTTTTAAGTCAAATTATTATACTTTTTTCTCAAACCAAATTACCACATTATATTCTCATGACTTTTCTTCTTAAAATCAAAAAATTTAAAAACTTATTGAAATGCCTTTACGGAAAACGGATTAGCAAATCCATTATATCTATTATATGCTAACAAGGTGTTTCAAGTCTATTTAGTAAATTACAAGTTTATCCTTGATTATATTAAAATATAAAAAAAAGATGTTTTTCTTGGGAATTGAACTCATGATCTTCAAGATACAAATGACCTATGTTCACACACACAACCACTACACCACATCAATTTTTTGTATCTTTTTGAAAATCATCAATGACATGTTAACAAGGCGTTTCAAGCCTATTTAGTAAATTACAAGTTTACCCTTTATTATATTAAAATATAAAAAAAAGTTTTTTCTTCAGGATAAAAATGACCTATGTTCACATACACAACCACTACACCTAGGCCTGGCAATCGTTTCGTTTCATGTACTTTTGTGTCGTGTACTTTCGTGTTTTCGTGTACTCATAGCTAAAACCGAAACCGACACGAAAACATTTCGTGTACTCATAGCTAAAACTGAACCCAAAACATTTCGTTTCGTGCCAACCCAAAAGTACACGAAAAGTACACAAAATTTTTGTGTACTTTTTGTTTACACGAAACGACCCGAAATAACACGAAACAATTATATCCGAATACACAAAATATACGCGAAATACTACTGAATATGTAAAATGAGTGATTAAATATACACGAAACACTAATGAATACGCAAGATAAAATATGTATATAATAATTATTATGATATAGAAAATAAAATATATATATATAATATTTCGTGTACCCAAAATGAAAATACATATTCGACACTAAATATTTCGTGTAACTTCGTGTTCGTTTAGTTTCGTGTTTCATGTAACCAAAATTAAAACCCAAAACTGTATTTTTCGTGTCGTTTCGTGTCGTGTTCACGTGTCACGTGTCAAATTGCCATGCCTAGCTACACCACATCAATTTTTTTGTATCTTTTTGAAAATCATCAATCACATGTACATAAAAACCCGTTTTCTATAATTTTTTAAATCGTCGATCACATGTAAAAAAACCCGCTTCCTATAACAAATTTAAATTTGTTATGGATTTTCGTGTTATTTAAATTGAACTCATGATCTTCAAGATGCAAGTGGCTTATGTTCACATACACAACAACTACACTACATCAATTTATTGGTACCTTTTTCAAAATCATCGATCACATGTAAAAAAAACCCGCTTTCTATAATTTTTTTACTATTTTTTGAGATTTAATGAACTTACATTTATCAAAATTTCAACCCGATACTTATATTTTTTTTTAATGAATTTTCATGTTATTTAGTAAATCTCTAAACTACTCACTTCATACATCATTTTAATGATATGTAATATTATATAATATTATGTAATGTTATTTATGTTATTTAACACAAAATGACCATTACGCATCTATACTATTATATTAAAACCGAAACATTAAAAGTTTTGGTGATTTGGTTTTCTGTACGGTTATCCTAATTATAAAAATAATTAATAATATAATATAATTAATGGTAATTAGCTGATTGCCTTTTTCACGTTTACTTTTAGTTGAAGATATTATCTTTTATAAATATCTCAAAAATTAGTTGTATATCTTCTAATCATTAATATTTCTTTTTTAATTAAAACATGTTACCTTTTAATTTGAAACTAATCTTGCAATCACACCATATATTCCAATTATTAATGAAATAAATTAAAAATAGGTAAATCAATTTTCAATCAAATAAATACAAATCTTGATATATTAGTTTAACAATACTATGTTAATCCAATACGTTGACAAATGCTGGATAAATTATAATAGTTCGGGGATTTGTCCCGCCTGGGTTCCAATGTTTAAGTATTAATAAAATTTTATTGTTCGTTAAAAAATAAAAAAAAAATTAAAAAAAATATGGTGTTGACACAATGACATTCAAAATATATGTATAAAATTATTGTAATTAAAGATTTTTATACCTAATTAGCTCATAATCATAATAGTGATAATTTCATAAGAATTTGTGTATGTAAAATTATCATAGTTAAAATGCAGGTCGTGCATTACACGACTATCATGTCATCACAATAATTTCACTTTTAAAATTTTAAGATAGAAGTGTTTTAACAACTACAAAAGAAGTTATATATTATCGGGGAAAAAAATTGTTCTTAAATTAGAATGATAGTTTTTTGAAATTACAATACAATAATATTTTTATCTATATTATAAATATGTCATGAAAACAAGATATGAATTCACGTGGTACACAAGACAACATGAGTTTATTTACCATCGAATTAGGACATATGATACAGAATATAGGAAAACAAGACTTGATTTTTTGGTCTTATCAAGGGAATTAAATTTATGACCTCTAAATACAAATGGAGTTAAATTCACAATCACTGAATAAATTATGTCTTTTTTAGTTTTTGTTTATATCCTATTTTATAGGGAAATTATTGGGATTTGATGCATTTACCTGAAATTGTTGTTTACAAAAACTACTACTGTGAAAAATTAAGGTTTTTCCTAAAGCAGTTTTTCTTATAAAAAATGTTGTTGAAAAATTGCTTTTAGATTTACTAAGCTGTTTTGAACCAATTTTTTTTATAAAAAAACTGTTGTTGCGATCTGAAACATCAATATCAAAATTAGGTATAATATATATATATCTATATAAAAAAAATCAAAATTAGCTGATATGCTAGATTTAGACTCTATATAAGTTATCGATTAAATAAATAACAAAATGCATAGTTAAATTATAATGTTAAACAAGATTATATATACTAAACAAAGATGTTAAATTTTGTATGATTACCTATAACATAATGATCGATTGGTGATATTTTAATATTGTATAAAAATAAATGTGTTTTTTTCACTGTAGCACGTATTAGTTTGTATGGATACATCATACATTTTAGTTGATTTCTCCTAATATTAAAATAGTTTGTGCTGTTGTTTTCATAATACATCTCCTACCACATATGTAATGATATCCACCTATCTACTCTTGCTGGTTTACTTTTGCTAATGGAAACAAACTAAATAGCACATCATTATCGTGATAATATTTTAAAAATTACCGCTAGAAAATAGACTAAACGACACATTATTGTTGCAATATTACTTGGCCGATAATGAGTGACTCTTATTTATCATTATTATCTGTCATTCTTCTTACATTCACCGAGTACTTCTATAACTATGATACCTAGGTCGGACCTGAGAAATTGAAAGTTCCAAGTGAATTTGAATTTTGTAGTCAACTATAAATCAAAATCACATACATGCGATTTATTTTTTGGCACTCATTATATCTTAAACTATTTTTGGTGCTACCTTGAACAAAATATGCCCCGAATATCATTTTTTGTGCCTCTACGTACTTTTAATATTTTTTACTTATTAGAAAAGATGTGCCCCTAAATTATATCATCTTTTTGGTGCCCCATTTATTATCTTGAGCGGTTTAATCTCAGGACTGATTCTGTATGATACAAATTTAGAATTCATTAATATTTCAAAATTTGAACGGTTACCAACTGTTGACCTTAAATAAATCGAAGCACATGAAATAGATTGACAAGAAAATATGATCGACTGTTTGCGAAGAAATTGTACGAATTAGAATATGGCCCGTGCCTTGCACGGGCTATCATGCTAGTTAGTATTAAAAAACGACCATGACTTCTTTAAGTCGAAGTTCCATAATCCATACAGTGAATACAAAAGAAGCTTTGAAAGTATAATTCTCAAAAAATATTACTCCGTATCATAATAGTATGTAGTTAAGGGATTAAAGTTCAGGAAACGTGAATAAAAATCATAATTTATGTTATGGTCGTATTGGTTGTAATATCGAATTTTCATAAAAAGTTAAAAATCTGTTTTCTAATGACGTAAAATATGTATCTTCGAAAACAGTAAACACATGCCCTTTGAATTAAGAGTGTTTAATTGCATATGCTTTCCATGAAAAGGAACGAGGGTTTTTTAAAAGTTCTTCGATGAAGGTACTACAACAATCAAGGAACGAAAAGTGTAAGAGGGGTGTATTCAATTGAGATTTTAATGGATTTTTGATAATTTATGGATTTTAACGAATTTTTAAATTCACAGATTGTTTAAATTCTACAAAGAATCTAGTAAAATTGGTGTAGAGTCATTGAGATTTGAAAAAAAAAAATTAGAAATCCATCAAAATCTCATTGATTTTTGCAAGATTTAAAAACTTTTAAAAACAACTAGCAAATCCACCATTTTAATAAATCTAAAAAATCCGTGGATTTTTTAATACCCCTAGATTTAAATGAATTGTTTTAAATCCAAATTGAATACACCCAGATTTTAAAAGATTTTTTGAAATCCTAGTTGAATACCCTCGGATTTTAAATGACATTTTGAAATCCGAATTGAATACCTCAAGATTTTAGTGAATTTAAAAAAATCCAAATTGAGTACCCTTAGATTTCTAAAATCCCTCAAAATCCCAGTTGAATACACCCCTTAAGATTATTCGAACAAGAGGATTTTTTTTTTTTTTTTGGTCATAGTAATTCTATACATGGATAGGGGAGAATCGAATCTTGGTGGTCAAGGCATAATTCTCATTTATCACATGAGCTACACCATCACCCCCAACAAGAGACTTTTAGTGACTAATTAAAGTTTCACGTAAAATAAAACAATTATATAAGAGAACACTACCGAGTTACATACATCGATAAAACATTAATCATAGTAATATAATCGAAAAATTAATCACGTTACCACATGGCTGGCAATCTATACTCAATTGATTGAAATTGTGACTTGGAGATTTACTATTCGAAAATCATAAATTCGATTTTATTGGAAGGTACAAAAGTAAATGAACTATCATGGTTGATGGATACAATGTATTAACAATATTCCGAAGAATTAGTCGAGATGCGTAAAAATTGTTTCACATATCGAATTATAAAAAAAAAAAAAAAAAACACCCGTCTATGGACAAATTTTAAGAAGAGAGAGTGCATAAGTTCAATAAGTACATATTTCGGAGAAAACCAACGCTAAAAATAAGTAATCTGGCTTTGTTTTACTAAAAATATTTTTTTCAAGAACAACAAGACCTTCACTTTTGGTTAGTATTTTCCAACTTCATGCGATTGTTTGTAGGTTCTTCTCACTCGGTTCTTATTTCCATATATTAATCCGGTCGCCTACAAAAATCCGACACATAATACAATTATTGTCGAATCACTAACAATTTATATCACAAAAATTATATTTGTAACAATACCTTTCGATCAGGAACAGGTTTGCACTTTTCGATATAACGATTAGGATCGCGAGCATTACGAGCCGCTCTTTCCTGAATTCTTAATAAAATTCAGACAGATAAACAAAGATAATTATAGAAATCAGAGTAAATTTTAGTACTTCATCTGAAAAAAAATTACCAGTTGTTGTCGCTTATGTTCTTGAGCAGGTACGATGTCAAAGTAGTAAACTAGGATTCCGGCAGTGATCCAAGCGGAGATGTTGTTGGCCTCTCTTGGAAGTATGACTGATGAAAAATACCTAACATGTTCGATCCTTCTCCTCCAAGGCATATGCATTGGATATTAATCTTTGTTTTCTTTTTGATTTTTTTTCCTATATATACGTGTACGTAATAGGGTGCGACAAAATCAAGATATCAGTCGGGACTACATATTTTTCTTTCCCCTGATTATTAACTGTTAAGTAACCAACTCATCTAAAACCTTAAATGTTACAGAAGCGGGCTTACCAGGATCATATCATATATTCAACATTCCCCCTCACTCGAATGTCCATTAACGGGTCAAGAGTGGATCACTAGGTTGTTCGTGCCTTTTTTTTTGCCCTAGCATCTAGTTCACCGTTTTTCAATATTAGGTGGGGATCTCGTCCCTTTTTGGGCCCATCATAGCACACAATTTTAATATTTCAATAAATAAGAATATTGAGAGGTAGGAGGGACTCGAACCAGAGACCTCGTTAAGTAACCAACTCTCATCTAAAACCTTAAGGTGTTAGGGAAGCGGGATAATATCATATATTCAACATTAACTTGAAACTTTAAAAAATTATCAATAAAATTTTTCCGTGTATAAACTTTTTTCCATCTAAACTTAAGCATTCCCGAAAGTATAAATTTCTTGACTTCTAAACAATTTTTCAAAGATGTAGGTCTTGTTTGGGAAATATTTTTTTATAAATAAGTTATTTATTCTGGAAAAAAGTATATAAATATGTTTTTTTTAAGACATATATAAATAAGTTATTAAAAAAAACTATTTACAATATGATTTGGTGCAAAAATATATTTATTGCTGATCGCCAACTTTTTTTTTTCTCTTGGACTACAAAATACAGCTCGTGCCTACCACTTAAAAACTAAGCATAGATGCGTATGAGGTGGGCGGGTGGGCGAGGGTGGTTTGGTTTTGTGGTCACGGTGTCGTTTTGCACGTATACCGACTGATTCAGTAATACGTGTGTATGTGTGGACCAACAAATACTACAACATTTCCATGTTACCTGCACCTTTCTTCATCTTTGCTTGTTCCCTGCACGGCTTCACCCCCACCACTATACCAACCTGTCCTTTGATGCCCATGTATTACATTCCACACAATCCTTTTTCATGTAAGTTTTTATTCTCACTCGTTAAGAAACTGCCAAGAATTTATGTACAAGACCCTGTCAGCATTTGCATCAGTGAAGATATACTACTGGTTACAAATTTATTACTAGTTGCCGAAAAATAAATTAACCTGAATCAAATAAAGTCGAATTTGCACATACAAAGCAAATTAAAAGTCCATTACCAAACAAGACAACTCTAGATAATACAAGAGCTTCCTAGCATTTCTTTAATCCTTCATCACAATATTGGACATATCCCTGCTAGACCTGTTATATTTCATGTGGCTCTTAACGAGTTGTCCAGCAGCAATGGCAGACATTAAGGATAGCTCACCAGCCAAAACTGAACCAGCTATAATGGTGGCCAAGAGCCTAGAGTTTGAACCAGGGGACTCTCTGTTTGCACCTTTTACGCCAAGCAGGTTCAAGCAAGCAGATTGAGATGCTAATTGTGTTCCACCTCCAACAGTTCCGACCTGGTAAAAGAAAACGCCTCGGTTAATATTCTTCTTCCTTGTAAATTATTCCGTGAGACAAAACAGTTTTCATTCATATATTGAAAGAAAGGAGATTCACGTTCTGTAACAAGAAAGGCCACAGAAAATTTCCAAGGTCTAAAACTGAAAAATGAATAGTGTTAGGGTACTACTAGTACAACGGCCAATGGTGAAACTTTGACCTCTTCGTATCATAAAATTTAACTGATACAAAACTTGATCAATGCCAAAGTTCTCAGCTGTTAAAAGACCAACTTGATGCAGTGAACTAAACGGTATAATTTATAATCGAGACTCAAGACAGGAATAAAAATGAAGAGACCGGTAGTGGAGTACCTCAATACAAGGCATGGTGACAGAAATATGAAGGTCCCTTCCATTGTTGATGGCCTCCATCATGGTTATGCAATGAGAGCTTTCAATATTTTGAGCTGGATCCTGCCCAGTAGCTATGAAGACTGCAGAGACGATGTTGGCAGCATGGGCATTGAAGCCACCAAGAGCACCAGCAACAGCTGAACCAGTAAGATTCTTGAGCATATTAAGCTCTACAAGGGCAGCTACAGATGTTTTCAGCACCTTCTTCACAACATCCTCAGTTATGGTTGCCTCACAGACAACAGATTTTCCTCTCCCCTCGATCCAATTGACAGCAGCTGGTTTCTTATCAGAACAAAAGTTACCTGGCCATTAAGAGAAAACAGCAAATATTAATAACAAGCGGAGTTATAGAAAGATAGTGAAAAGCTACCATTAAATGAGTAAATTTTACGGTAAAGACACACTTACATAACAGGTGGGCAAAATAAAAGATCTCAAATCATGTGGATTATTTACGCAATTATAACATCTGAAAGGAAAAGACAACTGCCGCCATCATGTATGGAAAATTAGCTCTGGACATTACATGTAAAGGATAGAAGACAGATAGAGAAATCTTCTATCTGATGAAAGATTTGACCTTCAAAACCATATAGATACCTAATTTCGATGAGTGACTATATACGTTTTGTCTAAAAAGTACACACGGATTATCTTAATGAATGCAATTAAATCCTCCCATGGAGACGGGCACTATCCACAAAGTATGAGGGGAAAAAAAAGAATTTGATCTACTAGTACATGTAGTTAAACCATCCCTGTCAGATATATATCTTTGATGTTACTTCACTACATTAAAGTTGAAAAGCTACAAGAAGAACAAGAACACACCAGATATGCCGATCACATCCATATCAGGAAAATCACATTGAAGAAAATCCAAGACATTTTGAACACCCTTTGAAACCATGTTCATCCCCATTGCATCCCCAGTGCTACAGCTAAATCGGATGTAAAGATTTTTCCCTGCCATTGAACATTGAACACGTTGCAGCCTCGCAAATCTGCTTGACCTGTAACCACAATATCCGGATCAAACATTAGATCCCCATCCAAGGACAATGTACTTAATCTATCAAAACAACACCTATATCTAGAAACATTCACAATCTTTTCTAACACAAAAATGAACTAACAATAAATCTCTATGCCTGACTAAAAATGACTAAAAACAAACATGAACATCATCAAACAACCAAGGTACTGTCATCAAAACCACCACTTTCTCCTAACACCTTTAACAATACCTCCAAAAACCCGATATTTTAACAAATAACTGATAATGCCAAAATATAACTGCATAGACTTTAAAAACAAAGCGCAAACCAAAAATGAGAAAAGAATTGCATACTTATTAAACATGAGAGCAAGCGTCTCGAAATTCATCGGATCCTCCAAGAAGAACTTCAAATCCGAAGCTCTCTTAGCAGTCGAAAACCTAACAACCGGAGCTCTAGTCATACAATCCTTCAACAAAATCCCCGTGGCACCGCCACTCGAATAAATGGCCTTACATCCCCTATTAGTACTCGCAACCAAACAACCCTCAGTAGTAGCCATAGGCACAGTATACTCACAGCCATTTAACAACAAAGGCCCCGCAATCCCAACCGGAATCTGTACATATCCGATTGGCATCTCGCAACACTGTCCTAATATCGAATCGTAATCGAGTCCTTCCAATGGTAACCCTAGTAACGACCTCCCCGTAGTCCTCTGTACCGCTTCTCTCCGTATCGAAGCAGCTCTAAAAGAATCGCCTAATTTCATTTCCAAAGAATATGATGGAGTCTTTCCCGATACAACCGCTTTCACGATTTCCTCGTCTTCCTCCGTCGCCATGGAATTCTCCGGCGCCGGCGAGTTCTTCAAATTCGCCGGAAATGCAGCGCAAGGCTGGCGATCAGAGTCTAAAATGTCGTTACAATCATCGATTTCGGAGCGCGAGATGAATGATTGCACGAAATCAATTCCGAAAAAACCGAGAAGATATATAAAAGAAGCAATGAGGGAGACGATTGCGAAGAGCTCGGAGATAGTGACGACATGGAGAGGAGTCGACGACCGGATCTTGTCACGCCACCGGTGAAGAAGATAGTAAGCGACGGAGAAGAAGAGAGTGAAGAAAATGCCGTTGGTGAGGTAAAGAGGGAGGGGTAAAGCGTCGGAGGCTTTGGGTGATGAGAGAGTTTGAGTGGCCGGAAATGATGTTTTGACGGTGGAGTTAGGGTGGCGTGGGGGAATATTCCGGCGAGGTTCCATTGGGAACTGTGTCCGGGGTTTGCCACTAGGGTTGGATGGATCTAGGGGAGTTTGGGTAATTAGACTAATGTGATGTATATATACACGTTTGTAAGTATAGGTTCACATGGAAAGTGGAGTATAGTTTTCTGTGTTCTGTACTCTGTTTTCTGACTTGGTTTTTTGTGTGCACAGAGTTTTTTAATTTTATTTTACGTACTCTTTTTGCAAACTTTGATGAGTAAATTATTTTACTCTTGTATTAACCAAAAAAAAAACTTGATGTTTTTGCCTGAAGGGATTGATGTTCCTGAGGTTATCTCAGGAAAATTACCTGAGGTAACTATGATTCCCATATGAATGCACGAGGGTATAATTGTAATTACAGACTTTTTTTAGAAGATTTTCAATATTTACAAAAATACCACAATATTTTATACTGTAACCTCAGGTAACTCTCCTGAGGTAACCTCAGGAGCTTTTTTCTCTTTGCCTGAATATGGCTACTTTTTTATTGTTATATTCCTTGGTCATAACTCATAACTATAATTTTTTTCTTATAAGAAGATATTTTACTTTTGAAAAAAAAACAGATATTATTCATCTCTAAATTGATAGGAATATAAAAAGGAGTTTTGCAACATATACATTATTTATTTATATTTTTTACAAGGTTAGAATTTTTAAATTTTTTCAAATTAACATTACTTCTAAATAATTTATATTACCTGATTTCATGTAATATTAATTGTGCTCTAAATGGTTAGATAGGGGTGTAAATAAGTCGAATTCGTGCGAATAGTTGTTTTATTAGATTCGAGTCGAATCTGATTCAAATTCGAAGTAAATTTTAGTACTTTGCTCAAATTCGACTCGAATTCCAATACGAATATTTGTATTTAATTTGGTTCGACTTGAATGAGTACCGAATTACTCGTTTTTATATATTCGAATTCATTCAAAATAATAATAAAAAAAATATCGAATAATTATTTATAAAAAAACTAAAATATGTTCTTTTGTATAATATTATTTAACATATATATTTTACATATAATAAATATTGTATGCATAATTTACGAATTCTAATCGAATACTTTTAATAAATACATATTCGTGTGAGTACACTGAAATTATTCGAACTATTATATATAAATATGATCAAATATATTAAATTAGTGAAATTCGATTCGATATTCGTTCGAATTATAAAATAAAATTCAAATTCATTCATTTTTTGTACGAATCGAATATTAAAGTGGTGAGATTCTGATTCCAACCCGTACTCAAATTTGTTTTCAACCCTAATAGTTGACGAACTATAATTATTTATGACCAAATGATTTAGAAAATATGCATGTAAATTATATTGAGTAACATTTTTATAAATTTATTGATAATTACTATAATTCTTAAAAATATATATATGTCATTAAATATTCATAAGCAAATCGATAATAACCTATTCTCAACTATGTATCTCTATCTCGTACGAATTTATTACGAAACGAACAATATCTATACTTATACTATAATAAGTAAACTAGGGGATAATGGGTAATTTGGTAGTTTGGTAGTTTGGTTCAACCCTATTTTTTAGCAATAATTTTTGTTCAATTAAAAATAAATTTAATTAATATTTTATCTACCTAATAACATTCCCGGGTAAGCAAAGATTTAGCCGAGAGTTTTGATCGAGAAGAGTGGCGTGTGTGTGCGTGTTTTTTTTAATTTTATTAACAGGAGAGTGTTTTGTATGTTTTTTTACATTTTTTTATTATTAATAATAAAGATTTAAGCAAATCAAAGAGTTACCAAAATGAGTGACCAACAAAAGAGTACCAAACCGACAACCAAAAATATCCTATTTCGACTATAATAAGTAAACTTGGGGATAATTGGTAGTTTGGTAGTTTGGTTCAACCCTATTTTCTAGCCATAATTTTAGTTCAATTAAAAATAAATTTAATTAATATTTTATCTACCTAAAAACATTCCCGGGTAAGCAAAGATTTAGCCAAGAGTTTTGATCGAGAGGAGTGGCGTGTGTGTGCGTGTTTTTTTTTTAATTTTATTAACAGGAGAGTGTTTTGTGTGTCTTTTTACATTTTTTTAATTATTAATAATAGAGATTTAAGCAAATAAATGAGTGACCAACAAAAGAGTACCAAACCGACAACCAAAAATATCCTTTTTCGCTTATAATAGTATTAAACTAGGGGATAATTGGTAGTTTGGTTCAACCCTATTTTTTAATATTAAAAACCATATTAAACAAATAACAAATTACACTATAACAAATTAAAATTAATATTTATAATATTATATTACACTTTAAACAAATTACAAAAAATTAAAGGCAACCTGTGCTTTGCACGGGTTAGAAGCTAGTATTATTATAAAAGACAATGTTAACTTTATAAAAAAACTAGTCGATAAAGCCGCGCTTCGCGACGGCAGTATAATATTTTTTAAAAAAATTAATACATTTACGTTATATTCTAATATTAATATTAAATTTTAATAATTAAATATCATTTTCTAATGAATCGATTTCTTGTTAAACACTATTCTTTCGATTGGGCCGCTCTCTTGTTAAAATCGAAATCTTAACTTTAACATATATTATAAAGACTTATATAATATTTTTTATCTAAAAAATCGAACAATAAAAAAAAATTATTACATCAATATCAAATTCTAATAGCTAATACAAACTTTTCTAGTGAGCCGTCTTCCCGTTAAATACGTTTCGAGTCGCTCTTATTTGGAACCGAAATTCTAACTAATTATATAAAGAAAGTAAATTCCAATTTTTATATTCTTTAAACTTTCTAATATTTATAGAGTTTTAAAAATGAAAATACATCTTATATTTTCTGTATATTATAGATATTCATGTACTTATATACAACTTCCGCATGGGAATGTCTTTCTGTTATGTTAACATATAAAAAAATTAAATTTGAAGGCTTTTCGTTACGGAAATGAAATTATAAAACATTTTATACGGTCTTCTCTAATGAATCTCTTTCTCGTTAAACACGGTTATTACTATTTATCCGCTCCCTCATTAAGACCAAAAACCTAACTTTTACATATATCACTTGTATGATAATGTTTATCCATAAAAATTAAATCCTAAAAATAAAATAAAATTTATAACATCAAAATGATATTTTAATAACTAATACAATCTTTTATAGTGAGCCGTCTTCCCGTTAAACATGTTTCGAGCCGCTCTCGTTTAGGTCAAAATTCCAGATCATTACATATTATTAATGATACTTATCTTACACAACAACTATTTTCATTAAAATTAAAACCTAGAAAATAGAGTGAATTCCAATTTATACTTTATCTAGACTTTCTAAAATTTATGGAGTTCTAGAAAATGAAAACACATCTTATTTTCTCTTTATATCATAGATACTCCTATTTTTATTTAGGATTCCTACATGAAAATGTTCTTTTATAATGTTAACACATCAATTCTTTTCTTTTTAAATACGATGACTTTTTTATGATAATAGTATTGGATTTATGAATAAATTTTCTTAATAGAAGTATAATTAACTTATATAAAAAATATTTAATTTAAGAAGTTCGTACTTTCTATAAAATGTTTAGTTATGTGGATGCTCTATATATTCAAACACCTATTCTACTTCTAATAGAACTTTTATTTATATGTTTTTCTATAAATTCGAACTCTTATTCTCTATAAATTCGAACTCCAATTCTAATTTCAATAGAACTTTTAATCTTATGCTTTATAAATACTTATTCTACTTCCAATAGAAACTTTTATTTATATGTTTTTTCTATAAATTTGAACTCTTATTCTCTATAAATTCGAACTCCCATTCTACTTTCAATAGAACTTTTAATCATATGCTTTATAAATACTTATTCTACTTTCAATAGAACTTCTAATCATATGTCTTCCTATAAATTCGAACTCTTCTCCTCTATAAATTCGAACACCTATTTAACTTCTAATATGTTAAATGCTATTTTTATATTTATAAGTGTTTAAAATTCTAAAATTCAATAGAAGTATAATCAACTTATATAAAAAATATTTAATTTAAGAAGTTCGAAATGTTTAGTTATGTGGATGCTCTATATATTCAAACACTTATTCTACTTCTAATAGAACTTTTATTTATATGTTTTTCTATAAATTCGAAATCTTATTCTCTATAAATTCGAACTCCTATTCTAATTTCAATCGAACTTTTAATCTTATGCTTTATAAATACTTATTCTACTTCCAATAGAAACTTTTATTTAAATGTTTTTTCTATAAATTTGAACTCTTATTCTCTATAAATTCGAACTCCCATTCTACTTTCAATAGAACTTTTAATCATATGCTTTATAAATACTTATTCTACTTCCAATAGAACTTCTAATCATATGTCTTCCTATAAATTCAAACTCTTTTCCTCTATAAATTCGAACACCTATTTAACTTCTAATATGTTAAATGCTATTTTTATATTTATAAGTGTTTAAAATTCTAAAATTTTAGAAAATTAGAAAAATAGATTGAGACGAGCTTAGAGCGCCACCTAAACTCCCGCGTATCCTCCTTTATATATATATATATATATATATATATATATACTAGTTGATAAAGCCGCGCTTCGCGGCGGCATTACAATATTTTTAAAAAAATTCAATACATTTCCGTTATATTGTAATATTAATATTAAATTTTAATAATTAAATAATCTTCTCTAATGGATCAATTTATTGTTAAACATGATTCTTTCGATTGAGCCGCTTTCTCGTTAAAACCGAAATTCTACCTTCAACATATATTATAAAGATTTATATAATAATTTTTATCAATAAAATTGAATCGTAAAAAAAAAAAATTATGACATTGTATCAAATTCTAATAGCTAATATAATCTTTTCTAGTGAGCCGTCATCCTGTTAAATACGTTTCGAGCTGATCTTATTTGGAATCGAAATTCTAACTTCATTATATAAAGAGAGAGTAAATTCATATTTTTATATTCTTTAAACTTACAGGTTTCGCATAGGAATGTCTTTCTATTATGTTAACATATAAAAAAAAATACCAAGATTTTTCATTACGGGGATAATATAAAATTTATGGATTTTATTTTTCTAATGCAAGTATAATTAACTTGTATAAAAAAGTTAAAATAAAGGATTTTTAAGAAAAAAATATATAATTATAAAAAATTGTATAAGATATCTCCATCGTCCTCGTATTCTACTTCAAATAAAACATTTTATTATATGTATTCCTTATATATTCAAACTTTTTTTTACGGTTTTCTCTAATGAACCGCTTTTTCGTTAAACACGGTTGTTACTATTGATCCGCTCTCTCGTGAAAATAAAAAACCTAACTTTTACATATATAATCACTTGTATGATAATGTTTATCAATATGAATCAAATCCTAAATATAAAATAAAAATTATAATACCAATCTGATATTTTAATAACTAATAGTCGTCTTCCCGTTAAATACGTTTTGAGTTCTAATAGAACTCCTAAAAGAACTTTTACCTATTCTACTTCTAATAGAACTTTTATTTATGTGTTTTTTCTGTAAATTCGAACTCTTATTCTCTATAAATTCGAAATCTTATTCTACTTCCAATAGAACTTTAATCATATGCGTTATAAATACTTATTCTACTTCCAATAGAACTTCTAATCATATGTCTTTCCCATAAATTCGATCTCTTCTCCTCTAAAAATTCGAACACCTACTCTACTTCTAATTTGTTAAATGATATTTTTCTACTTCTAATAGAACATTTATTTATATGTTTTTTCTATAAATTCGAACTCCTATTCTACTTTCAATAGAACTTTTAATCATATGCATTATAAATACTTATTCTACTTGTAATGGAACTTCTAATCATATGTCTCCTCTATAAATTCGAACTCTTCTCCTCTATAAATTCGAACACACATTCTACTTCTAATATGTTAAATGATATTTTTATATATAATATAATTTTTTTTATAATTATTAGTTTATTTATTATGAATGAATAAAAGATGAAAATCTAATTGGTGACAAAATTAGTGGGACGGGGAAGTTCCTAACTTCAAATCAAATTAAAACAATAAATCAAAATTAAAAAATAATTGTTTCTTTACATGGATCGGTCCTCCCGCAACCTTCGACATACTTACATAGCTTCAAGCTCTTTCTGTTGTTGGAATCTAGCTAGCACAAACTACAACACAATTAAAATTAAATTAGATATTCAAATATAAATAAAAAAAAATTTCCTTCAGATCTATACTCCTCATTATATTAATGATCATCTTTTATAGTCCATTTGTGACATCACGAAGAATTAGTTGGATGATCCACGTGCAAAAGAACTAAAAAAATTTAAAATTCTTAAACTCTAAAAAAATTAGAAAAATAGATTGAAAACTCTCAAAATAACATAACTACTAGTCGATAAAGCCGCGTTTCGCGGCGGCATTATAATATTTTTTAAAAAAATTAATACTTTTACGTTATATTATAATATTAATATTAAATTTTAATAATTAAATATCCTTTAATGAATCGATTTCTTGTTAAATACGATTCTTTCGATTGAGCCGCTCTCTAGTTAAAATCAAAATCTCAACTTTAACATATAAGTATTATAAAGACTTATATAATATTTTTTTTATCCATAAAATTGAACAATAAAAGAAAAATATGACATCAATATCAAATTCTAATAGCTAGTACAATCTTTTCTAGTGAGCCGTCTTCCCGTTAAATACGTTTCGAGTCGATCTTATTTGGAACCGAAATTCTAACTAATTATATAAAGAAAGTAAATTCCAATTTTTATATTTTTTAAACTTTCTAATATTTATAGAGTTTTAAAAATGAAAATACATCTTATATTTTCTGTATATTATAGATATTCATGTACTTATTTACAACTTCAGCATGGGAATGTCTTTCTGTTATCTTAACATATAAAAAAAAATTGAAGACTTTTCGCTACGGGAATAATATTAAATTTATGGATATATTTTTCTAATACAAGTATAATTAACTTGTATAAAAAAGATAAAATAAAGGATTTTTAAGAAAAAAGATATATAGTTTTAAAAATTGTGTAATACGTCTCCACCGTGCTCGTATTCTACTTCTAATAAAACATTTTATTTTATGTATTCCTTATATATTCAAACATTTTTATACGGTCTTCTAATGAATCTTTTTCTCATTAAACACGGTTATTACTATTTATCCGCTCTCTGGTTAAGACAAAAAACCTAACTTTTACATATATCACTTGTATGATAATGTTTATCCATAAAAATCAAATCCTAAAAATAAAATAAAATTTATAACATCATAATGATATTTTAATAGCTAATACAATCTTTTATAGTGAACCGTCTTTCCGTTAAACATGTTTCGAGTCGCTCTTGTTTGGATCGAAATTCCAAATTCATTACATATTATTAATAATACTTATCTTACACAACAACTTCTTTCCTTAAAATTAAAACCTAAAAAATAAAGTGAATTCCAATTTATACATTATCTACACTTTCTAAATTTTTTAGAGTTTTAGAAAATAAAAACACATCTTATTTTCTCTTTATATTATAGATACTCCTATTTTTATTTAGGATTCCTGCATGAGAGTTCTTTTATAATGTTAACACATCAATTCTTTTCTTTTTAAATACATGACTTTTTTTATGATAATATTACTGGATTTATGAATAAATTTTCCTAATAGAAGTATAATTAACTTATATAAAAAATATATAATTTAAGAAGATCGTAATTTCTATAAAATATTTAGTTATATGGATGCTCTATATATTCAAACACCTATTCTACTTCTAATAGAACTTTTATTTATATGTTTTTCTATAAATTCGAACTCTTATTCTCTATAAATTCGAACTCCTATTCTACTTCCAATAGAACTTTTAATCTTATGCTTTATAAATACTTATTCTACTTCCAATATAAACTTTTATTTATATGTTTTTTCTATAAATTTGAACTCTTATCTCTATAAATTCGAACTCATATTCTACTTTCAATAGAACTTTTAATCATATGCTTTATAAATACTTATTCTACTTCCAATAGAACTTCTAATCATATGTTTTCCTATAAATTCGAACTCTTCTCCTCTATAAATTCGAACACCTATTCTACTTCTAATATGTTAAATGATATTTTTATATTTATAAGTGTTTAAAATTCTAAAATTCTAGAAAATTAGAAAAATAGATTGAGACGATCTTAGAGCGCCACCTAAACTATAAATTCGAACTCTTATTACCTATAAATTTGAACTCCTATTCTACTTCCAATAGAACTTTTAATCATATGCTTTATAAATACTTATTCTACTCCCAATAGAAACTTTTATTTATATGTTTTTTCTATAAATTTGAACTATTATTCTCTATAAATTCGAATTCCTATTCTACTTTTAATAGAAATTTTAATCATATGCTTTATAAATACTTATTCTACTTCCAATAGAACTTCTAATCATATGTCTTCCTACAGATTCGAACTCTTCTCCTCTATAAATTCGAACAACTATTCTACTTCTAATATGTTAAATGATATTTTTATATTTATAAGTGTTTAAAATTCTAAAATTCTAGAAAATTAGAAAAATAGATTGAGACGATCTTAGAGCGCCACCTAAACTCCCGCGTATCCTCCTTTATATATAACTATATATAGGGTTGGACTCCATAGCAAACACCTTATATAACAAACAACAAAGAACACCTCATATCTAATAGATCCATTGCCCCTGGCGGGGCCACCCAATAAAAAAGTTCTTATTTTTTTAGTGTAACGCCCCCAAATTCCCTACAGGAATCCAGGTCATTACACCTCTTGCGGAATATTCAAACACCTGCTCATAATATAATCTACAACAATATTCATGACAACTCTACATTCTACTCCACGGGTTATAGTCTTAGAACAAGCACTCAATAATTCCAAAAGATGACACATCTCAAGTTCACTTCCCAGAATCTCTAAAATCCTTTTACAACTCCAAAATACTAGATAATAAAACAATATACAAACACCTTCCTAACCTGCACTCTCCTCGGATGCTTTAAGGTTAACACACGGAAACAGTTGTCTTCCCCTCTTCTTAATCACGGTTCGTCTTATTAGAGCCAGCTCCGATTTCCACTGCTTTATAATTTTAAAAATAGCAAGTATGAGCCAAAGAATGCCCAGCAAGTAGATATAGATATAATATAATACGACAAAAACTCGACAAAAAATATAGTTTTTACCACTCTATAATATATCTACTTTTGAAAAGAGAGCAACTCGGAACTTTTAAAAATCTCGAAATACTACTCATATGAAAGAATAAATATATCTTAATAACTTCTCAAAATACTACTCGTATGAAAGAATAAATACATCTCAATAACTTCTCAAAATACTCCTCATATAACTCAAAAATTCTCCTCAGAACTGCTCAATTGATTTGAATAAATAAAAATTATTTACCAACTGCTCAGCTCGTCCCTCTAGTTAACAGAACCACACAGGCATCGGTTAACCGTTAGGATATTGATAATTGGATTTCTGCTCAGAACGCCTACTCAAGTAATGGATGATCAATCCATTATCACTACTCGTTTTCTATCGATAGAAGGATGAGCCGACTTGCTCGGACCGTCACCCTAATTTACTTCTCAGATTGGGTGAGCCGACTTGCTCGGACCATCACCCTAATTTACTTCTCAGATTGGGTGAGCCGACTTGCTCGGACCATCACCCTAGGATGAGCCGACTTGCTCGGACCATCATCCTAAATACTACTCAGTTGGGCCGGTGCGTTACTCCGGTCACTTTTGTTGTTAAAAGCAATAAATCACAACTTTATGTATATAACCCCACTCTTAAATATAAATATTATGTAGTATGGAAATATCATTAAATATATCTTTATCATCTCTTTTATGAAAACGAATGAAGTATCTCAATAAACGTACCAACTCGTGAAATAAATCTCAACACCTCGTATAATAATTTCAACACCTCGTATAATAATTTCAACACCTCGTATAACAATTTCAACACCTCGTATAATAATTTATCCAGATAACAGCTCAAAAATAATATATAGGTATGTAAATTTCATGAATAAAAATCTGGTATAAATCACTAGAAAGAATACTTGATTTTGTATATCGAAAACTCAATCAGCATACTTTTGAAATTTTAAAATATAAATACTCCGAAAGATGGAGTAAGAATTAGTAAACTTGCAATTATGGATTTAAATCTATTCAACACATTTCATATATTTAAAAATACAGATACTCTGAACGATAGAGTATACATAAATAAACTTGCCTGGTTCTGCGGTATGATATTCCAACCTGCTCCACGTCTCTGGTTCTCTGGCATTTCACCTTCTCGGGCCTAGTTCAACTATTATTTAACTCAACTTCGAATCACCTTTCGATCAACTTCTATTCACCATTATATAATACTTATGCACATCTACAACTTTCGTTCTTTAAGCTCTTCCAAACGAGTCTCCTAACTCATCCGAAATCCCACCCCAACATGGTTCCTCGACTAATTCCAAAACTCAACATTTTTACGCGAAACATTTTCCATTTTTAAATCTCACCAATAATTTAATAATAATCCGATTTTTATCTACTAAAATAATATGGTCCGATCTGGTTCATCAAAATAATCCGAAAATGCTAAATATCAATCCTCTAAAATAATATCATTGACATCCTATATAAAAACTTAATCAATAAATAATCCTCAAACAATTATCTTATTCCACGATAAATAAACATAATTAACCAATTAATCCTCGAGACAACACTTAATCCTTAATTTAAATAAATAAATCCTCGAGACAATAAATAAATCCTCAAATTAAATAAATAAATCCCCAAAACAACAATTAATCCTCGAATTAAATAAATAAATCCTCAAGTCACAATTAATCCTCGAATTAAATAAATAAATCCTCAAATATTAAATATCAGCTTTCTAAAATAATACCCTATTTAATTCTATTTATTCATAATTATCTCCTCTTTTATCAACAATTATTAAATTACTAAATCACGATCAAATAATCACAAAATATTTCTAAATGATTGCTAACACTTAATTGTTCAAATTGCACTTATAAATCTAAATTAGCTCTCGTAAATTCTCTAAATTCCTAAATTTCATTAATATTAATCTTACAACAAAAATTATTTAATTACCATTTTTATTCAAATTAAATCTATAATTATTACTAAATAACTAAATAAATCAATTATACCATTTTTAGTAAATTATTTATTACCAACCATTTTTAATCATAACTCAAATAATTAAATCCCGATTATAATTCCAACCATCCATTTTATCATTACGTTATTACTTTATTAATATCCTATCTTCACCACGTCATGGGTCCCACCTCCACCCCGTTGCGGGTCCCACCTGCTCCACCACCACGTGCCTCCCTTCCCCTACACTGTCTCTCCCGCTCGTCTCTCTCCTCCCTACAATCTCTCTCTCTCTCTATCATCTCTCTCCGTTCTCTCTCTCTCTCTCAGTACCTCACTCTCTCTTCTCTCTTTCCCGTATCCCCTCTCTCTCTCTTTAAATCTCTCCGACCACTCCCCTCTCTTCTCCGACAACCACAACAGCAACAACAACACTCCATCCACCTCCTTAACTCCCTCCGTCAATCTCTTTCTTCGCCCCTCTCTCTCCGACTCAATCTCTCCTCTCCCCCTCTCCCCGTCGCCCATCTCCCTCTTCTTACTCTCTCTGTTCTCCTCCCTCATCCCAATTTCTTATTCCACCAACAACAACACGAATCCAACCCATTAATCCCCGATTCACCACCGAATCAACAACATCATCATCTCCCTCTTCTAAATCTCTCCGTCATCTCTTACCTCTCTCCGACGTCGCCTTCCTTCCTCCATCTCTCCCCTCTCCCACTTCTCCGACTACCATACACGAACACACCACCAGTTTCAACCAAAACCGACACCCATCATCTCCCTACTCTCCCCGTAACTCCTCTCTTATAATTCCAATTCAACAAATTCAAAAATGAACGAAAACAACAAAACAATTAACAGATTTAAAAACAATAGCAACCTTGTTCGTATGTATATATGGTTCGAGCTTTCTTCTTCTAATAACGAAAGAGAAGTGAGATTGTGTGTTCTGTTTTTGTAACAACTGAGTCTGAGTGTTGTATGTATATAAAGAAATAAATTGTTTGTGTTTATATCATTTTAGGTAACAAAAAAAAACGTGGGGAACAAAATAAGTGCCGGAAAACAAGGACCGTGATTTGTGGAAATAATGCAGCCTCCACTTCCATTTAACAAACTGGTTATTCAACTTGATAATATTAAAATAATTTTCCCCTGCTGATTAATTAAAATGAAACTTTAATTTCGTTTCTAAAAATAAATTCGATCAAAAATTAAAATCTTATTTTTCTAAATTTCCTAATTTTAATAAAACCAAATAAATATAAAATAATATTTACTTATATAAGAATATATAAAAATTTTTAAAATTTATCAAAAATGCCCTAATTAAAATATATTAGTGCATCGCTCTTAATTAAAATTTAAAAAATCGAGAGAAGAAAAAAAATAAAAATTAATCGAAAATTCGCGGATATTACAGTCTTCCCTCCTTAAAAGGATTCCGTCCCCGGAATCAACGTAGACAATAACTAAGGTTGTTATTTCGTACTCTACTTTCCAATATCTCCTCATCGCTTTTACCATCTTTTTGCTCCCCATATCTCAATTATAAACTCTTTTACTATACCGTCTAATTTCATACCGGCTCATCATTTATATCCACTTCCTTCACTTATTCTTATCACGACTATATCCTCAAAATACACCTTACCCTCAATAATAAATCTGAATTACGACTTAAAATTCCTCATATTCTTTTCTCTTAAATATACCTCTTTCTTCTCATCTTTATTCTTCTGAATCAATTCACTCTCAGCCTTTACCATGGCTACTTCTTATACCCATATCACATAATCCCTTATCTAAAACACCACATCATTATATCCAATCTATTGTTTCAATTCCCGTTGAAATCTTCTAGCTCCTTCATCCTCCAAATCTATACCTAATACCATTATACTCTTCTTGTTTTGTTTCCATTTATAAAATACACTCTATTTATTTCTTCTACTCTTCTCCAAAAGTCACAGCCTCACTCGATACAACTTATCCCAATATGGTTTAATCTAAGAAAACTGCATACCCATGAAATATTTATTTATGAAAACAAAACAGTACATATCTGTACATATTCATATATATACACATATATATCTGCAGTTATATATATATGCATATTTATGGATACATAACTGTATATACTCAAATTTAACCCAATAAATAAATCATGGATACACGTTTCCCTCATCCTAATTGATTCTACTACTACTAATGGCCATCGTGCCTCCACTCCACTACTCCTTGAAATCCTACTATAAATATACCTATCGGTTCCTTGGCTCATAAACTCTCTCTTATATAGTCATAACTCCTTCTACACTCGTTCTAAGATTATAACCTACTTCTCTGATACCATTACTGTAACGCCCCCAAATTCCCTACAGGAATCCAGGTCATTACACCTCTTGCGGAATATTCAAACACCTGCTCATAATATAATCTACAACAATATTCATGACAACTCTACATTCTACTCCACGGGTTATAGTCTTAGAACAAGCACTCAATAATTCCAAAAGATGACACATCTCAAGTTCACTTCCCAGAATCTCTAAAATCCTTTTACAACTCCAAAATACTAGATAATAAAACAATATACAAACACCTTCCTAACCTGCACTCTCCTCGGATGCTTTAAGGTTAACACACGGAAACAGTTGTCTTCCCCTCTTCTTAATCACGGTTCGTCTTATTAGAGCCAGCTCCGATTTCCACTGCTTTATAATTTTAAAAATAGCAAGTATGAGCCAAAGAATGCCCAGCAAGTAGATATAGATATAATATAATACGACAAAAACTCGACAAAAAATATAGTTTTTACCACTCTATAATATATCTACTTTTGAAAAGAGAGCAACTCGGAACTTTTAAAAATCTCGAAATACTACTCATATGAAAGAATAAATATATCTTAATAACTTCTCAAAATACTACTCGTATGAAAGAATAAATACATCTCAATAACTTCTCAAAATACTCCTCATATAACTCAAAAATTCTCCTCAGAACTGCTCAATTGATTTGAATAAATAAAAATTATTTACCAACTGCTCAGCTCGTCCCTCTAGTTAACAGAACCACACAGGCATCGGTTAACCGTTAGGATATTGATAATTGGATTTCTGCTCAGAACGCCTACTCAAGTAATGGATGATCAATCCATTATCACTACTCGTTTTCTATCGATAGAAGGATGAGCCGACTTGCTCGGACCGTCACCCTAATTTACTTCTCAGATTGGGTGAGCCGACTTGCTCGGACCATCACCCTAATTTACTTCTCAGATTGGGTGAGCCGACTTGCTCGGACCATCACCCTAGGATGAGCCGACTTGCTCGGACCATCATCCTAAATACTACTCAGTTGGGCCGGTGCGTTACTCCGGTCACTTTTGTTGTTAAAAGCAATAAATCACAACTTTATGTATATAACCCCACTCTTAAATATAAATATTATGTAGTATGGAAATATCATTAAATATATCTTTATCATCTCTTTTATGAAAACGAATGAAGTATCTCAATAAACGTACCAACTCGTGAAATAAATCTCAACACCTCGTATAATAATTTCAACACCTCGTATAATAATTTCAACACCTCGTATAACAATTTCAACACCTCGTATAATAATTTATCCAGATAACAGCTCAAAAATAATATATAGGTATGTAAATTTCATGAATAAAAATCTGGTATAAATCACTAGAAAGAATACTTGATTTTGTATATCGAAAACTCAATCAGCATACTTTTGAAATTTTAAAATATAAATACTCCGAAAGATGGAGTAAGAATTAGTAAACTTGCAATTATGGATTTAAATCTATTCAACACATTTCATATATTTAAAAATACAGATACTCTGAACGATAGAGTATACATAAATAAACTTGCCTGGTTCTGCGGTATGATATTCCAACCTGCTCCACGTCTCTGGTTCTCTGGCATTTCACCTTCTCGGGCCTAGTTCAACTATTATTTAACTCAACTTCGAATCACCTTTCGATCAACTTCTATTCACCATTATATAATACTTATGCACATCTACAACTTTCGTTCTTTAAGCTCTTCCAAACGAGTCTCCTAACTCATCCGAAATCCCACCCCAACATGGTTCCTCGACTAATTCCAAAACTCAACATTTTTACGCGAAACATTTTCCATTTTTAAATCTCACCAATAATTTAATAATAATCCGATTTTTATCTACTAAAATAATATGGTCCGATCTGGTTCATCAAAATAATCCGAAAATGCTAAATATCAATCCTCTAAAATAATATCATTGACATCCTATATAAAAACTTAATCAATAAATAATCCTCAAACAATTATCTTATTCCACGATAAATAAACATAATTAACCAATTAATCCTCGAGACAACACTTAATCCTTAATTTAAATAAATAAATCCTCGAGACAATAAATAAATCCTCAAATTAAATAAATAAATCCCCAAAACAACAATTAATCCTCGAATTAAATAAATAAATCCTCAAGTCACAATTAATCCTCGAATTAAATAAATAAATCCTCAAATATTAAATATCAGCTTTCTAAAATAATACCCTATTTTTTTTTTTGAATAAAAATAATACCCTATTTAATTCTATTTATTCATAATTATCTCCTCTTTTATCAACAATTATTAAATTACTAAATCACGATCAAATAATCACAAAATATTTCTAAATGATTGCTAACACTTAATTGTTCAAATTGCACTTATAAATCTAAATTAGCTCTCGTAAATTCTCTAAATTCCTAAATTTCATTAATATTAATCTTACAACAAAAATTATTTAATTACCATTTTTATTCAAATTAAATCTATAATTATTACTAAATAACTAAATAAATCAATTATACCATTTTTAGTAAATTATTTATTACCAACCATTTTTAATCATAACTCAAATAATTAAATCCCGATTATAATTCCAACCATCCATTTTATCATTACGTTATTACTTTATTAATATCCTATCTTCACCACGTCATGGGTCCCACCTCCACCCCGTTGCGGGTCCCACCTGCTCCACCACCACGTGCCTCCCTTCCCCTACACTGTCTCTCCCGCTCGTCTCTCTCCTCCCTACAATCTCTCTCTCTCTCTATCATCTCTCTCCGTTCTCTCTCTCTCTCTCAGTACCTCACTCTCTCTTCTCTCTTTCCCGTATCCCCTCTCTCTCTCTTTAAATCTCTCCGACCACTCCCCTCTCTTCTCCGACAACCACAACAGCAACAACAACACTCCATCCACCTCCTTAACTCCCTCCGTCAATCTCTTTCTTCGCCCCTCTCTCTCCGACTCAATCTCTCCTCTCCCCCTCTCCCCGTCGCCCATCTCCCTCTTCTTACTCTCTCTGTTCTCCTCCCTCATCCCAATTTCTTATTCCACCAACAACAACACGAATCCAACCCATTAATCCCCGATTCACCACCGAATCAACAACATCATCATCTCCCTCTTCTAAATCTCTCCGTCATCTCTTACCTCTCTCCGACGTCGCCTTCCTTCCTCCATCTCTCCCCTCTCCCACTTCTCCGACTACCATACACGAACACACCACCAGTTTCAACCAAAACCGACACCCATCATCTCCCTACTCTCCCCGTAACTCCTCTCTTATAATTCCAATTCAACAAATTCAAAAATGAACGAAAACAACAAAACAATTAACAGATTTAAAAACAATAGCAACCTTGTTCGTATGTATATATGGTTCGAGCTTTCTTCTTCTAATAACGAAAGAGAAGTGAGATTGTGTGTTCTGTTTTTGTAACAACTGAGTCTGAGTGTTGTATGTATATAAAGAAATAAATTGTTTGTGTTTATATCATTTTAGGTAACAAAAAAAAACGTGGGGAACAAAATAAGTGCCGGAAAACAAGGACCGTGATTTGTGGAAATAATGCAGCCTCCACTTCCATTTAACAAACTGGTTATTCAACTTGATAATATTAAAATAATTTTCCCCTGCTGATTAATTAAAATGAAACTTTAATTTCGTTTCTAAAAATAAATTCGATCAAAAATTAAAATCTTATTTTTCTAAATTTCCTAATTTTAATAAAACCAAATAAATATAAAATAATATTTACTTATATAAGAATATATAAAAATTTTTAAAATTTATCAAAAATGCCCTAATTAAAATATATTAGTGCATCGCTCTTAATTAAAATTTAAAAAAATCGAGAGAAGAAAAAAAATAAAAATTAATCGAAAATTCGCGGATATTACATTTAGGCTCTATCCATCCAGGAAAAAAAAAAATTGAAAATTTACTGTTCATCGATGACGTCATCAGTGACGTCATTGATGAACTGTAAATTTTAATTTTAATTTTTTTTTGCTGGATGGATAGAGCCTAAAAAAATAAGAACTTTTTGTATTGGGTGCCCCTGGCGGGGCCAATGGATCTATTGGAATAAATGATTTTATAGTGTTTTTTATTGTTTGTTATATAAGAGTGTTCTGTATGGAGCAAAGGCCTATATATATATTGATATTACTAATTTAAACTTTTAAATATCACGCAAATATACCTTAATCAATGATACAGTAAAACCTCTATAAATTAATACTCGATAAATTAATAATCTCGATAAAATTAATAATTTGTCGAGTCCCAACTTGGGACCAGTACAAAATTGGACCCTAATCGATAAAATAATAAGATAATAACTTTTTTGAAATCCCAGTGTATATATATTGGTCCCAACGAAACTATAAATTAATAATTATTAAAAGATTCCAAATTCTAAGATTGTCCGGTAAAAAATGAATCTATAGTCACTTATTTGTTGTTGAACTTCAAATCTATTTTGAGTTCATCTTTATATCTTCTCATTGCACTTAAGAGTTGGGGGATTGTCTTCTCGTATTTCAACAAAAAGTTGTGAAGAGTTGTTTCCGCTTGTAATGCTTCTTTCCGAGTGGCCGGTTCCAAAGCTAGTGAATTATCCTCAAATTCAATTAATTTGTGAATGTACATTAATAGAATGTGTCTTGGAACTTGTTTTTGTAATTTATTTTTCATTTCTAACTAATATACATTGTAAATAGTACATTGGACTTGGAAATTTAAAGATCATACGTAAAACCTCTTTAAATTAATAAATTATTAATTTATCGATATAATAATATCTCGCTAAATTAATAAAATATCCTGGTCTCAACATTATTAATTTATAGAGGTTTTACTGTACATTACATAATGTTCTAGAAAATTTCAGTGTCATAAATCTAGTTTAGTACGATTTGACAAAACATGGTTGTCATTGCAGAATAGGAAAATTGACCCACCTGTTCATTTTAATTTTAAGTGGCTGCTTCGTATTAGTATTTCAGAACTAAAATAATGTACAGCAAATTATTTGAATTTACAGCAAATACTAGACGTATTGTTTGTTTTTTATCGGTCGGTAGGGCAATTTAGAATGCGCTGGCATAGTCTATGATTATCGTTATTGTGGACGGTGTGGAGTCATCTTATTGCTTGGCGTACCATTCGTTTTATTTTGGTTGACAGGGGAAAATTGTACTGTACCCAGGATTTTATAAATCGTTGAGTCAGTCGAGTACTTATTTCGAGTACTCGTTTTAATCCTTCGTCCGATCCGAGTTTTCAGTTCCGAATTTCGTAGTCAAATCAAATTACACGTACTCGTATTTTTAATGTTAATTTATTTATTGATTTTAATATTATTAAATAATTATTGTTAGTATATATATAAAATATATATTACCGTTAAATTTTAAATTTTAATACATGTACATTAAAATATGAATGAATGGATTAAATATATGAGAAAAAGTTTTTTAAAAAAATCCGATTTATTCTCCGAGTACTCATTCCGAGTACTATCCAAATTTCCGAGTACTCGTTTTTCTGGAACAAAACCGAATCAAACCGAATTCCGATTTTTTACAACCTTAACTTTAAATGTACCAAACCAACGATCAATTGCGAAATGTTAGAGCTCGTAAAAAAAAATCAAAATCGTTTTCAAATATTTAATTAATAAATTTAATTGGATATATATTTTAAAAAATAAAAAAATCCTCCATATATTTATATGGATTCCACTAATATACTTGTTATTAGGTAATAATTTCGAGTCCATAACATTGATCGATATAAAAAATGCATTCAAACTTTCTAGTTACGTCAAGCCCAGTTTTATAATAAATTCAATTCACAAAAATGATAATTTAAAACAAACATTTATATCTTCTTCTATATTTCATTTCATGCAAATTAGTTTTAATTGGATAATATATTTTTAGCGTCTGAATTTAATGATATTATATATTCAAGAACTCCATACTTAATTTTTGGGTTAAATATCAAAATAAAACTCATATATTACTTTACTCACCAATCTCAATAAGGTATCATTTGAATCACTAAAGTTATTATATATAAATACAAACAGATAACTTTAAATATGTGTTCAAAAAATAAAATTAATTTTTTGTTGATTATGCACATTTTTCTTTAATGTTACCACAACCAAATGAAAACTTATTAAATTCTAGTATGTTAGATTATATATTTAGATTTTTAAAAATCCATTTACTATTTATTTTTAATTTTATAGTTATTTTTCTTGTTTAAATTAAAAATAAATAGTAAATAAACTTTTTAAATTCTAAATATTATCTGAAATGGTAGAATTTACCAAGTTTTCATTTGGTTGTGATAATATTCAAGAAAAATGTGAAGAATCACTAAAAGATTATTTTTATTTTTTGAACACGTATTTAGAGTTATCTGTTTAATATTTATCATGATTTTAATAATTCAAATTATATTCTGATGAAATCGGTTAATAAAATTATATATGAATTTTACTTGAGTGATCAGTTTGATATTTAATCCCTTAATTATTTTTAAAACTTATTAATTATATTACAAAATAAAATCGTTATAACATAATTTTAAGTGAATTAGTGTACAATTTACTCAAAAACTTATTTACTCCGTATATGGTTTGGGGCCAGTTTTCGTACATATCGATTAAATTTGCGAGGGTTAGTACAAAATAAATAAGTTTGATGTACATTACTTATACGACTCGTTTCCTCAGTTTATAAAGCACTGCTTTCAGGATGGTAGATGTTTCATTCACTTGCCGCTCTTACAAGTCTATATTCATACTTGATTATCCAAATTGTACTTCTGTACTCCCTCTTTCTCTTTTTAAGTTGCTTGTTTGATATGTCGGGATTGTTCATAACATGAGATAAATTACTAATTTACGCATAATCTATAAGACCAAATATAGTCATGAGTGATCTTGTTGGATTCGTATTTATGAGTACTTTAATACAGTGAAGTTTTTATATTTAAAAATAATACGAAATTGAAGATATTAATGATAAAAGTGTGCATTGGCAAACGTGTCCAGAGGAAAGATACAACATATTTAGAAACGGAGGGAGTACCAAATTAAAAAATTATGACAATGACAAATAAGATGTTGATTTTGAACAAGATTCAAATTAAGTTCAATTTGTTAAATTAGTACAAGATGTTAATCCTGACATTGAAAATGAAAATGAACATTTTATACATAGATACATAATTAGGAAAAAAAATTCATTTTATTCCAGCGGAACTGTATTAAGATAATCCTAGCATCTTAATTTCACATATATAACTAAATAAAGGTAGAAAATAATGTTCATGAAGTTGATTTTAGGAAACTTACTTGAAATTATATGAGTAATGCTACAGCCACCAAATTGGGTACCAAATTTTGACACCAAATGATGTGGCACTAATTAGTTGGCATTTTGTGATATTTTAATTGGATGGCCCTGGCGGGCCCATTACTATTATAACCAATCAAATTAATGACATGTCATTTGGTGTCAAAATTTGGGAACTAATTTTGTGATATTTTAATTGGATGGCCCTGGCGGGCCCATTACTATTATAACCAATCAAATTAATGACATGTCATTTGGTGTCAAATTTTGGGAACTAATTTGGTGGTTGTAGCATTTTTCAAATTATATTCATTTTAACACAATTTTTTAATGGCAATTTTGTAATAATTGAACATGCTCCTTATAATTACAAAAATAACTTTGTTTTTATATAATATTATTTTTCTTATAATCTCATGATTCTTACATGAGTTAAACTTAGGAAAAGCAAGATCAAAAAAGTATTAATTCAAGATACCCCTTTTTCATTTTTATTTTGTTATGTTATGTTACAATTGATTACATAAAATAGATAAAATATGGGGGTTAGCAAATTGCGTGCACCTTTGAACCGTTTTTTTTGCTGTTTTCAGTATTACTCATTTGTTAGCTTGATGTCCTTTTAGACGTTTAGTGCTACTCACAAGAGACTTATAAACATTTAATTTGAAGGTGAAAAAGAATTTGAAATATATTCTTAAAACTCATATACAAAATTACAAATTATGGCGCGCGCACATATATATATATAGAATCCTACTCCAATAAAAACCAAATTAAAATAAAAACTAGAAACTAAACCTTAATCAAAGATTTCAAGCTAATCTAATAACCAAACTAAGGGTACTCCAATATAAAAAGTGTCTAAAATTTTAGGTTCCATTCAGTAAAAAAAATATATATATATTACTATCCACTGCTGACGTGGCAGTGACATCAGCGTTAATAGTATTTTATTTTTATTTTTTTGCTGAATGGAGCCAATAATTTTAAACATTTTTTGTGAAGGTGCCCCTGACAGGGCCATTAGAATCAATGAAATAGAATTTATTTAATGTTAGTTTCTAGTTTCTATTTAAGAGTTGGTTATTATTCGATACTTTGCATATATATATATATATAGAGTCTTACTCTACTACAAACCAATTTAAAATAAAAACTAGAAATCAGACCCAGCCCACACAAATATAATAGGCCCAATCCAAAAAAAGACATAACTCTGCTACCAACCATCACCAGTTCACCACCCCTACCACCACCATCGATCGCCTCCACACTATCTCCTTCTCTCTTCAACCAACTCACCCAATCTGCCCTTGCCCCATTTTTCACCGTACCCCTCCCATTCTTCACCGCTACATACATCTGAATATTGTATATACTATATATACATACATATATACTTATATATCACTTTATGCATATCTCTCAATTAAGCACCCCTACAACAAGTAACATCAACGCTTAATCACTATCGTCGCCGCCGCCATAGATTCTGACAAAGCAAATGTACAGGAATCAATTATTTCAACCGGAGAGATACCAAAAATCAAGAAATCACTAAATTATGTTATAGGAATCAGTCGTTTATATTACAGAAATCACTAATTTATATGGTGGAAATCACCGACTAATCACCAGAAACTTCAACACAAAACCCATTTGTCGAGCAGATATGCTCTGAATCAATAGATAAAGAGAGGATCGCTATCTAAAGTTAGAAATCACTAAATTATATTTGTATTAGCAAAATTAATGATAGGAAAGAAGCAGATCTGGAATCGAAATCGAAATTTGGTGTTGGAATTGGAGCCCCTGCGGGGCTAGTGGCCGGAAAAGGGAAATGGAGGTGGTGGTGCGTCAGTGGAGGTGGTGGTGCGTCGGTGGTGGTCAGTGGTGGTGGTGGTGCGTCGATGGTGATGATGGTTCGTGGTGGTGGGGGTTGGGGTGTCGTATTGAAGGTGGGTGATGTCATATAGGGGTGAAGATAGTAAAATATGGTGTGAAGATAGTAAAATAGGGTGTGGAGATAGTGGTTTTTAGTTTTTATTTATGGACTGGTTTGTATTTGAGCAAAAGCCTATATATATATATATATATATATATATATATATATATATATATATATATAGGGTCCTACTCCACTACAAACTAAAATTAACTACAAACTAAAAACTAAACACTAATCTAATATTTCAAGCTAATCTAATGACCAAATTAGGGGTACCCCAATACAAAAAATGCTTAAAATAATTGGCTCTATCCAACAAAAAAAATAATAATAAAAAAAATCACTGTTCACGTGATGACGTGGCAATGGATTTCACTGGTTAATGGTGCTTCGCACCTTCTTGTACGGCGCTTCGCGCCTTTATCATTCTAAAGTTGTAAGGAATGACAATCAATGGTAAAGGCAATAGACGATTGACGGGTGTGTCGAGGGCCTTCGGCCCTCATGACTACCTAACTCATCCGTTCACTGTCTTAAATGCTTCGCATTTCCACGGCAGGAATTTTTATTTTATTTTTTTTGTTGGATAGAGCCAATTATTTTAAGCATCTTTCGTGAAGGTACCCTTGGCGGGAAACTTAGAATAGATGAAATATAATTAATTTAGTGTTAGTTTGTAGTTTGTATTTAAGGATTGGTTTGTATTTGAGCAAAAGCCTATATATATATATATGTGTGTGTGTGTGTGTGTGTGTGTGTGTGTGTATGCGTGCGTGTGTGAATTATGGCATTTGCGTGTTGAATTATTCAAGTAAGAGCAGTGTTGCAGATTTCAGAAATCGGAACTATTCGGTTGAGGTACCGATTGACGATTTATCGGGTGATTCGGTTGAACAATCGGCAATTTATCGGGGATTTTAGCAAAATCGATCGAATGGGTTCCAAAATTTTGACCGATTTTTGGCTGATTAATTGGCGATTTTTCAGAAATCGGCCGATTTCTATAACAAAGAGTAAGAGTATGACTACGTGTAATTCGTGTTTGTATATATTTAAATGAGAATTTACCAATTATACTAACTTTTCAAGTTTGATTTGCAAATTTACTATACTTGTAAATTCATTGCAATTATACTATATTTACAATTTTATTTGCAAATTTAATAATCTTATATTTTATATATGTTTTTTAAATTTTATATTATAATGCTGACTGGACTATGCTGATTGTGCGCTTACGTGACAGTGAGCCCACTCTGCTGACTGGACTATGCTAACGTGGCAGTTGACGTCGTTGGTGGGCTCCACCCTGTCGACGTGCCAGCTGACGTGGCAGGTGGGTCCCATCCCTTGCTGAACGTGACAGCAGACGTGGCAGTTAGGTCCCACCCCTTGATGACATGGCAGGTGGGTCCCACCCCCTGCTAACGTGACAGGTGGTCCCACCCCCTGCTAACATGGCAGGTGACTGGTCAGGCTAGGTGGTAGCTGATGTGACAGTAGGCCTCGCAGGGGATTTTTTATTTTTTATTTTAAAAAAAAAACTTAATATTAAGAAATTGTTATTTTTGCAATTAAAAGGGTATTTTTGCAATTAAGATAGTAAAATTACAAATAGATTTTCTTAACAAAAGTAAAATTGCAAAAAAAATATTTTTTTTTCATTATATTTATCAAAAAAGCTCTATTTAAATTTTGATGGGTGAAAATAAAAATTTCAGATTGTATTGTTTATTTAAGAATTAAATATATGAATTTGTGAAATTTGATTGACGAGAATGAGAATTTTAGGCACAAATTTTATATGAACGCTAATAGTTTGAAATGCATATCTTATTTGTGTAGTTACCGATTACTCTAAAGTATTAAAAAAGGGTTTACCAAAATCTTATAGTAAAATTTTAACATTATTTATATTTATCCGTTAAATAATCTTATGCATCAAATCATTCATCATTCTTATTTTCAACTTACTCTTTGTCTAATGCCGATACCCGTTCGACGGCCATATACAACAAAATTTCATTAAGAACAAGAATCGAGCTTGACTGCTCGCTTCTGTATTTCCATTTGCATCTTTTGGAGTTCTTCTGATGCTTTTATATGTTTTTATCATCGTTGTTATTTTCAGAAGTCAATGTTTTATTTTATGATAATTGATTTCTATGAAGCGATTGTTATCATCATTTTGTTATCATTGTTCGAGATTTGTTATTATTTATAAAAGATTGTATTGAACGCGAATATACGATGTAATTGTCATATTAAGAGAAACTAGCATGATAGCCCGTGCAAAGCACGAACCACATTTTAATTCGTATAATTTTTTCCAAATGTTGCCATAGAGTCTTTCATTTCTTACCTGTTTCACGTGTCTCGGTTTATAAGTAATCAGTAGTTAATCGCCGTTCTAATTTCAAAATATTAGTATACTCTAAATCATAAATACCATATGTATAGCATTGTTTGTTCAATGTGTGAACGATGATCGATAAATCCGGTAAATAAAAGTTAATCATTAGCTGTCGCGTATTACAACAATAATAGTGTGCCATGTAGTATGTTTTTATGACAACCCGAGTCAAACCCGAGCCTTTTTCCAAAATTGGGTCAATTCCCGTTTCTGAATTCGAAATCAGTTGAAGTACATTGGTACAAAGGTAACATCTTGGATAAATTTACAAGTCCACCACAGGCCCCTAAAAAAATCATGATTTGTTGGTGCAATTGGTAGTAGTACTTTGCCTTATATAGTCAACTAAAGTATCCACACTCCTCGATGTTGGAATGTTACAAAAATTATAAATAAGATTTACAATGTAACAATATTTTTACCTAATCGAGCACAAAATTTCAAACTAAGTACAATTTAATTTTAAATTTAACATTGAAACATTTTCTATGATAATCCTGTATACTCGTTTAGTAGGATAAAAATACAATATTTTTTTTTATGTGTTAACCATGTTGAATTCCTTAAGTACAAGAAAGATTTTAAAATTGTTACATAATTAACTCATATTTAACAAAATTTAGAGACTAAACAGGTGCTCTCTTTGTAATTGAAGTTGCTTTGAAAAGAATTATCCTTTAATTTATAAAGTATATTATGATAGTTTGCATTATATTACACTCATAGAGTTTGTAATTTAAAAAGTTTATATCTGAATATATCTATATTATTTATACTATTATATTAAAGACGAATTTAAGATAATTCATTGATGAATACAATAAATTCAACTATTTTGAATCGTATGCATAATAATTTTAATAGATCAATTATCATTTTAATAGATCAACTTATCACTTTTTCATAATTTGCATTAAAATTTTGTGATTATAGATGGAATTCAATAATTCCATGTTTAATGATACTATGATGGTGGTGGTGATCTAAATTTTAGTGTTTGTTATTAAATTTTCGTGATTCGTGGTGGTGGGGTGATCTACACTATTATAAAAAATATGTGCATGAATATTTAAACTATTTTGATTTGGATTGAAATTTGAATTAATATTTACATACAGTAAAATGTATTTTTAAAAAAAAAAAAAATTTATAAGTACAATTATTTTTTTCTGGTGTAGTTACATATTGCACCCTAATCTAATTACATATTTTATCTAATTATTTTAAAATTTTATTTTCTCGGCCTACTCATATATTTTAATGGATGTCAATCAAAATATCTTGTTTAATGTATATGTAGTTAATATGAAATATTATATAAATATTAATTAACAAAATATATGTTATTCACTTTATTTTATTTTATTCGTATAAATCGAACCATAAATATTTTATTTGATTTTATTTTAAAATAGAGATAGTGAGGAGGTTATTCATGAATGTGGTTAATGATTTGAAGATATGTATCAAAAGTAAGTTGAGTTGATTCACTGGTTGTGGGTGTGAGTATAAACTATTGTGCACAATGGGGTCATGGGTTCAATTCCCATGGGAATCAAATTTTTTAACATTAATATAATTTGAAGGGCATAAAGGTAAATTAGTAAATAAGATGAAAAGCCATGTGTAGAGATGAAATCTCAAATATGAATTATTATTTTATTTTATTTTAAAATATTAATTTTTTCGGGTGTAATTACATATTGCACTCTAATCTAATTACATATTTTATCTAATTATTTTAAAATTTTATTTTCTCGGCCTACTCATATATTTTAATGGATGTAAATCAAAATATCTTGTTTAATGTATATGTAGTTATGTGAAATATTATATAAATATTAACAAAATCCATGTTATTCACTTTATTTTTTCTTTCGTATAAATCGAACCATAAATATTTTCTTTGATTTTATTTTAAAATAGAGATAGTGAGGAGGTTATTCATGAATGTGGTTAATGATTTTAAGATATGTATCAAAAGTTGAGTTAGTTTAATTGTTGTGGGTGTGAATAAATTTTAAAATAGATGTAGTGAGGAGGTTATTCATGAATGTGATTTATGATTTATAAATATGTATCAAGAGTTGAGTTGGTGCAATGGTTGTGGGGGTGAGTATAAACTATTGTGCATAATGGGGTCATGGGCTCAATTCCCATTGATTTTTTTTTTGACATTATTATAATTTGAAGGGCATAAAAGTAAATTATTAAATAGGATGAAAATGCATGTTCCCCTATAATAAATATAATGGATGACCCTTTTAATCACAATTTTAAGTAAAAATGTCCAAAATATCACTATTTAAAAAAATGGTCCTTACTATCACAAAGAAACGTACATAAATTATGCGTTATAGAAAAAGCTGAAAGCCGCTGTGTCTGTTGTTGGGCCAGGCAACTGGGCCTGTGGAAAATCATGAAGACACGCATCTGGATCCAGCGTTTTTAGAGAAAACGCATGTTAACTATGCATCTAAGTCATACACGCATCTTGAAAATGCGTCTTCAAAATTTTTATTTCTATTTTTTTCCCCAAAAAAATGTTTTAAATTTTAAAAGTAATAAAAAAGTAAATTAAAAATGCGTTTTCAGAAAACGCAAATTAAATATGCGTTTTTGAATGATATAAAGGACCATTTTTTAAAATTATGATATTTTGAACCATTTTTAATCAAATTATAATAAAAAGGGCCAATACCCTCATATACCGTCACTAAAATATCAATGTAAATCTCAATGTGTTAAAAAAAAGTTTTTAACTGAATCTTATATAATATTTTAATATTGAAAAATGTTATGTATCCTAAAATTTGTCCAAATTTTTTTTTCCCCAAAATTAATGTGTCACATGAATAAATGGTAACTTTCCTAATGATAATACGGGACCCTATGCATACACAAATTAAAACTCGCCATTTGTGTCGTTTGGCAAAAAAATTGGTAAATTTTTTGAGTACATAGCACTACTCTTTAATATTTTCTTTACTCGAAAATTTACTTATAAAGAGATCCCAAAAAAGTGACATTGGTAATTTGGCAAAATGAATTATTTTAATTGGTGTGATTTATGTGGATCAAGGGGACATCATATTTAATTATAATGTGATCAATCAGAAGATGACACGTAATATTTGAGAAATTTTTTGGGATTCAATTTTAAAACTTTACTCTCTCCGTCCCATTTTACATGTCCCTTTTCTAAAAAACACATATATATATTAAGATATAAGTTAGTTGGATAATAATTTCCAACTAATACCCTTAATTAATACATTGGAAAATGAGAATCTATACTATACTATTATATAAAAGCGGAAACATTAAAAGTTTTGGTACCTGTTTTTTAGTACCAGTTTTTTGGTTCCTCGTGAATTTACTTATTTACCCTTCATTATAAATAAAAATAAATAATAATATTATATAATTAATGGTAATTAATCGATTGCTTTTTTCACATTTACTTTCAGTTGAAAATACATAATTAATGGTAATTAATCGATTGACTTTTTCCCAATTACTTTTAGTTGAATATATTACCTTTTATAAACACCTAAAAACATCAATCGTATCATATCTTCCGATCATTAATATTTCATTTCGAATTAATTAAACACGTTACCTTTTTAATTTAAAACAAATATTACAATCATTAATATATACTCGAAAATATCACACCATAATTTTCAAGGAAAATATAACACCTAAAATAAATAATAACATAATATAATTAATGGTAATTAGTCGATTGTCTTTTTTCACATTTATCTTTAGTTGAAGATATTACCTTTTATAAACATCTAGAAAGATCATTCAAATATAACACCTAAAATAAATAATAATATAATAAAATTAATGGTAATTAGTCGATTGGCTTTTTCACAACTAAAAATATTACCTTTTATAAACACCTAAAAAGATCAATCATATCATATATTTCAATCATTAATATTTTTTTAAATTAAAACACGTTACCTTTTTAATTTACAACAATCTTACAATCATTAATATATACCCGAAAATATCACACCATATTTTTCAATTGTTAATAAAAATATATTAAAAATCGTATACGTTGTTTATAATAAGGAACCATTAGTATAATTAGTAAACATGAGTATATTAATTGTATCAAATTAAAAATAAAAAATATTAAAAATAATGATTATATAAAAGGGTGGTGATATTTACCCTAAATTCATGGTTGCACACCATAAAATGCTTATTTCATTATATTGCCTTCATTTTTATCTCATATTGTCCATTTTGTCCTTTCATTCAAGAATCTACTCAATTAAAATCATATATTTCAATTTTTATTTGAATACTGCAAATTGCATTTTGAATATTTATTAAATTTTCTTATATATTATGTAATAAAAATATAGGCAATTGTGATATTGATTTTTGAAAATTATGTTGTAATTTTTTTAAAAAAATTTAATGAAAAAATAAATATGTAATACTAATTATCATAGAGAACATTAATTCAAGTAAAATATTATAAGAAATAATATAAGAAAAATCGAAAAAGAGCAAAACACTTGATATGAAACAAAGAATAAATATGAGCAAATAAATTGCACTTTTTTTAGATGATAGCCGATGGATTTTTTAAAAGCTAACAGTTAAAACTTTTAAATGCAAATGATCAAATTTGATTTGATTTACTTGAATTTAACTCAAAGAACTATTTGGTGAAAATAGAGGATTAAAAGAATGAAATTTTTAATATTGATTTTCAATCAAAATTAATTTAAAATTTTAAAAATTAAAAAAAAATTATTAAAATATAATTTATAGTAAACAACATTTGCAATTGAATTTGAACAATTTAAATAATTCGAACAATTTAATGCAAAGAAGAAGATAAAGGATATTATGGTCAAATGCAATTAAAGAGTGTGCAACCATCAATTAAGGGTGTGTAAACATCAGCACCCATATAAAAACATAATTATAATATTAAATAAAATGTATAACATAATACAAGAAATCCGTGCATTGCACGGATTGTAAACTAGCAGTGTTAATTTTAAAAAAATTCAAATTTTAGATACAATAAATGTAGGGATAGTTTGGAAAATTATCTTAAATTTCAATTAAAAAAAAAAAAGAACATGTAAAATGAGATAAATCCATTTTTGAAAAAAAACATGTATTTTTGAAAAAAAAGAACATAATTTTTTTTCCTGAAATTTGCATTATTATAAAAAAAACAGGCATTTTTTGCACAAAAAAAAAATAGACATATTAATGAGATACTCGATTCTAATTTACAAATTACAAAAACCATATCCAAATTTGCATATGCAAACAGTATACAAAACTATATACTATATGCCATATACAAATAATTAAAGACCATACTACTTTAGACTATACAAATAGTGAATTGGGTAGAATTATGGTAGATAGACTATACTACTTCAGAAATTAGAACGTGTTGGACTAATTTTTATTTTATTTTATATTAAATTCATTATACTAGCTTAAAACCCGTGCGATGCACGAAATTTTTTTAATATTATAAAAAAAAAATATTAACTTTTTTAAATATGAATTTTGGAGGCTTAAATATTTAAATGAGATGATGATCATAATTATATAAATGTTACCCATGATATTTCTTTAAAATAAATGATTTTAGTTAAAAAAAATATAGAAAATGCGATAGGTTTTAGTTGAAAAGGTAATAAGTTATTTATTAGTAATTATAAAATTATTATTTTGTTTTATTAAATAGAATGGCAGTGATATAATTGGAAAAAGAGATGATTTAGTTAGAGAAAATTAAAAAGGTAATATATTTTAGGTGAAAAGGGTAATTGATTAATTTATAGTAATTATAATTTAATTATGTTATTTTACAAAATAAAATTTCTCGTAATGTTTTTAGAAAAGGAGAAATTAAGTAATCGGTTAATTAATAACATTATAATATTATGATTTTATTTTTATTAAATAGAATCGCCCGTGATATAATTTGAAAAGGAGAGCTTTCAGTTAGAGAAAATAAAAAAGGTAACTTGTTTTGCCTGAAAAAGGTAACCCGTGATATAATTGGAAAAAATAATTTAGTTAGAGAAAAGAGAAAATATAAAAAATTAATTTATTAGGTAACAGTAATTATAATTTATTTTTTAATTAGATAAAATATAAAAGATATTACATTTTACCTGAAAAAGTAAACTGCTTAGTTATTAAAAAAAAAGTAACATGTTTAACCTGAAAAAGTGGATTGATTAGTAAAGTAAAAAATTTGAGTTAAATAAAATATAAAAGAAGATTTTTGAATGGTAAGCCGTGATATAATTGGAAAAATAGATATTTTAGTTAGAGAAAAGATAATTTGAATGAAAAATTTAATTAATTAGTTAATAGTAATTATAATATGCTTTTTAGTTTGATAACATATAGAAGATATTATATTTTACCTGAAAAAGGAAACTGCTTAGTTATTGAAAAGAAAAGAAAATGTAACATGTTTAACCTGAAAAAGGAAATTGATTAGTAAAGCAAAAAATTTAGTTAGATAAAATATGAAAAAAAGATTTTATCTGTAATTAAGTAAGGGTAAATAAGTAAAATCAATAAGTACCAACTAATTAACCAACCAACCAAATTTTTAATGTTTCGGCTTTTATATAATAGTATAGACTTGCGTTAATTTCACTATTTTAATATAATTAATTAAAAAACAAGAAAAAGATTGATTTTAGGAAATTATGTGAAATAAGGTTTAAAAGGTTTATGATATTTTTCTAAATATAAAAATCTTCCTATAATTACAATCGTATCTTCGCATAAATATAAAGGATTTTTCTTAATGTTAGGTAAATATTCCAGGATGACGTCGGAACATGTAAGAACAAAAAATTGGTTTTGAAATTGTTTGAGATGTAAGAACTAAAAATGATGGATTACTCAAAAAAAACTAAAAACTAAAATGTATTATTAATAAATTTTAAATTATTAGTCTAAAACCCGGGCGATGCATGGATTTTTTTTTATATTATATAAAAAATTTCATTAATTAAAATTATTTTTTTTTAAAACGTGAATTTTGGAGGCTTATTTTTTTATATGAGATGATTTGATAATAATTATATAAATGTTATTCGTGATATTTCTAGAAAAGGAGAGATTTAGTTAGAAAATATAGAGAAGATGATAGGTTTTAGTAAAAAAAACAATCAATTAATTATTAGTAATTATAAAATTATTATTTCATTTTATTAAATAGAATGTCCGTGGTATGATTAGAAAAATAGAGAATTTAGTTAGTGAAAATTAAAAAGATTATACGTTCTAGGTGAAAAAGGTAATTGATTAGTTTATAGCAATTATAATTGAATTACGTTATTTTATTAAATACAATTGCTCGTAATGTTTTTAGAAAATGAGAAAATAATATTGTCCGTAGTATTTCTATTATAAAAGGGATTTTAGTTAGAAAATATAGAAAAGATGATATGTTTTAGCTGAAAAAGCTAATCGATTAATTAAAAATATTATAATATTATTAGTTTATTTCATTAAATAGAACCATCCGTGATATAATTAAAAAAAATTGGTTAGAGAAAATAGAAAGGTTACGTGCATGATTTATGTGGAAAAAGTAATTGATAGTTTATGGTAATTATAATTTAATTATGTTATGTTACGAAATAAAATTGTTCATAGTTTTTAGAAAATGAGAAATTAACGCTATCCGTTATATTTCTAGAAAAAAAGGGATTGTAATTAGAAAAAATAGAAAAGATGATATATTTTAGCTGAAAAGGTAATCGGTTAATTATTAGTATTATAATATTATTATTTTATTTGTATTAAATATAAATGCATGTAATATAATTAGAAAAATGGAGGTTTTAGTAAGAAGAAAGAAAAAAGGTAACGTGTTTTGCTGAAAAAAGGTAACCGTCCATGATATAATTGGAAAAATAGAGATTTTAGTTAGAAAAAAGAGAAAAGGTAACGTGTTTTGACTGAAAAAGGTAATTGATTAGTTAATAATAATTATATATAATTATGTTATTTTTTAGCTGAAATGGTAATTGGTTAATTATTAGTATTATAATATTATTATTTTTATTATTAAATAGAAACGCATGTAATATAATTGAAAAAATGGAGGTTTTAGTAAGAATAAAGAAAAAAGGTAATGTGTTTTGCTGAAAAAGGTAACCATCCATAATATAATTGGAAAAAGAGAGATTTTAGTTAGAGAAAAGAAAAAATATAACGTGTTTTGACTGAAAAATGTAATTGATTAGTTAATAGCAATTATATATAATTAAGTTATTTTTTTTAAAACAAAGGTTAATTATTAGTATTATAATATTATTATTTTATTTGTATTAAATAGAAATGCATGTAATATAATTAGAAAAATGGAGGTTTTAGTAGAAAGAAAGAAAAAAGGTAACGTGTTTTGCTGAAAAAAGGTAACCGTCCATGATATAATTGGAAAAAAGAGAGATTTTAGTTAGAGAAAAAAGAAAAGGTAACGTGTTTTGACTGAAAAAGGTAATTGATTAGTTAATAATAATTATATATAATTATATTATTTTTTAGCTGAAATGGTAATTGGTTAATTATTAGTATTATAATATTATTATTTTTATTATTAAATAGAAACGACTGTAATATAATTAGAAAAATGGAGGTTTTTTTTTTTTTTTTTTTTTGAAAACGAAAAATGGAGGTTTTAGTAAGAAGAAAGAAAAAAGGTAATGTGTTTTGCTGAAAAAGGTAACCATCCATAATATAATTGGAAAAAGAGATATTTTAGTTAGAGAAAAGAGAAAATGTAATTGATTAGTTAATAATTATATATAATTATGTTATTTTTTAGCTGAAATGGTAATTGGTTAATTATTAGTATTATAATATTATTATTTTTATTATTAAATAGAAACGCCTGTAATATAATTAGAAAAATGGAGGTTTTAGTAAGAAGAAAAAAGGTAATGTGTTTTGCTGAAAAAGGTAACCATCCATAATATAATTGGAAAAAGAGAGATTTTAGTTAGAGAAAAGAGAAAAGGTAACGTGTTTTGAATGAAAAAGGTAATTGATTAGTTAATAGCAATTATATATAATTAAGTTATTTTTTTTTAAACAAAATTGCTCGTAGTGTTTTTAAAAAGGAGAAATTTTAGTTAGATAAAATGTAAAAGATATTCTATTTTAAATGAAAAAGGAAATTATTTAGTTATTGAAAAATAGAAAAGGTTATATGTTTAAATTGAAAAAGGAAATTGATTAATAAATGAGAAATTTTAGTTAGATAAAATATAAAAGATATTATATTTTACTTGGAAAAGGAAATTATTTAGTTCTTGAAAATAGAAAAGATAATATGCGTAACCTGATGTTGTGGAATAAAAACTAGGTTACGAATTTGTAATTAATGCTAGGGTTTGGGAGCTTCGAGCTTTAATGGCTGTTTCCGTGTTCGAGACTGATCGGTCCTCACAGAGTGCCTACGTATCTCGTTATTGAGAATCAAGCCAAGACGTAGTTCTAGGTGTGAAGGAGCAGGTCCTTATATAGGTGATGAAAACCCTAGAATTAGGATAGAATTAGGATACTTGGTGGGCAAGTCAGAGCTTTGGCCCAATTCTAGAGTCTTCCAAGAGATAAGAAGATAAGTATTGGAGATACATGCCTTGAAGGCTACTCCTAATGTAATTTGGTTTCCTTGTTAACTCAAATTCGAAGTCTTATTTTTGGCTGACTTTACAGCTACGAAATTAATATCAATTCAAGGGTTTCGGGCCTCATTAATGGGCCTTAACTTTGGACCAAGCTAGGTCTAATTAATGCAATATTAATGATGTCTTTAGGGCTTACTTTTAGCCCATATCATTTGCCCCCCAACTTCTAGGAAAACTGATCAGGTTTTCCTTGAAGTTTTAATTGCCTTTACGAGACTTGGGTCAGGGTTTCTGTTTGTACACTAGTGTTTCACATGTATCGTCTTGATGTAAAGTGTGGAGCGACCTACACGTTTACGACGATGTGCCTTGTTCGAGGCTAAGGATTTATTCAATAACTTAGTTATAGAATTTTTCCTTATCTTTTTCAAGGATTTATTCATAAAACCCTTTGAATTTTTTCATATTTATCCTAATTTTTTAGGATTTTTATTGTACTCACAGGTACTTTTCTTTATTTTTGACTTATTAATCAAAAATATTTAATCGTGCCTCAGGCATAAAATTATTTTTTTTTATTTTTCTGGAATTTTTGGAATTTAATTTCCAATTTATAACCATCTTAAATACACTTCCAAAAATTTCCTACAGACCCTTGACCATTTCCACCATTTTTAAGAAATTTCCCAAAAATGGCCTCCTGGGCGTCGATACCCCCGCCTAGGGGACCCTTTCTGGGCGTGGGTTATCCCATGCCTTCGAATCTCTAAGGTCAGTCTGGACGTTGGTAGCCCCGCCTAGGAGGTGCCTGGACAACCAACGCCTAGGGGTTTTAACCTCCTGGGCGTGGGTTCTTTAATGCTCCTTGCTTGTTAATCTCACTTTGGCGTGGGTGCCCCCGCCTAGGAGATGTCTTAAAAACCGACGTCAAGGAGAATTAGCCTCCTGAGCGTGGGTTCTTTCTTCTCCTTCATGTGTTAGCTCACTCTTGGCGTTGGTATGCCTGCCAAGGAAGCCTCTTATAACCCAACGGCGAGGAGATTTGGTCTCCTGGGCGTGGGTTATTTCTCACTTTTTACGTCTTACTTTGACTTAGGCGTGGGTACCCCCGCCAAGGAAGCTTCTTAAAAACCAACGTTGAGGACGTTTGGTCTCCTGGGTGTGGATGTTTTTCTGGGGCTCCCAGCCTTATTTTAAATTCTTTTAACTGATTATTTTCGTAAATCCTTTATTTTGCTATAGAACTCTCTAGAATCCAGCAGAATTACGCTTAAATTTTGAACTTCGTGGGCTTCCCGCCTTTTTAAAGGCCCAACCACTTGTTTATAAGCCCATGTACTTTCTATAGCCGGTTGAGTGACCGACTGGGAACTTTTTAAAAGGGCAAGTATATTTTTCATTTCTTCATGATTCATTTTCTCAAAGTTACTCTGCAAGAATTCTCTCTCGTACATTTCTAAAAGTTCTGCTAGGGTTCAACCATGAGGCGATTCCCGGCGTTCCAACCATCACGGTATTTCCCAGTTTTCGTTTGAAGATCGTTGAATCTTCATCCTTCTTGGTTATTTCTTGAAGCTTTTCTGGGTACAAACCTTAAATCGGAGAACATCCATGGCGAATTCAAGCTCCTCCAGTCAATCTCAACTAGCTCAGACCACCTCCATCGTCGCTCCAAGGGCAGCTTCTCGGGGTAAAAAATCTCTTGTGCATGCTCAAGTTTTTTCTCTTGTAGATCTTTTAAATGAGTTTGGTCAATCATTTCCCAACTTACTCCACTTAGATGCTTATCAATATAAATCTAAGTATAAACAAAGTAAGATAGATGTTTATGCCAGACTATTCGGTATTCATGGGCCTTATAGGTCCGTCGCTCCAGCCATAAATGAAAGGTCTTGTCATCCAAAACCCGGGGCTATTAGGGTTTACAAAGAAGATTTTTATGGCGGTTTTAGACTTCCGCCTCCTACCTTTGTTTGTCGCCTTTTAGCTGAAGCTAGGGTCTGGCCAACTCAACTCATGCCCAACGGATGGCGTTTTATCCATTGTTTTATGGTCCAATGCAAGAGGCATGGGCTTGAGCCCAATGTCTCTGTTTTTCGTTATCTGTTTAAATTCGTCAATACTCCAAACAACTCGGGCTGGGTTAAAATTCAAACTCGAACTCTAAACCGTTCTTGTTTTATTTCTGATTCCAACCCTGATTCCTTTCCTAATTGGAAAAAGGAATGGTTTTATGTTTTCTGGGATGGTGGTAATTGGGATGACTTTTTTAGGCCCAATTTTTGTAAGGCCGAAGATGGGTCTTTGAAAAGTTTAAAACTTGGTGTGGATGAAGAGGCTGCCATAGCCATGTTGACCAGCGATAATCTGCATCACTGCGCGGATTTAATTTTCGAGGGCTCTCTTCAAGCCTGCGGACTTAGTGACTTAGGCCCAGATGGTAATTTTAACACTTTTCTTTTGTATTCTTTTTCAATCTTTCGACTGTTTATCACTTTCTTCAATATATCAATTTGCTCTTCGCAGGTAGGGCTGCTTTGGATGTCATTTTCAAGAAAAGAGAGGAAGCTTCTGCTACCGGGGTTGCAGTGGAAAGACAAAGGACCAAAAGGTCTAGAACCGAGAGCTCCACCCCTGTCACAAAGCATGTTCCTACCTTTCTTCAAGAGAAACCTGTCCCTGTGGAGGAAGACCTCACCCCTTTCACTGTGGGATGGGGTTTGTGCAATAGGGACACTGCCGTGGGTGACTCAAGGGCCGCAGCTGAATGGTCTAGGAGTGTAATCACTCCACGAGATAGGGCTCACATTGTTGAATCTTCTGATGATCTACAGATTGAGCTCCTGGGGTCTCAAGCTGTTGCTTCGGTATACCCTTACCTTTAAATCTTCTGCCTTAGCTGTTATTTCATTTGCTTATTTTATTTTAACACTTTTTTTCGCAGATGAACACTTATCTTCAGGCCGCTGTCCATAATCTGAAGAATATGCGTGCCGAGAAGACCATTGCAGAGAGAGATAGGGACAGATATTTTGCTGCCTCTGAAGCAAATTTTGCTCATTTCAAAGATGTGGAGAAAGAGCTGGCTGAAGAGAAGGAGAAGAACCGAAGGCTGCAGTTGGAGGCGCAGCAGAACAGAGATCATATCATTGCTGACTTTAAAGCTTCGAAGGAGTTCGAAGATATTTTAAATGATGACTATGATGCTAACTTCCTTACTACCTTTAAGGATTGCCGGGAAGAGATCATTACCGAGCTGAGTGGAAAAATAGAGGGAGTAACCTTGGAGAGGTTTCCTGTTCCTACTTTTCCAGGACTTTCTGCTACTACTCAAAAGGTAACCGCAGAGACTGTTCCTATGGAGGACTCTCAGCCTACTCAGGATCCTCCTTCATCCCCTATTGCTGAAGAAATAGATGCATCCCCTAAAAAACTTCTTTCCCCTGAGAAGACTGGAGATGACTATATTGATAACCTAGATGATTAGACTGCCTTGCATGGCTTGCTTTTGTAACATCCGTCCTGAATTTTTACCCTTTGGGGTTTTAACTATATCTATTTATGCATCTAGTTTCCTTGGCTTCCAACTGTTCATCTTTTGCTTAAACTCTTAGTTTTTGTAACTTAACTCAAATAGCCTTCGGGCTTTTATTTATGCGACTCTTTAACTTAACTATTCGTATAGTAAGTTTCCTTTTAGCTTTTACTTTCTTGCCTTTTGCTTGCTGTCTGTTAAGCTTTAGAGTTCTTCAGGTACTTTGGCCCCTTGGCTTGTACCAAACTCATTAATCAATTCATCATTTGTTTTACGTGTTTATAATAACAAAACAAAAGAAGTAATTCAGAAAGAAAGCAAAACAAACTTCATTAAGCTGTCAAAAATAAAATGGGCTCAGCCCTTACATAAATACTCTATCTTTTACTGGGAGTAATATGCTCTGCAATGGTTACATTTGAACCTTATTTCTATCCTTAATAGGTAAAAGACCAAGTCTTTAAACATAGTAAGTCTTGAGGTTCACTGCATGCCAAGTTCGGGGCACCTCAACCCCGTCCAAGGTTTCCAACTTGTAAGATCCTCGCCCTAGCACCTTCTTGACTCTATATGGTCCTTCCCAGTTTGGAGCTAGCTTCCCTTTTGGCCGACTCCTGAGGCTTCTATCTTCCTTAGGACCAAGTCGTCTTGTCGAAAGAACCTCTCTTTAACCCTTTGGTTGTAGTGGAAGGATGCCCTTTTCTGGTGCTCTGCATTTCTAGCATTTGCTTCATCCCTTACTTCGTCAATCAGATCAAGAGCCAACCTCATGCCTTCTTCATTACTTTCTGGTTCATATGCTTCAACTCGAGGCGAGGCATGCATAATTTCTAAGGGCACCACTGCCTCAGCTCCATAAGCCAGTAAGAAAGGGGTTTCTCCAGTTGTTACTTTGCAAGTAGTGCGATACGCCCAAAGTATAGGCAGTAACTCATCTACTCAAGTATTCCTTGAACGTTAAACTCTCTTCTTTAGTCCATCAAGGATAATCCGATTGGCTACCTCAGCCTGTCCATTAGCTTGGGGGTGTGCTACTGAGGTAAAACGAAGCTCGATGGCATTTTCCTCACAGTACTTCTTAAACTCTTCATTGTTAAATTGTGTCCCATTATCCGTCACAAGGATTCGGGGAATTCCATACCTGCAAATTACGTTTTCCCAAAAGAAATGGGCAACCTGTTTGGTGGTTATTTTGGCTAAAGGTTTAGCCTCAATCCATTCAGTAAAGTAATCAATGGCCACTATCAAGAATTTCCTTTGTGCTGAAGCTACAGGGAAAGGGCCGAGTATGTCCATTCCCCACATGGCAAATGGAATAGGAGAGTTAACTGATGTTAACCTCTCAGGTGGCTGCCTTACAATTGGAGCATGATTTTGGCACCTATCACACCTTTTAACATAATCTTGAGCGTCAGCCAACATCTCTGGCCAATAGAATCCCAAACGAGTGATCTTGTGAGCTAGGGCTCTGCCCCCCAAGTGCTGCCCACATATCCCTCCATGAACTTCCTCCAATGCTTCCTTTGCCTCCTGGGGCCTTAAACACTTCAAATATGGGATGACAAATGACCTTTTGTAAAGGATGCCTTCAATTAAGGCATATCTCAATGCTCTTACTGACAGTTTCCGTGCTTCCAAGGCATTGTCAGGGAGCCATCCGGTCTCAAGATGAGCCTTGATAGGATCTATCCAACAGCCTCCTATATCAATTGGTGCCACTAACTTTGAATTGACGGTCGGGGCCTTCAAGACCTGGAAGTAAACACTCCCTGCATAATTTTCTATCTCAGAAGAAGCGAACTTAGACAGGGCATCGGCCTTAACGTTCTCTTCTCTCGGGATATGCTCAACATAGCACTCTTCAAACTGAGTCATAACAGCTTTCACGACTCTCAGGTATTTCGCCATAGTTTCATCCTTAGCTTCAAATTCACCATTCACTTGCGATACCACAAGTCTTGAGTCTCCACAAACTTTAAGGTTCTTGACCCTCATGATTTTAGCTAAACCCAAACCAGCTATCAGAGCTTCATACTCAGCTTCATTGTTGGTCGTTGGGAAATCTAACTTCAAAGCATATTCAACCATAAACCCATCGGGGCTTTGTAAGACCATGCCTGCACCACTTGACTTTGTTTTTTATGCTCCATCAAAATAGAGCACCCAATACTCTTTCAGATCAGGTACAGGTTCCTCATCCTTATGTTCTTTCTCAGGGGTAGCTACCATCTCCTGCCCCCCGACTTCTTGGTTGTTAATTGTGCATTCAACCATGAAGTCAGCCAATGCCTGAGCCTTAATGGCCGTCCGAGGCTTGTATGTGATATCAAACTCTCCTAATTCAATTGGCCACTTGATTAGCCTTCCACTGGCCTTAGGGCTGTGCAGTATGTTTCTTAACTGCTGGTTTGTCAAGACTTGAATCTTATGTGCCTGAAAATAAGGTCGCAACTTCCTCGAGGCTGTTACTAATGCCAAAGCAAACTTCTCGATGGGTGAGTAATTCAACTCAGCCCCATGCAACACCTTACTCACATAGTAGATAGGTTTCTAAATTTTCTTTTCTTCCCTGATAAGAACAGCACTCAATGCTTGTTCGGATACCGCCAGGTATAAGTAAAGAACTTCTCCGGGAATAGGCTTAGCCAATAGCGGGGCTTCAGCCATATACTTCTTCAGCTGTTCGAAAGCCTCCTGGTTCTCAGAAGTCCACTCAAAATTTTTCACCTTCTTCAATGCTTGAAAGAAAGGCAAGCATTTGTCACCAGATTTGGAGATGAATCTCCCCAGGGCTGCAACTCGGCCCGTTAGTTTTTGCACATCTCTTATAGAACGAGGTGGTTCCATGTCCAGAATTGCTTTGATCTTGTCGGGGTTGGCCTCTATGCCTCTCTTTGAAACCATCAATCCCAAGAATTTTCCTGATCCAACTCCAAAGACACACTTGGTTGGATTCAACATCATCTTATGGTGTCTTAGCACTTCAAATGCCTCTCTGAGATGTTTGATGTGATCTGTTTTACACAGGCTCTTGACTAACATGTCATTTACATAGACCTCCATGGTTTTCCCAATCAGATGGGCGAATATCTTGTTTACCAGTCGTTGGTAAGTGGCTCCTGCATTTTTCAGTCCAAAAGCCATAACAAGATAGCAGAAAACACCAAAATCAGTTATGAAAGATACCTTTGGGATGTCATCCTCGTGCATTTTAATCTGATTGTAACCACTGAACCCGTCCATGAAACTCAGCATCTCATGTCCAGCTGTGGCATCTATCAACATATCTATCCTTGGCAGGGGAAAACAATCCTTAGGACAGGCATCATTTAGATCGGTAAAATCTATACACATCCTCCACTTCCCATTCGCCTTCTTGACCATCACATGGTTAGCTAACCATTCCGGGAATTGTATCTCCTCAATGAACCCAGCCTCTAAGAGTTTATCAACCTCTTGCTTAATGGCTTCTTGCCTTTCAGGAGCAAAATTCCTTTTCTTCTGTTTTATCTTCTTCCGATCAGGATCAACATTCAACTTATGAGTTATGAGTTTGGGATCAATCCCTGGCATATCAGCGGCAGTCCAAGCAAACACATCACTATTCTCCTGTAAGAATGCTATCAACTTTCCTTTTAGGGGTTCTTTTAGAGAAGCTCCTATATAGGTGACTTTCTCCAGGTCGCCTAACTCCAAAGGTATGGGGACCAAGTCCTCTGCTGGTTTCCCACGATGTTCATCATCTCCACGGACATCCATGTCCTCAATTGGGAGTACCTGCCCCCCAACTCCATCAGCTCTCAGTGCGGACACATAACAACTTCTTGCCATCTTCTGATCACCCTTTTGTTCTCCAACACCATTCCGGGTTGGAAACTTGATTTTCATGTGATAGGTTGAGGCTACAGCCTTGAACGCATGAAGTCCTGTCCTTCCAAGGATTGCATTATAGGTTGAGGCTGCCTTGATTACCAGAAAATTCAGCATCTGAGTAGCCTCCCTAGGCTCTTGTCCAATTGTCATGGGCAACTGAATAGTACCCTCAACCTTGGACTCAACTCCATTGAATCCGTAGATGGGCATGTTAGTCGGGGTCAGCTGAGAATCAGTGTATCCCATTTTCACAAAAGCATCATGAAACAAAATATCAACAGAGGCTCCATTGTCTATCAAGACTCGCTTTACTTCTGAGTTTCCAATCACTGGGGTTATGACCAGTGGGTCATCATGGGGAAATTTCACCCCTTCGAGGTCTGAGTCGTCAAAGCCAATTGCCACTTCTGTCATAGCACGCTTCGGGGCCTCTCCAACAATGTGCATCATTTCTCGAGCATAGGCCTTTCGTGAGTTGCGAGTTGTGCCAGCTGCTGTTGGTCCTCCCCAAATCATGTTGATAACTGGCCCTCGGGGCTGTGTGTTTCGATCACGATTGTTGTCTCTTCTATCATCGTCTCTTCTGTCATAATCTCTCCTTTGGGCTCCACGATCTTCACCCTTAGTGAATTTATTCAACTTTCCCTTACGGATTAAAAACTCAATCTCATCCTTCAACTGTCTGCAATCATCTGTATCATGTCCCACATCTTTGTGGAACCTACAATATAGATCCTTATTTCTCTTCTCGGGGTCTCCCCTAAGTGGTTTCGGCCACCGAAAGTCCTTATCCTTTTCGATATCCAACAGGATCTGGCTTCTTGGGGCATTCAGCCTTGCATAATCAGAGAACCTCGGTCCCAGACTCTTTTTTGGTGGCAAGTCAGAGTCTTTGCTAGTTCGGGGATACTTGTCCCTAGCATCGTACTCCTGCTCTTGCTTTCGCTTCTTAGTATCATTGTTACCCCGTCCATTGCCTATTGTGACCTCCTTCTTCATGCTGTCCTCAACCTTGATGTACTTATCAGCCCTCCGTTGGAGCTCAGCCATATTCTCGGGAGGATGCTTTGCCAATGATCTCTTAAAGTATAGGTCGGTGGTGCCATGCTCCAAGGCTACCATTGCAACCTTATTGTCCAGATCAGTAATGTTCAAAGTCTCCTTGGTGAACCTCTTAAGATAGTCTCTCAGACTTTCGTTCTTCCCTTGTACCACATATATAAGAGATGCAGAACTTTTCTCATGCGCTCTTCCGCTGATAAACTGACTAACGAAAGCAGCACTCAACTCCTTAAAGGAACCAATCGAGTTTGCAGGAAGCCGACTATACCATCTTTGAGCCATACCTGATAGAGTTTGAGGGAATGCCCTACACTTCAAAGCGTCACTTGCAGGTTGCAACAGCAGAGCGTTTGAGAATGTTCTAACGTGGTTTGCAGGATCACCCATTCCATCATAAGCTTTAATTGTCGGCATCTTAAACTTCTTTGAGATACGAGCATTCATCACCTCCTCAGTAAACGGGGGTGTGGGATCATCAGGATCCCCAAGTGGCATCAGATCCTTGGGGTTGCTCTTGGGGGTTTCCACCCTCGTTGTTCTTCCAATTGGGGCGTCAGCCCTTCTCTGCCTCCTTGAAGGCCCCTCTAGATCTATAAAGGGAATCGGTCCTGAGGTTGGAGGAAGCTGAGTTTGATTCAACCTAGTTCTTCTCTAGCAATATCTTCCTTTATCCTTAAAATCTCGGTCTCGTGAGCCTTGATTCTTTCAGCAGCTGTCAAGGGAGGTCCATCATGGATAGTCTGTGTTCTCCTTCTTCGTTCTCTGCTAACACGTCGCCTTCTCGGGGCTTCATCACGATCATCATCAGTCGATGAATCATCGGTATAGGGGCCAGAGTAGTCAAGATGCTCACGATCTCTGATTTGCAAGGCATGACCACTGGGTCCAGGAGGGTAATTAGGTAAACCATACATTGGATTAGTATTCCTGGGGAGATCCGTAGTATGGATCTGTACTCCAGGCGGTGGGCGACTGGGATCAATTAAAGGAGGAAACAGCGTCTGAAGGGAGCTGGTTCCTGGGTGGATGACCATAGATAACGTTCCCCCGGCATGGGGATTAGTTCCTGGAGGTTGAGAAAACTGAGTTTGAGTAATCACCTCTGTGACTGGGGGTATCTGCTCAGTAACAGGCGGAGCGGAGCTTAGAGGCAGAGCCTCAGTAGTGATTGGCTCGGTAGTGACTGGTGTTGTTCTTCGTGTATTTACCATGGTTGATGTCTTCTTCCCACAGACGGCGCCAAATGTTGTGGAATAAAAACTAGGTTACGAATTTGTAATTAATGCTTGGTGTTAGGTCGAATACACAATATATAATCAAGTAACGTATGAGTAAATAACAAGAACACACTTTTTAACTCTTAAAACTGTTTGGAATTAATAATTCCTCTCTCAGTGATGTAAAATATCACAGAGAGCTGCTTAGGTTACAAGAATGATATTCGTTCACGATGGATACCCTTCTAGGGTTAACCTAACTGTATTTATAAGATATACAGCTACGTACAATCGTTAATTGATTCTCCTAAAATTAAGCTATACAATTGATATCAATTACGATTGCTACACGTCTTCTAAGTCAACTCAATCTCTTTGACAGCTATCCAATCTTCAAAGATATCGCTTCCATATTAATATTAAATTAATCTTGAAACTCTGTTGACTTGTAGACGCTCCCAGTAGACAGACTTTAGCAAACTCTGTTCTCTCCAAGCTAACAGTGTTTGCGCTTCCATGTGTTCAGCTAACAGTGTTTACACTTTCCTCTGTCAGCGTTTGCGCTTCCAGCAATCAGCGTATACTCAAACTCTGTTACAACTGCTTTCAATATCAAGTTAAACTCTCTTTACCTGTAACACTTAAACACTGACATTAAATCACATCAATTATATCTAACAATCTCCCCCAACTTGTTCATTAGAAAAATGTACAAGTTTACAGTAATTGATGATGTCAAAACTAACAAGCAAAAACACAGTGTTTAACATATAATCAGAGTTTAAACTTGACTTAGCAAAATTTACAGAAAATTCGAATTACTTACAAATTCTGTCTACCTAACCTCCTCAAGATCTGGAGTTGTTCTGAGATAATCAATCAACAACCTCCTCTCAGCATTTTCAAGTTCAATCTCCATGGCTACATTGATCTCTCTTAAATCTGGATCATTCTCATCAGTTTGAAAAATAGCAGCTCTGAGATCATAGATCTTGTTTCTTCTCATTTCATTTCCCAACCTGATAAACTTCACTTCTTCAGACTTCACATTAAAATCCAGAACAGTAATCCCAAGATCAGTCTTCAGCTTTGTAGTTCCCTTCTGCATTTCAATCAGATTCCCATTCCAGTCTCTGTACTTTGGAACATACTTGCTGTATTTCATATGTCTATTTGCATGATTCTGTATCATCTTTTGTCTGAGCACATTTGCAACTGATTGAGCTCTTTGATTTCTTACTCTGAAAATATACAGAACATACTCTAGTTCTTCCCAGAATTTCAAATCAATATCATTCTCAGCAATCTTGAACACCGTTCCATCAACCATGAAGTATAGCAAGAAATCCTTTCCTAAACTCTTCTGATGAACAAGCTGTACTGATTCCAGTCTGTCTAAACTCTCTTGAGTGACACCACGACCTGGAACAGACAGTGAAGAAGGATCTCTAGGAGCAACATTCTGTCTTTTATCTCTATGTGAGCCTATGCCTCCTTTGTTGTATGCGATTTTACCAGATAAAGCTCTACCATCAGTAAAATCCATTGGAGCTGTAGCTGGAGCTGTAGATGCTAGACTTGAATCATGAAGAACACCTTTTCCAAATTTTGATTTCAGCTGAGAAGACAGTATTGGTGTAGTCACAACTTGTGCAGCAATAGAGGTTGTGTCTTCATTCTTCTGTACAACATGTGTATCAACAGAGGTTGTAATTATCATTTTATTCTTGCTCTCTTCACCCATCACTCCTTTTAACTTCAGCTTTGCATCAAGAGAAGACTTTCTAACCAGCTTTCCAGTATCTTCTTCTTCTTCTTCTTGAATACCAGATAGTTTTTCTTTGATCTCAATTCCTTTCATTACAGGCTTTGAAGCTCTAACAGTTTTCTTCACTTTCTTGGACTTTTGAGCTTTTAAATGCTCTTTCTACAACAGCTTTTCTTCAGCTTGAATATCCTCAAGTGTAGCTTCAGCATTCTCTTCACGAAAGAGTTTTGCAGCCAATTCTTCATCTGTTTGTGGATTGTCAGAGAATGACAAATCCTTTGGCTTTGAACCAGAAGTACTCTGAGTATTTTCATCAAGATGATCTTTCTTTGACAGAGTTTGAGTTTGCTTGCACTTGGTTTTAGCAATTCTCTCCCCCTTTTTGACATCATCACCATCTTGAATCAGAATTGAGGTGATTAACTCAAGAGAGTTTGCAATGGAATCAACCTTCTCAGTCAGTAAAATCTGATTGTTTTCAACTGTGCTCAGTCTGTCATTAAGATTTGCTTGAGCTTTGGAGAATTGTTGAAAAAGCTTAGCATTAGCTATTTGAGCTTTCTCCTCATGAGTAGCAACTTCTGTTCGAAGATCAACAATAGATTTCTGAGTATCATCAAATCTATTATTCAAGGTTTTGATTTGAATCATTGTGCCTTGCAAACAAGTGAATATTTCTGGATTTTTAATCTTCGAAGAATTTGCTTGGAGAAACATAGCTGCCCTTCCAGGAGGAAAAATACACTCTGACTTGTACCAATCAGCAGTTTGTTTGGCCAAATAATCATCATCAATTTCATTGACAGAAGGCCCAGCAAAATCTGGTTTTTCTCCTGTTTTCTGACCATCAGCTTGAGTTTGTGGTTGTTCAACTCCTGTACTCTTGGCTTCAATTGAATCACTTATCGACTCACTAGTAGAGGCAACAGAAGCAATGTCTTCATTTTGAGCAGCCACAGGTTCTTGAGCAACCTGTTTTCCTTTAGCAACTTGAATTTGCTCTGAAGAAAGAACCTTCTCCGGTTTATCAACCTCCTCACCATGATCAGAAACATGATGGGCAGCATAGTTTAACTCAGTGTGTGATGCAACCACAGTGTCTTCAAGAACAACAGTAGGCCCATCAGCAACACCAGTATCAATAGAATGTGTAACCTCCATGAGTGGTGGAGTAGATGCTTCATGATTAAAAGAAATTGGAGTTTCAGCAAACTCTTCCATTGGAGACAAAGCATCTCTAACATCTTCATTTTCTTGAACCTTAGTAGATTCTGGTTCAGCAATCTTGACTTCTGATTCTGGTAAAATAGATTCTATTATAACCTCTGTCTCACCAGTAGGAATATCAATAGAGATTTTCTCTTGAGCCTCATCAACATGCTCATCATCAGAATTAGATAGAATGAGCCTTCTCCTCTTAGCTTGAGGCACTGCAACCAGTTCTTCATCCTCACTAGAACTATCCTCAGCTGGTGGTGTAGAAGGTCTATTTGCTCTTTCTTTGAATCTTCTAGAATAAACAGCCTTTGTAGATGTCTGTTTAGCCTTAGAATGTTTTGTATCAAGTGCAGCATGCTTCTTCCTTTTGGACTTAGATGGAGGTTGTGGGTGAATAGTAGTGACAGGGTTTGTTGGTGATATAGGATGAACAGTGGTTGTTTGGGTTGGCTCAGGTGATTGTATAGGTTGAGATGGTATGTTTTCTGTACGATCAGTGGCTAAAGGTTCAGGCATAGGTTGTGGTTCTGGTTGTTGTGTCTCATGTGGTTCATGGTTTTGTGATGGAGAATCTTGTGGCTGATTGACAAAATTCTGTAAGGCAAGTGGCAATACGAAAGGAGGTATGTCTTTACCAACATCTTTGTTAGTCATATCAGAGAATATTCTCTTAGTGACTCGAAAAGGTTGAATTTCATCAGCTTCATCAACAGTCAACCCAGGTACACATGCATTGAACAAAAGTTGACAAAATCTAGCAAAGTAAACTGTAGTAGACTCTGACAACTTATCACCCAAATTCATTAATATATATCTACCAAAATCAAAATTACTGCCATAGAGTAGAGAATACCCAATTTGCAGACTGTCCATTGGAATAGCATCCCAGTTGGTGACCTTCTTCTGGAATGTCCTGGTGATACAATCAAAGAAAAAGTTCCACTCTTTTCTCAGATTCGGCCTCCTCACACTGCCCAGCTTTGCAAGTGAGTCCATATACCCAATCTCTGTTAGCATCTCTCTCAGATTTTGCTCAGAGACAACAGCATACGAAGTATGTGTGTCAAAATCCATGGCATCACGAACAGTTTGTGGAGTAATCACAAACTCTTGTTCTTCATGAGAGAAGATGATAGATGGAGTTCCATTCTCTCCTCCTTCTATATATCTTGAGTTTTGCCAGAAGTTAACAACCTGAGAAGCAGATATAGTAGCCGGTTCAACCAGCGCTTGCCCAATCTCAGAATCGCGAAGAAAATTTTGCATTAGATGAAACGCCTCTGGAGCCCTGTCGTTCTCAAGTAAAGCTGCATAATTGTTAGGCACAAATCGTAGACCAAACAAGGTGAAAGGTTTTGTTGCCATTGAATCAAGAAATAAGCAAAAAGCAACTGTGAAAATGATATGCAAGAAAGGTGTTTGCGAAAATGCCAAAGTGAAAAACAAAGAAGTTCTCTGTTTTGGTAAAGTGAATACGAGTGGGTAAAAGTGATTGTGATAAAAAATAATTTGAGTTATAATTAAAAATTAAACTCAAACGTTTTATCTTGAAAACACACAACTGTTAGATAATGATGAGTGATTGGGTGAAAGTGGGACACGTGTCAAACATGCAACGATTCACTTAATACACGCGCAGTTAAAGCCATTATTACCGCTGTCGTTCCTTTTATCAAGACACTTTACCACTAAATACACTAATTAACAGTTGTCAACTACTCCATTTACTCTAAAATTTTCAAATTATCTTAATGAAAATTTACCTTAGAGTACATAACACAATCAATCAGTGTTTGTCAAATTTTCAATCTTTATCACAAAAACCCTTTCAAAAATGCACAGTCGTGATTTTTGTGTGTGAGTAGCAGAGTTTACCAAATCAATTTTTATAGCATCTAATATTTCATAAAATCCATAAATCAAAACAATAAACACTGAATGCACAAACTCTCATATTAAACACATAGTATATGATGAATGCTAAACTCTGTAGTTCCTTAATTACAGAAATCTGAATATCTCTGTTCCAGTTTATGTTCATGATTATCCAAGTAAGCACACAGTCATTATAGACAAAAATATCAAGAGATAAACATCAAAGCATCATTCAGTGAGTTACATGTCAAGGATTTTCTCACAAACTCTCACATCACACAAGTGTTTAGGTGAAGTGTTTACTCTCAAATTCATTTAGTAAAAGCAGATACTACCATAAGCTTGTATGTCCACCAAATCTACACCACTTCGATTACATATATGCACAAATCAAAAGGACTTTGTTCAGGGTTGTAATTGAGTAAAATCAAACAGATGAGAAAAGATAATTTTCGAATGAGAATTCCTAACTGAACAATTTATCAGATCAAAATATTCAGTCAAACGGTTAGTACATATTTGTACAAGATGATCAGTATATATACCCCCTTTTTTTTTATTTACATATATATATACTGAGTAAGATTTCTTTTCTTGAGAAATTCTCACCTGCTTGAATTTGATTTATCAAAAGAATGTAACTGCTCTTAATACTTCAGTATTCAAGAAAAATGAGCAGTTAATTAGGCTCAAAAGGGTTTACTAAGGGTCGTGTTTATGAACAGTGTTTATTATCAGTGTTCAAAGATGTTTTGAACAGTGTTTGAAGAAAGATGGTTAATCCTAGTGCCTTTATCATTTTCATGCACACATATATCATGTAGTCTCAAAATGGTTTAATGCAAGTTCTAGATCAACATACTTACTGATGAACATCACACAGCAATAAAATCTGATTGATATATAATGTATCAATCACTTATTCGGCTCAAAATCTCACAGGGTGCAGACATGAACTGTTTCTCACCAAACTAAACAATGACACATCTCAAGTTTTAAAATTTTCACAAGTGCAAACAAAGAATCATCAAGAATCAAGTATGGCTTGGAAACAGAGTGTTACTAATCAGAGTTTAGAGTTCATCAATATCAGAGTTATTCATGAGAGGTAATGCATACAGTATTCATAGATTCAGAGTTTAGGATCAAATAAACTAAGAGATGCTCTAAATATGAAACAGTATCATGCTGTGTTAATTTACTGCACAATTTTTGATTAGATCACAGTGACTCAGAAAGAATCTTGATTTTTCACTGAGAATCATGCTTCATACATTTTTCTTCATTGGTATTTTCATTCAGACAAAAATCAATTCTGAATTCACTGAGTGTATCCAACTTGTTAACAGTGTTTAACAGACAGACATGCTGACAGAGTTTAACAAGGTTTAAACATAAGCATGCATAACAGAGTTTAATACTAAGGTTCACATAGCACTTAACAATTTGCATAGCATGAGCAATAAGTTTTTGAGTCTAACCAACATCACTTAGTCAAAACTAGAGACCATTCCTAGTTCATTGACCAGTCTTGTAAATGTAGCTTCACTCAATGGCTTGGTGAAGATATCTGCAAGTTGTTGTTCTGTAGACACAAAGTGAAGCTCAATATTGCCTTCCTCTACATGCTCTCTGATAAAGTGATACCTTATGTTGATGTGCTTGGTCATTGAGTGTTGTACTGGATTACCTGTCATTGCAATAGCACTTTGATTATCACAAAAAATAGGTATCTTACTATACCTTAACCCATAATCCAGCAATTGATTCTTCATCCACAGAATCTGTGCACAACAACTACCAGCAGCAATATACTCTGCTTCAGCTGTAGATGTTGATATTGATTTTTATTTCTTGCTGTACCAAGACACAAGTCTGTCACCAAGAAATTGACAACTTCCACTTGTGCTTTTTCTGTCAATCTTACAGCCAGCAAAATCTGCATCAGAGTAACCAAATAGCTTAAAATCTGATTCTCTTGGATACCACAGCCCTAAGGTTACAGTGCCCTTGAGATATTTGAAAATCCTCTTCACAGCTGTTAAATGTGATTCCCTTGGATCTGCCTGAAACCTTGCACACAGACAGGTGGCATACATGATATCAGGTCTACTAGCAGTTAAATAGAGTAGAGAACCAATCATCCCTCTGTAACTTGTCATATCCACTGATGACCCTGTATCTTTGTCCAGTTTTGTTGCAGTTGCCATGGGAGTTGTTGCAGATGAACAGTCAAGCATGCCAAATTTCTTAAGAAGATTTCTGGTATATTTTGCTTGATTAATGAAAATTCCATCATCTGTTTGCTTCACCTGTAAGCCTAGAAAATAGCTTAGCTCTCCCATCATACTCATTTGATATCTAGACTGCATGAGCTTGGCAAATTTCTTACAGAGTTTATCATTAGTAGATCCAAAAATGATATCATCTACATATATCTGAACTAAGAGCAGGTCATTACCAGATTGAAAGTAAAACAGAGTTTTGTCAATAGTACCTCTGTGAAACCCACTTTCTAGTAGAAATTTAGCAAGTGTTTCATACCATGCCCTAGGTGCCTGTTTTAGTCCATAGAGAGCCTTGTCTAACCTGTAGACATGGTCTGGATATTTTGGATCTACAAAACCAGGTGGTTGTTCAACAAATACTTCTTCTTCAAGTTTTCCATTCAGAAAAGCACTTTTCACATCCATTTGAAAAACTTTGAATTTCTTGTGAGAAGCATAGGCAAGAAACATCCTTATTGCCTCCAATCTGGCAACTGGTGCAAAAGTCTCATCATAATCTATTCCTTCCTGCTGTGAATAGCCTTTAGCTACCAGTCTTGCTTTGTTCCTTGTGATCACACCATCACTGTCAGTTTTATTTCTGAAAACCCATTTAGTACCAACAATGGATCTGTTCTTTGGCCTTGGTACAAGGGTCCACACTTCATTTCTCTCAAATTCATTTAGCTCTTCTTGCATTGCTGTTATCCAGTCAGCATCTTTAAGAGCTTCTTCTACTTTCTTTGGCTCAGATTGTGACAAGAATGCATGAAACAGACATTCATTTGTTGTTGCACTTCTTGTCCTTACTCTTGCATCTGGATCACCAATAATCAAATCAGGTGTGTGTGACTTAGTCCATTTTCTTGCAGAAGGCAGATTGCTTCTGTCATCATGTGATCCTCCCCCTTGATCCATGCTCTCCTGATTTTCTTGGTGCTTTTCATCATTTTCTGATACTCCCCCTGAATGTGACTGCTCAGAATTTGAACGATCAGAGTTTGAATCAACAGTGTTTGATTCAGAGTTATCAACTGAGTCACTATCAGTGTTTAAATAATCACTTTGGTGAGATTCTTCATGCTCCCCCTCAACTGGTTCTTCCCTTGTTTCTGATTGAAAAGTCTCTTCAGTGTTTACCAGTAGAGGTTCAGAATTGTCCTCAACAGTGTTTGTCAGATCTGTCTCATCCGAGTTTAATAAATCTTCATTTTCAAAGTATAGTTGATCATGTTCACTAACATCTTCAAGACCAGTTATTTTCTTGTCATCAAATGACACATGAATAGACTCCATGATCACTCTAGTTCTCAGATTATAAACTCTGAATGCTTTAGTTGACAGTGGATAGCCAACAAAAATTCCTTCATCTGCCTTTAGGTCAAATTTGGTCAACTGTTCAGGATGAGTCTTCAACACAAAGCATTTGCATCCAAAAATATGAAAATATTTTAGATTTGGCTTCTTCTTTTTCACCATTTCATATGGTGTTTTACCATGCTTATTGATCAGTGTTGCATTTTGAGTAAAACAAGCAGTTTGAACTGCTTCTGCCCAGAAGTATGTTGGTAATTTTGCTTCATCTAGCATAGTTCTGGTAGCTTCTATCAAGGTTCTGTTCTTCCTCTCCACTACACCATTTTGTTGTGGAGTACCAGGTGCAGAAAACTCTTGTTTGATTCCTTTACTCTTGCAAAATTCTTCCATGGTTGAATTCCTGAATTCAGTTCCATTGTCACTTCTGATTATCTTCACTTGATTCTCTGACTCTTTGTCCAGTTGTATTATATGTTCTGTCAGTGTTAATGCAGTTTCATCCTTCTTTGCTAGAAAATACACCCAAGTGTATCTGGTGTATTCATCAACAATGACTAGAGCATATTTCTTCTTTCCAAGTGACATGACATTTACTGGTCCAAAAAGATCAACATGTAGGAGATGATAAGGATCAACAATTGAAGACTCAGATTTGCTTTTGAAAGAGGCTTTTCTCTGTTTGGCCTTTTGACAAGAATCACACAGGCCTCCTACATTCAACAAAGACCTTGGTAGACCTCTTACAAGATCATTCTTGATTAGCTCATTGATGTTGTTCAGGTTCAAATGAGAGAGTTTCTTGTGCCATTTCCAACTCTCTTCACTGGACATTCTTGTTGACAGACACACTGCTTTGCCATTAGTGTTTGTTGACAATTTAATTTCATAGATGTTGTTGTGTCTGTTTCTAACTAGAGCAACTTTCCCTGTAGATTTGCTGATCACTTGACAATATTTAGGCTGAAAATCCACATGATATCCTCTGTCACAGATTTGACTCACAGATAGCAGATCATGCTTGAGTCCTGGAACCAGAGCTACATTTGTGATGATGACACTTCCTAGATTAATATTGCCATATCCCAGAGTATGTCCTATGTTGCCATCTCCATAGGAAACTTTTGGGCCAGCCTTCTCCTCATACTCTGATAGCAGGGCTTTATTTCCAGTCATGTGTCCTGAACATCCACTGTCCACGACTAGAGTACTCACCCTGGTGCCCTGCAATCACAAACAATCACTGATTGTTAGTTTTAAGGATCCAGACTTGCTTGGATCCTTTGGCTTTCTTAATTCTGTTAGCTTTTGCAGCGGAATTCACATTATCAGAGTTTAAGCTAACTTTTTCAGAGTTTACATTTGCAGAGTTTACTTTAACCCATTTCAAATTTGGTTTGGGTTCATAGTAATTATAGTAAATAGCATGATAATTTCTGCAAGTGTAAATAGAATGCCATGTACTTCCACAGTGTTTGCATAAAGTCTGTGGTCTAGTTCTCACATAATCACTCTTTACTGCAGTTTTAGAGGGCAAAGAATTAATGTTCTTATTCTTACTGCAGAAACTAGCAAGATGATTAGTGCTACCACAATTAAAGCATGTTTTTCTAGGAGCTAATGAAGCAAGCATTGGCTTAATTCCTGATGTTATGCCTACCTTTCCATTTTTGTTTTTCCTAGGCATTTTCTGTTTGTTGACAGATTTTATCTCCTTAAGCTTATGCTTGAGTTGTTTATCTGTCATTAAACCAATGTTAGCCTCTTTAACAAAAGTCTTAGCATATGACTCTTTAACAGCCTTTTTTTAGCTTCAGTCTTAGGTCCACCTGTTCCCATGACATTACCTTCAGATGAACGATGTGGTCTAACTTTAACCTTATTTTCAAATCTAAGTTCATCTCCTTCAGAGTAACCTAGACCTACTGTATCTGACTGAAACACTTCTTGAGTATCTTTACCAGGGTGTGTCCAAGTTTTAATGATGTGTTTAGTATCCTCCAATTCAGATTCTAGTTGCTTATACTTACCTAGCAACTCCTGTTCAATAAACACTGCATCATCTCTCTCCTTCTGAATTTTATTCATGTTCTCAAGCTTTTCCTTAACTAGTTTGTTTCTGTCTTTGAGTTGAGAGCACTCAGTCTTTATCCTCTCATTTTCTAAAGTCTGATCCCTATAACTGATATGCAATGCTTTAAGATAAATTCTTAATTCAGTTATATTATCAGTATTATAAGCATAGGTAGTTGGGGGTACCTTGAGATCATCATTTTCAGTTTGAGTAGTAGCCATGAGTGCATAGTTAATTTCCTCATCTGAATCTGAAGTGTCTGCCCAATCTCTGCCTTTGGTGTAGAGTGCCTTTTCAGTTTTACCCTTCTTGCACTCAGGAGCATAGTGACCCATCTCCTTACACTTGTAGCATTGAATCTCAGACTTATCTTTCTTACCAGATTTGAAGTCCTTTCCCTCAGATTTCTTGAAATTCTTCTTGTCAGACTTAGAGTAGTCCTTGGAGAATCTCTTTCCCTTCTTGAAGTTCTTGTATCCCATCTTCTTGAAGGTCTTTACCATCAATGCAGCCATTTGCATCATCTCTTCATCATCTTCAGAATCAGATGTTCCATCTGTGTTTGAGTCATCATCAGTGTTTGATGACTCACTTTCTGAGTGTATGACTAAAGCTTTTCCTTTTGCCTTTTTCCTTGATGCTTCCTTCTTTGATGGTTTCTCCTCAACCTTAAGTGCAACAGACTTTGACTTTCTACTAGATCTCTTGTTTCTCTGCTCCAATTCCAATTCATGGGTTTTGAGCAGTCCATAAATTTCATCAATCTCTGTTTCACCAAGTTCATAATTATCTCTTATAGTGGTTGTTTTCACATCCCACTTTTCAGGTAGAGAAAGAAGAAACTTGAGATTTGAGTCTTCTAAATCATACTCTTTGTTAACCAATGACAAATCATTGAGCAATTTACAGAATCTGTCAAATGTTTCTGTCATGGTTTCTTCAGACTTTGCCTCAAAGTGCTCATACTCCTGTGTGAGTATGTTTCTTCTGTTTTTCTTGATTGCAGGAGTTCCTTGACACCTGACCTCAAGTGCATCCCATATTTCCTTTGCAGTAGTGCAATTTATCACTTTATTAGACATAACATTGTCTAAAGCACTGTGAAGTAAATGCCTTACTTTTGCATCCTTTGCAATAGATGAAAGATCCTCAGTAGTTAGATCTTTCTTTTCTTTTGGAATGACCTTTGATTCCTCACCAGCAGCAGCAGCAGATAACTTTGTAGGTTTGTGAGGACCTTCATAAATTCTATCCAGATATTCTGGATCTGTAGCCTCCAGAAACATGGTCATCTTCACCTTCCAAATTGCATACTCTATTGGTCTAAGTATAGGAACCCTAATTGTTTCATACCTACTAACAGTAGTAGGGGCTTTCTCAGATGGTGGAGGTATCTCTGCCATTGATTACTATTGTGTTTGGATCTTTTTCTGTAATAAAGTAACAGATTTGACTCTGATACCACTTGTTAGGTCGAATACACAATATATAATCAAGTAACGTATGAGTAAATAACAAGAACACACTTTTTAACTCTTAAAACTGTTTGGAATTAATAATTCCTCTCTCAGTGATGTAAAATATCACAGAGAGCTGCTTAGGTTACAAGAATGATATTCGTTCACGATGGATACCCTTCTAGGGTTAACCTAACTGTATTTATAAGATATACAGCTACGTACAATCGTTAATTGATTCTCCTAAAATTAAGCTATACAATTGATATCAATTACGATTGCTACACGTCTTCTAAGTCAACTCAATCTCTTTGACAGCTATCCAATCTTCAAAGATATCGCTTCCATATTAATATTAAATTAATCTTCAAACTCTGTTGACTTGTAGACGCTCCCAGTAGACAGACTTTAGCAAACTCTGTTCTCTCCAAGCTAACAGTGTTTGCGCTTCCATGTGTTCAGCTAACAGTGTTTACATTTTCCTCTGTCAGCGTTTGCGCTTCCAGCAATCAGCGTATACTCAAACTCTGTTACAACTGCTTTCAATATCAAGTTAAACTCTCTTTACCTGTAACACTTAAACACTGACATTAAATCACATCAATTATATCTAACACTTGGGTTTGGGAGCTTCGAGCTTTAATGGCTGTTTCCGTGTTCGAGACTGATCGGTCCTCACAGAGTGCCTACGTATCTCGTTATTGAGAATCAAGCCAAGACGTAGTTCTAGGTGTGAAGGAGCAGGTCCTTATATAGGTGATGAAAACCCTAGAATTAGGGTAGAATTAGGATACTTGGTGGGCAAGTCAGAGCTTTGGCCCAATTCTAGAGTCTTCCAAGAGATAAGAAGATAAGTATTGGAGATACATGCCTTGAAGGCTACTCCTAATGTAATTTGGTTTCCTTGTTAACTCAAATTCGAAGTCTTATTTTTGGCTGACTTTACAGCTACGAAATTAATATCAATTCAAGGGTTTCGGGCCTCATTAATGGGCCTTAACTTTGGACCAAGCTAGGTCTAATTAATGCAATATTAATGATGTCTTTAGGGCTTACTTTTAGCCCATATCACCTGAAAAAGGAAATTGATTAGTTAATAGATCTGTAATTGAGTAAGGGTAATTTGGTAAATTCAATAGGTACCGTTGAACCAAAATTTTAATGTTTCGGCTTTTATATAATAGGATTGATTTTATTTTTAAGAGTAAATGATAAAAATTAAAAATGTATTAAAAATATATTAAAAATATATTATATATAATTATTTTCGGATACGAATGTACCCATATCCATATCCGTATCCTAAAGTCTCGGATTCAGATACGGATAATATCAGGTTGACTCCGAATACGGATATATTCATTTTTTTCCGAATACGAATACAGATATTTCGGACGAATATCGAATTTTTCGGATTTTTTTTCCAGCTCTAATCGAGCGAGTAACATTTTCCATTTATAACTTTTGAAAACCCATTTGTGGATAGATTTGGAAAGCCAGTCAATCTATAATAATTTATCATTAACAAGTACAGAAGTAGTATCAATCATCACATCAATGGATCATTAACAAGTACAGAAGTAGTATCAATCATCACATCAATGGATCCATGCACTAAAACTTAAGCTGTGGATGACCTATGAAAGGTGTTTTGACTTATGCAAGGATCATTAAAAACACGACAAAATATCAGTTGGCATCGGTTGATCCCTAATTTTGATTGGTAGGAGTATTGATTTGTTACGTGCCCGGATTCAGGGGGCCCAGTAAGTTTTCGGAATTATCTTTTCAATTTTCAAGTTACGCTGTTACAGTATGACTCAAGGACGGTGCTAGAAAATCGAGTTTTGCGGAGGTGGATTTTCTTTTTCATTTTAATAATTAATATATTAAAATAATTTGTTATTAAATGAAATAAAAAATTATCCTCAAAATTTTTAATTTATGAATATATTTAAATTCAAGTATTAAAAATTAAATTATGATGAATATTGAAATTTTTATCGCTAAATTCATAAAATTTATATAAATTTGAGGGGACGAAATCAATATATTATAATATTTTAACATTAAAAGAATGTTTTTTTTTAAATTTTTTCATAAATTTTAATATTAAATTCATTATTATACGGGATTTTGGGATAGCGACCACCCCTGCCAAATACCCCTTCTATCCGTCCCTGAGTGTATAAATATTATTTTTTTTGATTTAAATGATTTCCATTCAATTTTACTTCACTTATACATAAAATTAATGCCATAAATAAGAATAAGATTCGAGAAATACAATTCAACTAATTTTTCTCAAAATTCATAATATTTTTAAAAGAGACTAATAAAATGAGATAAAGGGAGCATTTTTATTTTTCTTAAAATCAACTATAATTGTCAAGGACCGTCCAGTTATCATATTTATAATTTGTCAGTTTTCTTGATCTTATTTATTTTTACTAAACAAATAAAAGTTTGCTAAGCGAATAAAAAGTTATTTTACAACTTATAACATAAACATGTGAGTAGTAATTACTCCTTCTATCCCACTCATTTCTTTACATAAAAAACTGCGTATCTGACACACATTTTAAGGATAGTTCTATAACTTATTTTTGATATTTTCTTTTATTGTATAAAAATAGGATTGTTCTATTTTTATACAAAAAAAGAAAATATAAAAAATAAGTTATATAATTATCCTTAAAATACACCTTAAAATTCGTGTTGAAAATTGGTCCGCAAACGTAAACTATTCAATGGAATGGAGGGAGTACTTGTTTATGAAACCATAGTCATTAATATTTGCTTTTAAAAAGTTATCAAATAATGCCAATGAGCTCTCCCCTATATCATTTTGCAATGATTTAGAAGGGTTCGACTTTCTTCCAATGCTGTAATTATTGAAAGGAGTTGGATTGAACATTCGGTTCGATTAATAAAAATCAAATCGAAATAATTTGGTTTAGTTAATCAAATCAAAATAATTCGATTTTGTTAATCAAACCAAAATAATTCGGTTTAAATTTCTGAATATTAATTTCAGTTCAGTTACTAATAACCAGATGCTTGGTATTGTCTTGTCTTCTTCTCTTTTATGTTTGGTCATTCGATTAAATAAGAGTTACATTTTTTAATTTATAAATTATTATAAAATAATTTAAATCAGTAGGGAGAGCGGCTAAACTTACTTTTCTGGCTCTAAGAAAACGTATAAATTTTAAAAACTAATATTTAGAGCGACAATACATGAAATGCCCACATTGCTCATCTGAGAATCTCAAATAGACATATCATTAAGAGTAAATTACAGAATGATGACCATATTTTACATCGAATTAAAAAAATGTGGCTAAATTTTCAAGTTCGCTAGTTAGTGGCCAGCTTTAGTTCCCACATTTTAAAAGAATGGCTCCCTATAACTTTTTTTTAAAAGGATGGCTATAGTTTGTTTCAACTTTATAAAAAAATGGCTCCTTTCCATGTTCACAACTAACGGGAGCCATTTTTTTGAAAGACGAAAATAAAATCTGACCATTATTTTGCAAATTTGAAAATTTGATCACTTTTTTAAAAATTGGTGTAAAATATGGTGATCACTACGTAATTCAGAGCGACAGTTGATCTGTTCTTTCAGTCATATTGTTGCTGTCTCATTGATCACCTGCCTGATTATTGTGTTGCGATGCAATCACCAACTCCGCAATGCAGTTTGTATATTTCGATTTTAATAATATTAATACGTAGATCATAATTCATATGCATTACGTATACGGTTCGTTTCCTCAATTTCTGAAACACGGCTTTCGGGATGGTCTGAGTAGAAGACAATTTGATGTCAAAGCCAAGTTGAGCTAAATATTTTAATCTCAATAATGAGAGTAAACAAAGCCAAGTTGAGCTAAATATTGTCAGGTGCAGAGTTTATTAAGAGCCCGTTTGGGAAATCTTATTTTTCATAAATAAGTTACTTATTCTGGAAAAAAGTTAGGAAATATGTACTTTTTTTTGCAATAAGTAACTTATTTTTTCAAGATAACGAATATTAAACTACTCGTACACATTTTTCTCTAAAAAAAAGTATGTAAATACGAAAATTTTTCCGAAATAAGTAACTTATAAGTTGATTGCCATATTTGGCAAACGGGCACTAAGTTTGAACTTGTGCCGATTTTTAGTTGATCAAGACCAGGAATTTTGGGATTTGTCATCAGTTTTCAGTTAGGTGTATAAAAATAAGCGGGATATCCAAAATTAATCGAAATGCGCGTAAATTGATTCAGATATTTGGTAAAAATAATATTTATAAATATATATATAAAAAAATAATAAGTTTGAACTTGATCAAATCATAATTCTCAAATTGTGAACTCGAGTTTGAGCCGATTACTATTGACTTCAATTCGAATTTTTCATTAGCTGAGTTCTATTAACTCATCAATAACATGATATAACCGTGAGAAATGCTATAGTGTCCAAAATAATTTCCGAATGATGAGATGTTATTATATTCTTATTGGATATTTTATATAAATATGATGAATACTCATACATAAATATTAGTTCCACGAATATAAATTACGATACATATTATTCGGGAACATATTTGAGATTTAATTCAGAATAGGTAACACTACTCTATATTTATACCTCTAGAGCAACTTCCTGTTAAGTATATTATCTACGTGGTCATGTATATAGCTATCCTCTAAAAAAAAACTCACTCCAACGCTGGATTTTCATTAGTTAAAATTATACCTACCCTCTTCTAGTCTTCCAAATCTAGCAATCTCTAGCCCATCCTCTATATCCCATCCAACTCATCTCCCGCTAAAATTCTATTTCTCCCATTCTTTTTACATTAATATATATGTTATTTAATTAATTTAAATATTTTATTATTTTAAAATATTTTATTTTACTATTGTCAAATTCAAATAATTTATATGCTATTTTTTGCTAACAAAGTATGAAATTTTTATTTTTAAAATATTTTTAAAAAATTGGGAATGAAATTAAATTTTAAAAAATGTACAATTTGTATTATAAAATAAACTACTTTAATTAAATAACATAAATATTAATGTAAAAAGTTTATTTGATTGAATTTAGAAAAAAAATTATTTTTGAGTTTTATCCCAAATAAATAACTACTATTTGAAAATATAGCCGTTAGGATTTCAAAAATAATAAAGTAACATATTTTTAAATATAGCTAACGTTTATAGCTAACACAGCTGGAGGACGCAAGCTTACAGGTTCAACAAATTTAACATAATCATCTATTTTTCTGATTTTAGCTAACAGTTATATATATCTCCCTTGGAGATGCTCTAATCTCAGCGATCAATTAAAATTTAAAGGCTTTCCATGAATGCATGAACTACTAGTGTATGTTTTGGGTAGGGGTGTGCACGGGTCGGTTCGGCTCGGTTTTTATCGAAAACCGTTACCAAACCGTACATGTCGGTTCGGTTCGGTTTTTACCTATTAACCGTAACCGAACCGCTCGGAACGGTTTTTTTCGGTTCGGTTAACCGTTTGTCGGTTTCGGTTTTTTTCGGTTTTTTATTTTTAATACTTAATATCGTGCTAGTAAAAATTATAAGTTTCTAATTTTCTTAAACCAACTATTCCTACGAAGGTGGCGCATGTTTTAGCTTAAAGGTGGTCATAAGATCAATCAATTCATTATTAAAATATAAAACTGTAAAATCAAATTTTTTGACATTTTAAATCTTTTTAAGTACATAATTATTTTTTGATAGATTATTAGTAATAATTAGTGTAAAAAATAAGATGGGAAACTTTTGCAATTCAAGTTCTACTAGCTTTTGTCTTACTTCTTATATAAAATTCTATATTTATATAAGTATATAATATAATAATATAAATTATTAAAATAATATATTTTCGGTTCGGTTTTTCGGTTCGGTTATTGGGATAAAACCGTAACCGTTACCAAACCGTTCCGTCGGTTCGGTTCGGTTACGGTTTTTTTCGGTTTTTGTCGGTTACGGTTTTTTTCGGTGCGGTTTTTCGGTTTTTCGGCTCGGTTTCGGTTTTTCGGTTTTATTTTGCTCACCCCTAGTTTTGGGTATCTTAAAATGAGTAGCTTATGACTTATAAGCATTTATGTCATATAAGTGATAAGTAGAGCAGATATTAGAGTGTTTGGTAAATCAGAACTTATAATCAGTAGACTGTTTGGGTAAATCAGAACTTATAAATTAACTTTTTTTATAATTTTCAAAATATTTGTTTTTTATATATAACAATGGATATCAATGGATAGATCTCGATGAATAGGGAAATTTGATATATACATATCAATTTTCTAATGAATGGATCGAGAGATATATGGTTTTGAAGATTTGAAAAATATTATATATTACGTATACCGAGAATAAGTTATAAGTTATAAGTTAAAAATTAAGAATTCTTAACATTCAACTTATGAACATATAAGTTATAATTTGAGGTAAAACTTATTTTGGCAAATATCCACGTGCATAAGCGCCAAGTTACCGCCAGTAGCACTAATTCATATTTAATCCTACCTTGGCTAACCCAATAGCAGATTCCGCGGCTGAACAAACTACCTAAAGCCTTATGATTTACTCGGCTACCAATTATCAAAGTAAGAGAATAATGACATAATAAATGCACAGGGCATAAGGCCCGCTGGCCCAAGCTAAGCAGATCCATACTGAAAATATTTTAAGCCATTGAAGCCCGACCATAAATCAGTCAGTTGTGGATATGATGATTTGGGCCTTAGATAGGCTTTCATTTCCAAACCATACAACAGTCCAAAACAAAAATGTGCACCATCTTTATATTGCACCTGCCCATATAGATGGATAACGATAAACCAATCACTCCAAATCTGATTAAAATGTATTTTTTTTAGAGTAAATTGTAAAACGGTGACTCAAGTTTACATTGAATTGCAAAAAAGTGGTTGAATTTTTAGATTTTCATTTTAGTGGCTATCGATCTTTTTTCATGTATTTTTTTGAAAATTAAAAATAATTTTGGCCACTATTTTAGAACTCAAAAACAATTTTGGCCACTTATTTTAAAAATCAAAAAAACTTTGGCCACTATTTTAAAAATAAAAACAAAGTGTGACCACTAAAATGAAAATCTGAACGTTCGACCATTTTTTTGCAATTCAGTGTAAACTACAGTCACCATTTTGTATTTTACTCTTTTTTTAGTATTGCTAGTATCCTAAATATTTTTCCAATTTTTTATTTAAAATGACATGACACACATCTTATTTTAATTTATGGGTTCATATGAATGTATACAAAATCTTATATTATTATCGAAAATTATCAATATATAAAAAGAAATTGATAATCATTTGAGTTACCTAGCATTCAAATTCATGTTGACTCCAAAGGACATTGACTTCAATATCTAGTTGCATTTTAAAAAGAAAAAAAAAACAGGTGCATTATTTAAATTCATCAAAATAATTGGGTCCACTATTATAGTTTTTTTTTTTTTTTTGGCGGACCACTATTATAGTTCTAGTTGCACCTATATTCAACGTAAGGCCTATATATTCCTGTAGCTGTGTCATTGTGTGTGTGTTTTGTAATGAGTTCCAAGGGTATAGTTTGCGTGACAGGAGCAGGAGGATACGTGGCTTCATGGCTTGTCAAGCTTCTCCTCTCTAACAATTACACTGTCCATGCCACCCTCAGAAACCCTGGTTTGTCTCGATTCTCGCTCGTCTCGAGATTTATTAAAAAATGAATACTTATGTATACTGTATAACTTATATTAAAAAAATAAAACTGTACATGGTCATCTGCAAACAGCTTAAATTTGAGTTGTATGAGTTTGTGCATATCGTGTACTTGTATTATGTCTATGTACTAGGCCTAAGACTTGTTGATACCAGGGTGGAAAACGGATAATACGGATACGGATACAGCCATATCCGAATCCGGATCCGTTTTTTACAACCGTATCCGTATCCGTATTCGAATCCGGGAATATCCGACAAAACTTTACCCGAATCCGAATCCGGCAGATATTATCCGGATTCGGATAATATCCGGATCCGAATCCGTTTTGCAAAAAAATTTTTTTTTTTTCCCTGAAATTTGCATTATTATAAAAAACAGGCATTTTTTGCAAAAAAAAAAAAAAAAACAAACATATTAAAGAGATACTCGGTTCTAATTTACAAATTACAAAAACCATATCCAAATTTGCATATGCAAATAGTATACAAAACTATATACTATATGCCATATACAAATAATTAAAGACCATACTACTTTAGACTATACAAATAGTGAATTAGGTAGAATTATGGGAGATAGATTATAGTACTTTAGAAATTAGAACGTGTTGGACTAATTTTTATTTTATTTTATATTAAATTCATTATATTTTATTTTTAAGAGTAAATGATAAAAATTAAAAATATATTAAAAATATATTATATATAATTACTTTCGGATACAGATATTTTCGGATACGGATGTACCCGTATCCATATCCGTATCCTAAACTCTCGGATTCAGATACGGATAATATCCGGTTGACTCCGGATACGGATAATATCCGCTTTTTCCCGGATACGAATACAGATATTTCGGACGGATATCGGATTTTTCGAATTTTTTTTCCAGCTCTTTACCCTTGATTTTAAATGTTGTTTGAGCTGTATTGTGATAGTTAAAAGACTTATAGTGCTATTGACTTGAGGAAAAGTGTTGGTTTTGAGTTTTGACATGTTCAGTAAGCATATTTGTGTACTATTATCATTGGCTAGGGGATTGTAGATGATTGTATGATAGAAATGGATGATCGTATGATAGAAATGGAGAGGTTAGGTAGATGGAAAGTTGTGTAATGCGATGACAAAAGGTTGTTTCGCGATATAAGCTTGAGTTCGTGTTGGTCATATTCGCAATTCTTCCCAAATAGACAACCTTTCACCCTTCAATTTTGACTCACTTATCCTCTTTTTTCCTTTACCCCTAATTATCGTAATATGTGATTTCTCTACACTTTTTAGTGACCTCTCATCATCTCATTTCCCACACTAATTTTCTATTCTCATTTATAAGTTTTGCTACAAAGTGTATGTATTAGGGAATCTAGCTTGGATAACTATTGACGTATAATACCAGTTGGGCTAAATGAGTCGCTGCACTAAGAGGAATAATTTCCTTGTTCAGTGAGGCGAAGAGGTGGCCATGGATCGAAGGTGAATTTAAGCTGTTAAGCAAGAAGCTCTAATACCATATAAAAGAATGGTGCAATGTTTTCTAATCTATTTGTACACAAATGTAGCTAAGTATGATACAGGGAAGTGATGGTTGTTAGCTGATATTTAGGAGCAGTAATGTACACGTATATCCATGATCTTGTAACGGCATATGGATGTGGAGTTGTTACTTGACTCATTCTCAACCTTATCCTCACTGAGGCATTTAGCCTAACTGGTAACGGCATATGGATGTGGAGCAAAATGATCAATCTGGTGCAGCTGATGCCACTAATTTTCGTCGCATAGTAGGCAGCCTGCAATACTTGCAAATTACAAGACCTGATGTGTCATTCGTTGTCAATAAATTGTCACAATTCATGCACCAACCAACCGTCAAGCACTTCCCGGCACTCAAAAGGATACTGCGGTATCTTAAAGACACAATTCATCATGGTCTTGTTCTTCGACGTAATCAGCCTATATCTTTAACAGCTTTTGCAGATGCCGATTGGGGAGGTTGCAAGGAAACTGCAAGGTCAACCACAGGTTTTGTTATTTATCTTGGACCCAACATTATATCCTGGAAATCCACTCGCCAGAAATCTATCTCTCGGTCCTCCATGGAAGCAGAATACAGAGCTCTAGCTAACGCAACCGCTAAAGCCATGTGGATTCAACATCTTCTTTCAGAATTGGACGTTAATTTATCTCAACCTCCAAAACTTTTTTGCGATAACATTGGAGGTACTTATGTCTGTGCCAATCCTGTCTTCCATTCTAAAATGAAACATGTTGCTTTAGACTACCATTTTGTTCGAGAACAGGTCCAACAACGTAAATTTCAAGTGCACCATGTTAGTACAAAGGATCAGATTGTTGATATTCTTACTCAACCACTTGGACGTGTGCAGTTTCAGTACTTACGTTCCAAGATTGGAGTATCCGATGGCTCCTCCATCTTGCGGGGGCATATTAACGTATAATACCAGTTGGGCTAAATGCCTCAGTGAGGATAAGGTTGAGAATGAGTCAAATAACAACTCCACATCCATATGCCGTTACAAGATCATGGATATGCATGTACATTACTGCTCCTAAATATCACCTAACAACCATCACTTCCCTGTATCATACTTAGCTACATTTGTGCATAAATAGATTAGAAAACCATAATGTACACTTGAACTTGAATATATAAACATTGCCCCATTCTTTTATAATAACTTGTAGGAAACTGGTCTAGTACAAAGTAATAGACGGCTCTCTGTTAGTTTCTGAGGGAGATAGGGAGAGTTTTAGTGCGACCATCAAAGTCCATGTCGCTGCTAACATTCAGAGTAGCTGTAGGTTTGATGTGAGTTCTTGTGTCTTTGGTCAAATCTCGTATCAGTCCAGTCTTTTGTTGCCTCTTCCAGTGCATCTTGTTGCAGCAATGACTGGGACAACATCCATGGTTGAACAAGGGTGGTTAGGTGACCTATCTTAAATATGAATGAAAGGACTTGAATCGAACGTCATCCAAGTGTCGTTTGAGTCTGAAGGTGTGAGATTTGGTTTTAGTGTTGGGCCATGCCTTGTGTGAAGCTTGATCAGTTTTGATCCCTCATGCCATTCCTTGATGTTGAGACTTGAGCCTTTTTCATGATGGAATAGGTGGCGTGGTGGCCCATCCTAGCACCATCAATTTTATAGATGCACATTTTTTTTGGGTATGGTCAAATGAGAAACTTAATTAGTCACGTACACATACTTTAATCGAGACTTGAACCATTGACCTCTTTTTTTTTTGACGAAATGCATTGTTTCATTAAAAATAACAAAATACAGTCAGAATAAATCTCCAACTGCCATTAAACCAGATTGAGAAACAAATAACAAACTAAACATAATTAGCTGATTTGTTTTCTGATCGTTTAACACATAGAATTTAAAAATTCTTGAAATTAAAAACGAAGTCGAAGACATCCCGAGCAATCCATATTGCACCAACATCCCGGAAAGCAGCAGCATCACAAATGACCATATCACATAAAAACAATTGTTAGCCCAGTGTTCAAAAATCCCAAGAGTAGGAGCGACACCCCAGCTATCTACATGCCGGATACCAGCTATAGACATGCCGAAAATGGATTCTTCACCCCAGCTATCTACATGCCGGATACCAGCTATAAACATGTCGAAAGTGAAAACCGATAACGAATGAACAATCTTTAATTGTGAAAGGTGAGCTCTTGCAGTAATCACCACCAATCCAGTTTCAATGCGGGTTTTCCAGATTCTCCAAAACATCAACAAAATCATTTTCAACAAAACACCGCTCACAATTAAGAAGCGAAAACCAAAACTCTCACATAGAAGAGACATAAAACCACCCAAAAAGATGGACAAAATAATCAAAATCTCATCCAGAGATGAAGAATAATGAACTTATTAATAAGAAAAAAGAAAGAAGATGGGGGTAGATCTGGAAGAGGGGAAGGAAACGTGAGGATAAAGAGGGGGACGGATGAAAAAGATGAGGAAGAAGGGAGGGAGCGGGATGAAGAAGGGATGAAGAGGGGAAGATATGAAGAAGGGATGAAGAACCATTGACCTCTTTTAGTACTATGTGGACAGGGGTATCCGCTAGGCTAAGCCTACATTTGGTACTTTAAAGCTTTTTGATTATATTGCATTTTATTCTTTCTATTTTTGGTAGTTTGATGGGGTTCCACAGTTAACTACCAATGGCAATAGTTACAAGCTAACAATAATATGCTTAAATGCCAACTCCCAGCATAATTATAGTATCAAATGTTTATAGCTTCTTTCTAATTGGCAGTTCCTTGATTTATTTTGTAGAGGATGTCAAGAATAATCACCTGAAGAAACTTGAAGAATCATCTGATAGACTAAAACTCTTCAAGGCAGACTTGCTGCATTATGACTCAATTCTAATGGCTGTCAGAGGATGCAATGGAGTTTTTCATGTTGCCAGTCCAGTGCCCTCTAGCAATGTACCGAATCCTGAGGTAAGATTAAATAGCTAACATGCTAACAACTACATTATTTGCCTTACCAAAATAATTAGCCTTTAATAATCAAGGCTTTTTGTAGCTAGTCTTTGCTCTACGAAGCAGACCATTATTAGTTGCTTTAATACAAATTAACTAAGTGTTCCCAAATATCTCTGCTGTAAAAATGCAACAGAACTGCCATTTTAATTTGTCAAATTTGGCAAATGTGTCTAAATGCTAAAAGCGAATTGAATATGTTAGTCTATGTTATTTTTGAATCTGGAACCATGTACTCTTAGTTGTACAGGCGTCTCTGCGTGTCCGAGCTCTGAAACCATGTTAAGAAACCAATCACTCTAAAACTTTTAAGGTGTTAGAGGAAGACCCAACTGGAACTTTATATTATATCTAACAATTCTTTTTATTTTATTTGGTACCTAATCATCTAAAAATCATAATTATTTGGAGATTACCACTGATTTTAATGAAATATATACAGCTCACTTTCATATCATATTACACATCCATTATTTGTGATTTCCCAGAGTAATCGCCGTCTTTCCATCATTGTTTGCAAAACAGTCCAGAATGTGACCCAAAAATATTAGTGGTTGAACTATATTACCGGTAGTCAAGGACGATATTAGAATCCGCATGCCTAGTGCGACAATTTTTTTTGGGACCCTTTCAAATGAGAAAACAAACGCTACAAGACTTATCTTGAGTAAAAATGTACAAACAGACTTTTGTTAAAGAAGAAGGCATATTCTATTACAAAAAATATATAGGGTATGTATGGGGTATCTTAAAATAAGTAGCTTATGACTTATAAGCACTTATGTCATATAAGTGATGAGTAGAGCAGTCAGTAGAGTGTTTGGTAAATCAGAACTTATAATCAGTAGACTGTTTGGGTAAATCAGAACTTATAAGTTAACTTTTTTTTTTTTTTATAATTTTCAAAATATTGTTTTTTTATATATAACAATGGATATCAATGGATAGATCTCGATGAATAGGAAAATTTGATATAGACATATCAATTTTCTAATGAATGGATCGAGAGATATATGGTTTTGAAGATTTGAAGGATATTATATATTACGTATATCGAGAATAAGTTATAAGTTGAAAGTTAAGAATTCTTAACATTCAACTTATGGATTTATAAGTTATAAGTTGAGCTAAAACTTATTTTGGCAAACACCCCCCATAAGTGCTTATGGCCTTATAAGGCATAAGTGCACAGTAATATGTGTAGCCAAACAGGGCCATTGGAACTCCAGGCCTAGTGAAAAAATACATGTGGGCCAAGTGCGGTTTCACTCGTAATATATCTCTGTGTTGCATATTGACTAATTTCTCTCATAATCTACTATCTAAGAGTTTTTCTGTAGGTTGAGTTAGTCGAGCCTGCTGTAAAAGATACGCTGAATGTGCTCAAAGCGTGTCTTGAAGCTGGTGTCAGTCGAGTTGTGTATGTGTCATCTGGAGCTGCTGTTGCGCTGAACCCTAGCTGGCCAAGTGGAAAGGTGAAGGATGAGACTTGTTGGTCTGATAAGGAATACTGCAGGGCAACCAATGTAATCAACTAAAATAACTGACCTTTGACTATGTGGAACTACCACTTTTACTTGCATCAGTGTTGGAACAATTCGAAGGTCCGTTCTTTGATAAATAATTTTTCTTTTGTTCTGTTTGTCCAGAACTGGTATTGCTTTTCAAAAACAGAAGCTGAGTCAGAGGCTTGGGAGTTTGCCAAAAAGAATGGGATGAATCTTGTAACTGTATGTCCAAACCTTGTTTGGGGGCCAATGCTGCAGTCCACAACAAATGCTAGTAGTATGGCTCTTGTTAAGCTTCTAAAAGGTACTTGATGCTTCCAAAACATATTCGATGTTTACTTGTTGATACACAAAAGGTGGTATCAACGATATAAAATGCAAGAGTAGAAACTAGAAATGACTAGCTACCTGCTGAAAAAAGGGATAGCATACCTGTTAAAGGATGAACTAACTGAATCATGCCAGTTTGTTTTATAAAAAACTGATATGCTATGGCCTGTGGGCACACATTTTAATCTATGTAATTATTCTCTTATTTTTATATGCCTTGTGATGGAAATAATTCCTTTTTCACATAATTTATATCATCCTTTTCTGAGGTAGCTATAGTTGTTGGAAAATGTTTTTCTTGTGGGACGGTAGCTTTTTGTTTATAAAAATGAATTGAGCATGCCATTTTGGACAAAATGTAATTCATTCATTTTTTTAAGTTGCCTCTTCTGCTTATAAATAGCATCGGTTGCATCAGTTGTAAATAAAAAATTTGACAGCTAAAGCTTGAAACTCTCTCATATAGCTCTCAAAATATTTGAGTGATTTTTCCTCTGAAATTCTCAAAAATACCCCACATTAAATATTCAGAAATTGTTTCGGGTTTTATTTGGCGAACTGAGGTGATAGTCGCTGTTGCTTGTTCACTGTCTGTGCTGTGCTCAAGCTGTGCTGTTTTATCCTGGAAGGGAAATTGCAAGAACCATCACAGTAAGTGGGGCAATTATTTCTTCAAGAACAGTTAATTTCTCTCGAGGAATTAGCGACTCAGCTGTGGTTATGGTCGGTTAATCCGCCTACTATAAAATTGAATATATAATGGTCGGTTAATCCGCCTACTATATTGTTTTGTTTTATGGTCGGTTAATCCGCCTACTTTAAGGGTTTTTTTTTGTTTATGGTCGGTTAATCCGCCTACTAAACGGGAAAAAGAACTCTTGGAAAGCAACTTGGAAAGCTTCATAAAAGCTAAGAATTTCTTTCCTTTAATATTAAATTTCTGCTCCTTTGTCACTGAATATATATATTTGTTTTGCCTTCACTATTGTTTGCTATCGGTTTCGTTATAATTGTTCTTGATTTGCAATATATAATATTGATATAATTGGCTTATTTGTGAAATTTTCCCAACAATCTTGAAGAAATAATCTGTTATATCTGTAATTATATATAATTAAGATGGCGAACGAAAACCCCTCCGCAACCGTCGCTCCTACCGTTGTTGTACCTATCGTTGACTGGACCACGTACCGATTCCCACAGGCCATTGATCTCTCGGGTATGCCTGAGAAGTTCAGTGGTGGTGCCGGTTTTACACGCTGGCAAAAGAAGATGAAACTGTGGTTATCGGTAAAGGGTCTATGGCCGGTGATACAATATAATCCTCCAGTTATTGATCAAGCCAAATCTGAAACAGCTGAAGCTTATGCAAAGTGGGCTGAAAAGGATGGAGTGGCTAGGGCTGCTATTTTGGCGGCATTGGCGAACACTCTATTTGATGTTTACTCATCAGATGCCTACAATGCTAAGTTGCTGTGGGAAAAGCTTGATCAGACACATAATACAGATTCTCAAGGACTTGAGAAGTATTCTGTGGCTAAATACTTAGATTTTAAACTGGTGGATACTAAGTCCATAACTGAACAGGTGCACGAGTTTGAGAATATTGTCCATGCATTAAAGGAGTCCGGCATGGATCTTCCTGAAAAGTTTCAAGTCATGTCTGTGATTGAAAAGCTCCCTAAGTCTTGGGAAGAGTTCGCTCTCTCCCTGAAAAGACAGAAAGGAGAGATCACTTGGACTAACATGATGTTGGACATCTCTGTTAATGAGCAACACAAGTCCAAACAGGGACATGTGATGCCAACTGAAGCAAGTGGTAGTATGGTTAATGTAGTGACTGTAGGTCAGAAACGTAAATTTAACAAGAAGGCTGTAAATAAAACCAATGATAAGAACAAGGCTAAGAAACCGAAGGCAAACAAACCGTGTTGGTCTTGTGAACAGGTTGGTCATTGGAGCAAGGAATGTCCAAATAAGAAAGCGAAGAAATCTGAGATGGTTGCTCAGGTAAACACTGTGTCTGGAGCTGGAATCATCGTTGAGCCTATGGCTAACATGGTTATTGGTGAAGCAACAGCTTCTGTATCCAATGACGGGTATGTTACCTATAAGCCTGTATTATTATCCATTTATCTGTCTCATGAATGGTTGGTTGATACTGGAGCTAATGTGCACATTTGTGCTGATAAAACTCTATTCGTATCTTATCAACAGATTCACGGGGGGTCAGTGACGATGGGGAATGCTAGTGCTGCACAAGTACATGGAATAGGAAACGTGGACTTGAAGTTTACTTCTGGGCGTATTCTATCTTTGTCAAGAGTGCATCATGTTCCCGATATTCGTAGAAATATAATAAGTGGATCATGTCTAGTTAAGGATGGTTTTGAGCTTTCGTTAAAATGTAATAAAGTTGTTATTACACATACTGGAGTGTTTTTTGGCAAAGGATATTTATCTGATGGTTTGTTTGTAATTAATGTGGAACCATTTCATTCTGGTTTAGTTACTGATAATATTTCACCTTCTGTTAATTTTGTTGAATCATCTAGTTTATGGCATGCTCGTCTTGGTCATTTAAACTTTGGTGCACTAAATAATATGATGAATTTAGAGTTGATTCCAAAGCATGCTATTGATAAGAAAACTAAATGTCAAGTATGTGTGTCTGCTAAACAAATAAGGAAACCTTTTCAAAATGTTGTTAGGGATTCAGAAATATTAGATTTAGTACACACTGACATTTGTGAGTTTAATGGCATAATGACTAAAGACAATAAAAGATATTTCATTACCTTTATAGATGATTGTAGTAGATATTGTTATGTTTATTTAATTAGACATAAAGATGAAGCACTTGAAAAATTTATTGAGTATAAAACTGAAGCTGAGAAACAAACTAGTAAAGTACTTAAAAGATTGAGATCTGATAGAGGTGGTGAGTATACGAGTAACTTATTTGATGAATTTTGTAAAAACAATGGTATAATTCATGAGGTAACTCCACCATACACACCTGAATCTAATGGGGTCGCTGAACGAAAGAACAGAACTTTTGCAGATATGGTCAACAGTATGCTTCTTAATTCTGGACTGCCAAAGTACATGTGGGGAGAGGCTCTGAATACGGCTTGCCATATTCTGAACAGAGTTCCTCTGAAGCACATGGAAACGAGCCCGTATGAATTATGGAAAAGTAGGAAAACTAGTTTGAAATATCTTCGAGTGTGGGGGTGCCTTGCAAAGGTGCTTGTCCCTGAACACAAGAGGAAGAAACTAGGACCGAAAACCATTGATGCTATTTTTCTGGGCTACGGTGAAAACACAACAGCTATGAGGTTTTTAGTAATAAAATCTGACATAGATGGTATTGTGTCAAATACTATAGTTGAACTTCGTGATGCAACTTTCTTTGAGGATGTATTTCCTATGAAGGAAGGTATACCTCAAAGTATTTCTTATGATGATCCTACCCACACATCTAGTTCTATTCCCGATCATGTGGATAAGATGACAAATGTGGGGGTAGACGATCCTATACATGAACCTAGAAGGAGCAAACGCACTAAGATTGTCAAGGACTTTGGATGTGATTTTGTCACTTGCAATATCGAGGATGAACTTTTAACTTTCCGTAGTGTTATGGATTCATCTGAATCAAGGCATTGGAAAGGCGCTGTTAAAAGTGAAATTGATTCTATTATCTCTAACGGGACATGGGAATTAGTTGATCTTCCTCCTGGGTCTACTACTATAGGATGTAAATGGATCTTCAAAAGGAAGATGAAACCAGATGGATCAATTGATAAGTATAAAGCTAGATTGGTAGCCAAGGGGTTTAGGCAAAGAGAAGGTATTGATTATTTTGATACTTACTCTCCAGTTGCCAGAATGACAACAATCAGAATGCTTGTAGCATTGGCTTCCGTACATGGTCTTATCATCCATCAAATGGATGTAAAGACAGCTTTTCTTCATGGTGAACTTGAAGAAGAGATTTATATGGATCAGCCTGAGGGATTTATTGCTTCTGGTAATGAAAGGAAAGTATGTAAACTAATTAAATCTATCTATGGCTTGAAACAAGCTCCTAGAGACTGGCATAAGAAGTTTGATGAAACTGTTTTGGCTTTTGAGTTTATTATCAATGAAAGTGACAAGTGTGTCTATTACAAAGTTAGAGGAAATGAATGTATTATCTTGTGTCTATATGTTGATGATATTTTGTTGTTTGGAACCAATATTGAGATTATTAACGAGACAAAAAGGTTCTTGAAAAGTCATTTTGAAATGAAAGATATGGGTGTAGCAAGTGTGATTCTTGGTATCAAGCTGACAGAGTCAGTTGATGGAATAACCATGACACAATCTCATTATATAGAGAAATCTATACTTGAGAAATATGGTTATTCAAAATGTAGAATCGCTAGCACTCCATATGATTCAAAAGTTGCACTTGTCAAGAATAAGTCAGGAGTTCCTGTGTCTCAGTTGAGGTATTCTCAGATTATTGGAAGTTTGCACTATCTTGCTAACTGTACTAGACCTGATATTTCATATTCCGTGTCTAAGTTGGCTAGATATACAAGCTGTCCAAACAAGTCTCACTAGGAAGCATTGGATAGAGTTCTTAGATATCTAAAAGGTACTATATCCCTAGGTTTGCATTTTAGGAGATTTCCTGGTGTAATTGAAGGGTATAATGATGCAAGTTGGATAGCTAAGAAATCTGGTACCAATGGAGTCACAGGATATGTGTTTACACTAGCCGGTGGAGCAATATCCTGGAAGTCGTCTAAACAGACGATAATAACTCGGTCTACATTTGAGGCTGAGTTGTGTGCTTTAGATGCCACGGGGACGGAGGCTGAATGGTTACATGGACTTATGTCTGTAATACCTGTAGTAAGCAGACCGCTTCCAGCTTTTGCTGTTTATTGTGATAGCCGTACAACTATTGACAAGATCAACAGTAAAAAGTATAATGCCAAAACCAAGAGACACATCCAAGTTAGACTTAAGTCTATAAGGGGTTTAGTGTCTGATAGGATTATTGCTATTGAGTTTATTGGAACTCAAGATAATATAGCTGATCCTTTGACTAAAGGACTAGAACACGTGGTAGTTCTTAAGTCGAGGTTGGGGATGGGACTGATAGCCCAACATGATTCATCTACGGCAGGAACCCAATACATCTGAGAGGAGATCCCTTGAAGTGTATTCAATGTGGTAATAACAAGTCGTAAGGGTGAATTGGTAGTACCTTTAACTATAGATTGATACTTATGTATCTGGAGTCTATCTCCTGGAAACCTCTAAGGTACTGATACTGCTAGTATAGCAAGAGTTTTAAAATCTGAATGGGGTCAAGTTTTTATGACGAGATGATAGCAGAACATCTCTGGAGATGCCCAGCTAAGCGAATGTTATTGTGTGGTCGCAATTAGAGGAAAGGGTTATTCCTTGAAGCATTCGACGAACAGGATCGAGACATGACCATTAACGTCTCAAAGCCGTAGATTATCACCATAGCCTTTGACATGTCGTCGTCTATGGAGTGTGATTACATCAAACGGATAACGATTCAAGGTGAAATATTCCATCATATCCGGTAGTCATCGAAGTAGGGGAATTAGGAGCAGTTCAAACCTTGATCGGTACTGACTCTGAAAAACATGTCATGATAAATCCGATATGCAATTCTGATATGGATTTGTGGGGGATTGTTGGAAAATGTTTTTCTTGTGGGACGGTAGCTTTTTGTTTATAAAAATGAATTGAGCATGCCATTTTGGACAAAATGTAATTCATTCATTTTTTTAAGTTGCCTCTTCTGCTTATAAATAGCATCGGTTGCATCAGTTGTAAATAAAAAATTTGACAGCTAAAGCTTGAAACTCTCTCATATAGCTCTCAAAATATTTGAGTGATTTTTCCTCTGAAATTCTCAAAAATACCCCACATTAAATATTCAGAAATTGTTTCGGGTTTTATTTGGCGAACTGAGGTGATAGTCGCTGTTGCTTGTTCACTGTCTGTGCTGTGCTCAAGCTGTGCTGTTTTATCCTGGAAGGGAAATTGCAAGAACCATCACAGTAAGTGGGGCAATTATTTCTTCAAGAACAGTTAATTTCTCTCGAGGAATTAGCGACTCAGCTGTGGTTATGGTCGGTTAATCCGCCTACTATAAAATTGAATATATAATGGTCGGTTAATCCGCCTACTATATTGTTTTGTTTTATGGTCGGTTAATCCGCCTACTTTAAGGGTTTTTTTGTTTATGGTCGGTTAATCCGCCTACTAAACGGGAAAAAGAACTCTTGGAAAGCAACTTGGAAAGCTTCATAAAAGCTAAGAATTTCTTTCCTTTAATATTAAATTTCTGCTCCTTTGTCACTGAATATATATATTTGTTTTGCCTTCACTATTGTTTGCTATCGGTTTCGTTATAATTGTTCTTGATTTGCAATATATAATATTGATATAACTGCCTTATTTGTGAAATTTTCCCAACAATAGTTTCAGTCGTTGCTCAGACTATAAACCTTTTATAATCACTTCCAATTAGTTGACAATTTTCCTATAAAGCAGCTCCATTCAAAAGTGTGGTGATGAGGGGTTCTGGTAGCTTTAGGTGTGTTGGATATTTTAGTGTAATTGGATTGGCTAGTTGATCAATGTAATCGTAATGCTACATCGAACAAGTCAGGAGAATGCGGAGTGCATGCTCTGTTCGAGTTCGTTATGATTTCAGAATTATTGCTTATGGGACATGTCTATTGGCATCAGATGAGGTGTGTCTATTGGAAAAGACACACCTTGAGGTGTGTCTATTGGCATTGGACATGACTGTTGGAAATGAGATGTGTCTATTGGAAAAGACACATCTTGAGGTGTGTCTATTGGCAAAAGACACATCTGTTGACATCTATAAATAGGTGTGACATTGATCATTTTATACATAGGTTCATTTTGAAATACACAGCAAAATTCATTCTCTCTTCTTGCAGATTTTCTGATTTTATCCGATTGAATTATTTGGGTGAACCACAAATAACTTCAATCTGAAAGTGATCACACGACTTCAGAAAAATCCAAGTTATCACCCTGTTCCCCAACAAAGATTGAAGTTATCTGTTTTCTGAAGATGGCAAACTCAGAATCTGCAAGAGACATGACAAGCAAGTTTGCAAAGTTGGACAAGTTTGAGGGTCAGGATTTTAGAAGATGGCAAAAGAAGATGCATTTTCTATTGACAACGCTGAAGGTTGTATATGTTTTGAGCACCCCCATTCCAGAAGTGGTTGAGGATGAAACCGCTGAACAAACAAGGAGGCGTTGCAAATGGGAAAACGCTGATTACATATGCCGCGGCCACATCTTAAACGGTATGTCTGATTCCCTTTTCGATGTATATCAAAATGTTGAGTCAGCAAAAGAATTGTGGGATCCTCTTGAATCCAAATACATGGCAGAAGATGCTTCTAGTAAGAAGTTTCTGGTCAGTAATTTTATGAATTACAAAATGGTCGACTCTAGACCTGTGATGGAACAATACAATGAATTGTTAAGAATTCTGGGACAGTTTGCCCAACACAATTTGAAGATGGATGAATCTATCTCAGTTTCTGGTGTTATAGACAAACTACCACCATCATGGAAGGATTTTAAACACTCCTTGAAACATAACAAAGAGGATATGACTCTGGTTCAACTTGGAAGTCACTTCAGAATTGAAGAGGCTTTGAGGACTCAAGAAATTGAGAATAATCCTAAGGGCAAGAACCAAGTCGGTAACTCTTCTGTGAATATGGTTGAAGATGGTGGATCTTCAAAGAATTCTAAGTATGGCAAGGGTGATAAACGAAAGTTTAAAGGAAACAACAACAATCCTTCCAACAAAAGGCCTAAGATGGCATGTTGGAAGTGTGGCAAACCTGGACATTTCAAGAAGGATTGTCGGGTTGGTAAAGGCAAGCAAGAAAAGCAAAATGCTGGTCCAAGTGGATCCAAGGATCCAGAAATGCAACAAGGTCAGACTTTAATGCAAAATTGTAATTCTAGTCAGAATTATGTGACACTAATATCTAAGGCATTTTATGTGCAGGATGACAATGTTGCTTGGTGGATTGATTCAGGAGCAACAAGTCATGTATGCAAAGATCTTCGTTGGTTCATAGACTTTCAACCAATCGAAGATGGATCTATCTTAAAGATGGGAAATGTTGCAACTGAACCGATCAAAGGACTAGGAAATGTCAAGATAGTTTTTACTTCTGGCAAATGTATATTGTTAAATAAAGTGTTGTATGTTCCTGGGATTCGTAAGAATCTCTTGTCTGGTGTTGTATTGAATAATTGTGGATATAAACAAGTTTATGAAAGTGACAAATATATATTGTCAAAACATGGCTCTTTTGTTGGCTTTGGCTATTTGTGTAATGGCATGTTTATGTTGAATGTAAATACTCCATTTATTGATGAATCTGCTTGCATGGCTTCTACTAGTACTAGCAATAATTTGAACAAACCAGAATTATGGCATGCTAGACTAGGACATGTACATTACAAAAGAATAAAGGATATGTCAAAAATGAGTCTCATACCTGCTATTGATTTAGACAATGAAAAATGCAAAACATGCATGTTAACAAAGATAACAAGAAAGCCCTTTAAGGAGGTTAATAGGGTGTCTGATGTTTTAGAACTAATACATAGTGATTTGTGTGATTTCCATTCTACACCATCATTAGGAAATAAAAAGTATGTAGTTACTTTTATTGATGATGCTACTAGATATTGCTATGTATATTTATTGAATGCTAAGGATGAAGCTCTTGACTTCTTTAAGATTTTTAAAGAAGAAGTAGAGCTACATCAGAGTACCATGATTAAAAATCTACGTACTGATAGAGGAGGTGAGTATTATGATCCGGTTTATTTTCAATCTACTGGTATAATACATCAAACCACAACTCCTTATACACCACAGCAAAATGGTGTGGCAGAGAGAAAGAATAGGACTTTGAAAGAAATGGTTAATTCCTTGTTATCCTACTCGGGTTTGAGTGAGGGATTTTGGGGTGAGGCTATGTTGACAGCCTGTCACTTATTGAATCGAATTCCTAGTAAGAGGAATAAGATTACCCCTTATGAACTTTGGTATAAAGAGTCACCAAAATTAAGTTTTCTGAGAGTTTGGGGATGTAGAGCAGTTGTAAGACTCACTGAACCCAAAAGAAGAAACTTGGGTGAACGAGGTATAGATTGCATATTTGTTGGCTATGCTGAGCATTCTATAGCATATAGATTCTATGTGTTAGAATCTAATGACTATGTATCTGTGAACTCGATTATCGAGTCAAGAAATGCTATTTTTGATTAAAATAGATTTACATCTATACCTAGACCAAGGGACATGCTTCAGAATTCTTCTAGTAGGAACTCAGTTTCTACTGAAGATGTGAATGGACCGTCTGAACCAAGGAGAAGCACTAGAGCTAGAAAAGCAAAGTCTTTTGGAGATGATTTTCATCTTTATCTAGTAGAAGGCTCTAGAGATGAAATTGAATATCAATACCAATATTGTTTTGTTATTGAGGAGGATCCAAATACTTTTAGCGAAGCTATGAAATCTAGGGATGTTGCATTCTGGAAAGAAGCTATCCAAGATGAAATGGATTCTATCATGAATAACAATACTTGGGAATTGAGTGATCTGCCCCCTGGCTGTAAAGCGTTGGGAAATAGATGGATCTTCAAAAGGAAAATGAAGGTGGACGGTACCATAGATAAGTTTAAAGCCAGATTGGTGATCCAAGGTTTTAGACAAAAAGAAGGGATTGATTATTTTGATACTTATGCTCCTGTTGCTAGAACCTCCACTATTAGGTTGTTAATAGCACTTGCTGCTATACACGACCTTGTCATTCACCAAATGGATGTAAAAACTGCATTCTTGAATGGTGAATTAGATGAAAAGATTTATATGAAACAACCCGAAGGGTTTGTAATGCCTGGTTGTGAGAACAAGGTGTGTAAATTGAAGAAATCAATTTATGGTCTGAAACAAGCACCGAAGGATTGGCATGATAAATTTGATACTGTAGTCTTGTCTAACGGTTATTTTCTTAACCAAGCAGACAAGTGTGTATATAGCAAATTTGATGCTTCTGGTAAAGGAGTTATAATTTGTTTATATGTGGACGACATGTTGATTTTTGGTACTGACCAAAATCAAGTGGATAAAACCAAGAAGTTCTTGTCATCTAATTTTGATATGAAAGACATGGGGGAGGCTGAGGTGATTCTTGGTATAAGGATCAAGCGTGAGAACAATGGCATTTCAATTTCTCAATCTCATTATATTGAGAAGATTCTTAAAAGATTTAACTTTAAGGATTGTTCTCCTGTTAGCACTCCTCTTGATCCTAGTATTAAACTCCTACCTAATACAGGTGTTGCAGTATCTCAACTTGAATACTCAAGGGCTATTGGTAGTCTCATGTATGCCATGATAAGCACTAGGCCAGATATTGCCTATGCTGTTGGAAAGCTTAGTAGGTATACTAGCAAGCCAAGTACACATCATTGGCAAGCCTTAAGCCGAGTGTTCAAATACTTGAAAGGAACCATGAATTATGGTTTGACATATACTGGATTTCCTTCGGTTATTGAAGGTCATTCAGATGCAAGTTGGATTTCCAATAAGGAAGATCATTCTTCCACAAGTGGATGGGTATTCCTTCTTGGGGGAGGTGCTATCTCTTGGGCATCAAAGAAACAAAGTTGCATTACTGATTCAACGATGGAATCTGAATTTGTGGCATTATCAGCGGCTGGTAAAGAAGCTGAATGGCTAAGAAATCTGATTTATGAGATTCCATTGTGGCCTAAACCGATATCTCCCATATCTATCAGATGTGATAGTGAGTCTGCTTTGTCTAATGCTTATAGACAAGTGTTCAAAGGCAAGTCTAGACACTTAGGTGTTAGACACAGCATGATTCGTGAGCTTATCACGCATGGTGTTATATCAGTGGAGTTTATAAGAACTCAACATAATTTAGCCGATCATCTAACCAAAGGGTTGAGTAGAGATCTTGTGCACAAGTCGGCTGTAGGGATGGGATTAAAGTCCATCGAATAACCTCTCATGTTGAGATACCCAATTCCCATCTAATATGACATTAGGTGCTGAATTCAATGTGGAAAGCTTAACATTTAGAGATTGGAACACATTAAAGCATCATCCCAAGGTATGTGTTCAGACCTGCAAGTTAAGGAGGTTGAAGTTTATCTTCTTAATAGTTCTTTTGAAAAATTGCATATGCAGGTGCGAGAATAAAAGAACTACCTATTTGAGCATGAAGTTTAGCCGCTTCAAGAAGCTTGGACTTGGCTTTGATATGCTTATGAAGGATTAGGACACTAGGGTAGTAAAAGATAGTGTCAAGTAAGAACATTTGAGAATGTAAATTTATGTGTATATTATCTTCATGTATTCACTATGAATAACCAAGGTTCAATCCATAGTGATACCTTGATATTCGAATATTTGGAATGTGTAATATACTAATGTGAAATTCAATCGTCACGATATTTCATTTATGCATAAGTTTGTCGTTTGTTGTGATTTTGTTTAGTTAATCATGGATTACGCTAAAATGGGGGAGGATTGTTGGATATTTTAGTGTAATTGGATTGGCTAGTTGATCAATGTAATCGTAATGCTACATCGAACAAGTCAGGAGAATGCGGAGTGCATGCTCTGTTCGAGTTCGTTATGATTTCAGAATTATTGCTTATGGGACATGTCTATTGGCATCAGATGAGGTGTGTCTATTGGAAAAGACACACCTTGAGGTGTGTCTATTGGCATTGGACATGACTGTTGGAAATGAGATGTGTCTATTGGAAAAGACACATCTTGAGGTGTGTCTATTGGCAAAAGACACATCTGTTGACATCTATAAATAGGTGTGACATTGATCATTTTATACATAGGTTCATTTTGAAATACACAGCAAAATTCATTCTCTCTTTTTGCAGATTTTATCCGATTGAATTATTTGGGTGAACCACAAATAACTTCAATCTGAAAGTGATCACACGACTTCAGAAAAATCCAAGTTATCACCCTGTTCCCCAACAAGGTGTTCTGTGTTGGGGTGTTTTGGAGCCACTTTAGAGTTGTTGTGTCCTGTTGGATTTTACTTATTATTTGATACTGTGAAGCTGGAAATTCTTAAAAATTTTTTTGCTAAATATGAAGTTGGAAATTCTTAATAGCTTTGTCTAAAAATCTTGATCACACAGAAAAGTTTGAACAATTGGAAAACAAGATGCGGTTGGTGGTAGATGTACGTGATGTAGCTGAATCACTTTTAATGGTATATGAGAAGCCTGAAGCCGAAGGAAGATACATATGCACAGCTCACACTGTCAGCACACAGGACTTGGTGGAGATGCTGAAGAGATTTTATCCTAACCATGATTACCCAAAAAGGTATAAACAAAATGATTAAAAACAAAATCAGGCCCGAAATACTGATTTAGTACTATAATTTGGTTAAGAGATTAGTAATGAGGATCTGTACTTGGCCGGGGGTCCTTCGGAAACAGCCACCCTATTGTATAGGGGCATGGTCTGCCTACATCTACCCTCCTCAGACACCACTTTGAGTGGTATTATAACTGAGTAAGCAAAGTGGTATTATAACTGAGTAAGTCTTGTTTTAGATTAGTAATGAGGATACTTCACTTATACCTTCTTTTACACTATGGTCAAAGTGTGGCCAGCTAATCCTTTGTTTGGTTCATTTGCAATGGCAATATTGGCAGTTTTACTGCTGCAGCAGCTGGTGAGATGCATAGTTCAGAGAAACTTCAGACCCTGGGTTGGAGTTTCAGGCCACTCGAAGAAACTATTGCTGATTCCATCGAAAGCTACAAACAGGCTGGACTTCTGGACTAACTTGAAATAATTACATCTCATATGTAAACTTGCTGTTGTGCTCCTAATAAATTTTGCCGTGTCAGTGACCTTTTGCCATAATATATGCAGTTAGCTTTATATTGCTGGCCTAATGATATCGTATTATCTTTTTTTTCTGGTAGAAATTTGAATTTAAGAATCGGGTCTTTGTAGTCCAAAAGTACTTTGGTGATGCTTTCAAATAGTTTCAATGATTGCAGTCAAGATTTAATTTTATTGGATTCGTCCTCTGTTGTTTCATTAAATATTGAATTCAAATGTTACTTTCCAGTGTGAAAGAATATGCATGCGGCCTTTTAAGACAGTGTCAAGGTCGATTATTCTGTAAAGCCAGGCTGCCGAGTGTAGTTGTAGAATAAGGTGCCATTTGTATTGTTGCCACTTGCCAACAGCTTTTGATCATGAAATATTTTTAAAAATGTCTGATCAGTCTACATATAAATATATGATATTGAGAATACCAATTCCTAACGCCTCGAGGCTTTAGGAGAACAAGTAACTATACTTGGTATCATAGCTCTGGTTGTGGAAGATTTCAAGGGACAAGATTCCCATCTAGTATTAGTACTCCCGCCGTCTCTAAATATTTTTCCCATTTGAGTTGGACACGTTTGCCAATGCACAATTTTGATCGTTAATATCTTCAATTTCGTATTAATATTAAATATAAAAACTTCATTGTATTAAAGTACTCATAAATACGAATCCAACAAGATCACTCATGACTATATTTGAATTTATAGATTAAACGTAAGTTAGTAATTTTTTCTCTTGTTATGAACAAGACCGACATTCCAAACGGGAATATCATTTAGAGACAGAGGGAGTATTGAAAATTGTTCAATCTAGAGGTAAGATAAATATATGATCTTGAGAAGACCAATTCCTAACGCCTTCAGGCTTTGGAGAACCAATAATTATAATTGGTATCAGAGCTTTGGTTGTAGGATTTCAAGGGACAAGATTCCCATCTAATATTAGTATTGAAAATTGTTCGTACTTCGAACACTTTTCGAACACTTAAAAGGTAAGTACGTACTTAGGAACCTCATGCTCCTATATCGATACCTTAATCGAAAACTGAAATTACTAATCAACAAATTTGATCAAAGTTACAGTCAAGATCAAACTTTAGGAAGCATAATATAACAAGGAAAAGATGTGCAACAACATAGATATAAAGGAGTGGAGCAGCACCACTAGACGACTTTGCTGTTGAATTGGTTTCTTTCCAGATGAAAATTGATACAAATTGTATATAAAAAGCCACAAGAATTATGAAGACAGATGGTGATGTCTACTCTCCCTCCGTCCCATCCATTTCTTTACAAATTTCTTTTTGGGACGTCCCACCAATTCTTTACATTACCAAAAATAGTAACTTTTAACAATAAAATACATTATTACATCCACTACTTTACTTCACTTTTTCAACATTTTATACTATTACACCCACTAATTCACTTATTTTAACAATAAAATCACTATTACATTTATACCTACTATTTCATTTATTTTAACAATATTACACTCACTATCCTTGGTCTCCGTGCCCGATTCCCATGTTAAGAACCTATCGGGACGGAGGGAGTATTATTTTTGTTAGTGCCTTCCCCAAAACAGCCATTTTTGGGACCCATTTCTTAGTTTAGTGTCTGTAACTCCTACCCACTACTGTCTTCAAAAATGGCTATACTGTTTATCCACCATGATATTTTTATTTCACACTGGAACAATTCAAATTTATTAGAATATAAATCAGATAAAATAGTTGAAACAAGTTCGAGCTATCCACGAATAAATTAAAATTCGATTTTTATCCGACGAAGTAATCAACCAGTCGAGTTGTTCACGAATGAGCTCGATTTCGGTCAAAATACTTCTATTACTATATATATAATAAGGAAACAGAAGGGCAAAGTTTGCCTTTTTAATGGCTGTGAAATGACTATTATGCCCTTTTATTTTGTATAATTACATATGTACCACTATTTAGAAAGTTTTGCTAAAAAAAGTTTATATTTTTGTCTTCATTGGGTATCGAACAAGCAACCTCATGATACATAGTTTGTTATTATGACCACTTGATCTACTTAGATTTTATTCTTCCTTTTAAAAATCTTAATGCACAAACCATCACCCATTTTATCATATATTTACTTTTTATGTAATAAATGCATTATATATGTGTTTTTTTGTCACACCATCATATGTGAGTTATTTATTAATAATTTTTTAAATATGAGAAATGAAGTTCATGAAGTTGAATTCAAAATTTTTGTCACTACAAATTTTTAAAAAAAAATAAAAAAAAACAAAATAATATATAACAAATTTAGACTTGAAATATGTTAAATATTTAAATAAAATTTGGAACTGAGTTATGATTAATTGCGATATTAATATTATATAAGATAATAACGAATTTATGTCATTGTTGGATATCGAACCAGTAATCTCATGATATATAATCACATTTATAGATTGCGAGTATGAGTAAAAGTGGCTATTCACGAGAGGTCCCAGAAAAAGAAAATATTAACGTGAGGTCATAATATGAAATTATACAAAATAAAATAATCAATCAATTGCAATATATACACTTAAATAGATGGGTTTGAAAAAAAATATATTTAAGAATAAGAAATTAGATTGGAGTAGTAAATTTGTGTAAAAAATTAAAAAATTTGTAAAATAGAACTTTTTACAATAAATACACTAAATTATAACAAATATAATTTAGTCATAAATTAAAATTAAAATTAAAATATATAATAATCATAGATATAAGTTCATAATATACATGTAATTTAGTAATTATCTTTTAAATATGATATTTATTTTTATATACTCAATAAAGAATTTGTATTGTTCAATAAATAATTTTTTCAAAATGTATAAATGAGTTTAAAACTAAAATTTTTAAAAACAAATAATAAAATTAATTAAAATAAATAAATAATATGACTAATAGAAAATTTAATTTAACAATTTATTAACAGGCCCGTGCCTTGCACGGGCTTCTACGCTTATATATAAAGGAGGGTACACAGGAGTTTAGGTGGCGTTCTAAAATCGTCTCAATCTATTTTTCTAATTTTCTAGAATTTTAGAATTTAAACTCTAATAAATATAAAAATATCATTTAACATATTAGAAGTAGAATAGGTATTCGAATTTATAGAGAAGAAAAGTTCGAATTTATAAGAAATACATATGATTAAAAGTTCTATTGGAAGTAGAATAAGTATTTATTAGACATATGATTAAAAGTTCTATTCGAAGTAGAATAGAAGTTCGAATTTATAGAGAATAAGAGTTCGAATTTATAGAAAAAAACATATAAATAAAAGTTCTATTAGAAGTAGAATAAGTGTTTGAATATATAGTGAAGATATATAAATAAATATTTTTTAGAAAGTACGATCTTCTTAAAATATGTCGTTTCATATAAGTTAATTATACTTCTATTAGGAAAATTTATTCAATACTATTGTCATAAAAAAATCATCGTATTTAAAAATAAAATCATTGATGTGTTAATATAATAAAATAACATTCTCATGCAGGAATCCTAAATTAATACAGGAGTATCTACAATATAAAGAAAAAATAAGATGCGTTTTCATTTTCTAAAACTCCATAAATTTTAGAAAGTCTAGAGAAAGTAAAAATTGGAATTCACTTTATTTTTTATGTTTTGATTTTAAAGAAAAAAAGTTGTTGTGTAAGATGAGCATCATCAATAATATGTAATGAAGTTAGAATTTCGATCCCAAACGAGAGCGGCTCGAAATGTGTTTAACGGGAAAACGGCTTACTATAAAATATTGTATTAGCTATTAAAATATCATATTAATGTTATAAATTTTATTTTATTTTTAGGATTTGATTTTTATGGATAAATATTATCATACAAGTGATATATGTAAAAGTTAGATTTTTGGTCTTAACGAGATAGCAGATCAATAGTAATAACCGTACGTGTTTAACGAAAAAGCGGTTCATTAGAGAAGACCGTATATAAGATGTTTGAATAAAATAAATACAAGAGTATCTATAATATAAAGAGAAAATAAGATGTGTTTTCATTTTTTAAAATTCCATAAATTTTAGAAAGTTTAGCGAAAGTATAAATTGGAATTCACCCTATTTTTTAGATTTTGATTTCAAGAAAAAAGTTGTTGTGTAAGATAAGTATTATCAATAATATGTAATGAAGTTGAAATTTTGATCCCAAATAAGAGTGACTTGAAACGTGTTTAACGGGAAGATGACTTACAATAAAAGATTGTATAAACTATTAAAATAGTATATTAATTTTATAAATTTTATTTTATTTTTAGGATTTGATTTTTATGGATAAATATTATCATACAAGTGATATATGTAAAAGTTAGATTTTTGATATTAACGAGAGAGCGGATCAATAATAATAACTGTGTTTAATGAGAAAGCGGTTTATTAGAGAAGATCATAGAAAAATGTTTGAATATATAAGGAATACATAAAATAAAATGTTTTATTGGAAGTAGAATACGAGGACGGTTGAGACGTCTTATACAATTTTTTAAAATTTTATATCTTTTTTCCTAGAAATCCTTTATTGTAACTTTTTTATACAAGTTAATTATACTTGCATTATAAAAATATATCCACAAATTTTATATTATTCCCGTAACGAAAAGTCTTCGTATTTTATATATATATATATATATATTAACATAACATAAAGACATTTTCATACGGAAGTTGTAAATAAATACAAGAATATTTATAATATACAGAAAATAAAAGATGTATTTTCATATTTTAAAATTCCATAAATATTAGAAAGTTTAAAGAATATAAAAATTGGAATTTACTCTCTTCATATAATAAAGTTAGAATTTCGGTTCCAAATAAGAGTGGCTCGAAACGTATTTAACGGGAAGACGGCTCATTAGAAAAGATTATATTAGCCATTAGAATTTGATACTTATGTCATAATTTTTTTATTTTTACGGTTCGATTTTATGGATAAAAATTATTATATAAGTCTTTATACTATATATGTTAAAGACGGGATTTCGGTTTTAACGAGAGAGCGGCTCAATCGAAAAAATTGTGTTTAACAAGAATTTTTTCTTGATTCATTAAAGAATATTATTTAATTATTAAAATTTAATATTAATATTATAATATAACGTAAATGTATTGAATTTTTTTAAAAATATTGTAACGCCGCCGCGAAGCACGGCTTTATCAACTACGCAATTAAGAAAAGTAATTTAATTGTTGAGCAGTAAAATAAAGTGAAATACGAACTAAAATACAACCTACCGTTTGTAAAAGAGACGTAAAATAAAGTTGCTCGTAGAGTGTACTGTGTAGACCCATGAACGTGAGGTTTGGTTATGCTGACAACTTCTCTACTCACTGACTTTATCCATGCAATCAATATATATATGCATTCGGTCACCATCATAAAACATTGTGTCCTAAAGTCTTTCATACCATTTAATTTTTTTTAGGAAATAATGACATAAATATCCCATTTTTTAATAAAATTGACGAAAATTCACAAATTACGGATGGCGGCCATAAATACCCTCTATTACGCATTTGGGAGATGGGTAATAGATTTTATATATATTACGCATTTGGAAAAGGGGTAATAGACCAGGGGTTACCCATTTTCCAAATGCGTAATAGAAGAAAAATCTATACTAATTACCCCAATATCAAATGCGTAACCCTATTACTTTCCTATGAAATGCGCAATAGACGGGTATTTATGACAATCATCAGTTTTTTGTGGTATTCTTGTTATGTGATATATGTAAGCTTTTTTTTAGTCGTAACATCATTCAAAAGTTGTTCAATACGATTGTTGGTAACATATTTTTCGTAAATTTTATATAATTATAACATTAGTTAAAAATCATATGAATGTACGATAAGATATAAGCGCCCAATGTATGTTGCGACGGGAAGAAGTCCCAGTTACACAAAGGTCTTTGTAAAGTACAACAGGAGTAAAACGGCGCCAGAAAATTAAGGAGGGAAAGAAAGAAGGTAAATGTGTAATTGTGATCTCCGTAACAAGAAGATTCCATTTTCGAACTTTCCATCTTTTCCTGACCGTTCTGTTGTGTTGTGAGTACTTATGTAGCCTCTGTAGCTACTTTAACTGTTGGCATAGTTGTAGCATATTTAATTTACTTGTATTATTGCCTTCTCTTTCTCTCTCTCTCTCTCGTTCTCTCCTCTCTCCTCTCTCCTCATCATCATAAATCTTGATTTTTAATCATCATATTACAAAACAAAGTTTAAACTACCACCACCATGTCCATGTTCATGATCATGTGATTTTCTGTAGAGCTTTTCTGCTTATATACCCTTAAGAACTCAACTTTCCACTGTTCTTTTTCCATACCCACCATTATTATTTGTACAGTTGTTTGTTCTTCTCACCCCCACCTGCTCTCTCCTTTCTCTTTGAATTATAGGGTTCTCTTCTTTTTTCTTGATCCTGTTGATTATTTTTAGCCAGGGTGGTATTTTTTTCTGGGTTTTTATTCTTAAATTCATCTGATCACTTGTGTAATTCTTGTTATCATCTTTGTTTTGAATTTATCTGATCACTTGTCTAGTTCTTGTTAAATCTTGTTATCATCTCTGTTTGAGGGTTCCACACACACACACACATATCTATATCTGGTGTTGAAGTACAAGATTTAGTATGGCTTATCAGGCAGGACCTAGTTCAGGATCTAGTTCTAGTTCAGGGTTTCAGTACTTGAATTCTCCTTTTGGGGATACTACTCTTACCAAGGTCTTTGTGGGAGGCCTTGCTTGGGAGACTAAGAGTGAGACTATGCGCAATTATTTCGAGCAGTTTGGGGAAATTCTTGAGGCTGTTGTTATCACTGATAAGAATACTGGGAGATCTAAGGGTTATGGTTTTGTAAGTCCTCTTTTTCGGGTTTTTTATTTCATTTTTTGGCATGATCTTGAAATTAGACTTTAGTTGTGAGCATATAACTTAAGTACATGGTGTTGGATAGTGCTGATCAAATCTTTTTAGGGCATTTTGCAATTGCTTGAGTTGTTAGTAATTATAATATATTAATATGTTATGAGATTTAGTTTTTGTTTAATGGTTTTTACCTGGTGATATTTCTGCTTACTGGTTGCTTATCATAGAAGCTAATAGTTGACTGAATTGGGGGTTTAGGTTACGTTCCGGGACCCTGAATCTGCTAAGAGAGCATGCGTTGATCCAAGTCCAATTATTGATAGTAGACGGGCAAACTGTAATTTGGCTTCGCTTGGACGACCTCGGCCTGCTCTTCCTATTGGTACAAAGCATATAACTGATTAAGTGTAAAGTTTACATGTATGTGAAATTTATGTATCAGTACTCGCCTATCCTTTATGCTCAAATTACCTGGGAGTTTTTTTTAATGAATACAATACAAAGGAGTTTGATTTTCTATCTTTGATTAAGGTGTGTACAATCTTCTGGCTAATTGTCTTTTACGATCATGGGTTTTGTTGCATAAGTTTCTTGTATCAAGTTTACTATATAACTTCCACATTATGCCATCGAAATTCTTGAGTCAGTGCACTGTGTCATTAGATGATCATAAGCTACTCTCGGACTGGGTCTAGGACTAACGTTAAACTGGTGCAACTTAAGCCACATACCAAGTCTGATCAGGGTGCACTGTTTTTTTTTATTAACTGGTTCTGAACAAACTTAGATGAGATGAGACTAGAGTGGGAATGTGAATACCGAAGAAAAGGCTATCCTTTTCCGGTCTGGTTTTTTCGCAAGACTTATAAAGATGAATGCTTTGAGCATGGTAGGTGTACCTATTTGGTCTCGGTTAGAGTTATTTATGGAATATTTAAATAATTTTTCATGGTCAGGACTCTAGAGTGAAACACAAAATATGTAAATGTCTCTTTTTCTGTGGAGTCTGTGTCTGTCTAAGTTAGCAAAGTCTTTAATTAGTTATATGAAGCAATAATTGTGTTGAATTATTTTAGGATGTTAATATGCTAATCATTTAAGTTTTTGGTAATGCTTTTTTCCAGTCGTAGGACGCTACAGATCACCATCGCCTTACTCTGGAGGTATGCCAGCTTCTCGTGGACCCTATGTTGGAAATTATGGCTACCAACAACCATATTCCTATGGCCTTCAGCAAGGTTTCACATATCCACAATATGGGTGAGCAGTATACTTCTTTAACCCCATCAGTATCACTTTGATTTATTAAGTATACCCTCTGTTTTGCTGTTAGCTTTTGTCTTTTTCAAAATTTATTCAGTACAGACTCGTACAGAGCATATGCATACATGTTTCTGCTTATAGGGAGTTGTGAATTAAGAACAACCTGCAATATTTGAGGTTTATGCTTGTGGCCCTACTGGCTGTTGCTCATGCTCTCCATGGTTTGTAGTTGGTTAGCAACATTTTTGTTCATGATTGTGGACTAACCATCATAATCTTAATGGAGAAGTAAGGAAAGCATGCTTAGCTCCTTGATATATTTTGCTGTGGCAATATAATGATAGTAGCTTGTATCAGTCACCTAAACCAATATGACACATCTCCATGGAAAGTTTCACAATCATATTTATACAACTCATACTCAATCAATGTGCATTTACAGTGGAAGATGCACAATGTGGTTGGAAGTTTTAAAGGATATATTTAAAGATTAAAAGAAATTGATTGATTGCCTGTTCGTGTTATGAATTTCAGTTGCATGCTACTTGCTACACCTTCTATATTTTCTTGTTGCATAGGATCAAACTAGTCGAGGAACATGCAGTGGATGAAGACAGAAAATTAGTGGACTTTTAGTGAGACTACTGATAAATGACTGTGAAATATATAGATTACAAAAGTTTCTTAGCCCGTATGGATTACATGGAGTCTGATGGTTTCCTGGAATGACTGTATTGGCTGTTGCTGGCGGGAGTCCGAGGGTGTAGCCCTGCTCAGTGCCTCTCGTTGGCTAATCAGTGTGTGGTCAAGGGGAAGCCACTCTTTGCGGGGTTGGATTATGCAGGGGGTTTGTGGAATATGGATAATTGTAATTTAGGCCCACGCCACGCAAGAAGTTTATTACGATTTCCTCCTTTAAAAATGTTTCGTGTGATCGTAAAATCCTACAATTGAATTTTGAAATATGTGCAGTTAGACCAAATTATGTTAAAACCGTTCTCCTTGTATTGTGGTTTATTTTTGTGTTATTGCATGATTTCATTTTTGCGTGATCTTAGGTGGACCTTGTTGCCACTGTGGTCTAATCTAGTGAAGACCTTTAGGATACTGTTCTGGGTTGCACCCATCAAAAATAAATGCTCTCATGGGACTGTATAGTTAAGCTTGTATATTTTTGTATTAGTGTTACAGAAGATGGCATCTACTTGATTATGATATTATTCTACCTGAAGTTATGTTTGAAACGTAAGTGATCTTATATATGCTAAAATTTGCAGTTATGCAACATATGGTTCAGATTACGTCTATCCACAGGTCAGTAATACTCCAGGTTACAGTTCAAAATTTGTTCAATTTCTTCCCCAACTTAAATTATTATGTTCATATGATGCTTAACGTATGTATAATGCATCTATATTACTGGGTGATAGGGTGTTTACAATCCTTATGCTGGTCAGCAGTACGTTCAAATGTATGGGGTACCTGGAACAGTTAATGCAGCTATGTATCCCTACCATGTTGGTCAAAATGTTACCAGTGGCCATGGTTATACAACATTGCAGGGTTATGCATTGCCTAGTAATCAAATTGTGCAGTTAGGTGGACCCACTGTCAATTCAATCACAGCATCATCTATCCAAACATTTCAAGGTCCTGAGAGCAGTTTCCTTTTTTAAACTTAATTTGAATTTTCGAAATTGCGAATTCCACAATGTGGTCTGAGCGAGAGCGAGAATATTATTATTATTTTTTTGTGAGAGAAACTGAGAGTGAGAGTGGTAATGATTGAGCGAAAAGAATATTATAATAATTGAATTTTGTTGTTGCTGTTCTTTTGGCAATATCAGGTGTGGTTTCGCCTGTTCCAGCACGACCACAGTTAATAATTCCTGTTCATTCTCCTCAATTCATACAAAGTGGCAGTTCTGACCAAAATGCTGGTTGAGGAGATTCTAAGGTAAGATGTTTTTGTTACATTGATGTCCAAATAAATTTATCTATATAAGCTTTTAAAGATGTAAGCTCATAACCAATCATGTGTGTGTGTGTCAATGGGAAATTTTCAAAAATACTCATGTTTTCAATCCTTTTTTCAAAAATATGTCCAAAATTGCATGTGTGGTCGCACAGCATGTTGCAAGCAGTTGCATTTTAGGTTGCAATAGTTACAATTGAGGTTGCACCATATTTTTGAAAAAAATTCTGCAACTTGGGTATTTTTGAAAAAAGCCCTTTAATAATTGCATGCCAATATATGTATCGTGATTGGATAATTTTAAAAATATTCAGAAGTACCTATTTCGTTACATGCAATATTTTTCTTATGTCTACTTGAAGCATATGTTGTTGCTAAGTAATTGAGTATCAAACTCTTGTCCTTTCATTAAGAAATAAATAACATATTTTAATGTTATCAGTGAGATTTGAACCAAGAATTTTGGAAATACTTTGGATATACATAATGATTTAATTCCTGACAAGATACTCATTGCAATAATATTTTCAGGTTCCTTGGATTGCAGCAGGACTAAGAGCAACAGTACTGCTACTTAAGTGGCGGACTTAAATTCTTGCCTTGCAAACTATTCATTTTCTATTGTAGAGGTAGTTATGTTATATCAGGCCTGTTCTATGTTAATATATCAACCTTAAGACCACAACACAATATGCTCCAGCAGGAAATAAAAATACAATTTAATCACACAGTAGGCAGTGTGATCTGCATCTTGATCCTTATGAGACTCGAAGTTTATTTGAAGTCAACATCCATGGTTATCATGTTATGGCGATGTATTTTTTTTTTTAAACTAAAGAATTGGTTATAATATTATGCAGGTCATATGTTTCATGGTCACCATAGAAATCATGTCTTGCTCCTGATGGTGGGGGAAGGAACATGGAAATGGCAAACCGCTCTTCCTTCAAATTGCGTATCTGGACCCTCACATTCTGCCAGTGGTATGGATGACTGGTAGACCTTCGCAGATTAATCGTCGGGGATGCTAGAATAGGTTTCTGGCACCTTTGTCTAAATGAGTACAGAGAATAAGCTAGAATCAAAATATGATTCTCGTATGATCTTCACCTAGCATTTGGGTGTATAGATTGTTTCTGGTCTTGTCATTGTCAGTCAAGAGTACTATCCATGGTCCGCGGTGGATTTAATGGTTGGAAACAGAAGTTATTAGGAACTCATTCTGCAGTTGATCGTTGGATGTTTGCATTCAGAGCCTTAACAGGGCATGTCAAATGTGTTACTGAAAATGGGATTTTCAGTCTATTCTGTGTATTGAATCTTTGGTTTGGTTCAGTTCCGTTCGGTTCGTTGTGGATCATATTTGGGGGTACAACTGTAGATAATTGTCGATTGCCAACTGCCAACATATATGATATATGTATGACTGTTGCTACTGGATTTTCTTTGTTGCATTCTATGTACATCGACACCTTGTAGTTAATATGCAAACTTTTAGTTGTGGTTGTCGTTTATGCAACTTTTTACCCACAAACGGTTTCTAATTTATGTGTTAACTAGCTTATAGTCCGTGTGCGTTACTTTTAAATACTTTTAAAATTATATGATTAAATAAATTAGAGTATAATAATTTATTATGGATATAATTTAACTTTGTAATATTCATTAATAAAATTATTAACAATATTAATAGTTATTTAATAAATGATATATATTGATTAGAACTAATAATATAAAATCTTAATGTAAATTTGTTGTTGACGGGATTCGAATTTTGGATCTTTAGAATAGGGATTTAAATATAGAATATTTCTTATTATTAGATCTAACGGCTATCATCTATTTACTAAATATCTAACGATCACTATTATTTTAGATGATTGAACCAAGTTGAACCAAACAACCAAATTATACCCCTGTTTGCTTATTATATAATACTAGCTTATAACCCCGTGCAAAGCACGGGTTGCTTTTATTTTTTTGTAATTTGTTTATAGTGTAATATAATATTATAAAGAGTAAAGTGCACTTTGTGTACCTGCACTTTGCCCTTGACACCACTTGCAATACCCAACTTCAAAAGTGAGCATTTGCAATACTGAATTTGTTTTTTTTGTTATATTTTGTGTACTTCCGTCAGTCAAGCGTTAACTCCGTTAAAAAGCCAGGGGTATCGTTGTCTTTTCACTGGCTGTCTGTGCGCGCGTTTTTCAGCAACCTTCAATGGCGGGAATGGATTGTGCAAGTATATATACATGTTTGGAACCCTAATTGACTCAATTCTTCCAATTGATAGCTCTCCCTCTCTCATTCACTTCTCCCCACCCACAAAAATGGATTCCAGAAGACGTACAGATGAAGAAATTGATGCTATATTGGACCTTGCTTGCTACTGTGATCAGATGATTGTGACAAAGACACAGTGGTTTGGCCCAAACGCAGGTAGGAGGTACAGGGCCTGTTGGAACAATAGCTGTGGCTATCAAGTGTGGATTGATGAGGAACCTTTTGGACCTCGCACTTTAGAAATCATCAAAGAGTTGCAGGAGAGTGCTTTTGACAGGGAGGAAAAGTACAGGCACCGAATTGATCGCATGAGAGAGAGGCATGAAGCTCAGATGAATGAGTTGAAGACTAAGCAACAATGTGTTGTTGCTGGGTTGTTTGTACTTGTTCAGTTGATGACAAATATGGCTTTCAACACAATGAGGAATGAGGAATGAAGTGGCAGCTGAGGATGAAGAATACGATTCTCTTGATGAGTGAATCTTTGTTTAGTTTGTTATATGACTGTAGTACGTTTGTTAAGGTTGTTGTGTTTGCTTTTGTTAAAGATGTGTTTTTAATGTTCCCCTTAAGCTTTGTTCATCTATCTTCTTTGTGCACTCGTATTAATGTTCTTGTGTTCAGTAGTGATTGTGTTTGTACCAAAGCAAAAGACATTCGTATTAATGTTCTTGTGTTCAGTAGTGATTGTGTTTGTACCAAAGCAAAAGACATAAAATCATAGAGGGTGGCAAAGTAGTTAAGTTTACCATACAAGAGAGTAACAAAAGGGTTCATACAGACCATTAATTAAAGAGTTTACAGGCCATTGCCATAATACCATCTATTACATCCATTGCAAAATAAACAGTTTACCACCACCATCAAAAGAAACAGTTTACCAGCACCAAGTAACTAAGTAGCAAAACAAACAGGATAACAATTTACAACTTCCACACAGGCTTTTGCTTAAGCCTACTTTCCCTTCTCCTCCTAGCTAGCTCCAAATTCTTCAAACTAGTCACTGTGGCTTTCCCTGTACTTGCAGATCCAAGGGGTTGTATACCTAGAGGAGTATTTGATGTTTGAGGGGGGTTAGAGTTCATAAAGACCCCTCCTTGGCTACCTTGTACAACTGTTTGAGGAGCATTTGTTCCACTCCATTCCTTGCCTTGATCAGCATTTGTTCCACTCCCTTCCTTGCCTTGATCAGCAGTTGTTCCACTCCCTTCAGTCCTTCCCTCTTCAGCTGTCTTTGCCTTCTTAGCCCTTGTCTTCACTTGCTTCTTGTTATGCCCAGATCTGGCATAATAGTTATCATGATTTGATTGGCTAAATTAAAGGTCCATAATCTATGATGGGCCTAGAAGATGGGAATTGGGTCATCAGAGCCCATTATTGGAATCAGCCCAACATGCCTTGATTATAATGTTTCTACTGCGAGGCCACCTCGCTAAATGTCACCTCGCGAGAGGCCGCCTCGCTACATGAGCATCTCACTAGTGGTTCTCATCAAGGGATCGCTTCACTTCTATTATCATATCTACATTGGGATCGCTATTTCACTTACTGCTGGAAGACTTATGGCCAGATCTAGGGTCGCATGAGTAGCTGGATACATGGGGTCGCTTCGCATGGCCAGATCCCTCGAGGTCGCATGCAAGGTCATTCTTTACTGGTCAATTCTATCCGTTCGAGACTATGGGCTTCCACATCTGGGCCATAGATCATGGATAGGGTTAATGATTTATTGCCACGTCAGCCCTAAACGAGTGGGCTTGGACTTTGGTTTATCTCCTAAAACCCTAGCCCGCCTAGGTATCTTGTTCTCCAAGAACTACGTCAGGCTTGATCCCTATAAATAGGGTACGTAGGCATCTTGATACGGGATGGAAAACAGTTTACCTGAAATCACCTATCAAGCTCAGCCACATTTATACACACAAACCCTAATCACTCTTCTTCTTATAGCTAAATATCCGTATTTTGCTCCAACAACCCAGCAAACCTCCGCAAACATTGTTATACCAATTTCTCCCTATAACATCTGGCGCTAGAAGGAGGGGCTAGTCATTGATTGGGAGAACGATGACTAAATCTCACAAGAAGAAGAACGGAGAGGGGGAGACCCCGGGGTCGCATAGGAGGAACAAAGACGACCCCCAGAAGAAGAACCCATCAGAAAGCGAGGCTCATAAAGAAGGAATCGTGGAAGAGTTTGGGGATGAGTTTGAAAAGGAGCAAACACCCCCTGTCCAACAAGTGGCTTTGCCTAGCGAGGTCATGACATTTCTGAAGGGCCTTGGTGATCAGATGATCGAAGTAAGGGAGCAGGTGTCTAAGATGGGGAAGCGACATAGTTCCAGGGGCTTTAAGAGGAACGCGAGGACAGGAGGTAGTAAAGGACCCACCAAGCAATTGATAGGGGACTTTAACGATGTAGTAACAGACCAAACGAACCCTGAGTGGGTCGATGAGGAGGCCACTCTAAATAAGGAAGTGTCACAGGCGAAGCCCACCTCGTCTGAGGGGAGGTCTGTCAGTGTTTTTGACCGGGTCGGAAAGAAACTTAGTGAGCACGATCTCCGTCTCAAATTGGAAAAGCTTAAGGCCAATAAAGATGGAGGATCTTAAAATAAAAGTAAAGGCTCTCATCGACCTTTGTCTCCTCGAAAAGATCGTGAGCGGTCATATCGTCGCAATGACGGACCCCCCTCTCCTCGCAGAGAGCGCGAGCGATCTCGTCATCGCGAAGACAGACCCCCTTTAAATCGAGAAGGAGAACGATCCCCACATCGCGAGGGAGACCCCAAATATAAGGAACGCAGAAATGATCAAGAAGAGTCTAGTGCCCCTAAAAAGACTCAGTCTCATCATGCAAGCACTGGAGGAAAGAAGGATGGGGACAAAGAGGGCAGGATCGGTGACTATAAGCTGGAAGAGTTGAAAAAGGCCCTAGATGCAATGGATAGTGAGAAAGGAATTTTTAGCACAATGGGCTCTACTTCGCCCTTTACACATGAAATTCGGACCGCTCCATTACCCGTAGTATTCCGAGGTCATCACTCTGATATGACCTACAATGGGAATACTGATCCAGCGGAGTTCGTGGTTCGATTTAATAACGAGATGGATGTATATCAGGTCTCACTGCTCGCGAGATGTAGGTTGTTTGCGGCTTCGCTAAGAGGGAGCGCACAGCAGTGGTTCTCGAAGCTAGGAACCCTGATTGTCATTGATTCATGGGAGCAGCTCGTGGACATATTCATTAAACAGTTTCAATCCTCAATGCTCTATGCACCTCCTGTGTCCACATTGGCAAACATAAAGCAGAGGGAAGGAGAAACTCTCCATGATTACTTCAAAAGGTTCAATGCATAGGTACCTCGCGTGCGAGGTGCAAATGACGAGGCTGTGAAGAATTTCCTCATCGCTGGGGTAAGAGAAGGAACTGACTTTTGGAAGAAATTACAGGAGCAAACCCCCAGCACACTTTCAGAGTTACATAAGGTCGCTGAGCCCTTTAAGCGTGTTGAAAAGTCGCTTGCGGATCTTAGGAAGAATGGTGAAAGAGGTAATTGGAATAAAAATAGGGGAACAAAGAGGAAGGACTCCAGAAGTCCTAAACGAAGGCGGGATCGAAGTAGAAGCCCCAGCCCAAAAAGAAGAGAGCGCGATCCGCTTAGGCGATCCCCACCTCGAGCTCGCCCTGCTAGGAGCGAAGACAAATTCATCCCTCTGGTGGCCCCGATTGATCATATCTATGCAGTCAATGCAAACAAGGGGATATTCAGGAGACCTGCACAGATGGGTCCAAAGGGAACTGCGGACACTAGCAGGTATTGTGCCTTTCATGAACAAACAGGGCATGATACAACGACTTGCAGGGAACTCAAGCAGCAGGTGGATCAATTAATTCGAGATGGGAAGTTAACTGAGTGGGCTGTTCTCGAGGTAAAGAAACACAATCCCAAGTCTGGCCTCGGTTACAATCAAGCCCCACCACCCGAACAGAATCCAATCATCAATGAAAGAGAAACGCGAGGAGGAAGTATTCATGTGATAATTGGAGGACCCCACATCGGGGGAGAAAGTAATAAGGCCAGAGAGAGGTACGCTCGCGAAGCTAAGGAGCGACCCCTCACCAATGTCCACCACCTGCAGGAACGACCCCCAAAGCTTTTTAAGGGGGAAGACACAAATATCATGTTTACTGAGGAGGATGCGAAGTGGGTTCACCACCCCCATTCAGATGCCCTCGTTGTCCGAATTCGTATTGGGTCACAGTATGTTTACAGAGTCCTTGTGGACAATGGGAGCGCAGTGAATGTCCTGACCTACGGGGTCTATCAGAAAATGGAGTATGTGGACAAAGACCTTATCCCAACAGTGGGGCATCTTTATGGTTTTACTGGAGCTTCAGTTAATGTCAAGGGCCTCATAAGGCTCCCCGTTACTTTAGGGGACGAGCCCTGTATCACCACCCAGCTCGCAGACTTTATGGTGGTTGATCAACCTTCAGCCTATAATGCTATTGTGGGGAGGCCAATTCTAAAAGAAATGAGGGTGGTCACTTCTATTTACCACCTCTCTATGAAATTTCCCACCCCGCATGGGGTTGGATGTGTTAAAGGATTGCAACATGAATCTCGTGAATGCTATAACAAGGCCCTCAAGTTAGCAGAAAGAGGAAGTAATTCTATGACCGATAAAATGGAATGCGAAGAGGAAAACAGATCTCGCAAGACAACCTTTGTACCTCCAACAGATTGTAACATGATCTCAATTGAAGAACTCCCAGCTGATTATTTTAACGATATGGGAATTCAAGTAGAACCAGTACCAGGTGCTTTGATGATGGGGACCTCGCAGCCAGTGATGGTTCTCCAAGAAGGGATCGTTGAAGAAGCCACCGATAGTGACAGCGAGGAGAGCCCAGAGCAGGTCGCTGTGCGAGCCCGAAAGGGAAAGTGGGTTCGCAAGGAAACATCTACCTTGTCAGAACTCCCAAATGGAATTACACAAACAACAACTGTTGTTACGGAGTATGGGCATGCGAATACCAATTCTTGCGAGGCGGAATCAAGTCAGGTTCGTGAATATGATCTAGACCTTGATCCTCGTATCCCAGAACATGTGGAGCGAGTCGGGGCAGCTGAAGATACAATTCCTATCCTTGTTGATGTACAAGACCCCTCTAAGGTGTTAAAGATAGGGTCACAACTCAGTCCTGATTTGAGAAAGAGGCTTGTCGCATTTTTGAAGGCCAACCTTGATGTGTTCGCTTGGTCACATGAAGATATGGTTGGGATCGATCCCAATGTAATGTGCCACAAATTAAATTTGGATCCAAACAAGAAGGGTGTCAGACAGAAATGACGACCTATAAGTGGAGAGCGAGCTCAGGCTCTCAAAGATGAGGTGGACAGGCTTCTCAAAGTCGGGCTCGTTAGGGAATCATTTTACCCTGATTGGCTCGCGAACCCTGTCCTCGTGAAAAAGCCAAATGGAAAGTGGAGGACTTGTGTGGACTTTACTGATCTCAACAAGCATTGTCCCAAGGATAGCTTCCCACTACCAAGGATCGACCAGTTGGTGGATGCAACAGCTGGGCACGCACTCCTTTCCTTTATGGATGCTTATTCTGGGTACAATCAAATACCCATGTATGGTACCGATCAAGAACACACCTCATTCATCACAGATAGAGGGCTCTATTGCTACATAGGGATGCCCTTCGGCCTCCTCAACGCTGGGGCCACCTACCAGAGGCTCGTTAACATGATGTTTGAAAAGCAAATTGGAAAGACAATGGAGGTTTATGTAGATGACATGTTGGTCAAGTCTAAGGAAGCTGGGGATCACATCTCTCACCTCGCAGAGATGTTTGATATACTGAGGAAATACAGGATGAAATTAAACCCCCAAATGTGTGTCTTTGGGGTCGAATCCGGAAAGTTTTTGGGGTTCATTGTCAACCATAGGGGAATCGAAGCGAACCCTGCAAAAATAAAGGCTTTGATGGATATGCGATCCCCAAGAAGTGTGAAAGAAGTTCAGAGTTTGACAGGGAGGATCGTAGCCCTAAATCGGTTCGTTTCTAAATCATCAGATAAGTGCCATGAGTTTTTCAAGGCGATTAAAAGAATTGGAAAAAACTTCGAATGGACCCCTCAATGCGAGGAAGCCTTTCAGAATATCAAGGAACAGTTGGGCTCGCCACCTGTGCTCTCTAAGCCTAAGGATGGAGAAACACTCATTCTCTACCTCGCTGTGTCAGAGCATGCGGTCAGTGCAGTATTGGTTCGCGAGGAGGAAAAGGCCCAATATCCTGTATACTATGTAAGTAGAAGAATGTTAGATGCTGAGACTCGTTACACAAACATGGAAAAGCTAGCTTATGCCCTGATTTTGGCCTCGCGAAAGTTATGACCCTACTTTCAGGCTCATAGCATTGAGGTTCGCACAGCCTATCCATTGAGACAAGTAATGCACAAACCAGAGTCTTCAGGAAGACTGTTAAAATGGACAGTGGAGCTCAGCCAATTTGATATTGAGTTTAGACCTCGCGGTCCTATAAAGGGGCAGGCACTTGCGGACTTCATTTTGGAATTTCCTCCCCAATCTGAGGGAGATAACTTGGCTATTGTGGTGACTCCAGTGGACACATCTAGCGAGGCCAAAAAGGAAAATTCCGCCTCGTGGTGGGAATTGTATGTGGATGGGGCATCTAACAAAGGAGGAGCTGGGGCTGGGATCGAGTTGGTAACTCCAGAAGGTCGCAGGATAAAGAGTGCAGTACATTTTGCCTTTGAAGCTTCTAATAATGGAGCAGAATACGAGGCCCTCATCATTGGTCTCAAACTTGCATTGGAGATGAAGGTTGAAAACCTCACAGCCTATAGCGATTCTGTGCTGGTAACATATCAACTTTGGTGTGGATGGCAAGCTAGGGGTGAGCAGATTGAGCTGTATCTGCGATGTGCACAAAGGTTGGTTAAAAGGTTCAATAATATCAGGGTGGTTCACATTAGAAGAGAAAAGAATCAAGGGGCAGATGCACTGGCAAAACTGGGGTCGCGCCGCGAGGCCACCTTACTTGGAATTATACCGCTGGAGATTCAAACAAAGCCTAGTATGCCAGAAGAATTTGTCATGGGAGTAGCAACCCCAGGGTCAACTTGGATGACTCCAATATGGGAATATGTGAAAAGTGGAGTTTTGCCTCAAGATAAAAAAGAAGCGAGGAGGGTCAAGTATCAGTCTGCTCGCTATGTTATTTATGATGAGGTTCTGTATCGAAGAGGGTTCAATACCCCGTTGCTGCGATGCGTAGACGGTGAAGAATGCACCTATATTCTGAGAGAGGTGCATGAAGGAATATGTGGCAATCACTCGGGGGGTAGTTCGTTGGCACAAAAAATCCTTCGTCAAGGGTATTACTGGCCTACATTGAAAAGAGATGCATTTGAATTTTTGAAAAATGCGATGCCTGTCAGAGGATCGCAAATTTCAGCAACGCCCTGCCTCTCAGCTCACCTCGATAACGAGCCCATGGCCCTTCGCCATGTGGGGCATTGATCTAATTGGAGAACTCCCAAAAGGTAAAGGAGGACTTAAATATGCAGTTGTGGCTGTTGATTATTTCACCAAGTGGGCCGAGGCCGAGCCACTTGCAACCATCACGGCGAAAAAACTCAAGGACTTCGTGTATAGAGCTATTGTGTGTCATTATGGGATCCCTTATCAGCTAATTTCAGATAATGGAAAACAATTTGATAGTAAGGAGATGAAAGAATTTTGTGAGAATCTGGGGATAAAAAAGAGTTTCTCAGCTGTAAGCCATCCCCAAACAAATGGACAAACTGAGGCCATCAACAAAATCATCAAGCACACTTTAAAGGCTAAGTTAGAGGAAAGCAAGGGCAACTGGCCTGAGGAGTTACCAAGGGCCTTGTGGTCATACAACACGACCCCAATGACCACTACTGGGGAAACCCCATTTTCTTTGACTTATGGTTGCGAGACCATGATCCCAGTGGAAGTAGGCTCAGGGTCGTTTAGAAGGGAGCACTACAATCCCGATGCGAACGAAGTGAATCATAGACTTTATCTGGACATGATAGGAGAAACTAGAAGCGAGGCCCAACTACGTCTCGCAACTTATCAATAGAGAACAGCAAGGTACTACAATGGGAAAGTACGAGCACGACCCCTACAGACAGGTGACCTAGTGCTCAGAAGGGTCATGCCTAACACTAAGGTCCCGGGTCATGGAGTTTTTGGTGCTAACTGGGAAGGTCCTTACAAAATCTACGCTACTATGGCAGAAGGAACCTATTATCTCAAGGATATGAAGGACAAGAAAATTCCGCGAGCTTGGAATGCGGAACACCTGCGCAAATACTATCAGTGAAGGCCTCGCCCCTGGCAGTTTTTATCTACAACTATTTAGCATGAATAAATTCATACAAAATACTGGGGGGTAGTGATCATGTAGACACCTCCCCTTTATGATGTGATGATCTTTGGGCCTCGCCCCACGTTTCTGTTATTGGGCCTCGCCCCACTCTTCATTTTACGGGCCTCGCCCCGCTTGTTAAAAAGAATTGGGCCTCGCCCCATTTACCTACATATGAGTTCACTTACTTTACGAAGTTGATTCTTATTTTACGTATAAAATAGACTTGCTTGCTTGTTAGCATTTACATTTTAAAATCCAAGCCATCTCAACGATGCAGGGATCATATTTTATGACAATGTAATCTTTGGGCCTTGCCCCTATTATAGGGCCTTGCCCCTACTTTATCAATTGCAGGGCCATACCCCTACCCTAAGAAAAAGGAATACACAGACTAGCAAGTGCGAAGCTAAAGCAACAATAATTCATAGTACAAGGGTCGCCATGCGATCCCAAAGAAGTTCAAGAGTTAATGGACAAAACAATATTACATCTTGCGAGGTATTCAAAGGGTACCCGCATCCCTGGTTCAAGAATTCGAAATCATTTAACATATAGAAGATTCAAGCAGTCTTGTCTTGATGAGTTTTGGCCGCCTCCTCTGCGATCCGCGCCTCCTCAGCGACCCTGGATTCTTCTTCGAGCCTGGCCTCCTCAGCATCTTCTTCAGCTATTTGCTTCTTGAGGGTCTCATCAAAATTAGCATTTCCAGGCCCAAGCAGATCCCAATCAAAATCAGGGATCGTTCTGATGAACCCCTTCATGAAAGAGACCTGGCCTTTAATCAAGAAAGCATCCCCGGCAGTTGACAGAGTGGCTTTGGCAGCATTCAGGTCGTTTGTCAGCTTCGCGATCTCCTCATCCTTCTTCCGGATGGCCTCTTCACTGGACTTCTGCAGCTCCTGAAGGGATTTTTCAAAGTCATTCCTTTCTCTGCGAGCCGCTTTCAGATCGGTGCGGACCTGCGCAGTCTCATAAGATAGCTGCTTTTTGTACTCAGCTTCTAGGGATCGCTTGTCTTCAATTTTTTGGAATTCCAGGATCTTGTTCTTTTTATCAAGTTGGGCAAAGTGCTTGGTGTGAGCAGCCTGACGGATGAAGGCCTCGGCTAAACATCTGGTCAGAGCTGTAGCATTGTCCTCCGGGGTCGCCTTCCACCATCCCGAGGTCTCAGCCTCGTCAGAGTATTGTGTCCCAAGTGCTGCAAAAAGGTGCTAAGAAGCCGTAGCAGTGACGACCCCAGGAGGTGGTCGGGTGGAGCACTCTTTGAACCCATCGGTTCGAGGTCGCTTGAGTGGAGTTTGTTCAGAAGAATCCAGAGGTTGTCGCGAGGCCAGGCTGGATTGGGCAGGGGGATCGTTAACAACCTTCGTTGGAGGAGCTGTTGGCTTAGGAGGAGGAGTCTTTGCGGCAGGTTGAGTTTTGGCAGCGGAGCCCTTCTTGCCTTTCTTGGCATTAAGAAACGGAGGAGCACTTTGGTCCGACATGCCTATACAAAAGAAAAGGAATTAGAAACACAATTTAATAAGGCACGAAGGCAAGTAGCAGTTATGCACATATGCAAAATTACAATACAATATGCGAGGATGAACAACAACTAAGCATGAAGATAAATTAATGAAAGCGCAAGTGTCATAGGACGGATCGCTATTACTAAGTACCCTCATCGATTATTTTAATGTGAGAAGACGAAGCTTCCTCGCGTAATTTCCTTTTTCGCGAGGCTAGCTTCGCAGTTGAATGCCCCGCTTTAGGAGAAGCACCTACTCCTTCCTTGAGAAATTTACACTCTATCAGATTCTCTAAGGATAGCAGGGTTCTAATGTTTCTCTCTTCCTTGGTGGATTTAGTTAACACCTCGTCGGCTCATTTTTTCTCTTCACCTTTGAGGGTAGTGCGAATCGGACAGACTGCGATGCCAAAGGAGTTGTCAGTTTTAAACTTTTACGAAGAAAAAATATTACAACCTGGAAGGATAGCTCACCAGGGAGGTAGTTGAAGCTTGTCTTAACTCGGGGGACCTCGTGTATGTACAAGAAAGGTTCCTTCCACGAGCCAGCAACGCTAATTCCTCCAGGCAAGAGATTCTTTTTGTTGAAATTAGGCCATACGGAGAAATAGACGTAGCCAAAATCCTTTTCTCCGCATCGTTTGAGTTGGAGAAAGTAACCCATAGTCTTCGCATCCATGGGTGGGTATCCCAGTTTGTGATAGAGGATGTAGAGGGCAATCATGGACCTGTACCCATTAGTGCTGATTTGGATGGGTGCGAGGTAGTATGACTCGCAGACATCTCGAATAAAAGGATGAAGGGGTGAGGAGACACCAATCTTCATCAAGGGCACCGTTAAAACCATCCTCGGTACCCTGCCACCATTCTCTTCATGGTTGAAGCGGTAACATCGCATTTTCTTCTTGGGTAAGATGATTTTACCCTCAGGGCGGAACTTCTCAACCCCTTCTCTGATGGTCTTCTCAGTGAGGGTAGAAGACATGTCACGACATGCGAGGATGCGAGGCTTGCCTGGTTTAATTTTCGAGCCAGGCTCGATATCTTCGGGGCGAGGCCCATCAACATATATAACCCCCTCTAGTTCTGGTTGAGGAGTCGGTATGTAAGGGTCAGGCGATGCCTCAGGAACATAGTCATAATCTTTGAAATTTACAACTCTGGCCACTTCGTCAAGGCCACCATCGTCAGAAGAAGGCTCTTCGTACTCAGAGTCATCAGAATTAGCTTCATTGTCAGCCCCCCCTTCGATGTCATAGTAGGCCTCGCCCAGTGAATCTACTGGAGAATCACCAATGTCAATAGGGGTTGCGGTTGCGCGAAGAGGAGCTCTGTGGAGAAGATGCTCCACTGGCTTCATTATTTCCTTACCTCGCTTAAAAAGGTCCTCTATCTCTTTCTCTACTGAGGTAGGGTGTTGTGAGGAAGGTTGGTGAGATGAAGGGGTCTCAAGGGGTTGACTTTGCTACCTTGAAGGTTGCTTAGATCGCCACGAACGTAGAGGAACCTCCCTGGTATAGTCTTCATTGGACCATAAGGGGTCAAAATATAATTTAAAGGAACTTTCACTAGTGCTCGTTGCTTTTGCGATATTAGCAGCTGCCGCATCGCTAATATGTACGCGGGGAAGAGGAGAAGGTGTCCTTGAGCTGTCGTCGTTGGACATCTGAAAAGAATGTGAAGAATTAAGTGTGCCCTTACAGAAAGCAAAAAGGGGATAAAGGGAGAAAAGAATAAATAAGTAGAGGGGTTCTATGTGTTCCTAGGGATCGCATCTGGGTCTACGAAGGGAACGCTTCTACATTTCCAAGGGAAGGATCGCATTTCTATATCAACGAGGTAGGATCGCTACTTGAAATTAACATGATGGGGTCGCGACTAAAAAGGGTTGCATCGCATACAGTCAAAGTTATCTAATCATGACATTATGATGAAGAACATCAATTTAAATGCAAGGGAAGGATGAAGACTTACTTTTTCTTGAAGAAATTTGAAGAAATTCGGGATCGCTTGTGATAGGGTTCTGAAATTCCTTGCGTTTGATCTGGGAGCAAACTGGCAGCACTTCCACAATATGTTAATAAGATGAAAAAGGAAATGATAGTGACAGGGGTATATATAGCCCATCAGGAGAGAGAAAAAGATGGACATGTGTCAAGATCTCGGTTGTTGAATACACATCTCGAGATACGACTGTTGTCAAACCTCTTCAAATTCTTGTGGTCGCGACTACTCCAACGGTTGTATCGATGTCAACGGTCGTATCAATGTCAACAGCGAGCCATTGCCTTGCATCGCAGCATCAGCAGATTTATACCTGAGTCCACATCGCATCTCTAATGGCAACATGGACTCGGGGGGTAGTTGTTATGCCCAGATCTGGCATAATAGTTATCATGATTTGATTGGCTAAATTAAAGGTCCATAATCTATTATGGGCCTAGAAGATGGGAATTGGATCATCAGAGCCCATTATTGGAATCAGCCCAACATGCCTTGATTATAATGTTTCTACTGCGAGGCCACCTCGCTAAATGTCACCTCGCGAGAGGCCGCCTCGCTACATGAGCATCTCACTAGTGGTTCTCATCAAGGGATCGCTTCACTTCTATTATTATATCTACATTGGGATCGCTATTTCACTTACTGCTGGAAGACTTATGGCCAGATCTAGGGTCGCATGAGTAGCTGGATACATGGGGTCGCTTCGCATGGCCAGATCCCTCGAGGTCGCATGCAAGGTCATTCTTTACTGGTCAATTCTATCCGTTCGAGACTGTGGGCTTCCACATCTGGGCCATAGATCATGGATAGGGTTAATGATTTATTGCCACGTCAGCCCTAAACGAGTGGGCTTGGACTTTGGTTTATCTCCTAAAACCCTAGCCCGCCTAGGTATCTTGTTCTCCAAGAACTACGTCAGGCTTGATCCCTATAAATAGGGTACGTAGGCATCTTGATACGGGATGGAAAACAGTTTACCTTAAATCACCTATCAAGCTCAGCCACATTTATACACACAAACCCTAATCACTCTTCTTCTTATAGCTAAATATCCGTATTTTGCTCCAACAACCCAGCAAACCTCCGTAAACATTGTTATACCAATTTCTCCCTATAACACTTCTCACAACCATTAGCTTTGTCATGTGCCTATGAAGACAGTTTACAAAGAAACTGATTAAATCAAAGAAACAAAAAAACACTATGAAAATAAATGAATACCTTTGCAGGACAAGTCCTAATGTTGTGAGATAATTGAGTACAATAGCTGCATTTCAGTTTGGTGTTTTGCCTCTTTAGCCTTGTTGCAGCAGGATCAGTAGTATCATTCTTCTTGTTTCTAGATTTTTTGGGTCTTCCAGTTTGAACTTTTAGCACTGGTGGGAGTGGCTTAGGGTAATCTGTTGACTTCCATTCTTCTTCACCAGAAATAGGTTCAATGATGTGATTGTATGTGGCAAGAAAGGTATCCTCTGAGTAACAAGTATGGATGTAGTCCTCATAGTTTTTCTTAGACCATGCAATGCAAGCACATGCATGGTAACAAGGTATACCTGAAAGTTCCCATTTCTTGCATGCACACTTTCTTTCTTCCAAGTCCACCACCATTTTGTATCCACCTTCTGTCATTGTAACTAGGTACTTGGCACCCCCAGACCATGTAACATGACAACCCTTGACTAGGTCAACAGCCCTACATTACAATGTTAACACAGTTAGATGTAAGACACAGTTACATGTAAGACATTAGGGTTTTCTCATGAAAACCTAGTTGAGAAGACTTACTTATTCAGCCTTCTCATTGCATTAGGGCATATGGGGTTCAAGGCATAACTGTTGAGCATCTTGTCCCTTCTTTTTCGAATCCTTTTCATGACATCAATATGGATGTTTTCAAGCATAGTCAGAATAGGAAGGTCCCTATATTTCCCAATTGTGCTATTAAATACCTCACACTGGTTATTCACAAATTGGTCTGACTTAGGTGTCATTCTGAAGGCACTTCTACTCCATTGAGTTCTTGGTTTCTCATTTAACTAGTCAAAGCATTTCTTTGATAACTGACAAGTTAACAAATGCCAGGAGAATAAGTTAATAAATGAATGAGTAAAAAAATGCCAAGATAATAAGTGAGTGAATACCTTTTTAAGCTCATCCATGTGTTTATTAAAGGTGTAGTCAGTGGTGGCCCTGGCTACTTTCCAAAGTAGCATCCTCACACCAATACCCTTGTGATCTTTCCACATGTTCCTATATAAGTGCATAACACAGAACCTATGTTCTGAATTAGGCACAATGCTGTCCAAGGCATTAATCAAGCCTTTCTGCCTGTCTGAAATAAAGGTCCAGCTACCATCATTATCAATATGCAAATCCTCAACTACTTGCTTGAGAAACCAATGCCAGCTCTCACTATTTTCTGCCTCAACCACTGCCCAGGCTAAGGGGTACATACCATCATTTGCATCTGTTCCAATGGCTGATAGCAATTGCCCACCATAAGGGCCCTTCAAGTGGCAGCCATCTAGCCCTATTAATGGCCTACAACCATCCTTGAATCCTTTCTTTATTGCTTCAAAACAAGTATAGAACCTCTTAAATCTTTTCTTCCCTGCATTTTCTGCATCCACTGTATCCTCGGTCATCACCAAGACAGTGCTACCAGGCATAGCTTTTAGTAACTCATTAGCATAGTCCCATACCCTACTGAACCGCTCCACATGTTTGCCATTAATTTTTTCCAAAGCTTTTCTTTTGGCCCCAGCAATTGCATAAATGCTTACATGGCAGCCCCAATCATTGACAACTTTCTTCAAAAAGGCAGACAAAGGCCATGTGGGGTTCATCCTTATGTCATTCTCATAATAATTTGCAATCCACCTTGAGTTTATTTGCTTTTGGTCAAATGTTTGAATGCAAGTATGCACAGGTTTATACACTTTTATCTGATATGTGTCAGAGTTTGACATCTTAAAGGCATATATTTTCCACTCACAACCATTTAAACAAACAAACCTAACCCTCAGACCATAATTTCTGCATTGCACTATGGGCCTTCTTTCAACTATTGCTTGTTTCTTTACTGCATCCCTAAAAATTTTTGCACTGGCAAACTGTTGACCCAACACAAACTTTGGGTGTCCCATCTCACACTTCTCATAAAAAACAGGCCATTTTATTTCATCCTCATCTGTTGAGTTAGCAGCCATCCTCTCCTCTTCATTATCATAGTAGTATGTAGACTCACTTGAATAGTCCACATTCCCCTCAGTACCCTCAGTCCCTTTAGTCCCCATGTCATGTTCAGTACCAGTTGTTGTACTCTCCTTCTACTTCTCTTTCTCAGTTACCTTTCCTTTGCCTTTTTCAGTTATCTTCCCTTTGTTCTGTCTTTTCTCTTTTGCAGCTTTCTTTTTGGCCCTCTCAGTCTTATAGTAAACCACATCTTCATCGGTTGAGTCCACATTTGAAGAGTCATTGTGAAATGAATCCTCACTGACTTCATAATCCTCATTGAGTTCATCTTGCCCCACCACATAATCTTCATCATCTGAATCACTATCCTCACCAAATTCTGCATTACCAAATTGGGCATTTTCCTCTTCATTTTCTACATTTTCCTCTTCATCTGCTTGATTTGGTTCCCAATCATATTCATCACACATTTGCCTATAAAAAGCCCTATCATCCTCAGTCTCCACAAACTCCAAGTTGGGATCTTGTGAAGGGTTGTACTCTTGAGTCAGATTACCATCAGATGTCACCGTGGCTAAAGGTTCGAAAGCAATAGCAAATACAAACACCAACCTTGATGGTGGCACAAGCTCACACATTTCAACAACATCACTATCTGACTCCAAATTCCACACTCCCCTAAACCAGTCAGACTTAGGATATTTATAGGACAGAGTCTGAGAACCCAAAACCCCACATTCTTTTAACATACTATTCACCTCTAGCAGACTCATCTTGTCTACACTACATCCATCCACATAATCGTACCCCCCACCAACATATTCCTTTGTTTGTGTGTCGAATACCCCACCATGAAACAGTTTAATTGTAAATAAATCCAAAGCTGAAACGAATATAAGAACAAAAGGAAGTGGGGAACAAGAATCACGGACATAAACATAAAGAAAGACATAAACAACTATTTGAACACAAATGGGACCACTGTCAAACATCAAACCTAATTTTTAAACAACCAAAACCCTAACAGCGTAAACAATAAAATAAGATTCACATTTAAAACATATAAACCCTAATTTACACATGAAGAACCCTAATTTAACACATATAAAACCCTAATTGAATTATAGCCGTACCCGTATATGTTGGGCACTCATTTGGAGAATAGGCGTCCATGTCTTCCTTTGCGCGAACCAACCAACTCATTTCTTACCAGATTTTTGATCTACAATTTGCTTAATTAACTGAAGATTAGGGGTAGGTTTAAGGTATTGTTGGGGGTTTTGTTTAAGGAGGAGCGTATAGAGATACATACAGATACATAAAGTGAGATGAAAAGGCGGACTAAAAGGCCGCGTACAGAAATCCCACTGAAAAGACTACAATACCCCTGACCTTTTAAACGGAGTTAACGCTTGACTGACGGAAGTACACAATATATAACAAAAAAACAAATTCAGTATTGCAGATGCTCACTTTTGAAGTTGGGTATTGCAAGTGGTGTCAAGGGCAAAGTGCAGGTACACAAAGTACACTTTCCTCTATTATAAATATTGATTTTAATATTATAAATATTAATTTTAATTTGTTATAGTTTAATTTGTTATTTGTTTAATATGTTTTTAATATTAAAAAATAGGGTTGAACCAAACTACCAATTATCCCATAGTTTAATACTATTATAAGCGAAATAGGATATTTTTGGTTGTCAGTTTGGTACTCTTTTGTTGGTCACTCATTTTGGTCGCTCTTTGATTTGCTTAAATCTCTATTATTAATAATTAAAAAAATGTAAAAAAACACACAAAACACTCTCCTGTTAATAAAATTAAAAAAACACGTCACGCCACTCCTCTCGATCAAAACTCTCGGCTAAATCTTTGCTTACCCGGGAATGTTTTTAGGTAGATAAAATATTAATTAAATTTATTTTTAATTGAACTAAAATTATGGCTAAAAAATAGGGTTGAACCAAACTACCAAACTACCAATTATCCCCTAGTTTACTTATTATAGTATAGTATAGATACTAGCTTATAGCCCGTGCAAAGCACGGGTTATTTTTAAATATTTTTAAAATTATATGATTAAACAAAATAGAGTATAATTTATTATGGATATAATTTAACTTTGTAATATTAATTAATAAAATTATTAGAAATAATAATAGTTATGTACTAAATGACATGTATTATTTAAAACTAATAATATAAAATCTTAATGTAAATTTGTTGTTAACGGGATTCGAACCTTGTATCTTTATAAGAAAGATTTAATTATAGAATATTCCTTATTATTAGATCTAACGGTTATCATCTATTTACTAAATATATCTAACGGTCAATATTCTTTTAATGGTTGGTTGAACCAAACAACCAAACTACCAATTATTCCTTATAACCCGTGCAAAGCACGGGTTGCTTTTAATTTTTTGTAATTTGTTTATAGTGTAATATAATATTATAAATATTAATTTTAATTTGTTATAGTATAATTTGTTATTTGTTTAATATGTTTTTTAATATTAAAAAATATGGTTGAACCAAACTACCAAACTACCAATTATCCCCTAATTTAATACTATTATAAGCGAAATAAGATATATTTAGTTGTCGGTTTGGTACTCTTTTATTGATCAAAACTCTCGGCTAAATCTTTGCTTACCCGGAAATGTTTTTAGGTAGATAAAATATTAATTAAATTTATTTTTAATTGAACTAAAATTAATTATGGCTAAAAAATAGGGTTGAATCAAACTACCAAACTACCAATTATCCCCTAGTTTACTTATTATAGTATAGTGAAATAGGATATATTTGGTTGTCGGTTTGATACTCTTTTATTGATCAAAACTCTCGGCTAAATCTTTATTTACCCGGGAATGTTTTTAGGTAGATAAAATATTAATTAAATTTATTTTTAATTGAACTAAAATTATGGCTAAAAAATAGGGTTGAACCAAACTACCAAACTACCAATTATCACCTAGTTTACTTATTATAGTATGGATGGATAGTATAGATATAATACGCCTCCAGCAGCAAGTCCTTAGCTAAGTGTGGCCGAATATATAGACTACAGCCTTTGCCATATAATCAGGGACGTAGCCAGGATTTCGATTCACTGGGGTCAAAATCTCTGGTCGTCTTCTTCGGTGACTGGTCAACTTTTTCGACGGCCCCGCAGGGAAATTTTTTTTATCGAAAATTATCAATGTGTAGATTTTTCCTAATTTAATACATATAAATATGCATCAGTTATACATCTTGGGGCGGCAATTACAGGGTTTCACTGTCAAAATTAAAAGTTTGTGGGGTCAAAAATGAAACTGGTTACAATAATTATTTTTTTCAGTGGGGTCAAAATTCAAATTTACTTCTATAAAAAAAATTTTCTAAAAAAATATATACATAAAAATTTTGTTTTTTAAAATTTCAGTGGGGTCAGATGACCCCGCTCGCTATACACTGGCTACGCCCCTGCATATAATTATATTAGCAGTACGCCAGTACCTTGTTAATTGTTATGTAATTTGCATCATAGAAGTAGCCAAGCCAAGCCATGCACAGAATTAGGTATATTACCTCATGGCTCATGATAGTCGTTCAGGTACTTGATTGTTTCAGAACCATTCACAACAGAGGAAGACTTTAACTTCTTCACATCCTCAAGCCGTTCTGCAATCCCAAAAAATCAGGAATTTGGTTATACAAAAGCCACACGAACACTTGAAAAGCATGTAGATAGAGTAGAAATGTACCAACGATCCTTCCAAGTAGGTTCTTTACTCAAAATATACCGCTTAAAAGACCTAATAATATAGTACTCCCTCTGTCCATTTCATTTCTTTACACTTTCTATTTTGGGCCGTCCATTCCATTTCTTTACATTACTAAAAATAGTAACTTTTAACAATAAAATACATTATTACATCCACTACCTCACTCCACCTTTTCAACCCTTTACACTATTACACCCACTACTTCACTTATTTTAACAATAAAATTACTATTACACCCACTACTACATTTATTTTAACAATATTACATCCACTATCTTGGTTTCCGTGCAAAAAGCAAATGTAAAGAAACCAAATAAACGGAGGGAGTAAGAAACTAAGAATATATACTTTATAATAGAAATTATAACGAAAATATATATGGATAAAATATATATATTTATATAATAATTTTCAAATCTATACTATTATATTAAAGCCGAAACATTGAAAGTTTTGGTTTTCTCTTAAGTTTTGGTTTTCACTCTAATTATTTAATTTTTAATTATTTATAATATAAAACAAATCAAATAAACTCTGTTATTGTCTTTAATCCTAAATACAGAGTAGTATTTTATATTTACACCATTACCCGTTAACAACAAATTTACATTAAGATTTTATATTATTAGTTCTAATCAATACATATTATTTATTAAATAACTATTATTATTATTATTAATTTTATTAATTAATATTACAAAGTTAAATTCCATAATAAAATATTATACTCTATTTTATTTAATCACATAATTTTAAAAGTATTTAAAAGTAACCCGTGCAAAGCACGGACCCTAAACTAGTTTATATTTATACTCGTACATAAAATTGATGGGCTCAATATTTATGTGTAAATTACAATTGTTAGGAATGATATATCAAAGTGTGTATGTTTCTATATACTAATGCTCTATATACTAATGTTGTGCTCCCAAGATTTTTCTTAAAGAAGAGAGTGAAAAAGAAAAGAAGCAAAAAAACTTCTTTAACATGCTTCCTAGTTTTTTTGTAAATCATGAGAGAATTTTGAAAAATTTAAGTTGGAGAGAAATTTTTGGAAATGTATGTGATAGTTCTCTTCTAATCATCCCATTTTTGGGAATAAATTTTTGGGAATTTTTTTTTAAGAATTTTCTCTTCTCTACTCTTCCCAAAAAATTTGGGAGCACACTTCTAAAAGAAAATTTTAAAATTTTCTCTTCCGTTCTCTTCTTTCCTCTCTAAATTTTGACTCGGAAACATAGCGTAAGTAACAAGAATATCCAATTTTGAAACAAATATTAATCCAAAAATATCTTGTCTTCAATAGTGTATATATTTCAAGATTATTATTCACAAAAACATATTTTAATTTTGAAAAATTAAATCATAATTAAGTTGAATACTCAGTTATCAAAACACATTTTGAGATATCCAGTTCTCATAACAATTAACATATGTATCTCGCAATATCGAGTTGAAAATACATCTTATTAATAATAATTTTAACAATTTATAAATATTATTCGGCCACCAATTTCAAATTTGCGGTAATCCGCAATTGTGACCTCATGGATAATGGATTACATGACAAAGTCCAAAAGCGTTGTTAATCCATCCATGAAAGGCCACCAATAGCAGCAATACAGTTGAACCTCCTATAAGAGAATTATTATAGGAAGAATATACAATAATAATTATGAAAATTGCTGAAATTATAAAACAAATATTTAACACAAAAAATACGAAGAATACATTAATATTTTTTCTCAAGATAAACTGTTTCTCAATTGACTTACATATTAGAATTTTGAAGATAGTCACAGGATCTTATGGGGGTGATCTTATGGGGGTCCGGATCCTCTGTCTCCTTCCTTCATGTCCCCTTTGTGTTCCTTCCTTTTTCTAATACAAAAAGAGTGCTCCTATTTATTAAAATAGGTCCTGCAGGGACACTCTTTTTATATGAGAAAAAGGAAAGGATACAAAGGGAACATGGAAGAAGGGAACAGAGGATCTCAACTCCCTTATGGGTTGGCGTGGACCTTGTGGGCTAGCATAAGTAATCCATTAACCGATCATTAACCGATCTGCGTGGAAAAAATTACGAGAATCTCACATGCGATTACATGGATATATCTCAAGCATTGAAATGCTTCCACTCATGTGATTTCAGGATCGATTTCACATACAAATCAACATTTAATTCCAACTATGGAGATATAAGTAAGATGCGTGCTGTTGGACCAAGAATATTAGCTAGAATATTATGTATAATTATAGTTAGCAATTAGGTCCAATAATGTTTAGTTTGTATATAGGCCCAATTGTACCCATTTTCCTTAATGAGCCTTGAAACCCAAAACTTGTAAATAAATTATTATAGCTTACCTTCCAAGTAAATGTGGTTAGGGAGGGAGCCACAAGGGATCCTCTATAAATAATCTTGTACCATCTTACTTGGGAGAGGACGCAAATTGTTGTAAAGAGAGAACCTCTAAAGGTCTATGAAATAAGAAAATACTTTACCCTTCATCAATATTCCATATTATAGTTTATCAAATAGCTTGAGAACTTTTCATAGTCCATCAATTGGCGTTAGAAGAAGCTCTTTTGTCAACAATTGTATTCCGAAATGGATGATTATTATGATGCAGAGCCAGTCGTCCAACGTCTTACGGAGGAGGAAATAAGAACAGTCCCCCGTGAGGACGACGGTACCTCAAAGCAACCATTACAACCAAGAAGGTTATTCTCCGATCACGGAAACGATGAAATGGTGGAGGATCTTCGTGATTCCCCTGCTGCAGAAAAAAGTAAAAAGAGACCCCGAGCTGACACCCGTACAAGGGTTCCAACAGCTTCGGGCAAACAGGTGTTGACGAGCGACGCCCGTCTTCACCTCGAAAAAATGAGGAGACAAAACCCTCACGAGGGAGTCCAAGAAAATGATGAAGACTTCAATGAGTCCGATGACGAGCTGGAGGCCCTCGAGGCGCTAAAGCTGGAAAAACAAAGAGAAATACGACGTCTCCAGCTCGAATTACAACAAACATCTCTACTAGCTCGTTCTGTTGAGTATCGATCTCCCGGGTACAACAGCGAGGGGTATGATGATGATGCAAGTTATGAGGATGAAACGGAGTCCAATAGACCGTACCAGGTTCCCCAAATAAGGAGGCAGGCGAGGTCCCAGGGGATAGCTCCGAGGCAGAGCGAGTCAAGCGACTCCTATAGGTCGGAAGAGATTTCTCAGTTACAAAATGATGTGGCGATGTGCAAAAAGTTTATTCGAAGCCAGGCTGGCTCCGAGGCCCCGGCTGAAAGCCCTCTCACTGTGCGAATTGAAAAGGCATGAATCAACAGGAATTTGAAAACTCCGTCGCTTGACCAGTTTGATGGGTCCACAAACCCTAGCGAGTTTTTGAACACTTACGATGGGAGGATGAAGTTTTGTGGACATTCAGAAATCGCTCGATGCCAATTTTTTTCCACCTGTCTTCGAGGAACCGCCTTACGTTGGTACAACAACTTACCCCCGAGATCCATAGACTCGTGGGACTTATTGAAAACTAAGTTTAAAGGTAGATTCTCTAGTAATTACAAAGGCGGAAAGATCACCGCTTCACTCATGAATGTCAGACAACGCTCCAACGAGTCGTTACGAGAATTCTTAATTCGCTTTCGAGCCGAGGTAGCGGAGATCCCTAACCTCGTGGAAGAGCTCGCCATCAATTACCTTACTGCAGGAATTGATAAACACAGACACGACCCCTTGTTAGAGGAATACTTTGAAAAAAGTCCACGATCACTTCAAACTGCTTTTGAAATCGTGAAACACAGAATGACACTCCAAGAGGTCGTAGGAAGCATCCAATCACCCAGAAAATATTCACAAAGATGGGAGAGGAGTTCAAACTCTGGATATCGGTCCCCAAAATCAGATTACAGGAAGGAAACTGAATCGCATTCAAGGTCTCGGGATATGAGAAGTCCTCGATCTGAAAAAACATCTCGCTCTGACAGGTCATGGAAACCTCGAGAAAAAATGGAAAAGGAGTTCAAAAAACTGATAGTGGACAAATCCAAAATACTTGCCATTCTAAAAACGGAGCCGGACTATCGACCCCCGAGGCCGATGAAGGCAGGCAGACCTCCGAGTTGAAAGTATTGTGAGTATCATGAAGATCATGGCCATACTACAGAGGCCTGTTTCCAGTTAAGCAACCTCATTGAAGAGAAGATAAAACAAGGACAGTTGGTCCACTACATTGAAAATGATATGAATTCCCAAAGAAATCGCCAGCACGACCCCGATAGAATTATTGATGTCATAATCGGAGGTTATATTGCTGGAGGATCCTCCAACAATGCCAAGAAATTATACGCTCGTGAAGTATTCAGTGTTTATCCAGAATAACAAAAACACCAAAGGCCTAATCCTACCCCAATTATTTCCTTCCCGAACGAGGATTATCCTCCCAGGATGATCGAGCCTCATCAGGACGCCCTGGTGATCACGGCAAAAGTGGGAACTAACATTGTTAAAAAGATTATTGTGGACAATGGTAGCTCCGTGGACATTCTATATCACAGCGCTTTCTCCAGAATGAACATCGGCGACAGAAACTGGAAAATGTAAACATCCCCTTATATGGGTTCACTGGGAACGAGGTCAAGGTCGTGGGAACGATCGATCTCCCAGTCCTGTTTGGCTCTCTCCCATGCCAAACTTGGCAAATGGTTAAATTTCATGTCATAAATGCAGTCTTTAGTTTTAACGCCATTTTGGGAAAAACGACATTAACAGCCTTGAAGGCTATCACGTCTATTTCCCATCTAAAAATAAAGTTTCCCACTGATTTCGGGGTAGGAGAGGTCGTAGGCGATCAGACCGCAGCTCGACAGTGCTACTTAACAATGGCAATCCCCAGGAATAAGCAAGTAGAGTGTGACAGTCCCAAATCCGGGGTCAGGAATTCGAGCCATCATACTCCAATTTCCATTTATTAACAATATCTCTTGATCTTTTTTTATACTATTTAATACTCACACAAATGACCCCACACTAATATCATCACACACACCAGTCATATGCTCAGAGAACAACATCCATTAATGATAGCATTTAAAGATAAACTATTATTACAATCCCAGAATACCATCTATTACACCTATATATAAGTATATACTACCTTGAGAACAGGTGTCGATACTTTCTCATAAGGTAGACTTCCCCGTTACCCTCTTCCGGGTTGTACTGCGACGTTTCAGCACCTGATCTAGCTGTTATATAAATAAATAGCAAGAGTGAGCTATAATAGCCCAGCAAGATAAATTTTGTAAACTAGCATCAAAGGAAAATATATATATATATATATATATATATATATATATATATATATATATATATATATATATAAACTGAAAATTCACTATAATAATTCAAGAGAAAAATTTATCCTTAATTACTCCACATAACCTTTCATTTTCGTTTATAAGAAAAAGACATATAGAATAATATAATATCAGTTTCTCTTCTAAACAAAATAATAATCTATACTTCATCTCAGTATAATATCCCAGATAATATAACATTTGAGTAACATCTTTCAATATAATCTTTTCATTTCCTTTTTATACAACAATCTTATATAAAAATAATATAAAATCAGTTTCTCTTTTGTCCATAAAGTAATTCCATACTTTCATACCATTTTCCCTTTTTCAGTATATCAATCTGAAAACCATTATCAATTCTTTCTTTTAATGTTTTGGGGATTCTGCTAGCGCCAGATACGTAGGACGATGATCAGTCGCCTGACCGTACCTACTCTCTGTTTACTACTAGTAGAAGGGATGATCCCACCTGGTCATCAACCCTGGAGGAAGGCCACCTGCTAACATCCTCCCTTGGCATCTTCGTGCCGTAATAAAATATTGAGTGCCGGACTGTGCAACTTCCACACAGCCTCTTACGCAATATTGGGTGCCGGACTGTGCAACTCCCACACAGCCTCTTACGTATACTGTTGCAATCCCCCTTTTTCAAACCGTTATTCCATTTATAAAATATCATTCCATATTTTCCATTTTTCCGTTTCCATTTCCATTCACATATATCATTTTCAATCTCATGTATCATTTCCATTTCCATTTATCATCACCTTTAAAAATATATATGTCATAATACTTTGATTATGACTCAGACATCTCCTCTGTATTCAATAAAATCAAATACACTCTTATATACATAAAATATTCCATCTATTTTAAAAGTATTAAATAATAATCAAATAATATTTATTAAATCACAATTATTTAAAAAAAAAGAATATTTTTAACATAATATTATAAACATATAACTCTAGATAGCAACTGATACCATTCTTTTCATATCTCTTTAAAACATAAAGTATATTCGCTCTATCCATATTCAAAAATCTCAGTAAACAGGTAATATATCCATAATCATCTCATCATATAAGATTCATATATCATCCACCAAAACCATTTCCTTTGAACATAAACAGTTTATCAAAATAAGGATAAAAGAAATCTTGCTCCCTTTATCCCTATCCACCCTCATATACATCTCCCTTTAATTTCCAAAATCAGGAAAATAGATTCTTAACAATATAATAATAATAGAATCACATATATATTTCATGAAATCATTTTTCTTTGAAGATAAATAATTTTTCAAAGTACAGATAGAAGAAATCTTGCCTCGATCTCTAAGTCCCAGTGGTATGACCCGTTGTTCGTCCTGAGTTTCTATAAACACGAAAAGAATCATTGTTAGAATACTACATCCCTTACTCACTTTACCTCTATATAACAATACCCTTGACACTTAATATATGATTAACATATTATTAATAACCCAAGAGTTCCAAGAACCTAACCATTTTAAACTCAATCAAAGTTTCAGTGTTTTTCACCATTTCCCTTAACAAGCACACTCGACTGTAAAAATTCTCAAAAATTATAAATTTCGAATTTTCACCCAAGGTCAGTGGGTAATACTTCTATGATCACCCTACTATTTCCTCTCAAAATTTCATAATTTTTAAAGATGTTTAAGTATGGTAACTATGGCCTCAAAGTTGACACAACTGCATTTTTTCAATTTTCGAACGTCTTTCACTAAAACTCACTTTTCTCCTAAACCGTTCATCAGATTTTGACGTACTTTATATAAAAACGATCTATGAACTAAGATCTATCTTCTCATGGTCAGTTGACACACCCTACTGACCCTTACCAGTTCTTGACCTCTGCCCAAATACAAGGTAGTTTTAGTTTTAACAAAAATCGGACATTATAACGGCTATATTTTTAACAATACCCAAATCATCACTCCTCCCAATCCATCATCCAACATCTATATTATCCCCTACACCATGTGGTCATCATAACAGCCATGGTTACAAGCACAACTCACTTCCATAATCAATCAAATCACTTATAAGCACATATATCATCATGATTTCATACTTTATACAACTTTAACTACTTAACCAACCATAATCCATCATCAACTCAAAGTAATACTAAGGGTTATTGAGCTTTATACCTTCTTTGTAGAGTGAACAACACTTAATAAGCCTTGGATAGTCTTTAAACAACCTTAAAGTAGCTTGGATCAACTAAAGAAATCATAAAACCAAAAGTTAGTTCTTGAAGGTTAATATTCATCTATCACTTTGTAAAAATCATAGAAAATCGAAAAATAAGAGTTTGGCTCTCAAATTTTTACCACATCTGGCCCTCTTCATAAGATTTGATTTGAGCTATATATTACCAAAAACAAAGCTTCCTAGATATGGTTTTGATCCCATTTTTCCCACTGGACAGAAACTGGACAGATTTGTTTCCCCAACTTTGAACATGGATTTGACTAGGCTATACTACTTTGTTGGCCATGAAATTTTGAACGAATCTTCCCCATAGAGTGGAGAAGCTATGGTTTAAATTTGGTGATTTTTAGAGCTTTAGATCTTGGGTTATGAATTTTTCTCTCAAAGCTATTCCTGCTGGGAGTTTGTGTGGAATGGTGTGTTTCTTGCTTTTTCTTCACTTTTGATCCAATAATATTGACTTATCCAACTTTGATCTAATTATATTTACAAGATAAGATCAGATGTATGGCTATGTTGGATCCTTGGTTATTGTGCAAGAAGTATCAAGCTTGGTTTGATATTTGTTTGGTTTTCTTTTGTTTGTTTTTACCACATTATCCTTGCCCTTTCATAATTTTCCACTCTTGCCCTTGCCCCTTGGCTTTCACCATAAACCACTTAATTAAATCAATAAATCAACTCCTTGTTTTGTATTGGGCCGAAGTTTGGGCTTCGTTCAAAGTTCTCTCGTCATTTGATTCATCGATTGATTTCTGCGATCGTCTCAGTGGTTTCTCCTTTGTAAATTCCATGGATATATAATATCCTCTCCCACATCATATATTAGTGTGTTAGGGTGATTCTAATCCTCAAGTAGGTATTAGATCCAATATCCTTGGTATATTCTTTTTTTCTTAGAAGTTGCTCTCCCGGTTATCTCTCGGGTTCTCAAGCATTCTCAAACTCGTTTAACAATCTAAATTCCCTTGGCATTTCCTTGACTTGATCACTCCTTGGTTTAACCTAATTTCACTATTTCCTCAAGATATAAACCCTTTAACATTTCTATACTCCGTAATATCACATTCAATAGAGTCTCAATCGAAATCGAAAATCCTTAAAGTCCATATTCAGGAATTTCTGAAATCCATTATCATTTTGAGTCACTCATTTTCATAGTTCAACATCAATATGGTTCCTGATTATTCATTTTCCATTTCAAATCTAGGGTACTTACATACCATTTCCCTAAATCTTCAAAATTACTATTCATTTAGGCATTGTAGCATTCTAAAAGTTAGGGTTATTACAGTCTTCCCCCCTTAAAAGGATTCTGTCCCGGAATCACGTTGAAAATATCGATAATTACCTTTCCCACATAACACCTTCAAATTCTCACATTACTTCCTCCATCTTTTAGTTCTTCCATAAACATCCCTATTTTGTTTGTATAGAAATACACCAACATACACTTGCTTGTCATTCATCATCATGTCATTTAGCTTTTCAATAGCAGTACTTTCACCATCTTTTTCTTGCAAATATCCTCCTATATTTCAGTCATTCTATCTTATCTCATCTCTCCTTCCTCTTTTGCCTAAGGGTATCAGCCACCACATTGGCCTTCCCTGAATGGTAGTGTATCTCACTATTGTTTAACTATGTTTTGATCTCTATCATGACATAAAATATTAATACTCCAACATTTGTATATATCACCTCTGTAAAAATTTCCAGAAAATAAGTTATAATAATATTCCTTGAAACAATTGTAAGAAAATATTATTTATAATATTTATTTCCTGTTCGTACTTATACAAAGATATACTTTCCTTTCATCCTTGAAAAATATTCTCGCGCTTTCCCCAATACTCTTAATCTCCTTTTTATAAAGTTCTTTGACTCTTAACAGATATTGATTTAGATGACACGAGAATAACTCACTTTCTTATATCACCATAGTCTACTTTCTCACAGATAGATTATTCTTATCTATTTTATCAGCCCATTTACACCATTCATTGACTTAGTCGATCCCTAACCAAACATTTACACTTAAGAGGTCAAATTAGCACGTACTTGCAATTTCCTCCGGATACCTTACCCTATATGTCTATTGTTCACTATACGCTCTTTACATCTTACTGATCCACCTTAGTTCCTTCATGATATACTATCTACTCCACCTCTGAAATTTCCCTTTATTATTCTCATCAAAATCTTTACCTCAAGTTTTACTCATTCACACCTTTTGGATTAATCCTTTGAATACTTAACATCTTTAATCTCTCTCTGCTACTTAGGGTATTAGTCACAATATTGGCCTTCCCTCACTAATAGTTATTGCACCTCGAATCCTTCATTAATTATCCCCACTTCCTTTGTTTATCCTTATTCTGACTCTATCCTCAAAATACACCTTACTCTCAATAGTAAATCTCAATTATGCCTTAAATTCCTCATATTTTTTTTCTTACTAATCATCAAAATACCTATTTCTTCTCACGAAATTCCTTCCTCTCTTATATTAAAACGCTTCTAGCTCTAATTATCTCTTATTGAAATTTCCTTTGGAATCTCAAGTTTCCTTGTGTAATCACGTATACTATAAACATTGCTTCCATCCATTAATGAAATCTTCTATATTCAAAACAATTAATAGAATTTAAGAGACTTTGAATTGAAATGAACCCAGAAACAAGCAAGGGTCCCACAACAATTTATAAAATTAAAAGTTTTAAATAACCTTTATTCGAAACAAAAGAATATTTGAGAAATCAATATGATGGAAGAACCCGTACGTCACACAAGTGAGGGCGTCCCCTCCGACTTTCTATCACACAGACAGATCGTCCTTGTGTATACATATTGGGTTGTTTCTCTTAGTTGAAGTAAGAAATATAAAGGGAAATTTAAATCACGATGATAAATACCATCTTTCGAAAATAATCTTAGAGGAATATTTTGACTAGGATAGATAAAATACAATTTTGAAACACATTTCAAGGGTACCAGAAAGTTTTGAAAAGAATGCCGGCCCTTAATGAATAATTTCCCACCGGTGGAGGAAAATTTGAAACTCAATAACATAATTTAGCAGGGCTTTAGGAAATTTGAGAATAGGTACCGTTAATAGCTTCTGCCCAATTGAAAATCCCAATAATGGAAGGTTTTTCTCAAATACCATTTATATCTTAGACTGCGTACTTTCCAAAATTTCTCAAATTTGGCACTCACCATTTATCCTTAACCTATCGTCTGATATTCCCAATTATCATCATTTACCTAGTCGTGACTTGGCTCAATACTTTCTTCCTTTATCCATAATAAAACACAACCTTCTGATCGATATACTTACGTAATATTGATCATCTTATCCTGACAATGCTCCGGTATCAAGGACCCTTCAAACTATACTCCTAAATTGTACATTCTAACATACCTTGTATACCCACGAGGTTATCTAACGTACACTTTCCGATACATCAAGTATTCCCTTTCTCATATCGATCTCGTGTGCTACATAACCTTAACACTTTTGGCATAATAAACTTTTCATTTAAGTCAATCTCGGAATGTCTCAGTCTGTCTTGGTCCTTAAGGTATATCTTGGCTTTACCGACAAATCTCAGTTTCACCCTTTCATCTCCACAATCAATCAGTGTCTATTCGCCGATCCACTTACAATATTTCTTCAAACTCCCTTAAACACAAGAAGACTTTAAATACTCTTAACTTTGGCTCACCAATCTCCTCTCCATATACTAAAACATAAACTTTTATTAGTAATAATCTATAAAATTATAATCACTACTTAGAATAAACGCTACATTCGATAAACCACCCTTGAACTCGATGTGCGTTCACAGTTTGTATTATTAATGATATATTTATTATTATCACTATTGTTCCTGAGCATTATGACTCTAAGCTCTGATACCAACTGTGACAGCCCCAGATCCGGGGTCAGGAATCCGGGCCATCATACTCCAATTTCCATTTATTAACAATATCTCTTGATCTTTTTTTTATACTATTTAATACTCACACAAATGACCCCACACTAATATCATCACACACACCAGTCATATGCTCAGAGAACAACATCCATTAATGATAGCAGTTAAAGATAAACTATTATTACAATCCCATAATACCATCTATTACACCTATATATAAGTATATACTACCTTGAGAACAGGTGTCGATACTTTCTCATAAGGTAGACTTCCCCTTTACCCTCTTCCGGGTTGTACTGCGACATTTCAGCACCTGATCTAGCTGTTATATAAATAAATAGCAAGAGTGAGCTATAATAGCTCAGCAAGATAAATTTTGTAAACTAGCATCAAAGGAAAATATATATATATATATATATATATATATATATATATATAAATAAACTGAAAATTCACTATAATAATTCAAGAGAAAAATTTATCCTTAATTACTCCACATAACCTTTCATTTTCGTTTATAAGAAAAAGACATATAAAATAATATAATATCAGTTTCTCTTCTAAACAAAATAATAATCTATACTTCATCTCAGTATAATATCCCAGATAATATAACATTTGAGTAAAATCTTTCAATATAATCTTTTCATTTCCTTTTTATACAACAATCCTATATAAAAATAATATAAAATCAGTTTCTCTTTTGTCCATAAAGTAATTCCATACTTTCATACCATTTTCCCTTTTTCAGTATATCAATCTGAAAACCATTATAAATTCTTTCTTTTAAAGTTTTGGGGATTCTGCTAGCGCCAGATACGTAGGACGATGATCAGTCGCCTGACCGTACTTGCTCTCTATTTACTACTAGTAGAAGGGATGATCCCACCTGGTCATCAACCCTGGAGGAAGGCCACCTGCTAACATCCTCCCTTGGCATCTTCGTGCCGTAATAAAATATTGAGTGCCGGAGTATGCAACTTCCACACAGCCTCTTACGCAATATTGGGTGCCGGACTGTGCAACTCCCACACAGCCTCTTACGCATACTGTTGCAATCCCCCTTTTTCAAACCATTATTCCATTTATAAAACATCATTCCATATTTTCCATTTTTCCGTTTCCATTTCCATTCACATATATCATTTCCATTCTCATGTATCATTTCCATTTCCATTTATCATCACCTTTAAAAATATATATGTCATAATACTTTGATTATGACTCGGACATCTCCTCTATATTCAATAAAATCAAATACACTTTTATATACATAAAATATTTCAACTATTTTAAAAGTATTAAATAATAATCAAATAATATTTATTAAATCACAATTATTTTAAAAAAAATATTTTTAACATAATATTATAAACATATAACTCTAGATAACAACTGATACCATTCTTTTCATATCTCTTTAAAACATAAAGTATATTCGCTATATCCATATCCATAATCCATATTCAAAAATCTCAGTAAACAGGTAATATATCCATAATCATCTCATCATATAAGATTCATATATCATCCACCAAAACCATTTCCTTTGAACATAAACAGTTTATCAAAATAAGGATAAAAGAAATCTTGCTCCCTCTAATCCCTATCCACCCTCATATACATCTCCCTTTAATTTCCAAAATCAGGAAAACGGATTCTTAACAATATAATAATAATAGAATCACATATATATTCCATGAAATCATTTTTCTTTGAAGATAAATAATTTTTCAAAGTAAAGATAGAAGAAATCTTGCCTCGATCTCTAAGTCCCAATGGTATGACCCGTTGTTCGTCCCGAGTTTCTATAAACACGAAAAGAATCATCGTTAGAATACTACATCCCTTACTCACTTTACCTTTATATAACAATACCCTGGACACTTAATATATGATTAACATATTATTAATAACCCAAGAGTTCCAAGAACCTAACCATTTTAAACTCAATCAAAGTTTCAGTGTTTTTCACCATTTTTCTTAACAACCACACTCGACTGTAAAAATTCTCAAAAATTATAAATTTCGAATTTTCACCCAAGGTCAGTGGGTAATACTTCTCTGATCACCCTACTATTTCCTCTCAAAATTTCATAATTTTTAAAGATGTTTAAGTATGGTAACTATGGCCTCAAAGTTGACACAACTGCATTTTTTCAATTTTCGAACGTCTTTCACTAAAACTCACTTTTCTCCTAAACCGTTCATCAGATTTTGACGTACTTTATATAAAAACGATCTATGAACTAAGATCTATCTTCTCATGGTCAGTTGACACACCCTACTGACCCTTACCAGTTCTTGACCTCTGCCCAAATACAAGGTAGTTTTAGTTTTAACGAAAATCGGACATTATAACGGCTATATTTTTAACAATACCCAAATCATCACTCCTCCCAATCCATCATCCAACATCTATATTATCCCCTACACCATGTGGTCATCATAACAGCCATGGTTACAAGCACAACTCACTTCCATAATCAATCAAATCACTTATAAGCACATATATCATCATGATTTCATACTTTATACAACTTTAACTACTTAACCAACCATAATCCATCATCAACTCAAAGTAATACTAAGGGTTATTGAGCTTTATACCTTCTTTGTAGAGTGAACAACACTTAATAAGCCTTGGATAGTCTTTAAACAACCTTAAAGTAGCTTGGATCAACTAAAGAAATCATAAAACCAAAAGTTAGTTCTTGAAGGTTAATATTCATCTATCACTTTGTAAAAATCATAGAAAATCGAAAAATAAGAGTTTGGCTCTCAAATTTTTACCACATCTGGCCCTCTTCATAAGCTTTGATTTGAGCTATATATCACCAAAAACAAAGCTTCCTAGATATGGTTTTGATCCCGTTTTTCCCACTGGACAGAAACTGGACAGATTTGTTTCCCCAACTTTGAACATGGATTTGACTAGGCTATACTACTTTGTTGGCCATGAAATTTTGAACGAATCTTCCCCATAGAGTGGAGAAGCTATGTTTTAAATTTGGTGATTTTTAGAGCTTTAGATCTTGGGTTATGAATTTTTCTCTCAAAGCTATTCCTGCTGGGCAGTTTGTGTGGAATGGTGTGTTTCTTGCTTTTTCTTCACTTTTGATCCAATATTGACTTATCCAAATTTGATCTAATTATATTTACAAGATAAGATCAGATGTATGGCTGTGTTGGATCCTTGGATCTTGTGCAAGAAGTATCAAGCTTGGTTTCATATTTGTTTGGTTTTCTTTTGTTTGTTTTTACCACATTATCCTTGCCCTCTCATAATTTTCCACTCTTGCCCTTGCCCCTTGGCTTTCACCATAAGCCACTTAATTAAATCAATAAATCAACTTCTTCTTTTGTATTGGGCCGAAGTTTGGGCTTCGTTCAAAGTTCTCTCGTCATTTGATTCATCGATTGATTTTTGCGATCGTCTCAGTGGTTTCTCCTTTGTAAATTCCTTGGATATATAATATCCTCTCCAACATCATATATTAGTGTGTTAGGGTGATTCTAATCCTCAAGTAGGTATTAGATCCAATATCCTTGGTATATTCTTTTTTTTTCTCAGAAGTTGCTATCCCGGTTATCTCTCGGGTTCTCAAGTATTCTCAAACTCGTTTAACAATCTAAATTCCCTTGGCATTTTCTTGACTTGATTACTCATTGGTTTAACCTAATTTCACTATTTCCTCAAGATATAAACCCTTTAACATTTCTATACTCCGTAATATCACATTCAATAGAGTCTCAATCGAAATCGAAAATCCTTAAAGTCCATATTCAGGAATTTCTGAAATCCATTATCATTTTGAGTCACTCATTTTCATAGTACAACATCAATATGGTTCCTGATTATTCATTTTCCATTTCAAATCTAGGGTACTTACATACCATTTCCATAAATCCTCAAAATTACTATTCATTTAGGCACTGTAGCATTCTAAAAGTTAGGGTTATTACATAGAGGATAACTCCATAAATCAAATTGTGGACTTGGATCCTCGAGACCTCATCGAGGTCCCGAACGAATCGAACTGCATGACAATAGAAGACACAGAGGATGTTGAGGTAATTGTGGGTGACCCAACAAAGGTCACAAAGGTTGGAAAGAACCTCGACCCTGATCTCCGCCAAAACATAATTCAATTGATTAGAGAATATAAAGACATTTTCACCTGGGATGTAATAACCCTAACTTTAGAAATGTTACAGTGCTTAAATGAATAGTGATTTTGAGGATTTAGGGAAATGGTATGTAGGTACCCTATAAGTGAAACAGAAGATGAATAATCAGAAACCATATTAGCGTCTTACTATAAAAATGAGTGACTCGAAACGATGACGGATTTTAGAAATTCCTGAGTATAGATTTTTAAGATGTTTGAATTCAAATTAAGCACTATTGTATTGGATATTAAAGAGTATGAAATATGAAAAGGGTGTATACGTTGAGGAACATGTGAAATTAGGTTAAACCAGGGGATTATTAAGTCAAGGGAATGCCAGAGGAATTTGGATTGTTAAACAATTTAGAACCACTTGGAAATGAGATATTAAATTTGAGGAATTGAGGATTTAATATTTTGGAATTTTATTATATTTGATTTGAGAATTTAGAACGAAAACTACTGAGACTTTATTGATAGAATATATTAGTCAAACAATATTTATTTAGTAAATATTTTGTAATTATGTGTGATATATTCTGTTAACTAAATTGTAGCTAGATTGTATAATTCTAGGCTAAAGATAAGCTTGTACGCTGGTATATATAACAGCAGTGTTATGATAATTAATCAAGGAATTATCTTCCACTACCATAAATAAACTTCAAAACCGATCAACCCCATGTGTATTCTTGGGATACCCTTCTAATCATCGTGGCTACAAATGTTATGATTTATCATCTAATAAAATCATCATTAGTCGTCATGTAATATTTGATGAGACTCAATTTCCCTTTGCCAAGTTGCATACTCCTCAAAGTCACACATATGAGTTTTTGGATGATGGTATATTGGTATGTCACCTTATATGATCCAACACTTGACATCTCAATCAGGTCATTGATAGAGTATATTTTTATATATATTTTAGATGATTTTATTCTCATATTTATTGTGTTTTGCATTGATTTGGATTTTTATTTAATAGATTTTATTGTTTTATTGTAGGAAATAAATAATTCATGACTTGGAAGGATTTGGAGCAAAAAGAGCTATTTTGGAGATAAAATAGGAGAAAATTCGTATTATTGGGCTATACGGGCTGCCTGCACTGTTTGGGCCATATCTTGAGTTCCAGAATTCAGAATTTGACGATCTTACTGTCCACGCGAAGCTTGTGGAATTATCTTTAATTCAGAGGTGGTCCAGTAAGCAAAATCCAACTGGAAGAGCCCAGAAATAGAGGAGAAAAAGAAGTGACGAATTTTACAAGAAAATCCTATTCAATTATGGATATCTTTTTGTAAATTGATTAGGATATTAAAAATATTTTTATTAGGAGATAGAGATCAGATTTTATTAAGGAGTTTTATTATAAAAGAAGGAGAGAACGTGGGAAGAGAGAGACATACAGACGTTTTTACAGAAGCTAGGGTTCTTATTCTTTGCTCTCTTCATCTCTTCCTTTGTAAACACTTGGTTAATTAAGCTTGGATTCATTTTTCTTCGTTAATACAAAGTTTAAGGTACTCTTTATCTCATCTTGTTTATTATTATATGTTTTACATGGCTTCTTTCATTATTCTTATTGCTTTTACTTCTAGTATGAGTGAGTAGTTTAATTCTAGGGTATTAGGGGGAGCCATGTTTGCACCATGATTTGGGCTTAATTTGATTAGTAGATTGATGGGTAGAGAGTAATTCTGATTGATATGTTATAATTCTTAATTTGTGTAATTGCGCAATATCATGGATTAATCGATTGCAATAGGAGTAATAGATCGAAAGATTTTACTACTAGAGGCTTACATACAATTAGCGGAATTGAAGGTGAGTGTGAAAACATCATTAGATATTCTGAGAGTGTTAATGCTTGAAAAAGATTAACCATTGCTTTAATTACTTTATCCCATTGAAAAGCTATACTTTTGTGATTTGTTTGGTGTAAACTTGGTGAACCTGAATTGCCATAGATCCTTTAATTAATTGATTTAAAACCTTTGTTAAATTTGTTTTAGTAGTTAATAAAATTCTCTAATAATCGTTTGTGACTAGAAGCAATTGATAATAGTTGAATTGAAATTGTCTCCTTGAGGAATCGACCCGTATTTGCTAGTATCTACTACAATTGATACCGTGCGCTTGCGGTTAGACATAATTTAACACATCAAGTTTTTGGCGCCGCTGCCGGGGAGACGCCTAGTTTCTATAATTTTAGTTTGATTGTTTTAGATTGTTTCTCTTGTCTCTTTGGAACTCTTGTTCCAACTGAGACCGATCTTACTGCTTTTCCTTGTTTAGTTGTTGATGCCCAGGACCAGGTCTCAAACGAAAGATGATCAAGTGGAAGAGGATACAACTCCTCTTAGTCCAGATTCTGGAATTACTTGTCAACAATACATAGATCAACAAAGGGAAGAGAAGCAGCAAAGGATATCTGAACCAAAGATTGAGATGGCAGACCCTCCCAAATCTTTGAAGAACTACTCACAACCCTCTACGAGTGGGGTACCTACTGGCCTGGCTATGCCAGCAATTCAAGCAGCAAATTTCGAGATCAAGCCTGCTTTGCTCACTATGATCCAACAGAATCAATTTGTTGGGCTTGCCTCTGAAGACCCTACAAATCATCTGCAACGCTTTCAACAGCTCTGTTCTACAATTAAACATCAGGGAGTCACTCCAGACCAATTGAAAGTCATGTTGTTCGGTTTCTCTCTTCGTGATAAAGCTCAAAAATGGTTGAATGATATTGACTTGACCGAGTGGGATAAGATTGCTCAGGCTTTCTTAACTGAGTTCTTCCCACCCAACAGAACCGACGATTTGATCGACAAGATGATGGGTTTTAAGCAAGATTATGGTGAATCTCTTCGGGATGCTTGGGACAGATTCAAGGATTATCAACGTGCATGCCCTCACCATGGTCTTGAGAAGTGGTTTCTGCTTAAACGCTTCTACAATGGTCTTGATCCTGAAACGAAAGGTATGGTTGATAACGCCGCGGGTGGTGTGTTTTTAGACAAAGGTGTTGATGATGCACATGCTTTTCTTTCAAATTTGGCTGCCAATCACTTCAGTAACCCGAGAGCAACCAAGAAAGGGGGCAAACTTGAAGTGGATGCTTACTCTCTATTATCATCTCAACTCGCTGCACCGACTCAGGAGATCCACTCATTGAAGACATCTCAGCCCTCTACTCAACCTATGAGTATCAATGCATTGTCATCCATGGCTCCTATGAATAATCCTGTTTGTGAAGTCTATGGCGTCCAAGGCCACTATGGTAACGATTGCCAATACAATGCTCAAAATTCACAACATTTTCAGATGGAGCAAGCAAATGTTTTCCAACAGAGGCAGCAGTACAATCCGTACTCCAACACTTATAATCCTGGTTGGAAAGATCATCCGAACTTCTCATGTAGAAACAATAATGCTCAGAATACAAATGTTCCTAATCAACAGCAATATCAGCAGTCGTACCAGCCTCCTCCACAGCAACAGTATAGGCCTCCTCAAGGACCTATGAATCCCCCTGGATTCCAAAGGCCTCCTCAGAATTATGCTCCTCAAGCCAATCAAGCTGCACAGGCTGATAATCAAGGTGATATGATGAAGATATTGTTACAAATGCAAACAAAGATGAACCAGATGGAGATACATAACAAGATGTTGGAAACTCAGATTGCTCAAATGGCTAGTTCTTCATATACAAGGCAACAAGGCTCTCTACCAGCACAATCAACTCAGCCAAAGGAAAATGTGAATGCCATTGCTCTTAGGAGTGGTCATACATATGATTCTCCTCCAATGCCTACTGACGATGTTCCTACTGAGAAAGAAAAAGAGAATTCTGAGGAAGATAAGGTAGAGAAACTTGTTGAAGATACAAACGAAGGTGAAACTGAGGAAAGCAAGAAAAAGGACAAAGAGAAGACTGCAATTACTCCTACACCATTTGTGCCAAAGCTCCCATTCCCTAGCAGGATGAACAGAACAAAGGTGGACCAGCAGTTTGGTAAGTTCATGACACTTGTCAAGAATCTTGAGGTAACAGTTCCTTTCACTGATTTAATTTCTCAAGTTCCATCATATGCAAAGTTTCTTAAGGATATTCTCACTAAGAGAAGGTCTTTTGGTAAGGTAGAGACAGTAGCTTTTACTGAGGAGTGTAGTGCTGTTTTACAAAATAAGTCTCCACCTAAGCTTAAAGATCCTGGTAGTTTTTCGATCCCATGTCATTTAGGTGCATTGTTCATTGATAAAGCTTTATGTGATTTAGGCGCTAGTGTCTCAGTCATGCCTCTCTCGGTTTTTCAAAAACTAAATATGGGAGAATTAAAATGTACACAGATGACTTTGCAAATGGTAGACCGTTCGATAAAATATCCCCTTGGAATTTTAGAGGATGTGCCTGTTAGGGTTGGAAAATTCTATATTCTTGTAGACTTTGTAGTTCTAGATATGGAAGAGGATAGTCAAATACCTATTATTTTGGGTAGACCATTTCTTTGTACTGCAGGTGCTATTATTGATGTTAAAAGTGGGACTCTCGCATTGAGTGTTGGTGATGATAAAATTGCTTTTACTCTAACCTCTGCTCTTAAATCCCCTTTGCTTGAGAATACTTGTTACAGGATTGATGTTGTAGATGAAATTGTCCAAGATTATACTCCTTAGATTCTATTGAATGATGCATTGGAAGCAGTGCTCATGCTTGAAGCTTCAGAAGGAGAAGGACATGCTGAAGTCGATTCATTGATTCTTGAGTTGAATGATCCCAACATTGATTCCATTGACAGTTCTTCAGTTCGAGATCTCTCGAGTATTAAGCTTGGGAAACTTCCACCATATTTGAGGTATGTCCTTTTCAATAATGAGATAGTGATTTTTGAAGAGGGGCATGATAACGTGTTGCGAAGGTGGAAAACCAATGATAAGGAAGAAGAAAGTTTTGTTCAGCTGGTTGAGTCGGAGAAGCACCTTAGAGGTGTGAAGAAGAAAAAGAAGAAGATTTGGCCGTTGGGTAGTAAAATCAAATTGAAGTCTGATGGAAGAGCTTTGTGGAAAGCAAGCAACCAAGATGTCAACGTTCGTAGGAATGGTTTTTCAGTTGCGGACGGGTCAGTTATTCTTTTGAGACCGCCTTGAGTTGAGGAAGTAACGTCAAGCTATTGACGTTAAAGAAGCGCTTCGTGGGAGGCAACCCGCGCATTAGTGTAGGAAAAAAAAAGTGTTGTGAAAAAAAAAGAGTGTTGTTGAAAAAAAAAATAAAAAAAAATCGAATTTTAAGCAGGTTGCAGCTCTGTAACGCAGCGCAAGCTGCACCTGCGTTTCTGACATTGGGGCAGTTTGCGGGTATGTAACGCAGGCTGCGCCTGCGTTACTGGAGTAGGGGCAGACTGCGGAGCTGTAACGCAAGTTGCGGTGGCGCAACTGGTATTGGGGCAATTTGCGCGCCACGCGCGCAACCTGCGCGTGGGTCAGTGCTTTCAGAAATTTTTTTTTCTCTCCCAGCGTGCAGAGTTGTTGCTGTTGTTATAAATTAAAAAAAAACTTTTCACCCCCAAATTCTTTTTATACCTCTATTTTACCTAATTCTTTTCCTATTTCAATTCCAAAACCCCTCATCTCTCCTCCAAAATTCTAAACCTATATTTATTCTAATTCTTCTTATTTAATTCATCAAATCCTATTTCTACCTTACATCAAATTCTAAACCCCACCCAAAATATTTCCTTTTCACATTAAAATTTTTATATTCATCCTATCACTCCATTTTCTATATATACCCATACATACACACCCAATTCCTTCTCTTCATCCTTTACATCTCTAAAAATTCAAGTTTGGGGGAAAATTAGTACGAGTTCACCTCTTTGATTCGTAGTTGGGATTTTTCTTCTCTAATTTTTTTTATTACGAATTTGTGTTCTTGTAAATTGGGGGTTTTGTAATATTCTTGTTAATTGGGTATTTTTGGAGTGATATTGCTTGGTGGTTTTTGGTGGGATATTTCTTGGTGGATGTTGGTGAAGCTATTGTTGAGTGGGGTTTTGGTTATTATGGCTCCTAAGCGAAATGAGGGATGGTTTTCGCACCCGACACCTTGATTCCAGGGGAGTTTTCTTTCTTTTCTTTTTAGTGTAGTTTTATTTTGTTTTTAGTTGTAGTTTTGTATCTTGTTCATTAGTTCATTGGGGACAATGAACCGCTTAAGTGTGGGGATGAGTTCTCAATGTTTAAAAAAAAATATAAATTTAAAAATCCAAAAAAAATTTGAAAAATTAAAAATACCAAAAATAATTCTAGCCATGCAATTTGATTAGTTGTTGTAATTTGCTTGATACACCCATGCATGTGTAGAATTCTTGTGTTTATTGACGCTTTTGTATGAGAAGTAACGTGCTTTGTTCTTGTGCACACACTTTCACTAGCAAGTTGAAGCTGGTAGACTTAATTGGATGTTGTAAGTGATTAGAATGACATGAATATGTGCAAGATGACTTGGTTTACATGCTTTGAGTACAAGTAGGTGCGTTAGAGAGTCTTGTTACTTGGGATTGATTATGTTTTGTCACACCAAGTGAGTTTTGAGCCTATATGCATATCTTTTGCAATTTATTCGTTTGCTTGAGTGTCCACATGTTGTTTACATTGCTAGCACTTACTTGAGATCTTTCTTGAAATGCATGACATTACTTGATGATGAGATGATATAGGCAATTAGGTATAACCTCGTATTTCCCATATTTCCACACTTTTTATACATGATCAATTAGTTAACCCTTTGAGCCTAATCCTATTCTTTCGGTGACACACCACATTACTTGCCATTATCTTTTTTATTCTATTGGCTTTACATTGAATTTGAACCTAAATTGTCAAAGGCTAGTATCGTGCTTAAGGGAGTAATAAGGTGTTCATAAAAGGGGGGTTTTATTGATGATCATACCATTGGGGAATATTGATTTTGGGTTGATGCTTGCTAGTCGAAATTCATAATAATATCTATGGATCATTGTGTTTATTCCTTAGCTCTCAAAGAAAAAAAACAGAAAAAAATAGAAAATAGAAAAAATAGAAAAAAAAGAGGAAAAAATAAATTTGAGAGCATTCTTATGTTTGTATGATCCTTCTTCATTCGACTAGTCAAGTTATTTATGTAAGGGGTATTGAAAATCTTAAGTGTGGGGAAGTATTTGTGGTTTTAATAGAAAGGGAATGGAATGAATTATATTGTTGGGTACTAGCTTTTGACATTTAACCTGTTTTAGCTTTACTTGACATACCTGGTCCCTAGCCCACGCTACAACCCGAATAAAGACCTTTTGACTGTCATCAGTGATGTATGTTGTGTTGAGAGTGAGATTGATTGCGAGTGTCAAGTTGTGTTTATGATTTTGTTGGAATTGAGTGATACACTTAACCTTGTTCTTGAGTGAATATTCGTTTTTGAGTGAAAGGTGAGTTATTACTTGTTTTGGCATAGGAGATCCCGGGTTTAGACTTAAAGATGTACTTCTTGTGGGCTTAGCATGATTACCAACGATTTTTACACTTGACATGAATTTTTATGACCTTCTGCATGTTGGTTGAGTAGACTACGTGAATACTTGCACTTTCGACACCAAGACATCGTATGTTTGCTTTGATTCTTAAGTTGATGTGGCATGAGAGGACTTGTGTGTGTGGTGTTGTGTTAGCATTGATCTTTTGCATGGTTAGATGAATTTTGTGGGTACATTCACTATAAACCCTCACGAGACAACACTCGTCCTACTAGGGCTGCCTAGGGGTTCAACGGCTTGTTGCATATGCTCAATGCAATCGTGTCATCTACGAAAGTGATGTTTGTTAGGACTTATTTTTTATTTCACTTATTTGCCCGAGGACGTGCAAATGCTTAGTGTGGGGATGTTTGATAGAGTATATTTTTATATATATTTTAGATGATTTTATTCTCATATTTATTGTGTTTTGCATTGATTTGGATTTTTATTTAATAGATTTTATTGTTTTATTGTAGGAAATAAATAATTTATGACTTGGAAGGATTTGGAGCAAAAAGAGCTATTTTGGAGATAAAATAGGAGAAAATTCGTATTATTGGGCTATACGGGCTGCCTGCACTGTTTGGGCCATATCTTGAGTTCCAGAAGTCAGAATTTGACGATCTTACTGTCCACGCGAAGCTTGTGGAATTATCTTTAATTCAGAGGTGGTCCAGTAAGCAAAATCCAACTGGAAGAGCCCAGAAACAGAGGAGAAAAAGAAGTGACGAATTTTACAAGAAAATCCTATTCAATTATGGATATCTTTTTGTAAATTGATTAGGATATTAAAAATACTTTTATTAGGAGATAGAGATCAGATTTTATTAAGGAGTTTTATTATAAAAGAAGGAGAGAACGTGGGAAGAGAGAGACATACAGACATTTTTACAGAAGCTAGGGTTCTTATTCTTTGCTCTCTTCATCTCTTCCTTTGTAAACACTTGGTTAATTAAGCTTGGATTCATTTTTCTTCGTTAATACAAAGTTTAAGGTACTCTTTATCTCATCTTGTTTATTATTATATGTTTTACATGGCTTCTTTCATTATTCTTATTGCTTTTACTTCTAGTATGAGTGAGTAGTTTAATTCTAGGGTATTAGGGGGAGCCATGTTTGCACCATGATTTGGGCTTAATTTGATTAGTAGATTGATGGGTAGAGAGTAATTCTGATTGATATGTTATAATTCTTAATTTGTGTAATTGCGCAATATCATGGATTAATCGATTGCAATAGGAGTAATAGATCGAAAGATTTTACTACTAGAGGCTTACATACAATTAGCGGAATTGAAGGTGAGTGTGAAAACATCATTAGATATTCTGAGAGTGTTAATGCTTGAAAAAGATTAACCATTTCTTTAATTACTTTATCCCATTGAAAAGCTATACTTTTGTGATTTGTTTGGTGTAAACATGGTGAACCTGAATTGCCCTAGATCCTTTAATTAATTGATTTAAAACCTTTGTTAAATTTGTTTTAGTAGTTAATAAAATTCTCTAATAATCGTTTGTGACTAGAAGCAATTGATAATAGTTGAATTGAAATTGAAACTGTCTCCTTGAGGAATCGACCCGTATTTGCTAGTATCTACTACAATTGATACCGTGCGCTTGCGGTTAGACATAATTTAACACATCAGTCATTCTGTGCCACCTGAACCTATCATGCCGCCACCTATAGATCAACCCCTTCCTACTCCTCCTGCTGTGGTACCCAGTCCAATCCAACCCACTATAGTGAGTCCACACCACAATCCCATACCCATTCACCAGTAGCCTCTTCCATCTACCACACATAAGCCAGTAACACGTAGCCAACGGGGAATCTTTAAACCAAAGCCTCAATTTAATCTGCACACCACAGTGTCTAAATCTCCTCTACCCCGTAATCCCGTGTCTGCCCTTGGGACTTGAATTGGAAAATGGCTATGGATGATGAATATAATGCTCTTATGAAAAATAAGACGTGGGAGTTGGTGCCCCGTCCTGCTAATGTTAATGTGATTCGATCTATGTGGATTTTTAGTCATAAAGAAAACTCTGATGGTTCCCTTGAGAGGCATAAAGCCCGACTTGTAGCTGATGGTGCAGGTCAACAAGTTGGCGTGGATTGTGGAGAAACTTTTAGCCCGGTGGTTAAACCGGCAACCATTCGCACTGTTCTCAGTCTAGCTCTTTCAAAATCTTGGCCTATTCACCAACTTGATGTGAAAAATGCCTTCTTACATGGAGAACTCAAGGACACTGTGTATATGTATCAGCCTATGGGTTTCAAAGACCTGGATTGCCCTTCCTATGTTTGCTTATTAAAGAAATCGATATATGGGCTCAGGCAAGCCCCGCGTGATTGGTACATGCGGTTTGCTGATTACTTGTTCACCATTGGGTTCACTCACAGCATATCGGATAATTCTCTGTTCATACTGAATCAAGGGTCTGCTATGGCGTATGTTCTGGTGTATGTGGATGATATAATTTTGACAGCTTCGTCCGATGATCTTCGTAAGTCTATCATCTCACTTCTTAGCTCGGAGTTTGCTATGAAAGACTTGGGGCCTTTGAGTTACTTCTTGGGCATCGCTGTAACCCGTCATCCCGGTGGTCTGTTTTTATCACAACGGAAATACGTAGCTGAGCTCATTGATCGCGCAGGCATGACCTCCTGTAAATCATCACCCACTCCAGTTGACACTCACTCCAAGCTCAGTGCTCACTCTAGCACCCCGTATGAGGACCCAACCCATTATCGGAGCCTTGCTGGAGCACTTCAGTATCTCACATTTACGAGACCCGACATCACATATGTTGTGCAGCAAGTATGTTTATTTATGCATGATCCACGTGAGGAGCATATGCAGGCGCTCAAATGCATTGTCCGCTACATTCAAGGTACTCTTGAGTATGGTTTACATCTATATTCATCTCAGACATCCACTCTTATTTCTTATACTGATGCTGATTGGGGTGGGTGTCCGGATACTAGACGGTCCACTTCGGGATATTGTGTATTTCTTGGTGATAACTTGGTATCCTGGTCAGCAAAAAGACAACCTACTTTATCAAGGTCAAGTGCAGAGGCTGAATATCGAGGGGTTGCAAATGTGGTTTCTGAGTCATGTTGGTTACAGAATCTTCTTTTGGAGCTTCAGTGTCCTATTCAGAAAGCTACATTGGTGTATTGTGATAATGTTAGTGCGATATATTTATCCAGAAATCCGGTACAGCATCAACGCACTAAACATATTGAGATGGATATTCACTTTGTTCGCGAAAAAGTAGCTAAGGGGCAGGTTCGCGTTCTACATGTTCCGTCACGCTATCAGATTGCTGATATATTTACAAAGGGACTTCCCTTCGTGTTATTTCAAGACTTTCGAGATAGTCTCAGCGTCCGCCAACCTCCCGATTCGACTACGGGGGTGTGATAGAATATATTAGTCAAACAATATTTATTTAGTAAATATTTTGTAATTATGTGTGATATATTCTGTTAACTAAATTGTAGCTAGATTGTATAATTCTAGGATAAAGATAAGCTTGTACGCTGGTATATATAACAGCAGTGTTATGATAATTAATCAAGGAATTATCTTCCATTATTTATAACGAGATTAAGCGATCAAGTGAACGAATCATGGGTTAAGGATAATAAATTTAGAAGTCCAAGGGAGGATATATTATGAGAGGGAAAGAGGATTGAGAATATAATCCTAGAGCAAAGAGAATGCAAACTAGTTTGATAACGCTTGAGAACCGGGAGAGCAAATTCTGAGATAAAGAGAATATATCAAGAATATTGGATTTAATATTTGTTTGAGGATTAGAACTACACCAATACCTTAAAATACAATGTGAGAGAGGATAATATGTATCCAAGAGGTTTACAGAGGAGAAACACTGAGACGATCACAGAAAACTTTCGATGAATCAAACAACGAGAGAACTTGCACAAAGCCCATCCGAAAACCCTAAGGCCCTATAAACAAGCCCATGCTTGGCCCAAGCTCTTTAAGGAGCTGCATTTACAAGTTAATTAAGTGAGTGGCTCATGTAATTATGAAGGGGAAAGGCTAGAAGAGCAATAAGAACCAAGGGGCAAGGGTATGCTAGACATTGAACAACAAAGTGGAGTAATGTGCTTAATGATCAACATATGGCTTAGTATCATTGGTGGACTTCAAACACAATTCATTAAGAGATAAGGGCTGATGTTAAAGGGATAGAAACAAGTCACACAAGTCATTATCCAAGAAGAAAATCAAAAGAAAACAAAGAAAACATCAATCTCTCTAAACTGCCCAGCAGGACCAACAATGAAAGACAAATTCATATCTCCATTTATATCCATGATAAAATCACCAAATTTTAATCATAGCTTCTCCACACTATGAGTATCATTAGTTCAAAATTTCATGGCCAACAAAGTAGTGTAGCCTAGTCAAATCCCTTCCTCAATTTGAAGAACCGAACCTGCCTAGTCTTTTACAGCTTCTGTCCAGTGGGGAAAACGGGATCAAAACCATAGCTAGGAAGCTTTGTTTTTGGTGATCTATAGCTCAAATCAAATCTTATGAAGAGGCCAAGATGTGGTAAAAATTTGAGAGCCAAACTCTTATTTTTCGATTTGTTATGAATTTTACAAGATTGATGATGAATAGTAAATCTTAGAAACTAACTTTAGTTTTCTTGGTTTCTTTGAAAGATCTAAGCTATACTAAGGTGATACAAGGTTTATTAAGGCTTTTACAAGATCAAGTAAGGTATAAATATTCTTACTCTTTTGAGTTTATGATGGATTATGGTTGATTTTTAGATTAAACTTGTATAAAACATGAAATCATGGTTGTATAAGTGTTTATAAGTGTTTGGTTTATTATGGAAGTGTTTGGTGCTTGTAATCATGGCTGGTATGATGACCACATGGTGTATGGATTGTGATATGTGTTGGGTGATGAGTTTGGAGGGGTTAAAATATGGAAAGTATGAGGGTATAGCCGTTATAATGCCCGATTTTCGTTAAAACAGAAACTATCTTGTTAAGGCAGAAAATCTCGAAATGGTTAAGGACAGTAAGACATACCAACTGGTCATGATAAGATAGATCTTGGTTCATAGATCGTTTTGATATAAAGTACGTCAAAATCTGATGAACGGTTTAGGAGAAAAGTGAATTTTAGTGAAAGACGTTTGAAAACCGAGAAAACGTAATTGTGTCAACTTTGAGGCTATAATTACCATACTTAAACATCTTTAAAAGTTATGAAATTTTGAGACAATATAGTAGGGTGAATTGAGAGTCAAACCCCACTAACCTTGTGTCAAAATTCGAAATTTATAATTTATAAAAAAATTTATAGTCATGTGTGGTTAATAATGAAGTGGTGAAAAACATTGAAACTTTTATGGAGTCTAATAATAGATAAGTTCTTGGAACTTTTAGTCTATAAATAGTCTGTTAAGCTTATATTATGTGTCAAGGGTGTTACTATATATATATATATATATATATATATATATATATATATATTTAAGGGTTAAGTGAAATATATTCTGATGGTGGTCCTTTTCGTTTCTATAGATACTCGAGACGAACACCGGATCATTCCTCTTGGGATTAGAGATCGAGGCAAGATTTTTTTTATCCTTATTTCAATAAACTGTTTATGTTCAAAGAAAAAAATGGTTTTGGTAGATAATATATGAATCTTATATGATGATATGGTTAGGGATATATTCCCTGTTTGTTGAGATTATTGGATATGGATATGAATATGGAAAGAGCGAACATACTCTATGATCTAAAGGGATATGAAAGAGAATGGTATCAGTTGTTATCTAGGGTTATATGGTTTATGATATTATGTTAAAGATAATCTTTAAACATTTGTGATTTAATAAATATTATTTGATTATTATTTAATACTTTTAAAATAGTTGAAATATTTTCTATATAAGAGCATATTTGACTTTAATAAATACGGAGGAGATGTCTGAGTCATAATCAAAGTATTATGATGTATGTATATTTAAAGATGATGATATATGGAAATGGAAATGGAAATGATATATGTGAATGGAAAAGGAAACGGAAATGGAAAATATGGAATGGTGTTTTATAAATGGAATAATGATTTGATAAAAAGGGGGATTGCAACAGCAAGCGTAAGAGGCTGTGTTCGGCACAGTCCAGCACTCAACATTTTATTACGGCCCAAGAGATGCCGAAGGGGGATGTAGCAGAGAGCCTTCCTCCTTGGATCATTCCTTCTACTAGTAGTAAACAGAGAGCATGTACGATTAGGCGACTGATCATCGTCCTAACGTATCAGGCGACAGCAGATATCCCCAAAGTATTTAAAGAAAAAATTGATAATGGTTACAGATTGACATACTGAAAAAGAGAAAAAAATGGTATGAAATTATGGAATTATTTTTATTGTTAGAAGAGAAACTGATTTTATATCATATTAGAAGAGAAACTGATATTATACTGGTTTATACATTTTTTCTTATAAAGTAAAAAATGAATGGTGTATTGAATAAGTAATGATTAATTCTTTTCTTAATGATTATAGTGGACTGTCCGTTTATTAATATATACACATATATATATATATTTTAACTTGATTCTGGTTTACAAAATTTATCTTGCTGAGCTATTATAGCTCACTTTTGATACTTATGTATATAACAGCTAGGTCAAATACCGATACTCCGCACTACACCCCGCAAAAGGGTAAGGGAAAGACGACCTTTTGAGAGAGTGCTGGCACCTATCCCTGAGGTAGCTGATAGACGAGTGGGTATTGGTAGACTTATGTAAATTAAGTTTGTAATAAACTTTGGTTATTGAAATGCTTCCTGTAGAAGTATTATTCAACAATGTATTTAAGTAAGATTCTGGGTTTGTAATAACTTTAACTTTAAACTGTTATTATTATGGATGTTGTTTTCTGAGCATATGACTGGTGTGAAATGTTATATTATGGGGTCTATTGTGTGAGTATTAGCAAGTATTTATATTTCAACTGTCAAGAATATAATGTTATTAAATGGAAATTGGATCGTGATGACCTGGATTCATGACCCCGGATCTAGGGGTGTCACATGGGATCCGAAGGATATGCCTGGAATTCCCGAAGTCATTGCTCGACACTCTCTCCACATTGATCCAAAAATCAGACCAGTTTGCCAAAAGAAAAGAATTTTTTCGGAAGAAAAACGTAAAGCCATCGATGACGAGATCGATCACCTCATCGAGGTTGGGTTTATTGAGCCTGTTCAGTTCCCAAAATGGGTCGCCAATGTTGTTTTAGTAAAGAAAAGTAACGGGAAGTGGAGGATGTGCGTTGATTATTCTGATCTGAACAGAGCATGCCCCAAGGATCATTATCCACTCCCCAATATCGATCAGTTCATCGATGCCACATCAGGCCACGAGCTCTTATCATTTTATGACGCCTTTTCTGGTTATAACCAAATTAAAATGGACATCAATGACTGGGAAAAAACTGCTTTCATCACCCATCGAGGGGTATTTGCCTATAAAAACATGCCATTTGGATTAATCAATGCTGGTGCGACCTTTCAACAAATGATGGATACTATTTTTGCCTCGCAGATCGGTCGAAATCTTCAAGTCTATGTTAACGACATGACTGCAAAATCAAAAAGAGCAAAAGATCATGTCGCTGATCTTCGAGAAACCTTTGAAAATGTAAGGCGCCATCAAATGAGATTGAATCCAACGAAATGCCTTTTCAGCTTAACCTCGGGAAAGTTCCTCGGGTTTCTCCTCACTCAACGAGGCATCGAGGCTGACCCCAAACAAATCAGGGCAATTCTCGACATGAAAGACCCCACCTCATTAAATGAGGTACAATCTCTCACAGGATGCATCGCGGCTTTGAGAAGGTTCATTCCTCAATCCTCGAAGCGATGCATCCCATTCTTCCAAATAATGAAAGGGGCATCGAAACAATCGAAACTATTTTGGAACGAAGATTGCAGAAAGAGCCTCTCCGAGCTCAAAGTATTTCTCACCTCGCCCTCGATCCTAACCAGAGCAGCACCTGGTGAGCCATTAAGAGTCTATCTCTCAGCCTGTGATCTCACGATCGCGACGGTCCTTGTAAAACAAGAGGAGGGAAAAGAAACTCCCGTGTACTACATCAGTCATACCTTACGTGATGCTGAAACGAGGTATCCTCAAGTAGAAAAATTGGTTTATGCTCTCATGGTCACCAGCAGGAAATTAATACACTATTTTCAAGGACAAGAGATACAGGTGATGACCAAACAACCTTTGAAAAGAATATTACATAAGCCTGACATAACAGGCCGGCTCACAGCGTGGACCGTGGAGCTTAGTCAATTTCACATCATGTATAAGCCCAGGACGGCGATGAAAGCCCAAGTCCTATCTGATTTTGTGGCAGAATGCCAGTTCTCTGTGATTGATTCCTCAACAAGCGAGATGCCCATTGAGTCCACGAGGCCATGGACACTTTACGTTGACGGATCCTTGACAGCTGAATCTAGTGGAGCGGGAATAATCATTTTAAGTCCTGATGGTTTTCGAGTACAGCAGGCAGTAAAGTTTGCCTTCCAAGCAACTAATAATGAGTCAGAATACGAGGCACTCCTCGCAGGGATGAAGCTTACAACAGAGCTCGAGGTAAAAATCATCGACATTTTCAGCGATTCTCAGCTCGTGGTTAAATAAATCACTGGTGAGTTCAAAACTCACAATGAAAAAATGCAAGCTTATTATGAAAAGACAAATGCAATTCTTGAAAATTTCACTTCGTGGACAATAACAAATGTGGATAGAACTGAAAATCAGTGGGCTGATGCCTTGTCAAAACTAGCCTCGTCATCATCCACAACTTGCAATGAGCCCATCTATGTCGAGGAACTATTAGAGCCATCCATCAATAAGCTCGTGGTTGGAGAAATTTCATCTCAGCCAGATTGGCGAACTCCATACCTCGAGTACATAATTGATAACAAACTTCCAGAATCAAGAAATGAAGCGAGGTCCTTAATGTATAAGGCAAGGAATTACTGTGTGAAGGATTTTAAACTATACAAAAGATCTTTGGTCGAACCATTGCTTCGCTGCCTCGATCCCGAGGATGCTCACATCGCTATAATAGAAGTTTACACCGGGATATATGGGGAACACATGGGGGTAAAAACCTCGCATTAAAAATACTTCGACAAGGATTCTTCTGGCCAACTCTAAGGAAAGATTGTGAAGAGTTCGTCAAAAAATGCGTTCCATGCCAATTACATGGGAATGTAAGCCACCGACCCACGACAGCATTGAATCCGATCCCCGTCCCATGCCCCTTCTTTCAATGGGGAATCGACATTGTCGGGCCTTTTCCGAAATTGAGAAACCAAGTCCAATACATTGTAGTCTCCATCGACTATGTGACAAAGTGGGTTGAGGCCAAGACTTTGGCCAGGATCAAAGAGAAAGAAATGATAGAATTCTTCATGGAACACATAGCGTTCCGCTTCGGAATCCCGAGGATAGTTGTCACCGATAATGGTACCTAGTTTGTGGGAGTGAAGTTTGAGAAAGCTCTCAACGAGCTGAAAATTAAACATATAAAGTCATCAGTGGCGTATCATCAGGCCAATGGACAGGTCGAGGTCACAAATCGCACAATTCTCCAAGGAATCAAGAAAAGAGTCGAGGAAATTCCCCGATGCTGGGTCGATGAGCTCCCCAATGTCCTTTGGTCGTACCGCACAACTCCGCGCACCTTCCGAGATCCCCAATGTCCTTTGGTCGTACCGCACAACTCCCCAACGGAGACGCAGTACTACCTGTCGAGGTCAGCCTTGGATCGCCTAGATTCGAAGCCTTTGATCCTAAGAGCTCAATCGAAGGCTTAAACCTAGACAATGACCTCACAGAGGAAATGATATATAACGCCAAAATAGCTTCCATTGAGTACCAGAACAAAATAGCAAAGTACTTTGATAAAAAAGTCAAGACGAAAAGCTTCCAGGTCAATGATCTCGTGCTTCGAGAGGCCGCTGCATCACAACCGACACATGTCGACAAGCTCACAGCTCCGTGGGAGGGTCCGTACAAGATCAAAAAGGTTGTTAGTCTTGGAACCTACGAGTTAGAACATCTTAACGGTGAGCCCATCAAAAAAACATGGAATGGAATCCACCTCAAAAAATTCTACCAGTAATGTCGCAGTATCTCTTTGTACAAGAACAAGTCATCAATTTCCACCTAAAAATTTGGTCTAAGTGAAAAAGGGTTGATACGAGATCCTCACTTAGACCCCCATTAAATTATTAATAAAATTGTTCTTGTGGTACCACTTTTTTAGTGTTAAACTATTTGAGTGTGATGCTATTAACGTGGAAACCTGACTTTAAACCCACACTAGGCCGCTAATATTAGCAAAGGAAGTTTATGTTATTTACGAACTCATGAAATCTTTTTCTTGGCTAAAATGCCCAAAGACAAACATCGTTAAAAATCCTAGAGAAGAAGCCAACACGGAAAAATCTGGAACACAAGTCAGATTGCTGTACGAAAAATAAAATCATTTTAACTCTTAGAATCTCCAAGTACATAAGGAATAAGAGTCAGAAGAAAAATCCAAGATAAACATGCAAGATAAGTTCCCTACTTACGACACTCCATTGCTTTGTGGTCTATAAAGAAAACTTATATCCCCCATCTAAAAATTCTTTTTCTTTCTCTCCACAAAGTAATGATAACGTTCATACCTTAATAATTCCTCTTTAAAAAACAACAAAAACTTCAATAGCCTAAATTCCTAAAGCTCAAAACAGCTTAAGTACAGAAGAGTGAAAATGTTTAAGAGAAATCCCAAAGAATCGCCGTACAAGGTCATTTCCATAGGCAATTGAATTAGGGGTAACTATGCAATCCCATAGTACACCATTTGTGTTCAAAACAAAAACAAATAAGGAAAAGTTAAAGTTAAATATCACATTTGGTTTAAAATAAAAACAGATAAGGAAAAGTTAAAGTTAAATATCACAAATACTTAGAGCATTCTCCGGCAAAGTTAGGGAAATTAAGAAACACCAGATTAAAACAGATACTCAGGGCATTCCCCGGTAAACGAGTTCCATCAAATAGTACGATTCATCTAATTAGGATTAAAAGGTAAACAAAATAAACGAGGCATTCCTCACCTTCAAGCATTCTCTTCGGGGGTCGCGGTCGGCATGGCTTTGGCTAAATCAGAACAATAATCGTCAAAGGAGTGACCGGTAAGGTCAAACCCTGCAGTCTTGAGACGGTCGTAACAATAGCCATAACCAATTCTCAGGGCTCTTGCGACATCAGCCACCCCCTTCTCCACGTCTGCCTTCAGAGTCACGCTCTCATCTTCGAACTTTTTCAATTCATCACGAACCCGTCCTAAGTCCTTCTCAAGATCATCATACTTCTTCTTCTCAGATTCAGCAGCAGCCTTAATCTTGGTAAGCTCTTCGTTCAGTGAAGATACTTTCTCCTTCGACAAACGAAGCTCTTCCGCCAATCTCGTCTTGTCGTTAAAACTCTTTTTCGCAGCCTCCACCTCTCTCTTCTCAGCCTCTGTGGCTCGTTGTTTCTCAACTTCAAGTTTCTCTAACTTGACCTCGGACAATTCTCGAGCAAGCACATCGTTTCGTTGGAAATCAACATCAATCTTATACAAATTAACAATGTGTGTCAAATCCGACAGAAATTGCAAATAACAAAAAGAAGTGATATCATAAGCACGTATAGAACAACAATAATCATAGCACAAAATGTATATAAACAAAAACGTACCCTTCCACCGCGAGTCAAACACCGTTCGGCAATCTCAACACGAGACTTGTTCACATAAGAGGTCCCATCCTGAGGAAGATCAAAGACCTGGAATACCTGCACGGGAGCATTAGGACCAGCCGTCCAACACTGGTTGGGTGAAACCTCAACTTGAATCGAAGAAAGGGGTACAACTGGCTGAAAGATAGGAGGCAAATCGGCCTTATCATTGACAATGGAGTCCTGGGAAATAGACTCTCGACCAGGATCATCACACCTTCTCAACACCAGGCGGCGAGACGAGTTACCTTCACGATCTCGAGAACGCTTCTTGTCGTGGAGACGAATATCTTCTGAAGTCTTGGAAACAACAGCCTCTTTTTCAGTCCTAACTTCGTTATCAATATCCACTTTAATAGGAATAAATGGCTTCGAAACAGCCCCCATTGTTTTTGAGCTCGAAATTCCACCAGTAGTCTTAGCAGCAGATGATTGCTTGCCGAAAGGATCAAGACACGGTCTATTTCTTCCCGTAAACCACTCGAGAAAATATTCTTTAAAGATTCGCCAGCAACTGAGACAATCAAAAACAGAAAAATAGTGAACTAAACGAAAACACACGATAAACTAAGAAATAACAATTCCAGAAAATAAAAGGGGAAAAGAACAAAAAAGGAGGATATGAATGAAAATTACGATTATGCTCCTCCAAGAATTTGGTATCCTTCAGTTGACTAAAGTCATACAAAGGACTCTGACCTTGAAACCTATCTAGAAACTCGGTATCGTACTTGTCTAGGCTAGATAACCTTTTAAGGGCTTCTCGAGATATTTTACCACACGGATTAATAAACTCCAGGTCGGGACCATTAAAATATAAAAACTTATCCTGATAACCAGAGTTCGAAGATTTCACATCAACCAACCTAGACCTACCCGACCTCTTGTCGAAATAGACTTGGCCCTGAGAGTGCTTCATCCCGTAGATGGAAAAGAACAAATGCAAAGATGGAACACGACCTAGCTCAACACAACGAGCAATAAAACCGCTCACCTGTGTGATAGAGTTCGGAGTCAACTGCATTATGCCACAACCTAAGGCTTCGTAGATGGCGAGGTGAAAAGGGTGCATCGGAAGACGCAACCCATACTCGAAATATACGAACGGAATCCCCTGCATTCCGAACTCAGGCATAAACCAAACCTGGTCTTCCGGTTTAGGAACCAAACACTTCCACCCATTATCCAGATCAACCCAAGATTTAAGAAAACTACAATCAATGGGGTTCTTAGCATATATGCTGGTGTAAGACAAACTAGGGTTGCCCACAAACTCGACCTTACCCACCTCCCCAGCCTTTCGAACTATCTCTTCCCGTAAAGCGATAGTATTAGGACTTAAAGGCGGAGGATCATGGAAGATTTCCTCTTCTGGGTCATCAAGAAACCCAAAAGAGTGTAGAGAGATAGTATCTGGAATCTCTAAGTCATCTAAAATGGGAAAAGAATCAACAGATTCTTCTTTAATTAGTAATTTGCCGACATCCCTAGGGTAAGCATCTCTCGAAGATGAGGATAAGAAAGAATCAGACATGACTAAAGATGAGAGTTACCAAAGACACAACTATTTTAACCGAAAAAAATACGACGGGAAAAGGCAGCGGCAATAAAAGAGAAGAGAAAATAAAATAAAAAAACAATTACCTTTCGCGTAGAGAGAAAAAGCTAAAACCTTTGGAAGCAAAATCTTGGAAAACGAACCGCCACTCCAAACAAGTAGTACGCAAAACTGTAATCTCAGATATTTATAATAAAAATATATACACATGTAAATAAAAGAAAACAAAAATAAAAATTATTACATCCTCTCCAATAAAATCGAAAAATTATATAAAGCAAATCTAAAAGATGTTGCTAAAAAACTAGGGGGACAAATGTTGGGCCAAGAATATTAGCTAGAATATTATATATAATTATAGTTAGCAATTCCAATAATATTTAGTTTGTATATAGGCCCAATTGTACTCATTTTCGTTAATGCGCCTTGAAGCCCAAAACTTGTAAATAAATTATTATAGCTTACCCTCCAAGTAAAAATGGTTAGGGAGGGACCCACAAGGGATCCTCTATAAATAATCTTGTACCACCTTACTTGAGAGAAAATGCAAATTGTTGTAAAAAGAGAACCTCTAAAGGTCTATGAAATAAGAAAATATTTTATCCTTCATCAATATTTCATATTACTAGTTTATAACCCGTGCGATGCACGGATTTTTGTTGATATGTAATAAATTTTATTTTATGTCATAATTATATTTTTATATAATCATTATTTAAAATATTTTATTTTAATTTTAATATTAATAATTTAATATTAAATTAGTTAATGATATGCATGGTTTAAAACTTATATTATAAAATTTTAAAATAAATATGTCGTTGATAAAATTTGAAACATGAAATTTTAGTAAATTAATTTAATCATATAATATATTTAATAATTAGATCTAATGATTCTGAATTTTTTACTAAAATTTAATGGTCATTATTCATAATACGAATTTCTATTATATTTTGTTACTGATTATATGATATGATGTGATATTTTTGAGTATATATTATTTATTGCTAGATATGCATTGATTGAAAAATATGATATGATTGAGGTTTTTAGGTGTTTATAAATGGTAATATCTTCAACTAAAAGTAAATGTGAAAAAGGCAATCAACTAATTACCTTTAATTGTATTATGTTATTATTTATTTTTGGTTAATTATTGCTAGATATGAATTGATTGGAAAATATGATATGATTGAGGTTTTTAGGTGTTTATAAAAGGTAATATCTTCAACTAAAAGTAAATGTGAAAAAGGCAATCGACTAATTACCTTTAATTGTATTATGTTATTATTTATTTTTGGTGTTTTAATAGTATAAATATCATATATATTTTCCTTTATAATGAAGGATAAATAAGTAAATTCACGAAATACCAAAAAACATATATAAAAAATAGGTACCAAAATTTTTAATGTTTCGACAATTATATAATTACTAATTAATTTTAATTTAATATAATTTTAATATACTCATGTTTACGGATTATACTAATGTTTCCTTATTATAAACAACACATGCAGATTTTTAATATATTTTATTAACAATTGAAAAATATGGTGTGTTTTCGGATATATATTAATGATTGTAAAATTAGTTTTAAATTAAAAAGGTAATATAGGAATTCCTGAGCCCAAGAGTTAAGAATAACAAGTTCTTTATAACCCAAAATTGAATAACCACTTAGAATAACGAAACAGATTATATTTGTCAAGAAGTGCAAAATTGTATGGAGTTTTAGTTCAAAAGAAAATATTAATGAAGATTAGTTTTAAATTAAAAAGGTAACGTGTTTTAATTCGAAAGGAAATATTTATGATTGGAAGATACATTGATGTTTTTAGGTGTTTATAAAAGGTAATATCTTCAATTAAAAGTAAATGTGAAAAAAGGCAAGCGACTAATTACCATTAATTGTATTATGTTATTATTTATTATAGATTAGTTGTATTATGTTATTAATTATTATAGGTGTTTTAAAAGTATAAATATCATATATTTATTTTCTTTTTAATAAAGGATAAATAAGTAAATTCACGAAGTACCAAAAAACTGGTACCAAAAAACTGGTACCAAAAAACAGGTAAAAAAAAATGGTACCAAAACTTTTAATATTTCGAAATTTATATAATAGTATAGATAATTTATCCTTGAGAACTTTTCAGAGTCCATCAGATAACAATCTTCACGAGCACATTATTCTGATAACTCAGTCCATTTACCTGTTTAGGCATTATGCCAAGTTTTGTGCATAATAAAATTTAATTTATTTTTTATTATTTATGAAATAATAAACTCGATAATGCATTTTTTTTCTTAATTTAAAAAAATTTAATTGTAAATAAAATATAATAAAAGAAAGGGCAGAAAAGACAATTGAAACAGACCTGACATCTATCCAACTGGATAAACATAAATAATTTGTGAGCAAAGTCTTGTTTTTATCAGTTCAACTGCCCCACATGCCACTCTACACATGACGTCTATCATCTTAAAAATCTTGAAATTCAAAATTAAAAGCCTCCTAAACATTATACATACACAAAATAAATTATACGTATAAATCAAAGTGCACCCCCTTTTTCACAAACCCTAAATAATATTATTATCCCTCTCTTTCCCTTTCATTTCTTTGCCTGCCCTTCTTAATTTTCCCCTATTTTCAGTAAGTTTTTCTGCAATTTTCTTATTTTTTTTTTCCCTTTTCATGGTAATTTCCTTTGCTGTAAAAATCCCATTTCAATTTTTTTATTCTTTATTTTTTGATTTTTTTTTCTTGCTGTTTGAGCTCAATTTTAAGCAGTGTCTTAGCATGATCTGTTGAAGAATTTGAAAAATTACTGTTATTTATCAATCTTTGTTTCATAATTTACTGAATTTAATTTTACTTTGAATTTTCATACTGAAAATTGCTTCAAAATTGAATCTTTAAGTTGAATTTCAAGTGTATATGTATGTATTTACTTAAAAATTGAATCTTTAAGTTGAATTTCAAGTGTATATGTATGTATGTACTTAAAAGACTGAATCTTTATTTAGCAAAAAAAAAAAGATTGAATCTTTAAGTTGAATTTCAAGTATGTATGTTTGTATGTACTTAAAAATTGAATCTTGAGTTGAATTGTAAGTAATTATGTATGTATGTACTTAAAATTGAATCTTTAAGTTGTTTACTAATCAGTGTGCTTTGGTTGATTTACAGGTATAATTTGTTGCTTTAGTGAGGGGTAAATCGGGAATTTTGTAAAAAATGTCGGGATCTGAGACCGGAGCAGTAATGCCGCCGGCGTTCACACTTGGTGGGGTTCACAATTCTCCGGTGCCGGCGCAAAGTATGCATCTTTCTTACACTTCAGATGGCACTGCATTGTACAAGCCACTCCCAAATTCACCTCCTGCTGCTCAGTATCAGCAGCAGCAGCCCGTAAACCCGGCCGAGACATCTGTTGCTGCGCAGCCAGCTGGTGTGGTAGCACCGCCGCAGCAGCAGAATGTGAATGTGGGGGAGTTGGTTAAGAAGAAAAGAGGGAGACCAAGAAAGTATGGGCCTGATGGGTCAATGGCATTGAGTCTGACAAGTCCAGGTAGTGGGGGCTTAGCTTCTCCACTTCAGTCTCCACCGTCGCAGAATCTTGTGAAGTCTCCGGTAGGTGGATCTGCATCGGGGTCTGAACCCAAGAAGGGTAGAGGAAGACCACTTGGTTCAAGCAAGAAGCACCAAATGAAAGCTTTGGGTAATAGTATTTATATGTACTTATAACATATGTGCTACTGTTGTTTATTGGTGTTTTATATATGTTAGATTTGAGATTTCAATTACGAAAGAATGGTGAGATTTTATTTTATGGAATTGAGATCTTGTTTGGCACGTGGGGGAATATGGAATGTTTTATGTGTGTTGGTTTGTTTAAGAATACCAAATGTATTAGTTTTTCATGTTTTGTGATGTTTTCATAGTATGGGTTTTGCTTATTATAGTTTCTTTACCTCCAGTTTCTAAATGGTTAAGGTGGTTAATTGGATAGGATATTCAAGTGTGCTAAATAAGAATAATGTGCTGTGGTTAAATTCTGTATGCATATCTTGAGTGATGGGGATCTGTTATATTTATGAGTGGAGGAATAATGTGTCATATTTTAGAGTATTTGAGACTGGTAAAAGTGGGGAATATGGCTTGATGGCCATATGGGCATGCACTCCTAAAACTCTGGATCTGCTCCCTCTGAATCTGGAATCTTTTGGTGTGATATTACATGTATGTCCTTCATGTTGTGATGCTTGCTTATTGAATTTGATGCCAGATTTATGTGCTTTGACATACGTGTGTATTTGCTCTTATATCTTTCTAAATTCAGTCTCTGTCTTGTTTATAACTGGTCTCAGAAGTATGGCTGTCCACTCTGGCTTGGAAAATTTGTAACTTCTTTAGGACGTGGAGAATTACATTTTTGTTTTAAGAATTTTTTTTGTGTGTGCCTTTTTTACTGAGGTGGAGAATTTTTTGTAATTTTCTCTTTTATATTTAACTCTTGAGTTTTGTTATTAGTATTTGTTTCCTAGTAGCGGTAATTGAAAATGTTTAAAAAATATGACGTTATTGTTTCCTTTATAAAATTATGTAGATCTGCATTTTTCATCCTCATTATATTGGAACTGGAAATCTGCCTGTACTAGCTTCTTTCTGTATATGTCTGCCAATCAGCATTAATATGAACTTCACTTGTGTTGCTAAACTTTTTTAGAGACTTTACCTTTAGTTGTATATGCAGGTAGGTACAGAGCTCAATATTAGCTGCAACTAATTTATTTCTCTAATTTTGAAACAGATTATAACTTTGCAGTGTCAGCGGGGATTGGATTCACACCACATATTATTGATGTGAAGGCTGGAGAGGTTATAATTTACTATCTTCTTTGTTCATTTATTTACAAAAAATACTTTTATAAATTTGTGCACTTGAATTGAATTATGAACAGAAGATTCCATGTCAACTCATTATTTACTTTCATTGGTTAAATTTGATGTAAAATTGGTTTACCCCCATGTAGCTCTTCTAATATCTTATTCCATTATCTTGTACAAGAGCATGTATCACGGATCTTAATATTTAAGAAAACTATTTCCTTTATATCAAAAGCTATTATTATATAAATTATTATATGTTATTTATAATATTAAAAACTATACATACTTTCCCTAGTAATTTTTTTGCTCAATTAGAATAGAACTCTAGTAGTTGGTAGGACACTGTTGGGAATAAATTTCTAACTGAATAAAAATAAAACTCTAGTAACTGAATTTAAAACTCCAATAGTTATATTATTATCAGTATATATATATCAATAGACTAAAATTGACCCAATATCTTTTGTTCGGTTATATAATAAACATAGTACAGTGACAAAATGTATGTAGTAGCAGCTGTGTGTATATATCTGTGTGTATGTAAGTGAATAGAACAGAAGAAGAGAAAGTAATGCAGAGAGTAATGTAAGCTCTGTGTTTTATATATGTTGTATATGATTACAATGAGAAGAGAGACTATATATAGAAACTGAGATGCCCCATAAGTCTAGAGGAGGTGCCTAACATTGGCAAAGTCATAGACGGTGCAGATATTGCTGACTGACTTTTGACACTCCCCCTCAAGTTGATGCATATATATCACTCATGCCCAACTTGCCAATAAGTGGATGAAGCATCTTCTGATTTAAACCTTTGGTAAATATGTCAGCTATCTGGTCCTCTGATCTTACAAAGTGAATACCAATGGTATCATTATTGATCTTCTCTTTTATGAAGTGTCGATCAATTTCAATATGTTTGGTCCGATCATGTTGAACTGGATTATGTGCAATGGCAATAGCGGCTTTGTTATCACAATGTAGCTTCATTGGAGTTGCAGATGCAAGCCCCAATTCTTCTAGAAACAATCTTATCCACAATAATTCACGTACACCTTTAGCCATAGCTCTATATTCTGCCTCAGCACTAGATAAGGCAACCACAGGTTGTTTCTTGCTTCGCCAAGTAACTAAATTGCCACCAACAAATGTACAATATCCTGAAGTAGATCGTCTATCGTCTTGACATCCGGCCCAATCTGCATCTGTATAGCTTTCCACCCCGAGATGATTGTTTTTAGTAAACATTACTCCTTTTCCAGGAGCAGCCTTAAGATACCTTAATATCATATAAACTGCATCCAAATGTGGTTGGCGAGGATCATGCATATACCTACTAACAATTCCCACTGCATATGATATGTCTGGCCTTGTATGTGCAAGGTAGATTAGTCGACCAACTAACCTTTGATATTGAGATTTCTCGACACTTTCTCCAGCATCTCCACAAAGTTTATGATTTGCTTCTATTGGAGATTCTGCAGGTCTACATCCCAACATCCCTGTTTCATTCAGGAGATCAAGTGTATACTTCCGTTGTGAGAGGAAGATACCACCTGGACTTCTAGAGACCTCAATACCAAGGAAATACCGTAGTTTTCCTAAGTCCTTCATCTCGAATTCAGAGGCAAGCTTGCGTTTAACATTAGCAATCTCACAGGTGTCGTTGCCGGTGATCACAATATCATCGACATAAACAATCAACACTGTGATTTTTTCATCTCGTCTTTTTACGAACATGGTGTTATCTGAGTTGCTCTGTTTGTAGTCAAATTTAATCATTGCTCCCTGAAATTTGCCAAACCAGTCCCTTGGAGACTGTTTTAACCCATAAATAGTCTTCTTTAGCTTGCATATTTTCCCAATGGTCGCAGCTGTAGAAAAACCTGGTGGAATATCCATGTAAACCTCTTCTTTCAGGTCTCCATGTAAGAATGCATTTTTTACATCCAATTGCTGAAGTTCCCATCCAAGATTTGCTGCACATGATATCAAGACTCGAATAGAGGCCATCTTTGCTACTGGGGCAAAAGTTTCCTGATAATCAATCCCGTAAGTTTGAGTATACCCTTTTGCTACAAGTCTCGCTTTGTACCTATCAATCAGCCCATTAGGTTTCTGTTTCACAGTGAATACCCATCTACATCCTACTACCTTCCTTCCAGCGGGAAGATGAGTTAACTCCCAAGTGCCATTATGTTTCAAGGCATTCATTTCCTCTATCATAGCATCTTTCCATTTAGGATCACATAAAGCATCCTGCCAAGTATGCGGAACAGAAACACTAGACAAGGATGACACAAAGGCAAGTGAAGATGGAGATAATGCATTATAAGATACAAAGTTTGAGATAGGATGGTTAGTGCAAGAGCGTACACCCTTTCTTATAGCAATAGGAAGATCTAGAGTAGGATCAAGAGTATTACCATTTTCTGGCTCAAACACAGGAGATGCAGGATCTGTCTCGAGGTCAGAGGTCTCTGGATGTGGTAAAGTGGTGATATCATTTCTTTTCCGCCTGGAATATGTAATCAAATCTGGAATATCCAATCTATTTAGATCATCTGACTCATTACTCGTATGTGGAGGAATAGATAACCTGTTTGAGCTAGTGTTTGGAATAGGTATAAATGGAAGTGTCTGTGACTCATCTGTTGCTTTACTGTCAAGACTGTGTCGGTTTATCTCCCCCTGAAGCAAGGAGGAGGAACCTGGAGAAAAATAAGAAATGTTCTCCCAGAAACTAACATCATGACTGACAAATATGCGACGTGAGGGAGGATGATAACATTTATATCCCTTCTGAGTTGGTGAATACCCAATGAAAACGCAGCGGAGGGCCCGAGAATCAAGTTTATCCCGAGAGGGAGCATGATTATGAACAAAACATACACTCCCAAATACTCGAAGGGGTAGTGGGTGCGAAGAAGGTGCAAGAACACAAGACAACGGTGTTTTGAATTTTAGGACACTAGAAGGAAGACGGTTTATAAGATATGCAGCAGTCATGACTGCCTCTCCCCAAAGATATTTGGGAACATGCATTGTTAACATAAGCGACCGAGCAACCTGTTGTAAGTGACCAATTTTCCTTTCGGCTACCCCATTTTGTTGAGAAGTTTTGACACACGAAGTTTGATGAATTATACCACATGTGTCCAAATAAGATATAAACGGGCCTCCATATTCAGTACCGTTATCACTCCGAAGAATTTTAACAGAAGCACTAAACTGAGTTTGTACCATGTGGTGAAAAGATTTAAAACACTCGAAAACTTCACTTTTTTGTTTAAGGAGATATACCCAAGTAAGCCTAGAATAGCAATCAACAAAGACAACAAACCATCTATACCCATCATGTGTAGGATGTCTAAATGGACCCCAAACATCAGTATGAATAATAGAAAACAAAGTAGAACTTCTTTTATTTCTGGATGGATAAGATGATCTTTTATGTTTGGCTAGTTCACATGGTTCACAAAAGAAATCTTCCTTCTTACAGTGTTTTACTAAGGCAGGGAATAGATGTGTTAAAACACCAAAAGATGGATGACCTAACCGTCTATGCCACTGATACAAAGATTCAAAAGCAGAATTTAACTTAGATGACACCTGATAAGTTGAGAGAGAAATAGAATTCCCTTCCATAACATAAAGTCCATCTACCACTTTACCATTGCCAAGGACCTTGCCTGTCGCCAGATCCTGAAATACACAGTGGGAGGAAAAAAAGGTTACTGAACAATTAAGATTTTCAGTAATACGTTGAACAGATAATAAGTTTGCTGTTAAGGAGGGAACATGTAACACATCAGATAGTGGCAATGATGATGAGAGGCAGTGAGAAGTGCCTTGTCCATGAACAGGTACAATAGCTCCATTGGCAACACGAATATTGCCTGTTTCACCACTATATGTTTCTAGGAAACTAGAATTTCCAGTCATATGTGCTGATGCTCCGGAATCAATAATCCATGAATTATGACATTTATCGGAGGTAAAGTGACAAGATGTACCTGCATGAGCAGAATGAGCTGTAGGTGGAGTGGTGTTCATTTGTGACATTAATTGGCGGAGGGTGTTGACCTCTGAAGCAGTCATTGTCCCTGTTGAAGAATAAGACTCACATTCTGATGCAGCATGATGAGCACTAAATGGAATACCTCTACCCATGCTTCTGCCAGATGTGACACCACGGTAACCACCTCGGCCACGCCCTCCTCGTCCTCGAATTCTGAGATGAGGGTGCAGAATAAAACATGTTTCACGAGTGTGGTTTAACTTCTTGCAGTAGTCACATTGAAGACTGGATTTTTCACCCATTAAAGCCATTGATACCTGTTCAGGTTGTTCTGGCTCAGATTGCTGAACATTTCCAGTTAAGAGTGCAGATCGTTCAGAAGAGACAACCGGAGCCATACTTTGCTTTCGACTTTCCTCTAATCTGACACGACCATAGGCTTCTTCCACAGTAGGAAATGGAACTTGTCCTATAAGTTGATTTTTTATTGAATCATACTCATCAGACAATCCATCAAGAAACTTCATCACTTTTTCTACAGTTATCATCTTTTGATATTTTTCTTGATCTTCAGCATGTTTGCACTCAAATATAGTGTAATGCCCCAATTCACTCCATAATGATGTAAGCTCAGAATAATACTGAGCTAATGTTTGGCTTCCTTGAGCCAATGCCCACATCTTCCGTTTAATCTCAAATTGCTTGGCTACATTTCCGGAGAAGGAATACGTCCGAGTGAGAGAATTCCACACATCTTCAGCGGTATCAATGAAGATATATGTTTTTCGAATATCAACCTCCATAGAGTTAGATAGCCATGAACACACCATGGCATTTTCAGATTCCCAATCATCGAAACTAGTATCACTTTCCGAAGGTTGTTTGGCTTTCCCATTGATATATTTCATCATTCTATGAGATTTAAGTGCCATTGTACAAGCTTTGGACCATTCCAGAAAATTCTTTCCGTTGAATTTAGGGCTTACATACGGAGTACTATGAAAACCAGATTTCATGCTACTTGTAGCACTACTTTCGGATGCATTATCTAACACCCTACTACTAGATGTATTCTCTAAAACTTCCACCATTTTATATTAAAATAGTGTAATATCCAATCAATAAATATTGAACTGAATATAATAATATCTACTGCTATATATCTATATATATAGTAGTTTATATAGACTGAATAAGGCCTAGTAAACAGAAACAAATTTTGAAAAAAAATGTCAGGAGGAATAACAACAATTTTGACAGAAAAAAACAAAACTGCTCAGATTCAAGGGATAGTACCACAGTTGGAATCGGTTTTGAGAGGAGAACAAGAGTCCCTGAAGAAATTTCTTCAAAAAACGGCCGGAAACAGCCTCACGCGCCGGCGCGTGGGCGCGTCTGGCGGCGCTGCCGCGCGTACGGCGGCGCGTGAGGGCGCGTGTGATGGTGTTTTCCCAGTCTGCTTGCTGCTGTAGTCTCCTCTTCCAGTCCTCTACCCAGTGGTATATTTGTTTTTTTGTTTTGATAAGTTTCGAATTCTTCGAATTCTTAACAGTTGGTTTCTGGAGCTTCTGGTTTCTTCTGGAGCTTCTGTTTTTGATTCTATGTTACAACCTGCTCTGATACCATGACAAAATGTATGTAGTAGCAGCTGTGTGTATATATCTGTGTGTATGTAAGTGAATAGAACAGAAGAAGAGAAAGTAATGCAGAGAGTAATGTAAGCTCTGTGTTTTATATATGTTGTATATGATTACAATGAGAAGAGAGACTATATATAGAAACTGAGATGCCCCATAAGTCTAGAGGAGGTGCCTAACATTGGCAAAGTCATAGACGGTGCAGATATTGCTGACTGACTTTTGACAGATAACAAATTTAAGATAAATAGCAAAACTTGATGAACTGTGATGCAAGTGCTATATAGAACCATTTATAGATTTTAAAAAAAATTATGCGTAAAATGTAATATCTGTCAAATTTTAAAATTTGATTTTATCTTGATTGTTATTGTGCCAAGTGATACCAAACATGTTTAGTTATTTACTAATTATTATAATTTGTTTTCTGTTTGAAGATCTTCCTGTTTTCTTTAATTCAATTAATACGTGATGTAACTAAGTGATTTTGCTTAAATATGACACTTTATCTGGATAAGCTCTATGTGCTTAACAGTAACTTTTCCAAAGTTTCTGAAGATGTCACTATCCTAAATTGCTTTGAGCAGAGATAATACACTAGTATATGAAAGTGCATGATAACAAATTATCAAACCATTCGTCTGAAGTATAAATAAGATCCTTTATCAATCAATACTAACATCAATTATTCTAAAAGCTTGATTATCATTTATTTGAAATCAAGTAAGGATTATATGTTTAACTGAACATCCTCTTATATTTTAATAAATAATTGTATCTCTTTTGCTTTTTTTGCTGGAAACAATCGTATCTCTGATCAATAATAGTGAAAGAAGTAATTTGCAAACCTACTATCCTAAACCAAAAATAATACATTTTCAGTTCTATTGAGCTGTGCATCATTAGGTGCTCATGTTGTCAAGCAGTACATCTGCCAAAGCAATTTAGCTGAAACTTTTTTTTTATCTGCAATTTCAGGACGTGTCATCGAAAATTATGGCATTTTCTCAAAATGGTCCAAGGGCTGTATGTATCTTATCTGCAAATGGTGCCATATCCAATGTAACTCTCCATCAGGCTGCAACTTCCGGTGGCACTGCAACATATGAGGTTTGTATATATCTATGCAACTACATTCTTAATCTGCTTTTATTGTAAATCTTGTTTTTTTTCCTAATAGCAGGATACTCTATAGCCATCCATAGAACATGTGATATTGTTTTCATGCAAAGAGAACCAATAGACATTGCTTAGCAAAAAAGAAAAAGAACTAATACACATTATTGCATTGTTTATCCTGTGGTCTGTTTCGCCAGGGCCACATAATAACTTTTGATACTAAAAGATTAGAGTTGTTAATAATTCTTACCTGTCATGGCTAATTAGTGTCCACCTCCGACATTGTTGTTTATAATGCTGTTCTTGATAACTTCTGCCCTTCAGTTAGTCGTGTTCAGATTATGAGGATGCTGTTTTTGTTTGTGCAGGGACGATTTGACATTTTGTCCCTTTCCGGTTCATTTCTGTTATCAGAGGTAGGTGGTCAGCGAAGCAGGACAGGTGGACTAAGTGTGTCTTTATCTGGTCCAGATGGGCGGGTTTTAGGCGGTTGTGTGGCAGGTCTTCTCATAGCTGCATCTCCTGTCCAGGTTCACATGCTTCTCTCATAACTATGCACTATATTTAGCTACACACTATAAATACTTACATGGCCACTTCTGGTTTTGTGTGTATTGAATTGTCCAATATCTTGTATTATCTGCCAAGATAAAGTGATTGATTTCATTGGTTCATATTTCATAATAATACTGAAACTCTTCTCCTTTGTTGCCTCTTTTGGTTTTTTTCCTGTTTCTGAGCTATGCTTGTGATTGTGATGCACCTGGTTGGATGGTTGTTGAAGTACATATTTTGAAATTTTAATCTTGTTCTTCATTTAATTTTCCAACATGAGACTGTTTACGTTAAGAAATTGGAAATCAAAGACTTCTATTGGACCTTGGTCAATTCACTACTTGATATGAATATTTTTACTGTAAAAATTTTTCAAGACAGAGGAACTCCGTCATTATATATTATTAACAATGTTCATGACTTTTTTTCTCACTAATATACATTTTTTTAGTCATTGTATAATGCAATGCATGATAGTTTAATGACAAATTGAGATATGCAAGAACTCTTTACGAGTTTTAAGGATTTAATATATAGGTCTGTCTTCCCCATTTGTGTGTGATCAATAGTATATTATTTGTTCATGCGAATTTTAATTTTGTTTTTTATGCTAAATAATGAGAAAATATTAATGTACTGATATATTGTCTGAAATTTTGGTCTAAGAACTCCAAATGAATGTGCAGGTAATAGTTGGCAGTTTTGTTGTGGACGGACACAAGGGATCTAAGGCAGCCAACCAAACAGAGCCTTTATCTGCTGCAGCAAAGCTCATTCCCGGGAGTGGTGCCATTGGTCCTAGCAGCCCGCAATCACGCGGAACTCTCAGTGAATCGTCCGGAGGGGCTAGCCCACTGAACCAGAGTACAGGAGCATTGAACAACAACTTTCAAGGAATGTCAAGCATGCCATGGAAGTGATCATTCTCACTGATTAGGCATGGGGCTTGTAATATTAGTTAGCTGATTGTGTTAGACTGTTAGATGTTTGTAATGTAAGCTGTCAACGTTGATTTAGTTGTGCGAAAAATAAAGGACTGCAGTCGATGGCTCTAGCCCCACAGGTGATGTGGGGATGATATGGACCAATTAGTGACACCTCAGCCCTTGAGCCCTTGACTTAGTTTCTTTTTAGGATCTGTATCTGTGACTGTTAGATGTGATTTCTTTTTAGGATCTGTATCTGTGACTGTTAGATGTGATCATAAGCCACATGATGTAGCTCTGTTTTTAGGCTGTTGTAACTTGTAACTCCCCGGTTATGTTTTTTCTTTGATCCTCGCATGTTGGTTATTTCTGACATGTTTGTTTATTGAATGCCAACCCAACTGCGCTATCCCTATTTTGTCCTGATTCTAGGTACTAGTATTTAGAGTGTCAAAGTTTAATTTTTGTACATTTACCATAATCTTTTTTCGTATGCAGGTATCATGATATAATTTACTATAGTATTATAAATTTCGGCACCTAGTAGCTTTATTTCGGAAGGGATGTTATCAAGGCATGGCTTGATATATTTATTTGTATTCAGTATGCTTTTATCAATGCAATTTTGTAAGAAGACAAGTCATTTGTACCTATTATCACAGGTCGCACATACGTCGCCGGATCGCACGAGGATTGCTGTACAAAGATAAGTCATTTGAATCATCGTAGTCGAGGAAATGAGTTATCGTCGAGGATTGCTGTGAAATAACTATCAAATAGCTTATAGTAGTTTAAATTTAAGTTGGTAGAAAAGACTATTGTAAGAGCACTAAATTTAAGTTTTTTTTCCGAAGAGACAAAATAATAGGTAAGATACTAGAAACAAGGCAGCTGGTCCCTGACAATCGATTGTCAACCGGTTATTTAACAATCACTTTCTAAACCGTTGGATCAACGATCCAACGGTCCCCCTGGATTAAAAAAAAAAAAATTCCCTTTCCGCGGAAAATTTCCGCGGGCGTTTCGCGGAAAATTTCCGTGGAACGTAAAAATTTTTTTTTTTTAATCTCAGACGTTGGATCCAACGGCTTAGAAAGTGATTGTTAAATAACCGGTCCCTGACAAACGATTATCAGGGACCGGGACCCTAGAAACAAACTTAGGTGATATAATACTTATCAAATTCCTGTTTTTAACTCGAAAATGACTAATTAGTTCTAAAACACTTTTGAAAATAAGCACTAACAAAGCACTTCTTACTTTAGTTTGAAGAAGAATTCATTTATCTCTTAACATAAATGGGCTTCACTTGCTAGTTGCTAGCATACTTTCGCATTGTAGTGTTAGTAAATTACTATTAGGTATAAATTTACACAAAATGAAACTTATTTATCAATTTCCATAAAATATTAATTTAATAATTTCTAGTTTATTTATTAGTGTGTCTAGGGCTGTATTAACCAACCTAATCAAACGAAATAGGAAACATAAACAAGAGCTTTGCGGCACATTTGTTGGGTTCAGACAGCATCTTCAACCCTCTTTCACTCTGTAAGTAAAATTCTTTATATTTATATGTTTATGCATATTGTACTTAGATTGTTGTTGGGTTATTAAGAATTAGTGTAATATATATGCCTTGTGATTGATATTGTGTAATGTTTTGACATTTAGCCATATGGTTTGGTGGGTTATACTAAGAAAGATGGACAAGCTTTGTGATCAAGGGTAGTATGAGTTATAGATGTTATTGTTGGATTTTGGTTTGTTAGTTTATAGATCTTTATAGTAAAATATTATTTAGGTATTTAAGTATTTGGGCCAAGTTGTTGAATGTTGACTATAGATGATTGTGCATTTCTAGAGTTGGGTGAGTTGATTCTTTTGCAATCTGGATCATAGTTTAAATTTGTTTGAATTTACGCGGTAACCGCTAACGGCGTCAAACAATGCCTTAACGGTGTTAGATGACAATGTTATTGGCTAATGGCACTAAACGACGACGTTTATGATCCGCATAGCTGCTAACAATGTAAAGGAATGTCATTAGTCCTGATTGCGAAATGATGCGCTTAATGCGCTTATGTGCCACTAAACTTTTTGTATCGTCGCCTTTTTCACCCCGATAACTTTTTAGTTTTTACGGATTTGATGGATAGTCGGATAGGATGGCTATGTGGCTGCCTCACCGGTACCCTGTGACGCCAGCATTATGTAAAAATATCAGTGGGAATCCTTTAGCAGGTGTGAGTTTGTAGTCGTGGATGAATCTATTGGTGCCAACGGAGCTGGCATTACTTCATAGTATGTGTAAAACAAGCAATACAATAATGGCACAAATAATTAATTATATAGGAATTTGCATCGTATAATATTACTGTTACAACTCACCATAAAGTCGTGAACTGATAAAACCCAAACATTTGAGCTTGAATTGGAATACGTTGTTTAACTGTAGTACCCTTGAGTGAGTCGCATGATCAGTAGAAGTAAAATTGGAAGAACATTGTAACTCGATTTTTCTGCTCCTCAAGTATAAGTTGTTTTGAGCTTTGTCATGGAATGGTTGACTAATTATTTGAATAAAGTATGTTGCAGGTACTTGAGAACTGTCAAGTTGACGTTTTGAGGAACAACTTGCAAGTTCATAGGATTTATAGATAAAAATATGGACCTAGTAAATTATAATGTTCTGTTGAAAAATTTAACAATTTTCAGATATGTTTTCCTTGGAAAGATCGGCTGTTGTAGCACTCTCCTTCTCAAGGTCACGCATCAACTTCTTTCTCTGTCTAGTCCATAAATACGTCGGTACATTCTATCACGATTGCCAATGATTTGAGCAAGGGAGGCTCGAAAGCTAGTCAAGATGGGAAAAGAAGAGGAATATTACAGAAGTGCATCAATAATTTGCGAAATGATCACTTGCATTGTAGCCTAGTAGATACCCCTCTTCACTTGGAAACAAGAGGTCGAGGGTTCGAGCCTCAGTGGGGGCATTTGTGTTCAAGTTTTTGAATTTCTTGTGATTAACCATATCCGAAATAAATCTGCTGAATGACGCATCGCTCTTAAGCTATCTACACTATATTGTATCCATAGAGCAATAAAAACACTGTACTCGTCTTCTTTAATTTAAATTTACAGTCACTAGATATTCATCGTGACCTAGAGAATGCCATATTGGTACTTCTGTGCTGAAATTCCATGTCCTATCTACCTCTAGTTGCTCTTAGTGACCCAAGAAACTACATATTGGTACTATCTCGTACTCGCACGCTTAACATGGCATGCTCTGTATGCCACTAAACAAACCTGTAGCAACATTATATATATTTTATGTTTGCTACTCGGACTTGGCGAGAAGTGCCCAACATGGATACATGTCCAGGTGTCAGACTCGACAACATTTTGAAAATGTACATGTTTTTGGCCTAAAAGTAAGTGTCCAAGTCCGAGTGTCGATTGTCTGACACGGGTACTCGAGGCAAAATGAAGAGTCTGACTAACATAGTATTTTATAAACAAATAAACAACCCTTGGTGTATCGCCACCCCATTTAATGTGCCTGTTTAGTACAACCCCCCCCCCCCCCAAAAAAAAAAATAATAATAATAATGTAATTATATTTTACACTATTTGACAACATAATTGAAGCTAAAATGTGGCCCAGAATACCGCAAATTGGGCAATTACTAAGCTGCATTAGAAGTTGCCATAAGTTATCGTATGGTTTCCATCTTAACCATCCGCTTTGTCCTTGAATGTATTGACTTCGTTAATTAGCTTATGAAGTGTTTATTTTACATTCTATCTTGTCCAGTTCAGAAGTTACAGAATCATATGTAAATGTAACAGCTGAACAGAATGTGCTTCTTTCCTTTGCTTGCAGTTTACTGTTAATTGACTGATGTGACTTTAATTTAACATTGTTACTTGTCCCGATTTAAATTTATAGAATCATCTGTAATAGTTTAACTTGATATGAGGTTATAGAAACATGGGCAATGGTTAAAGTCGTTTCTCATTTCTCATGCATAGATATGAAATCATGGGCGATTAGTTTATTTGATTAGTATTTTTTTGTTTTATTCCATAATGAGAAGGATGATAATTAGAGATCTACTATCGTATCCTAATAAAAGATTGACCGAATTTCTAGATATATGCTGACTTATGTTTGAAATGACAGGATTTTCTCGGTCAATTTGAAATGGAGACTCTACCTTCTGAGCTAATACTATGGCAAAATAGAGGAAAAGCAGTGGCGCCTAAGGATGAAAACAGGAACGCTTACTTTCCAGGAAATAGTAGCTTTCTGGCACAATTTAACCCTAATGAAAGACCTAGCTATGACACTATGCAGTTATCTTTATTTCCAACAACTTCCAGTTGGAACAGACCTTGCATGATGCCAGTTTTATCGGTTCCCAATGTAGAAGAAGGTAGTTCAAAGGCTAATATAATCTTAATGGGAACAGCAAAAGAAGGAGGAACTGGACCTTCTGTTGGAGCTGTGGACATTGGTACCAGCAAGACTGCCTACTATTTTCGAGTTTCACTACCTGGAGTGAAGAAAGATCCTGGTATTTTCTTTTCCCATTAAACTAGTACGCTTTGTTCCTGTAATATTTTTATGTAGATATGTTTCTCTATATACTGTCTTCCACATTCAAGGAAGTAATATTGTCAGCACGTCTGATGCTAGACCGGATAGGAACAGTCTTAAGCAGACCTGGTTGGGGATGCTCAATCTTTTCTGAACAGAGAAGACTCCGCTTAAGGAGGAGGGAAAAGCGCCCACAATCTTTGCATGGTTCTGTGTGTTCTCACGAGTGCCACAACAGCTTGTTGATGGAATCCTCGATCTGATTGATAGATTGTATTATCGATATAATATACCTAGTACTGTGGGGAGATGTTTTACAATCAATATTACACTCTCTTGATTGTGTATTAGATAAGCTAACCCCTGATAATCACCATTTCGCACCTAATATTTGAATTTGTAACATCATTTTAGTTATAATATGTCCATGCACATAATCTGGATGGCGAACCTACATTGAAGCGAGGGGCAGCCAGCCAGCCACTAATGTTTTAGCTTGTCTATTTTATTATGTTTCTTGTTGATAATAAATACTAATTGATATATGTGCATAATCTAGTATGCGTATAGCTAAACCATAGTTCCATTGTATTATTAAGTAATTAGTAGAGACATGCCATTATTAGAATGGGTTATTATACTATAATTTAGGTTATTTAATTATGAGAAGCCAAACTGTGTAATTATTTCAAAAGTTGCATTCTTATCAATTAACCTGTTTATATACAAGAGACGGGAGAATTCATATGTATTGACGACGGAAGATTGTATTGTGCACTAGTTATAATAACCAGAATGTTTTTATTTTTCATCATTTGGTGTCATAGAATATAGGCAGTTGGATTAGTCTATTATGATGTTGGTTAATATAATTTAGGTCTAATTGCTACAATCTTTGAGTTTTAAATATGCTTATATGACTGAGTTACTAAAGTGTAGGATATCAGTTCTGTGAACCAAGGTAGTTGTTTTGCCTTAACAATATTCGATGCATCATGACCTGTCTTATCCAGATGTGTAGTTAATTATGCAATATTTTTTTTCGAGATCGAACCCAACTTAGTCTATAGACGAACTCATAAGGACCTTGATCCCAATTATGTAGTTGGCTTCCGCCATATGTCCAATTTTAAAGTAGCTATTTTTTTGAACAAAGAGTTGGTGTTTATCCTGTCATAAGGGTCATGGGATGTGACTGATGTCACCTACACTTTTTATTTAGGTAACAATTATATGCGGTGTTCAATTTAGGAAAAACCTTCATTGTTGCCTGAGGAATGCCTTAGAATTGAGATATAAGAGTTCTAATAATTTGTTTGTTTTGGGCATTCAGAATGCGCAACATGATCATGTTGTTGGTGCTCACTGAATTACTTTGCTTGTTCCTGCTATCTTTTGTACTTGTCACATCTCTTACATCTGTTTCAATATTTATAGCTCCTGCATGTTGCTTCAGTCCATTTCTACTTTGCATGACATCATTTGTTTCATAAAAATTGTAGAATTGTTGCTATTTCTATTATTCTACGTATTGATATAAGTTGTCATTGCAGGTCAGTTCAGCTGCGAGATAGAACATGATGGGAAGGTCCATATTCGAGGTGTGACAACAACTGGTGAAAATTTTGTTTCAAGGCATACTCGAGTTTTTGAGATGAAAGTACAACAACAGTGCCCGCCTGGTCCGTTCACCCTGTCTTTTAGCCTACCTGGACCTGTCGATCCAAGGATGTTCTTTCCGAACTTTAGGTCTGATGGCATCCTTGAAGCTGTTGCATTAAAATATGAGTAATCTCCGGTGTTACATAAATCAAAATTATGAACTTTGTAGTATCTGCATCTTTGTATGTACCTGTCTTACTGTCTACGGCTTGGATTTGTTGTGGTTGGTTCTGTCTTAATGTTTGAATGTTAGAAAAGTTATTTGTATGGAGATCAAGGGAGATTCCTCCCCTGAGCTTGGTTTATAATTTGGTTTTCGTGTTTAAAGTAAATTTTTTCCTATATTATTCCTGTAATACGATCAAGAACTGTCAATTTTATTATATGATCATTTCTTCAAGAACAACAACCGGAACCAGAACAAAGAAACAACAATTGATTTAAAGGAAACAAGTGAGTGAGTACAAAGATGAATCGGTTTAATCTACTTGGTTTTGGTGGGATAAGAAGCCATTTTGTTGATGCCACATTTGCCTTCAGGCTTGCCTGTATTTCTCTTGAGCCTGATGTAACCTTTCTCTCCCCATTTGGGACCCCATGAGTTCTTCACAATTATGTAATCCCCGCCCTTTGTTGTTCCATATCCCACTGCAGCAACTCCATGGTCCAGCTCTGTTCCACAATGCCCATCAAACACACCCTACACAAACCAATATCAATCAAATTATTATTCCAACTCAATTTTCTTAGACAAACATAGTTCAGCTATGTATAGAGGTCGTATACGGTCCATATGACTCACACTTGTGATCTAGCGGATAACAAGTAGACACTTGATTATCGCAATAAAATGACCTTCTAGTTGAGCAATGTATGTGTAAGTGAATTTGAAACAATATTAGGTACTATGTCGCTCACCCCACTGTAGAACTGGAAGTCACGGCCAGAAGCCTCTATAGCAACACTCAAAGGTTGGTTTGCAAGTGCCTTTATTAAGCTTTCATCACTGTTTCGTGGCACGTCATGGTATCCGTCGATAGTTACTACTTGAAATTCATCCTGTAATACAATAAAAGAGAAACAAAAGATTTGAATCACTGACATGCAACTTTCAAAGTTCTTGGCTAGCTATTTAGGTAGTTAATTAGCTATAATACCTTTTTCTCGTCACAAGTGCCTTCTTCCATGATATAAGGGTAGTCATCCTCCTTGTGAAGTCCACCATTAGACATAATGAAGGAGAATGCATAATCCATCAGACCTCCATTGCAACCATTGTTAAAGCTTGTATCACAATCAACTAGCTCTTGCTCTGACAACGATGTTAAATTTCCGGTCACTATTTGGTTAATTCCCTCCACTGCAGCTACTGTCGAAAATGCCCAGCAACTGCCTGCAAATTGATCATGTAATATTTCAGAACATACCAACCAAATTATTCTAGAAATTAGAAACAAAAATGAGATATCTTTAATTCTTTATACACTTACCACATGAACCTTGGTTCTTGACATTAGTAACAGCTCCTTTCTTTCTCCAGTCCACAGACTTAGGCAGATCAACAACATCTTTGTAAATGAAGTCTTCTGGATTGGACTCTCTTCTTGCAGACAAGTCGACCTTGAGGCCCAAATACTTGTCCTTGAATTCATCATGGCTCAAGTCAGCAAACTCATTTAGTCCAAGCCAATAGCTGCTAATTTTCTTGTTTGTTTCATCGATATGCATCAAGTTTTCCTTAAAAATCTCGAACCTATGCAACTTCTCTTCAATGCTTTCATAACTCTTGCCATGCTTTGCAAGCCAGGATTCAAATAAATTAATGAGTTTGTCAATGCATGTCAAGTCATCCGGTGCATAGCCTACGATTGAGAAATCGCGAGCCAACGCTGAAGTAGCGAAAATCGCGGCTACGAAAATTGTTAGGAAGAGCAGAGGTTTGGATGAAGAGAAGAATGCCATGTTATGAGAAGGTGTAGATAAAGAGGTATGGAATGAAGAAGGTGATGAAATGAACACAAGTGCATGGGGCTTATATATAAGTTTTTGCAACAAAAAATAATAATATAAAAAAAATGTTGGATTGGTCATTGGTGTTGCTTTCAAGTAAAGGGTGTTGAATAAATTTCTTAGAGAATGAAAGAAATAAGGCTTTAAGGCTAGTTCTCTTTTGACAAAGCTTTAGATCCAAGCATGTCTTTCCAGGTTAATCATGACAAGTACTAGTAGGTAGAAAAAGTAAAGGAGGCCTGCAAAAGTAGAACCTGGGCTATGAACAAGCCCATTTGGAGGTTTTAAATGGGCTTGGGCTGTCAAAGGTTGAAAGATATTACTTCACATCTTATCCATATTATTATTTTTTACTATTCTCACTTTCCTTCATCTTGACCAAACAAGAACCTGTGCATGTGAAAGGGTCCCATGAATGTGTGTGTGTGTGTGGGGGGGGGGGGTGGGGGGAGGGGGGGGTGACAGTGGAGTCAAATGAAAAGATTCATGGTGAGTTGCTAGACTTTTTTGGTCCTCTGTTTCTACTGCCAATTAGTTTCCCTTCTTCTGCCCCTAATTCACGTTACCCTGAATGTATTCGTCCCTATAGAATTTAATGTCATTTTTGTACCTCAGATATATGTCATAATCTCTGTTATTGAAATCGGTCGATTTCTGAAAAATCGCTCATTAGCAAAGCATGTTCATAATTTTTAGTTTATGGTTTTTATTTCGATAGAACATCAATATTACATTAAAATTCGATATATAAACAAGTTGAGATTGATTGGCCGATTATAATGTTCACAAATGTATTCTTAAACGCAGACATGATTCGTATACAAATTCGATAAGTAAGTAAAATTATGAAATACCGTTCAGGAAAAAGTTAGAAAAGTAGGTATGTGAATAGTTTGGATTTGAATCCGGTGACATTTTTGTAAACGAACTCGAAATAAAGGTAATTATTTATCCAAATATATTACTGCGAAATTACGATACAAAAGAATTGCAAAATTTTCAAGAGGAAAATAAAAGACATAGTGAAAATATTAAAAAAAAAAAGACATAGTGATAGAGATGCACAAAAAGCCCATCGGGCCGGGCTTTGACCGGGCTTTGAAAAGTCCGGGCTTTTTGGTCAAAGCCCGGCCCGGGCTTTGACTTTGACCGGGCCGGGCCGGGCTTCTGTGAAAAATGTGAGCCTGTTTAGGCCCTCGAAGCGGGCCGTAGTGGGCTTTTTTCCGGGCCTGAAGCGGGCCGGGCCGGATCGGGCTTTTTCCGGGATCAAATGGGATCGAGATTTTATGTTATATAAGAATGTTTTTTATGTAATAATGGCAGTCATGTGTTAAACAATCTATATTGCCGATACAAATATTACATTTATCGATTTACTTTTTGATTTGATGATATATTAATTGATTACACGTGTACTTAACTTGTTTTCGTTCATGTATAGTAATATATGCATATAAATAATCTTATTATTAATAATGAATATCTAAATATATATGTACTTAAATTATTTTTATATTTGTAGGAAGTGTAAATACATAAATATTTATGTAAGTATACTAGAATAATCGAATTTTACCCGGGCTTTTTCGGGCTGAACCGGGCTTTTAATCGGGCCGGGCCGAAGACCGGGCTTTTTAAAAGACCGGGCTAAGACCGGGCTTTTGCCGGGCCGGGCCGGGCTTTGGCCAAAAATATAGGGACCGTTCAAGGCCCTCGGGCCGGGCTTGACCGGGCCGGGCCGTTCAAGACATAGTGAAAATATTTCAAAAAAAAAAGACATAGTGAAAACTGAAAAGACAGTGTGTAGGCTTGTGGACGTTGTAGTAGTTGTACTTGGGCCTACTACTAGTAGATGGACTGTGAGGGCTAAAGGGCCCCCACCCGACTTGCGAATGTTGAATTGAGGGAAATAAGGCCCACGTTCAGTCCCCATCGAATCACGATGCCCCACTTTTAGACTCTGCACTATTGTACCAAGCCACCGTCCTCATTTACTACCCCTATTTATTGCTTAACCAACTCATTCCTCTGCCCTTTCTTCACAAATTTAATTATCAATTTATCTTTTTGGACAAAGATAATTATATATGTAAAAATAGATTTATAAATGAATCGATATAGTCATGAATAGTTTTGTGTTCGATTTAAAAAAACATTCGATTTGAGTTCGATTCAATTTGTAAATAAATCGTACATAATGAGATTTTGAGGTTCATCTTGTAAATGAGCTGAACTTGAACATGATATAGTTCAAAGTTCAATTATATAGTTCGTGTTCGTTTATATAGTTCGTGAGCCTTATTCATAAATACAATTTATGAATGAGTTTGTATAAAAAATTGATATATATGTTCGTGAACATATTTCATTAACATTTAACAGGAGTTCTTGAATTCACGATAACTAATAAATAATTGTATAAGTAAATGTTACGAAATAATGTGCTAGTTTATTTTGTCTAATTATTATTATTTTTGTAAAATCTATACATTAGTTTTCTATACTATACTATTATAAGCGAAACAAGGTATATTTGGTTGTCGGTTTGGTACTCTTTTTTTGGTCACTTTTTTGGCCACTCAATAACAATAGTTAGATTTTAAGATAAACAAATAAGAACCGACGGATCTAATGCTAAAAGAATATTCCTTTTTTAATATTTAAAATACTCTTATAGGTTCCAAGTTCGAATCCCACCAACAACGTATCTATATTAAACATATATATTATTTTATAAACTACTCTCACGAATTTAAGACCCATCCATAACATATTATTAATTAAAACGCTATCGTTAAAAATACTGTCAAACATGTATTATAATATTTTATTATCTTCTATAATTTATTTAAAACAATTTAAATAAAAGTGTTAAAACAATTTTTAACAATTTATCTAAAACAATTTATTTTATTAAAATTAATTTTAAACAATTTATTTTATTATAATTTTATAATATATAATATTTTATCTTTTATAAAAGTTAAAAAAATAATTTTTTTGTAATATTTATATCTATACGTATGTATTTTAAAGTAATAATTAATATTTATATACATGGGATTATAATGTTAAAAAATTATTTTAATAATGAAAATATATATACAACTTAAAATTTTAATAATAAAATGTAATTAAAAAGTTTACAAGCAACCATGCATCACACGGGTTATAAGCTAGTATTATTAATAAATAAAAATAACATATGTTACATTATAAATAATAATATTAGTTGGTATCAATTATTAACTAAATTTAATCCAAATTTGATTCATCGACCGACAAGTCTAAATTTAAAGCATTTCTCGAATTTGAAAGGTTTCATCCTCCATTTTACTTTCTATTTTAATGCATTAATTTTTTATTAGGAAACAAAATTGAGGTGTTCGTGGACACGGGATAATAAACATTGTTCATGAAATGTTTCATGAGAGAATTCGTTAATAGTAACTTGCTAGACATGTTCGTGAACTGTTCGTGAATAAAATATTTCTTAACAAATCGATACACAAACAAAAATATTGAATCGATTAAAGTTCGAGTTCGAATTCGACATATTTATAACGATTTGATACATGAACAGTTAAGAATTCAGAACCCTATGTAAAATTGATTGATTTAATTAAAAATAAATATTTAAAGAAAGAAAAGAAAATACATATTTTTTCCATACATATATTTGCACCCATCCACCTTGGAATATAATATTTCAAAAAGATTACAAAGTTCCAAAATTTACTAGACTGATCCAAATATGACTCTACAAATAGATGAAACCTCTCGTTCTAGTTAAACTAGGTAACAAAGCCGCGCTACGCACGACACGAAAATATTTTTAAAAATTATACACATAACATTATAGTTTGTTAAATATTATTATTTGAAAGTTAATATGATAAATTAAAAATTATGTGAAATGTAACTAAATTTGAATGTTTAAAAATTAAAGAGAAAAGAATTAGGTGAAAAAAAACATGTTTCAGTTAAATTCTTGAATATTAATAATAATAATTTTGAAAATATTGACGAACCTATTTTGTCGCATAAAAAATGCTTTTGAAATCAAATATTGACAAACATTTCCAAAGTTTGACATTAAATAAGTAAAAATAACATTTGTGAATCTTTTCTATTGTCGATGACATCATAAAAGACGTGATTGCTTAATTTGTTAGTAAAATTGATTGTACGATGAAAAGAATTAGAATGTAAATGTAATGAGAGGTGTGATTGATTTCACTTGTCGATATATTTGGTTTTATGACGAAAAAAGCAGAATTCAAATGCATATTGTAAGTCATGCTTCATGTTTTTTTGAAGTGATCCGACACCCGTATCTCTACATTTAATTAATTTTTCAGAGCATTTTATAAGAACTGTTTTGTTTGTAACATTAAAATTAAATTCATGGACACATCAAAGTGATACTCACAAATTCTAATATTCTTTTATTAAATTTTATAATAAATTTGTACATACAACTATTTTTAAAGCCGATGCTCGTTTTATAACATCCTTACTTAATGCTCAAAAAGTGAGAATTTGTTTAAAATATCAAAAACCAACTCCTTAAACACCCTTTACTTTTTTCCATACCAAACTACAATGTCAACATAATTCTATAATAAAAATTTGTAAATATTAAATATAACTAATTACCGATTTTAAACACCGTCTCCCATCTCATAACATACATGCATGATTAATAATAGTATAAGAATGTGTTTAATTAGAATATTAATTTTTCCAACACAAAATAATCAAACAACGAATGGGTAATTTTTTTATTGATTTAATTGACGAAAAAAAGGGTCCACTTGATTCAATTTAATCGAGTTGGTCACACCCCGTGTATAATTTGTTCAGGTAAAAATGTAAATTCTACTATATTACTTTTATTTAAATTGTGGATGTTAATCGAAAAATATATATACTTATGTATCTTATCCTGATTCTCACGATCATTGATTACGAATTTATCGAAAAGTTAAAATCGTCTATTAATTATTGCCAAAAAAATTGCAATGATTTTGAATAAGGATTAGAAATGACGATAAAAGTTATTTTATTTTATTATTTTACCTTAAAATAATGGTATTTTTATATAAATCATTAATATTTTATAACAAAATAATTATAATAATAATGTTCTAATAAAATTGTTAAACTTTTATATTAAATATGAAATAAAGTGTATTTAATATATATTTAATATGTATAATTAATTATTAATTAAATGCAAGAAAATAATTTTAATAAAAAATAAAAATGTGAAAAGTCAAGAAAAATATTTTGAAGCTTCTGAGTGCAAGTCTCTCCAGTTTCCTGCAATTATAATAAATTTTTATATAAAAGTACTGTAATAGATAAATTAATTTCTATTATTCTTAAAAATTGTTTGGGCTCTTATGAATTTTCTATTAAAAATTAATTTAAAAATAACTACATGAATTATTAATTGGAAAAATATTTTCATTATATATATCTAAAATTTTGATAATCTTAAAAACATCACAAACATATAAAAAATAAAAATTACAATATGAACGTAATATTTACAATCAAAAGTTACAAATATTGAATACAACTTAATAACGTATTTTAAAACCGACACCCCTCTCATAATATACATGTTCAATAATAGTTTAAGAATTTATTTAATTTGAATATTAATTTATTTTGACACAATATAATGAAACAATGGGCATATAATTTTTTTATCAATTTAATCTTCCGATAAAATGGTTGAGTTTGTTCAATTTAATTAGTTTGGTCATAACTCATGTGTGTATGCGCATGATTTGTTTACAAATTTCAGATATTAAGTAAAGATCCATGTACTTCCATAATTTACTACGATTCCACAATCATTGATAATAAAGATTATTTGAGAAGTTGGTTAATAATGTTTTTTAAAACGGACAGGCCTCTCATAATATACATATTCAATAATAGTATAAGAATTTTATTAATTACAGTAAAAAATTATTTCAACACAATATAACGAAATAATGGGTGTATAGATTTTTTATCAATTTTATCTTCCGATAAATGACTGGATTTGTTAAATTTAATCGATTTGATCATAACTCATGTATTATTTATTCATGTGCAAAATTGAAAATCTATCTGTACTGTTTGTATACAATTCCAGATATTAAATAAATATCTTGTACTTCCATAATTTATTACGATTTTCACAATTATTGATAATAAAAATTGCTTGAGAAGTTAAGGTCGTGTACCCTATAATCATCCGGAAAAAAATTAGAGTGATCTTGAATAGGGAATAAAAAATAACGCAATATAAATAATTGTTATTCGTCATTTTAACTAAAAACAAACATAACTATATATCATTAATATTTAATATTGAAAAAATAACTATAATGTTCAACTAAAGTTTGCTAATTTTTAAACAAATTAAATAGAGTAAATTTAATATATGTTTAATAGGTGTAATTAATGACTAATTAAAATGTCATTAATAGCTATTTAATGCAAGAAAAGAATTTTAATAAAAAAAATTAAAAAAACAAAAATTCAAGAAAAATACCTTGAACTGTTCTGGTGAAAATAGATTATTTAATTTCATTATTTTAAAAATTGACTTGTTGTTAAAGAATTTCCTAAAATAAAAAAAATCTAAAACAATATACATGAATAATTAGTTTAAAAACTACTTTCATTACATATCTAAAATTTTGATTATCTTAAAAATATCGAAAACATAAAAAAGTACCAATTACAATAGGAACGTAATCTATACGATCAAAAATTATAAATATTAAATATAATTTAATAACGGTTTTTAAAGCCGACACCCCTTTCAAACATACATGTTCAATAATAGTGTAAAAAACTATGTAATTAGAATATTTATGTATATCAACACAATATAATGAAATAACGGGTTTATAACTTTTAATCGATTAAGTCTGCCGATAGAAATTGTTGGGTTTATTTAATTTAATTAGTTTATCATAATTCATGTGTAATTTATTCATGTGCAAAGGTAAAAATATGTCTGTATTATTTGTATACAAATTTCAAATGTTAAGCGAAGGTTCATATATTTCTATAATTTATTATGATTTTCACAATTACTGATAATAAAGATTAGATTGTTTAAGAAATTAAGATTCTACAGTCGTCTAAAAAGAAATTGCACTGAATGAGTGATCTTGAATAGGGAATAAAAAGGGACTTAATGTATACAATTCTTAGTCATTTAAAAAACTGATCGGTTTTTTAAGAATTTCCTAAATAAATTGATTTAAAACAATTCACATGAATTATTAGTTAAAAAAGACTCTCATTATATATCTAAAAATTTGATAATCTTAAAAATTAATAAACATAAAAAATAGTAATTACAATATGAACGCAATCTTTACGATCAAATTCATAAACATAAAAATAGTAACTCAATAACTTTTTTTAAAGTCGACACCCCTTTCAAAACATACATGTTTAATAATAATGTAAAAAATTATTTAATTAGAATATTAATTTAAGTCGAGAAAATTTAATGAAACGAAGGGTATATAACTTTTTATTGATTTAATTACCGATAAAAATGGTTGGATTTATTTAATTTAACCGATTTGGTCATAATCCATGTGTAATTTAATCATGTGCGAAGGTAAAAATTTATATGTATCATTTGTATACAAATTTCAAATGTTAAGCGAAGATCTATATACTTCTATAATTTATTACGATTTCCACAATCATTAATAATAAAGATTGTTTGAGAACTTAAGGTCGTCTTTCTATAGTCGCATGAAAAGAAATTGCACAGAATTAGTGATCTTGAATAGGGAATAAAAAGAACAAAATATAAACAATTTTAAGTCGTCATTTTATCTTAAAATTATATATATATATATATATATATATATATGATAATTATATATTGAAATAATAATTATAGTACACAAATAAATTTTACTATTTTTTTTACAAAGTTTGCTAATTTTTAAATAAAATCAATAAAGTATAACTAATATCTATTTAACCGGTGTAATTAATGACTAATTAAGATATCGTCAAGAGCTCTTCAATGAAAAAAAAGGAATTTAATAAAAAAAAATCAAAAATACGAAAATTCAAGAAAACTATCCTAAACGAATCTGGTAACTATTTAACATATATTTAATAGGTATAATTAATGATTAATTAAATTGAAGAAAATTATACAAATAAAAAAGACAAAAATGTTAAAATTCAAGAAAACTATTTTGAAGCTTAAGTGAAAGCCTCTCTGATCTCCTCATGCTATTATAATATATATAGATATAGATATTTTATATTAAAATAATAATTATAATATCCTAATATAGATTGCTAAACTTTTATCTTAAATATGAAATAAAGTGCATTTAACGTATATTTAATAGGTACAATTAATGATTAATTAAATTCAAGAAAATTATTTAAATAAAAAAATCAAAAATGTGAAAATTCAAGAAAACTATTTTGAAGCTTCTGAGTGAAAGCCTCTCCGATCTCCTGCCATTATAATATATATAGATATATAGATATTAAAATTGAAATTATGATTTATGATAACTATACATTATAGACATCACATTATCTAGTAAAAATAATAATTTAGCATTAAGTTTAACACTTGAATTGTACTTCCTCCGTTCCTCTCATTTCTTTATATTTTCTATTTTGGGACGTCCCTTTCATTTCTTTACATACTATAAATAGTAATATTTAACAATAAAATACATTATTACATCTACTATTTCACTCCACATTTTCAACACTTTACACTATTACACTCACTACTTCACTTATTTTAATAATAAAATCACTATTACACCCACTACTTCACTTATTTTAACAATAAAATCACTATTACACACATTACTTCACTTATTTTAATTATAATTCTTGGTGTCCGTGAAAAAACCCAATGTAAACAACCACGGGGATGGAGGGAGTAGCACCCTAATCTCACATCGAGTATATTTGGGACTTCTATTCAGTTTATAAGGTAAAATAATACTAGCTATTAAGTGCACTAACAAATCATGATCTTTTGGGAGATAGTGATGGGCTTGTGGAGTACCCAAATTGGTTGCATTTTGGCCAGTGTATTTTGGCTTATTTCAGATTTAAAATTAGGACTCGACCCGATTTTCGAAAAGACTCGAGATTTGATCTGGGTTGTCACATACAGTATCAGAGCCGATTCTCGAAAGTTTGATTCGTCAAGTTACCAGAAATGGGGACATGAAGGTTGGTGGTATTATCCCACAATAGACAGAGGTCCGGAGGTGGGGACATGAAGCCAACCGGTATTATCCCACAATGGCTAGAGAGGAACGATCTTGGAGTACCTATGGAATATTCGTTCAGGCCTGACGAGGACGTTGGGAGTTTAAATGGGGGATTTTGTAACACCCCAGTCTCACATCGAGTAGATTTAAGATTTCTGTTCAGTTTATAGGGCAAAATAATACTGCTAAATGCACCAGTATATCATGATCTTTTGGAGGTATGTAATGAACTCGTGGACTATCTAAATTGATTGCATTTGGGTCCATGCTTATTTCAAATTTGAAATCGAAACTTGACCGATTTTCAAAAAAGACTCAGGATTTAAACCGGGTTATCACATAAATATTATAAATATTGACTCAGGTCCAATATAATTTAAAATAAAAATTTGAACTAAACGACAAAATTTATCATACATATTGTGCTCCCAGAGTAAAAACTCAGAATTTGAAAAATATACTTTTTTGTAGAATATAACAAAGAAAATAAGAAATCTGAGATATATTTTAGGTTAGTTACCTGAAATATTATATAAAATTATAACATATTGTAAAAGATTTTGTATATCTGTTTTCGGTATTACAAACTAGGGGTGAGCAAAAAAAACCGAAAAACCGAAACCGAGCCGAAAAACCGAAAAACCGTACCGAAAAAAAACCGTAACCGAAAAACCGTGGAAAAACCGTAACCGAACCGAACCGATACCGCGGTTTGGTAACGGTTTCGGTATTGACTTAAAAACCGAACCGAAAAACCGAACCGAAAATATATTATTTTAATAATTTATATTTTTATATTATATACTTATATAAAATATAGGATTTTATAGATATATAGAGTACGGACTTATACAACTTATATCCATTATACTAAATAAAAATGTATATTATACTAACCCTAATCTAATTGACCTTTTAGTATATATTATACTAAAACTAATACCGTAATTCTTACTTTAGCAAGGCTGGTGCAAAATGTATATGCACATGCGTGAGTACAAGGCATCAAAAATTCCTTCTATACAATACTCCAATACACACAGAACTAATTTAACTAATACATTACAAATTGTTATACAATTGTCAGGGGTCAATTGCGATTTGCGTACACTGGTTTCATATAGTAAACAGGCGCCATAACGTTGACACTTTTGACCACCAGAACAATCTGGAAGCAAATATTATCGCAAATGTTTAGATAATATTTATAAATTTTTATCAACATGATATTAAGGTATTAAGTATTAAAAATAAAAAATCGAAAAAAACCGAAACCGACAAACGGTTAACCGAACCGAAAAAAACCGTTTCGAACGGTTCGGTTACGGTTAATAAGTAAAAACCGAACCGAACCGACATGTACGGTTTGGTAACGGTTTCCGGTAAAAACCGAGCCGAACCGACCCATGCACACCCCTATTACAAACACGGCTACTGGGTTATTGTGAGAGTGGACAGTAGCGCAGGCAAGAGAAGAAAGTATGACAGTTAGAGGAAAGATTGGGGATCGAGTTTGGTCACGACCATCAAGTGGATGGTTAAAAATAAATGTAGATACAGCAGTGTTTTTGACAGGAGGTATAGGAGTTGCAGCAGTAATTAGAGATGAAAGGGGAGTTTTTGTTGCAGCTCGTGCGATGAAGTTACCAGGTACATGGAAGCCTCGTGAAGCAGAGGCTATAGCTCTCAAGAAAGCACTCTCTTAGATAGTTAATCAAGGGCATATGCAATGTGAGCTTGAGACAAATTGTTATGCTGTAGCTGCAGTTTGCACGGGAATCCAGGGAGGTCGTTTATTGATACTATCGTAATTGATTGTATTTGTTTAAGTAAGCACATAAGTCAGGTGCTATTTAGTTTTGCTTTTCGTTCTGCGAATAATGTAGCTCATGTCTTAGCACAACTACTTATTCTATGTCAGACGTAGGGGAGTGGCATGTCACTCCGTCTAACTTTATTGTTCGCTCTTTGGAGCTGGATTCTACGGAGTATTATTTAATGCAAGTTCGTTTTATTCAAAAAAAAAAAGAAAATCTAAAAGATTATGTATATAAAAGATTGGATATATATATTAAAATAGGATATTTATTCAATATCTTAAGAAAAATACATGATATGTATCATACTCCAATAAATTCATTTTATCGAGTCTGGTATAACTATTAACAAAGATTATAAGAAAAATATATTTAGTACCCCATTATTAGATAAAAATATAATTTTGGTAGTGTATTTAAATTGGATTTCATGTTCATGAGATCTTGGAATGGCTCCAAAACCACAATCTACCTCCATACCGGAACGGGGATTATTTCAATTTCTCGATCATCGTTCCGAACATGAAACGAGTACCGTCGCGAGGAATCGAGGGATTTTATAATTTTTTTATGGAAAAATGAAAATTATGAAAAACCATAATCCCTTACATCAGAGTATTATGCAGAATGTAAGCTTTTTTGTTTGTTGTTTTTGATGGCCAGTTTGAACTTTAAAAGAAAAGGAGGCACAAGACAGTCATAAAAAGTTGTTTAGGCAGTAAAAGTTTCCAAACATGATCATTGGGTGATTACAGTAAGAGGACCTGCAAAATTTTCAGCTTTAATTCTGATCTCCAGCTTAAGTTTTCCGATACCAAGTCCGATTCAAAACCAAACCAGGCATCTTAATCAAACAATGACATTAACTACAACTCAAGTAACAAAAAAGTAAATCCAAGTTTCATCATTATCTATAGGGTTGTTAAAAAATTAACATTTCGATTTAACATTTGGAATAACTAAATCAAACATGAGAAATGCTTGAATTTTCAAAAAGTTCTCAAATGTTGAGTTATTAAAATATTATTAATTGTTTTTTCATGAATGATACTCCCTCTGTCTCTTTTTGTTTCTTCTATTTGAAATGTCAAGATTGTTCATAACATGAGACAAATTACTAATTTACGTTTAATCTATAAGACCAAATATAGTAATGAGTGATCTTGTTGGATTCGTATTTATAAGTACTTTAATACAGTGAAGTTTTTATATTTAAAACTAATATGAAATTGAAGATATTAACGATCAAAAGTATGTGTTAGCAAACGTGTTCAATCAAAACAGTAATGATATTTAGGAACGAAAGGAGTATGAATCTTTAATGCATATAATTTTTATAAATAAATTTACGTTACGTGTTATTCGAAAACATTTTCAGCAACCATTTCTGCGATAATTGAGCATTACTCATCCAACAAAGTGTGATTTTTCATGCGAAAATTGAAAGCTAAAAAATATCACTACTACTACTAGGAATAGGAGACATATTAATAGCAGATCTACTAGCTAGCTAGCTAGGGTTTCTCGTAGGTGTTAGATAATGGTGACATCACCCTATAAATTACAGTATTTTTAAAGGACTACCCAATATTAGCTGCTCCTCTTTGTTAAGTCTATCACTTTCTGATTTCTCTGCTGATTATATCGTAGCAAAAGCCTGCCTCTCTCTTATCACAAACACGCATAAATATATCTCATTCTCCCTTTTCTTTCATTTTTCGAGATTTTAAATTGTTTTTATTCATTCATAATTTACTTAATTTGGAAGACTTTACCTGATAGCCTTACTGTACATCCCCTGTCCTAGCTTTTATGACCCTAAATCTCTCCCCTCATCTTACACATATATTTCCTTCACCTTCGGTTTCAGTGCACCCTTCCAAAACCTACTCTATGCTATTTATATTTCTGTACTACTATATGGTGTACAAAGTAGCATGTTGTTTATAATATTTATTTTCGTATTCCTGATAAACGTATGTTATGTTGCATTATATCGTATTGTCAGATATATTAGATAAAAAACCTGGACCCTACATATATTGCAAATACAAGAGTTCTGCATGTCATCTTTCAACTCACAACATCAGCTATATAAGTGAATGTATTATCAGTGTCCCTTGCAATATTTGAATAGCTCTGTTTTGTGTTTTTGATAGAAAGAAAAGAAAAGAGTTAGGAGATGTTGGCAATTGAAGAAATACTTTGTGAACTGAAAGGAGGAGATGTAAATGAGCAAGGTATGCCTCCAGGGTTTAGGTTTCACCCAACTGATGAAGAGCTCATCACCTTTTATCTTGCTTCCAAGGTCTACAATGGCACTTTCTGTGGTGTTGATATTGCTGAGGTTGATCTCAACAGATGCGAACCCTGGGAACTCCCTGGTACTTACATTTTATTTAACTACATACATCTATGAACACAATCTTTTAGTGTGCTTGTTTATTTATTTGTTTAAATGAATTTAACTTAATTTTCTCCCTCTCTCTCTCTCTCTCTCTCTCTCTCTCTCTCTCTATCTCTCTCTCTCTCCCTCTCCCTCTCTCTCTCTCTCTCTCCCTCTCCCTCTCCCTCTCATTCTCCCGCTCCCCCTCCCCCTCTCCCTCACCCTCTCTCTCTCTCTCTCTCTCTCTCTCTCAGATTGTAGTTAATCACTGTATAGTGTGTGTTTTAAACATGTGCCAAGTAACTATTGCAAGACTATTTAGTATTCAGTCCTCTCCTGTAGATCTTTTATATTTGTGAACTTATTATACTTAAAAGGTTTAGGATTTTCTTCCTTAATATCCAAGCAGTTCAGAAATTTAATGGATGGTATTTGTAGTTAGTTCTGCCGTACAGAAAAACTGAAATAGTTGAGTATGAATGAGTAAAATCTCAAAAGCTTCCCCTAGCCATTCACTTTAACCAAAAGCAAAATCTATCTCACCTTTGCAGAAATCATTATTAACTACCTGACAGATACACTTGATTATGATCTAACAGCTAGGGGACAAACAAAAAAAGTTCAAAATCTTGGTACATTAATTTAATCAGGCTAAATGTAAATAAGTAATTTTTTGCTAATTTAATTAGCCTAAATCATGTAATGAGTAATGCTTGCAAAGTAATGATGTGGATGATGAAACAGATGTGGCAAAAATGGGGGAGAGAGAATGGTACTTCTTTAGCTTGAGAGACAGGAAATACCCCAGTGGGTTAAGAACAAACCGAGCCACAGGGGCTGGTTATTGGAAAGCAACTGGAAAGGACAAAGAAGTTTACAGCAGCAGTACTGGTAATACTACTGTCAATGCTGCTACACTTCTTGGCATGAAGAAGACTCTTGTTTTCTACAAAGGCAGAGCTCCTAGAGGTGAAAAGACCAAATGGGTCATGCACGAATATCGCCTTGACGGTCACTTCTCTTGCCGTCACAAGTGTAAGGTAATTCACATTTCGTAACATATGATCTCGGTGTTTGTCACTAAGTAATGATCTCATCGGCATTTAGTTTGTTTGTCAATAACAAATTATTAACTTGAATTTTAGAAATGGTAAGATCGAGTAATTTTTTCGAGTTTTTGATTTGTATTTTTGATTGAATTTACAGGAGGAATGGGTGATATGCAGAATATATCAGAAATTGGGAGAAAGGAAAAATGTTTTCCAAGGGCAGAGTAGCTTTATGCAAGAAGCTTCAAAATCATGTTTTTCCCATTTGGTTGATCAAACTTTAAAAACAGGACCTTTAGCACTACAATCCTTCTATAACCAAAACCATCTACTTATGAACCATACCAATCTCGAATCATTCATAACCAACTCCTCATTAGCAGGGGCAGGGGCTGCAGCCCCTGCAATGCCACAAGCAGGCAGTCTCTTAAATGGCCTCCAAACATCATTTTCACCCACAAAAAACAAAGAGAAAGAAGACTCTAAACTCCTCAACACTCTCCTCTCATCACATCAGGATTACTATAGTTTCAAGGACCAAGAAGCTCCTCCATTTCGAAAAATCTGCAAAACAGAGCCCAACTTTTCCCATTTCAAATTATCTCATTCTACTGATCAGCCCCTGGCCCCTGATTTTCACCCACTGATCAACACTAATTACAACAAAAATCCCTTACTTAATGGAGATTTCGAAAATGCTAATAAGAGTTTAATGGGAATTAATTGTGGGATTATCCCAGATTGTGATATGTCCACTTTATCATCATCATCATCTTCTTTTAACAGGGCTGGCTTTAAGCAGATGTTGCTTGATCCTCCTACAAACATAACAGCAGGAGAATCTTGGCATTTTCACTTTTAATGTACTTCTCTTTTAATTAACATCACCCAAAAATCTTGTTTAGTCTTTTATGGATTTTATATAGTTTGTACTCTTCTTTTAAGTGTTGTAATGCTACTCACGCACGTAAAATAGTACACATGTAAACATGTTACTGTGTAAATCTAGGCTTCTAGGCTCGATATAAATATTTGGATGTGTGTACAATTTTTAAGTCTGTCGTTATATGGATTTATGTGTGGTACTGTTTGTAAAGCTATGGGGTGGAGCGGTGCGGTAGGGGAGGTGTGGTGGTTCTGTTGGATGTGACACCGGTGATGGGAATATATAAAGCAGTGCTTCGTTCATGGAGGTTTAAGATTTAAAAAATGACGTTACTTTAATATTTATGTTTTTCTTTTATGAATGTGATTGATGATGGGATGGAGGGGTCCATTTCTGCATGCATGTGCATCAGTGAGTATCTGGCTACGAGTACTAGCCAGTAGGCACTAGGATCTCCCTCCCTTCCTCTCTCTCTCTCGCTCGCTCCCTTTCCCTCTTTTTCAATCTCTCTCTCTCTCAGAGAGAGCAGTGTGTGGTACGTCTGTTTTGTAGAGAGACAGGGAGTACCTGGTAGGCTGATATGATGGGGTTCATGAAATGTATCAAATGGAACAGCTTGTCCATGTTACACTAGTTTAGATAGAGGCTTAGAGCTACTAGTACTTGTAAAGAGGAGCAGAAAATGCTAGCAAACAAAGCATTTCATATCAGCCTGTGTAATTTTACGTATTCTAAGGTTTGTACTTTTAAGTTTTTAGCATCTTACTGTAAATAATAATAGCCAAACAACCTCTATTACTATAGATCACAATGTACATGAAAATTTAAATTTCATCCAAGTTCAGTCATAATAATTAACTTAGCAACCTCCTCTTTCAACAGAGAAAGAACACGAGTCACCAAATTCATCCGGCCTTAGTGCTCCATTATCCATACAACTGAAAATGTCAGAATTCTTAAAGTTTCACTTACACAAGTTAACTACCACCCCCTCTCCCCTTCTCATCCAAACCAACCCACTACCAAAAGCTGACTCAATTTCTTCTATTTTTGCCCCGCGTGCGAGAAACAACCGTCCATCCTTCTTCTGCTTCAGTTGTTTTTTCAAAAAACGGCTCGTCAACCATCATCACATCGTTTTGCATACCACTTGGCTGGCATTCTGGGGCATCAGCTGCTTCTTCAGTATGTTCCTCCACAGGGCCCTCATCATTAGCATCCTACAACAGTGGCCAAGAAGATACGCAGTCATCACATATATACATGCAACACAGAATGCACAGTTTCTCTTTGAAATAGTAACCAACAAATAACAGACCATAGCTACAACAATTATTTATTCGCTAGGATTCTACGTGATCTTTGTACAACCACATTTTCAAATCTACACACGTTCTATCTACAAAGTCAAATAAGGAGTCAAAGTCAAGTATTCAGACATATATATAGAGACATGTAGATACACGTTGTACACTTGGGACAGATCGATTAGTAACATATCCGTATATACCCCTCCCCCTCCCCCTCCCCAAAGATACACATACATATGCACAGACACACAACATCGATTACCAACAAATCAAACACAAACAAGTCGACTGAAGACGCTCTATCTATCTATCTATCCATCTCTTTCCCTCTCTCTCTCTCGGTTTAAGTCTTTGTAAGTCGTTTTATATTAGGGCTGCCTTTCTTTGTTTTAAATTGACTGAGAAATGACCAAAGTTACCCCTGGAAAAAGAACGGATCTAACAAGAAAAACACAGCCGATTCAATTCTAGACATACAAATACATTGGTTTCTACATTCGGCAGCAAATTTATTTCATGCAGCTGATCCTAATTTTTCTACGTTCTTGGCTTATGGTTCCATAAGACAGTACTCAAATTAAACAAAATGAAAACAGAATAAATAGTGCAGCTACCTCTGGAACGGAAAGTCCAAAACATTCTTCATGCAGTATCATCAATTTTTCAGAAACCTGAACACCATAACATTAGAAGTAATTAAAAAAGGGGAAAGGGATAAAGTACGAATGACGGCAATAAAATCACAAAGCTGCATGCTATAGGACGTACAAGAAAAATGCATGCTATAGGACGTACAAGAACAATGCGGAGATGTTTATATGAAGATGTAATAATGCCGGGACCATTAACGAATTTAATCTAGATTTAGAATAAGATTTTGACTGATGTTAATAGTTCAAAAAGAAATGAGCAATGCGAGTCTTAAAATGGGGCTACGTCTAGAAAGGTTTTAATAGCAAGGGAACAATGGTATGGACCATGTGAGCGAGCTCGTGAAAGAGAAAGTACCTCCTCAATGCTGCCATCGCCGAGTTGGGTATTAAGAGAAAGCATGAAGTCATCAAGCATGTTCTCGAGATCATAAATAGTCCCTAGATGATTTTTTTTAATTTATTATTTTTATTTTAAAAAAAAACAAGAATAAGAATTAGAATGTACACATGCGAAGTAAAAAAAAATAAGAATGTATACATGAGTTTGTAAATAGACCTGTCGAGGTAGTGAGCCACAAGAAGAGATCATGGGGTAACTGTTGGTACTTGAGGAGAGAATCACGACCACCAAACTCGTTATGGACGGCGAATTGAAGAGAGGACCACTGTGAGAGAAGCAAGTGTATTCCTTCGAGAAGCTTAAATGATGCATCTTGAAAATCCATTATCAAGTGTACTGTTGAGTTGATAGTGAAACAATTAAGAGCCCGGAATTTGTTTGTTTGTTTTTCCCCTTCAAAATGTTACGTTTATAACAATTGATATGCACAACATAAAAATATATAAGCTCATGGGAATTTGTTTGTTTTCCCCCCTCAAAATGTTACATTTATAACAATTGATAAGCACAACATAAAAATATAATTCTCATGGGAATTTGCTTGTTTGTTTGTTTTTCCCCCTCAAAATGTTACATTTACAACAACTGATAAGCACAACGTAATAATATAATTCTCATGGGAATTTCATCAAACACCTAATACGCATCGGCATCAATCAATTAAAGAAAAGAAGAATATACATGAAACTGAACTCATTTAGAATTCGTTCATCAATCAGTTAACACAAAATATAACAACAGATATATATACATCGGCACAATGAAAGAAGATTATATTTATATGAAATTGAACTCATTTAACAACTAAACAATCACAACACCAAATTGAATTCGTTATATAAACCAACAAATATATATATGTATATGCAGATACACACACTCAATATAAAAAAGAATCAACTTTTTTACCTGCGTCGAGAGCTGGAGAAGCGATTTTATTTAGATGATTCCAATTCTACTTCTAGGGTTTTATATAAACCAACGTTGTGGCCTTTCTTTTCTTTTTTTCGGGCCGGGCTTACTCCAATTTTCTTCTCTCCTTTTTTATGGGATTGGCCCCTCTGGCCTCTTTTCTTAAAACCTGCATAAATGAGGGTATTCAATCACTTATTAATTTCCTTTAAATAAGATTTCTTTTTCTAATTCTTATACTAGCCAACTTAGGTGCGCTTCGTGCGGTTCATAAATTCTTTTTAAGTATTGAAAATAGATAAATAAATTTTTATTATTTAAAAAAATGGTAAATATTTTAATAATTTCCTCAAAAAAATGAATTAAGTAAGGGTGTTTAGGTAAGAATATCTTTTATTATAATATATACCTGGACCATTGTTCTAGAGAGAACCATCTTACATAGATAATTGGAGATAACCACTAATTTTATGATCCTATATAGAGCTGTAAACGAACCGAACTCGGACGAACTCGGACGAACTTTTATCGAACACGAGCAATTTCTTGTCGAACCGAACAAAGTTCGGTAACATTATCGGACGTTTTAGTCTGTTCGAACTCGGGTTCGGCAACAACTCGAACCGGACACGAGCTGTTCGCGAGCTTCTCGGACCGAACCGAACTCGGACGAAAACCGAACAGTTCGTTAAAAAATCAATAACAAAATTTTTTTTAGGCTTTTATAAACTAAGCCCAGTTCAAATTGGTCGGCCCAACAAATCCAATATCTCAAAAGTCAAAAGTCAAATCTCAATAATTCATATCATAGCTGTAATTCATTCAGTCTTATACTCTTATCTTATCTTATTCAAAGAATATAGATACATACACTGAGACTGTGAGACACTGAGACACGACGAGACGACTGAGACGAATTCGAGACGAACGAGACGACGAGAGGTACGATGTCGATTAATAATCGATTAATCTTTATAGGGTTTATAGCTTTTCATATACAAATTACTAAATTAGGGTTTATGTATTGTGCATTTTTCAATTGAAGCTTCTAATCGACCTTTTCACCTAATTGAAGCTTCTAATTGAGCTTATTAATTAAGCTCAGTGCTCACATATTCATACTTATGAGTTATGTATAATATGTTTCTGTAATATTTGATGTTTGAGTAATATGTAAATGTTTTTTTCATTAATTAGCTTGGACGCTTGGTGTTTTAAATATCGATTTGAGTTGCTCGTAATTTGATTTTACTAATTTGTTGTTTTTGTTTGGATATTGAGATTTGATATTGCTGCTGTGAATGTATGTATTTGTGTTGGACTGTTGGTTATACTTATGCTGGATATTGGGTATTTGTTGTTTAGAGAGGCATTTTCTTTAAATTTATAATCGATTAGGGAGGAGAAGAAGTACTAGAGTTGTAATTTAGGGTCGGTTTTTCTGCTTGATGGAATGAGGGATACGAATATGCCAAATGGTACTTTCTTGAAATAAAACTGATTTTGTCAGACACGTAATTTGTGGATGAAAACCTTTGAGATTCTGTCTAAAATGACAGGTTTAAATATTTTGAAGTGTACGCAAATCTTTCTAGCTGCCAGTGTACTAATAATGTTTGGAGGTCTTTACTTTAAGGTTTCAGTTTCAGAGATTAGCTATCCATATTAAGCAATTCCTACATGACAGTAGCTGTATGTATGTATCTGGCATAATAGTTGCTCAGCTTTGCATTTCCCTAGCTTGATCTGTTCAATTTTTATAATACTCCTACTTGGATTTGGCCCATTTGGGTATCTATATTATGCATGTTAGCATGTATGTTCCATTGCTCCTGGTGACAGTAGCTTTTGTTTTTTGTTTGCAGCGCTTAAAAATGTCACCGCCTGCTGTTGGAAAAGGAAAAAAGGGAAAGAAAAGGGGTCATATAGAAATTATTCCAGAGAATGCAGAATATGAGGAGCAACTACCAAGTATTGGAGATGAAACTCCTTCGGATGACACTGTGATAGAGTATATTTTTATATATATTTTAGATGATTTTATTCTCATATTTATTGTGTTTTGCATTGATTTGGATTTTTATTTAATAGATTTTATTGTTTTATTGTAGGAAATAAAGAATTCATGACTTGGAAGGATTTGGAGCAAAAAGAGCTATTTTGGAGATAAAATAGGAGAAAATTCGTATTATTGGGCTATACGGGCTGCCTGCACTGTTTGGGCCATATCTTGAGTTCCAGAAGTCAGAATTTGACGATCTTACTGTCCACACGAAGCTTGTGGAATTTTCTTTAATTCAGAGGTGGTTCAGTAAGCAAAATCCAACTGGAAGAGCCCAGAAACAGAGGAGAAAAAGAAGTGACGAATTTTACAAGAAAATCCTATTCAATTATGGATATCTTTTTGTAAATTGATTAGGATATTAAAAATACTTTTATTAGGAGATAGATATCAGATTTTATTAAGGAGTTTTATTATAAAAAGAAGGAGAGAACGTGGGGAGAGAGGGATAGACATATACAGACGTTTTTACATAAGCTAGGGTTTTTGGTTTTTCTCTCTTCATCTCTTCTTTTGTAAGCACTTGGTTTGATTTGGATCTTCATTGTTCTTCGTTAATACAAAGTTTGAGGTATTCTTTATTCTCTTGTTTTATTATTATATGTTTTACATGGCTTCTTTCATTATTATTATTGCTTTTACTTCTAGAATGAGTGAGTAGTTTAATTATAGGGTATTAAGGGGAGCCATGTTTGCACCATGATTTGGGCTTAATTTGATTAGTAGATTGATGGGTAGAGAGTAATTCTGATTGATATGTTCTAATTCTTAATTTGTGTAATTGCGCAATATCATGGATTAACTGATTGCAATAGAAGTAATAGATCGAAAGATTTTACTACTAGAGGCTTACATACAATTAGCGGAATTGAAGGTGAGTGTGAAAACATCATTAGATATTCTGAGAGTGTTAATGCTTGAGAAAGATTAACCATTGCTTTAATTACTTAATCCCATTGAAAAGCTATACTTTTGTGATTTGTTTGGTGTAAACATGGTGAACCTGAATTGCCCTAGATCCTTTAATTAATTGATTTAAAACCTTTGTTATATTTGTTTTAGTAGTTAACACAATTCTCCAACAATCGTTTGTGACTGAGAACAATTGATAACAACTGAATTGAAATTGAAACTGTCTCCTTGAGGAACCGACCCGTATTTGCTAGTATCTACTACAACTGATACCGTGCGCTTGCGGTTAGACATAATTTAACACATCAAGTTTTTGGCGCCGCTGCCGGGGAGATGCCTAGTTTCTCTAATTTTAGTTTGATTGTTTTAAATTGTTTCTCTTGTCTCTTTGGAACCCTTGTTCCAACTGAGACCGATCTTACTGCTTTTCCTTGTTTAGTTGTTGATGCCCAGGACCAGGTCTCAAACGAAAGAAGATAAAAGAGGATACAACTCCTCTTAGTCCAGATTCTGGAATTACTTGTCAACAATATATAGATCAACAAAGGAAAGAGAAGCAGCAAAAGATATCTGAATCAAAGATTGAGATGGCGGACCTTCCTCCCAAATCTTTGAAGAACTACTCACAGCCCTCTCCGAGTGGGGTACCTACTGGCCTTGCTATGCCAGCAATTCAAGCAGCAAATTTCGACATCAAGCCTGCTTTGCTCACTATGATCCAACAGAATCAATTTGCGGGGCTTGCCTCTGAAGACCCTACAAATCATCTGCAACGGTTTCAACAGCTCTGTTCTACAATTAAACATCAGGGAGTCACTCCAGACCAGTTGAAAGTCATGTTGTTCGGTTTCTCTCTTCGTGATAAAGCTCAAAAGTGGTTGAACGATATTGACTTGACCAAGTGGGATGAGATTGCTCAAGCCTTCTTAACTGAGTTCTTCCCTCCTAACAGAACCAACGATTTGATCGACAAGATGATGGGTTTTAAGCAAGATTATGGTGAATCTCTACGGGATGCTTGGTAGGGGTGTGCACGGGTCGGTTCGGCTCGGTTTTTACCGAAAACCGTTACCAAACCGTACATGTCGGTTCGGTTCGGTTTTTACCTATTAACCGTAACCGAACCGCTCGGAACGGTTTTTTTCGGTTCGGTTAACCGTTTGTCGGTTTCGGTTTTTTTCGGTTTTTTATTTTTAATACTTAATATCATGCTAGTAAAAATTATAAGTTTCTAATTTTCTTAAACCCACTATTCCTACTAAGGTGGCGCATGTTTTAGCTTAAAGGTGGTCATAAGATCAATTCATTTTTAAAATATAAAACTGTAAAATCAAATTTTTTGACATTTTTAAATCTTTTTAAGTACATAATTATTTTTTGATAGATTATTAATAATTAGTGTAAAAAATTAGATGGGAAACTTTTGCAATTTAAGTTCTACTAGCTTTTGTCTTACTTCTTATATAAAATTCTATATTTATATAAGTATATAGTATAAAAATATAAATTATTAAAATAATATATTTTCGGTTCGGTTTTTCGGTTCGGTTATTGGGATAAAACCGTAACCGTTACCAAACCGTTCCGTCGGTTCGGTTCGGTTACGGTTTTTTTCGGTTTTTGTCGGTTACGGTTTTTTTCGGTGCGGTTTTTCGGTTTTTCGGCTCGGTTTCGGTTTTTCGGTTTTATTTTGCTCACCCCTAATGCTTGGGACAGATTCAAGGATTATCAACGTGCATGCCCTCACCATGGTCTTGAGAAGTGGTTTCTGCTTAAACGCTTCTACAATGGTCTTGATCCTGAGACAAAAGGTATGGTTGATAACGCTGCAGGTGGTGTATTTCTGGATAAAAGGAGTTGATGATGCACATGCTTTTCTTTCAAATTTGGCTGCTAATCACTTCAGTAACCCGAGAGCAACCAAGAAAGGGGGTAAACTTGAAGTGGATGCTTATTCTCTATTATCATCTCAACTCGCTGCACTGACTCAGGAAATCCACTCATTGAAGACATCTCAGCCCTCTACTCAACCTATGAGCATCAATGCATTGTCATCCATGGCTCCTATGAATAATCCTGTTTGTGAAGTCTTTGGCATCCAAGGCCACTATGGTAACGATTGCCAATACAATGCTCAAAATTCACAACATTTTCAGATGGAGCAAGCAAATGTTTTCCAACAGAGGCAGCAGTACAATCCATACTCCAACACTTACAATCCTGGTTGGAAAGATCATCCTAACTTCTCATATAGGAACAATAATGCTCAGAATTCAAATGTTCCTAATCAGCAGCAATATCAGCAGTCGTACCAGCCTCCTCCACAGCAGCAGTATAGGCCTCCTCAAGGACCTATGAATCCCCCTGGATTTCAGAGGCCTCCTCAGAATTATGCTCCTCAAGCAAATCAAGCTGCACAGGCTGATAATCAAGGTGATATGATGAAGATATTGTTACAAATGCAAACAAAGATGAACCAGATGGAGATTCATAATAAGATGCTGGAAACTCAGATTGCTCAAATGGCCAGTTCTTCATCTACAAGGCAACAAGGTTCTTTACCAGCACAATCAACTCAGCCAAAGGAAAATGTGAATGCCATTGCTCTTAGGAGTGGTCGTACATATGATGCTCCTCCAATGCCTACTGACGATGTTCCTACTGAGAAAGAAAAAGAGGATTCTAAGAAAGACAAGGTAGAGAAAGTTGTGGAAGATACAAACGAAGATGGAACTGAGGAAAGCAAGAAAAAGGACAAAGAGAATATTGCAGTTACTCCTCCACCATTTGTGCCAAAGCTCCCATTCCCTAGCAGGATGAACAGAACTAAGGTGGACCAGCAGTTTGGTAAGTTCATGACACTTGTCAAGAATCTTGAGGTAACAGTTCCTTTCACTGATTTAATTTCTCAAGTTCCATCATATGCAAAGTTTCTTAAGGATATTCTCACTAAGAAAAGATCTTTTGGTGAGGTAGAGACAGTAGCTTTTACTGAAGAGTGTAGTACTGTTTTACAGAATAAGTCTCCACCTAAGCTTAAAGATCCAGGTAGTTTTTCGATCCCGTGTCATTTAGGTGCATTGTTCATTGATAAAGCTTTATGTGATTTAGGCGCTAGCGTCTCAGTCATGCCTCTCTCGGTTTTTCAAAAACTAAATATGGGAGAATTAAAATGTACACAGATGACTTTGCAAATGGCAGACCGTTCGATAAAATATCCACTTGGAATTTTAGAGGATGTGCCTGTTAGGGTTGGAAAATTCTATATTCCTGTAGACTTTGTAGTTCTAGATATGGAAGAGGATAGCCAGATACCTATTATTTTAGGTAGACCATTTCTTTGTACTGCAGGTGCTATTATTGATGTTAAAAGTGGGACTCTCACATTGAGCGTTGGTGATGATAAAATTGCTTTTACTCTAACCTTTGCTCTTAAATCCCCTTTGCTTGAGAATACTTGTTGCAGTATTGATGTTGTAGATGAAATTGTCCAAGATTATACTCCTCAGATTCTATTGAATGATACATTGGAAGCAGTGCTCATGCTTGAAGCTTCAGAAGGAGAAGGACATGCTGAAGTCGATTCATTGATTCTTGAGTTGAATGATCACAACATTGATTCCATTGACAGTTCTTCAGTTCGAGATCTCTCGAGTATTAAGCTTGGGAAACTTCCACCACATTTGAGGTATGTCCTTTTCAATAATGAGCTAGTGATTTTTGAAGAGGGGCATGATAACGTGTTGCGAAGGTGGAAAACCAATGATAAGGAAGAAGAAAGTTTTGTTCAGCCGATAGAGTCGGAGAAGCACTCTAGGGGTGTGAAGAAGAAAAAGAAGAAGATTTGGCCGTTGGGTAGTAAAATCAAGTTGAAGTCTGATGGAAGAGCTTTGTGGAAAGCAAGCAACCAAGATATCAACGTTCGTAGGAATGGTTTTTCAGTTGCGGACGGGTCAGTTATTCTTTTGAGACCGCCTTGAGTTGAGGAAGTAACGTCAAGCTATTGACGTTAAAGAAGCGCTTCGTGGGAGGCAACCCATGTATTAGTATAAAAAAAAAATTGTCTCAAAAAAAAAAAAGAATATCAGAATGCGCCAGCGCATCAGGCGCCATCAGCGCGCAGGAGCGCCGTGTAACGCAGAAGGAGCCAGCGCATCAAGCGCCCAGCCAGTGCAGGAGCGCCCAGACACGTAGGTTGAACCTGCGTGTCACCCTTGTTTCCGCGCATTTCACCCCTGAAACGCAGCCTGCTGCTGCGTTATACCCCTCTGCCCAGAAATTTTTTTCCGAAAATTGTGTTTTTGCTCACAAATTCCACCCCAAATTCAATCCTAACCCAAATTCTTTCAATCCCTAATTCCTATATCTATTCTAGATCAATTCCATACCATCCCAAAGCTCTCCTAAACCCTAATTGTTTTTTTATAACCTCTCCATCATCTTATATATATACCCATCTATAAATACAAATCCAATTCCTCTTCTACTTCTTTAAATCTCCAAAAATTCAATTCTAAAGAGGAATTAATTGCAAGTTCACCTCTTCAATTCGTAGTGGGTTTATTTCTTCTCTCAAATTTTATTTTGATTACGAATTTGTGTTCTTGTAAATTGGGATTTATATTATTCTTGATATATTGGGGTATTTTTGGTGTGATATTGCTTGGTAATTTTTGGTGGAGCTTCTTGTGAGTTGGGTATTGATTCTTTTGGCTCGTAAGCATGGGAGAGATAGTGCTAATGTTGGGAAATTTTCGTTTTCGATGGTGGAGGTTAAATTTAATCGGTTGATGTGAGGCTAATTGCTAAGGAAAAGGGATTTTTGCGAGGAAAAAAATTGTTGGGTTGGTTCATATGATTGGTGAGTGGTGTGGGTGGCTCCTAAGCGACTGAGGGGTGGTTTTCACACCTGACATCTTGATTCCAGGGGAGTTTTCTTTCTTTTATTTTTAGTGTAGTTTTATTTTGTTTTTAGTTGTAGTTTTGTTTCTTGTTCATTAGTTCATTGGGGACAATGAACCGCTTAAGTGTGGGGAAGGGTTCTCAATGTTAAGAGTCAATGTTAAAAAAAAAATTAAAAATACCAAAAATAATTCTGGCCATGCAATTTGATTAGTTGTTGTATTTTGCTTGATACACCCATGCATGCGTAGAATTCTTGTGTTCTTGACGCTTTTGTATGAGAAGTGACGTGCTTTGTTCTTGTGCACACACTTTCACTAGCAAGTTGAAGCTGGTAGACTTAATTGGATGTTGTAAGTGATTAGAATGACATGAATATGTGCAAGATGACTTGGTTTACATGCTTTGAGTACAAGTAGGTGCGTTAGAGAGTCTTGTTACTTGGGATTGATTATGTTTTGTCACACCAAGTGAGTTTTGAGCCTATATGCATATCTTTTGCATGATTTTTCGTTTGCTTGAGTGTCCACATGTTGTTTACATTGCTAGCACTTACTTGAGATCTTTCTTGAAATGCATGACATTACTTGATGATGAGATGATAAAGGCACTTAGGTTTAACCTCGTATTTCCCATATTTCCACACCTTTTATACATGATCAATTAGTTAACCCGTTGAGCTTAATCCTATTCTTTCGGTGACACACTACATTACTTGCCGTTATCCTTTTTATTCTATTGGCCTTACATTGAATTTGAACCTAAATTGTCAAAGGCTAGTATCGTGCTTAAGGGAGTAATAAGGTGTACAAAAGGGGGGTTATTGATGATCATACCATTGGGGAATATTGATTTTGGTTGATGCTTGCTAGTCGAAATTCAGAAAAAATATCTATGGATCATTGTGCTTATTCCTTAGCTCTCTTGAAAAAAAAAAGAAAAGAAAAAAAAAAGAAAAAATAAATAAATTTGAGAGCATTCTTATGTTTGTATGATCCTTCTTCATTCGACTAGTCAAGTTATTATGTAAGGGTTATTGAAAAATCCAAGTGTGGGGAAGTATTTGTTTTAATAGAAAAGGAATTGAATAATGATTATTGTTGGGTACTAGCTTTTGACATTTAACCTGTTTTAGCTTTACTTGACATACCTGGTCCCTAGCCCACATTACAACCCGAATAAAGACCTTTTGATTGTCATCAGTGATGTATGTTGTGTTGAGAGTGAGATTGATTGCGAGTGTCAAGTTGTGTTTATGATTTTGTTGGAATTGAGTGATACACTTAACCTTGTTCTTGAGTGAATATTCGTTTTTGATTGAAAGGTGAGTTATTACTTGTTTTGGCATAGGAGATCCCAGGTTTAGACTTAAAGATGTATTTATTGTGGGCTTAGCATGATTACCACCGATTTTTACACTTGACATGAATTTTTATGACCTTCTGCATGTTGGTTGAGTAGACTACGTGAATACTTGCACTTTCGACACCAAGACAACGTATGTTTGCTTTGATTCTTAAGTTGATGTGGCATGAGAGGACTTGTGTGTGTGGTGTTGTGTTGGCATTGATCTTTTGCATGGTTAGATGAATTTTGTGGGTATATTCACTATAAACCCTCACGAGACAACACTCGTCCTACTAGGGCTGCCTAGGGGTTTAACGGCTTGTTGCATATGCTCAATGTAATCGTGTCATCTACGAAAGTGATGTTTGTTAGGACTTAGTTTTTATTTCACTTATTTGCCCGAGGACGTGCAAATGCTTAGTGTGGGGATGTTTGATAGAGTATATTTTTATATATATTTTAGATAATTTTATTCTCATATTTATTGTGTTTTGCATTGATTTGGATTTTTATTTAATAGATTTTATTGTTTTATTGTAGGAAATAAAGAATTCATGACTTGGAAGGATTTGGAGCAAAAAGAGCTATTTTGGAGATAAAATAGGAGAAAATTCGTATTATTGGGCTATACGGGCTGCCTGCACTGTTTGGGCCATATCTTGAGTTCCAGAAGTCAGAATTTGACGATCTTACTGTCCACACGAAGCTTGTGGAATTTTCTTTAATTCAGAGGTGGTCCAGTAAGCAAAATCCAACTGGAAGAGCCCAGAAATAGAGGAGAAAAAGAAGTGACGAATTTTACAAGAAAATCCTATTCAATTATGGATATCTTTTTGTAAATTGATTAGGATATTAAAAATACTTTTATTAGGAGATAGATATCAGATTTTATTAAGGAGTTTTATTATAAAAAGAAGGAGAGAACGTGGGGAGAGAGGGATAGACATATACAGACGTTTTTACATAAGCTAGGGTTTTTGGTTTTTCTCTCTTCATCTCTTCTTTTGTAAGCACTTGGTTTGATTTGGATCTTCATTGTTCTTCGTTAATACAAAGTTTGAGGTATTCTTTATTCTCTTGTTTTATTATTATATGTTTTACATGGCTTCTTTCATTATTATTATTGCTTTTACTTCTAGAATGAGTGAGTAGTTTAATTATAGGGTATTAAGGGGAGCCATGTTTGCACCATGATTTGGGCTTAATTTGATTAGTAGATTGATGGGTAGAGAGTAATTCTGATTGATATGTTCTAATTCTTAATTTGTGTAATTGCGCAATATCATGGATTAACTGATTGCAATAGGAGTAATAGATCGAAAGATTTTACTACTAGAGGCTTACATACAATTAGCGGAATTGAAGGTGAGTGTGAAAACATCATTAGATATTCTGAGAGTGTTAATGCTTGAGAAAGATTAACCATTGCTTTAATTACTTAATCCCATTGAAAAGCTATACTTTTGTGATTTGTTTGGTGTAAACATGGTGAACCTGAATTGCCCTAGATCCTTTAATTAAATGATTTAAAACCTTTGTTATATTTGTTTTAGTAGTTAACACAATTCTCCAACAATCGTTTGTGACTGAGAACAATTGATAACAACTGAATTGAAATTGAAACTGTCTCCTTGAGGAACCGACCCGTATTTGCTAGTATCTACTACAACTGATACCGTGCGCTTGCGGTTAGACATAATTTAACATATCACACTGGTGAACAAGAAGAGATCTCCGAGAGGAAGAAAAAAAGAGCCAATACAACCTCAATTCCGGATGCTTCGTCGAAGCAAAAGTCTGAGCAAACTGAAGTTAGCGTCAATCCGTATGCCCCAAAGGAAAGAAAGAAGACGTCTGCATCATGGAAATACTTGGACACATTTGTGGAAAATGGTCAAAAATATGCAAGATGTAAACTTTGTAAAATCGTGATGAAGAGGGACAGAACTGAATCAACTACCCAATTAAATAGACATGTGAACAAGTGTAAGGTGGAACATGGAATTACAAGACAAACTCAACTCAAGTTTACAAAAGACGGGAATACATCGGAGGTAAAACTTGAACCTTTTGTATATGATCATGCTGAGATGAGGAAAACAGTAGCTCATTACATATTAATAAATGAATTGCCATTCATGCATGTGGAGAGTTTTATGTTTAATGAGGTTATGAAGAAAGCTACTCCTTTATGGCAAAAAATAAGTAGGGCTACTGTTAAAGCTGATTGTATGGCTACCTATGAATCCGAGAAAAACAAATTAAAAGAGGTCTTTAAATCTGTTAAGAAGATTAATATAACAACAGATATGTGGACCTCTTCGAACCAGAAATTAGGTTATATGGTTGTCACATCACATTGGATCGATGCTGAGTGGAAACTAAATATGAGGGTTCTTAATTTTTGTAATGTACTCCCTCCGCATTCTGGATATGTGATTGCTGAGGCTTTAAGTAAGTGTTTAAATGAGTGGGGAATCGACGAAAAAATTGGAACAATTGTTGTTGATAATGCTAAGGCAAATGATGTAGCTTTAAGAAATTTAAAAGATACCTTTAGTATTAGGAATCCATTGCCTGTTGAGGGAAAATTGTTCTACGCACGATGTTGTGCACATGTTTTAAATTTGTGCGTGCAAGATGGATTAAAACCGATTGAGCCGATTGTTGATAGAATTAGAGATGAGGTCAAGTATGTGGCTGCGTCAGAAGGTCGTAGAAACAAATTTGCTGAAATTTCTACACAATTACATTTGAAATCCAGAAAATTAATATTGGATGTTTCCACTCGTTGGAATTCTACTTATAATATGTTATAATGTGCTATTGGGTTTAAACAAGTGTTTAAACAGTATGGTGCATCTGATGTGGGATTCCAGAATTATGTTCCAGAAAAAGAGGATTGGGAAAAGGTTGAGTGGGTATGTTCAATTCTGGGAGCTTTTAATGAAGTTACTAAAATTGTTTCCGGGACTCATTATCCAACTTCAAATTTGTTTCTGTCAGAAATTAAAATGGTTAAACACATCTTAGACAAAAGAGCCACTGACCCTAATTTGCATATTAGGGAGATGACCGAGGCAATGAAAGAAAAATTTGATAAATATTGGGGGGAGAGTAATTTGGTTATGTCGATTGGTGCTGTCTTAGATCCAAGGTTTAAAATGAAGCTTCCAACCTTTTGTTTTCCAACTCTTTATCCAAAACAGGGTGAATCCGATAGAAATCTTACATATTTATCAAATGTCTTGATTGATCTCTACCAAGAATATGTTAATGAAGATAAAGTTAGCAAGAAGAAAGAAATTGGTCAGACAAGTGGTATTTCATCTTGTGATTATGATTTTGTTATGGACACCAGTGAGACTCCTCAAGGTTTAAATGATTACGAGAGCTTCATTCGTGATAGTGGTGCCATTCAAGAGCCTTTAAATCTGAATTAGATGATTATTTGGGTGAGAAAATAGTTTTTTCTAGTTCAAAGAGTTTTGATGTGTTATCCTGGTGGAAGGGGAATGCTGCAAAATACCCTATTTTGAGTAACATGGCACATGATATATTGAGTATTCCAATGAGCACGGTGGCCTCTGAATCAACTTTCAGTGCTGGTGGCAGAGTTATAGAGCCACACCGATCTTGCTTAAAACCCCAAACAGTGGAAATGTTGTTGTATGGAGCTGATTGGGCACGTGAGCTTTATGGTCTAAAGAAAACAAATCACATAATTCAGGTTTGATTTGTATTATAAATACATATGATTCTGTAATCTGTTATTAGTTAGTTTATCGATAATACATATAATGTTGCTAACTTGTTAATAATGTTGTTTCAGGATACATCGAAAGATATCGAGATCGATTTGTATTACAAGTACTGTTACTTCGTAACAGGTAATTCCTGTGATTCATGAATTATATCTTAAGTTTTGTTGCCTGATGTTTGCAAAATCACGCAAGCGTACGTGGTCACAAGTAATATATAAGGTTAAGTCCAAATTCGTTCCCACAGAGATCTGGTTATGGTTTTAATTCAGTAGATGCACCTATGCAACAATGTATGGTTATTATGCACTGCTAAGACAAATAACAAATATGGGATTTAACTATCTAAATTAACTAAAAAAACAAATTAACAAAACTACGAATTAACTAACTAACAAGAATTAAAATTCTAATTACGTCTGCAAGAAAAACCATGGAATCCTAACTTCATTAAATACTTTGCTTAGATCTGACGCCTTTAATCACTATATGCAATGGTTATGATATCTGATCAGACAACACGAAACAAGTACACGCTACTTCTCAGTATACGTATACCAAACTAAACATACATCCACAAAAGAGATAGAAGATGAATAGACACCAATTATGCTTAGACCCTATATCTCTATAGAATTTGAAAACATAAAGGTTGAAGCACAAGTTATCCACTTAGATCACATAGGGTAGCATATTATCTCTAATCATGCCACAAATCATGATGTTAAAACATCAACCTATCCTATGCTAGCATGGCAAGTTCTAAATCTCAAGATCCACTCTCGCTTCACAAGAGATTAACAAATTAGATGTTAGCTACGCATCTAAATACATGAAAACACAACCATACGAGGATATCAGATATACATCACACACAGATCTGTAAAGCATCAAGATACTAAAGCTCCATAAATAACTCCGTTAGAATCCCATGACAACGATTAGTTCATAATCGAACCTCTCGTCATCATGGGATCAAGTGAAACCATGATAAAAACAAAGTATGAAAATATACAAATAAATCTAAGTAATTGATATGTAATAATTCTACTCCTAATGATGATAATCTTCCTAATTCATTCAATTTACAAGGGTTGGATGTGTTTATATAGGCTCTAAAAGTCTTCCCCAGCAAGAAAATACTAAAACAGAATTATAATAGAATTTCTGCAAGATACGTTTCCTAAACTGATTCTGTTTTCTAGGGAAATTCGTAGCTGACTTTTCTTCTGTTTTCCAGAGCCGTTCCAGACGTAATTGGGCTTCTGGACCACCTTAGAATGATAGAGAATCTCGTTATCTTCGCGTGGACTGCTTACGGGCTGAAAACAGACTTATAGAACTCAAGATATGGCCCAAACAGTGAATCTCACGCGTGCAGCCCAATAAATCCGAATTTTAATAAATTAAATCTCCAAAAACGACAAAAACATCCACCATAATCAACATCCTTGTAAATCTGCACAACTAAACAAAACACATCAAAACTACAAGAAACTTGAGCCCAAGACAATCAATTTAAGCCAATTTAGAATGCTCCAAGTGGATATAAAAGCCACTTATCACACCCCCAAACTTAAACCGATGCTTGTCCTCAAGCATAAACAATTACAACTAACTAACTAACTAGTACCACTTCCGTAGGTGATCACGGTTGCATTTGGCATATGCAACAAGCCCTTTAAACCCCTAGGCAGCCCTAGTGGACGAGTAAGGTCTCGTGAGGGCCTATAGCGAATGTACCCACAAAATCCATTTAACCTAATGCAATGCAATGCATGAATGCAACTAATATGCAAATGCAATTAATCTAATACTAATATCCTACCATACCTTCAAATCCTCTCATGCCATATCAACTTAAGAATCAAAGTAAGTACGCAATGTCTTGGTGTCGAAAGTGCAAGTATTCACATAGTCTACTCAATGAACATGCATAAGTTCTCAAAAGCCCATGTCAAGTGTAAAAATAAGTTAGTAAACATGCTAAGCCTACAAGAGCACATCTTTGAGACAAAACTCGGGATCTCATACGCAAAAACAAGTAAACACTCACAATCCACTCACAAAAGAATATTCACTCAAGAACAAGGGTAAGTGTATCACTCAATTCCAACAAAATCATAAGCATGCTTGACATTTGGTATCAATCTAACTCTTAACACAACATACATCAATGACGATAATCAAAAGGTCTTTAATTGGGTTGTAATGGGGCTAGGGACAAGGTATGTCAAATAAGCCAAAACAGGTGTAGTGTCAAAAGCTAGTAAGTACCATAATACATCATACACCACACCCTATTTCCCCCCCACATAATTTTACTAAGACAAACACTCGACTAGTCGACTGAAATAGGATCACAACAAACACAAACATGCTCTCATAATATATATATTTTTTTTTCTTCTTTTTTTTTTCTTTTCTTTTCTTTTTTTCTTTTGTTTTTTTTTTCTCTTTTTTTTTCGAGAGCTAAATAGAACACAAACAATAAACAATAACAATAACAATGATCCCATAATTTATTACATATGTCGACTTTCAAGTAAACAACCAAACCCAATATTCAATATTTCCCCCAAAAGTATGACCAACAATAACCCCTCCTTGCACACCTTATTACTCCCTTAAGCACTCTACTAGCCTTTGACAATGTAGGTTCAAATTAATGTAAGGCCAATACAAGAAAAAGGTCTAGGCAAGTAATGTGGTATGTCACCGAAAAAATAGGATTAAGCTCAACGGGTTAACTAATTGATCATGTAAATATGGTGTGGTAATATGGGAAAATATGCGGTTATTCCTAAATGCCTTTATCATTTTAATCGTCAAATAATGTCATGCGTTTCAAGAAAGACCTCAAACAACTGCTAGCAATGCAAACAATCCGTGGACACTCAAGCAAACGAATAAATTGCAGATATTATGCAATAAGCAATAAGGCTCAAAATCTCACTTGGTGGAAAAACATACTCAATCCCAAGCAAACATCTCTCTAACGCACCTACTTGTATTCAAAGCATGCAAACTAAATCATCTTGCACATATTCATGTCCTTCTAATTACTTACAACATTCAATAAGTCTACTAGCTTCAACTTACTAGTGTATGTGTGTGTACAAGAACAAAGCATATCACTTCTCAATCAAAAGCGTCAACAACACAAAATTCCTATCAAGCATGGGTGCAAATGCAACTATTATGAACTCACATGATATACAAACATAAAAACAGAATGTCCTATATGAAACAAACGTAGATAACATAAACATAAATGCATAATTTACTACTACTAATATGCAAAGCATGAAATCCTACATGAACAAATAATACAACAACTACTAATCCCTCAAACAACCCCCAAACTTAAAATATTCAATGTCCTCATTGAATGGAAGTAAATACAAGGGATAGTAGAAAACATACCTGAATCCCGAAGCATACCCAACAATTTTTTTTTCTCGCAAAAATCCCCCTTCCTTAGCAATTGGCCTCAAAACAACCGATTAAATTTAACCTCCGCCATCGAAAACAAAAATATCCCAACATTAGCACTATCTCTCCCATGCTTACGAGCCAAAAGAATCAATTCCCAACTCACAAGAAGCTCCACCAAAAATTACCAAGCAATAACACACCAAAAATATCCCAAAATATCAAGAATAATACAAATCCCAATTTACAAGAACACAAATTCGTAATCAAAATAAAATTTGAGAAGAAATAAACTCACTACGAATTGGAGAGGTGAACTTGCAATTAAAAAGCCCCCCAAACTTGAACCCTTCTTGATCTTGAAAATTGGAGTGGAGGTTTAGAGATTTTAATTTAGGGAATGGTTAGGGATTGGGTTTATAAATTTGTGTGTATAGGTGTATATATAGAGGATAATATATAAGAATTTATGGGAGAGATTTAGAATAGGAGATGGATTTTGGAGAGGTTTAAAATTGATATTGGGTTAGAATTAGGAATTAGGGATTGGGGTTATAATATTAGGAAAAGAGGTGTGAGATTTATGTTTTAAAAACATAAATATTCGTGTACAATACACGACTTGGACAGAAACTTCTGGCGCTGCAGCTTCACAAATTGGCGCCGCGGCTTTAAACACTGCTGACCACAATTGTTTTTCTAATACAATTTGTGGCCAATTAACTCACCTAGCAAGTAACTACACGCGCCCTGCATTTAGAAGAAGATGGGCACACTTCAAAAACATCACACTTACACACTTCTGTCGACCACTTTTTGATTTTGTGTAAATTTTTTTTTTTTTTTCTCAAACACACGCCAACACAATTCATGGCCAGAAGCAATTGGCGCTGCGGCTTGAAAACATGGCGCTGCGGCCCGGACACATTCTGTCACTGTTGCAATTTTCGTACTTTTTTTTTCTTTTTTTTTTTTTGCATACAACACTCAAAAATATTTTTTTTTCTTTTTTTTTTTCCTACACTAAAGCGCGGGTTGCCTCCCACGAAGCGCTTCTTTAACGTCAATAGCTTGACGTTACTTCCAAGCCTCCATTAAGGATGATAATAGTTTGCCTGGTCCTCTCTTCGCAATACTTCATCATCATCTCGGCGGCACACTTTTTGCTCCTTCTCCTCGCTTGACCTATTCAGGTAACAACCATGTCCTCTTCCAATGCCTTCATCTGTTGACCCAAAATCTGACAATTTGTAGAACAACACACCTTCGCGGGTTTCGCTTGAATATAATGGAGGAGGGTAAATGTAAATTGCTGAAACCTTTGGTTCCTCAACGAGAACTTCCTCCATTGGCTCTAATGCGCTACCTCCATCTTTAAATTCTGAGACAAGTAGAAGACCTGCATCTTTCTCATGATCATCAACCTCTTGATTCGCACATACCAATTCTTGAAATTTCTGTAGCCCAACAGTGTCTTCTAGGTTCGCACAAAACAATTCTTGAAATTTGCGTAGCTCATCAGTGTCTGTCTCAAATAGTGCCCTTTCCAAATCATCCACCTCACTAGCTTGATCAAATTCCTCACATGGCTTATGAACACTCTCCTCCTCTTGGAATTTGTCTTCTTCAATTAAGCATGCAGTACCTTGCTCCAAGTCATCGTTATTTTCTGGAATTGCTTCTGGTATGAATTGTTGATTCTCTTGTTCCAAGACTCTCAAAACTTGAGCAGCTAATGTCCCCATAGATTCGACAAGCTTCTCATTATTCTCTGCAAGCATCCTAATCTCCTTCCTAATCTCCTTCAAATCATCATCTGGCTGAAAAGTAGGAGTAGGTTGCTGATGTTGAAACTCTTCACTACCAAAGACATATGACATATCTGGAACATCTTGCTGGTACTGTTGAGGATAGTATTGAAAATATGGTTGTTCCTCATAACTGACATATGGATCAACTCCTCCATAGTAACAATATTGCGATGGATCATGAACGCCCAAATACTGCTCACATGGCTGAGGCTGTTGAATACCACCTTGGTTGCTCCAGCACTGATACGTCTCATGTGCGCCCGCACATAGCTCGCAAACACTAGCCACCTGCTGAACTCCATAGTAAAAATCCATCTTTCTCTGACAAGTACCTGAAACACTACAAACAAACTAACTAAGTAAGAAATCCGAGTCAGTGAACGCTAACGACCACTATTGACAAGCACATAAATCAAAAATAAAACACCGATGATCCCCGGCAGCGGCGCCAAAAACTTGTTTGCAAAATCACGCAAGCGTACGTGGTCACAAGTAATATATAAGGTTAAGTCCAAATTCGTTCCCACAGAGATCTGGTTATGGTTTTAATTCAGTAGATGCACCTATGCAACAATGTATGGTTATTATGCACTGCTAAGACAAATAACAAATATGGGATTTAACTATCTAAATTAACTAAAAAAACAAATTAACAAAACTACGAATTAACTAACTAACAAGAATTAAAATTCTAATTACGTCTGCAAGAAAAACCATGGAATCCTAACTTCATTAAATACTTTGCTTAGATCTGACGCCTTTAATCACTATATGCAATGGTTATGATATCTGATCAGACAACACGAAACAAGTACACGCTACTTCTCAGTATACGTATACCAAACTAAACATACATCCACAAAAGAGATAGAAGATGAATAGACACCAATTATGCTTAGACCCTATATCTCTATAGAATTTGAAAACATAAAGGTTGAAGCACAAGTTATCCACTTAGATCACATAGGGTAGCATATTATCTCTAATCATGCCACAAATCATGATGTTAAAACATCAACCTATCCTATGCTAGCATGGCAAGTTCTAAATCTCAAGATCCACTCTCGCTTCACAAGAGATTAACAAATTAGATGTTAGCTACGCATCTAAATACATGAAAACACAACCATACGAGGATATCAGATATACATCACACACAGATCTGTAAAGCATCAAGATACTAAAGCTCCATAAATAACTCCGTTAGAATCCCATGACAACGATTAGTTCATAATCGAACCTCTCGTCATCATGGGATCAAGTGAAACCATGATAAAAACAAAGTATGAAAATATACAAATAAATCTAAGTAATTGATATGTAATAATTCTACTCCTAATGATGATAATCTTCCTAATTCATTCAATTTACAAGGGTTGGATGTGTTTATATAGGCTCTAAAAGTCTTCCCCAGCAAGAAAATACTAAAACAGAATTATAATAGAATTTCTGCAAGATACGTTTCCTAAACTGATTCTGTTTTCTAGGGAAATTCGTAGCTGACTTTTCTTCTGTTTTCCAGAGCCGTTCCAGACGTAATTGGGCTTCTGGACCACCTTAGAATGATAGAGAATCTCGTTATCTTCGCGTGGACTGCTTACGGGCTGAAAACAGACTTATAGAACTCAAGATATGGCCCAAACAGTGAATCTCACGCGTGCAGCCCAATAAATCCGAATTTTAATAAATTAAATCTCCAAAAACGACAAAAACATCCACCATAATCAACATCCTTGTAAATCTGCACAACTAAACAAAACACATCAAAACTACAAGAAACTTGAGCCCAAGACAATCAATTTAAGCCAATTTAGAATGCTCCAAGTGGATATAAAAGCCACTTATCACCTGATGTTTTAAGAAATTCCTGTGAAGGTACTTAAGCAAGTATTGTAAATATAGAATGATTAGTGCTAGCAAATGCAGAGTGATTAGTTGATTACTGATTACTGTATTCTTCTTCACCGCTGTCTTCCCTTTCTTTCTACATCTTAATCATTGATTTATTATAACTCTGTTAGTTACATGATATACATCTCCTTTTTAAGAAACTCATATGCTAAATATGCTTTGTGACATGGGTTGGCAAAAAGTCTTCTTGCCACTACAGGATTAGATTAGTATTAATCAGTTTTTTTAACTACTGGAATATCATGGTGAGGTACTAATAGGTGTGGCAATTAGTTGTTGGTTCACCTAACTGTTTGTCTTGTAGATTTCATGTTTAGACAACTGTACTATAGATTTGGTAAAATGTCAAATTTATTTTCCTTAATATCACTGGCGATGTAGGCCTAGGGAGTTATGTACTTATGAAGCTTCAATATTGCGAAAAGTTCAGAACTTCAGATTATGCAATCCACAAAGGGACCATATACGAAGAACAGAGAATTACTTAGATGTTAACAAATTCTCATCTACACTAAAACTTTGAAATGTATACTAATGTGTAAAGATGTTTGATTGTTTGAACATGGAAAAGTTTAAAGGAGGTCCTGTGCACTTGTGCTTTATTTGACTTCAATACTGTCTGCTATAGTCCTATGACCATTTCTGTATGTTGTCTGGCTTCAGACTGAAGCTCTGGGTAGTAAAGCAGACGAACATTGTGATATAAACCCTTATAAAATGGCGGTAGGGTTTCTGGTACCACAGTTATCGTAATGTTAAACAATTTTAACAGCAAAGCGACTCATTTGTTCGAGGATAGAAAGAGCTGTGTTGTCCCCAGTGCATGTTATTCCTGCCAAATAAGAATCGATTGCATGTCAAACGTTGTATTGATTTCATACTTATAAGATGCTCATGGGAAAGTCATGGGCTTCTCTTTGCACCTCAGTACTAGACAATTCTTCAAAAGCGAGAAAGTTGATGGTTGTTTTGACTGAATCATACATTTAATTGTGACCAAACATGACAATGAGTAAAAAAAGGTATCTGCACTGTATGCATGGAAACTAGAAAGAGAGTTTCTCGTGTGTGGGTTTATTCTTCTAAAGTTGCAGTACATGAGGAAGTACATGAGTAACATGACTACATGAGTATTGTTCCTTAATAATCCTTATTATTTTTCTGATTTTCTCTATTCCTTCCTGTGCAGGTTCACAAAATGTTCAAGGATGTGCATGTTTTGTTTCTGCCTTTTTGGGAAGTTCAGAGCTTCAACTTCTAAGTTCTAGCTATCTAGGATTCTAGGATGTGCTTTTAATTGTAATCAATTAATCATGGATGGATTTATCATGTTAATGTTGATTACTTTGAGTTCAGATTTTGAATCATTATTGTATTATGATCAATGGAGAATTGGATTTATCATGTTTATTATTGTATTATTATGAATCTATGATTACTAATAGAGTGATAGTCTGATATTATTACTGACTAGTGACTACTGAGTACTGGACTCAGTACTACTGAGTATACAGGGTAACAATAACAAACTAACAGGTTACAGACTTACAGCTATGTGATGTCGAACGAACTCGAGCTTAACGAACTCGAGTCGAACCCGAACGAAGTCGAGCGAACTCGAGTCGAACACGAAAAAAGTTCGGTTCGACTCGTTAAGGTAATCGGACAAAAAATATGGTCCGAACTCGAGTTCGGTAACATGTCGAACCGAACTTATCGATCACGAACTCGAGCGAACACGAGCGAGCTTAACGAACAGCTCGGTTCGTTTACAGCCCTAATCCTATAGTAGAATCAAAGTTTTAAATTTTGGTTCTATATAAAAAAAACCAATTTTCTAATTCTGTAGTAGAACCAAATGCTGACGTGGCATTGTTGCTGACATGTCACTTCTGACGTCATCACTTCTAACATGGCAGTGCCATGCCATCAATGATAACATCACTGATGATGTGGTACTGCCACATCAGCAGTGATGAAGTGGCAACGTCGGATTTTATTTTATTTTTTTGGGAAAAAACATTTTTGGGGGAAAAAAATTTGGTTCTCCTGTAGAATCTGAAAAAATTATATGGTTCTCTCCAATTCTCTATATGACAAGTTCTCTCTAGAAGAGGACTCATAATACCTGAGTCTACCAATGTGCAGTTAACCAATCAGAAAAGTTTGAATTATTTTAGAGTAAACTTCAAAGTGGTGGCCAAACTTTACACCGATTTTCAAAATGGTGGCCAACCTTCCAAATTCTCATTTTAATGACCATACTTTCTCTCCGCCTTTTATAAAGATGGCTCCCGTCAACTCCCACTAACGGAGCTAACGAAGATAGGGGTAAATTGGGCATTTTAGACATACCAAAATACGTGAGTTTCAGTCACCCGATGAAGAAATGAAGAAGATTGTGTTAAAAGTGGTCAAGCAGTGTGTGAGCACTCAAGGTGTAGAGGCTATTTATATTCGAAGTGAAATATTGCCTGTATTATCCCGCAATTTCTGGGTTCGAATGATGGCTTTGGATCGTAGAAATTATAAACAGCTTGTTGAGACTACTGTTGAACTAGGAAACAAAGTTGGAGTTGCTGACATTGTTGAAAGAATAATGGAGGGCCTTAAAGATCAGAGGGAACCGTATAGAAGAATGATTATGGAGACGATCGAGAAGGTCGTAGCTGATTTGGGTGCGTTTGATATTGATGCTCGCTTGGAAGAGCTTTTGATTGATGGTATACTTTACGCATTCCAAGAGCAGACCAGTGATGATGCTAATGTGATGCTTAATGGGTTCGGTGCAGTTGTAAATTCTTTAGGGAAGAGGGTGAAGCCTTACCTTCCCCAGATATGTGGCACAATTAAGTGGCTTCTGAACAACAAGAGTGCACATGTTCAACAAGAGTGCGCAGGTTAGATAGCAGGCAGCAGATCTCATTACACGAGTTGCAGTGGTCATGAAACAATGCCAGGAAGAGCAACTTATGGGACATCTTGGGGTTGTTTTGTATGAGTATTTGGGAGAAGAATATCCTCAAGTATTGGGATCAATACTGGGAGCACTAAAAGGAGTTGTGAAATTATAAAATACCCAATTTACCCCTATCTCCGTTAGCTCCGTTAGTGAGAATTGATGGGAGCCATCTTTATAAAAGGCGGAGAGAAAGTTTGGCCATTAAAATGAGAATTTGGAAGCTTGCAGTGTAAACTCCTCAACACTCTCCTCTCATCACATCAGGATTATTATAGTTTTAAGGACCAAGAAGCCCCTCCTTTTCGAAAAATCTGCAAAACAGAGCCCAACTTTTCCCATTTCAAATTATCTCATTCTACTGATCAGCCACTGGCTCCTGATTTTCACCCACTGATCAACACTAATTACAACAAAAATCCCTTACTTAATGGAGATTTCGAAAATGCTAATAAGAGTTTAATGGGAATTAATTGTGGGATTATCCCAGATTGTGATATGTCCACTTTATCATCATCATCATCTTCTTTTAACAGGGCTGGCTTTAAGCAGATGTTGCTTGATCCTCCTACAAACATAACAGCAGGAGAATCTTGGCCTTTTCACTTTTAATGTACTTTTCTTTTAATTAATATCACCCACAAATCTTGTTTAGTCTTTCATGGATTTTATATAGTTTGTACTTTTTTTTTAAGTGCTGTAATGCTACTCAGGCACGTAAAATAGTACACATGTAAACATGTTACTAAGGGTCCGTTTGGGAAATCTTATTTTTCAGAAATAAGTTACTTATCCTGGAAAAAAGTTGGGAAATATGTACTTTTTTCTGAAATAAGTAACTTATTTTTGCAAGATAACGAATATTAAACTCCCAATACACATTTTTCTCCAAAAAAAATTATGTAAATACGAAATTTTTTCCAAAATAATTAACTTATAAGTTGTTCGGCAGATTTGCCAAACACCCCCTAAGTAAATCTAGGCTTCTAGGCTCGATATAAACATTTGGATGTGTGTACAAATTTTAAGTCTGTCGTTACATGAATTTATTTGTGGTACTGTTTGTAAAGCTATGGGGTGGAGCGGTGCGGTAAGGGAGGTGTGGTGGTTCTGTTGGATGTGACACGGTGATGGGAATATATAACACAGTGCTTCGTTCATGGAGGTTTAAGATTTAAAAAATGACGTTACTTTTATATTTATGTTTTTCTTTTATGAATATGATTGATGATGGGATGAAGGGGTCCATTTCTGCATGCATGTGCATCGGTGAGTATCCGGCAAAGAGTACTAGCCACTAGGATCTATCTCTCTCCCTTACCCTCTCTTTCAAACTCTCTCTCTCTCTCTCTCTCTCCCTCTCCCTCTCCCTCTCCCTCTCCCTCCCTTCCTCCCTTCCTCCCCCCTCTCTCTCGATCTCTCTCTCCCTTACCCTCCCCCTCCCTCTCTCTCAGAGAGCGTAGTGTGGGGTACGTTTGTTTTGTAGAGAGACAGGGAGTACCTGAACCTGATAGGCTGCTATGATGGGGTTCATGAAATGTGTCAAATGGAACAGCTTGTCCATGTTACACTAGTTTAGATAGAGGCTTAGAGCTACTAGTACTTGTAAAGAAGAGCAGGAAATGCTAGCAAACAAAGCATTTCATATCACCCTGTGCAAATTTACTTATTCTAAGGTTGTTTCTACTTTTTAACTTTTTAACATCTTACGGTAAATAATAATAGATCACAATGCAATCGATCATAACAAAACATTTTTTATAATTGTTCTCCATATGTTTTACATTTTTTTAAACGTGCACAACAATTATTCTCACAAAAATGCTACAGCCACCAAATTAGTTCTCAAATTTTGACACCAAATGACATGGCATTAATTTGATTGGTTATAATAATAATGGGCCCGCCAGGGCCATCCAATTAAAATATCACAAAATGCCAACTTATTCTCACGTTAAAATTTGCATTTAGATGATCGAACAAATAGAGTGCTTTGCTTTGGTTGGCTAAAAAGAAATTAAATGACCGTACGTTCCCTATTTGGACTTTGGAGGCCCATATAATACACACCAGATGTTTTCACGTTATTTTTGTAGTTACGATTATACTAAACCAGCTGAGCAGGCCTTTCATATGTGGGCTGGAAATCGAAATTATAAATGGATGAACGGTATTTTTTATAATATTTTGTGTATAATTTTAATGAAGAACCCACAATTCGCAACTCATTTTAGTCATTTTAACACCTTCCCACTTGAGATTGCAACAAAATAAACTCAGCCGTCGTCTTGCACGCATGATGTCATTGAGTGAGACCCATACTTATATATTATAATATACAAGCTTATAGTGCAAAACACTAGTTATTTTTAATTTTTTAAAATTTGGTTATAATGTAATATAATATCATAAATTATAACATAGATACGCACATAAATTATTATTGTACTAGGTTATAACTCGTGCTATGTACGAGTTTTTTGGATAAATAATAAAATTTATTTTATGTTATCATTATATTTTTATATAATTATTATTTTTAATAATTATTATATTTTTGAATTTAAATAATTTATGTAAATTTAATTAATGATATGCATGATTTAAAAGTTAATTTATGAAATTTTAAATTAAATATGTTGTTGACGTTGAACCTTGAATCTTTAGTAAAATAATTTAATCATATAAAATATTTAATCATTAAATCTAACTATTCTTATTTATCACTAAAAACGTTGAACCTTGAATCTTTAGTAAAATAATTTAATCATATAAAATATTTAATCATTAAATCTAACTATTCTTATTTATCACTAAAAATATAAGGGTCATTATTTTTTCTATAGAAATTTTTATTATATATTTTATTAGTGATTATAAGATATGGTTTCATATTTTCGGGTTTAATTTAAAATGCAATCAGCTAATTATTAATTACATTGTTTTATTATTTATTTATTTTAATAATTTGAATAATCGAAAACCAAACACCAAAATTTTCAATATTTCGGATTTAATATAATAGTATAGATAGATTATCTAGTAGAGGTGTCCAAAAAAAAAAACCAGATAAGTATATTTGGTTATGTTTGGCAATTAGATGTTATTTGAGTTAGTTGTTTTGATTAGCGGATTGAGTTAGCTATTTTGACTAGCGAATTAAATTAACTATTTTACATCAAATTGTTGGTAATTAGCAGCTTTTTCTATATTAATAATAACTAGAAATATAGTAAATTTCTAATTGAAAAAACTCCTCCAAGTAACATTTTGAAAATTAATTTTTCGAGTCCAAAAATCTCTTTCAATTCGCTACAAATGGTCAAACCTCTAACTTTTTCTTAAAATTCTAACTTTCACACCCCCAAAAAACATTTATTGTCTACAAATTTTAACAATAAAAAAAATCGTAATTTAAACTTATAGTTAAACCTCGATAAATGAATATGCTCGAAATCAAAAAAATTTATTCATTAATCAAGATTATTTATTTTTCAAGATTAAAAATATGTTATCATTATACATGTTGGTACTGGAAAAAATTATTTATTTCACAAGACAAATTCTACTGTATGTCATTTTCACATTGTTCTCCGCATTCTAACCGTGATCTCATAATTCATTTGAAGTCCGTAAGTGAGCTAATAATTCATTTAAAAAAGAGGCAGTAAGGTCTCTGGGGATAGTGAGGGATTGTTGCAGAGTTGCAGTATGCAATTCTTCGATTAAAAAAAAAAAAACAAAATGACATGGAGAGGATTTAGCGGCGAATTTTATTAATATTAATAACTCTAATTATTTACTACTATCAAATAACATTAATCAAATCAGATGCGAATGGATCTAAGGCTTGTGTCAAAATTTTACTAATTGACCTTGATATATTTTGTAAACCAAAGATTATATTTTTTAAGGATATAATGGTTAAAAGGATCAAATTCAATATGTGAACAAATCTGCACATATGATTAACCAAACTAAAACATATTTCATTATTTATTTTTTTAACAAGAGGGTGTTATCCTATACTGTATAAGCTTTATAAGATTAGAATTATTGATGTCTAATTTCAACGGCAACGTCACGAACAAGCCTCTAATGATTGATTGAACTATGAAAAGCACGCACCCGGACAAACAAACATCCACAAACGGGCACACCAACCAGATGAACCAGAAATTGTGCACACCAACCAGATGAACCAGAAAAAATATGCACGGTCATTAAGGAACCAATTCAGCTCTGATATCGTGTTGAGAACCAATACATCTAAAATGTTACTCCCTCCGTCTCTTAATTCTTTTCCCAGTTTCCTTTTAAGGATATTCAATATACTTTTCTCATTTCTATTTTTGTCCATAAACAATATTATTCAATACCCACTACTTCACCCACTACTTCTTAAAAATAATATTCAATACCCACTACTCCACCCACTAATCATTACAAATAATATTCAAAACCTACTATTCCACCCACTACTCCAAAAAAACAATATTCAATACCCACTACTCCTTAAAAATAATATTCAATACCCACTACTCCACCCACTACTCCAAAAAAACAATATTCAATATCCACTATCCCTTAAAAATAATATTCAATACCCACTACTTCATACAAAAACAATATTCATTCCCCATTATCTTAAAACCCGTGAAGTTCAACAAACGGGCAAAAAATTTTGAGACGGAGGGAGTAAGATGTTAGAAAAAGGTCCTAAATAGATGTTGTGTTATATTTATTATTATTGGAGAAGCGTATCGAACCCCTAAACTTGTAGTTAGAATAGGAGGCGCACAACTGTTGGGTCAAGGGTCGTTGTTGGATAGCAAAGACTCTCAAAGTATGTTTAATGCTGACGATTGCTCTAATTTTTGTAAGAATTATGAACATTTAGAATATTAATATAAGATTCCGGTAAGACCTCCCTCTAACATCTTAAGATTTTAGATGAGTTGTTTACTTAACATGGTATCAGAGCTCAGGCACGCAGAGGACACAAAGGCAAATTATGCTCCGATGAGCGTCCTGTTGGATATTTTAGTGTAATTGGATTGGCTAGTTGATCAATGTAATCGTAATGCTACATCGAACAAGTCAGGAGAATGCGGAGTGCATGCTCTGTTCGAGTTCGTTATGATTTCAGAATTATTGCTTATGGGACATGTCTATTGGCATCAGATGAGGTGTGTCTATTGGAAAAGACACACCTTGAGGTGTGTCTATTGGCATTGGACATGACTGTTGGAAATTAGATGTGTCTATTGGAAAAGACACATCTTGAGGTGTGTCTATTGGCAAAAGACACATCTTTTGACATCTATAAATAGGTGTGACATTGATCATTTTATATATAGGTTCATTTTGAAATACACAGCAAAATTCATTCTCTCTTCTTGCAGATTTTCTGATTTTATCCGATTGAATTATTTGGGTGAACCACAAATAACTTCAATCTGAAAGTGATCACACGACTTCAGAAAAAATCCAAGTTATCACCCAATTCCCAACAAAGATTGAAGTTATCTATTTTCTGAAGATGGCAAACTCAGAATCTGTAAGAGACATGACAAGCAAGTTTGCAAAGTTGGACAAGTTTGAGGGTCAGGATTTTAGAAGATGGCAAAAGAAGATGCATTTTCTATTGACAACGCTGAAGGTTGTATATGTTTTGAGCACCCCCATTCCAGAAGTGGTTGAGGATGAAACCGCTGAACAAACAAGGAGGCGTTGCAAATGGGAAAACGCTGATTACATATGCCGCGGCCACATCTTAAACGGTATGTCTGATTCCCTTTTCGATGTATATCAAAATGTTGAGTCAGCAAAAGAATTGTGGGATTCTCTTGAATCCAAATACATGGCAGAAGATGCTTCTAGTAAGAAGTTTCTGGTCAGTAATTTTATGAATTACAAAATGGTCGACTCTAGACCTGTGATGGAACAATACAATGAATTGTTAAGAATTCTGGGACAGTTTGCCCAACACAATTTGAAGATGGATGAATCTATCTCAGTCTCTGGTGTTATAGACAAACTACCACCATCATGGAAGGATTTTAAACACTCCTTGAAACATAACAAAGAGGATATGACTCTGGTTCAACTTGGAAGTCACTTCAGAATTGAAGAGGCTTTGAGGACTCAAGAAATTGAGAATAATCCTAAGGGCAAGAACCAAGTCGGTAACTCTTCTGTGAATATGGTTGAAGATGGTGGATCTTCAAAGAATTCTAAGTATGGCAAGGGTGATAAAAGAAAGTTTAAAGGAAACAACAACAATCCTTCCAACAAAAGGCCTAAGATGGCATGTTGGAAGTGTGGCAAACCTGGACATTTCAAGAAGGATTGTCGGGTTGGTAAAGGCAAGCAAGAAAAGCAAAATGCTGGTCCAAATTGTAATTCTAGTCAGAATTATGTGACACTAATATCTGAGGCATTTTATGTGCAGGATGACAATGTTGCTTGGTGGATTGATTCAGGAGCAACAAGTCATGTATGCAAAGATCTTCGTTGGTTCATAGACTTTCAACCAATCGAAGATGGATCTATCTTAAAGATGGGAAATGTTGCAACTGAACCGATCAAAGGACTAGGAAATGTCAAGATAGTCTTTACTTCTGGCAAATGTATATTGTTGAATAAAGTGTTGTATGTTCCTGGGATTCGTAAGAATCTCTTGTCTGGTGTTGTATTGAATAATTGTGGATATAAACAAGTTTATGAAAGTGACAAATATATATTGTCAAAACATGGCTCTTTTGTTGGCTTTGGCTATTTGTGTAATGGCATGTTTATGTTGAATGTAAATACTCCATTTATTGATGAATCTGCTTGCATGGCTTCTACTAGTACTAGCAATAATTTGAACAAACCAGAATTATGGCATGCTAGACTAGGACATGTACATTACAAAAGAATAAAGGATATGTCAAAAATGAGTCTCATACCTGCTATTGATTTAGACAATGAAAAATGCAAAACATGCATGTTAACAAAGATAACAAGAAAGCCCTTTAAGGAGGTTAATAGGGTGTCTGATGTTTTAGAACTAATACATAGTGATTTGTGTGATTTCCATTCTACACCATCATTAGGAAATAAAAAGTATGTAGTTACTTTTATTGATGATGCTACTAGATATTGCTATGTATATTTATTGAATGCTAAGGATGAAGCTCTTGACTTCTTTAAAATTTTTAAAGAAGAAGTAGAGCTACATCAGAGTACCATGATTAAAAATCTACGTACTGATAGAGGAGGTGAGTATTATGATCCGGTTTATTTTCAATCTACTGGTATAATACATCAAACCACAGCTCCTTATACACCACAGCAAAATGGTGTGGCAGAGAGAAAGAATAGGACTTTGAAAGAAATGGTTAATTCCTTGTTATCCTACTCGGGTTTGAGTGAGGGATTTTGGGGTGAGGCTATGTTGACAGCCTGTCACTTATTGAATCGAATTCCTAGTAAGAGGAATAAGATTACCCCTTATGAACTTTGGTATAAAGAGTCACCAAAATTAAGTTTTCTGAGAGTTTGGGGATGTAGAGCAGTTGTAAGACTCACTGAACCCAAAAGAAGAAACTTGGGTGAACGAGGTATAGATTGCATATTTGTTGGCTATGCTGAGCATTCTGTTAGGTCCGGAATAACGTAGAAGGGGGGTTGAATACGTTATTTAAAAATATTTCGATTTTCGAGATGTGAAAAATGAGGTCAACAACTGAATCGAAATAAAACAATTGGTTCGGGAAAATATCTTTGAACTGATAAAAACCCAAGGGGTGTTACAACTTCTAATCCAACGGATTAGCTTCAAAGACTCGAACACTCCTAAGGATAGTTTAGGCACGAGGACCTTCTATCCGACACTTCCTGAAAGCGGGCTAAGCCGGCTTTCCTACTAGATGGACTGTCTAGCAGCTTACACAGAGATGATATAAGAGAGAGAAGAGAGAGTTGTGTGTTGAGGTGTGTTTTGAAATGAAATACAACAGGCCTATTTATAGATTTTAGAAAGTCACTATGCTGCACTATTCACGTGGGCCCCATCTGCATAGTAACCACTATTCCACCAACCAAAACGCGTATGCTGAAAATTTTCATCTCATGTGGGCCCCACCAGCCACTATTTGAACAGTACTATTCACGTGGGTCCCACCTGCATAGTAACCACTATTTGCATAGTAACTACTATTTGCATAGTAACCACTATTTGCACAGTAACCTGCATAGTAACCGCGCATAGTAATCTTGCATAGTAACCACTATTTGCACAGTAACCTGCATAGTAACCGCGCATAGTAATCTTGCATAGTAACCGCGCATAGTAACCGTGCATAGTAACCTTGCATAGTAACCTTGCATAGTAACTTTGCATAGTATTACTATTTTTGGCTGCTTCTTTTGGGCTTCTCTCTTCTGTTTCAAATATTCTGCTTAAGATATTATGTCTGTCCTTGATCGTCAATAGGCTTTGGCAATTCTTTCTGTGAATTAAAGTGTTGATCCTTCTCTTATGTGCTGACACTTAGTGCACTGGTCTGGTTCACAAGTGACTAGCACTGATCTTGATCTTCACACCTTCGTTACATTCCAATTGATTAGCCTGCAGCAATATCTTCAAATAATATAAATACATGGAATCTTTTAGCCCTTCAACTGAATCATCTGTACATCTTATTCTGTCACTAAGGCTTGATCATGTTAATGAACTTCTTTCAGCGACTTGATCCTTGTCGGTGCCTGTTCTTCAAATTTCACGATCCCTGTATAAAGTTAATATTATTTATCTTTTATCCTAGTTGAGTTATATATGTCCTCTATTACATATTACATTACATTATGCTTTACAATCTCCCCCTATTTGATTGTTAGGGTTTGACAAGCAAATACCTAGAGGATGACTCAACTGATACAAATAAAATACAAAGATAAATAATATTAAAGTACATTCTGGATCATATATACATTTTCCAGATTTCCAAGTGCAAGACAATTGTTCCTCTAGACTGAACATATTTTCAAGTTTGCCTTTGCTTTCTTTCCACATAGCACGAATATTCCAATTAGCTTTTCCTTTCCCAAAATAAAGTTAAATCTGTGTCAACAACCTTTTCCTTGCCCTTATTACGCCTAGTAGCTTCTTGATCATCCACCTTCTCCCCCTCAGTTGGGTTATCCTCCAGAGTAGTAGGATGTGGAGTTGGTAAATTAGACGAAGCTGTCTTCCCCAAGGAATGAATTGCATGACTAAACTGGGATGCCATGGAACTTAATTGAACCTGGAATGCATCATGTTGAATAAGTTGCAAATTTTTAATTTCTGCAATGGACTTACAGATATTTTGCAACTCTTTCTCCATTGTTTGGACCCGTGTAAGGAGTCTGCTATATTCCTTTCTGGTTACAGGTGCATGTGGTTGAGTAGGTTGCTCACTCGTATGTTCTGCAGGTGTTTCACTCAACACTCTATATTCACTCGGTTTAGTGGTTTGGGTTACACTTACATGTTCTGTTGGTGTTTCCCTTAACTTTCCTCTAGAGCTTCCACCGATATGTGTACCTGCAAATGAAATCATCCTAGCCCCTTTTTCAGAGGTCACGGATGGTGCAATGAAAGTTCGTGAGCTTCCGTCCTCGCGTGAAGCGAGTTGCCGACCACTGGTGAAAAGTGGTAAATCTCGAAAGAGATCCAGAGATTTTCCCTCTGGGAGGTTAAACTTGAATCGATTAAATGGCACAAAACCCAAGTTTCCCTCGTACGTCTGTGAAGACACTTGGTTCATAAAAGAACCACCCACCAATGGATCTTTCCGTAAAATGGAAGATTCACCAGCAGTTATTGAGGTAGGTAATTCCACCTCGGATGCCTGTGAAGGCATTTGATCTTTAGAAAGATCATCAACCACTCGTATGTTCCGTGAAATGGAACTCAAGATAGTTGCTCCCGTCAATTCTATCTCATTTACATTTGCACTCATTGGATAAGAAAGAATTGTTTCACTAACAGTTGCAGTTACCTCAGGTTCATTTGGTTTACTTCTTTTAGAATGAGGTAGAGCTGCTGATGTTACTAACTCCTTATGTGGTGCTGCTGAGGCACTATCTCCCTCAATAATGTGGATGACTGGTCGTTTAAGTGACAATTGAGGTGTAAGAGTTTGTTGTGTTTGTGTTTGCATTTGTAGAATGGGCTCTTCGACCTGTGTTAGAGTCGGTGGGATTTCCTGCTCTTGGTCGGGTAAGATGGCCACTGGGGGCTGTAGAAACTGTATTTCCTTTGACACAATAGGGAATACAGAGGTTGGAATAGCAGGGATTGAAATATTACCTTGTCGTATACTTGCTCTCACTGGTCGTGGTAACAACGGAAGTGGGACAGTCTTTAGATATTCAGTTAGGACTGTAGGCACATCCGTATATTTCTTTTTGCTTATGTAATTAATTACATTCGTCTTCATGGAAGAACATTCCACCTTTTGACCATTTTCCAAGCGTACCCTGTCTTCATCATTCAAAAAATCATTCAATATTAATTGTAGAAACCTTGGATATAGACATTTGACATTTTGAGTCTGAACATCTCTTGTTCCCAAGCGTTTCATTTTTAAAATGATTTGACCAAGCACTATTTTTCCAAAATTAATCCTCAAATTATTGGCGACCGCATACCCTATTATTTGAATAAATTCAGGTATTCGATCTTGATTTGTTCTATCTGAGGAAAAAACATGGTTAAGAGTGTGAAAGAAGAAATTCCAATACTGGGTTAGAAACGTTCTAGATAGATTACCAGTATTGAAATTGCCATCTTGGTACCTTATAAAACGAAAGAACATTTCAATCTGTTCAGGTGTAGGATCAGAAACGAGATTTTCCATAGGAAAATGAAGAATTCGATTAACATCTCGTTCAGTGACCCTAATCGACCTACCAAATAGTCGATATGTGAATGCACACCCATCCTGTCCAGAAGTGTTAACCGCACTGCAATATAGTTCACACAATGCATCATGGTTAAGTTGCACCTGTGTAACTAAAGCATAGCGGATTAATGAATGTTCATTCAGAAATTGTGTCCAAGCCCGAAATTGCTCATCCTGAATGGTTTCGATTTGCTGAATGGAAACAGGATTAACTTTAGCAATTAAAAAGCTTCCCTGCAATGCCATTTTCAAAACTTTGAGGAAACTCAAAAACAAGGGTTAGTACGTATAACAAGAATATGAAATCCGCCCTAAAACCACCAGCTAGATTGTGAGATCTTTCCGATCAAAGCTCGAAATATTCAGCAATTGTGTGTATATGCTCTGTATATCTGAAAAATGATGATGTTAAACACAAACAAAAACTCATCATTTATAATGTTTCAAGGATTAGAGGGTTAGGTGTGATAGTGACAGGTTATGTTTAAAGTCTAACACCGTTCAGTAATTTCTCACCTAACTGCCTAATTAGCCGAAAAAACATCTTATCACCGAAACCTGTCGGCCGAAAAAACATCTTATCGCCGAAACCTATCAGTCTATACACATACACATATAATACTTCTAATTATTATGGATTTAAAAATAATCACACAGTAAATCAAGAATTAATCCACAATAATCAGATAAACTCACAATTAAATAGACATAAAATTAACAAAATATCATTAATTGATATATGTCAATAAAATATTTATTTAATTATGCTACAATTAACTCAATTATTTACTAACTAATTACCATAAAATATAGCATTTATAAGCGTGGTAATTAGTATAGAGATACCTATAAAAAATGATGACTGGATGCAAAGTAAATTCACAAGTCCTAAAAATATGGACATTTAAAATACCTGTGAATTTATAACAAATTGCAGTTATTGATTATCCAAAATTAATTAGACAGATTTAACATCCCAAGTTCACCAACTAACCTGGAGAAAGTGGATTCATCCAGTGGTTTAGTAAAGATGTCTGCAATTTGTTGATCTGTGGGAACAAAATATAATACCACAGTTCCGTTCATGACATGCTCTCGTAAGAAATGATACCTGATATCAATATGCTTAGTCCTGGTGTGTTGAACTGGATTGTTGGCAATGGCAATGGCACTCGTGTTGTCGCATAGAATTGGAATTTTGTCCAACATGAGTCCATAGTCCTGAAGTTGATTCCTCATCCACAAGATCTGAGCACAACAACTACCTGCCGCAATGTATTCTGCTTCGGCTGTCGAGGTAGATACTGAGTGTTGCTTCTTGCTATACCAAGATACCAACCTTCTTCCTAGAAACTGACAGCTTCCAGAAGTACTTTTCCGATCAATCTTACAACCTGCGAAGTCAGAATCTGTATAGCCAACTAGGTCAAAACCTGTTCCTTTAGGGTACCAAATCCCAAGATTGGGGGTTCCCTTAAGGTATCTGAAAATACGTTTAACAGCTATAAGATGTGACTCTTTAGGGTTAGCCTGGAATCTAGCACATAGACAAGTTGCGAACATAATATCTGGTCTACTAGCAGTTAAGTACAAGAGAGAGCCGATCATACCTCGATACTTCGTGATGTCAACTGACTTACCAGATTTGTCTTCATCAAGCTTGACTGCAGTTGGCATTGGGGTCTTGGCAGTAGCTGCTTCTTCCATCCCATACTTCTTCAGAAGATCCTTTATGTATTTTGATTGGCAGATGAAAATACCATCAGGCTTCTGAACAACTTGAAGTCCAAGGAAGAAGGACAACTCACCCATCATGCTCATCTCGTACCTACTCTGCATTAGCTTAGCAAATCTCTTGCATAACAAGTCATTAGTAGAACCAAAAATTATATCATCCACATATACTTGCACCAGAATTATATCATTTTTATGCTTTTTATGAAAGAGAGTTTTGTCGATGATACCTCTTGTAAAACCATTTTCAAGTAAGAACTTGGAGAGAGTATCATACCATGTTCGAGGGGCTTGCTTGAGACCATAGACAGCTTTGAAGAGAAAGTACACAAAACCTTCAAATTCCTTGTCTTCAAACCCAGGGGGTTGTTCAACATAGACTTCTTCCTCTAGATCTCCGTTCAAAAATGCACTCTTCACATCCATCTGAAAAACCTTAAAGTTGGAGTGTGCAGCAAATGCTAAGAACATCCTGATTGCTTCAAGCCTTGCAACTGGAGCATAGGTTTCATCATAATCAATTCCTTCTTCTTGAGAGTAACCCTTTGCTACCAATCGAGCCTTGTTCCTCGTAACAATACCATTTTCATCCAGTTTATTTCTAAACACCCATCTAGTGCCAATTATAGATTTATCTTTTGGTCTTGGCACCAGCTTCCAAACTTTCTGCCTTTCGAACTGATTGAGTTCTTCCTGCATTGCAGTTACCCAATCTGGATCATCAAGAGCTTCATCAACCTTTTTAGGTTCAATTTGAGATAAAAATCCTGCGAAATTGCATTCATTCTGTGTTGCTCTTCTAGTCTGTACACCCGTGTCCGGTTCACCAATGATCTGTTCAAAGGGATGCGCTCTACTCCATACCCTTTGTCTCGGCAGATTTGATCTTGATGATTCCCCAAATTCATAATTGTTTTGAGTGTGGTGACTAGTAGATCCAAAATCATTGTTTGCTCCCCCTGAGATGTTGCTTTCAGGGTTTAAAGAATCATTAGCAGCAGATGTTTCTTCACTTGATTGGGGGTCATCGTTCACTTGCTCCCCCTCAACTTGTGCTGCTGTCTGATCTACTGGTATGGATTGAACAATAGAGTCTGAAAGATTATCAGAATATTGTAGATCATCATTTATTTCTTCATTCTCAAATCTCAGCTGGTCATGTTCATCAAAATCTTCAAGTCCTGTTATCTTCTTATCATCAAAAGACACATGGATAGATTCCATGACCACTTTTGTTCTTAGATTGTAGACTCTGAATGCTTTTGTGGATAGTGGGTATCCGACAAAGATTCTTTCATCAGCTTTTAAATCAAATTTGGAAAGCTGTTCTGGATGAGTCTTCAGAACAAAACATTTACATCCAAACACATGAAAGTACTTCAGGTTCGGCTTCTTATTTTTCACCATATGATATGGTGTTTTACCATGCTTGTTTATGAGTGTAGCATTCTGTGTGAAACAAGCAGCTTGCACAGCTTCAGCCCAGAAGTAAGTTGGCAGCTTTGCTTCATCAAGCATGGTCCTTGCAGCTTCTATGAGAGTCCTGTTCTTTCTTTCTACTACTCCATTTTGTTGTGGAGTTCCAGGTGCAGAGAATTCTTGCTTTATTCCATTTTCTTTACAAAACTCTTCCATGACTGCATTCTTGAACTCAGTGCCATTATCACTTCTTATGATTTTCACTGTATGCTTAGATCCTTTGTCCAGTTGTCTGACATGCTCTGTTAAGATTGATGCAGTTTCTTCTTTCTTGTGCATGAAATATACCCATGTATATCTGGTGTATTCATCAACAATAACCAAAGCATATCTTTTCTTTCCAATAGACATTATATTTACTGGACCAAATAAATCAACATGCAATAAGTGATATGGCTCAAGAATTGAGGATTCAGTCTTACTTTTGAATGAAGTTTTCCTTTGTTTTGCCTTTTGACATGAGTCACATAGGCCATCTGGAGTAAAAACTGATTTGGGCAATCCTCTCACAAGATCTTTCTTCACTAACTCATTAATGCTATTGAAATTCAGATGAGAAAGTCTCTTGTGCCAATCCCAGCTTTCTTCAATTGATGCTCTACTCAGTAGACAGATTGTAGAGCCACCAGAGTTTGTTGAAAGCTTGGCTTCATAAATGTTACCATGCCTGTATCCCTTCAGAACAACTTTTCCTGTAGATTTGCTTACAACTTCACCGTGTTCTTCAAAGAAACCCACATGATAACCTCTGTCACAGATTTGACTCACACTTAGCAGATTATGTTTGAGTCCTGAGACTAGAGCTACCGATTCAATAATGACATTCCCAAGTTTGATATTGCCATATCCCAGAGTCCTTCCTATGTTGCCATCTCCATAAAAAACACTTGGGCCAGCCTTCTCCACAAATTCTGATAGCAGGGCTTTATTTCCAGTCATATGTCCTGAGCATCCACTGTCCAGAACAAGGATATTTTTCCTGTTACCCTGCAATCACAAAAACCACTAATGATTAGTTTTAAGGACCCAGACTTGCTTGGATCCTTTGGTCTTATTAAGTTTGTTAGCTTTTGCAGCAGAAGTCTTATCAGAGTTTGTGCTAACATTCTTTTTATCAGAATTTATACATGTAGAATCAATCTTGAATTTATTCAAAGAGGGTTTAAGTTCATAATAATCATAATACAACTTATGATACTCTTTGCATGTATAAATAGAATGCCAAATACTGCCACAGTGAAAACAAGGATTCTGTGGCTTAAACCTAACTGAACCACTCTTAACTCCTGACTTAGGAGGTATAGAGTTTATATTTTTATTCTTCCTGCAAAAAGCAGCAAGATGGTTAGGACTTCCACAGTTATAACATTTCTTCCTAGGAGCATTGGGAATAGGCATATAGTTATTGCTTTTACTGATGCCTACCTTTCCATTTCTGTTTTTCCTAGGTTCTTTTACCTTGTTTATTCTTTTTAACTCCTTCAGCTTGTGTTTAAGCTGTTTCTGAGACATTGAACTAATATCTACTGATTTGGCTTTATCCTGTTTTGGTTTGTCAGATTTTGGTACAAATCTCACATGATTAATTTTGGGTTTTGCAGCTTTTTCAGTAAATACAGGTTTAGAGGTCTCAGCTTCTAGGTTGACAGTTTTCTTTTTATCAGTGTAACCTAGACCTTCTTTCCAACAATCATTGTCTATGATATCCTGAGTTTTCTTACCAGAGTTAGTCCAAATTTTAAGAATGTTTCTTTCTTTAGCAAGTTCAGATTCAAGATAAGCATGCTTTTTCAATAATTCAGTTTTAACAAAAATAGCATCATCTCTCTCTTTCTGAATTTCTAACATCTGGACTAATTCTGATTCTAGATAATCATTTCTCTTTCTAAGGTCTAGATTTTCAGATTTTATTATTTCATTTTCTAAAGTCTGATCTCTATAGCTAACATGCAAGTTTTTAAGAAAGAGTCTTAACTCAGATATATCAGTAGTATCAAACGCTAGAATAGAGTGAGGTACCTTGGTCTCAGTAGCTTCAGAGATACTATCAACATTTGCCATCAAGGCGTAGTTCACCTCATCTTCAGAGTCTGAAGTGTCAGCCCAGTCCTTCTTCTTTGTGATGTAAGCTTGACTTTTATCAGCTTTGGCTCTCTTGCACTCAGGTGCAAAATGTCCTTTCTCACCACAATTATAGCATGTGATCTTGGACTTGTCGACTTTCCCAGACCTGCTTTCCTTTCCTTCAGCTTTTCTGAAATTCTTCTTGTCAAAATTTGAATCTCTTCGTGTGAACTTCTTTCCCTTCCTGAAGTTCTTGTAAGCCATCTTCTTGAAGCCTTTCACCATTAGGGCTGCAAGTTGTATCATCTCAGCATCACTACCATCATCATCAGAGTCTGTGAGATTGTCAGAGTTTGAGTCATCATCAGAATTTGATGACTCAGTATCAGACTTTGTAATAAGAGCCTTTCCTTTGGATTGACTCTTTTTCACAGCAATTTCTTTAGAAGCTTTCTCCTCAGCTTTAAGAGCAATTGACTTGGTCTTGCTTCCATGCCTCTTGCTTCTTTGTTCCATCTCAAGCTCATGAGTTTTAAGCATTCCATAGATTTCATCAAGGGACATGTCTTCTAGATCATGATTGTCTCTGATGGTAGTGGCCTTTAAGTCCCATTTCTCAGGAAGAGCCAACAAGAATTTCAGATTGGAGTCTTCAGGATTATACTCCTTATCTACCAGTGATAGATCATTCAACAATTTCAGGAATCTGTCATATATGTCTGTTAATGACTCATCAGCATTTGAGTCAAAGTGCTCGTACTCCTGTGTGAGTATTGTTCTCCTGTTCTTTTTGATGGCTTTGGTTCCTTGACATCTGACTTCCAAAGCATCCCAAATCTCCTTAGCAGTTTTGCATCCAATGACCCTGTTAGACATAACATTGTCAAGGGCGTTATGTAATAAATGCCTTACTTTAGCATCTTTGCTAATAGAGGAGATATCTTCAGGAGTGTAGTCTTTCTTCTCTTTTGGAATCATTTTCTGTTCTTCTCCAGCAACTGCAACAGACAATTTTGTAGGCTTATGTGGACCATCATGGATTCGGTCTAAGTACTCTGGATCTGTAGCCTCCAGAAACATTTCCATCTTCACCTTCCATATGGGATATTCTGATGCCCTGAGTATTGGAACTCTAATTGATTCATATCTGCTTGTTGTTGGAGTTTGTGTTTTCTCTGTCATGATTGTATGGCTTTTTGTATAATAACAGAGTGGCTCAAAATGAACAGTATGGTATTTATGAACAGTACCGTATCTGTGAATAGTACCGTATTTGTGAACAGTACCGTATCTGTGAATAGTACCGTATTTGTGAATAGTGCGGTATATGTGAATAGTACCGTATCTGTGAACAGTACCGTATTTGTGAATAGTGTCGTATATGTGAATAGTACCGTATCTGTGAACAGTACCGTATCTATGAATAGTGACGTACAACACTGGATCTGATCTGTATATCGATCAACCTGCTCTGATGCCAATTGTTAGGTCCGGAATAACGTAGAAGGGGGGTTGAATACGTTATTTAAAAATATTTCGATTTTCGAGATGTGAAAAATGAGGTCAACAACTGAATCGAAATAAAACAATTGGTTCGGGAAAATATCTTTGAACTGATAAAAACCCAAGGGGTGTTACAACTTCTAATCCAACGGATTAGCTTCAAAGACTCGAACACTCCTAAGGATAGTTTAGGCACGAGGACCTTCTATCCGACACTTCCTGAAAGCGGGCTAAGCCGGCTTTCCTACTAGATGGACTGTCTAGCAGCTTACACAGAGATGATATAAGAGAGAGAAGAGAGAGTTGTGTGTTGAGGTGTGTTTTGAAATGAAATACAACAGGCCTATTTATAGATTTTAGAAAGTCACTATGCTGCACTATTCACGTGGGCCCCATCTGCATAGTAACCACTATTCCACCAACCAAAACGCGTATGCTGAAAATTTTCATCTCATGTGGGCCCCACCAGCCACTATTTGAACAGTACTATTCACGTGGGTCCCACCTGCATAGTAACCACTATTTGCATAGTAACTACTATTTGCATAGTAACCACTATTTGCACAGTAACCTGCATAGTAACCGCGCATAGTAATCTTGCATAGTAACCACTATTTGCACAGTAACCTGCATAGTAACCGCGCATAGTAATCTTGCATAGTAACCGCGCATAGTAACCGTGCATAGTAACCTTGCATAGTAACCTTGCATAGTAACTTTGCATAGTATTACTATTTTTGGCTGCTTCTTTTGGGCTTCTCTCTTCTGTTTCAAATATTCTGCTTAAGATATTATGTCTGTCCTTGATCGTCAATAGGCTTTGGCAATTCTTTCTGTGAATTAAAGTGTTGATCCTTCTCTTATGTGCTGACACTTAGTGCACTGGTCTGGTTCACAAGTGACTAGCACTGATCTTGATCTTCACACCTTCGTTACATTCCAATTGATTAGCCTGCAGCAATATCTTCAAATAATATAAATACATGGAATCTTTTAGCCCTTCAACTGAATCATCTGTACATCTTATTCTGTCACTAAGGCTTGATCATGTTAATGAACTTCTTTCAGCGACTTGATCCTTGTCGGTGCCTGTTCTTCAAATTTCACGATCCCTGTATAAAGTTAATATTATTTATCTTTTATCCTAGTTGAGTTATATATGTCCTCTATTACATATTACATTACATTATGCTTTACACATTCTATAGCATATAGATTCTATGTGTTAGAATCTAATGACTATGTATCTGTGAACTCGATTATCGAGTCAAGAGATGCTATTTTTGATGAAAATAGATTTACATCTATACCTAGACCAAGGGACATGCTTCAGAATTCTTCTAGTAGGAACTCAGTTTCTACTGAAGATGTGAATGGACCGTCTGAACCAAGGAGAAGCACTAGAGCTAGAAAAGCAAAGTCTTTTGGAGATGATTTTCATCTTTATCTAGTAGAAGGCTCTAGAGATGAAATTGAATATCAATACCAATATTGTTTTGTTATTGAGGAGGATCCAAATACTTTTAGCGAAGCTATGAAATCTAGGGATGTTGCATTCTGGAAAGAAGCTATCCAAGATGAAATGGATTCTATCATGAATAACAATACTTGGGAATTGAGTGATCTGCCCCCTGGCTGTAAAGCGTTGGGAAATAGATGGATCTTCAAAAGGAAAATGAAGGTGGACGGTACCATAGATAAGTTTAAAGCCAGATTGGTGATCCAAGGTTTTAGACAAAAAGAAGGGATTGATTATTTTGATACTTATGCTCCTGTTGCTAGAACCTCCACTATTAGGTTGTTAATAGCACTTGCTGCTATACACGACCTTGTCATTCACCAAATGGATGTGAAAACTGCATTCTTGAATGGTGAATTAGATGAAGAGATTTATATGAAACAACCCGAAGGGTTTGTAATGCCTGGTTGTGAGAACAAGGTGTGTAAATTGAAGAAATCAATTTATGGTCTGAAACAAGCACCGAAGGATTGGCATGATAAATTTGATACTGTAGTCTTGTCTAACGGTTATTTTCTTAACCAAGCAGACAAGTGTGTATATAGCAAATTTGATGCTTCTGGTAAAGGAGTTATAATTTGTTTATATGTGGACGACATGTTGATTTTTGGTACTGACCAAAATCAAGTGGATAAAACCAAGAAGTTCTTGTCATCTAATTTTGATATGAAAGACATGGGGGAGGCTGAGGTGATTCTTGGTATAAGGATCAAGCGTGAGAACAATGGCATTTCAATTTCTCAATCTCATTATATTGAGAAGATTCTTAAAAGATTTAACTTTAAGGATTGTTCTCCTGTTAGCACTCCTCTTGATCCTAGTATTAAACTCCTACCTAATACAGGTGTTGCAGTATCTCAACTTGAATACTCAAGGGCTATTGGTAGTCTCATGTATGCCATGATAAGCACTAGGCCAGATATTGCCTATGCTGTTGGAAAGCTTAGTAGGTATACTAGCAAGCCAAGTACACATCATTGGCAAGCCTTAAGCCGAGTGTTCAAATACTTGAAAGGAACCATGAATTATGGTTTGACATATACTGGATTTCCTTCGGTTATTGAAGGTCATTCAGATGCAAGTTGGATTTCCAATAAGGAAGATCATTCTTCCACAAGTGGATGGGTATTCCTTCTTGGGGGAGGTGCTATCTCTTGGGCATCAAAGAAACAAAGTTGCATTACTGATTCAACGATGGAATCTGAATTTGTGGCATTATCAGCGGCTGGTAAAGAAGCTGAATGGCTAAGAAATCTGATTTATGAGATTCCATTGTGGCCTAAACCGATATCTCCCATATCTATCAGATGTGATAGTGAGTCTGCCTTGTCTAATGCTTATAGACAAGTGTTTAAAGGCAAGTCTAGACACTTAGGTGTTAGACATAGCATGATTCGTGAGCTGATCACGCATGGTGTTATATCAGTGGAGTTTATAAGAACTCAACATAATTTAGCCGATCATCTAACCAAAGGGTTGAGTAGAGATCTTGTGCACAAGTCGGCTGTAGGGATGGGATTAAAGTCCATCGAATAACCTCTCATGTTGAGATACCCAATTCCCATCTAATATGATATTAAGTGCTGAATTCAATGTGGAAAGCTTAACATTTAGAGATTGGAACACATTAAAGCATCATCCAAAGGTATGTGTTCAGACCTGCAAGTTAAGGAGGTTGAAGTTTATCTTCTTAATAGTTCTTTTGAAAAATTGCATATGCAGGTGCGAGAATAAAAGAACTACCTATTTGAGCATGAAGTTTAGCCGCTTCAAGAAGCTTGGACTTGGCTTTGATATGCTTATGAAGGATTAGGACACTAGGCTAGTAAAAGATAGTGTCAAGTAAGAACATTTGAGAATGTAAATTTATGTGTATATTATCTTCATGTATTCACTATGAATAACCAAGGTTCAATCCATAGCGATACCTTGATATTCGAATATTTGGAATGTGTAATATACTAATGTGAAATTCAATCGTCACGATATTTCATTTATGCATAAGTTTGTCGTTTGTTGTGATTTTGTTTAGTTAATCATGGATTACGCTAAAATGGGGGAGGATTGTTGGATATTTTAGTGTAATTGGATTGGCTAGTTGATCAATGTAATCGTAATGCTACATCGAACAAGTCAGGAGAATGCGGAGTGCATGCTCTGTTCGAGTTCGTTATGATTTCAGAATTATTGCTTATGGGACATGTCTATTGGCATCAGATGAGGTGTGTCTATTGGAAAAGACACACCTTGAGGTGTGTCTATTGGCATTGGACATGACTGTTGGAAATGAGATGTGTCTATTGGAAAAGACACATCTTGAGGTGTGTCTATTGGCAAAAGACACATCTTTTGACATCTATAAATAGGTGTGACATTGATCATTTTATATATAGGTTCATTTTGAAATACACAGCAAAATTCATTCTCTCTTCTTGCAGATTTTCTGATTTTATCCGATTGAATTATTTGGGTGAACCACAAATAACTTCAATCTGAAAGTGATCACACGACTTCAGAAAAAATCCAAGTTTTCACCCAATTCCCAACACGTCCGTGATCCACTCTTCAACCCATAAATGGGTTTTTGAGTGAGGGGAGTGTTAGAATATTAATATAAAATCCTGGTAAGGCCTCTCTCTAACAGCTTAAGGTTTTAGATGAGTTGGTTACTTAACACATTCAGGTTTGAGTCTTTTATCCATTTCAGTCTCTTGGTTATAATAATTATACGAGATTTATTCCTTTTGGATATAAAAGTGATTAGATTTGAACTTGATAATATTTGGTCTTTTTTTTTTGAAAAAATTGCACTTGCGTTATATTAAAACTCTTCATCCAATAGTTTACATAAAATAAATTCAGGAGCGTTTTCTAGCCATTCCATCGGACCTGACAAAGAATAAACAGTGTTGGCTAGCTTATGAGCTACTATATTCGCAAATCGGTGTTCAAACACAACTAACACTTCACAAAAGTGTTTAAAAATCTCGACACAATCATCAATAATAGTATGAAAATTTGAATTCCCACCCGTACCATACATCGCCTCCACTACCAACTTTGCATCCAACTCGAACACTGTGATCTCCAATTTCGAATCCAGAGCAGGGCTTTCTTTAAACCCAGTGCTTCAGCCTCACGTGATTGCCATTCTCCTGCAACGGTTGTACATCAAGCTCGCAAAAACCTCCCTCTATCATCACGCACCACATTTGGTCTTTAGTTGATATGCAATTGACCAAATACCACATTTATGTTTGAATATAATGAATCGATTCTATGGATTGTTTACAAGAAGCTATGGTTAGTCCAATTTTAGACATGTTTTCAAGTTATGCTGTGTTTATTGGTCAACATAGTTTATTTTATCAAAAATAAAATATTTGAAAATAGCAGATGTTATTTGAAAATAATTGAATTTTTTAAGAATTTTTTTGGATATGCGTCGTTGCTATCACGATCAAAAGGATGCTTTTTATTACTATTAAACTAGTATTTAGTGATTTTTATATGTTAAACGAAATAGTAAAATCTAACATTCCAAAAGTTCTTAATGAGGGAAGAAAACTACTCCCTGTCCCATCCATTTCTTTACAATTTCCTTTTTTGGCAGTCCCACCATTTCTTTACATTATCCAAAATAGTAAGTTTTAACACTATTACACCCACTACTTCACTTATTTTAACAATACTTTACACTATTTCACCCACTACTTAACTTATTTTAACAATAAAATCACTATTACACCCACTACTTCACTTATTTTAACAATAAAATCACTATTACACCCACTACCTCATTTATTTTAACAATATTATACCTACTATCCTTGACCTCCGTGCCCAGCCGCTATGTAAAGAAATGGCCGGGACGGAGGGAGTAGATATTATGGTCATTATGTCGGCCGACTTGCTTTCGATATTGGAATAGTTTAGCCCACTTGATTATTTGAAATTAATTGAAAGCAATAATTAGATTTTCTAAGACAAAGCTAAAATAAAGTAATAATAATGAAAGCACAAGACAAAATTAAAAAGAGGTCAACATTAGCTGTTTCTGCAAAATGCCATATTCTCATGATTTTCTATTTTAAGGTCTGTTTCCCTACTAAAACTTAACATCTAAATAAGTAAATCATGTGATAAATATATTTCCCAAATTTGAATTAAATTTTGCAACAAATATTTGATAAATTAATCAAATTCTAATAAACCTAATGTAGATTTATAGTTATGGAATATTTTAGGAAATATTCAAAAATATTCAAATTTTTATCGGTAAACTTATGCTAGTATTGAATTGGTGTATCACTTTTGGCGAATTTGGTAAGATAAAAATATGTTTATATTGAATTGTGTACCATCTTTGACAAATTTGGTAAGAATCTTTTTAGGGGACAATTATGTTCTGTTCCGGAATCAATAAAAAAAAAACAAAAGGTGAATTATTTTTATTTTTTCTCTAAAAGTTTTACAAGAGAAAAAGATTTTGAAGATAAATATATAAAGATTTTCTTTTCAAATATTTAAAAAAATTTCCTTTTCTTCCTAAAAAATCATCTTTTGAAAATAAATTGAAGAAATCAAATCTTTAACTTTCTTTTCTTTCTCTTGAAAAAAATATTCCTAGAATACAATATTAAGGTAATAAAAGGAAGAAGATTTATGTAAAGATCACTATCATAATTTTTTTTTTATCATTTTTCATTCACAAAATAGAGTTGGCTTGTTATGGTGTTTTTTAATTTAATTCAAACAAGGGTAGTGTGCTAAAATATTTTTTTCTTTAACCTATAATAGATAAAACGATCTCATCTAAATTATTCGGTGAAATATGCAGGATCACATTAATATAGTCAAGTTGAACATTGTCTTTCGAGTTTGAACTTGATTTAAAAATTCAATTTCGAATTTAAGCTCGATTTCGATCAAAATTTTTGTTTCAAATCGAAATTTGATTCCTAAAAAAATTGATATATAAGATTATATTACATAATTTTGAATATCTCAAGTCTTTTATTTTTATAACATGCATTCGATCATTCAAATTTTAATATACCGTATAAGCATGTGAGGATTTAAATTTTTTTAGAAAGAAATAATTGTTGTCCGTCGTCCATTAAAGGGTATATTTGTCAGCATAGACAAAAATATACAACTCATCATCATTTTCTTGTCAAAAAAACAATCATTATTTTTAATACTATTATATTATTATTATTATATTATTACAGGCTTCTTGCATCAAGCCCACTTTACACTCTATATACTCTGCTATATTTGTGCCTACAAACTACAGAGTTTGTCCAAGTCTCCATCTTTTCTCAGGTAAATTCTTCACTATTTATACATACATGTTTATATGCATATGTGTGTTTATTTTGTTTATCAAAATTGAGAGTTCTTGAATGATGTTTGTGTGTGTTTATACAGATCCAATCAAAGAAGTGATCTTTTTTATGTATATGTGATCTGGGTATTTTTAATATAGGTGATTTGTATATAAAGTTTGGAACTTTAGTATTGAATTGGTGTAAAGATGAATGGAGCTGCTTTGGTGGCAATTGTTGCCACAATTGGTAACTTGTTACAAGGTTGGGATAATGCTACTATTGCAGGTATGTGATCTCTTCTGCATTTTCTTAATCTTTATATAAATCTTGAAGTTTTATTGTTACATGTTTTTAATTCATTCTTGATATGAGTTTATGTTACTCAAGATTCGATTTTTATGGCAAGATTTTATTCTATGGTGAATTTTGTACTTGGGTTTTGCTGTGTGTATGTTCTTTTTGTTGATTGTGTTGATTTATGCTAGATTGAGTAAAAAAAGTAGAAGAGAGGATTAGTGACTGTGTCTAATGAAATTCATTATGAAATCGTAGGAGCCGTTGTTTACGTGAAGAAAGAACTTAAGTTGGGAAGTACTGCAGAAGGACTTGTTGTTGCTATGTCACTTATTGGTGCTACATTAATTACAACGTGCTCTGGGACTATATCGGATCGAATTGGTCGACGCCCAATGCTTATAGTTTCATCGACGTTTTATTTCGTCAGTGGTTTGATAATGTTATGGTCTCCTAACATTTATACACTACTTTTCGCAAGGCTTTTGGATGGTTTTGGAGTTGGTTTGGCCGTTACTTTAGTTCCGCTTTATATCTCTGAGACTGCTCCATCCGAGATAAGGGGATTATTGAATACCCTACCACAATTTTTGGGTTCTGCTGGGATGTTCTTCGCATATTGTATGGTTTTTGGAATGTCCCTTATGGACTCACCAAGTTGGCGATTAATGCTAGGAGTTCTTTCTGCCCCCTCTGTTATATATTTCTTACTAGTTGTACTATATCTACCTGAATCTCCTCGATGGCTTGTGAGTAAAGGAAAGATGACCGAGGCTAAACGAGTCTTACAGAAGCTGCGGGGCAGAGAAGATGTTTCAGGTAAATTTGCATCGATATTTTTATCCTTAAACAATTCAATATCATTAGTGGCTAAGATCTAGCTTACTATATAATCTGGACCTACCTTTTGAGCTACGTGCTAGGTCTACTGACTCTTTCATGCAGGTCTTGGCATCCAATTGGTTATATTTTTCACGCTAACGATGTCTATTTCCAGAGGACAGTTACTTTATTTTTGTGGAATCAAAGATATTATGAAACCATTCTTACAACTCAGCACAGTTAATCTTTTGTTCAGAATTGCACACTATTAAATCATTAGTTCATTATGCTCTAATCCTGTATGTTCAATGCTTTTAATCAAATGTACAATGCAAATATTATTATGAGTAGCTCGTCATTTAACATAATTGTTTGAATTATGATATAATTTACCACAACTTTTGATTGTAAGCAAAATTTGTCGAATTGTATTGCAGCTTCGCTGATTTATGATCTTGATGAATTTGCAAAGTATCAAAAAAATTTCTTATTATTTTAATAGAACATATGCTCTATTTACTTGTTAGGAAATGGGAATAGATATATTATCATGTTTGTCGATTTAACTCCACTTTGTGTTTGACGCCAGAATCGTCGTGCTAAATTTTTCTTGCTTCTTTTATTCACAGCTGAGATGGCTTTGCTAGTTGAAGGTCTGGCAGTTGGTGCTGATACATCTATCGAAGAATACATTATAGGCCCAGCCAATGAGCTTACGGAGGATCAGGATCCAGAGGCGGAAAAAGAGCAAATCATATTGTACGGACCTGAAGCAGGACTCTCATGGGTTGCCAAACCTGTCACAGGACAGAGTACTATTGGTCTTGCATCGCGCCATGGAAGCCTTGTAAACCAGGGTATGCCCCTTGTGGATCCTATTGTGACTCTCTTTGGCAGTGTCCACGAAAAGCTCCCCGAAAATGGAAGTATGCGAAGCATGCTGTTTCCGAATTTTGGCAGCATGTTTAGCATGGCTGATCCTCATGCTAAACAAGAACAATGGGATGAAGAGAGCCTGCAGAGAGAAGGTGAAGATTATACAAGCGATGCTGGTGGAGATGACTCTGACGATAACTTGCAGAGCCCATTGATTTCACGTCAAACTACAAGCATGGATAAGGACATGGCTGCTCCGCGTTCACATGGCAGTGTCCTTGGTGTTAGGCGCAATAGCAGTCTCTTGAAAGGCACTACAGGAGAAGAGAGTATGGGCATTGGGGGTGGCTGGCAGTTGGCATGGAAATGGTCAGAAAAACAAGGTGAAGATGGAAAGAAAGAAGGTGGTTTCAACAGGATTTATTTGCACGAGGAAGGGATTGCTGCTGGTTCCAGGCGTGGGTCTCTAGTTTCACTTCCTGGTGGTGAGATTAATCCAGAGAATGAATACATACAGGCTGCTGCTCTTGTAAGCCAAACTGCTCTCTATTCAAAGGACCTTATGAATCACCATCCAGTTGGACCAGCAATGGTACATCCTTCTGAAACTGTTTCCCAAGGGGTGGGTTGGAGTGCTCTTCTTGAACCAGGAGTCAGGCGTGCATTGATCGTAGGGGTTGGTATTCAAATCCTTCAACAGGTATGAAATCCTTTTTTTTTTTTTTTAATTTTAATGTCCTTTCTCACTAATTTTTAGTGATTTTTGTTCCTCTTCTATTTTGTTTGTTATGTAAATGGACTCCAAACGTATTTGTCCTACTCAGCGCTACCAGCCTACCACAATTATTGTGTGTGAATCCTGTTTCTTTTCACTCGGTAGAATTGTCTGGCTAAAGTGTCAGTTTCTGTTATTTTCTGAATGTAGTTTTATAGGTAATTTTGAAACTTCTTGTCTTCTTATTTTCTCAATTAGACATTTTGCCCACTTTTGTTACATATAGTAAATCATGCTCACCGAATCTGAATATAAGATTCTGCAATCTATTTTCAAGATATTTTGCTATCTTCTTCTGTGAAGATAGCACGATTTTCTAACTTTACCTGAAATCTGTTCCCTTGTGGCCATTAATTGTGCCTAAGCTCATTTTCCACTGAACATATCTGCCTTTTCTATTCTTATGTGTGTTAAAATGACTATGCAGTTTTCCGGCATTAATGGGGTGATGTACTACACTCCACAAATTCTTGAGCAAGCAGGTGTTGAAGTTCTTCTTTCCAGCTTAGGAATCGGTTCTGAGTCTGCATCTTTTCTTATTAGTGCATTTACAACCTTGTTAATGCTTCCTTGCATAGCTGTAGCAATGAGATTTGTTGATGTTGCCGGCAGAAGGTTAGTTGTTTTAATTGTTTTCATTTCAACTTTATAATGTTCTTGTTCTAACCTGTCATGGTCTGGTGTTAAATTTAAACATGTTCTGTAAACTAAACATAGCAGAATTTGCAAAATGTTGCATATGTAAGATGCAATATATAACTTGTTGAGTTTGTAGCTATTTTATTGATACTTTTTTTTAATCAGTTTTTCATTCTAGGTAAACAAAATAATGTACAACTTTGTTTCACAGAGTTTATCTACCTCGTACGCACAATTAGAAAGGTGGAAATCAAGTGATATAATTTTGGGTTCCTCATCTTTCTCATGCCTACATTATAAACTACTTAAAAGGTCATTAATATTTTGGAAATTGATTCTTACTCTAGAGTAGGTCCCCTATGGTAGTTCAATCATCCCTATGAAGCTTTATAAGTGCTGGCACCATGAGAATCGTTTGGTATTTTGTTGTATTAAATATTCGTATAATTCTAAATGTTGCTATTGTGCAAGTTTTTTGTATATGGTCTTTGACGTAACATTTAATTGAACATTATGATTTACTATAAAAAGATCCTATGAACAATTGTCGCCATTCATCAGTCATAGGTAGTTTTGCACTCAGTTGTCTTATTTTTAATAAATGAAGGCAGGCGCTAGTGGTGAATGTTTAAATTGTTGACTTTGACGTATTGTATATTTATGTTATGTGTGCAATACGACGAGGCAAGCCAATACCTCGTCTGTGCATTATTTCTTGTGTTTTGATTTGTCACTACCATACATGTCCGTTATTAATTTGAATCAATTTAAGTAGGCGGGAATATTTTGTGCAAATATGTTTTTATCAGTACACCTTAAGACAGGCAGAAAGTTAAGTTTGTACTAAACTTGTATATACTGTATGGGGATACGAGTAAAACTTTATGCCAGATTGTTTTATTTTACATAGTTAAACCATTAATATGGCTGTCTTGATCGTTCTTCTTTTACCATTTAATGCCTTGTTAGATGCTGATTTACCTCATCAAAGCAAATTTATTGTGGTAAGCTTGCCTGTATTCTACATGGAATTCTTAAGTAGCTGCTGATTGTTTTTATCCTTATGATTACGACATTAATGTGCTGTTTTACCACTTAATGTAGGACATTGCTACTCACGACTATCCCTGTGCTGATAGTCTCACTTGTTGTGCTTGTCATCGGTAATGTGTTCGACATGGGTACTGTTCTTCATGCAATCATATCTACCATCTGTGTCATAATCTATTTTTGCTGCTTCGTCATGGGCTATGGACCGATCCCGAATATCCTCTGCTCAGAAATATTCCCCACAAGAGTTAGGGGTCTTTGCATTGCCATATGTGCTCTTGTGTACTGGATCTGTGACATTATTGTGACCTACACGTTGCCTGTGATGCTCACTTCGATTGGACTAGCTGGCGTCTTTGGCATATATGCAGTTGTATGTGTCATTTCTTGGATCTTTGTGTATGTAAAGGTTCCAGAAACCAAAGGCATGCCCCTGGAAGTTATTACAGAGTTCTTTGCTTTTGGTGCAAGGCAAGCCGATGCTGCTAAAACAGAGTAATTGAAGACAGGTGAACTGTTTTTCAGTAATTCGACGACTTCTTTGCTGATTGGGCAGTGCAGGTCCTTGCCGTCAAGAACTGGAGTTTGATCGGGGATATTGAAAATGCATAGCAGTTCTTCAATTGATAGGCTAAGGATCGCACTCCTGTCGTACAAATTTTGAACTTTGGTTTTAAAATTAATCTCATAGTAATTTTTCTTTATCTTAGTTCTGTCTTTGAAAAAAATAGGTGTTTTTTTTTTTTTTTTTAAACTTTATATATCCTGAAATATTCATCCATATGTGCTCCGTTGTCACCAACATATCGCAAGAAACCGTACTTGTGCAGTTAGTGTGAAGCAGAACATGCTTGTTGGTTAAAATGATTTGTTAAGAATGAAGATCTCCCTAATTCAACTACATATCTGGGCACTGCAAGGAACGGTTCAACTGTTGCACAATACACTGAGGTTTGAGTTGCACAGTGTTACTGAAATTACAAAGCTACCAAATTAAGAAAGGTTGACGGGTCGCAAACGTTTGTTTGTAGCAAACACTAAAAAATACTCACCTCTAAGCCTCTAACCTAAGTTTAACACAAGTAGTGCAAGAATCCATAAGTACACAAGCACTACTGTTTATGTTTATAATAAGTCAGTACGATTAGTGGCGATTTAGTGGCTTAAAGCTATATGCTTGATTATTATTCAAAACATTTTAAAAATGTTTCTAAATGCCACGATATCATTTTATTCGTTGGATTTATATTAATTTATATTAACATAGAAAAGATTTATTTCATTAATGAAAAGATAATTAATCCCCGGACTTGTGAGTGGTTGTTCACCTTATATTATTGGAGTTTCGATTTTTCAGATCTAAATTTAGAGTTCTTGTAGTTTTTTTCTTCTTGTTTCTTCAGTTTATGCTTTTTTTTCAATTTTAAATCTTTAAGATCTTAATATTTAGCTTGTAATGCTTAAGTGTTTGGTTTTCTCTCCGTTTTGTGGGCGGTTTGTGGGAGCGTGGATTTGGATTTAGTGATTCAAGCTGTTTTGGTTCTGCAGTCATGGTCGATAAGTTCAAACGAATGTTGGGGATACAGATGTATATATTTTCTTCAAAATTTCACTTTTGATCTCTTATGGATGTGCAGCGATACAATCTGTTATATGTTTGTTCTACTCAATATGATTTGTAGATGCCGTATGACTTTGTTTTCTTGAATTTAAAATAATTGTTATTCAAAAAAAAAATTATATAATGATAATTCAACATTCGGAAACGATTTTGAGAATACTTTCGAAAATTTTAGCATTTCTATATTTAAAGATACAAAACTGGAAAGGGCATAAACGGATTAGTGATAACTGATAACAAACAAAAATAATTAATATGCTTCAAAAAGATCCTTATATACATAGCTAGAATATGGTAAAGTATCCCTGTCCCACTGAGTGATATTAAGCGCCATCAATTATATAATTAATCATCACTGTTACTTTTAGGTAAATTCTTTCTGGTAGCATTTTGGGTGGTTCAACTGCTTAATCATTCACTTTTGTACATAACCAAGATCTACTATACGAAAAAAATTTATATAGATGTTAATTAGAATAAAATTCTTTGTTTATATTAATATTTATTTATATTGTTGGATCCAAGTAACTCTATACAAATGCTTTGATTGTTGATTTTATTCAAAATATAATTTGTCTACTGAAAAAGAAAACAGCACAAATAAACAATTTAATCCGATAAACGATTTCTGTAACATTGCTCGTTAGTCGTTACAAATAAAACTCAAGAAGTAATGACAAGTGCCTGTTTGATTGCCACACAGAACAAACATCATATGAAAATATCAAGGAAACGCACACTATTCTACATCCTCATCTACTTATATAATTATATATTTATTTATTATTATCATTAATAAATAAAATGAAAATATTAAATACAATAACTTACGTAAACATTCACAACAAAGTTTCTATTCTATATATATAAATACACGGGAAATGTAGCTATCGCCATCCTCTAACTGACTTGCTTACCCTCTGCGTCTAACCCTAGCTAATTAATAATTATAATTTTATCACAATTATTTAGAATAAAACGAAAAATAATTTATTTATTTAAATACAATGTCAAGGCAGGAACCGATACGTATCGGCTTGTCTCGGCTCCGACGTCTCAATTCTGGTGACCGTGATCTCCGTCGCCGTCAATTCACTACATTTCCGGCAATTACTATCCACAAGTATCTGTCTACACGACGGACACGAGGAATGAGATTTAAGCCACGTGTCAATACATCCGACGTGGAATCCGTGACCGCACCGCGGCAACGATCGGAGGACATCTCCGGCGACGAACTCCGTCAAGCAAATCGCGCAATCGAGGTATTTTCCGGCGATGTCGCCGGAGTAGGTGATTTTGGGGATTTTTTTGAGGATTTTGTTGTTGAGGCCTTTGTTTGGATGGAGATGAGGTGGAGTGGTTGAGTTCCCGGTGATTCTGCCGGAGAAGCGGCGAATCCAGGCGCAACGAGCGACGGCGATGAGGCCGAGGAGACATACGATGGCGCAGAGGAGAGCGGCGAGGATGACGATGAAGTCGGAGGCGGCGGAGCCTTCGGAGGTGGAGTCTGGTGAGTCGGTTGTGGTGAGGAACCTTCTGGAATGATTATACAGCAGATTCATGAAGATGAAGTGAAAGGGAGTTTGTAAACTGAGAGAGAGAGAGAGAGAGTAGCGAGAGAGAGTGGAATGTGTGAAGAGTGAGTATATAGAGAGAGAGGGTCTGATACTCATATGGGGGAGTTGAGACTTGAGATTAGAGTGGAAATGAGAGATGTCAAAGATTGAGTCGACGTATTTGTAAATAATATATATATTTTTAATTTTTTTGTTTTATGTTAAACCGTAGATATTATATTTTTATATAAAATTAAAAAAATATTATTTATAAATATCTAAAGTAAGCACATTAAAATACGTTAAAAAAATTATTTATATTTTTTGGGACAGAAGGAGTTTGTTACTTGGTGACAATTATTATAGATTAGAAATGTTTTTGTTACTACTAGTGTAACGTAATTATGGACGGAAAATTATGCACAAGTGGATTAATTATAGCAACTTATCGGGATATATTTACTAAAGAAACAGAGAAAACGATACAATCTATTACTGTATATTATACATCAACACAAGGGCAAAAAGTTCCATTTTATTGGTTGTGAAATTACTGTTTTGCCCCTATTTGTTGAAAATTAACAAAAGTGCCACCCTTTAAATATTAGTGTAAAAATTAGTTGAAACTATGTTAGTGTTGAGAATTGAACCCATGACCTTCCACTCTTAGTCTCATGCCTTAACCATTATGCTACACTTAGTTTTGAGTACATTTTAAAAATCTTATTAGATAAACCACATTTATCTCCTTTTGTCCAATTTTTTTTATTTCAACTATATATTAAATCTCAATACAAGTGCAAAAAGTGCCAATAAATTGCTTATAAAATTACTATTTCACCCTCATTGTTTGGAAATAACAATTGTACCACCCCTTTAAAATCCATGTAAAAAATGGAAGAATTTGGATTAGTTTTCGGAGTCGAGCCACCGATTTCGTTTTAAGAGGTTCATGATACAACCACTATATTACATTACTTTTCGAGTTTTCTTAAAAATCTTGTAAGATATCACGCTATTTTTACTTAACTTATTTTCATTTTTGTTTTCACTTTTGAGTAAATAAAATGTTAGTTTACATTATTTATATAATTTTGTTTTTTCAGTTTTCGTAGTTTTATTTATCTATATACTTAATCATCTTATAAATTTTAATACACCTGTATGTTTTCGATTAAATATATTAAATATGTTATTTATATTTATATTTTATTATATCTCTGATCATACTTTATTTGCATTAGTTGATAATGGATACCTAAAAATAATACTGAAATTTGATCCAATATAAGGAATATAGTATATGCAATGTATTTCATTATTCATTACTTCTATCATTCTAAATTAAGAAAATTAGTTTTAAAATTAGTTTTAAATTATACAATAACCATGTTTATATATTCATCACATCCAATTTTTAATAATTTTCTTTTTAGAATGTACACTTCAGTTGTTTATATTTTCTAAAATAATTTATACTCTCTTTGTCATTATAAATGATTAACATGGAAAATAAAATGTTAAGATAAAATTCTTGGTTATGCATGAATCTTACTAAGTCTGGATTTAAAAAAATTACAAACATTTATCTCTATGTATATATTAAATTATTGAAATAAAATACAATTTAGTTTTTTTTTTTACAAACAAGAAAATGTAATTAACTTGCATCGACCAAATCACAATCAAGACAAACCCATGAACTGACACTACAATCTGAATGGAAACAAATAAACGAGCTAACCAAATAGCCGCTTATGTGTACAGACTGTTTTACATCATGAATAACAATATTCTTCGAATTAAAAAAGATTTGAGCGGTTTCCCGATCAATCAAGCCTGCACCAATCCTGGAACAAGTAATATCACAAATGACCCTCACATACGCATCACCTGTAGTCCAATGTTCAGAAACACCCCAGCTATCTACATGCCGAAAACCAGCTATAGACATGCCGAAAGTCCAATAATCAGAAACACTCCAGCTATCTACATGCCGAAAACCAGCTATAGACATGCCAAAAGAGATAGATCTCAAAAGATGAACAAATATTAGTTGTGAAAAGTAAGCTCTTGCAATATCCGATACCAGCCCAAATCCAATGCACGCATTATAGATCTCCCACAAAACCACATAAATCATTTTCAAAGTAATCAGCAATAAAACACATACCAGCAATAACAAAACTGACATTAACCTCCCAATAAAATGGTAGCAAGTCAAACCCACGTCAAAAGACGAGACTAAAATCCAAAATTCAATGACCTCGGAATGACACCAAATTTTGGTATGATGTTAAGGAGGAGAATTTGAATTTAAAGGTATTTTTTATTTGCGGAATCGGACTCAAAACCAAGATAGATCTGAGAAATAAATTCTAGATGTTTGGCTTTGGTTCGATTTTTATTTAAAAACTGGAGCAAAACAAGAAACTGAGATTAGATGATTGAAAAGAGGATTGGAGGGTGGTTTGATGGGGGACAATGGAGAAGAGGGGTGGCCGACGGCGACTAAGAAGATTGAGAGTCGACTCTCATGTATCGGAGGAGAGAGAGTGGAGTCCGTTTAGAGACAACAGAAGAAGTTGTTGTTTAAAATAAAATACAATTTAGTTGATTTTTTTTTTTGTTAACCATATATCTTCAAGTTTACATTTATCCTGAAAGAACGTGATGCGAATTATTACGTAATACTTAATCTGCTTTTGGATATATTAAAAAGATTACTAGCATAATATGTTTCTTCTATGTTGATCTGATGTAGAAGAATATGAATTGTAATTTATTATTTGTTTACCTACCATTTTTTTTCAAAATCTTCTTTGCAATCTCGGTCTATTTCCTATAGGAATTTTGTTTTTGTAGGTTCATGACCGGTGTGAGAACATTGCATTATAGATTTGCAATAGAGATGACATTAACATATTTTAAGGATTGTGGACAGTTGTAATCGTGTTGATATGGAAACCAATGTCTATCACTATGGAAAGACAAAGATTATCATCTTACTTTCTCAAATTTATAATTACAAGATCCTATTCATAACTCAAAATTGTACATCATACTCAACAATATTATTGTTGGCGTGTATTTACTGTCCTTATTGGCATTCAGTATTAACACATATCACTACTCATATTACAATTTCATAATTACGAGTTTTCAGTTCAAAAATTATTAAACCAATCACTGCCTTCTTTTTTAGAACAAAATTAGAGACCTTCACGTAGAGGCACGTGCCTTGCACGGGCTGTTACGCTAGTTGGATTGTATATGTCAACTAACCGGTTACTGTGAGAGAAATGCCAGAGATCCTAAATCGTTTATTATTGTTGAACTAGGCAACAAAGCCGCGCTACGCGCGGCACGAAAATATTTTTAAAAATTATACACATAACATTATTGTTTGTTAAATTTTATTATTTGAAAGTTAATATGATAAATTAAAAATTAAGTGAAATGTAACTAAATTTGAATGTTTAAAAATTAAAAAGAGAAAAGAATTAGGTGAAAAAAAAACATGTTTCAGTTAAATTCTTGAATATTAATAATAATAATAATTTTGAAGATATTGACGAACCTATTTTATCACATAAAAAATGCTTTTGAAATCCAATATTGAAAAACATTTGCAAAGTTTGACATTGAATAAGTAAAAATAACATTTGTGAATCTTTACTATTGTCGATGACATCATAAAAGACGTGATTGCTTAATTTGTTACTAAATTATTTTTAATAAAATTGATTGTACGATGAAAAGAATTAGAATGTAAATGTGATGAGAGGTGTGATTGATTTCACTTGTCGATATATTTGGTTTTATGATGAAAAAAGCAAAATTCAAATGCATATTGTAAGTCATGCTTCATGTTTTTTTGGAGCGATCCGACACCCGTATCTCTACATTTAATTAATTTTACAGAGCATTTTATAAGAATTGTTTTGTTTGTAACATTAAAATTAAATTCATGGGCACATCAAAGTGATACTCACATATTCTAATATTCTTTTATTAAATTTTATAATAAATTTGTACATATAATTGTTTTTAAAGCCGATGCTCGTTTTATAACACCCTTACTTAATGCTCATGCTCAAAAAGTGAGAATTTGTTTAAAATAGCAAAAAACAACTCCTTAAACACCTTTTACTTTTCCAAACTACAATGTCAACATAATTCCTATAATAAAAATTTTTAAATATTAAATATACCTAATTAACGATTTTAAACACCATCTCCCATCTCATAACATACATGCATGATTAATTGATTAGTAATAGTATAAGAATGTGTTTAATTCGAATATTAATTTTTCCAACAAAAAATAATCAAACAACGAATAGGTAATTTTTTTATTGATTTAATTGACGAAAAAAAGGGTCCACTTGATTCAATTTAATCGAGTTGGTCACACCCCGTGTATAATTTGTTCAGGTATAAATGTAAATTCTACGATATTACTTTTATTTAAATTGTGGATGTTAATCGAAAAATATATATACTTATGTATCTTATCATGATTCTCACGATCATTGATTACGAATTTATCGAAAAGTTAAAATCGTCTATTAATTATTGCCAAAAAATTTGCAATGATTTTGAATAAGGATTAGAAATGAGGATAAAAATTATTTTATTTTATTGTTCTACCTTAAAATAATGGTATTTTTATATAAATCATTAATATTTTATAACAAAATAATAATAATAATAATAATAATAATAATAATAATGTTCTAATAAAATTGTTAAACTTTTATATTAAATATGAAATAAAGTGTATTTGATATATATTTAATAGGTATAATTAATTATCAATTAAATGCAAGAAAATTATTTTAATAAAAAATAAAAATGTGAAAATTCAAGAAAAATATTTTGAAGCTTCTGAGTGCAAGTCTCTCAAGTTTCCTGCTATTATAATAAATTTTTATATAAAAGTACTGTAATAGATAAATTAATTTCTATTATTTTTAAAAAATGATTGGTCTCTTATGAATTTTCTATTAAAAATTAATTTAAAAATAATTTACATGAATTATTAATTGGAAAAATATTTTCATTATATATATCTAAAATTTTGATAATCTTAAAAATATCACAAACATATAAAAATAAAAATTACAATATGAACGTAATATTTACAATCAAAAGTTACAAATATTGAATACAACTTAATAACATTTTTTAAAACCGACACCCCTCTCATAATATACATGTTCAATAATAGTTTAAGAATTTATTTAATTTGAATATTAATTTATTTTGACACAATATAATGAAACAATGGGCATATAATTTTTTTATCAATTTAATCTTCCGATAAAATGGTTGAGTTTGTTCAATTTAATTAGTTTGGTCATAACTCATGTGTGTATGCGCATGATTTGTTTACAAATTTCAGATATTAAGTAAAGATCCATGTATTTCCATAATTTACTACAATTCCACAATCATTGATAATAAAGATTATTTGAGAAGTTGGTTAATAATGTTTTTTAAAATCGACAGCCCTCTCATAATATACATATTCAATAATAGTATAAAAATTTGTTTAATTACAATAAAAAATTATTTCAACACAATATAACGAAACAATGGGTGTATAGCTTTTTTATCAATTTTATCTTCCGACAAATGACTGAATTTGTTAAATTTAATCGATTTGATCATAACTCATGTATTATTTATTCATGTGCAAAATTGAAAATCTATGTGTACTGTTTGTATACAATTTCATATATTAAATAAATATCTTGTACTTCCATAATTTATTACGATTTTCACAATTATTGATAATAAAAATTGCTTGAGAAGTTAAGGTCGTGTACCCTATAATCATCCGAAAAGAAATTATAGTGATCTTGAATAGGGAATAAAAAATAACGCAATATAAACAATTGTTATTCGTCATTTTAACTAAAAATAAACATAACTATATATAATTAATATTTAATATTGAAAAAATAACTATAATGTTCAACTAAAGTTTGCTAATTTTTAAACAAATTAAATAGAGTAAATTTAATATATGTTTAGTAGCTGTAATTAATGACTAATTAAAATGTCATTAATAGCTATTTAATGTAAAAAAAATTAATAAGAAAAATCAAAAAAATGAAAATTCAAGAAAAATACCTTGAACTGTTCTGGTGCATTTTCGATCTCCAGGCATTATAATATATATAGATTGTCCCAGAGAGTTTACGAAATTGTTCTTTTTTTTTTTTGAAAACGTTACGAAATTGTTCTTAGTTATTATAATATAATTAACGTAAATATTCTTGTGAGAAATGGATACTGAACTAATTTTTCCTTCGAAATTGTTTATATTGAAATAATTTTGTAATTAAAAATGTGATATAAATGATAAGATTTCGATTTGTCGAATGTTTATATAATTATTTTGTAATATTATATACCAATTTTTTATAATTTTGCTTATATTTCATAAAATTTGGATAAATATTCATACGATTATAATCATATGAATATTTATGATTGTTAAATTATTACTTTAATTTTCAGTTGCGTGAAATGAATTTATCAAATTGAACATTTGAGTATAATATAAATAATTATCTTTTTTTTTAAGAGCAATAAAATAGCTTAGCATTAAAACACCACAAAGGTCCATAGCCACTAATGGGCTTAGAGATGCACAAAAAATCCGAATCCGAAAAGCCCGTCCGATTCGATTCGAAAAAAATTGGAAAAAAATTCGATCCGAAAAAAGCCCGATTCGGTCCTAATCTGGCCCAAAGCCCGAAATGGGCTGTGTTTTTTTCCAGTGAATCCGGCCCGGCCCGAAAATAAGCCCGGATTTAAATCCGATCCGGATAAAGCCCGGATATTAATCCGATCCGGATTAAAGCCCGGTCCAATCCGGATAAGCCTGGTCCAATCCGCATTTTCACTGCATATTTACATGTAATTAGGCTTCTGATGCACATGTTAAAGTTGTTTACATTTATCTTCAAAAATTCTACTCTATTGTGTCTTAATGCTTTCGTAACTTGACCATGGGGAATGATGCAAGAGTGGGTTGGTTTGGAGAATTTCGTGCAGGTGGAAACAAGTGCTAGTCCTCTCTATTGCTATTTCCAAAGTTGGGGTAATTTAGTGGCCAAGAATTTTTTATATCCTCTTTTCAGAGTGTCAGGGGATAGTATATTATTTTGCTACGTTCGAAGTCTTGGTGGCAAACAAATTGCATATGGTTTGTGGGTGGTTTCAAGATTAGTCACGAGGTGGATGGTGGGAGTTGTTTGTTTGAAAAATATTTCCAATGCTTTTTTGACATCTTGTACAAGGCCCGGTTTTGGCCCGATCCAGCCCGAAGCAGGCCAAGTATTTTCCTGATAGGCCTGATCTGGTCCGACCCGATTTTTATGAAAGCCCGGCCCGATCCAGTTTAAGAAAAAACCAAATTTATTAAAGCCCGGCCCGAATCCGGCCCGATCCGGATTTTGTGCATCTCTAAATGGGCTTTACAAACAAAATATTAAAACACCCACAAGAGAAACCAAACTTCCCAGTAACCCAATAACTTAAACCCAACCCAATACTAGACCAAAAGACTAAATAAACTTAATACTAAAAGAAATTAAAACCAGATCGATTCATTTTTCCAGGCTGATTACGGCGCTACTGCATTCCCATTTCCCACAGCATCTTCATCTTCCACCTGAGCTGCTAAACCCACCACGATGACATTATCAGCAAACTCCATTATATCGTTTTCATCCGCTACTTCCCCTGGAAAGACCATGTCTGCTGCAACACCTTGCACACCATCATCTTGGATGCCAGCTCCAGCTTGAATGCCAACTCCCATAGCATTGATATCCTGGTCATTAACAATCTGAGGATCGAAAATATGCCCCCCACCAGCCATCTCTGCATTAAGTTCTTCCTCCCTAACGATTTCATACTGAGGGCCAACCTCACCTAATCCCATATCCAGACTCCACAACTCCTTAATTCTACCAAACGGACTGAGAATACGAACCATCTTATTCCAGTTATCAGCTCCATGCCTAGCTACATAGTTTGCCAACAAATTATCTTCAGGATCAACCAACCTTATTTCCGACACAAAGTTCTTGTCTGCCCTCCTCTGATTCAGTTGTTGCACTATTCGAGCATGTTCTAACGGAGCTCCCAACACAGTTGAATGACGCCAATCCCAATAAGCATCCAGATGGTCTGATTCCAGGATAATGTTCCTATAGTTCATGTCGTATGCAACTTTCAATCCTTCCATGAAGGCAATGTATTCATTCTCTCTTCTGTTAGTCTTGCAAAGAGAACCACCCAAAAGTTTGAGTATGACACCCTTGCTGTTACGACAAACCACTCCAATACCGGACTGGTTGCCATTAGCCAAAGGTTCCTCGATGAAAAAAGCATGCACATTGATCTTAATGGTGCCCCTGGGAAGCATGATCCAACGAGCATTCACATTCATATTACCCTCCTCTATAGTTACTACTACTAACTTAGAATATTTTAAAGATGAAATGATGAAAACCAACAGACGGTAACTCTGTACAGTAGAGGCCCTTATAAATATTGGTGAGAGGCTAACCCCTAGTTATTACCCTAGGAGACGGTTCATCATCCAATGCCACTACAATCCTATTAACTCCTAATTATCTGAATAATTAATCAAATATGCCCTGATTTAAACTAAAAGATTGAGTGGGTTGGACTCATCTTGGGCTTCAAAAAATCCCTTATTCCACTACAGCCCTGTTGATTACTAAAAGGCTTTGCCTAGCTCCTTTCTTGGCTAATAAATCAGCTTCCCCATTCAAAAGTCTGCTGATTAATTTCAATTCTATACTAAAATTTTGAAAATCACCTAAAATAGTAGAGTCTACACTAACTAACCACCCTGCTTTTAATCTTGAGATATGTTCAACTAGCTGAGCATTGTCTGAATAAATCATCATGCTACTGATACAAAACTGATTATCCTTGAAAATTTTTAACAAAAACCTCAAAGCCTCCATTTCAGATTGATAAGCATCAATTGTCACCACAGGACCAGCAAAACTTAAACACAACTTACCTGATGCTTCTTTGATCACACCTCCAATTCCTGCCACCACATTGCCATTGGAAGCCTTGTTCCAACTACCATCTATGAAAGCTGTATAGCAGCAGCCATTATCCAGTAGTTTCTTCTTTAGTAGCCACCTACTATTAACAACAGTACCTGAAGGGTTATGATCCCACCAAACCATTGAATCATGCTGGATCAAATTTGCAGCTAGGTTCCATTGAGAAGTCCTTCTCTTAATAATAATCATAAAGCTTTCTATGGTTGTCAATTGATTATTAAAGATGCAGTGATTTCTGTCCAACCATAATGACCACAAAACTGCTCCCAATGTAACCCTCCACACCTCTTTCATGAGTTCATCCTTGAAGGTTGAAACAGAATTCCACATCTTATCTAAACTATCAAGTGAAATGTTGGAGGTAAAGTTCCACCAAGAGAGTACCTTGTCCCATGTCTCTTTTTCAAAATGGCATTGCCAAAAAATATGATCCATATTCTCTTCATTTATGCACATATGGCAGATAGACGAGCTCAAAAAATCTCCTAACCTGTTGCGAATAAAAACCTTGGAAGGAATGATTAGTTTATGAACTTTCCACAAAAAAATTTGGACTTTTGGTGGTACCTTTAACTTCCAAATGAAATTCCACTTCACCCTATCCCCCTGACTGTTAAGTCTCATACCCAACACTCCTTCTTTGACAGTATACATACCACCACTAGGTAACCATATCAGTGAATCTTGGAAGGAATTCAAAGATAGCTTCTTTATTACCTCATTAAGCCCAGTCACCATTTCTATCTCCCATGCCCTCAGGTCTCTTTTCCAGAAGAATGATCCATGGTGATCATAACAATCCCATAAGTCAAAAAAACAACTGACAACAATATTATCCCATAAGGAAAGTGAATAAAGTTTCTCAAAACGCATTTTCAGTGGCTTGTCTTCAAACCATGTATCCTCCCAAAACAAAGCAGAAATCCCATTATTCACCTTCCATCTGAACATAGATTGCTGAAACAGTCCTTTAGAATTATCAGACTCAACTATACTAGCCACATCTTTCAGAATCGAAGAGACCTTCTTACCCTGAATCCAAACACTTAAGTGTTGACCTTCTTTACAGTTGTACATACTTTTAACCCAAACATTCCATTTTCTGTTTCTCTCAGAATGCCATCTAGATATCCATTTACCAAGCAAAGCTATATTCCTAATGTGCAGGGGAACTAAACCAAGACCCCCTTCTTTTCTTGGTTTACAAATGCTATCCCATGATGTCAGATGAAGTTTCCTTTGCCTTGATTCCAGATTATACCCGTGACCCCAGAAAAAGTTCCTTCTCAAGGCCTCCAATTGCTTACATATCCCCTTAGGCACTAAGTGCAAATTGAACCAATAAACAGGTAGACTATCCATTGTAGACTTGATAAGGCATAGTCTACCTGCTTCATTGAGTGCCTCCATTTTCCATGAAGCCAATTTATTCTTAACCTTACTTATCAATGGCTTCCAAAATACTTTCCTCTTACATGATACACCTAATTATGCTCCAAGGTAATTTAAAGGCCATTTACCAACCCCACATCCTAGTAATTCAGCTCCCTTATGAACTATACTCTCATCTCTGGAGCAAGAGTATAACTTACTTTTTTGAAAATTAATCTTCAATCCAGATAGCAACTGAAAGCACTGTAACACTCTTTTAACTCCCAAAATTGATCCCAAATCATCATTTATAAAAATAATGGTATCATCTGCAAATTGCTGATGAGATAAAAGATCTTAGCTAGAATAAATATTAAGACTTTTGAAAATCCCTACCTCTTATGCCTTGATTAACATTGAACTTAAAACTGATGCCACGATGTTGAATAAAAGAGGAGATAGGGGGTCTCCTTGCCTCAGTCCATTGGAGGGTTTGAATTCATGAGTAGGAGATCCATTCACCAATATTGATACTCTAATAGTGTTCAAGAAGCCATCCAAAACCCACTTGATCCAACGCTCTCCAAAACCCAAACTTCTCATAGTATTGATAAGAAATCCCCAGTGAACTGTGTCAAATGCTTTCTCAAAGTCAAGTTTCAGAATAAAACCTCCCACTTTCTTTGACTTAAGCAAGTGCACAATCTCATTTACTACTAATATACTTTCAGATGAACATCTCCCCTTCAAAAAACCTGATTGATAATCCCCTACCAATTTCTCCATTACCAAGTTGAGCCTAGTAGCTAGGATCTTAGTCAGTAATTTAGCAGAACTATTGATCAGGCTAATGGGTCTATAATCTTGAACTGACTGAGGAATAGTAACCTTGGGGATCAATGCAATAAAGGAAGAGTTCATTCCTTTAGGAAGAGTAAACCTATCTGTAAATGCTTTGAAACATTCCATAACCTTATCCCTCACATTGCTCCACAAAAATTTCAGACATCTATTATTTATACCATCTGGACCAGGTGCTTTGTCATTATCAACACTTTTCAAAGCTGAATCTAGTTCATCAAAAGAAATATCACCTTGTAGTAAATCAGCTTCTGAAAGAGTCAATTTCTTCTTGATTAAGTTTCCCAGACCAAGGATCCTATTCCCACTTCTGTTGTTGAAAATCTTATTAAAATGAGAGTAAAAAGCTTCCCTAATATCCATGGGAGAATCAATCCATTCATTGTTATGAAGAATCTTAGAAATACTATTTCTCTTTCTTCTTTTCTGAATTGATTTATGGAAAAATCTGGTATTCCTATCCCCCTGCTGCAACCAATTAACTCTAGATTTCTGTAATAGCATTGAATGCCTCTTGTCATAGCAAATACCCAGCTCCTCTCTATATTGGAGAACCTCAGAACCCCATGCATTCTTAGAATCTAACAAATCCAACTAATTCTCTAACAATTTTATTCTAAGCTCCAGTTTTCCCTTAGCATTCAAACCCCAATTTTTCATAACCCCCTTAACACCTTTAAGAATATATTGGAGGTTATCTTGAGCCATGTTCACACCATCCCTCCAAAAAATCTTCAGTGAATCTTCCTGCAACTACCAGTTAAAAACCCTGAAAGGCTTTGGGCCCCAATTCATCTCATCATTATGTAGCAGTAGTGCCTTGTGATCAGAGTGTTTTCTATAAGTAGTTTCAATAATCCAACTACCACTACTGGACCATACATCATTAATCAAACCTCTATCCAACCTACTCCTCTTTCCATTAGCTCCAAACCATGTAAAACAGAATTCTTAATGTCCACATCAAGTAAATTACTTGCTTTAATGAAACTGTCAAAACCCATTGAGTCCCTTTTATTATATTCACAATTCATTCTTTCAAATTCATATCTTACACAATTAAAATCCCCCACTATGCACACAGCCTCCTCAGATGTAATGACCACTATGTCCTTGAGTACCTTCCTAAGAGATTTTTTTTCCTTCTCACTAAGAGGACTGTAGACATTAATAATATGCAAAAATTCCTTAATGGACAAATACTGAAGTTGAGTCCAAATCCAACTCCTTTCTTGAGCAAAACTGACACACTTAAATACACTAGTGTCCCATGAACTTACAAGTCCTCCTGAAAAACCAATTGAGCACTGAACAGTCCAACCATGAGTATCATTTTCCCACAGAGAATTTCTCATAATATCATCCCATACTACACATTTGGTCTCTTGGATACAAATAATGTTAGGCTGCTTATTGATGATTAAATCTCTAACATTTCTTCTTGCCAATCCCCTATTAATCCCTCTACAATTCCATGATAATATTCTTGTGTCCTTCATTAAATGATGAAAAGAGACTACATGACAACATCTTAACCTATAACCTATAGAGCACCTTCATCTATCTGGGAGGCAATCAATTTCAATGCCTCTGCACCATTACCATGAATCACCAACCCCATCTCCTCAGCACATTTAACAATATGAGTAGCCTCCTGCAAGCTATCTTTAGGAACAATATCCTTTAAAGCTGCCTCAATGTTCACCCTAGTTTGCTCCTGAAAAATTTTACTTTTACATTTAAGTTTCCTCAAATTCTTCTTTCCCAAGCCCAAATCGAATGGATTCTTTCTAACCCTGCCCTTCTTTCTAGGTCTACCAGCTGCTCCTTTCATTTTAAGCTTACCCAAATTCTGACATAAGGTGCCCTGAGAACTAATCCTTATCTCCCCATCTGACACTCCAGAATCTGCAGATACAAATGCCCCAGAGTTACTATTGCAGTCTTCATGACTCACAGTAGTAGTAGATTCACTATTATTTCTGACTTCCAAATTATTTTCTAATGCCAAGGGGTTCAAATTGTCAGTGTTAATTGGCACATCCCTGTCAGTTAAAACACCATTATCCCCTTCCAAAATCGTTTCTGGAATCGCTGAAACTGATATCTCTGATCCCGAAAGTAAGGGTCTATCCTGCAAAGAAGAAACATCCTTCAAATGCTCTGAGTTGATAACTTCCTGTTATGAGTTCTCACTATTACCTAAATCCTTATCAGTGACCTGAGAGATTTTATCATTTCTACTATGGACATCCTTTAAATCCCCTGAATTAATAGTACCCTGAACTGTTTTAGTATTGCTAGCAAACTCCTTCCCAGAATCTTGGTTGGAATTATCTTTCCAGCTGTTAACTCCATCCTGCATTGGTAAGACTTTCCCAAATAGTAGTTTATGATCAACCACTTCCAAGAATCTTATATGAAAATGTTTCCCTTTAACCAATATCGTGAGTCTTTCCTCAATTCTATCCATCCGATTCATAGAAATACATACCATGGGATTAAAGAAGTCATTTGAGTCATCTTTCTGATATGTCCATGAAAGCCACTCACCCAAATTCCTTACATAGGCTTTCATATTCTCTTCCAACCACACATTCATAGGTAGACCACTACATTCAAGCCATACTATTCTAGGTAACAAGAGGTCCGATTCCTCAAATTTCCTGATTTTGCTAAACCATTTTGACATACTATTCTCATCAAAGTTATCCCATCCATGAGTATTCTCATTTCTGATTAGAAATTTATGATCAGTTAACCCAACTATCTTCAAATGATTGTCCTCTAATAAGTTTAACTTATCCTGTAAATTCGAGCATTTTCTGCAGACCATGTGAATCCTACCTTGGTATCAAACAGCCCCAATTCTATTTCTTCATCAACCACACTTTCTATGTATTCAAACATTTCGTTACCTACTTTAGGTTCCTCTGACTGCCCCATTATAGGATCCTTATTTCTTTTGATGGCCTTAACACTATCCTTGGGCATCCCCTAAACTACCATCTCCGATTTACTCTTAACCGGAGTTTTAATAGTTCTATTCCTACCATATTCTGATTTTGATCTAGGACCATTAATTGACATTTTAATTCTTGATCCTATACCACCCATTTCCTTTGAGTTACTGATTATCTTTCCTGCTTCCAATTCTGTAGTAGTCTTCAAGAAACCAAATCTGATATTTCTTTTATCTCTTTTCATTGGTAAAATAATATCTAGAATCACCCCACAATCTTTAAAAGCACCCCACATTTCTCTAGCAGTCACATTATCAGGTACACCATATAGAAATATAGTACAGCTAGATATAGAATTTATCTTTTTCTTAGATCTCTTTGATTGAACCACTGTCCATTCCAACTCCCCCTCATTTTGCTCCTTCTGCTCCGTCTTATTCTGACACTTAACCACCTCTACATAAGTCTTAGCTAGCTCCTGATTAACTGTTCCGTTACCTTTTACATTTTGAGTTGATTTCCCTCTCAGTTTAAGACTTTTCCAATGGATTTGGTTTAATGCCTCAGTAATTGATTGCTTGTCCCCTGAGTAAAATCTTGCAAATGTCTTCTTATCCACCAGATCCTTGTTAGCCCATATGAAATCACTCAGTAATCCTTCTCCTTTCGCTGCTTTCGTCCACTTGGAATCTCCCTTAGCAATCTCTGCACTTGAAGTTTAAAATTTCTCCCCTCGGTTCGCGTGCAGTGGAGGCGTATGTAAACTCATTGATTTTGTTGTAAAAAAATTGATCGTATATGTAAGACTATATTTTAAGACATATTACAAAATCTCTTAATATTGAGTAAAAGTCATCATTTTATGCTTATTTCAATAATTTTTTCTAAATATATACATTTATACATTTTAAAACTTAAATTTTAATTTTAGTCTAATGTTTATTACACAGTACAGAAGTTCAATAAAAAATTGAATAAATTAAAAAAAAATTATATTATAATTTTGAATTACTTTTAATTCAATTATAATTTTTTCTAAATGTTTCTATCGATGTAAAATATGAGAGGGTCTGATACTCATATGGGGGAGTTGAGACTTGAGATTAGAGTGGAAATGAGATATGTCAAAGAATGAGTCGACGTATAATATTCTTTTAATTTTTTTTGTTTTATGTTAAAATGTAGATATTATATTTTTATTTATAAATATCTAAATTAAACACATTAAAATACGTTAAAAACAATTATTTATATTTTTTGGGACAGAAGGAGTTTGTTACTTGGTGACAATTATTATAGTTTAGAAATGTTTTTTTACTACTAGTGTAACGTAATTATGGACGGAAAATTATGCACAAGTGGATTAATTATAGCAACTTATCGGGATATTTTTACTAAAGAAATGGATAAAATGGTACAATTGGATTGTTTATGTCAACTAACCGGTTACTTTGAGAGAAATGCCAAAGATCCTAAATCTTTTCGAGTTATTAGCTAAAAAACCCAACAAACTTTCTCATTTTTTGCTATTTAACCAATAAACTTATTTTTTCTCATAAAAACCCAACGAACTTTGTTAAACTATAAAAATAATTAACTATGGTTAATGATTATTTATATGTACTTATTATCACCTAACTTATATCAATTATGACATCATAGTTAACATTAATAATAATTTAATAAATAGAAAAATAAAATATTTTAAACTTTTATATAATTCATAGCATTTTATTTATAATTAAATTAATATTTTATTTAATTATAAATTTGATTGATAATTTAATAAAATTCATATTTTTCTAACCATCAATTTTTTAAGAGCTATTAACTAAAAAATCTAAGACCTAAGATCCAAGATCGTTAAAGGGTGTAGATACGAAGTCTACGCAAAGGGTTACTTACGTGGTTGTGAGGAGGTGACGGGGAGTTACGTTCCAAGATAAACTCGTAAGGGGTTTTTTCTTGCATAGCATTTGAGGAGGTAACGGGGAGTTACGCTCCAAGATAATCTTGCAAGGGGTAGCTATAATATTTTGAAGATGTAACGGGTAGTTAGGCTCTAAGATAAATACATAGTGGTTGTAAAGGTTTCTCCGCCTACTATAAGGAGTATTTTACTTATAGTGTAAGAAATCTCGAGTTCGGGAGGAGCTCAGGGATTGGAGTAGGGGTTTTCGAATCTGTTAGGGGATTGCTGCATCGCGGACCAGGATAAATCGATCGTGTCTTATTTCTCTATTTTATTTTTCCGCACTTTATATTACTTGTTTATAAGTAATTAATTTTAAAAGAGTAAGAAAAATTAAAAACGCCAAGCTCTAATTTTTAAAAGGTAATAAGCTATTCAACACCCCCCCTTCTAGCTTATTTTACCACACTTCGAGACCTATCATTTATAATTAAATATATTAATTTAATTATAAATATAATGCTATGAATTATATTAAATTTAAAATATTTATTTTTTTGTTTATTAAATTATTATTAATGTTAATTATGATGTCATAATTGATATAAGTTAGGAGATAATAAGTACATATAAATAATCATTAACCATAGTTAATTTATTTTCATAGTTTAACAAAGTTCGTTGGGTTTTTATGAGAAAAAATAAGTACATTGGTTAAATAGCAAAAAATGAGAAAGTTTGTTGAGTTTTTTGGTTAATAGCTCAGTAATGTATGGTTGGAGTGGAGAATTTTTTACATATTCTCTATAAGTTTTATTTATGGTATCAATTATCCAATTTTACCTAAGGGTTTTGGAGGGTTGGAGATGCTCTTATATCGTAATTAAATAAGATGGATCCGATTCACATCAATTTCCCCAATTAAAATTGTCCAATTTATCAAATCACCCATTCCAAATCATTTCATTTGGGAATTTTTTTGAGATTCAATTTGGGATTCTTAACACTACTCATTCGTATTAAGACATAAAAGGTCCATTAATTTATGAAAGAGAAAAATGGGTCTGAGATTGTCTTCAGGGATTTCTCCTGGGGTTATAACAAATAGCCTTTAGAATAAGTGGCCCCGCAGGGGCATCTTCGTAAATATTAATTTTTTTATTAGTAAATTTACCTAAATGCCCTAAAATTTGTTTTAAAAAGCTTTTAATCTCAGAATTTTCTCCCGAGGTCATCCTCATGCACTTGATTCTCTTTATGAAAATATAATCAATTATATAATAATAATTAGAAACAACTTCGTGAGCTCTAACGTTTCTCCCACGACAATTCAACAATAATAAACGATTTAGAAAAGATTGAGCTATTAACCAAAAAACTCAACAAACTTTCTCATTTTTTGCTATTTAACCAATGTACTTATTTTTTCTCATAAAAACCCAACGAACTTTGTTAAACTATGAAAATAAATTAACTATGGTGAATGATTATTTATATGTACTTATTATCTCCTAACTTATATCAATTATGACATCATAATTAACATTAATAATAATTTAATAAACAAAAAAATAAATATTTTAAATTTAATATAATTCATAGCATTATATTTATAATTAAATTAATATATTTAATTATAAATGATAGGTCTCGAAGTGTGGTAAAATAAGCTAGAAGGGGGGGTGTTGAATAGCTTATTACCTTTTAAAAATTAGAGCTTGACGTTTTTAATTTTTCTTACTCTTTTAAAATTAATTACTTATAAACAAGTAATATAAAGTGCGGAAAAATAAAATAGAGAAATAAGACACGATCGATTTATCCTGGTCCGCGATGCAGCAATCCCCTAACAGATTCGAAAACCCCTACTCCAATCCCTGAGCTCCTCCCGAACTCGAGATTTCTTACACTATAAGTAAAATACTCCTTATAGTAGGCGGAGAAACCTTTACAACCACTATGTATTTATCTTAGAGCCTAACTACCCGTTACATCTTCAAAATATTATAGCTACCCCTTGCAAGATTATCTTGGAGCGTAACTCCCCGTTACCTCCTCAAATGCTATGCAAGAAAAAACCCCTTACGAATTTATCTTGGAACGTAACTCCCCGTCACCTCCTCACAACCACGTAAGTAACCCTTTGCGTAGACTTCGTATCTACACCCTTTAACGATCTTGGATCTTAGGTCTTAGATTTTTTAGTTAATAGCTCTTAAAAAATTGATGGTTAGAAAAATATGAATTTTATTAAATTATCAATCAAATTTATAATTAAATAAAATATTAATTTAATTATAAATAAAATGCTATGAATTATATAAAAATTTAAAATATTTTATTTTTCTATTTATTAAATTATTATTAATGTTAACTATGATGTCATAATTGATATAAGTTAGGTGATAATAAGTACATATAAATAATCATTAACCATAGTTAATTATTTTTATAGTTTAACAAAGTTCGTTGGGTTTTTATGAGAAAAAATAAGTTCATTGGTTAAATAGCAAAAAATGAGAAAGTTTGTTGGGTTTTTTAGCTAATAACTCATACATTATTGTTGTCTAAAAATTTAGCCAACCCCATGATGTTGGGCTGTTGGCTATATTTGTCGAACCTCTAGAGACCTGTAAGATGATTCCACATCATCTATTACCATAATAAAATAATACATTCTATTTATAACAACTTGAAATAATAATAACATACCACTTTTAAAAAATAGCCAATCATTATAGCCAATACCTTCGAAGCACAACGCCTTACAGGTTCAGTAAATTTTTTATAATCAATATTTTATATCATTTTATCCAATCAATTTAGCCAACACCATTGGAGATGCTTTAACCAATCAGAAGGTGGCATGTGACATTTGAAAATTTTTTGAAATCTAATTTGGGGTCTAGCATTTTCCAATATTAATCCCACAAATAAAACGATGCCATATATCATTTAGGAACACTTTTCAAATTTTTTGATATGTAGCATTACTCTTGTCATAATTATCATAATATTATTGATTATTTTCTTATAAATGATATGAATTTTTTAATACACTCCCTCCGTCCCACAATAGCATCCCATAATAGTAGTTTCTTTTGAGAGATTCTTTTCCCAATAATATATGTTCATTTACAATTGACTAAATAGCAATTTGCAACCCTTTGGTTCGGACCAAAATCAGTTTGGCACTCATAGTTTGCATAATTGCAGTTTGCATCCCTAAGAATGTTTGGGCGCTGCAAATTGCACCCCTTTCATGTATTTTTACCAAATTGCCCTTGATAATTTGGTAAATTCAGAATACTTAATTACATTTTGATCCCAAAAGTATGAAATATTGCATACATGAACCCTTGAACAAAAACTTTCGAATTTTCATAAATTTTTTCCAATTTTTCCTATTTTTTTTTCAAATTTTTCATAAATTTTTTCGAATTTTTCTGTGAATCGTTTGGAAAAATTCGAAAAAAATTAGGAAAAAAATGAAAAAATTATGAAAATTCGAAACTTTTTGTTCAATGGTTCATGTATGCAACATTTCATATTTTATGGATCAAAATGTAATTAAATATTCTAAATTTATTAAATTATTCCTTGGTTTTTGGTAAAAAAAACACGAAAGGGGTGCAGTTTGCAGCGCCCAAACATTCTTAGTGATGCAAACTGCAATTATGCAAATTATGAGTACCAAACTGATTTTGGTCCGAATCGAAAGGTTGCAAATTGCAATTTAATCTTTACAATTTTCAATATAAATTTATGATCATTTTTTTAAAAAAACCCTTTTTGAAAATTGTGTAACAACTAATAAGGATGACCAATAGTATAAACTAACTTACATTTGTTTACAAAGTTGGGCACGAATAGAACTGCCGGATGGTTCGCGATCTCGTCCGATTTGAATTCGTTTAACTGGGCTCGATTCGTCTTGTTTAGTTAAAAAATTATACATATTATTTGAAAACATTTTTACTATCAATTGTTGGGCAGGTAGGAAGATTAAGTCTAGAGGTTCCAAAAAAATCTCAAAAATTCTAAAAAAAAATGAGTTGTCATAGTTTGATTGGTTATATTCACATAAATATAATGGCTCTTGCATGTATTAATATGAAGGGTTTTGGTCCTTGACAATCGTTTGTCAGGGACCGGTTATATATCAATCGGTTTCTAAACCGTTGGATCAACAAACCGTTGGATCGTTGATCCAACGGCCCCCCTGGATTATAAAAAAAATTTACTGTCCGCTATAATTTTCCGCGGATAGGCAATTTGCCTATCCGCGGAAATTTTCCGCATCTGCCTATTCGCGAAAAATTATAGCGGATAATAATTTTTTTTTTAATCTCAACCGTTGGATCAACGATCCAACGGCTATGGAACCGATTGTTAAATAACCGATCCCTGACAAACCGATCCCTGACAAACGATTGTCAAGGACCAGGACCCTAATATGAATACCACTAATAAAAAAGTACCATATATCATTTGAAAACTATTTTGATATCTATTTTGTTACCCCTAATCCGAGTGATCTAGAAATGCTCAATAACCAGTCGCAAGTTTTGCAAGAATAATGTACTACTAAATAATGTTTGTATCTTTTGATCACAAGAGAGATGGTTTAGGCATCATTGATTCATTGTTAAAAATTCTGAAGATCATGGAGCTCATAATTTTTTTTTACTAATTTAATAGTTTAATTTCATTCACCTAGTTATTTTTAGAAAAAGAAACAGAAAAAGTAGATTGTCCGTACAAAACCATTTTCTTTATGCCGTTGATTTCAACAGTGTTGAACCCATGACACAATCGTTATCCTCTTACCTTATTATATTATTATATAATATAAAATATAAATATATAAATTGCCTATGATTTTTGAGCACACGAAAAGACTCTGCATAGAAAGCATCATAATTCATGCATGATACGCAAAACACGAATATCAGGTACACCTTTGTCATTTTCTATGTTGCTTGGACAATTAATTCTTGATGAATTAATAATCAGCTTTATCTATTTCATGTTCCGAAGAATGAATATGGCAAACAATTTTTCCGAAAGTTAAAGAAGAAGAGTTTCAATTCTTGAGCCGATTTCATAGTTATTAACTAGAACAAGGCACAGACCGCAGACATATTCTGCAACCAGACCCTCAGCTCAAAGCAAAAAAACTCTCTAATCAATTAATCTATTACAAATCGTATCTGACATTCCATTTGCCATTAACATCAGCATTGAATGTCCAGTTATTTTCTCTGATCTGCAGATAGGGGATCTGCAATGACATTACAAAATTCAGTGAGACACGGAACAGTAGGCAAGTAGATGTTCACATTAAGATAATTTCAACGCTCTATACATTAAACAATACAACCTATCCGAAAGCTGTGCAAATGAATTGAATATAAGCATCTTCATCGACACAACATGCATATAATCATTAAGTTTTTGCTATGATCACTTACCATGAAAGTAGGAGATATTATTATGCAAATATTGATACACCACACACACAAATTAATCAAAACTGAATATTCACATACACACTAGTTACTCGAAAGGTACGTTTTACCATAGTTGACATGACAAGAATCAGGAATCCTAAAATGGATCTTGAATTTAAGAGAAAGTAGCATGAGTCGCTGCTACATCTTTAACATTTTAGTGACACAGATAATGTCTGATCCACAAAAATGACAAGACAATATTCTTCCCTATTACTTTGTGGCAGATGACTAATAAACAGCAGATGGGGGGAATCCAAATACCAGAATACCTAGAACAAATTACTAACCCAGCCACATCCCATATTCTAGAAGTTTCTATCTTCAAATAAAGGACTATGTAGTTGTATGATTTGCAATCTATACTACTAAGTACTAACAATAAGTAAGCTAACCATCATCTGACCAATCAGGTTCCATTTTGCAGGATTGGCAATTGTTACCAGTAATGATGAGAAAGCTAACTATCATTTGACCGATCAGGTTACACAGTTTAGGAGTTTATATTTTCCACAGTAATACTCGCATTAGGTATGATTTGCAACACTGAGGGCATTAATGGTCGGGGTAATTTTATACAAGATTTACACCTCAGATGTGATTTGTTAGATGTGAAGTACCGGATGCTAGAAATATTTGCTGGACACAATTAAACAACCATTTACATTTTGATATTAGAAGTCAATGACGAGTAACTATATTCCGTTGCACAACTACAACCAATTTGATCAGCCGAAACTGGACAATAGGAAACAAACAACAGTAGCTGAAGGAAAGATACCTTATCAGAAACTTCATAGCCAATCTTCAATCTCACATCCTGGTCTTTTCGGAAATTAAGTATGTCCCAAGTAAGTTCAGCACCCCCTTTGGTATTCCTCTGAGTACAAACATTTTTAAGAAGCAGAAAAGTGAATCATTTCTGACTACTATACTCACATTCAAAATTATTAATCCTAGGGTCGTTGCTGGACTTGTAAAGAATTAAAACAAAGAATTAATTAATACTAATATGCACCCATCTAGAGCATGTACAACTTCATTCTCCTGTTACAGAATTTTAATCCTCCATTCCACCGTATATGACCTTTGACAAGGGGTTGTGAGATTTAGCAAAGAAGCTTAAAAGTTAAAACTAAGATTTTGCTATATAATTTTTCTTTTGAATAAAAAAAAAATCTTAAACAGTTTTACTAAAACAAACTAAATACTCCGTACAAACTAATATGCACCCATCTAGAGCATGTGCAACTTCATTCTCCTTCTGTTACCAAATTTTAACCTTCATTCCACTGTTTATGACATGTTGACACGAGGGGTTTCAAAATTTCGCAAGATGCCTAAAAATAAGATTTTGCTTTATAATTTTCCTTTAAATATAAAAAATCTTTAGCAGTAAAATGCATCAAAAAGACATCAAAACTCATTCTATTGCTAACCATTCTTCAGTCTTAAATGCGTCACAGGGATGACTAAACTCGGCATCAAACAATGGTCCTGGAACTTTTGGACCATGACACAGGAGTGTAGAGAGTATTTGTATCTAACTTCCAATACGACAATAGGTAAAAATACTAACAATATGCAATATCCCAAAGTCCATCTCTACTGAAACACAAAACACGCACCTGTATAAAATCTTTGCCAATATCACATCTCCCCTTGACATGAAACTTTACCATCCCATCAGCTGTCACAGGAAACTCCTTTTTGCCACGAACAACATAACGTAGTTTCTGTCGTTTATCATATTGCACACCCAGACCAAGACTAGCCGATAACTACAAAATTTCACCAAAAAACATCAACACAGAGCGACAAACCACAGCAGAACACATCTTAAAAAACCAAACAATAATAACAGAGCATACATCCGGATAGAAGTGCCTAATCATTCCACTCAAGTGACTCGGAGCTCCAATCTTTGTGTCTAGCTCTCCATGAAGCTGTCAATTAACATAAACATAAACACACATACAAGTATACAACCACAACAAAACTTTCCATAAATATCAAAATGGCATGTATATCAATTCCATTCCATTCTAAATATCCGAGATACACACATGCCTTAACGTGAGACAAGGGTGTTACACATAAATATCGAAAAAATCATTTTTTTACTTTGAATTTAACCACCTCTCCTTGATATAAGATTAGGGTGTTACATATTAATTCGTAAAGATCAAATTTTTTACTCGGAACTTAACAACCATTCCTCAATTTGGGACTAGAGTGTTACAACCGAATATCGAAAAGATCATTTTTTTTACTTTGAATTTAATCACCTCTCCTTGATATGAGACTAGGGTGTTACATATTAATTAGTAAAGATCAAATTTTTACTTGGAATTTAACAACCATTCCTCAATTTGGGACTAGAGTGTTACAAATGAATACCGAAAAGATCAAAAAAATTCAATTTGAATTCAACAGCCATTCCTCGATGTGTGTTACAAATAAATATCGAAAAGATCAATTTTTTAGCTTAAATTTAACAACTTTAACAACAAAATGAGCTAAATTAAGGCATTACAGTGAATTAAGATGAACAATTACAAATACAATATAGAGATACATACCTCAAGATGGGTTTCAGAATCAAAGGGAATCTTCTGTTTGGCACGGATTCTGAGAATCTTGGAATCTCCGGCGTATCTCAAAGAAGTCTCCATTCAATTCTTGTCTTCTCCCTCTGTTTCTAAAACCCTAGCTTCTCACTACCCTTTATCCATACTTGCATTATATACATGTGTTTTTTTCCTTTTCTTATTTTTATTTTATTAAATTTGAAAAAGACAAGAAAAATGTTAGAACGTAATTATACAAGTATAATACTTTATCGATTGTTTTATGGGAAATTATAAAAAATATCCATGTTTTTAATTTTTTTTGTAAAGAAATGGTAAAAATTGTACTCCCTCCGGTCCATTATATAAGGCATTTGACTTTTTTGTACGTAACTTTAAGTGTTTTGACTACATAGCTAAAATAATTATTTTTTAATTTTTCTTTTTTTGAATAAAAATATAATATTTTAATTTTTATTTAGAAAAAGAAATTTTAAAAAATAATAATTTTAACTATGTATTCAAAGCACCTAAAGTTACGTGCAGAAAAGTCAAATGCCTTATATAATGGACCGGAGGGAGTAATATTTACAATTGCGGTTGCAAATGAGATTGCATCGTATTTTTAAAAAGTATTCTGCAATTTGGGTATTTTTGAAAAAAAAAACCTTTTTTTATTTGTTAGTAAATTTCTTTGATACAATAATTTTTGTAAGTAGTAAGCAAAATGTTACTGGCTTAATTTTTTAAGTAGTACCTTTTAGATAATAAATTATTTAATACAAGTTAATCTTATTCTAAAGCATTATTTCACCATTCTAATATATGAAACTTTTAACATTTTAAACAACTCTACGTCCAAAACTAAATCCTTGCTGAAAGGATGGCAGTGGCAGGTCGAATTCGTATAGGTTTTTAAGTCAATTTCGATTGTAGGTGAATTATTTATAATTTTAAAGAAAATTAATCATTTAAATGTAAATGTATGAGATTTTTGTAATATACCATTTTCGGGTTTTAATATCCCTTTTGGAAGTAAGTAAATCGAAACTGAAAATGAATAATCGATGTAACAAAATATTTCCTCAAACACCGGTCATTAGGCAACCAGGGCCTTCAAGGTGGCTTTTATGCAGCCCAAGATGACTCTGTTGCTGCTTAAATCACCATAATAATTTCAAGAAGCTCATCAAGCTCTTTAGGCCTCAAGCCTAAAATTTCCGTTTGCATTAGCTTCTCCTGCTAGTCTATGTTACTCAGACCTGGCTGGAAGTGTCCAAGGATATACGTATCCAAGTGTCGGACTCGGCAATATTATATTTTGAAAAAAGTACTTGTTTTTGGCCTAAAATTCATGTCCTAGTGTCCATACCCTCCGAGTGTCGAGTGTCCGACATGGGTATTTAAAGCAAAATGAAGAGTCGGGGTAACATAGCTGCTGGTCTGTCTCTTCTTGGCAATCAAAATCTTCACCTGGTAAACAATCAGTAAGCTGTCAAATAAAGAATTAACAACACTTCTACGAAAAAAATATTGTGATGAAGACGAGTAGATCCGTAGAAGCAAGAACAACAGGTGAACTTAGATCAGCAATTAACCAGCCAGACACCAATCGTTCCTCCTTGCGCTTTTCATTATTCCTGCTCACATCCTCACACTAATCCCCCGCACAAGTTTTACGATTTTGCCCAGAACCATCTAGTCTACTGTTCTTTTTAAGTCTCAATTTATTTTGTACAAAGAACCTTAGGACTTTTTGACAAAATGTAGGTAAAATAAAGCACGGCTTAAACGAGCATTAAACTATGTGAACTTATATGAAATTTTAACTTTTCATGCCTGATAATAAAAAAAAGTAACACAAGATAAGGGAAATAAACATTGCAGAAGATTGAGTAATGACGACTATCCAAATAAATGTAGCTGCCAAACAAACACAAAAAACAACTGACATAATGACTGCACCTCTTCTAATTATCAGCTTGGTGAGCATTCGGCTTTACTTGTTCGAATCCTGGGATTGATACTAGACTCTCCGTATACTTCAAAATATAACGCCAAGAAGTTGGAATTGGAACCTTTTTGGCCTCACTGTTAAACAATACCCATTTGTAACCATTAGTCAATAGTAGGAGATCACCACTAGTGAAGTAGCTATCAACAAACTGTACCGGCGGCGGATCTGGATGGATACTTAACATTAAAGTCCAGGATGCCTCAACTCCACCAGCACGAAGGCATTCAATATCATCCAGCGTCCATAAGTTAATATTACCGGATAGCTGCCAGTTCCAAACTATAGTAGCAACCGAATCATACAAGTCGGTGATGCTAGCTCGCTCATATCTACCAGGGAACATAATACCACTTTTAAGCACATCCTTATTTAAGTCATAAGCGATAATACCTTTGAATATACCAATCCATAAAAAAAATCCACGAACACAAATACTTAACTCATTCATGTAAGGATGATCACGTAAAACAGGAAAATCATGACCATCAACTACGGCTCGCCACATGTTCATTTTTGCAGAATAAACCTCAACACCAAAAGACCACCCTATAATCCTAATAACCTTGAAGTCATCTTCTGTGGAATCATATCCAAAGCCATAAGAAACCCCCTTATTACTTACATTATAATAAATGAGTTTCAACTGTTTAGTTGCGGGATTCCAAAGATAAGTATTATGAGAGCGATAAATATGAACAGCATCCCGATTTTGATCAGTGAATACAGAAAAACATACAATGCCTTTAACACAACCGACAATTCTAATATCTGGCACAAATGACAACTCACTCTCAGAGTAAGGAAACTTGAGAACATCATTAACAAGTTTACGAGAACCGAGGTGAACGAGTGAAAGAGATTGGCGATCTTTGTCTGTATGGACTATGAGAGTTACATTATCTCTTCGACTTTTGATAGCAAGGTGAGAATCGATAAAACTAGGGTCTGAAAGTATGGAACGCCACTGCTTAGACACTGCCTTGAACCGGAGTAACGACTTCACCGGAAGTAGTAACAGAAGTTCATATATCAGATCATCGGATAACATCTCACTGCTGGGACGATGTTTTAATGATCTCCTCGCCATTTTCCAAAGAAAGCGCCGGTGATACTAATTACTAAAGGTCAAACCCTAATTTTGTACTCCCTCCGGTCATTATATAGGCATTTGACTTTTCTGCACGTAACTTTAGGTGTTTTGACTACATAGCTAAAACTATTATTTTTTAAAATTTCTTTTTCTAAATAAAAATTAAAATATCATATTTTTATTCAAAAAAGGAAAAATTAAAAAATAATAATTTTAGCTATATAGTCAAAGCACCTAAAGTTACGTGCAGAAAAGTCAAATGCCTTATATAATGGACCGGAGGGAGTAATGTATTTATACCTATGTTGCACGGAAACGGGTATGGGGACCGGAAACGGCAATTTTAAAATTTTACCGTATGGTACGTCAACAAATATATTAATAAAAAAATTATTTATATATATTAGATAGAGATAATATTCAACATCCGAAAGATTAAAACATAAAATAACCATGCTTTTTCAAATTTAACATTATCATGTTTCAATTCTCCACATCACACTCATCAAGTGAATCATATCATAGATTAGTCTTGTTCATCAATGATTTATCCTCAAGATTGCCTTTCTAGTGTCACCTAGTGTCACCATCTCAATAAAACTCCACTCATCCTCTTTATAAGTAAAGTAGCATCTGAATAAACTAAGTTTTAGGAGTTTTACTTTAGTGGAGACCGTTATTTTAGTCATTTTGGTCCCGGAAACATTCCCATTTTAAGACTGCCGTCCCCGAAACGTCCCCAAACTTGGTTACGTTCACTGGTAGGTGTCCCCGTGCAACACCGTGCAACATAGAATTATAATGCAAATTCAAACTTCAAAATAAATTCGAAATACAGAATTTTATAATTTTTAACAAAAAAATTGTATTTATAGGAAAAATATAGGAAATTGTATTTGACAGAACTGTTTCAGACCACAACATTATTTTTTCTGAAAACATATGAGAAATTGTTTGATAAATTTCAAAAGTTGTTTTTTTTTTAAAAGCGCTTTTAGCAGTTAAATTATTATAGAAATCTTGGAACTAATTTCTAAACAATTGGAAATTCGTGTATTTTTCATCATAAATAACTATTTTTTTTTTACAAAACCAACAGATGGTGACATATACAACATACAGAAATTTAGATTTAGATTGAGTTTCTGAATAGCAAGGCTTATAGAGAGATTAGATAGATTACAACTTAAATAGGATATTAAACTCTATAGTTAACACCTTGAATCTTCAGGCAGTTATAACAGTACTTCTGTATTAAAGTAGAAAAAGAGGACAAAAGAATAGAGGATGAATCGAGTCCCTGAAACATCAATATTCACTGCAGTAAGAGATATAAGTCGAAAATACAACACTTGCCCGAATTTCAGTGCTTTTTGCAAATGCTCGATATTCAGATCAAAAGTAAGATCTTTTGTAAACACAACAATGGGATTCTGACTGAATATCATCAATAAATACCTCCATTGTCATCTTTCTTTCTATAGTAGCATAATTTTATTGTTTTTTTTGCTCATATAGTCTGCGTAGTTACATAGAGATGGCCTAATGAACCAAACATTCCAAAATGAAGATGGTACAGTGGTGGTTGCAGATTTACCGGAATCTCATTCATTCCGCTCTTGCCATACCCATGCCAGCTGCAGGGGGAACAATAACAGTCCTCTGCATACCAATCCGATAATTATAAGTATTCATATATATATGAAAGTTTAACAGAAAGAAAAGGAATTATGATAGAAAAAAAATTGTGATAAATACAGAGTAAATATATATGCATTTCACAGAATTACAAAGAGATCGACTATATATAACATAGGGGCTACTCCAATACAAACCTCCTTAAAATACAAACCTACAAACCAAGCGTAATCTAATATTTCAAGCTAATCTAATGACCAAACTAGGGGTACACCAATACAAAAAATGTTTAAAATACTTGGCTCTATCCAACAAAAAAAAAAAAAAATCACTGTTCACGTGATGACGTGGCAGTGGATTTCACTGGTTAACGGTGCTTCGCACCTTCTTGTACGGCGCTTCGCGCCTTTATCATTCTAAAGTTGTAAGGAATGGCAATCAATGGTAAAGGCAATAGACGATTGACGGGTGTGTCGAGAGCCTTCGACCCTCATGACTACCTAACTCATCCGTTTACTGTCTTAAATGCTTCGCATTTCCACGGCAAGATTTTTTTTTTTTTTGTTGGATAGAGCCAATTATTTTAAGTATTTTTTGTGAAGGTACCCTTGGCGGAAACCTTAGAATAGATGAAATATAATTAATTTAGTGTTGGCTTGTAAGTTTGTATTTTAAAAGTGGTTTGTATTTGATCATTTGCCTATTAACATATAGTTGATATGTGTTTTGTCAATTAAAATAAATTCATACATTTAAAATTTTAAGTATAGGAGGAACCTCTCTACTAAAATAATAAATAAAATGAATTAATTAAGGATGAAGCTCTAGTTGCAGGTGCAAAACCTTTGCCAATGGTTGCTTCAGTACTCAAGGCAGAAGCTCAAAGTAGGTGCATGGTGGAGACAGACTCTTTGTGGAGTACTCTTTGTGTCTGGCATGAGCATTCGCCGAGAATAAATGTATTCTACCAACTACAAACCCGTGGATCGAGCGTGGAGATACTGTAGTTGTGTAGATCAGACACCACAGGTGGAGTGAGCAGAGCAATTAGCCAGCCAATACCGATCATCCCTCTCCCACCTCCTTTCATACTTCCAAACAACTTTAAAGTATTTTCCCCAGTACCATCTGGTTATCAGTTTGTGCTTTTTTCTGTTTATTTTTTACCAATAGATATAGAATTTTTCGACAAAATTAGGCAAGGCATGCTTAAATATTTAGCAAAAAAGGAAGGTATGTTTCAAATCAAGTACTAAAAAGTTAAGTATGCGACCATTTTCACGTACTGTACGAAAATTTAATTTTTTGATTATCTAATTATTTAGTAGTAGCCAACTAAAATATTACACTAACAAGAACAGGGCAATCATTATCAACACTATTCAACAGAATGACTTCCTCTCTTCTAATTATCATCTTCTTGAGCATTCAGCCTCACTTGTTCGAATCCTGGGATTGATACTAAACTTTCCGTGTACTTAAACATTTGACGATGATATTTTGAAATTGGAACCTCCTTAGCCTCCTCCTTGTCACAGTTATACACTACCCATCTGCAATCACCAGTCATTAGTAGGAGATCACCAGTAGTGAAGTAGCTGTGAACAGACTCTACTTGCAAATTGGGAACAATATTTAGCATTAGAATCCATGATGCCTCAACTTCACCACCACCAAGGCATTCAAAATCATCCAACTTCCACAATTTAATCGTGCCATCGCACCCCTTCCATTTCGACTCCCACACAATCATACCAATGGAATCATAGAAGTTGGTAATTCTAAGATACCCGTCAGAACCAGGAGGGAACTTAATACCACAATTTAGCACATCCTTACCTAAATCATAAGCCTTAATGTCATAGGATCCAGTCCAACACAAAAATCCACCTACACAAATACTTGAATATTGGTATGGTTCTTCTTGTTTCTGCTCAGGCAAAAGACCAACTGTTCGCCACACGTTCCTTTTTGCAGAATAAACCTCAGCAGAAAAAGGCGAGTCTACAATCCTAATAACCTTAAGGTCATTTTCTGTGGGATCAAAACCAAAGACATAAGACGATATACGCACATTATGACCGTGCATAGTATGAATGAGTTTGGACTGTTTAGTTGCAGGATTCCAAAGATAAGTATTACAAGAGCCCAAAATATTACCGTAATACCAATTTTGATCGGTGTATACAGCTGAAAAACATACAATGCCTTTAACACAACCGGCAATAATAATACTATTCGGTTCAACCGAGCAAGGAAAGTTGATATTAGTTTCAACAAGTTCACGAGAACCGAGGTCAACAAGTGAAACAGAATGAAACCGAGGTTCACGAGAACCGAGGTTCACGAGTGAAACCCTATATTTGTTTTGGTTAACGACAAAGAGAGTTACATCATCTCGGGGCCTTTTGATAGCGGTGTGAGATTCGATAAAACCAGGGTTTGAAATTACGGAACACCACTGCTTAGACACTGCTCTGAACCGGAGTAACGACTTTACGGGAAGCCGCAGCATAATCTCATATATAAGATCATCGGATATGTTGGGACAATGTTGTAGTGAACACGTCGCCATGTTTGAAACAAAGCACCGGTGATTCGGTGAATGGTGATCCTAAAGTTTAAGCCCTAACTTTGTATTTATAAGCAAAAGAGTTAAATGCACTTTGCATCCCCTAACTTTATTCCAATTTCAATAATGTATATGTAGTTTCATAAATTGCACTTTGCATCCCCTAACTTTAAATTATAGGTCGAATCACAATCCCTTATACGTTTTCTATCAAAAATAATATTGCTTTTAACGATTGCATTGACAAATGTGATATAAAATTGTGTAATGATTATATAATTTATATTTTAATAATTTTATATGTATCATATATCATAATAGTCACAACTTTATTTAATGGAAACATATTAGTTCAATTTTTTACAAATATATTATAATTGATTAATGGTCAAAAAATAATATTAAATTATAATTTAAAAAATTTTAAAGTGTAAAATTAGTTACATGTTTAAAATCTATAGTTTATATCATCATTGCAATCATTTTATATCGCATTTGTTAATGTATTCGTTAAAAACAATATTATTTTTGATAGAAAACGTATAAGGGGTTGAGAATTGACTTATGATTTAAAGTTGGGGGATGCAAAATGCAATTTATGAAACTACATATACATAATTGAAATTGGAATAAAGCTGGGGGATGCAAAGTGCAATTAACTCTAAGCAAAATTAACTACGAAATTCAGAATATTGAACTTTATAAATATTATTAATAAAAAATATTATATATATATATATAGGCCTTTGCTCCATAAAGAACACTCTTATATAACAAACAATAAAGAACACTATAAAATCATTTATTCCAATAGATCCATTGGCCCCGCCAGGGGCACCCAATACAAAAAGTTCTTATTTTTTTAGGTTCTATCCATCCAGCAAAAAAAAAAAAAAAAATTTTGAAAATTTTACTGTTCATGATGACGTCACTGATGACGTCATCGATGAACAGTAAATTTTCAATTTTTTTTTTGCTGGATGGATAGAGCCTAAAAAAATAAGAACTTTTTGTATTGGGTGGCCCCGCCAGGGGCAATGGATCTATTAGATATGAGATGTTCTTTGTTGTTTGTTATATAAGGTGTTTGCTATGGAGTCCAACCCTATATATATATATATATTTTCAAAAATTAAAAAAGTAGTTGATCTTGATATTTAAAATTAATACCTTATATATAATAAGCATAAGGGAGATCTTATCCAAATTTTTGGTTGTCGTCTGGTCGTCGTCACTGTACTATCAAAATCATATGACCCGTTGGATTAAAAATAGACGATCAAGATTAGATCACATTAAAAAGAAAATTATAATCTAAAAAGGAATCAAAATTAGATCGCATTAAAAAGAAAATTATAATCTAAAAAGGATATAATTAGAAAATGTTGCATTTGAAGTGAATTTTAAAAAGAAAAATTATATTCTAAAAAGGATATAATTAGAAAGGGTTGTATTAAAATTGAATTTTTAAAAGAAAATTATAATCTGAAAAGGATATAATTAAAAAAGGTTAAATTAGAATTATATTTTATTTATTTTTTATTAGTCTTTTAAAAAAATCATATCTACTACTCTTTGGGTTTTATCTTGAGATCTAGAAATTAGATTTAGGTGATTTTACAATGCACGCGAAACTCATAAAATTATTTTTAATTTAGTAATGATATAATAATTATTATTCAAATGGAAAAACTAAGAATCTCAAGAGAAAATATGATTACAAGTTTTTACATTAATCCTATTTAACGTAAAATTCATACATTGATAATGCTATTCAATGTAGAAAACTTAATTATATATGATTTAAATTATTGACATATATATTTTCGTATTACAATATAAATACACTTTTTAGTTTATAACATATTAAAATTTAAATATTTTTTATGCTAGATCCAACGGTTTTCATCTATTTATTTTAAAATATTTGTCGTATAGAGGTCTAGACTACCGATTATCAAAATTTTGGACAAAATCCCTCTTACACTTATTATTAAAACTAGCTTATAACCCGTGCAAGCACAGCTCCTTTTTAATTTTATAATGCAAATTCAAACTTCAAAATTTCGAAATACAAAATTTTATAATTTTTAACAAAAAAAATTGCATTTATAGGAAAAATATAAGTATTTTCAGAGAAAAGAATAGGTCATGTCAGACCCCAATAACAATTTTTTTTAAGACAGGTAAGAAATTGTTTGATAAATTTCAAAAGCTATTTTTTTTAAAGCGCTTTTGGCATTTAAATTATTATAGAAATCTTGGAACTAATTTCTAAACAATTGGAAATTCATGTAATTTTCATCAAAAAATTTTTTTTTTGAAACCAACAGATGGTTTCCCCTACTGCCCCTACACAAAGGTAGTGAGATTGTTTCCGGTTTTTGACCCTCGGCAGAAATCGAACCCGTGACCTCACGGTTCACGGATTGGGCACTTACCACTGTGCCAACTCAACCCTTATGTGACACATACAACATACAGAAATTTAGATTGAGTTTGTGAATAACAAGGCTTACTGAGAGACTAGATTGATTACAACTTTTTTTTTTATGAAAAAAAAAAAAAAAAGTTGTTATTCACAAACTCTATAGTTAACACCTTGGCAGTTATAAGTTATAACACTACTACTGTATTTAAGTAGAAAAAGAGGACAAAAGAATAGAGGATGAATCGAGTCCCTGGAAACATCATCAATATTCACTGCAGTAAGAGATTTAAGTCGAAATGAGAACATTTTGCAACACTTGCTCGAATTTCAGTTCATGTCAACCTACTCCCTTCAGGTGGCATTATTTGCAAATGCTCGATATTCAGATCAAAAGTAAGATCTTTTGTAAACACAACAATTGGATTCTAACTGAATATCATCTATAAATGTACCTCCGTTGTCATCTTTCTTTCTATAGTAGCATAATTTTTTTTTCTTTCTATGAGTTAATTTAGACATTAAGGGTGTGTTCACTTGGAAAGAATGGAATGAGGTAGGAATGGAATGAAAATTGTAAACAAAATTTATGAAGAAAGGGGGATGTTGGGGGAAATAATGAACAAATATGAGAAAGAATAAATTTTTTATGATGAAGATTGCAAGGAAAATGATGAAGATTGAGAATGGAGCATTCCTTCCAAAACATGTGGGTTAGAATTCTAGTTCAAATTATTTGGAGAGGAATGAAGCAAGGAATGAAATTTATAACACTTTCCCCAATCTTCCCCAAATAATAGTATAAATTTCATTCTATTCTCCCCTCATTCCATTCAATCCAAGTGATACAAACCCGTGGATGAGCTTGGAGATGGTTTAGTCGTGTAGAACAGACACCACAGGTGGAGTGAGCAGAGCAATAAGCCATCCAGACACCGATCATTCCTCCTCCACCTCCTTCCATGCTTCCTGCTCTGTTTGATCTCCAAACAACTTTAAAGTATTTTCCCCAGTACCATCTAGTCATCTGTACGTTTCTGCTTTTTTCTGTTTATTTTTTACCAATAGATATAGAATTTTTCGACAAAACTAGGCAAGGCATGCTTAAATATTTAGCAAAAAAGGAAGGTATGTTTCAAATCAAGTACTAAAAAGTTAAGTATGCGACCATTTTCACGTACTGTACGAAAATTTAAATTTTTAATTATCTAATTATTTAGAAATTAGAAGTAGCCAACTAAAGAACACATATTACACTAACAAGAACAGGGCAATCATTATCAATACTATTCAACAGCACCTCTCTTCTAATTATCATCTACTTGAGCATTCTGCCTCACTTGTTCGAATCCTGGGATTGATACTAAACTTTCCGTGTACTTAAAAATTTCATGATGATATTTTGAAATTGGAACCTCCTTAGCCTCTTCCTTGTCACAGTTATACACTACCCATCTGCTATCACCAGTCATTAGTAGGAGATCACCAGTAGTGAAGTAGTTGCAAACAAAGAGTACTGGCAAATGGGGAACAACAATATCTAGCATTAGAGTCCAGGATGCCTCAACTTCACCACCACGAAGGCATTCAAAATCATCCAACTTCCACAATTTAATCATGCAATCACACTTCACCATCCATTTCGACCCAATCATAGCAATGGAATCATGGAAGTTGGTAATTCTAAGATTCTTGTCAGATCCAGGTGGGGACTTAATACCACAATTTAGCACATCCTTACCTAAATCATAAGCCATAATAATGCCATAGGATCCAATCCAACACAAAAATCCACCTACACAAATACTTGAACGGCCCAGGTATGGTTCTTCTTTTTTCTGCTCAGGCAAAACACCAACTGTTCGCCACACGTTCCTTTTTGCAGAATAAACCTCAGCAGAAAAAGGCGAGCCTACAATCCTAATAACCTTAAAGTCATTTTCTGTGGGATCAAAACCAAATTCATAAGACGATATACACACATTGTGACCGTGTATAGTACGAATGAGTTTGGACTGTTTAGTTGCGGGATTCCAAAGATAAGTATTACAAGAGCGGCAAAAATTTTCATCGGCGTATACAGAAAAACATACAATGCCTTTAACACAACCGGCAATAATAATACTATCCGGTTCAACCGAGCAAGGAAAGTCGATATTAGTTTCAACAAGTTCAGGAGAACCGAGGTCAACAAGTGAAACAGAAGGAAACCGAGGTTCACGAGAATATCTTTCTTGGTCAAGGACAAAGAGAGTTACATCATCTTGGGGCCTTTTGATAGCGAGGTGAGATTCGATAAAACCAGGGTTTGAAATTATGGAACACCACTGCTTAGACACTGCTCTGAACCGGAGTAACGACTTTACGGGAAGCCGCATCATAATCTCATATATAAGATCATCGGATATGTTGGGACAATGTCTTAATGAACACATTGCCGAAAGAGAGCACCGGTGAGTGGCCTAAAGTTGAAGCCCTAACTTCAATATCATCAATATATATATATAAAGGAGGTACGCGGGAGTTTAGTGGCGCTCTAAGATTGTCTCAATCTATTTTTCTAATTTTCTAGAATGTCTCAATCTATTTTTCTAATTTTCTAGAATTTTAAAATTTTAAACACTTAAAAATATAAAAATATCATTTAACATATTAGAAGTAGAATAGGCGTTCGAATTTATAGTGGTGAAGAGTTCGAATTTATAGGAAGACATATGATTAGAAGTTCTATTGTAAGTAGAATAAGTATTTATAAAGCATATGATTAAAAGTTCTATTGAAAGTAGAATATAGGAGTTCGAATTTATAGAGATAAGAGTTCAAATTTATAGAAAAAACATATAAATAAAAGTTTCTATCGGAAGTAGAATAAGTATTTATAAAGCATACGATTAAAAGTTCTATTGAAAGTAGAATAGGAGTTTGAATTTATAGAGAATAAGAGTTCAAATTTATAGAAAAACATATAAATAAAAGTTCTATTAGAAGTAGAATATGTGTTTGAATATATAGAGCATCCATATAACTAAATATTTTATAGAAAGTACGATCTTCTTAAATTATATATTTTTTATATAAGTTAATTATACTTCTATTAGGAAAATTTATTCATAAATCCAATACTATTATCATAAAAAAGTCATCGTATTTAAAAGAAAAGAATTGATGTGTTAACATTATAAAAGAACATTCTCATGCAGGAATCCTAAATAAAAATAGGAGTATCTATAATATAAAGAGAAAATAAGATGTGCTTTCATTTTCTAAAACTCCATAAATTTTAGAAAGTCTAGATAAAGTATAAATTGGAATTCACTCTATTTTTTAGGTTTTAATTTTAAGGAAAAAAGTTGTTGTGTAAGATAAGTATCAATAATAATATGTAATGAATTTGGAATTTCGACCCAAACGAGAGCGGCTCTAAACGTGTTTAACGGGAAGACGGCTCACTATAAAAGATTGTATTAGCTATTAAAATATCATTTTGATGTTATAAATTTTATTTTATTTTTAGGATTTGATTTTTATGGATAAACATTATCATACAAGTGATACATGTAAAAGTTAGGTTTTTGGTCTTAACTAGGGAGCAAATAAATAGTAATAACCGTGTTTAACGAGAAAGCGATTCATTAGAGAAGACCGTATTAAGATGTTTGAATATATAAGGAATACATAAAATAAAAATGTTTTATTAGAAGTAGAATACGAGGACGGTGGAGACGTCTTACACGATTTTTAAAATTATATATCTTTTTTCCTAGAAATCCTTTATTTTATCTTTTTTATACAAGTTAATTATACTTGCAATAGAAAAATATATCCATAAATTTAATATTTTTCCCGTAACGAAAAGTCTTCGAATTTAATTTTTTTATATGTTAACATAACAGAAAGACATTCTCATGCAGAAGTTGTAAATAAGTACATGAATATCTATAATATACAGAAAATATAAGATGTATTTTCATTTTTAAAACTCTATAAATATTAGAAAGTTTAAAGAATATAAAAATTGGAATTTACTTTCTTTATATAATTAGTTAGAATTTCGGTTCCAAATAAGAGCGACTCAAAACGTATTTAACGAGAAGACGACTCACTAGAAAAGATTGTATTAGCTATTAGAATTTGATATTGATGCCATAATTTTTTTTATTGTTCGATTTTATGGATAAAAAATATTATATAAGTCTTTATAATATATGTTAAAGTTGAGATTTTGATTTTAATGAGAGAGCGGCTCAATCGAAAGAATCGTGTTTAACAAGAAATCGATTCATTAGAAAAGGATATTTAATTATTAAAATTTAAAATTAATATTATAATATAACGTAAATGTATTAATTTTTTTTAAAAAATATTATAACACCGCCGCGAAGCGCGGCTTTATCGACTAGTATATATATAAAGGAGGATACGCGGACGCTTAGGTGGCACTCTAAGAACATCTCAATCTATTTTTCTAATTTTTTAGAATTTTAGGATTTTAAATACTAATAATTATAAAAAATATTTTTTAACATATGATTACAATTTCTATTGGAAGTAGAATAGGAGTTCGAATTTATAGAGAATATGAGTTCGAATTTATAGAAAAAACATATAAATAAAAGTTCTATTAGAAGTAGAAAATGTCATTTAAAATATTAGAAATAGAATAGGTGTTCAAATTTATAGAGGGGAAGATTTCGAATTTATAGGGAAAACATATGATTAGAAGTTCTATTGGAAGTACAATAAGTATTAATAACGCATATGATTAAAAGTTCTATTGAAAGTAGTTTAGGAGTTCGAATTTATAGAGAATAAGAGTTCGAATTTATAGAAAAAACATATAAATAAAAGTTCTATTAAAAGTAGAATAGGTTCATAAATCCAATATTATTGTCATAAAAAAAATCATCGTATTTAGAAAGAAAAGAATTGATGTGTTAACATAATAAAAGAACACTCTCATGGAGGAATCCTTTATAAATACAGGACTATCTATAATATAAAGAGAAAATAAGATGTGTTTTCATTTCTAAAGCTCCATAAATTTTAGAAAGTCTAGAGAAAGTATAAATTGGAATTCATTCTATTTTTTAGGTTTTGATTTTAAGGAAAAAAGTTGTTGTGTAAGATAAGTATCATTAATAATATGTAATGAAGTTGAAATTTCAATCCCAAATGAGAGCAGCTCGAAATGTGTTTAACGGGAAGACGGCTCTCTATAAAAGATTACATTAGCTATTAAAATATCATATTGATGTTATAATTTTTTTTTTTTAGGATGTGATTTTTATGGACAAACATTATCATACAAGTGATATATGTAAAAGTTAGGTTTTTGGTATCAACGAAAGAGCGGATCAATAGTAACAATTGTGTTTAACGAGAAAACGGTTCATTAGAGAATATTGTAAAAAAGATGTTTGATTATATAAGGAATATATAAAATAAAATGTTTTATTGGAAGTAGAATACGAGAACGGTGCATGGTGACGTCTTATACGATTTTTTAAAACTATATATCTTTTTTCCTAGAAATCCTCTTTTATTTTAATTTTTTTATACAAGTTAGTTATACTGGCATTAGAAAAATATATCCATAAAAATATTATTTCCGTAACGAAAATTATTCGTATTTTTATTGATATTTTAACGTAACAGAAAGACATTCCCATGCGAAAGCTGTAAATAAATACAAGAATATCTGTAATATACAGAAAATATAAGATGTATTTTTATCTTTTAAAACTCCATAAATATTAGAAAGTTTAAAAAATATAAAAATTGGAATTGACTCTCTTTATATAATGAAGTTAGAATTTCGGTTCCAAATGAGAGCGGCTCGAAACGTATTTAACGGGAAGACGACCCAATGAAGAATGTGGTCAGAAATCAGAAGGTATAACTCTTTCGAATGATGGATATTAGAAAAGATTGTATTAATTATTAGAATTTGATACTACTTTCATAATATTTTTCTTTTTATTTTTACGATTCGATTTTATGGATAAAAATTATTATATAAGTCTTTATAATATATGTTAAAGTTGAAATTTCGGTTTTAACGAGAGAGCAACTCAAGCGAAAAAATCGTATTTAACAAGAATTCGATTCATTAGAGAAGATTATTTTATTAAAATTTAATATTAATATTATAATATAACGTAAATGTATTGAATTTTTTAAAAAATATTTTCACGCCGCCGCGAAGCGCGGCTTTATCGACTAGTTGTATTTATAAAGCAAAATTAGCTAAGAGGTGTATTCAATTAAGATTTTAAAAATTTGAGGGTATTCTTTTAAAATTCAGGTGTATTCCATTTGGATTTTAAAAAATATAAGTACATTAAAATTTGATGGTATTCAATTTGTAATCTAAAATATCCAATAAAATCTAATGTTATTCAAAAAGTCCATGGATTTTTTTGGATTTCATAAAATTGTGGATTTTGATGGATTCGTTAGTAAATTTTATATCTTTTGAAATTTAATCAAAATCCAAGAAATTTTGAAGGATTTGCCAGAAATTTTATTTTAATCAACAAAATTTTACCAGATTTTACATAAACTCAATTAGACGAAAAAAAAAAAGTTAGACGACGAGTATAATTAAATTAACAATAATTTTTAAAAATTCTTAGATTATTAACAATATATTTAAATAATACATCTCCATAAATATTATTACGAATATGATTATTTGTGCACTTCCATCCTTTATTATAATACCTGAGTATGATTATTTGTACGCTTACATCCTTTATTATAATACCTGAGTCTACCCATGTGTACTTAACCAATCAGAATTAAGGAATTATTTTAAAACCAATCATAGTTGATTCCTATATTTTATACCAATCATGTTATATTTAGAGTTTTCCTTATTTACATTCTCACCATACCTCATTAACCATGGTTAGTTAACAATTCTAATTTAAATACAATAATGATTTTATTTACATATCCATAAATACATATTTTTTAAATTAAAAATACTAAAAATCACTATTTTAATTTGAAATCAATCACGATATACTATTATATATTTTAAATTATATTTGATAACTACTCATTCATTATTCAACTACTTTTTTAATATAAAGTCAATCACAATCATATTATCATACATTATAAATTGATTTTCGTAATATATATTGTACAATTATATCCGATTTTAAATAGTTATAATCTAACGGGTGAAGGCCCTATCTACCCACAAATTAAATGGGAGTAACCAAAATACCCACCGCCAACTCGTATGGCCCTAAATACCCACGGGACACGTTATTGGTGATTGGTGATGGAGTATCACGTAGATACGCTACTGACAAGGGAGTGTCATGGAGACACGCTGTTGGAAACGGAGCAACATGGAGACACGCGATTGCCAGGCGTTTACTGTAGCTTGAGATACGCTACTTGGAAATGCGCATCTCCAAATACGCATTTGCAAGTAGCGTATCAACTGTCTTCTTCATTTGCAGAGAAACAAGACACGAGTACTCGCCGGCGACTTCTATCTTTTTCGTCGTTCATCCCTTTTCAGTCGTTTTCCATTCACATGCTACACATCAATCAAATCGTCTTTTTCTCCTCTACAATCTTATACCAATTTTATTATATATGTAATGCCGGAAGTCGAGATCTCATGACTTATATTCAAAATCGCGGTTCCGGCGTGATTCCGACCAGCATCCGTTCAACACCATCCAACAGTTTTCCGTTCATGTGTTATATACCAATAGATTCGTAATTCAATTCTCTACAAACCTAGACTAGTTTTAATCCATTTCTAATGCCCAATTGTAAACACCCAATTCGAAACCTAATTTGTTCGTTGTTTTCCGACGACCTTAAACATAGCCCCTGCGGGGCCGGAAACTGAGAAAGATATATGGGAAAAGAGAAGATGGAGGAAGATAAGGAGATGTGGGTGTTGTGGTGGAGTATTGGTGATCGGAGAAGTGGTGTTGAGGGAGAGAGACAGTAGAGGCGACGAGAGAGATCGAGAGAACGAGAGAGACGACGACCAGAATTGGATGTTACAGTAACCTTGGGATACGCCTCTCTCAACGGCGTATCCCGTGGGTAGATAGGGCCTTCTTTCCACTTTTGGGTATTTTGGTACATGGGGTGCTGAAAATGAGGTATTTTGGTCATTATCTCTAATCTAACTAACTAAAAATATGAAAAACATCGAATTTTGAAATCAGATTTTAAATAATTTGGATAATTTCCATACCTTCAAATAATCGATTTTTTTTAAAAGCTCAAAAATTTATTTATTCAAAATTTGTTAATAAAATTAATTAATAAATGCAAGTCAACACTACATATATTTTAATTATTTAAATTATTAAATATACGCCAGAAGAGTATTATACGCTAGAAGAGTTTTATTATTGGTTGGTGAATAAATTACCAATAAAAAAATAAAAATTATTTTAGAGACAATCAGAATTCACTTCTAAATTTTCAATCAGTCAATCATATACAAATCTATTATATATACAGGCAAGTGCTCAAATGAGAACCACTCTTAAAATGAGAACTTAGAGCATCTCCAACGTTACATGTCCCTTCCCAATATATTAAACAGCTGGCCCATTTTAGGGTTTTTTGTCCAAAAAACACACTCCAACAATCACCTCTATTCCCAATATATTTTAGAGGAGAAAAATTCGGTCCCTACATGTGAGGTTCCAAATTACTCTCCCTATAATTGCCAGGTCATCTCCCGCTACATTCTCCCGCTATATCCAATATCTCCCGCTGCTATTTTTCATCATCTCCCGCCGATTTTAAGTTCTATGGGTTTTTATAGCTTCATCTTCTTCAGTTCCGGGTCAGTTATTTCAATATTTTTGCCATTAAATCGTTTGCTTTCTCAGGTATATCTTTGTCTTTAATTCAAAATTAAAAACTTATCTGTATACATACCATCCTAAAATTAATAAGTATTTTTACTTGGCCCTGCTCTGCACTTGAATACTCGGGAACACAATCATGTATGTATATTGTTTACATTAGTTTGCATAAACTGATCTCGAATTATGTGTTTAAAGATATTCATGATTCTTTTTGTGTTGCTCACCAACTGTTTGATTGAATCCCTCTAAGAAAACTACACTAGGTTCCAACACTTTAATGCTTTTTACGTAAACCCCATTAGTTTTATGCAGTTTGATGTTTTTTAAAGTGAAAATGTTATAATTAACTAACTACTGTTTCCACTTCCTCGGACGAAAACTGGAGTATTACATTAAGTTAGCGATATTAGGATTTGTAGATTAGTGTTCACACTACGCCATAGATGGCCTATTGCAACCTTTTGGCATGAGTGTTACCACTATGGATGTTACCATAGGTATGAAAATTTTGAGCTATCGCAACCTTGTGATTGTGGTGTTACCAAATCCCTGGAAGTATGTTACTATAGGTATAAAAGGTGTTACAGTGGGTAACACCATGAGATGTGTTACCATAGAGTATTCATGAGCAAAATTTTTATTTTATTTAAAATTAATGATTCAATAATTATTTGACTTTAAAAATAATTAAGTTTAACAAAATCGTTGATGTTATCATTTTAATTATTTAATAATTATTTGACTTTAAAAGTAATTAATTTTAATAAAAGCATTGAAGTTATGTTTGTAGAAATTAATATTCCATGAAATAATTAAATTTCATAAATATTAAAATATTTTTAATAAATTTAGGATAAAAATGTTTTCAAAATAAAGTAATATTCAAAAATTATTAAATTTTGATTAAATTCATTAAAAAGTTTAATACAGAAAATGATAATTTGCATACACCATGAATTATTTCAAAATAATAAAAATTATAAATTTAAAGAAAATAAAGTACACTAAATTATTGAGTTGGGCTGCAAACAAAAACAGATAAGGGCGGAGCGGCAAACGAAAAACTGAGCGGCAAAATGAAAATTTAGAATTAGGTTAGCCAAAATTAAGTCCTGGGAAATATTTGGGAAAAAACATAAGTTTTGTCTCACTTCTGTCGTCGCTTCTCTCTCGCCTCTCTCACTTCTCTCAGTTTCAATTAGTGTCTGAACTGTGTTAATCGAAGCTTGGGTCAAGGATTCAATTAGAATTTCATCTGGGTTAATCGAAGTTTGGTTGAAGATTCAAATAGGGTTAATAAAAGTTTGTGCTCGAAGGTGTTCGGTTAATCGAATGCATTTCTCTCCATCTGTCTCTCACTCCTTATCCATCTCTCCCCCATTCTCACATGTATGTATGTTTTTTTAATTTACTATGTCTGTCTAATTCAAGACTTCATTGGGTAGACCATACTTTTTAATGATTTTTTCTTTATGTTTTTTGTCTGTCTTTCAAGTTCACAATCTACAATTGCAGGGACTACCGCGGAAATAGAGCTTCTCTTTTTGATGATGTTGAGGAGGGTGGCATTAGGGTCGCTTCTTCGTGCTCTTAATTTATGTCTCTTTGATAGCGCAGAACACATGGATATGAATTAGTATCTCCCTCTCCCTATCTCTCTCCCCCCCCCCTCTCTCTCTTTCCCCCCTTAATTGCTACTGTTCTATTATTCACACACACGCACACACCCTCTTGTCTCTTGTAAACTAGACCATATGTATCTTTATTGATATTTCTTCCAAGAAATTTAAAGAGTAGTTGAATGTTATTTTGTTACATTTTAATTAAGTTAATCGTGTTCTACAGTGTGATTTATATATAATTGATGTAAAAAGGAAGCAGGGTGATCAAATAAAAGAATAAAACAAATGTGATCATAGATCTATGTATTTGAAATTATATGTTAATTAACTTATTCGGTGTTATTTTGTGCATATATATAACTTGTGAGTCATTAACAACTTAAACCACAATGAGTGGAAAGAATTTGGCACATAGTGGCATAGTTGCACAGTTACAAAGACATTAGGTCGAACTCTTTCACTAAGATTCTTGATAAAGAGATGATTTTCTTGAATTTCTTTGATGTAATGACTACAATGTTTTTTGGTGATTTAGTAATTAATTGCATTCCGATTTTGTGGTTTAAGATTCCAAGTTTACTCAGCAGGAACTGCTAGCTTGTAAGCCAATTCTTACACCAGGATGGGTAATTACTTTTCATTTTTGTGCTTAATTACTTGCTTTATTTTTGTGCTTAATTTCTTAGAGGAGTGTTCAATTTTTACGAAGATTAATTATCTTCTCAATGCAGGCACATCTTCTAACCTTCCTTCTACATTAGTATCTAAGAAAAAGAGTTGCCTAAGTGTTGGAATCAATCTTGTTAGTGTGAAAGTAATTTAGATTGTTGTTTAAATTGATTTGAAGATTTGCTCTCCTATCTCATCATGTAACACAATAGTTCACAAAATACAATTAGAAATATAATACACGGGAATCATAAATCATAATCTTGTAAATTTAAACACGCATATGAAATAATAATAATTTTGATAGGACTTATTTGGGTAGCAGATTTTTCATTCTTATCCATTATTAATCGTCCTTCGATAGAATTAGAACAAAGCTAAATTTTTCATCTTGTTTGCAGGTATGCTGTTGATGTTGCTGATCCTGATAACCTCAGTGTCTCCAAAAGCGAACTTCATGATTTGCTATGCAAAGCATCATTTGCTGGTATCCCTCTCCTAGTGTTAGGAAACAAGATTGATAAACCAGAAGCACTCTCTAAGCAGGCTTTGACAGATCAGATGTGAGTGAAGATAATTTTGATCCCCTGCTCTCTTCTTTAATGTATCAGAGTAGATAATTTATTGTTTTATTTTTCTTGTTCTAATATTGACTCGGTCATTGAATGGCTCGTTAAGCATTCTAAATCAAAGATCTAAGCAACCTAACCCATATGAATCTGGGTATGTGGGTTGTCATTTACGGTATTTCAAGTAAGATTGTTATAAAGTTCTGCAAACCATTTGTTCTGACAGAAGCTTTCTGCCTTAGACTAATGTTGCCTGCGAATATTAACCATTTAACCCTATAACAACTAGAAAGGCTACTGATGTGGACACCTCAATTGATGGAGCTTGGTAGTGGTGCTTTCAGTGGAGAGCTAGTACCTTCATTTTCAAATGCTTACAGGTGCATTTGAGAACTGTATGAATCTAAGCACCCTCTGAGTGGTCCCTGCACTTGCCAAGCTTCTTGTTCACTTCTCATATCTATGATGCCTCTGGGTAAGAACATCTCTCATACTATATCCTCGTAAGTGAAGTTATTGACTGTTTAATGTTCTTTTACATGTATTATCTAATCAGAAGAGCGAAGCTGTTTTAGTTGATTGTCGTCATCAGATTTGACATTGCAGTTAGTGTTGGAAGGTTGTCAAGCATTGATTTCTTCAATCTTCATGTTGAAAGTAAAGCAGGCTATCTGTTGGGGAACAATGCTGGTACTTTTTATAATGAAAAAGTCCGGTGACAGCGTGTTAAGAAGAGAACTTTTTATAATGTGCATATCCTCCATGACCATACTCTTCTAAGAAGAGAGCTGGTATGTGAAAATGTAGGCAGCTAAGTTCATTAAAGTAATCATATTCTAAAGTTAATTTAAATTTGCATTTAGCATGTCATTAAATAAGTTGTTGCTTTGTCAAGGTACATAATTCTTTGGCATAAAGTGTATGTTTCTGCCTTGGCTCTACATTGATCGTTTTAACAGGGGAAATGCTTTAATTGTGATAATTTATTTCTTAATCAGCACATTATTTTAGCACAATTCTGTAGATGTTGACATTTCTATCTGATCGGCACAGGTGATGCTTACAATTTTAACACGCTTGGAGTTGGGTGAAGTGCGTTACTTGCATTTACTTCCAGAAATGAACGTAACTTGCTGCTTGAACTTTGACTACTGTTCTTTCTTTAGTTAATCAGTTTAGTTGTTAGATATAATGTCAAAACTCAAAAGACAATCTCAAGTAAATTTTAGAAACGGTTTTATTTGGTTTCATTATAATACATACACTTGTAACAGGCTGGTCTCCCTCATGGTGTTCTGAACGTAGTTTTTGGATATGGTCCAACAGCTGGAGCAACTCTAGCAAGTCATATGGATGTGGACACCGGTTGTCTTTTGAAATTTACCATGTTATTAGCTCTAGTACTTGTACATTTTAAGTTTTGTTCATTAGCTAGTGTCGGTAGATAGTTTTGGATGATTTGGTTGGTTTTGTACTAAATGATGTTGGATGATGTTATTGAAATGTAATTAATTTGGTTCTTGAATATTTAAATGTCATAATTTTTTTGTTATTAAAATTAGTTATAAATGATTTTAATTATGTAACACTTAATGTGTTACAATTGGTAAAAGAGGGTGTTACAATAGATTGTGGACCCCACCTAGATGTGGGCCCCACAATTGTCCATGTGCAAAATTATATCCCATATTGTAACACACAAACTATGTTGCTGTAGAGTGTTTAAGATGTTGCTATAGAGGTCTTTAGTAACCACATTTGCTATGTTACCTTAGGCTATGTTTTGATGTTACCTTAGATACCTGTAGTTACTGCTGAGAACCTAACACAGCTGAAGTGTTACCATAGCCCTATTTTGACCTATGGTAACTTCAAAATGGGGTCTGTGGTAACACAGTTTGGGGGTTGCTATAGGCCATCTATGGCGTAGTGTCATCAGACCATACATCTGTATTAGGACATTGACAAAGAGATTCAAACAATAACTGCACCAGAACATAACTTAAACGTGTTTTGTGCAAGGCCATTGTGAACAGTGGTGGAGGCAGGATGGCAACCCAGGGGGAGCCAAAAAATCCTGCCATCACAACCAATCAGTGTTTTTCTTATGTAATTCTACTTAATTTTTTTACTATTTAATATGTTCATATTGTTATAACTGAAATTACTTAATTTGTTTGCAGATCTATTTATGTCGTATTACACATCTTTGTTGAATGGAAACATGTACGATATTGACGATATTGTATCGTCTCAAATACCTATCCAGTCTCAAGTACCCACCCAAATACCTCAATTTAGTACGCAAGAACCTACTTGATAGAGTGTATATTTATATATATTTTATATGATTATATTCCTCATATTTATTATATTTTGCATTTAATTGGATTTTTATTTAATAGATTTTAATGTTTTATTGTAGGAAGCAAGGAAATTCTAAACTTGGAAGGATTGGAGAATAAGAGCTTAATTTGGAGATTTATTAGAAGGAAATTCGGATTTGTTGGGCTGCACGCGCGCAATTCACTATTTTGGCCATATCTCGAGTTCTACAAGTCAGAATTGGGTGATTCAACTGCCCACGCGAAGATAATTAAATTTTCTATCATTCTAAGATGGTCCAGATGTCATATTACAATTGGAGCGGCCCAGAACTACAGGAGAAAAGTCAACCACGAATTTTCCTTGAAAATCTATTCAGTTTAGGAAACGTACTTGTAATTTTCTCAAGGCATTAAAATACTTTTTTTTATTAGAGACATATATAATATCAGATATTATTATTATTAGGGGAGATAGATAGTTACGGAGAGATAGTTACGTATATAGATACATACATACGTATAGACATATACAGAGGGAGATTGGAGATAGATTTTCACTTTTCCTTGAAGATTGAAGGTTTTTCTCTATTCTTTATAATATTATGTGTTCATATTATATCTCTTGTTTTATTAGTTTAATTATGTATGAGTAGATAATTAATCTAGGGTTAAGTAGAACCCTAGTTATGATTGATGTGTGATTTTCCCAATTCCCCCAATTTGATTGTTTAATTGTTCTTGCTTATTGTGTTGTTTTAATTAGCAATTACAAATCAGACGTGATTATGTTTATTGTTTGAACCATTATCTATTTATCAACGAGAGTTGGATTTAGATGGTTGTGATTTATCCAATGAGGACATGAACTTCTCCATGAGAATAGGTAGAACGGATTGTTAGGAAGTTAGGGTGCTGTGATTAATGTCTCTAAATTGCATGATACCATGAGAATAGGCTTGATTGTATTTTAGAGAAGCCATTAATACTCGAGAGAGGTTATTGGTAATTTATAGGGCGCACATTTCCTGTTGAGTATTATACGATTGATTGGGGAGGGAATTCACGATTGCATTAATTCATGCTAGTGGGGATACTTAATTCTGGAAGTTTTAGTTAATTGATTAATTGCATTAGTATAAAATTAGTATAATAATCTTTGATATTTTATTGTGTTACTTGCTTGGCTGAATTGAATCGAGGACAACTGGTGATTGACACGTTTGTCTCTGTGGGATCGACTCTGACTTACCCTACTACATAGCTAGAAGGATTTGTTAGATTTATTATTTGATAGGTACGCGACAGCCCTGTCAAATTTTTGGCGCCGCTGCCGGGGACAAAGCAGTGTTAGATTAGTTAATTTTTGAGTTAGTTTGGCCAAGTTGTTTAGTTGTGTTACTTCGGCTATTATTCTTGTTCTGTTTGATCTTTGCTTGTGGTTTTTTTGTTTCTTGTAAAATTGATTTTCAGATTCCTATAACAAGAAATTAAGCAAGTAAAGAGAGGAGCAAGAAGAAAGCATGGAGGCATTGGTTGAGACTATGCGGGCATTTTCTCAAAAGATCGATGATATTGAGTCAAGAAATTCTTCATTGTTTGCCACTTGTGATGTTTGCGGTATACAGGGACATACTCAAAATAATTGCCAATTTAATATCCCTTACTACCCAAATCAAACACAATTTTGGGATGGTAATTTTTATTACAATACCCATGACCACCCTCACCAGCTACCACAATATAATCCTTATGCTGATAATTACACTTCTGGTTGGGAAGATTACACTAATTTTTCCTACCAAGACAATCCACCTCAGCCACCACAGAAATCCAACTTGGAAAATCTTTTGGAAGGAGTTGTTGTTGCACAGCTGAGCAAGAATGAAGAGCTTGAGACAAGTCTTAATGAGTTGAAAGTTCAAGGTAAGTTGATTGAAAACTCAATTGCTCAACTAGCTCAAGAGGTAACTGAATTCGTTGAGAGGCGCTCTCAAACGGAGGAAATACCAATGAGTCAATTTGATGATGCAACTTTGTGGAGTGGTAAGGAGTTCAAAGAGTCGCAAAACGAGGTTAGTAACAGTAAGTTAATTTTTGATGATTTTGATGATGAAGATGGTTATTTTGATAGTCTTGCTCTTATTGACCCATATGTTTCTCAAGAAATTAACTCGTGTGAAAACTCGTTTGATAGTAATGAGATTGATTTCTTAGATGACTCTTTTTGCACGCTATTTGATGAGGGTGATAGTATGGTTGTGGTAGATATAAATTTGAATAAGGATATTGTGATTCCAATTGTGGTAGATGAGATAGAACCAAATTTGGATAAACTTGACTTGAATGATGTTAAAATTGAAAATATGTGTATGCCTTTTGTTGACCCAATTTGGGAGGAATTTGTGAAAAGTAACTATAGCCTTATTGGAGATGATTTTTCTAAATACTTTCACATGCCGGAAATTCTTGAGCATCACATGAGTCTCACATGCCAATTTATGTATCTTCTTGGTTATCTAATTGGTGCCCACATCATTAGATTAATTCAAATTAGGAGATATGTACATCTATATGATTTTTCGCCAGGATAATTGTCAACAGCCGTCGGGCTAACGACGTTAAACAAATGCGCTTCTTGGGAGGCAACCCATGAGTTTTTTTTTTTAGCTTAGATATTTTTATTTTTATTTCTTTATTCCCGCAAGGTGCCTTGATGATTTTGTGTGAAGTGTTTCAGGAATTTTAAAAGGAAAAAAAAAAGATTGGTTTGGAAAAAAAAAAAAAAGAACAAAAAGAAACAGAAATTTTATTTTGGCAGTGTTGATTTTATACCCGCGGTGTGCAAATCCCTGGTGTGTGTTTCTGTTTTCTCCCACGGTGCGTGCTGACTATCTGCGGGATGAAAGTCCCCAGTGCGCGTGAATTTCCTCCCCACGGTGCAACAACTTCTGTTGCTATTGTGCTTCTTTACTAGCAACGTAGCAGGCCATCTCCTGGCTTCTTGCAAAGCCCATTAATTTGTTCTTGCTGCAGGCCCATTAACTGTTCTTGCGGCCCATCTCTTTGTAGCCATTAATCTGGTCCACAGATGCACACGCAGGCCTCACATGTCACCACAATGTCAGCCACCTCTGCTCTCTGTCAGCGTCTAGTCAGCAGGATATTTGTTGCCACCTTAGCATCCAGTCAGCTCTGAGTCGTCAGCCACGTCATCTGCAGCCCTTTGCAAAAATATTTTGTAAATAATGGAAGGCCAAGGGAGTTGAACCCCTGACCTTGGGTTCTTTGTGAATGACTTCTATTTGGACCTTCCCACCACTTGAGCTGGACAACTTCTTGTGTATTATTATGGACTCATTTGGATATATAATGGAATGGCAGCTTGGAGTGAAGCATTGCAAATAACTTTTTGCAATTAATTTTCAATGACACTTCATGGCTACTAGGGGAGTATTTCTAACCTTTATTGGTATAATTTTTTTTATTATTCTTTTTGTATTTTATTCTTAGAATTGTTATTTTTTTTATTTAAATTATTCATTGAGGACAATGAACCATTTAAGTGTGGGGATACGTTCTTAATGTATAAAAAATTCAAAAAAAAAAATTATATATGATAAAAATTCAAAAAAAAAAATATGAAAAAATTAAAATTTTTGTATATAATTGTCATGTCAAAAGCATGTTAGCGAGGATAAGTACACATTTTGTAGACTAATTTTGCATGATTAATTCTGAGTGTTGTATCATAGAATAAAAATCATTTGTTGCTTGATAATTCCTTGTGTGTGCTTTCGAAAATTTAAAAACTTGAGATGCTTCTTAGTCAAATTTAGTGAGTCGAGCATGCTTTCACCTTGTGAGATTTTGAGCCTAATTAATGATTGATACATTTTATATCAATCGAATTTCTTTGTTGTGTGTTGTTCGTAAATTAGCATTGCTCTAGAACTTGTTTTGATACCTTGTTGAGACTATATGTTGTGTGTGTGCATGAAAGTGATAAAGGCACTAGGATTAACCTCATTGACCTAAACACTATCCTTATGAGTTATATCCTTAGTAAGCCCCCTTGAGCTTATATCCGTTTCTTTCAATTATCACCACTCTATAACTTTTGAGCCTACTTATTTATTCTTATCTTGATTTACTAGTAGAGCATTGTGATTCAACTTAAGGGTGGGTGAATGTTCAAGTGTGGGGATTTCTTCGTTAAGCTTTGATATTTTGGTGGGAATTATATAATGTGGTTGCTTGATATTTGTTGCTTATGAGTTATATCCTTATGAGTTATATCCTTAGTAAGCCCCCTTGAGCTTATATCCGTTTCTTTCAATTATCACCACTCTATAACTTTTGAGCCTACTTATTTATTCTTATCTTGATTTACTAGTAGAGCATTGTTATTCAACTTAAGGGTGGGTGAATGTTCAAGTGTGGGGATTTCTTCGTTAAGCTTTGATATTTTGGTGGGAATTATATAATGTGGTTGCTTGATATTCAAAAAAAAAAAAAAAAGAAAAAAAAAGAATAAATTTGAAGAAGATCGAATGAGAGTTATTGTTCATTGCTTATTGCAATGTGAAAGTGGGAAAGTACATAATGATGTGCTTATGGGTTTAATGCTTGTGAAAGTTTAATTATCTTTTACATGATCTACTATTCATGTTGAGTGCTTTAATTAGAAGTGAACATTATGCTCTATTAGTTTATCAAGCTTAGCCACTTGTGAGCCTATTTCTTTGATATCCCACCCCATACCTAAGCCCCATTACAACCTTTAATGAAGACCTTTTGATTTGTGCATGCACATATACGAAGTAGTGGAGATTTGGTGGACAACCAAGCATATGGTAGCACATGTCTATTTTGATTGAACTTGAGTGAAACGTTAACACCTATACACTTGTGTGAATTGAGAGCAATGTGAGATTTTCTATCCACGGCATGCTTACTTATTGAAGGAGACTTTGATGTTTATTTCATGATATTTTTGTCTGTCAAGACAACGTGTGCATACTTGGATTGTTTTGTGCAAGTGGTGTACTTTCAGATCTTCTCAGATTGTTGTGTGATTGAGGTTTGCATATGTGGAGTACTATGAATTGTTGCATGTTTAAGATTTGGTGATTGAAAATATTTGATTTTGTGGGTATATCTTCTATAAACCTTCACGAGACAAAACTCGTCCTACTAGGGCTGCCTAGGGGTTTAACGGCTTGTTGCATATGCTCAATGCAATCGTGTCATCTACGAAAGTGATGTTTGTTAGTTAGTTAGGATAGTTTTTATTTCTTTATTTGCCCGAGGACGTGCAAATGCTAAGTGTGGGGATGTTTGATAGAGTGTATATTTATATATATTTTATATGATTATATTCCTCATATTTATTATATTTTGCATTTAATTGGATTTTTATTTAATAGATTTTAATGTTTTATTGTAGGAAGCAAGGAAATTCTAAACTTGGAAGGATTGGAGAATAAGAGCTTAATTTGGAGATTTATTAGAAGGAAATTCGGATTTGTTGGGCTGCACGCGCGCAATTCACTATTTTGGCCATATCTCGAGTTCTACAAGTCAGAATTGGGTGATTCAACTGCCCACGCGAAGATAATTAAATTTTCTATCATTCTAAGATGGTCCAGATGTCATATTACAATTGGAGCGGCCCAGAACTACAGGAGAAAAGTCAACCACGAATTTTCCTTGAAAATCTATTCAGTTTAGGAAACGTACTTGTAATTTTCTCAAGGCATTAAAATACTTTTTTTTATTAGAGACATATATAATATCAGATATTATTATTATTAGGGGAGATAGATAGTTACGGAGAGATAGTTACGTATATAGATACATACATACGTATAGACATATACAGAGGGAGATTGGAGATAGCTTTTCACTTTTCCTTGAAGATTGAAGGTTTTTCTCTATTCTTTATAATATTATGTGTTCATATTATATCTCTTGTTTTATTAGTTTAATTATGTATGAGTAGATAATTAATCTAGGGTTAAGTAGAACCCTAGTTATGATTGATGTGTGATTTTCCCAATTCCCCCAATTTGATTGTTTAATTGCTCTTGCTTATTGTGTTGTTTTAATTAGCAATTACAAATCAGACGTGATTATGTTTATTGTTTGAACCATTATCTATTTATCAACGAGAGTTGGATTTAGATGGTTGTGATTTATCCAATGAGGACATGAACTTCTCCATGAGAATAGGTAGAACGGATTGTTAGGAAGTTAGGGTGCTGTGATTAATGTCTCTAAATTGCATGATACCATGAGAATAGACTTGATTGTATTTTAGAGAAGCCATTAATACTCGAGAGAGGTTATTGGTAATTTATAGGGCGCACCTTTCCTGTTGAGTATTATACGATTGATTGGGGAGGGAATTCACGATTGCATTAATTCATGCTAGTGGGGATACTTAATTCTGGAAGTTTTAGTTAATTGATTAATTGCATTAGTATAAAATTAGTATAATAATCTTTGATATTTTATTGTGTTACTTGCTTGGCTGAATTGAATCGAGGACAACTGGTGATTGACACGTTTGTCTCTGTGGGATCGACTCTGACTTACCCTACTACATAGCTAGAAGGATTTGTTAGATTTATTATTTGATAGGTACGCGACAGCCCTGTCACTACTCAACAAAAAAAGGGACGAGCTAATAATTTTTCTATAGAGGAGGATATGTTACTCATATCCGCTTGGCAGAATATTAGTCTCGATCCAATTCAAGGAAGCAATCAGACTCATCAAACTTACTGGAACAGGATTGCAGCTTATTATGAAGAGAACAAAAAGATTTCGAGTGAAAGGACACCTAATTCATTGTCTCATCGATGGTCCGCAATAAATACTTCTGTATCCAAATTCATCGGGTATTACAATCAAATTGAGGGAAGAAATCAAAGTGGACTATCTGAAAAGGATAAGGTATATCTGTTTCGTACCTATTGATTTGTGATTATATTTACTCATGTTGATTGGGTTATGACCATGTTAATATTTGACACTAAATTGACAATTATTTAATTGTGTTTATGTTTAGGCTTGTGTTATCTGTTTTGTTGTATTGTTTGTTAACTTAGCTTGTGTTATCAGAACTTTGGTTTTATTTTGCCAGTGATTGTGCATTTGATATATCTTATATTTTCTACTACTATTTAGATTTAGTCTGGTATACATTGAGACTTTGGAAACAGTTTGGGTTGGAAGAAGTAAAATGCCTTCAGCTGGTGGGATCAGAACTCAACCTGTTCTTGAAAATGATTATCTTCCCTAACTAAAGAGTGTCATTTTGTAAATTCTTTCTCCTATCAGTCTCTGTTTGTTTGCTTTATTTGTTAGGTTTCGTATGTCCTGCTCTAGTTGTATCATACAAGTACCCGTTAGTTAAGTTCAAAATTTACAAATTCTGTATCATTATTATCAAGTAGTTCAGTTTATCAGTTATTTGTACAATGTTACAGAAAGACAGATTTTGGAAGATTTTCAGTAATACAGGATTTAGGGATTAGTATCCAAATAGTAAAGATATACTATTAGCATCACGCTAAGTTGTTGTTTTGATTGGAAGAAAGCATATTTTGAGAATTTGATTAGACTCCGATACATCATTAATTGTTATAAGAAATAATGCAGTTGAGTTTGTCAATACCCGAATGAGTCGAATGACTAATTTGCATTGCAAACTATCTAGCCAGATTTAACCCCAGGAATGTCACTAACAGGATGACTAGTTTGCATTGCCTAAGTATGCTAAGAATAAAAAAAAATATACGCAAATCATGGCCTAGATATCTAGTTAATAGGTGATTGCTCTTAGGAGGAAAATGTGACTTCAGATTTATATGTTGGAATGTATTTGAAGTATTTTGTGACTTGTGACATTATAACTAAACGTGCTGCAGGTACTCTCCCCTAGTTTTCCTTTTCCTTACTCTTCGATATGATCACACAAGCTGCTGTAGTTATAATACGATCCCTGTTGGTTATGATTTTATTATCAGTCAAAATTAATTTACCAGAATTAGTTGTATAACAAACTAGCCATAATTAGTTGTATAATGTCAATAATTTTGACAAGACTAAAAGAAATAAACAAGTTTGATACATTGGATTTAGTTACTAATCTCCAGCTATGAAATGATTAATTAGAGGTCAGATGTGCTATCACTATCATGCTACAAGTCAATGGTAACTTAAGCTAACTTTCTTTTTTAAATTAATTTTAGTTGACAATGAGACAGTTATGTATACGTGATCATGAACACTTGCTGTTAAGTGCACTTATAAACTTCTTGCTTTTTAGAATTAAGTTCTCTTTGGTTAATTAATTTGTTCACTTGTAGAATTAAATTAAATGGTAGATTTGATCCCTGCTGTAGTAATATATCAATGTCACGAGACTAAATGAACTGCAGCTTATAGGCTGGTTGCTTCAGTGGGTTTGTCTCCTCCCCAGATTTAACTTGGACAACACCTTTGATATTGGGTGCATTGCATGAGATCAGTTTGCAGCCATCACATATCGTTTTCTGGTTTATTTCACTCTCACTTGACCTTGCTATTGCACAAACAGATTATTCTCGAAAGACAATTTCCTACACATTACTGAGCAACTAGATCAGATCTGGTATTAAAATCACTTAAATTTATTGTTAAGTTATTGGTTCATGTAAAATTTTAAGTTGTTCGAAGAAGATCCATATGGTCATATGGATCATATATTATTAAACGCTCACATTCAATACTCGAACGTACAATTGATCAGACAGACAACATATATGTGATGTTTTGATTAGTATTTGCAAATATATTTGTAAAACATAGGTAGATTTTAGAGACCTGGAAACATAAGAATGCATGTACTTATACTCGCATCTTGTGTTAGCCTTGTTATTAATGATGCAGCTTCAGATATTAGTATTCGATATATTTGATTATCTTTAACTTTTAATTTATGCGAGTCCTTGTTCTAGGTATGTGAAGCAATGAAAATGTATTCAGACCTTCAAAAAAAGGCCTTCCAGTTGATCCATTGCTGGACAGAACTGCGGCACTGCCCAAAATTCAGTGTTACTATGGCAAAAAAACCCAAGAAATCTCTAGTTGATAGCCAAGCAACTTCTGCAAGTGCTCAAAGTCAAGTTATTGTCTCAAGCCTAGAAAATGAAGAAAAAATGGAACGACCAATGGGTAAAAAAGCTGCCAAGCGTTTAAAGAAAAATGAACATGATGCAAAAGGTGATGAATTCATAAAAGTTTTATCCCAGGTGAAAGATTCAGTTGGTAAGTTTTCTGAAGCGAGACATGAAGCAATCCAGCAGCTTATTAGCCTCGAGAAAGAAAGATTAAAGGTAGCGGAGGAACGAGAGAGAGCCAGGGAGGAACGAGAGAGAGCCAGGGAGGAACGAGAGAAACAGGCGTACGAAATGTCCATCCTGGCCATTGATACAAGTACCATGGAGACACCTCTCGCAGAATATTACATCTCTCTCAAAAATGACATCTTAAAAAAGAGAGTTCAAAGTTGAACAGTCTGAGACTCAGGCGTACTATATCTTATCTTTCAGTTTATTTTATGCTTTTGTAATTTTTGAGAGAGCTTGGATTTTAGGGATTAGTTAATAAAGTTTAGTTGTTATAATAGAACTATTATTAATTGTAGTGATGAGACTATGGTTGAAATGATCAAGCTATTTGCTTTGCTTACTCTTTCTGCAATTTCATTCCCACCATGTGCTAGAAATCCAAGCTTTGCTGTTTATAAGTACTTGGTTAGTACTATTCTGGTTCTTGGCCTGGTGGTTGAGGACTTTAATTGCATTTGTTTAGAAGTGTAATTTTTTTTTCTTTGTACTACCAAATATATCCAGCCTGGAGTTAGTTACGAAAGAGAACCGCACAAATGTAGTTTTGCTCCAGGAGTGGGAAACTAAACTTAATGACCTTCCCTTTTACACCAATTAAAACAATAGTATTACCATACAACAAAAATTATGTACACAAATTACAATAACTGCAAAAGACATCCCAAAGAATTTTCTTAAGTTAATCGTTAAAAATTAGTCATCCAGAATGCATATTGCAAAGTCATTAGAAGGACAAAGCTAGCAGTAAAGTGAGTCATATCCTTCCAACAGAAGGTTACAACTTACTACAAGATAACTCGGACATAATACAAGTCATTATGTGCACCCCTCACAATCACTCTTAGACATTTATTAGATGCCAAGGGGACTATCAAACCAAATATATAAACACTTTGAAAAGGAAGCTTCCAAACAGCAACCTAAAAAATGTTTGTTAACTCTTAACTGTTTATTATTGAAACTTATAAAAATATAATACGGGAAGAAGTTCAATGACAAATAAATATTACCAGCAAAACAGATCACTGGATAACACATCCAAACTACAATTATTCGATAATTGCTATCAAAAGACATAAGCCTCAACAAGAATTTTCCAAAGAACTGCAAATATTAGCTAGATAGTAAATCGGACTATTCCATTTCTGTACCATGAATTTCCCAAAGATGCTCAACAAGATCATTTTGCAACTGAAAATGAGTCTGTCTGTCCCGAATTTGTTGATGCACCTGTATAAATTCATTGAAATCCTTGGTAGGAGTGCGACTAGTAGAAGCGAGAGGTACAGATTCATTTAAATCATAAATTTCATTTGACAAATGCAATTCTCTTTCATCTTCAACGATCATATTGTGCAAAATTATACAAGCTGTCATGATATATTTCATTGTGTCAACATCCCAAAAACGTGATGGTCCACGTATCATTGCAAATCGAGCTTGCAACACTCCAAAAGCTCTCTCGACATCTTTTCTAGCAGCTTCTTGGGCAGCTGCAAAATACTTTTTTTTGTTTCCTTGAGGGGATGGAATGGTTTTAACAAAAGTAGGCCAAGAAGGATATATACCATCAGCAAGATAATATCCCATATTATATTCGTGCCCATTGATAGTATATCTCACTTCTGGTCCACGACCTTCTGCTAGTTGTTCAAATAGATTTGATCGATCTAAAACATTGATGTCATTTAATGATCCAGGTAATCCAAAAAATGCATGCCAAATCCAAAGATCTTTTGAAGCTATGGCTTCTAAAATAATAGTGGGTTCATGAACATGACCAGTAAACATACCTTGCCACGCAGATGGACAATTTTTCCATTTCCAATGCATACAATCAATACTACCTAACATGCCAGGAAAACCGCGACGTTTGTTTTCAGCCAATAATTTAGCCACATCTTCATTCGTAGGTCGCCTTAAATATTCTTCACTAAAAATTTCGAAAATTGCTTTAACAAATCTTTTTAGACTCTCTATTGTTGTGCTTTCACCAATTCTTACATAATCATCAATAGCATCAGCAGGCATTCCATAGGCAAGCATCCTCAGTGCAGCTGTCATCTTTTGTAAAGCTGATAATCCACGAACTCCCGCAGCATCACTTCTTTGAGTAAAATAATTATCATGAACTGTAATTGCTTCTTGAATTCGTAAAAATAGTGATCGACGCATCCGAAATCTTCTACGGAAAGATGCCTCCGGGTATGTTGGATTATCAGAAAAATAATCCTGAAAAAGTCTAGCATGACCTTCTTCTCTATTCCAATTAAACACACGGTGATTCATTACTGATCCACCATGACGTGATATCATATTTTCATTATGGTGTTGATAACATTGATAAGCAGTATCAACCATTGTTACTAGAGCTTCAGTATCATCCTCCTCCGCATTCATCAATTCATGAATAATTCTTACGTTATTTGACATTGGATAATTACTATTAAACGGAGGTGTTGGAGATTAATGGTGTTTGTTTGAGTCGTGTATACGTGCAGTGAATATTTAGGTGAATAAATGAAGAATGGGCTCATGGAAGCCCATTGGTTATTTTTTAAAGTATCTATTTAAATTTCAAATTTTAACTAAAAATTATTTTTTAAAAATAGGGTATCAATATAGGGTTTATCATTGGAGTAAATCATACTTTTGAATCCTTATAATTTTAATAATCATTATTTTAGGGGTTATGAAAAGGGAAGCTCCTTGGAGTTGCTCTTAGTCCCCAAAGCATATCACCAAAATCCAGCAGAATCACCAAATCGTTAAAACTAATAAAAAATAAAAAATCAAGTCAGTGCTTACATCAGCATGATGACGTCACTGCTAACATCAGCATGCTGACATGGCAGAAATTTTCCCGCCAAAATTTTTTCCTACCAAAAAATGTTTCCAAAAAAAAATTTCCGCCAAAAATTTAAAAAAAAAAAGGGTCACGTTTTTTTCTACAAAAAAATGGTGATTTGGCAGGTATACCCGCAAAAAAATGGTGATTTGACAAATTTTCCCGCCAAAAAATTGGTGATTTGTAAAATTTTCCGCCAAAAATTTGGTGATTTGGGAAATTTTCCCGTCAAAATTCCCCCTCCCCAAAAAAAAATTTTTATTGCCAAAAAAAACAATTTTGTGGGCCCCACTGCCACATCATCATGCTGATGTCAGCAGTGACGTGACGCTGGAAAATAACATTTTTTTGTGATTTGGTGATTCTGGTGGATTTTGGTGATTTGATTTAGTGACTAAGTTCTCATTCTAAGAAACACAATAAAAAAATGGTGAGACTTTTTAATGTATATGAAAAGTCCAGTTTGCCCCTCATCTCAATTTCATGAAAAATTGTGGTTGGTGGGAATTGAACTTGGGTCTCCAAGTTAATTCATGCATCCTTTTACCACTACACCACCCAATCACATGTGTTTTAAATCAAACACAATATAGATGCATGTGTGTGTGAATATTTTAATTAGTGCGACACACTAATAATTTTTTTTTCCTGATTTTACTTTTACATTTATTGATTTGGACTATAATATATTATATCAAAATATTAATTATTTGTACATAATAAATGATTTGATTATATTATTAAATTGTAATAACAATCAACATAATAACAATAAAAAATTGCTATATACCTGTTATTCTCTTAAACAACCTAAGAGCAAGTCCAATAGATCCCTTATATGGTCTCCTAACTCAAATTATAAGGGATATGATCTAAAATAGTGCTCCAATAGACTCTTAACTTTTCCTTAAAAAGTTAAGAGCATCATGTCATCCCTTATTTTTAAGGGATCCCTTATATCACTTTTATCAATAAAATATTATTTTCTCTCTTTTTTTCAATTGTTTCCCTCTTTTTTTGTTCTTGTTTTCTTCTTTCATTTATTATTTAATAATTATAAGGAACAATTATAAAAAAGCTTGTTGGAGTTGTCATACCTTATAATATCTTAAATCACTAAGAGCCTAATATTTTATAATATTTATAAGGAAAACACAAGGAGGCTATTGGACTTGCTCTAAGCACTCATCTATACGTGTTTTCAATAATACACATGATATCTCTATGTGTACCGCACAAGCGGGGCAATATTTGGTTTTATATAAAGAAGAAAAATGAAATGCGTATTAAATATAGACCAAGTCAATAACTAAAGTACTTTATTCATGATTTAAAAGCACCAATTTACCCCTAAGTTCATATTTATTTATAGAAGTATTATTTTCAATTCTAATTGAACTTGGAATACCGAGTTAAATTATGCATCTTCATACCATTATGCCACACATTCACATGTATTTTAAATCATACACACAATATGTATGTGTGTGATATTGATGAAATATTATTAATTATATATTACTGGATTTTAAATGAGTTTTGGACTCTTTTATCATTTATCAATTAAAGAATAACGTAAAATACACAATTGGGCTATAAAACGACATTATAATTAATATAATGGATATTATCTAACAATATATTAGAGCAAAAAATATTGAGGTGTTAACGTAAAATGAAAATGTATATTACTACACAACATACAATAATTTATTAGTCAAACAATTCGGGTCGTAAAAATATTTGTCTTTAGAAAAACAAATCCTATAAATAACACATTACCTTTTACATACAAATTTGCTAATGTTTAATTTAAAATATGACATTGTGTAGAAAGAAAGGATCGTATATTATATATGTTATTTTAATTATGGAGGTGACTCTATGAAAGTCAAACGGACATTGGAAGAGAAACAAAGGCAAGAAATTAGGTGAAAACAAATTAAACAGTTAGAAATGTGGTTTTAAGAAGTAAGCACTAGACCTGAGAAGCATTTTAGAAGATTTACGAAGATTTTTTATTAGAACATGATTGAAACCTACATTCTCAGAATGCAACATCTTGAAGAGTATTTAGTTTTTACCTTGAATATTATTGGAGATCAGCTAAATGGATGTATCATTTTTGAAGAATGTTAAGGATTGTAGGTGCTCTGAAAAATTATCTTAATTAGACAACACTCACATAACACTGAAATTATATTCTATGACCCACAACAAAATTAAAAACTAACATGATTGCTATCAGTATTACTCGTATTAGTTTCTAAAGTACAAACTTGAACATATTTAACTAAGTACACAATAATCACATATGCCACTAACAAGAAAAACTCTATGAAAAACAATCACATATTTCAACCAATATTGATCCTGAATAATTTAATTAAAAAATACAGTTTAAGTAGCAGACCCGTGCCTCGCACGGGTTTTAATGCTAGTTTTTTATTATTTACCATACTTATTCTAATTTACTAATCGTAGTTAAATTAAATTTAAATATAATAATATCTTGATTTAATAAATTCGTATATCACATGGTTTTTAATTTTGAAAAATTACTATTAACTGTATATAATATTTTCTATAAATCCACAAAACAGTAAATTACATATGTTTATATATCTTTTAGTTATGAATTTTTTTTAACCTCCTTTATTATAATACCCAAATCTACCACGTATTAGCTAACCAATTATAAGATTGTGAATTATTTTAGTATCAATCAGAGTCTAGACCAATTAAACTTAATGTAACATGTTTCTTTTTTAGATCTAGATTCTACGTTTCAGTCAAAATGAAACTCAACTCAAGTTAAACTATTAACTACTACTCCCTTCGTCCCACCCATTTCTTTACATGTTTTCAGCATTGCTTGGCACACATTTTAAGGTGTATATAAAGTACAGTTCCATAACTTATTTTTAAATTTTCTTTTTTTGAATAAAAAATTAAACATTAAATTTTTATTTAGAAGAAAAAAAATTAAAAATAAATTACGAAACTATATTTTACCGAAGCATTAAAATGCGTGTCGAGCCCTTTGTCCCAAACGTAAAGAAATCGTTGGGACAGAGGGAGTAATTTTTATTTTAACGATTAACTAATAATCAATATAGGTAAAATAAAAATACCTCAAATATAAAATTCTTACAAACTAAAAAATAGAATTATTATATTAATTTAATCATTACAAGAAATTTAAGCCGCTTATTCCCTACTCCTCATCAGACATAGCCAACTTTGATGAACTAAGTGTATGTATCAATTCTCATCCTGCTTAAATCATATCAATTTCGGTTAAGGTACTACTTTGTATCTTTTTATTAAATGATAGACTATACTTTGATACATTATTTTTTATTTCGATTATATATATGTATCGTATGTTTTGTGTTTTAATTATCCAATAAACTCAACTGAAAAATGATTATGACAAAAAAATAATTGAAAACGATTTAGGTTTTTATCATCCCCATTCCAAATCCTCCCAAGGTTACTTACCATTAGAATATTCAGTGGTCAGTGATTTTTGATTTTATTATTAATTGGTTAGTTCTTTTTGTTTTCTTATATTTTATTTTATTTATTTTTATTCACTACTTCTTTCATTTTAAGTTTGATTTTAAGTTTTTAATTTTCTAAACTAAGCGAATTTTATAAATTCGAAATCAATTTAAATTTACTCTATTTTGATTTTTGATTTTATTATTAATATGTTATTGATTTATTTTATTTTATTTTATCTTTAAAAAAACCAAAAACCAATATTTTAATTATTTATATATCCTTAATTAGTGTTTTGAAGTGGCTTTGTAGGGTGTGGATTTGGCTTGTTGGTTATTTTCGTTGGGATGATTGTGGTTGGTGGCATTGATTCAATTCATGGCTTGCAATATCGGAGTTGGATTTTGGCAAATATGAGTGGTGCTCCCGGTCCTTGTTGTCAATTTTAAGGGGAGTTTCTTTCACTTTTTTTTCTACTTCATTTTTTATTTGTCATGCATGAGGACATGCCATGTTTTAAGTGGGGGGAAGGATTGCTATGTTTATCATTGTAGTTAGTAGCTAGTAGTATTATTATCTTTTATTTATTTTGATGTCCGTTTCGTTGCACTTGGGAACAAGTTTAGTCATGAGCCTATTTACTGATAGGTTTTGGGGCAACAAACGCAACGGAAAAACGATAATAAACAATAAAAAACCAAAACCTAACCCTAGGATCAGTGTATAAGACATGTTGATTATGGAGAACAGAATCTGTACCTTTTAAAAGCTTTCCGATTCGGTTGACAGATGGAGGTCCAAGAACGATCACCACACAGCCCTCTTCGTGAGATCTGCTTCGCTAATCAGTCCACACGAACGCACGATTGTCTCCACAATCTCCGGAGTTGGTACTAGCCGTAATCTGCCCTCTTTCTCTCTCTCTCTCTAGCCTCTCTTGATGTAGAGCTGCTAGGGTATTTGCTAAAAAACGATTTTGGCAAAGTCTCTAACCCTAAAGCAATACATCTCTATGTATTTATAAGAGAGAATGAGCTGGGCTTAACCCTAATCGGTTTGGGCTTCTACTAAAACCAAACTGATTTGGGTTTTAATGATTTAAATTCGAAATCTAATTAACTAAGTCCAACTTAATTAATTAAATAACCAATTTCGAATTTTATCATTAATTAATTTAAATTCAAAATTTAAATTAAAACTCCTTTTAAACGTTCTTATTGTGTAACCCTTTAGGTTATTATTACGTTGGCTATAATTTTAATAACCAATAATAAAATTATAAACAATGAGCGGCATCTAGTAATACATCATTGCTACCCAAGTAATAATAATAATTGGTGATCCAATTAAACCTTTCATGATTAATGTTTCCGTGTAATATAATCCCTTTAACCATATATATTATAGATTAAACTCGAGGCATGTTATTAGTCATCCTCATCAATGTTTAATCCGGGTTTCCTTGATCAATGAGTAGACTATTAAAAACAAATCAATATTTGAGCATGGCCATGCATTTTCATAGTCTCACTCAATCAAGAGGCCAATAATATCTCTCCTAATAATAGGAGGGTTAAATCCTTTATCTATCATTCATATTTCTCATACGTCTCATAATATACCCGATGTACATTTTTATCATCACCCGGTCAAAGGTAACTTTTAATGTAGTCAAAGTATATTAATCCTCGTATAGAAATATAATGATCTCAAGTCTAAGGATCATTACACCATTATCACTGTGAGTCTTTCTAATGACATTATCAACATGTAGAAACTCACTGTGGGTCAATCCAGTGCCATGTAGAATATTACATGCACCTATGTTCTTGACTTTAGTATCACTATACCTATGACCAATGAGATGTGGTCATCAGTCAACAAACATACTAATCTTTATGCATTATAATTGTCCCATATTAATAATGCTCGATTAGGGATATTTAGGAATATTAACACTATTCTTATAATCTCATTTTTAAGTCACCTACTTAAAGATATAGAATACATGCTACATATTCCAAGGACATTTATTGTTCTAATATTTATATCGCAGTAAATAAAGACATAATAAATCATTGTTGAATAATCGATATAACATAATCACTGAATAACAAAATAGTTTATCCTAAAAGCACAATTACATTGTCTCTAGAGCACTAACACTATCATTTACTTATTTGTAAAATTAAGACATTGTGAGCTTGTAGTCGTGTTTTCTCCTATTTCATGCCTAGCATTACCAATTTGATTTGAATCTATAAGTTTGATGCACCTTGTTGCACATACACACTTGAAATGGCATGAAAAGTCTAGATTGTTGTAATTAAATTGTGACATGACAGTTATCTCTTAGCATGCATGGAATCGAATCGAGAAGATGTTATTACAACTTAAACCTTTTGAGGCCTTGAACGATGAATTCTTTTGTGCTTGAGTGTTTCTCCCTCTTTATGTGTGTTTGTTGCTCTAGAACTTGCATTAAACCTTAATTCATGGATGCACCATAATAAGGAAATTCTATTTAGGATAACCATTTTGGCCTTTTTAGCTTGTGAATCATGAAAATAATCCCTAGTTACCCCTTTGAAGCTTATATCCATATTTTTCTTCGTCACTTTCCCCTTTTATACATGAGTCATAGCCAAATACTTCACTCTCGACCTAGTTGAGTATTGGAAAGAATTGATTAATGAGCATGTGAATTTGGAGATGTTGTGAAGAGGAAGAATGCTAATTATTGTAAGTGGAAACTAGTTTGATGTGTATATCTAGATGTGGTTCAAAATTCTTTGTAGTTATTATATATGTAATGCATCCCCTTTAAAAAAAAGAAAAAAAATATTAAGGGGATGTTAAAAAAAAAGCAATAAATCATTGTAATTTATTTTGATTCAAATTTCTTAGTAAATGTGGTTGTGTTTTGTAATTGTAAATAATTGGAGATCTACCTTAGTTTGAGGGTTTGGTGCATGAAGTGAGCAAGCGTCGTTTTGACTCAACTAGCAAGACTTTTACACCGTCCTTGAACTTAAATTTTCACACCTTCACCCAAGCCTCGTTACAACCCATTTTATGAATTCCTTATTTTTGGTGTAATCCGAAATTTAGATGGACATGCAAGGTCAAGTAGAGCGCATGCATTTAGACTTGGAGTTGAGTGAAATCTCTCACCCATACTAATGTGATTCATAATCGAGAGATGTGAGAATTTTCACCATACAATTTCATCTTCTTAATGCGAAGCCGTGTATGCCTTGTGATAATCTTATCTAGTGTTCACGATTGAAGTGCATTCATTCTAGCTTTAATGTCATGGTTACATTTTGCACAAGGTGTGTTATCTTAATTCTTGAATTGTTTGTTAGCTCGTTATAGTGGATGGCAAGGTGAATAGCTCTATATGTTTGATTTTAGTTACAAGTAAATGTAGCACCATGTTTGGCTTGTTTCCTATTTGTATGATGACTCTGACATGTGAGTGTAGTAGTTATGTTAATTAGTAGGTATTGTTAGTTTCTTGTTTATTAGTGGCTTTTGTGATTTTGTGGGTACATCATCTATAAACCCTCACGAGACGAAACTCGTCCTCCAAGGCTACTTGGGGGTTTAAACGATGGTTTGAATGCTTTTGTTCAACCATTTTATCATTTAGTGTAATAAATTTAGTTTAGTGATCTTGTTGTTAATATTAGTTTGCTCGGGACTAGCAAAGTTCAAGTGGGGGAATATTTGATAACGTGTATTTTATACACGTTTTGTCTTTCATTCTCTTGCATTTTTGTTAGTTCCGAATGTAGTTTTATCGATATTAATTATGTTTTTCATCTTTCAGTGCCTCATGCTTAATTGTTGAAAAGATGGATTATTTTGGGCTTGAAAGCAAAGATTATTCAAGAGGGAATTTAGAAGATGCAAGCTCGTGTTGCCCGGAGATTTTTATTGTATAATCTTAAAGATTTTGTCTCGCACGACCGTTCGTAAGGCCGTTCAATGAGTTTAAAAGGAGCAGTCAACTGTACGGGCTGCTGTACGGCCGTTCAACAGGCCGTGCAAAGTGTTCCAAGTAGTGCAGATTGGGCAGTCTTTTGTACGGACTACTGTACGACCGTGCAACAGGCCGTACAGCACTTACTGTGTATTAAAAGAAAGGAAACAAAAACACATCTCATATCTTATCTTAACATCTAACATCTTCATCTTCATTTTGCCTCTTCAAGAACACAATTAGGGTTAGTAGGAAGTAGAGAGGAGACATTAATTACTTGTAATCTAACATTGATTATGAGTAACTAACTCCATTTATTTGGCTCAAGGAATCATCTCTTGTACTAAACCCACTTCATTTTAAGTAAGATCTATTTCACTCTATCTTGAATACTTGAGTTGTATTGTTTATGATTTTGCTTGGAGAATTGTAAGTTGCTTCAATTTGCTCTTCTTGTAATTTCAGTTGCTAATTGTTTGTGCTAATCCGTAATTGTTAGTGCATTCATTATAGTAGCACAAGATTTAGTTCACCTAAATCCTCAAGATTCAAGTGCAAATACTGTTCGCACTTATTCACGCAAGAGAACGTGGTCAACAAGTAATATAGAGTAAATAAGATTCGTTCCCACAGAGACTCAAATTGTTCGTTACGTTCCCTTATGCACCAGCTTATGATTTACACTCACTGCTAAGACAATCACAATATTGGTTTTGATTTACTAAAGATTAATTACCAACTAAACCAATTACGAGAAAATAACTTAACTTTTAACTTTATAATAAACAAACATGGGATTTCAATTTCAATTACTACTTCATCTAGAATCTTATGCCCTTTAGCCTAGCATGTGACCGAGTTGATTACTGATTAGATGCACTAAACTGATACACACCAACTTTCGTTGTGCATATACCATCCTACTGATCATCCACAATTGATAGAAGTCACGTAGTCACCAAATATGTGTAGTCCCTATATGTCTATAGCAATTGAACACATACCGGTTGAGAATCAAGCACCCATTAAACCACATAGTCGATGCAAGACGGTTAGAATCACATCACAAATTAATACATGTTCTTCACATGCAAAAACCTATGCTAGCATGAATTGTTCTAAATCCTAGATCCACTTTCGCATTCACTAGGATTAAACAAACAATTACAAGTGTTCGCGACGCACTTATAACGAATAAGCATAAACATACTAGGCAATCAATACAATCAATCACACACCAAGGCATAAAAAACACTCAATTTCTAGAATCCATAGCAAAATCCATTAAAACCCCATGACAACGAATTAGCCCATAATTGACCTAATTGCCATCATGGGTTCAATTGATAACATAATTCTAGAACAACAAATAATTAAAAGAAGAGAGAAAATAAGGTTCAGAAATAACTCCCCAAAGTAGAAGAATACAAAAGTTCCAAAGATTACTCCTTGCTTGTCACTAGCTTGGAGATGTATCTTGAAATTGTTCTTGGCTACAATGTTGATGATCTTCCTAATAATTAATGATATACAATGATAGGTAGTGTTTATATAGGCCCTAGAATACTTTTCCAACAAGAAAAGACCTAAAAATACAATTTAATTCGAAACAGGATAGAATTTCAGAATTTCCAGCGAGTTCGGGCACACTCTGCGCGGTATCAGCGCAGTCTGCGCGGTCTGTTACTGTTCAGAATTATAGAAAACTTCCCAGGCTTCGCGTGGACAGCTTACGGGCCTCAAACGGACTTGTAGAACTCCATATATGACCAAAACAGTGAAGACTGCGCAACCATCCGAATTTTACACAATTTGCTCCTTTCTCCTCTGTTTCTTTCGCATTAGCTAACATCTTTAATACCATGACACATGTAACTCCTTGGTAACATAACAAAAGTGTACCATCTTCATTCCAATACTTAATTCCGCTCTAATATCGATTAGAAACACCAACACTAACCGATAGCTACAACCCTGCACAACTACACAAAACACATAAAAAAATACAACAAACTTGAGACCAAGTCAATCAATTTAAGTCGATATGGAACGCTCCAAGTGGATATAAAATCCACTTATCACACCCCCAAACTTAAACCGATGCTTGTCCTCAAGCATAAACAACTACAACTAACTAACTAACTAGTACCACTTCCGTAGGTGATCACGGTTGCATTTGGCATATGCAACAAGCCCTTTAAACCCCTAGGCAGCCCTAGTGGACGAGTAAGGTCTCGTGAGGGCCTATAGCGAATGTACCCACAAAATCCATTTAACCTAATGCAATGCAAATGCATGAATGCAACTAATATGAAAAAAATGCAAGATCCCCTTCAAACTCACCAAAACCAACTAACAAGCAAATATCTCAATGAATGTAACAAATCCAAGCAAAGCTCGACTAAATCCCCGTATACTAACAAATACATGAACAGAAACGTGCGTGTGTGCGATGCTCATCAGAAATACCCCCAGAACTAGGTCAAAAATCATACATGCTTTCCGTCAAGACAATCACAGGTTTATAACTAGAATAGACTGTAGACACTCCATAACCTAGGAACACCTCCACCCTCATCCAAGGTAGACAGAAACTCATGCTTTATTACTATACTACAACACTACATATACAATACGCATGCTTATTTAACCGTGCAATGAATGAGACCCCAAAAGGCTTATACAATAATACACATGTAGCGAGTGTTGGGTCAGTGGATCCCAGACTATAAAGCCTTAGGTCACTAGGACTAAGTCCCCTCAGACTTAATTACTCGAGTATTAAAGAGCTCACTCTGGTTAATTATGCATTAACAAACAACACTTGACTCTTTTTTTTTCTTTTTTTTTTTTTATATTTTTTTTTTCGCAATCTGGAATGAGCCTTTCTCATTTCCAACCCTAGACTACTCATATAAATATGAGCTGGCTACTAGCCATTTGACACCTAGCCTTTATTGACAAATATTAACAACTAGCATGAAAATTCCTGGTTTCCCCCAAACTTAGACTTTAATGTTCCTACGCTATAAAGGGAATAACGAAAATTCTAAATATAAACAAGTGATTAAATCTCAAAACATCCCACAAGCATGACCCTAACCTAGCCCAACAGCACCCCAATGAGACTGTGTAATAAATTTTGTTCCCGTAACATGCAAGTCAATTTCATAGAAACTATAAATCAGCCCTCTACTCATCATCATCACACCCAAATCAACATCCACCTATCAATCAGAATCAGCTCGTCCTAAGGGATCATGAAATATGCATGCCATGAAAATGCAACTAAATGAAAACTCACATGGTATACGAAAATAAAACAAAATGTCCTATATGAACAAACATAGATAATACGAACATAACAATCATGCATGAACTATCACTACTATGCAACATGATATCCTATATGACCACAAAATACAACAATACATACAACTACTATCCCCCAAATCACCCCCAAACTTAAAATATTCAATGCCCTCATTGAAGGTAAAATTAAAGGGTACAAGAGATACTCCCCTACTCGTCGGCATCTCCACCCTCCTCGGGTGGTGTGTCTGGTGGTGGATAAACATGGAGCTCCAACACAACTGTTGTTTTATTCGAAAGTAAGAAATCATGGGTTGCCTCCCACGAAGCGCCTTTCTTTAACGTCTTTAGCTAGACTTGGCTACGATTTTCCTCTTGAAAATTTTCTGTACCGTATCTCTATAAGGCCATTTAATGATCTTTTCTGGAGCGACATCTTCAACAACAAGCTTTACCCGTATTCGCTCCTCACAAAATCTCTTAACAACATTCTCCCGCCTACCTGAAAAGTTAGCAGCAATAACAATAGCAAGCAAAGGAGATGAATTACAAGAAACATACCCCAGGTGAACTAGCAATGTTTTGAGCTCGAGTTCGGGAGCTCCTTCAAATGATGGCTTAAGGCGCACCTGAGAATTCCAGAGATCTTCCACTCCAAGCAACTTATGTGGAATACGTAGCCCTATTAACCAAGGCACTGTAATCCTCAGTTGGCCATGCTTTGCCTTCTCCGTGTCATACTTTTTACTCTGCCCTGCATCAACCAATTTCAAGCTAAAACACTCCTCATCCTCCGCCGTCAAATTCATGGCTAGAGTTTGCTTCTGAAGCCTCTGTGGATATGGAGAAGGAAAATCGATTTGGATGATCTCTGTAGTCTTCTCCGGAGTATATTTGTCAACAGGAGTGACACTCTTTTCCTCTTCGGCCTCCAGCTGGTCGAAGTCAGATTGCAACGGAGCGGCATTCAACAACTGAACATGCTCTCCTAATTCATCATCTTCCACACTGAGACCCTCTTCATCCTTCGAAGGAAATAGCATAGCCACTTGAGCCTTGGAATTTTCTTGATCTTGGGCTGATTCTTCAAAATTTTCAGATTGCAAAGGAAGTGGTTGCGGCTGATTATTCAGAATCGAGTTTTCTGGACATTCTGAATTTTCTGATTGGGTTGCCTCCGACTCTGCTTCCTTATCAGCTTCATGTTCTACTTCTTCCCCATCTTTGCCCTCAGACTCTCCTTCATGAACTACGATCATGGTCTCACCCGTGGCTAAGAAAGGCCAGTCAAGACTGATAGGAAGGTTCTTGTCCTCCTCCTCTACATCTAGGCCTTCTGTGTCACTTGCAATTTGATTCAATGTTTGTAATGCATTTGCAATTTGACCAATCTGATATCCTATTCTTTGGAGAGACAATGCATTGCTTTTAGCCATCAACCTCAATTCTTCTAATTCAGCTTCTTCGGTCGACTGTTGGATAGACCAAGTCTGAAATTGCTGCTGCTGAAATTCAGGAGGTTGAAAGTGTTGATGCACTGGGGCATACTGATGCTGAAATTGTTGCCCCTGTTGCTGCTGAATTCCCCCTGGATTGTATGGCTCATCTTCAAACTGCTGATTTTGGAGCGGGTAGGATGGATATTGGGATTGCTCCATACCACTCTGATTGTAGTCCCAGCTGAAATTTGGCCGGTTTCTGTTATACTCACATTGATGAGTGTAATGTCCACCTGCACACAGCTCACAAACAATTACGAATTCCTGCTCCCAATAATCCATCAAATAAAAAGAAAAAAAACGTCCGAGTCAGTGAATTTAACCCAAATTGATGACAAGATCATAAACTAAACAAACAATGAACCGAGTCCCCGGCAGCGGCGCCAAAAACTTGTTCGCACTTATTCACGCAAGAGAACGTGGTCAACAAGTAATATAGAGTAAATAAGATTCGTTCCCACAGAGACTCAAATTGTTCGTTACGTTCCCTTATGCACCAGCTTATGATTTACACTCACTGCTAAGACAATCACAATATTGGTTTTGATTTACTAAAGATTAATTACCAACTAAACCAATTACGAGAAAATAACTTAACTTTTAACTTTATAATAAACAAACATGGGATTTCAATTTCAATTACTACTTCATCTAGAATCTTATGCCCTTTAGCCTAGCATGTGACCGAGTTGATTACTGATTAGATGCACTAAACTGATACACACCAACTTTCGTTGTGCATATACCATCCTACTGATCATCCACAATTGATAGAAGTCACGTAGTCACCAAATATGTGTAGTCCCTATATGTCTATAGCAATTGAACACATACCGGTTGAGAATCAAGCACCCATTAAACCACATAGTCGATGCAAGACGGTTAGAATCACATCACAAATTAATACATGTTCTTCACATGCAAAAACCTATGCTAGCATGAATTGTTCTAAATCCTAGATCCACTTTCGCATTCACTAGGATTAAACAAACAATTACAAGTGTTCGCGACGCACTTATAACGAATAAGCATAAACATACTAGGCAATCAATACAATCAATCACACACCAAGGCATAAAAAACACTCAATTTCTAGAATCCATAGCAAAATCCATTAAAACCCCATGACAACGAATTAGCCCATAATTGACCTAATTGCCATCATGGGTTCAATTGATAACATAATTCTAGAACAACAAATAATTAAAAGAAGAGAGAAAATAAGGTTCAGAAATAACTCCCCAAAGTAGAAGAATACAAAAGTTCCAAAGATTACTCCTTGCTTGTCACTAGCTTGGAGATGTATCTTGAAATTGTTCTTGGCTACAATGTTGATGATCTTCCTAATAATTAATGATATACAATGATAGGTAGTGTTTATATAGGCCCTAGAATACTTTTCCAACAAGAAAAGACCTAAAAATACAATTTAATTCGAAACAGGATAGAATTTCAGAATTTCCAGCGAGTTCGGGCGCACTCTGCGCGGTATCAGCGCAGTCTGCGCGGTCTGTTACTGTTCAGAATTATAGAAAACTTCCCAGGCTTCGCGTGGACAGCTTACGGGCCTCAAACGGACTTGTAGAACTCCAGATATGACCAAAACAGTGAAGACTGCGCAACCATCCGAATTTTACACAATTTGCTCCTTTCTCCTCCGTTTCTTTCGCATTAGCTAACATCTTTAATACCATGACACATGTAACTCCTTGGTAACATAACAAAAGTGTACCATCTTCATTCCAATACTTAATTCCGCTCTAATATCGATTAGAAACACCAACACTAACCGATAGCTACAACCCTGCACAACTACACAAAACACATAAAAAAATACAACAAACTTGAGACCAAGTCAATCAATTTAAGTCGATATGGAACGCTCCAAGTGGATATAAAATCCACTTATCAAATACCTAGGTTGAGCTTCTCATCCTTGGGTTTATCCTAACCTCTCTTTGTTTAATTCCTTGACTTGGTTAAATTGATAGTGCTTCATTATTGGTTGCTAGTGTCAAGAGAGCTAATTTATGTGCTTCACTAAATTATTGTTTTTAGAAGAGAAATAAGACATTGTGTGCTTCACCAATTATCTTGGTTAGGTAGAGTTGGATATATTTTGCATGTTTGTTGGGTTGAAGTGCTTGATTTGCCATTATCCTTGGGTCAAATATCTCTTATCTTGCTAATTTACTCATTGTGTTGTTGTGTTGGTAAATTGGATGATTGTCATTAACTTAGTTGTATTTCTATAACAATTTATTTATCGTATGCAAGGTATTTGATAAAACACCTCAACAAACTCAAAACGCCCCTTTGTCCACACTTCTAAATTGTAAGAGATAATCTACTTGAAATCAATATTGATAGTCCTTCCCTGTGAATGAACTTACGAAAAACTCTACCTTCAAATTGGCGCCGCTGCCGGGGATGGCAACAATATTAATTTTGAGTGAATTGTTTCTTATATTTTAGATTTTATCTTTGTATATAGTTTTTTTTTCTTTCTTTTTTTATTGGTGTGTCTACATGTTTATTGGATATAGACATGAACTAACTCTTTCAGGAGACGATGGATAGTTATTTTGGTTGGAATAACGCTCAAGATTTCACCCACGATCAAGAACGATATCAAGATTTTAATTCTTTTCAGAATTTAAATGCGTATCAGGTGAATTCTTTATATTCTACAAACTCATGCTATGCTCCTTACCCTCTGAGCATTTATTATTCATATGCTTTTGAAAATCAATGTTATGATCCGCAATATAATTCCCAAGGCCATCAAGGGTCTTCTTCATCTTCCTTATCATCATTAGAGGAGATGATGAAACAAATGGCGGCAAACAACCTCCAATTTCAAAACATCACTTTCCAAAGTATATCCAACTTGGAAAAGAACACTTCTCAAATCATATCCAACTTGGAAAAGCAAATGAGTCAACTAGCCGAAACCGTGAGTCGATTATCGAAGGTCGTTTCTCCTACCAATCACGATTCTTGTTTTGTAATTGATGAAAATTTTGTGCATGATGAATCTGCCTGTTTAGTTGACGATTGCCCTAAGCTAATAATGATAACTTGGATGTAGTTGAGGATCTACCAAGCTTAGAAAATACCTTTGAGCTTAATGAATTGGTAGATGAGATAAAAATTGATGAGTGTCCAATGAAAGCTGAGAAGAAATTAAAGATTGATGAGATTGAAATTTTTGCTTGGGTATATAAGGATCCAATTTGGGAACAGTTTTTTAGTCGTAGTTATAATGATTATTCTGACGATTTTTCTAGCTACTTTGATTTTTCAAAGTCTCTTGAACATGTGAAGATCACAAAAATATTTTTATATTTTTATGGATCAAAAGTATATTTGCACACCTTATTTTTATTATTGATTCGTAGGTATGTGCATTTATTTGCTTTTTCACCTCATTAGTTATAATACTTGTATAAATAAGTCGAGCCAACGACAATAAACAAAGCGCTTTTTGGGAGGCAACCCAAGGTACGTATGTATTTATATATTTTTATGCGTGTGTTAGATTTTGTTCCTCACTTGCATTTATGTAGGGTGTTATGCATATTGTGGGTTTGAGGATTGATCTAAATATTAGTGAGTGGAGGTTCATTTTTCATCTATTTTAATTCATAAGAAAATAACCCAAAAATATATAATATTTAATTATTATGTATTTTTATGGTGTGACTAATGAATTTTATAATAGACTTTCAAAATAATAATAATAATAATAATAATAATAATAATAATAATAATAATAATAATGTTCTGCTCAATAATATTTAGTATCGTTAATTTTATATTATTCCACACTTGCCTTGATGTGTTTGTTTTATGATTTCAGGATTTTATTCAAGCATTCAAGGATTTGTGCACTTCTTTAAAAAAAAATAGTAGTGTAGAAATTTTGGAACTGCACGGGCATTCAAGAAACCGTGTAGCAGGCCGTGAGATTAGAGATTCATTCTGCATAAAACAACACCTCTCCCTCTTTGCCTGTGCATATTTGCACGGCCGTGCAAGTCTTCTAAAAAACAGAAAAATACAAAACATACATAGCAATTCCCTAAACCACCATTTCCTTTTCCCCCTTCACACCAACAGCAACACCACGCATCTTCTCCATCCACCCATCTCCCCTGTCTGCTCCACCGTTGTTGCCTCCTCCTTCACCAACAACCATTGCCCCACTCTCATACTCCTCATCTACTCCTCGCGTAGTCCCATTTGTTTCGCCTCCTCAACCACCAATCAGCAACACCCCAGCGGCGCCAATTTGAAGGTTGAGTTTTTCGTAAGTTCGTTCACAGGGAAGGACTATCAATATTGATTTCAAGTAGATTATCTATTACAATTTAGAAGTGTGGACAAAGGGGGGTTTTGAGTTTGTTGAGGTGTTTTATCAAACACCTTGCATACGATAAATAAATTGCTTTAGAAATACAACTAAGTTAATGGCAATCATCCAATTTACCAACACAACAACACAATGAGTAAATTAGCTAGATAAGAGATATTTGACCCAAGGATAATGGTAAATCAAGCACTTCAACCCAACAAACAAGCAAAATATATCCAACTCTACTTAACCAAGATAATTGGTGAAGCACACAATGACTTATTTCTCTTCTAAAAACACTAATTTAGTGAAGCACATAAATTAGCTCTCTTGACACTAGCAACCGATAATGAAGCACTATCAATTTAACCAAGTCAAGGAATTAAACAAAGAGAGGTTAGGACAAACCCAGGATGAGAAGCTCAACCTAGGTATTTGCACTTGAATCTTGAGGATTTAAGTGAACTAAATCTTGTGCTACTATAATGAATGCACTAACAATTACGGATTAGCACAAACAATTATCAATTGAAATTACAAGAAGAGCAAATTGAAGCAACTTACAATTCTCCAAGCAAAATCATAAACAATACAACTCAAGTATTCAAGATAGAGTGAAATAGATCTTACTTAAAATGAAGTGGGTTTAGTACAATATTTTATACTATAGTGTTTATATTTCATTAAAATTTGTAGAGGTCAAGGTCTGCATAAGAATTAAGAAAGGTGGTCGAATAAGAACTATAAAAATTAATTCCACATGAAAATTAAAATTTTAGATTTATAATTATTTCATCGAAGGTGTAAACCGCAATGAACCGCACCGCATTTTCACGGTGTGGTTTATGCGATTTTAAAATTTCGCGGTTCGGTTGCGGTTTGGAAATTCAGAATATTGAATTTTATAAATTTTCTTAATAAAAAATATATTACATATGTACTCGAAAAAATAAAAAAGTGGTTGATTTTGATATTTAAAAATGTGAAAAAAAGACCCTGAGGTCCTCAATAATCACCCGAGGTAGAGGTTTTCTAGTATAAAATATATATTGATGACAACCACATGATCAGTTGAGATTGTTTGGATGGTTTTGTGAAAATGATTTTGTACCATTCATGATGAAGTTTTCAAATAATTTTTTATCGAAAAGTTAATTTTTTATTCACCAAAAAATAATTAGGAAAATGCTAGACTTACAGAAACTTTCACAATTTTTTTTACAGAATGGTAGGTTTTTAATTTAATTGGCTATAACTTAATGGGCCCCCTGCATTCACATCAATATCAACCAACAAAAATCTACATTAGTGGAATCCAGCTCATTCTGTGAAAAAATTCTGTAGCTAATTTGTGCACCTAGCATTACTCTTATATACAGAATAAAATTTTGTTTATGGTTTTCATTCCTTCAACAACTGAATACATGCACTACAAGAAAAATCAGTTCATGCAACTGTTTTTCACCGTTGTCTGAGACAGTTTTTTTTCGTGGTCTATTGGGCAGTGGTATGATTTGAATCAGACAACAGCTTTATCCCCGTTGCTAGAAGAAAGTAACACAACCGTTCTATGAGGTCGTTTAAAACTACGAAAGACAACACTTTTGTAATAAGAACTGTTACTGGAAATTGCATACTGCAATGGTTTTCTCACTAATAGACAACATGGAATAGATGTCATGCAAGAATTCTCAATTTTGCCAAGCTCTTTTTCAAACAACGTTTACTGTAATCTTGTGTTGTCTAAAAACCTAACCATGACAGTTTTATAGAAACATCGTTATCTTAGTTGGTGTTAGACAAAAGTTTACACAAGCACACATGTAGTGAAGGCCTTCAAACAACAGTATGTTTACAGCATAAACCATTGTTTTAAATATTGAATTGTGCTTCATTGCTATCCGAAAGCTCTTTATACCACATTTTATGTTTATCTCATATTGTAGTTAAAGTTTCAAACAACGGCATATAACCTCCTGTTGTTATGGAAATGTTGTAGACACAATGGTTTACAAGTTTTACAAATTTGTTTATCCGCTTTCAGTCAACTGTTATAACAATGGTATATTGTTGTCCCTATTACGTTCGTACAATGGTTTTTTTTGATTTAAAACACCGTAATCTGTTTAAGTGTATACTTTTTGCACATCAAACAACATTTGGTTCCAACCACGTGACAAACCAAATGACCAATACATTATAAAAGAAAACGATAGCAAACAAGAAAAGATACCAAAGAAACACTACACCATAAAAGGCCTACGACCACATTTAGAGCCTATGTTGCCTTTGGATATGTTGCCTTTGTCATGCATGTTTTTGGCTATTACAATATTATCATTTTAATGTTGCCTTAGGTAGGAAAAATATGTTGGCATAGAATAAAAGTGTTTTTATGTTGCTCTTGGTATGAAATTGTGTTGCTATAATTTTGTAATGAACAAAATTTTATATTTTGTACTAAAAATAAAAATTTTAACCTTTTTTCACATGAAAATTCATTTTTTGGATAAAAAAAATAAAATTATTTTTATTAAAATCTAGAATATTCCATTAGAGAATGAATATTTCACTAAAAATTTTAAAATATTTTAAGATGTGTAATTTAAAATTTATATTTATTAAAGATTATTAAACAAAATTTTTAAAATAATTTTTTCCTAAATATATTTTAATATATCAATAAAACAAAAATATTTCCTATGTAATTTTTCTTGAATATATTACTTCAATTTATGTAAAAGAAATCATTTAGCAAAAAAAAAGAAATTAAATATTTAATGAAGAAACAAATTGATAAAATAAAATCTGTGAAAATAAAAATAAAATTATGGCCTAAAAATTGGTGAGCGAAAAATACCGCCAATACACTAAAACCAAATTTTAAACCGCTAAAACCGATACTCAACAGTCAACTCTCCTTTTTCATTTTCAGACACAGAACTCTCTTCGCTCAACTCTCTCCTCTCTCCGCTCCACGGTCTCTCCTCTCTCCGCTCCACGGTCTCTCCTCTCTCCGCTCAACCCTCTCGTCTCTCCGCTCAACTCTCTGGCTCAATACTCACACACACTCGATACTCACATTCCCTCTCTCCTTTCTTTCTCTCCTCTCTCAAATTCTCTGTTAGTCTAATTCTCTGTTACTCACACTCGATACACACACACATGCAGCTCTCAATTGGTTCAATTAAGATTTAATTCACTTGTTTAGGGATTTAATTCACTAATTTGGGGCTTCATTTCTCTTTCTCAGGATTAATTTTGAGTTAGGGCTTGAAACGGGTCGGTCAATTTTGGGGCTTTGAAATTAGGGTTTCAGTGTGTTCGATTTGGGGCTTCCACTTTAAGGTATTTACACTTTCTTTGTGGATTGTGATATGTTTCTATTTTCTCGTTGTAATATGTTATTTATTAGTATGTTTTGTGAGTAATTGTTCATGTTTTGTGAGTACTTGTTTATGTTCCTGTTCTTAAAGTCGAAGATAACTGTATTTTTATCTCTTATAACTGCACTATATCTTCCTGTAAAGCATGATATATCATGTTCTTGTTTTTGTAAAGTACTTTTTTTTGTCTAAAGCATATGCTGTTCTTGTTTGTATATCCTGTTCGTGTATTTTTTTTTGTCCAAGGCTAACTTTTAGTTCTGTACTAACCTTACGTTGGTGTGTCGTTCTTTTCTAGTCCAAACCGATAGCATTTTTTAGACCAGGGAGCTACAGTGGGGATTTTAGTCGAAACCCCTGCTATAAACACACACTGCTACGTTGGTGTTTAAGGTTTTCCTCCTTTCAATTTTTCGTATCGGAACTAGACTGTAATTGTGTATATATCTTTTTTTGTTTGTTTAGCATATATTGTACAAATGCAACTCTGAATAGATCAAGAACACAGTCGAGGGCTAATCGGTCTCTGTCTTTATGAGGTAAATGCGTTTTTTTGGTTAACAATGAGTCAGGATGATTGAGTTTATATCTATTAGGATTGTCAGGTGTACCAATTTGTTGTTGTTTTCAGAAATGATTTTCCTTATTTATTTTTTGTAGGCATGGACTTTGTTGAACGGAAGAAGAAGAATAATTTTGCAGGAAAGATTCTTTTAACAGCAACTCATCGTTTATTGTTCAATGCGAATTCCTTATTTGTTAAATTTTCTACGAGTTAAAAGTCTTGTAGTGCTCTCTCATATTGTGTAACTACAATATATAGGCACTTAGTAGGAGATAACACTTTTTTTTGTATCATCTCATGATCATTCATCTTAAAAGAACATATACTTTTTGTATCAGTTTCGCTCTTCTCTTCTTTTTTGATACTCTGTTTTAGCCATTGCATTTGATTTATGTAGGTACTAAAATTCAAAATCATTTAATGTTAGAGTAGACAAATGATAACTTTGTTGCAAGGCTTAGACTTGTTATTGTATTGCAAGATGGTGTTTGCATTTCTGTAAGAAAATTTTACTTTAAACACTTGTTTTGTGCATCTCTTATACGTTATAATCTAATTATTTCTGTGCAATCTACATTTATCATACTTGAGCAAGGACAAACTATGCAGTTGAAAGCCATGGCAAGGAAATGATGCACTTTCTCGAGCTTCATTAAAGAGGGTCACAATGAGAAATAAAAATATTAGAAGGTCCAGCTTCTCTGCGTGTAGAAATGCATGATTTAGGATTTAACTTATCATTATTTAGGTGGCTGAAACATGACATTAGTTGAATTTAACAGTAATCTAAGAATGGGATTTGTATATATTACTACAAATTATAGCTGTTTGCATGAATATGTTCTTTGAATCATGGTCTTGTGACTTGTGAGTTATATTATAATGCTATTGGTCTAATTTGGTTGATAAACAAAACCAGTGTTTTCGGGACTTCCTAGTCAAAGGTGATTTTAGTGTGGCCACAAAGAAGAGAACTGGTCGGGACGGTAAATATCAGACCTTTTGAATATATGTCAGTATTTACATATTTATTTAATTATGTGCTTAAGATGACTTTAATTAAAACATTGATCTTTTATTTTCTATCATTGTCAAGATGTGATTGTCTTATGCGATTACAGATTCGTTAAGATTCACGTCTGCTATATCATTTGTTCTTGCAATAGTGTTTATTGTTGTTCTGATTTGTGTAACAATATACAAACTGATTGCTGGCATTGTATCTCTCTTATCCTGGAAACGACTGCTTCTGTTTCTCTGTTGTTTATCGAGAAATGTCGTTGATATCAAATTACTACTATTACTTTAATTATAGTCCTGCTTTTACTGTATGTTATGCATTGCGATTGTAATTACTCTGTTCTAGTAAGAACTGGCATCATCATTGTAACTACTATAACTCGTTTTATTGTTATTTATAGTGATTATATTTAGCTTATGATATGTTCCAGTAAATGTTTTGTCTGTACTTGGTAGTCAGAAATGATAGCAAAATCTTGCAATGTGAAAACACCACCTTACATACATGAATTGCTTCAAGGTTTTTGCACATTTAGTACTTTATAATTCTTAAATTTTTAGGGTTGAATATACTTAAGCGGGTGTCAAAATCAGAAAGGTACTAATATGTCTTTTATTGCAGTGAATGTTTTCGCTTTGGGACTGGCTAATGTTATTGGAGGACTATTCATCATTGGTCACAACGTGAGTAAATGTTTTATTGAAGAATAACTAAATGCAAAAGTAATGCTAGCAGATATATATTGTTAATTTGATAATCCTAACAATTCAAGTTATTATTCAATTTGAGTAGACTAATAATTTGTTATCCTGCAAGTAGTAGTACTATATGATTTAGAACATTATCTATGTATCTTTCATATAATTTCTACAATACCGATAAGTCTATATAGGAATTGAGAAAATGCATCCTTTTCATTAATGACTATCAAGAAAATAAGAAAATGTTGAGTAGCTAAGAAGTTATACGTGAACTTTTCAGCAAATATCTGATTTTATGTCTATGTAATATCGTAATTAGAAAGTATAGTTTTTTTGTATAGTTAACCTTTTAGGGAATCAGTCAGCGTTACAGTCTTGTTATGCATGTAGTCAGAGGATCTGCATTAACGAAAATGTTATCCTTTATAGCTTTTGGAACTGAAAAATGATCAGAAGGCTAAGGCATCCGATCAATCAGCTGAGCAAATAGACCGGTACCATGAACTACTGGGCCAAAGAAGAAACTTTCTGCTTCATGCAGTCTTGGCTATTTTATCATACATTACATTTGGCTTATTACCTGCTGTTGTCTACGGCTTCTCTTTCCAAAAGAGTGATGACTGGGACCTCAAGCTTCTAGCTGTTGCAGCAGTTGCACTGTTGGGCATCATTATACTTGCGGTGATGGCCTCAAGTGTTTCTTATGCTGCTGGTGACCTGATCAGTTTGTTCCTGGAGAAGTTTGGTGTCTTCCAATCAAGTTCAGTTGTCACTCTACCAGAGACTCTAGTAACGGAACCAGGATGGGCATCCTTCTGATACATTACTAGTTCCTTGGCTCTAGTAACTTTTTATGCTGTTGGTCGTGATTGTAATGAATCTAGATTATGTAGTATGGATTATTCTGATTGTTGGTTGTATTGATTTGGTATTTTGTGAATGTATATTTTAATATATTTGATTTTCTGGTGGAAATAGAAAAGTGTTGCCATTGATGGTATAAAATGTTGGCAAAAGGAAAATTAATGTTAACAAAAGTTACTAGAAAATGTTGTTATAGGCTAAAATTTGTGTTGCCATAAAAGCGGGTCCCACAGTGGGCCCCAAAAGTGGGCCCCACTGTGGGTCCTAAAAGTGGGTTCCACTGGTGGGACCCATTATTTTTTTTAAAAATATTACACAAAGGCAACATAATATTATGTTACTAAAGACTACTAGTAATGTTGCTAAAAGAAGTCTATGCCAACATTAAAACTGATGTTGCGATAGAGAATAAGAATGTTGCCATTGACCCCCAAAGGCAACGGCAAAAATGGCAACATTAGCAAAATGTTACCTTAGGGGTTTTTTGGCCCTACAGCAACATATTTCGGGCCTACGCCAACACTTTTTTGGTGTTGCCGTAGGCCTTTTATGGTGTAGTGAAAGAAAACCACGAAATAGATACCAAATTAACGATCGATCAAATCCACCAAAAACACAAAACAAGCAAAAAGAACCAGTTCACCAGTTGATCACCTAACACCAAATACATCATCCAAAGTTTAATTTACCATCACCAACTACATACTATATAAAACTTCCACTTCATAAACCAAGTTCATAACAAGAGAAAGAACCCAAGTGTAGAACCTAACATGCATGGCGTTTCATAAAATATTTCGCAATATCAATCCGGATCTCGTTAATGTCATCATCAGTATAAACCAAGTTCGACCTGCGCATCCACTAAAAAAATGACCAAAGTTTTTTTTGTAAGTCGCCTATTTTTACTAGTGTCCTAAAGAACCAAGTATCTCTAAATTTGATTAGAAAACCCAAAAAAAAAGTGAAATTCTCACCTTAGCATCAAATTGAAGCTCCTTGTCCTCAACGATTTCCTTCATGTGACGCATCACGAACATGCCACAATCCTTGCTCCCTGTCTGCAGTGGAACTCCATGAAGTACCAAATAAAAATTTAATTACAATCTCTTTCGATGACATAAATAAAATATGATGAGAATGAATTAATACCGCCATGTTCTCCCATAATATTTTCTTCTTTGCAACCTTGTCCATGTCCTCCTTGTACATTTTAATGGCGCTGTAACGAAAATAATATTTATCAACAAAAAATCAAAGCACAGAAAGATATGGTCTATGAAGGTTCAAGACTCAATACACAAACTTTACAAGTTGAACTTACTTGTCGACAACATCCACCCATTCCCCATTTGCAATTCTATGTTTTAGAGGGTCCATGTAGTAGACAATCTCTGCCTCAGGATTTGCAACAGTCAAAGTCCAGTGGTTCCTACGCAAACATGAACCATGGTGCAAGTTTGAAATTAAATCATGAAGTACTAATTCTGGTCGCATTACCAACTCAAATATAATAAAAAAGATCACATTAATATTAAAATAAAATCAACCAAAAAATACTTAAATTCATCAAGACAGAAAAATGTTCCAAAATGTGACACATCTAGAGTACAATTTCTTGCAAGAAATATTATCAAGTTAAACCTCAAAAAATAAACTTAAAATTTGCAACAAATATTATCAGATTTAACCCTTATGTTAAAAATTGAAACTTAAATTCTTGTAAAAAATCAACTAAAAAAGGGCAAGACATATAATCCTGTTTAACCTCAAAAAATTTTCTAAGTAGCTACTTATGGTATAAACACTTACACGACATTGTAAGGCATGAGAAAGTATTGATCTTTCTTAGCATTCTTAAATCGTGCAGCGAGTGCACGCGACCTCTGCCCTGCATTACCACATCCAATGGCACCAATCATGCTAGGATCTACGAAGCTTATCATGTTGGTCATCTTATGTTTTTTCACATATTCATTTAAGAAGCTACATATAAAATTAAGTAGTAGTGAGTAAAGATTCTCAGTTATATTGAGGGACTATCTACGAAAAAAAAAATGCAGAGAAACTTACTTAATAAAAAGGCAAATGAGAGACCCTACCATTTCACCTCCAAAGCACAGTGCATGTATATCTGATAAGAAAATGACTTGCTTCTTTGCAGAGCCAAAGGCTTCTTCGCTTAGCTCAAAAGACGTTGTCTGTTCATCAGCCAAGGCACCCTTTGCCCATGTCCACAAACGCTTCAATGCAGATGGATAATTTGCATCCATCTCAACAATAAGCTCTGCTCGAACATCTTCAACTACTTTATACGACTTTTTCATTTTCTTGGAATGACCTTTCTTCTTTTTCTGAAAAAATGCATGTGAAAATAGTAAGAAGAAACAGACTAAATAAAAACATACTACTATACTAAGCACACTAATAGAAAAACCATCTGACCTTTAAGAAAGCATCGGAATTTCTATTGTTTCCTATTTCTATCAGGTTTCACGGCCATGCAATAAAAGTTCCAATGGCTTGTTCCACAATCACAATTTCATCACTGATAGGGAAGGGAATCTTAGCACCGCACTGAATGACTCGAGTGATTGAAACGCTTGCATTCTCTTCTCCAAGTCTTACTCCATGGATTGTCTGCTCACGTCCTTCTAGAACGACTACTTCATCAATCTTTGCATAAGTTACAATGTTGCTCAGCGATCCAACAGCCAATTTGCAAACAGAACTACCGGATGCATTGACTTTCACTTCCTCACCTATCTTCTTTTCAACAACAAACTTACAATCTTCATCCTCACCAGCCACCTTACAATTTGCATCCTCAACAACCACCTTGTTATCATCCTTAATGTCACAAAAATCAACAAATATAGTGTCAATCATTTTCACTTTACGAACATCGTTATCTTCTTGAACATGAAAAATCTTCCTTGTGGTTTCAGGTGTATGAAGATTCTGTACACCTACATCTACATCAATCCCACCGTTAGAGTGACAACTTGCTTGTTGAGAAGCATGTTTCGGACTACCATCTTATCCCACAGTCTTTGACAATAACTCTGCTCTGAGCTTTCCCACTACATCAGCCCAAACTGCATCTCTCTCTTTAATAACCTTTGCAGTCTCCTCTGCCATGTACTTCTTAACTCTCTCCTGTATGAAAATCCATTGTCTTGGATTTCTTTTTGCCTTGGAAGATCGAAGTAATTAAACTGACTGCTTCACATGAGTTCCTTGGCCACGTACTCTTCCTGGATGCTCAGGCTTACCAAGCGCCATTGTTAAAACATCATTAAGACCGTCCACTTTTAGTTTCCCTTCCTTAACCTCCTCCCTCAACCTTACCTACAGAATTAAGAGTACCATATATTTATAGCCTGAGCTATTCCCAATTCCCATATAAAAGACTAATCTATTTATGTATGTAATAAATTGTACATATATAATAATAAAGAATTCAAAATTTGCTAACAGTTTAGAAAAAAATAAGGTTCAAAGCATGAGCTAATGAATACTTTGAATTAAGATACAAATCAATAACTTACAATTTCCTTAGCTTTGTCTACAATAACATCATTTAAAAAATTACCCTCTTCGTCCATCCTTGCTAGGACCCAGCTCTCCGATCGATCTATTAATTCCTCTTCATCCGGATGCGATTGAGACTGCATTCATATGTAGATGATCACCTTAGTAACAATATAAACATGTTTGGAAAATTAGTATGTATCCACAAATAAGCATGTTGTTTCATTATTACTCACTCATTCATACTCGAGGTTAGCATAACCTCTTCGAGACATGCGATGTGGAAATATACTCAACTTCCTTCTTTTTGCTTGTTCAACATGACATTCCTTCAAAAAAACCACCAGTAAGGTTATAACCATATTAGTAAGTAATTATTGTATATGAATAAAGCTAACTAGAAATATACCAAAAACTCAGGCGACGTGCGATCAGCAAGAAATATGTTCCACTGCGATTTTTCTATGAAAGAAAAATCTGCAGGAGGGTGGGCCAAAATTTCAGGTTGATCCCGATAAGGAAGAATGTAATTTCTGGTCAGCCGACTTTTGAACTCCCTCCATCTACGACCGGCTGATTGCAAAACAATCTTCTTGGCGGACAGAGGTAAAACAAAAGCCATCTACATATACATAAACATGAAAACTAAAGTTAAGAGATGTAAGTAATAAAATGAATAGATAGTACAAAAAAAAGTAAATAAACAGAATTATGCAAATTTGTCTTACCAGCACACAGTCCCAAATCTTCTTCTTTATCTCCACAGGAACACATTTCCAATTATCATGCCAGATTGGTGGTTTGGTTCTTGCCAAAATGCCAATATATGACTGCATCTCTGTTGCTTCATCACCAAATGGCTCTCCTTTTTCATTAAAAGTCACAGTAAGTTTGATCCCCATGATCTTGCGTCTCAAAATTCGATGCATCGTTACACAACCTCGCTTAAGTAATTTTAGTCCTTGAGTATTGTTCGGTGTGGTAACATGTTTTCCTTGTTTCCTTTTCTTGGAAATTGCTTTTTTTAAGTTTTCCGATATGGGCTTCTTCACAGAGTTTGGGGAAGAACACGACGGAGTCGGGGTCAGAATGGGGGTCTGGTTGCCTAAAGACCTCGTCTTTCTTAAAGCCATCAGCACATTCAAGGTACATGGATGGGATACAGATGGTTTGGTCTTCTTGAACTCCTTCTTCTTCGGCACTATACTCTGCGACTTTCTATTTTTCAACACTTTCTTCTTTGACTCACTTTTCTTTTTCGGACTAGCCATAATCTATACAACACACAAACAATGAATAAGTACATGTGACATGCTTGACATGACAATAAACTACTCTAATTTATAACACAAATAGACAACCATTAAAACATACCATAGACAAACTCAAAACATAGTAGAGATACAAAAAAAAACTCAAAATACTCATAACAAAAGTCAATTGTCAGAAAATTGATACAAAAATCAACACAAAACAGAAAGTGAAACAGAACATATAAAACCCGGCTCATCCCAAAGGCTGTATTGCCGAGGCATATGTTGCCGAAGAGGGCGTTGAATATTTGGTGAATTTTGAAGAAGCTACCATAGGATTGCCAAAAAATGCTAGGCATGAGCAGAATGCAATGAGCAGACCCTTATCTGGTGCGACAATGATAAAGCCGAGCAAAGAGGACTTGCACCTAGCACACTTGTGTTCTCTGCAAAATAGCAAGGACATTAGGCCATATTTTGAGTAAGTTACTGACATGTGTGTGTATGTGTGTGTGTTATTTCCTTATTTTTTTGCAATTTGATTAGTGTATAAATGTAATTGATTTTACTTGTAGTGAACATATGGCAACTTTGATGACAAGATACCAGCAACATGAAAATGACCAAGTCTGGCTAAAAAACAAGCAAAATGATGAATTCCCTCAATGGTTCCGGAAAAAGGTAACCTTTTTATTTGGTTAATCAAATTAGTCTGTATATTACTTTATTATGTTGGCCTAATTAAAAATAAAACAGAGACCTAATAATAATCTCCAGGAAAAGCATAATATCATAATAATTTAATTTTCCTACTTTAGTTAAAATTAATAAATTTGGATATTGAAAGAATATATAATATTTTTACACATTGTACAAATTATTTCCTTGTTGGTCATTTCTCCTACTTTATAAAATTATAATTATGATATTTATTTGTATCGAATAAGTAGTTTAAATCAATTTATTTTTTAACAGATTGAATCAGAATTGCTGCATGACCATAATAACATAAGTGATGAGATAAGGTGGATTGCAGAAGGGCCTAACAAGATTGTTCCTACATTCAGCGGTTATAAAATCAATGGTGTTACTTATAGCACCAAGGAGCGCGATGATAATCGACAGGTTCAGTGTAGTGGTGTTTGTGTTGTTGCAGATGCATTAATGGTTGTCGGTAAGGATAAAACTGTTGAACATACTTCACATAGCTACTATGGAGTTATAACAAGTATATAGGAGTTAGATTATAACAACTTTAGAGTCCCTATATTTCGTTGTAATTGGGTAGATATGAACAAAGGGGTTAAGCTAGATGACTTGGGATATACATTGGTTAACTTAAACAAATTAGGTTTTGTAAATGATCCTTTTGTGCTAGGGAAACATGTTAAGCAAGTCTGCTACATTGATGATCCTCTCGAAAAACACTAGTCAGTTGTGTTGATATTACCAGAAAAAAACTATTATGACCAATGTGATGATGAAAATGATGGATCGGTAGAAATAGAACTTGAGAATGAGCTGCACGTGCCAATATTCCCCAATGTTGATGAACTTGACGAGAAAAAATCTAGTTATATGCGGGGGGGAAGAAGAATTGATTCAACTTCCATGATGGTAATATATATAATTATATCGAATTGAAGTTCAATTATTTCCAAAAATATAACTCCATGTACTACTGACTTATATATGTGAAACTCATATTATTTAGAGTGTAGGGCAGTATGGTCAGCGCATCTATTTTTGGTACTTCTACTGAACACACGTTTCATCTAAAGGAACCCATTGATAAGATTACTTTAGCAGTGGTAAAATCATCATCTAGCTGAATTTTGACTTCTCAAGTTATGAATGTTTCGACTTGATCGATGTCTCTTTTTATAATAGATGATGATTTTACCATAGCTAAAATAATCATTCGAAGGACATACAAGTATGGCTACCGTCGACTGCAGCAAGAAGACGCTGGAGAGATGTTATCTATTACAGATTATACACCTACAAATTTTGTGCTATATCAAACTTCTCCAAATTAAGGTTAATGTTATAATTTATGTTTATGCAGATTTAACGGTATCAAAGGAAGACCTTGAAAAGAGTGGATACGCAGCAGGATATTACCAAAGACAAGAAGCAAATTGTAATGCGGTGGTGGTAGTAGTACTACACCAAACTCATTTCGATTGTAATGTAGAAGTACTTATCTGTCTTTCATTGCACATGATGTTCAGTTTGGTCACTTAGTTACTAACTAGTAGCTCTGTATAGTATCATGAAGTCTGATTTGATTATTTCTATTCCGATTAATGGATTATTTGTCAATTTGTAAAAGTATTTGATTTGTGTATTGTCCGATTGGATTAACTTGTCAAATTACGGAAGTATTAAATGGTTTGCCAATTTTGATTAAGGATTTTTGGTTTGCTAGTACCTAGCTTGGTTGGTTGATTTTGGTTTGCAAATCTGTTGGAATTGGTTTGGTTTGTAAATCTGTTGGAATTGGTTTGGTTTGTGTTGGGATGTAATATGTACAATTCAATTTTTTTTTCCTATCCTTGGTAAACAGACAACAGTTATTTTGACATTGTGTAAAACCGTCTTCTAAATAATGTGTTCAAACTGTATTCAAATAACAGTATTCTACTCTGTTGTATGAAACCCATTACGGTGTTTTGTTTAACCGTTGTGTGAATGGTGTTGTATGAACTGATTTTTCTTGTAGTGATGACTGACAGAGATTCCGATGATGCCTGTGCAGAAAATAATCCATTTGAATTGTCTACAAAGTCTCTCTTCCGATCTTTTCCAAGGGGTAGCTTAAACTCATCAGGCTATATTCAAGCGGCCGACATTCAGTTATATATGTCAGGTGTTAAGGCCAATGATCATCGATCACGTTAATTTGACAAGATTCAAATAAAACAAACATGTTTGGTTCGTACAAAATTTAAACAATTTAAAATTTTAAATGATAGAGTATATAAAAATGCAATATTTATTGGAAGGCGAACGTGCTGCAATATTTATGCAATATTCTGCTGCGATTTCCAGCTGATATATAGTTCTGACTCTCGACTTAAATTTTCTGTAATATATATATACTATGATACGCAGAATCATACTAGACATGCATGTGGAGATGTAATTAGCTAGATTTAAGAACAGATGAACGTCAACAATATACAGAACATAACAATTAGCCAGCATCCAGCCACACACCAACAATTTCTCCACATTCGCCTTCCAGTAAATATTGAATTTTTTTTACAATTTCTCCACATTCGCCTTTCAATAAATATTACTCCGTAAATTTTTTGACAGAATGTAAATCAATCATTACTATATATATGAGACCATATTGTACGAAATATTAATTTTTCATACTCACATACTGAAAACGTAAAAACGAACGGGTCCGGATCCTCTGTCCCCTTACTTCATGTCCCCTCCTTTTTCTAATACAAAAAGAGTGCTCCTACGGGGTCCATTTTAAAAAATAATTATTATTTATTAAAAAGGGCCGTAGGGACACTCTTTTTGTAATAGAAAAAAGAGGGGACACAAAGGGGACATGGAGGAAGGGGATAGAGGATCCCAGCTCCGAAAAATTTAATTATGTAAATATACTACCAGAGATAAGGAAATCATTATCCACCACTAAGCAACACAGAATGACTGCACCTCTCCTAATTATCGTCTGCAGGTGCATTCAGCTCTATTTGTTGGGATCTGGGATTGAAACTAGACTCTCTGTATACTTCAAAATATTACACCAATGAGTTGGAACCTTTTTGGCATCATTCTTGTGATCACAATTAAACGATACCCAATTAAAACCATTAGTCATTAGTAAGAGATCACCACTGGTGAAGTAGCCACAAGTAGACTCTATAGGCAGATCTATATCGACATTTAGCATTAGAGTCCAGGATGCCTCAACTCCACCAACACGAAGGCATTCAACGTCATCCATCGCATTCAACGTCATCCATCGTCCACAATTTAATATTGCTGAAGTACATCTCCCAATTCGAAAAAATCATAGCAATCGAATCATATAAGTCGGTGATCCTGGACAGGTAAAACGTACCATGGCCAGGGAACTTAATACCACAATGTAGCACATCCTTATTTAAATCATAGGCGATAATACCTTCAATACCAATCCAACACAAAAATCCCCTTACACAAATACTTGAATGACCAGGGCGCGGATTATCCTTCATCACAGGCATAAGACCAACCGTTTGCCACACGTTCATTTTTGCAGAATAAACCTCAGCAGCAAAGAACGAGTGTACAACCCTAACAACCTTAAAGTCATTTTCTGCGGGATCAAAACCAAAGCCATATGTCACACCCTTATTATCATTATCTTGTATAGTATGTCTCGGAATCAGTTTAGACTGTTTAGTTGCCGGATTCCAAAGATAATTATAATTACAAGGGCGATATTTATGTGGACCAGTATATACAGAAAAACATACAATGCCTCTAACACAACCAACAATTCTAATTTTTGGCACAAAGGAGACCTCACTTTCATAGTACGGAAACTTGAGAACATCATCGACAAGTTTACGAGAACCAAAGTGAATGATTGAAATGCATTGGAGATCTTCCTGTGTTTCATTCTTGTGGACAATGAGAGTTAAATCATCTTGTCGACTTTGAATGGAAAGGTGAGGTTCGATAAAACTAGGGTTTGAAATTATGGAGCACCATTGCTTAGACACTGCTTTGAATCGGATTAACGACTTTACTGGAAGCAGTAACATAATCTCATATATAAGATCATCTGATAACGTCTTGCTGGGATGACGTTTTAATGATCTCCTCGCCATTTTTCCAAAGAAAGCAGCGGCGAAAGTTCAAACCCTAATGTTCTACTGTACTTACACCGCAGATTTAATTACAATCCGAAATACCGAATTTGATAAATTTTAACAACTAAAAATGTTTCTTATGAGATAGCAAGTGGTAAGGACTTATCTTTCGTTGTCCAGTTCAATTCTGACTCATCCCGAAATTTGTTGTAACAAATGCTTACTTTTCAAAGCATATAAGCCTTATTATTAAAAAAAAAATACATATCTTAAAATAAATTTAAAGAATAATTTTATTAAGGTCGAGTAAACAGGACCCGAGAGAGTGAGAGACTGAGTACCCTACTGATGAACTTCACATACTTTAAACAAGAAATGTAGGGGAAGCTAGCAAACTATTAAGGATGATAACCCGCACGGGCTAGGAGATTTATGTTAAATAATTACTAATTTTTATTTAATTAAATATTTATAAAATTATATTACAAAAATTATAAAAAGAACTGTATTATTTGAATAAAAAAATTATGCGATTAACAAACTATAAATTGAGATTGTTTAATAGAAGTGCATGAAAACACGTTTCGGTTATTTTCATTAAAAAATATTTATGATAATTAATCATAATCTTTTTTTATTATAAGTTATAATTAAAAATATTTGCTAATGCATTATTAGATTTATAATAATAATAAGATTTCAGTTTTATTATATTTTTTTAAAAAAATAACATATAATCGCAAGGAAGAATGTTCTAAAGTAGTGTATAGAAACATATTCTGGTTGTTCTCCTTGAAAAATCTTTGGAGAATTGGTCGTATTATTTTTTGATTCTAAATTATGAAAAAAAATTGTATTATAATTATAATAGGATTTCAATTTTATTATTTTCTTTAAAAAATAACATAGAATTGTAAGGAATATGATTATAGGGATGAACTATTTTTTTTATTTAAAGTTGTAATAAAAGAATTATAATTATAATGGAATTTCTATTTTATTAGAAAACATCATAGAATAATAGTACAAATAGGATTATAGGGGTGAAACCAGTGAAACCAAAATATAAGTGAAAACAAAAGTGTTACCGTTAAAAGGGTAAAGGTTATAGATTTCATTCAAGTTGTCAACGCACAGTTTTTCTTTGTACAAATTCAGATTGAGTTCGTAACTCAAAGAATAGAGCAAAAACCAGAAAGGCTCATGGAGAGATTCGTTACAACTTAAATAGGCTATTGAACTCTATAATTAACACCTTGAAACTAGTGGTAACCGTACTTCAGAATTGAAGTAGAAACAGAATACAAGATGAACTCAGTCCTTAAAAACATCGACTTTCATTTCAATAAGAGATATAGGTCGAAATGAGATCCTTTTGCAATGCTTGCCCAAATTTCAGTTCGTGCCAACCTACTTTCCTTCAGGTGGCATTATTTCCAAGAGCTCTATATTCAGATCAAAAGTGGCGCCAGGCTGCGAAATAAGTACAAGCAACTAAGATAATTTGTAAAAACAATAAGTGGACTCCGAAAATTATTTCTACATATGGCTCTGTTGTCATCTTTCCTTCTAGTTGCATAAATTTAACTGAATTTTTTGCTCATAGAGTCAGTCATATAACACAGCGTTTAGATTTTTCTCTGTAACCATTTGATCGTTTTTACACTGCAGTAGGCCAGTTTGCATAGCTACAAATAGATGGCCTAATAAACCTAACATTCCAAAAATGAAGATCATAAAGCAATGATTACAGATTTACCGGTATCTCATTCATTCCTCTCTTGCCATACCCAGCTTCAGGGGGGACAATAACAGTCCTCTGCATACCAATCCCATAATTGTAAGTGTTTACATAAATAAAACAATAACAGAAAGGATAGAAATCGATAATAGTATTTACCTTTCCCCCGACTTTCATCCCCTCAACAACTGAATACATGGCTGGTGGAGGTTTTGGTGATGCCTGAGCGGAAAATAATCCATTTGGATTGTCTACAAAGTCTCTCTTTCGTTCTTTACCAGGGGTAGCCCCAACCTTAAACTCATAAGGCTACATTGAAGCGTTGACATTCAATTATATATGTCAGGTTTTTTGGCCAATGATCATCGATCACCATGAATTATATGATAGAAGATGCTACTGTTTGACAACATTCAAAAGAACATGTTTGGTTGGTACAAAATCAAACAATTAAGAAATTCAAGAGAGTAACGTATAATTGCAACCATGGGAAGGGAACTTAAACTAAAACTTTTGGCTTCAACAAATAATCACAATTACATTTTTTTGTTCAAATCATATTTTGATAATGGTTATGCTTGCTTTTAAAAATATCTTTAAGCCACGAATAAATAACCCCATAGTTCAAAATGTTCAAGCATCATTAACTGAAGTCCTTTACATATAAGGACAGGGTTACTTCATATACAATCAAAGTATACTAGAAGCTATTAGTCCTGCAAATGTTGAAAAGAAGAAAGACAGGTTCAAAAGAGAGGACATATTCTTGTAAAGACCACTAATAGAGAATACAAATGCAATAACCTGTGCAATGCTGCGATTTCCAGCTAATAGTTTTGACTCTCGACTTGAAATTGCTGTAATACCACGATAGGCACAATCAAAGTGGACCTGTGAATATGTAAGCTAGATTTAAGGAAACATGAACGTAACAATATACAAATGTTGTTGGTTTCCATAACAAACAGACCAGAACTGTAGATCCCTTTTCAGCTACTGGACCCTTTCCTTCAACAATATCAAAATATTTCAGTCCATCAGCTGTTCAAAAGAACTAATTAATGTCGTAGAAATAGTTATTATTCTTTTAATTATTTTGCTTGCTTTCATTTTCAGACATTTAGCAACACAACCCAGTATCAATGATATGCACATTAGCTTGCAAGTATCAACCCCAAAAGTCCAAAACATAACAAGGAGAAGTTGCAGCATCTAAACTATTAATTTGTCGAATTATTGAAAACCTCAGTGTGTTAGGAGGAGGGCTTAATTGGATCATATGTATGTTCAATATACCTTATTTATGGAGAATAAGCTTTCTTTGTTTCCATCCTTTTCAGTTCTCATCCTTGTATTTAATTACTTTTGTTACTTGTATTAATTTCTTAAGTACAGCATTCAAGTAAACCCAAAAGAACACTATACCAAAATAATAAGCAAATTTATAAATTGTGTAGTTATCTACAAACAGAGCATGACCTCTTTATTTATGTTACGTAACCGGCTCATCTAGACCTTAAGTTGTCAGATATACCAAACAGACAAATAATATAATTAAATCAAATAGATGGGGTGAGAGGACTCAAACCCAAGTGTCCAGCCAAAACCGAGTTCTAATATCATATTAAGTTAACAATTTCACACTCGGAAGTGTGGTCTAAGATTCTGGGTAACAGTCTAAAAACTGTTTAAAACTTATCAGATTTTTTATTGTACTTTTGGGTGAAACTTTAATAGACCACCAGAAGATAAAATGCATAGCAATGGCTTTATGAATATAATGCACAAAATCCAAGAGCAGGTCCAATGCATAGCTAAAATACAGGACTAAATTCACTAAATAATCAATCCAAAATGAAGAAACATTGAATACCAAAAATGATCAAATTGTATGAAAAGGGATGAATTGACTCACAGCTTGTGAGGTATTCTTCGAGAGGAATGACTTTTCGATTGCGCCTCTCCCTAGCTAGTGTTTGTAATGTTGGTGAAATGAGGTCCAAAGAAAGTACAGATATGAGAATTGCAGACCTTCTTGATATGGGTATTATTGGCCTTATAAATTGCTTTGTTTGGACAACACTGCTACTACTTGGTTTTGAACATTCAACTGCCCATGTCCCAAATCTTTGTAATGAAGCCATGGCCACTGACTTGAACACAAGATAATTCTTTGCAAGACAACATGTGTGAGTGTGTGTATTCTAGTATAGCAGTTGTCTAAATTATCCAAAGTATATCCACTTATATTATGTGATTCCCCTTATACCCTTGATTTCAAGAAGTGGGCAAAACAATATGAACTGTAAATTAGTGTACTTGAATTACATGATGCAAATTCTTACATTTAAAGAGATCAACTGTACAGAACTCTGCTCAAAACAATATACTAGTCTATAAATTATTGAATCTGAAAGTAACACCCTGCGGAATATGATAGAATATAATATAAGATCCATGTAAGACCTTCCTCTAACATCTTAAGATTTTAGATGAGTTGGTTACTTAACATGGTATCAGATACCATGTTAGAAACCGTTTCACCCAAAACCTTAAGGTGTTAGAGGAAGATCTTATATGGATCTTATATTATATTCTATCAGAATAAAGGTAAGGTTGCGTGCATGACCTTTCCCAAATTCTTCTGATGAGGTAGACTTGTACACTAGTTACTAATGATCCTATGTTTCTCTGTTTTATACACATAAAAGTAAAAACTAACGGTACTCCCAGGGTAAATGTTTATCAGGTTTTACTGGAAAAATAATGAGATCAGCGCATCACAGGCCATTGTCTCCTTAATAACCCCATCAGCATAAAACATGATTTCATGGTAATTTGTAAGCCACCACCAGGTTGAAATTTATTATCACTGGAATATGTACTTGGTACAGGAATGTCGTCACTTGCACCATTGTTAGCTGTGTCTCCTATGGGCTTGTCTGCATTTTACGGGAATTTGGATGCAATGGGGAACCATGAGGTGAATCATTCGGACTGCCTAAATTCTGAATCGGAGCTGGTGCAGGCTTTCCATCAGCCTTTTTCTTTACTGCATGTTTGGCCCATGACATTAGTGCCTTGTTAGTTTGCTCATCAAAAATAGACTTCTTCATCGTTGATCCCATCTGAAATTCCCACAAGGGGATCAGAGGAAAAAAAATAAGCAATTTGCTCAAATTCAAGTGTTGATATGTATAATAAGAAAGCACTAGCATAAAGAATTACCTGTGTGACCAGGGCATACAGTGGGAGGGTGATATAGCTGCACAAAACCAAAACTCCAACCCTGCCAAAAAAATCACTGATTATTTTGAAATGTCCAAGTTTTACTTATTGTAATCATTGCATAATGCGTACAAATTTTTAAAGCATGGAAGGCAATAGTTTTCCTCTGGAGTCTTTTGGAGATAAAATGAATCGATAATCAGACTTACCCGATGCAAATTCTCACGTACTGAAGAGCCATGTGAGAATGAAAGCAAGAATGCAACCCGAACTCGTACTGCATCAAGAAAATATCACTTCTTACAGAGAGTACATAAGTGTACGAAGAGGAAAAGTTCAAGGGAAAGATCACTTCATTACCCATATCCAGAAGAAATATGTTATCTCAAATGCGTTCTGCACTTGAAGGAAAAATATTAATAGCACCAGTTAGAAAATTTCTGAACGCATTATGAAAAGTACTTTCACAGACCTTCAAAATGCTTTGTAAATTTGCTGCTCAAGAAAGGGGAAGCTAGAATATTGACAAGACATTAAAACATAGAGAGTTTTAAAGAGGAGGTAGAAGTTGCCTGAAAGAGTGTGAGATGAATGAGATGGAGGACTAGTCTAGGCCAACTAAACCAAAAATATCGGTCAGATACTTGGACTAAAGGTATGCCTTGTACTACAGCATGTCTCTCCGTGATTTCAATGGCCATCTGCGATATAATTGCTTGTAGCTTTGTTCCGACTAATAAAATTACCTTCAGTCAACAAACCAAATGGAAAATTTTAATAATGTTCATATAAATTAAAATGATGACGACAATATTTATGCAACTCAACAATATCTTACAACTAGCGGCAGGACAGAGAGCCAAAACATAGCTTGCCATCCTGAAAATGTTAAATGAACATAACTGTGGCTCAATTTGTAAAAAGAATGACTGAATGTTGGATATAATGTTCAGGTAAAAAGAACAGTATATGGACGAGATGATGGACCTTCAACGTTAAGAGTCAGGTAGATGACTGCTGAAGTCCATAACACGGGACTGAAATATCATGCAGTACTTTAGTTCAAATGAATGTTATATGCTAAGCGAAAGAGGTAGACGGATAAATTCATCAAAAGAAGCCACCATATTGAAATGTTGATATTGTGAATGAATTGTACCTGATTCCCACTATAACCTTGAAGTCATCTTCTAAAGACCTTTTGATATACTTTTGAAAGTCGAACTTAGTTCCAGGTGCTAAGTGAACCTTTAAGTGCAATGGAACATCAAATCAATGTTAATAAAAACTTGATGCAGCTTGACAAAACTTACACATTTTACAGAACTTACGGAGATAAATCCATGGCGCATAGTTAAGTAGTCAGCTTTGCGAACAGACCTAAAAAATTGTCGCAAGAAACATACCTGAAATGGTAAATGCATCAGTTAAAAGGAGTAGAGAATAAGGTACTTATTTTGTCAGTTACTGAACAAGTTAGTGTGTTGAGTTTTTAACAGAGTATCTTGAATTCTCTTACGATATAAAAGAGGATAGGTGATTTTGTCCAGAAACTAGTGTGATCCCTCACGAAAGATGTCTCGTGCGTAAGCCTGAATTTTGCTTGATCTACATAGTTAACACATAATAAAAATCAATTAAACAACTAATGACTTGTTGGAATTTCAGAAACTGGTTCAGTTCATTGTTAGAATCCTGAGAAGGATAATGGAAGTTTGGTCAGTGTAAAGGAAAGACCATTGTTCGGGTCATTCTGTGATTCAGCGTCACGCTCCCAACTCTTCCACCTGCGAATCTGAATAATAAAAAAAAAAAAGGCTGTAAATGTTGCCTTCCATAGATAGATCGAGCTTTAAATTGTAACTACAGTGTTGTTAATAGCTACAAACTACTACTATTTATGGTATGTAAAGAAATGAGAGGGACACCCCAAAATAGTAACTGTAAAGAAATGATAGGGACGGAGGGAGTATTATTTAAGGAAAACGGTTAAAATAATATACCTTAGCCCTTCCAAGCAACATTGTAATGGCACTGTAGATAACATGAAACACTGCCAAGAAGAAGATGAAGATATGTAACTGATGAACACCGTCAACAGATATTAGCGGTTGTTGACCCTATATCAAAAAATGCATTAGTAAACTATCTGGAATGAACATCTTCATATTCAGTCAGTGCTCCATGCTCGCAAGTAATAGCAAATTTCACTAATCCTTTGCCTGATATTATATGAATTTTGAGTTACAATGTAATATATTTTTTTTAAATTAAAAAAATAACGGGAAGAAAGAAGTATTCCACCAATTAGGTTTTTATTGAGTGAAGTAGTTCAAGACTCCAGCATATTTTATTTCTATATAACAGGATTTACTAATTACCTCATGACACTTATGTTTGCGACCTCCTCCACCTCCTGATAACATTCTATGCTCATTCCATAAAAGTCTCCGATGCCCACCCTCCCCTTGCCCACCCTCACCTTCACTCTTCCCTCCAGCTTCATGTTTAGCACCCTCACCATCAGTTTTATGAAGACCTTCAGAATGCTTTGGACAAGGTAACATGGTGTCTGCAACCTTATCAGGAATACAGATTCTAGCAATGTAGCTCTGCCCAAATGTGAGAAGTAATGATATAAATCCGAGAATCATGAGCTCTGCACACGTAAATGAGGAGAGTCGGTGAGTACCACAAGATCATATTTGTTGGCCAGTTGACAAACTAATATATTTTGGTACTAGTAGCTGCTGCATAAAAGCCGGCATTTGTACCTGATTTAATTTTCTCAAGAGCTTCAACTAGTGCCATTTTGTGCCTTTTTTCAAAATACTGAAAAGAAAAATATTTCAGTTTGGAAAATCATGATAAATTCATGATAAATAAATGCCAGATGGTACAGGACAAGGAAATGCTAAGAAAGAAAATCATGTGCAATGTGCTTGTTGAAATTGCAGCAAGAAGAATCAATATTCATAAATTCAGTTATTGCAAAAGAAAACAGAAATTACGAACGTGTCCGAAACGATGCAATATCTTCTCTAATAAGATAGAGAAAACAACAATGACTGCACAAACAAGACCGACTGCCCAGGTGGGCGTCTGATCAAGCTGCCTCGCACCAGGCGCTTCTCCTCCAGACATTTGTCGTCGTAAACCTTAATCTTCCCCACTCCTATGGAAAATTTACATCTAACATGGAAACCACACAAGGCCAAAAAAACGATCATGCATGCATGAAACTGGGAACAGATGATTATGGCTTGGTAGTTTGTAACAAAATCACATTGGAGATTGTTTCTAGGGAAGAAACTAAAAAGAAACACATGGCAGTTTGTAGTATGAAATAATTAGTAAACTGGAGGCAAACATTTGTACACTTGCCTGTCTTTAAATGAAACTTATTATCCCTCCTAGAGTATTTATAGGAGTGTTTTAAACAAGGACCACCAGATTATAAATTTGGGAAGAAAGTAGGTGAGGCTATTTTTATCCAACTAATTTAAATTTTAGTGACTCACAAAAGTGTTGAAATAAAAAAAAAATAAGCAAGCATAAAAACGAAAGTAAATGAAGCAAGTCAGAAAAAATAAAAAGCAACGCCGCTGCCGGGGATCGAACCCGGGTCACCCGCGTGACAGGCGGGAATACTTACCACTATACTACAACGACTTGATGTTTGAATTTCACACTTCACACTTCTTCATGAATATCGCTTCTTACCACCACAACCAGCTGGGTTTTATAGTTTTCATCGTACAGTATAGGCTTCGATACAACCAAAGTGTTTGTTTTGTCTTGTTTTGTTTGAGTTTAGCCCATATTAGTTGTCACCCTCACTGGTTCTTGTCTCTGCTGCATTCATCTTTGCAAAACATCCCAAATGTCAACAACTCTCTCCTACTCATTTCTTGTCAACAAAACCCATGCACCAACATCAGGTACATTTTCATTTTTCTTGCTTTTTCGAACTTTATTTGGATCTTCATATGCCTATGTGTTCTTGTTTTTCTTTTATTTTGCCTATATGTTCTACTCTTGTTATTGCATTCTATTCAGGATTAAGCCTCATAAAACCACTAGGTTAGAAGTTGTTTTTAGGGAATATAATAATTATAGTAACTCCCTTGCGCAATTGGACAGCCCAAGTTGTAAAGAGCTTATTCTCCGTTGTTCCGAATCCTAATTATTGATGAGATAGCTCAAGTGGTGGGGTTCGATATAAGCCTACTTATTAAAATTAAAAATGGATACTACTTATTTGCTTCTAATTATTATAAGAATGGATACTACTTATTAGCTAATAATCTACCATTTCAAAATAGGGAGCAAGTCCGGCCGGTTGATTTTAGTTGCAGTTTATATTTTGATTGTATTAAAGTTGTGACATATTTTTACAAAACCTTTTTATTTTAAAGATAAAAAATTAAAAAAAAATGTAATTTTAATTAAATGATATGTATTTAATTAGCAACAAAATCAATAATAATAATTTCCTCCTTTCTTGAATCTGATAAATTTGATTTAGTTCATAAGTTTTAATATGACAAAAAAGGGAGAAAATGCCCAAAATGGCACAAAAATGGGGGGTGAATGTCCAAAATAGCACTTTTTTAGAACAGTCCCCGCGCCTGGCACTTTCTTCACGCAGGTGCGTGATGCGTTAGGGGGTAACGCATGTTATACATGCGTTACCCGTGTTTTTTTAATAATCTCAGTTGAAAAAACCATAAAAACGTAACCATTACTTGCGTTTTGGTGATCACGCAAGTGCGTGATGCGTTACACCATAACGCATGACGCACTTGCGTTACCACCAAAACGCAAGTGCTGGTTACGTTTTTATGGGTTTTTCAGTGGAGTGGTGTAAAAAAACACGGGTAACGCATCTAGCAGATGCGTTATCCCCTAACGCATGTAATACCCGCGTGAAGAAAGTGCCAGTGGAGGGCAGTGTTTTCATATTGTGCCATTTTGGGCATTTTTCTCCCAAATTGTGCCATTTTGGCACTTCACCCCAAAAAAGGATCAAACAATCTAATTTGGACTTTTTTGATTCACAAGTTACAAGGAGCATTGCCAAACAGTCTTTCTTCTTGTCCAATAACAAAATGGAGCTTATTAAACTTGTTTGATCGTGCATGATTCATAAAGCCTTCTTTAGGTTGTTTGCATTTAGACTTGTAGTACTCCTCTGGAATTTCATGATGAGGACGAGGTTTCCGTTTAGGAACTTGTAGAAGCTTAAATTTCGTAAAACCCTGTGGTATTACCCTATAGCGCCAACAGACTTGAGATCTAGTTAATTGAACCTTTCATTGATGAAGAACACACCTTAATGCAAAGCCAGGTTCGAGGTGTACATGTTTTTGCCAATATAATGAGACCGTTAGTTATGAAGTTATAGACTACTAATTATTTCCTTTAGAAAGGAGTTGGTATGTAGTGTACCTCAATATCAGAGAACTTTGTACATAAATAACGTAAACTGGCATTAGATTGTGTTTGGCGCAATGTTCAAGTGTCTACTTGCTATAAGTTTATAAATGTTACATGGGGAACTTACCTTACATGTTGATGTGGGAGCTTTATGCAGGATTTTTTTTATAATATAGCGATTTTTAGTCTTTTTTGTGAGAGTGAAAGTTTGAGATACTGAATATAAACTACTTGTGCTTTGGGTGTAAATTGCTTAGCTGATAATCTCTTTCAACAATCATAAAGGCCTTGTTTCATTTTTGGTATAGGTTCTCATATTAAGTCAGCTGGCCAATTTCTTGGAGGTGGAAGAATTACAAATGTGTCTTACAAAACTAGCCGGCCAACTGCTAAAAGGGCAATCAATGTGCAAGCAGTCTATAGGTGTTAATATTTACTGTTTTTATTGGTTTTGCTTTGACTAACTGCAAGTTGTAATTGAAGTAGCGGTGGATTTTGGAGAATACTAATATGACTTGATGGTGTATGTTCGAAAAATTTATAGCAATAATCGTCTAATTAATTGCAGTGATGGTGGAAGGCCAAACAGCGGGAACAGCATCTTCATTGGTGGATTCGTGTTAGGTGGAATAATTATTGGCGCTCTAGGTGCTGTATATGCACCTCAGGTACTTTGTTAACATACTTAAACAAAGTTTTAATCTGGACAAGTGATTGTAAGAGTAGGATACTACCTAATACCTTTGTGGTTGATCATTTTTTCATGCATTTTAGTTTAGAAACCAGTGCTGTATATGCACCTCAGTTAATTTGTTAATTAACCTATTTATATGAACTTCTCATCTGAACCGACTGATTGTAGAGTGTGATGCTATCATAATACTCGCTAAGACATTATTGTCCTTTTGAGAGTATAATTGGTGCACGGACAATCCCTTCCAATGTCCTAAATTTCACATTCAATCGACTTTTTATCTCTTGCAGATCAGCAAGGCACTAGCAAAAGCTGACAAGAAGTTGCCTGCACTCATTTATGGTGAGGAGAAAGCTTTGGAGGTGAATACATCTCGATCTTTGGGCTCTTTTGAGTTTGTTTTGCATATGCTCCATTTGCAAAAATAAGTTGGACTTTGTCTTGCTACAACTAAATTGACTACTATGCGTGATTAGATGCAGAACATAAGTAGTAGTGTCATTTTATTTAAACAAACAGCGGTTTCTCCGAAAGTACATAGTCGTTGGTAGTCTGGTAGAACACGAAACTGATTATAGATGGGGCAATGACTAAAGGAACCATGAATCATCCAAAACAAATGCCAACTTAAATGGAATCATAAAATTGCTTTCCTTTTATCTTAAAATTTTAGATACCTTTATGTTGTGTTTGGTTGGAAAGATTGAAAAAGTATGAGATTGTGTACAATTGTTGTGATAAAAGCTTGTGAAGAAAATGGATGTGGTAAGGAATGGAGCATTCCCTCTCAAATTGCGGTGTTTATGTTATAGTTGAGGTGGCTAGGAATGGAATGGGCAAAGATTGAAAATTTTAAACATTTAGTCATTATTCACAAATTAGACAATCAAACACAACATTAAGTCTAATGTTGAGTTTGGTTGGGGTGATTGAAATGGAATGAAATGAGATTTGATTCTTTGAAAGTATAAAACGGTTAAATATTTAAAATTTTCATTCTTTGACCCATTCCATTCCTAATCAACGTCATTAAAATTTAAACACCCTATATTGAGAGGGAATGCTTCATTCTTTACCACATCCATTTTCTTCACAATTGTTAACATAACAATTTTGCACTATCTTAATTTTTTTCGAATCTTTCCTCCAACCTCCATTGTTTCCCTTTAATTCCATACTTTCCATTCCATTCACCCCAACCAAACACAACATAAGTGTATACAACCTTGAATATGGATGCACAGTTGTAGTAGCTTTTTGGAGTAATAATGCGCCATTTATGGATTTTAAGTACTGCATTTTTGCTACACAAGACATTCACAAGATATCTTATTTACAGATGACTCGCAAGAAACTGGAAGCTACTATAAATGGGCTTAATGCTGACATAGACGACATTTCAGCTCACCTGCGAACAGAAGTTTTTCCAAATGGAGTTTCTATCCATTCTGATGAAATTGAAGCTTAGTGTCACTGTTACCTATTAACGTAGGACACTAAACAACATTCTTCACCCTTTTTCATTTCAGTTGAATATGGAAAATAACTTTCTTCATCCTTTTGCATTTTTGTTGAATATGGGCTTTGTTATTTTTTCTAATGTACGAACTCGTCCTTGATTAATTGGAAACTTTTAGTAAGATCGGGGAAATTGCCTGCGCGCTATGCTTGCGGCTCATAAATTAGGACAAGTTAAAAGTTCTCTCAATGAAATCATGTATAGAGTAGCACTCCGGAGAGAACCATATTACATAGAGAACCGGGAAGAACCATCTATTTTTTCTGATTCTATAGCAGAACTTTTTTTTTCAAAAAAAAAAAAAACTGTCGCTGCCACGCATCAATGCTGAAGTGGTAGCGCCACGCGGCAGTGCCACATCATCTGCCACGACATTATTGTTGACGTGGTAGTGCCACGTCATCATTGATGATGTGGCGCTACCACGTGGCACTTCCACGTCAACAGTGATAGCATTGACGCATCAGCAACGGTGCCACATCAGCATTTTTTTTTTTTTGACATAAACGTACTAGCTTCTCATTAAATCGAATCAATAATCAGTACATCAGAGATAAAATTTGGAGCGATAGTCATCCACTCCTGAATGCCTGACATAGAATGAGTGGCCCTAGCTAATGTATGGGCAACTGCATTCGCAGACCTATGAACAAACTCAACTAGCACATTATCAAAGTGCTTTAGTAAATCAACACAATCTAACACGATAGTATGGAAAAATGCACGTCCTGCAATCCCCTTAACAGCATCCACAACTACCTTTGCATCCGTCTCAAAGATACAGTTTTTGAACCCCATTTCTATCGCCCATACCAAAGCTTGTTTTAATCCCTCGGCCTCTGCTTCTCTCGGATGTAATTGAGCTTCAATCTTCTGACTTCGAGCACAAAGAAATTCTGCATTCTCATTTCGAACTACACACCCTATTCCAACACTACCAGTTTCTGTGAATGTTGCAGCATCAACATTAAATTTAACCCATCCCTGGGGTGGGGGATTCCACCTCCTAACACTGGGCATACTACCTGGTTTACAGGCCTTCTTTTCTTGCTGACATTTCTTCCATTCATTAAGCATGCTTGATGCAGTTGATTGAACACCGAACTCAGACATACTCACATTGTCCCACAGCCATTTATTCCTACGATTCCACAAATTCCAGCACACAATAGCCACCCATACTAGCTTCTCTCTCGTGTATGCATTAAACATCTGCTGCATATTCCCTACAATTTCCTCCCATTGGTCACCTGGAATAAGCTCCTGCATACCCAAACTTGTCCAAACAGATCTTGCAAATGAGCAGTCGAACAGGACATGTACCTCATCCTCTTGTCGACATAAACACCACGTACAAACAGAGCTAATTTCCACCCTTTTCTTTACTAAATTAACAGCTGTAGGTAAACACATTCGACACACACGCCACATAAAGCTAATGATTTTACCTGGCAACTCAAGTGACCAAATCTTCTTCCAGAAACATGCATTCGTCCATGACTGCTCTCCCATTAATTGCCTATAGCAACTTTTCACAGTGAACATCCCTGAATCATCTATTAGCCAGAACCAAGAATCAGGTCGTTTAATCATAGGGATAGGAATCTTCTTGACTAACTGCATATCTCTTTCGTTCAGAATATCCAACAAAACATCTTCGTCCCATTTACTTTCTCCTAGTTCCATAAGATTCTCAACCAGCGCTTCTTTTAACTCAGGATAAGCAGTTGACGTCAAGTAGCCATTTGCTCGACACGGTAACCACGGAACTTCCCAAATATTAGTGCTTTGCCCATCTCCGATCCTTTTACGACACCCTTGTTTAATTACATCTCGAGCTTCCAAAATGCTCCTCCACATATAACTTGGATTAGCCCCTAGCTTTGCATTTAACAAATCTGTATGTGGAAAGTACCTCGCTTTCATGAGGCTTGTTACCAAAGGGTTCGCATTATTCAGCAGCCGTTCTACCACAGAATCAAAAAATTGGTCTTTTTCTACTATAGAACCAAAAAAATAGTTCTTTTTTTTATGGAACCAAAAATTAGTGGTTCTCTCCGGTTCTCCGTATAAGATGGTTCTCTATAGAACAATGGCATCATATACAGTATGACATAATTTATCGATTTGAACATAATTTGAACTTTAAAAATATTTTTAATTTCTAATCATATGGTTTTCATCAAAATACAAATCTAGCATCAAGCTCGCATAAATTTTCTTAAATTTTAAAATATATCATATTTTAATTTTTTGAGTATAAATGAATTAAATTATATGATCAACAAAAAAAGAAATTAAAATTTTAAAAATTATATCAATATTACACATTAAAAAAACATAGGACTATTTGGATAAAAATATAGTAAAACCTCGTTAAATTAATACTCAATAAATTAATAATCTCTCTAAGTTAATAATTTCCTCCGGCCAGTTCAAAAAATGATCAATTTCGATAAGATAATAAGATAAAAAAAAATTTATAAAACCCTATATAAATATATGGTCCCAATAATATTATAAATTAATAAGTCCTTTATAATCATAAAAATATATGCATTTACCCTTTTGTAAAATATGATTCTATGGTTCTTAAAATTTGAATCTATATGAAACTCATCCTTAAGCCTCTTTGTTTTTTTTTTTTTGATAGGCAAGGATTTTTTTTTTTTTTTTTTGAGGGGTGATAGGCAAGGATATAATAAGATTAAAATTAGCCAAAAGGTCATTACAAGGTAGTGAATTACCACTAAGTAATATCACTGAAACCACTACAAAACAAATTCCACTAATACAAGCTACGCACCACTATTGGAAGTTATCACTAGTTCGTAAGCTTGTTGAAACTCCACTAATTTGAAAGCTACAAACCAACAAGTGGTACAATATTTCCGGCCGCATGCTATTGTTCCTGCCTTGGACTAATAGATTTTGTCCCCACTACAAGCATGCTAACTGCTAACACACTAAGCAAGAAAACATACGGAGACTCTGCATCCACATGGTTTGGTCTCCCCTCGATGTTAACCACATTCAAGCTCCACCATTCAAATATTACTATTAACTAAAAAACTCTGCATCTTCTATATTTTATTTAACTAAAAAGTATATTATAATTACTATTAACTAATTAATTAATTTTGTCAGCCAAAACACGTTTCCTTTTCTCATTTCTCTAACTAAAATATTTCTTTTCTCAATAATATCACGGGTTACCATTTTCGGCCAAAATATTGTTTTCTTTAACTAAAACCTCTTTTTTTCCAATTATATCACGGACGATTCTATTTAATAAAAATAAAATAATAATATTATAATGCTAATAATTAACTGATTACCTTTTCAGCTAAAATGTATTATCTTTTTATTTTTTCTAATTAAATTTCTTTTTTTTCTAAAAAAATCACAGGAAACATTAATTTCTCATTTTCTAAAAACACTACGAACTTTTTTATTAACAATTAAATTATAATTAATATAAACTAAACAATTACCATTTTCACCTAAAGTATGTCAGCTTTTTAATTTTCACGTTACCTTTTCTATTTTTTCAAACTAAAATATCTCTTTTTCCAATTATATCACGGATGGTACTAGTTAATAGAATAAAATAATAATATTATAATACTAATAATTAACCGGTTAACTTTTTGAGTTAAAACGTATCATCTTTTCAATATTTTCTAACTAAAATCCCTCTTTTTCTAGAAATAACACAGGCAACATTAATTTCTACTTTTCTAAAAACATTACGAGCAATTTTATTTAGTAAAATAATATAATTAAATTATAATTACTATAAACTAATCAATTACCTTTTTCACCTAAAACATGTTACTTTTTTAATTGTCTCTAACTAAGTCCTCTCTTTTTCCAGTTATATCACAGGCTAACTATTTAATAAAAATAAAATAAAAATTTTATAATTACTAATAATTAACAGATTAACTTTTTCAACTAAAATCTATCACCTTTTCTATATTTTTTAACTAAAATCCCTCATTTTCTTAAAATTTCACGGATAACATTTAATTAATTATGATCATCATCTTATTTAAAAATTTAAGCTTACAAAATTCATTTTTTTTTTGCTAAATTACAAAATTCATATTTTAAAAATATTAACTCAAATTAATGAAAAAATTCATATTATATTAAAAAAATTCGTGCAACTCACGGATTTTAAGCTAGTAAATTATTTAATTAAGTTCTGATTGATATAAGATCAAGAAAGTAAGAAAGTGGTATTAATTAGAGTACGATATTCATGATTTTGTAATATTTCACTCTATATGAATTTAGCCAATTATACATGTATATTATTTTAAAACGCAATTATTCATTTAATCATATAAAAATTATTACTAATATTTGAGCATGAATAATGTGTCAAAATTAAATAACTGGGATACAATTTTCAAAACAGTATCTAATCATATTTTTATCTAGTATGAAACATTAAGTAGCGGAACAATACAAAATTTTCTTTTTTACCAATCTCTATAGAATTTAATAAATACATATATTTGTTTAATTTATTTAATTACATTTTGAATGAAATGTGGTCTGAATAGTCTTTTAAAGTTTAAATTTTACTCAATATACTTATATGGTAGAATGTTACTCAATGAAGTCTCACGACGACATCTCACTTTTTTTTTTACTAATCTCTATAAATCTTATAAATTCAAAAATCATTTAATAAAAAATTAATTAAATAAATAACATTATTGACAACTAAGTTTTTTAGAAAATCGATCACAATCTATACTATTACATTAAAATCGAAATATTGAAAGTTTTGGTATTTGATTTTTGGTACAGTTATCCTAATTATTAAAATAAATAAATAATGAAATAATTTAGTTAATCATAATTAATTGATTGTCTTTTTTTAATTAAAAGATTTTTACTTTTAATTGAAGATATTATCCTTTGTAAATACCTAAAATATCGTATTTACCAATTATTAATATTCTTTTCTAATTTTGAAAAATAAACGACCATAATTTTTATCAATAATAAAACATAAAATAGTACGTACATATTTTTAATGACTTTGTGATACTAAATATAATAAATGATCTTATGCATTTTTTTTATGAAGAAATAAGACGAGAAAAACAGTAAATAATATTAGATAGAATTAATAAATGAGACTTTCGTGTAGCCTCAACTCCCGAGTCTTCGTGGTGTAAAAAATAAACTCTCGATAACTTTCAAACCCTCCTCCCTCATCTACTTATCATTCTAGTTGTTTCTAATGTCTCAGCTGTGTACTTCCTATAATGTCGTTGTCCTTGGAAGACGTCGTTTATATGTTATTAAAACAGGGGCCTTTGATTTAGCATGTGACTTCATTACAGTATGCCAATGTATCTAACTTGTATATAAAATGCTAAAATTATTTTTTTTTTTTGAAACTAAAAAATGCTAAAATTATTGATTTGGATTTTATTCGTAGAACAGAACGGGGTCATATATCAATTGTAACGACATTTGACCTTTTAAATGAATTAAGTTGGATTTTTGGGTCATATATCACCTTAAAGCAGCATCTGACCTTGATTTTTCCCTAAACGTCAGTACAGGGCCATATATTTCTACCTTAAGATCCACTCTGTTTTCTTATTTGCTTTTCTCTTTTATTAAATCACCATTAACAGTTTATTTAATTCTTTTAGGCTATATTACCAAGCCAACATTACAACATCAATGCCTTGTAAATTATGTTATGAAGTTGACATAGATAGTGTGTAAATTCAGGAATGGGACGAGAATAACACTCCCCAAACCCCAAGTGCCCCATCCCCATCCCCAGTCAAGTCTTTCAATTTTAAGTCTTAATAATCAAAGGGATCTTTCAATTTTAAGTCTTCCTAATCAAAGAGATTATCCACTAACTGAACCTCTACATTTGTTTATTAAGATAAAATTGTTTATTAAGATAAAAGAGGGTTTCTAATTTAATCATGCTTATTTTAGTATTTTTAAATAGCAAATACGGGAACTGTGCGTGCATGCCATGTTGATTGAGACATTCCTCCGCTATGGGTTCTATATTCTTTTTTTTTTTGCTAGAAAGAAGAATGATTTTATTAATCTTTCAAATCATTAAGCAATACATGAATTAAATCTGGATGGGCATCTTCCATTCCCCAACTACGATCAGCTAATGAACTTGAGTTTCTCACTAGAGGACCATTTTACAAATTTGAAAGTCACATTTCGCGACTCTAAATCACCAAGCAATTTTATTTGCATCATTCTAATTCTAATAATACAAAAAGCTGAGAGCCTGAGACCGATCGAGATTAGTGTTGGAAATCGAGTTATAGACTGTGTGGTATGTGTTTCAAAGAGGATAATAAGAAGTGATTTTAAATATGTCAAATATAAGCCAAAACAATTTGATGGACTTTTCAAAATAATTTTACACCTGGAATTTTTTTTCCCATGTACATGTACAGGTTTACTTTTCAAATTTTAGATAAACCAACCAAATACCAGATTTGCACTCGAAAAAATAAATCTTGTAAAAAAAAGAAAAAAATAATTCGCACTCATAATATCAATAATCAATTGGTGTATGTATTTTTAAGTAACCATCCTTTTTATCGTGTGTGTTGTGTGACTAGTAAATTGATAATTTTCAAACTGTACAAACAACAAGCCACTAAAAGTACCCATTTTATTGGTGCAATGTACACTTCCAGTACTTCATTATCCTATTCACAACTTTTCACTAGGCTTGATTGGGATTTCTTTCGTGTCCATTCACTAGGCCTATTAAATACGCCAAGTCAAGTCAATCGATTACACAACATCGAACTTCCGACTATTTGCGCACATGATACATCAAGTACCTTTTCCGCATTAACCGTTTCCCCATTACCAATGGGTTGGCGCCAGACTGCAATTTTACATCCTAAAACGATTAAGCATTTCACTCGGATTCCTTTCTGATTCACACTAAATATTCAAAATATATGATTCCCTAAACTTATCAGATTTCACTCATATTCTCAACTTTCCCACTAAATTCCAACTTAGTTTTGTTGAGTATTCCTTTATTATTGCCGGAAACAATATATCATTAACTTATATTGATTATATCGTAAACAAACTCCCACTTTTCAAAATACAGACACAATTGTCTAATTCACTCTCGACAAAATATTCCCAATTTTTATGTAAAAACTATCGCAATTAGACATACTTCCAGTATAAAATTAAACATATTTTGTCTCATCTTTCCCTTTCAAAATCCTTATACAACATATGAATTTTCTATATTGGGGTTGATCACACAACTACCATACTTAATTCTTTCAAATTGACTCAAAATCATATTACATGATTTCCCTCTGATAATTCAAATTCTTGCGATCTGATCGCTTCTATACAACTATACAAGTAGTCGGATCATTAGGATCCCTTACATTCGTATGTACCGAAAAACAAGATAATGCGCTGTTATATTCAATGCCAATATTCAGATAATGACGATCATTATGATCTCTTACATCCATCTATACTGAAAATTCCAAAAACAAGATAATGCACTATTATATTCAATGTCATTATTAAAAAAAAAACATCATTGTCATAATCACATAAATGACAACTAAATGTCTTGTATCCTCAAACACAGTTTCTTATTCCTCGGAATATTCCTGAAAATAACTTTCCTAATATCAATTAATTAACAATTTTCCGATCATTCCTACTTTTAGACGGGTGTCAATGATATTTTCTTTTTCAAGGCACTTACCCTTTATTTTCATATTTTTTGAGCATAACTAGAAATTTCCTTTAGTAAAATATCGTTTTTTTCAATGATAATTCACAATTCACACCTAATTATTACTTACAAATTTTATACTCCCTTTTAGAGTTTTACTAGAAATTTCTTTTATTTTAGTTCCGTATTTTTCAATAGTAGCTTTCAAATTATTCGAAAATAATTTATTTCTCATTTTCCGGCTCCACGTGAAACAAATGATGCCCTTTAATTTCCCTTATAATATATGTCAATTCCGACACAATCATTTTCCTTATCATTTTTCTTGATTCATGCGCAATCAATTTACTTTTTATTTTCTCAATAATAATTTCCAAATTTCCAAACAATCAATATTTTATGAGTCCAAATATCATAAATTAACCAACTTAAAGAAACATGGACCAACAGAAACCAAGGATAATAAATGGGTACGGTAAAACAAATTAGCATGGGATATAACAAATTCACATGAAAGTATATATTGGCAAGATTACATATAGGGAATCAATTTTCAAGTCAATATAAAACATAGATAAAATTTAAATTACAAAACATTCAACTAATCAATCTAGATATGCCAGTTGGTCTAGATAACCACACGAAAAGAAGTATAAGAGAAATATAAACATCATGACAAAAAAAACAGATTTATACTAATATGCAACATTTTCATTAAATCATATAATAACTATAAAGTAGAACTATAAACTGATCACAAAAATATATTAAAAACAAAATTTTATTCACAAAATTGATATACAAAAAAAAATGTTGCAAGTTTTAACACACTAAGATGATTACAAAAATAGGATACATGCATAACAAAACACAAATAGTGCGAACAAAAAAATGATTCAAGAGCAACTCCTGACTAAAAAATAAATGAGGTGTTTACTATGTGCATCACTACACACAAAGATCCAACAAAAAAAATTAAACGAGAGGAAAATGCCAATTCAACAAAAAATTAGGCATGGACAACCTTAGAGAAAAACTAGTACGCATTATCAATACACAAGACATAATCGAAGTAAATCTACAAATAAATTAAAACAAAGAAAGAAGGTGGATAAGTATCCAAACAAATTAAGATGAAGCATCATGAATGGTGTTGCCACTGGCCAAAAAATAAGAAAAAATCCCAAAATAATGAATGCTCGTCTCCTGTCAAAAAAAAGATCGGAAAAAAAAAATTGAACCAAGTTCCCTCACTCTGTTACTAATATAAGATTCTACACCTGCAAATTATATTTTATGGAGAATAGAAAAAGAAAGAGAAGAAGTGATCTTTGAAGTTCCGGATAGTGTTTTAGAGCAAGCTCATATCTACTTCTTCTTCATCTTGTGTTGCCTAACAACACCATATATGGGCATTCAAAACACATCCTCCACCCCCCCCCTAAAAGAAACTGTCCATTCATTGCATAATCAATAGAATTAATGTCTTCATTTGTAACTTACAAAACAATATTCACATAATTAAATATAAAATTGTAACCCCCATTGACATTAATATTATATATATATATATATGTAATTTAATTATATTATATTTGACAAATAAAGTCAAATATAACAGTGAAAGCCGGCTGTCTTAGGGTTGGAGGAGATCCTCCCACTAGACGTGAAGATGAGCATGTGGTGACATTGATGGATCCCTACGACGTTCTTTGGATGATATGCTTGCCTACCGTCAGCCCCACCCTACCCGATTTGAAAGAGTGCTTCTTTTTTGGTATTGTTTCTAAGGACGTTGCCTTTTTGGTTGCTTATGGTTTCGGCTTTGATTCATCGAGTAATGATTACGTTGTTCTTTGTTTTTCTCATCTCTTTATTGAACAATTAGATGATGATGATGACGATCTTTACAATACTCAACTTCGCTTCTATTCCTTGAATGCTCGTACTTGGATTGTAATTCTGGGTGATAATTACTTTGATTATTATTCTATTGATTCCCATTTTCAATCTACTCATAATTCAACCATTTGGTACTCTCAGTATCATCAAATTGATGATTCCGGTGCTAATCTCATTGTTTCTTTTTCATTGACAACTCGCAATATTACACAATTTCATATGCCTGAACCAGCTTGTTTGCCTAATGGAACTAATGGTCTGTCCCTCAGTGTTGTTGATGATAATTTAGTTCTCCTCCTTGACTACAATAATACTTACGCCCAATTTTGGATGGTAAAAGATTTCGGTGATGATCGCTCCTGGTCTTTGAGGTTCAACATACCCTTTTTCCCTCAATTTAACCTTGCTCATACTCAACACCTTGGCTATCAGCCTTACCAACCTCTCTACTTGGCACCTGATGATCGCTCTTGTTACGTTTTCAACTATCCATCATTTGTTACGACCCTGTTACTAACACTGTTTCCTTACTCATGGACGCCCCCTTATCAATTATGCACTTACACGGAGTCCTAGCTTTTATCCTAAAACTCGATGGTATTGCTACTTTTGATGATAGAAAATGAGGGCTTTCGAGTAGCCTCAACTCCCGAGTCTTCGATGGTATAAACAATAAACTCTTGATAACTTTCAAACCCTCTTCCCTCGTCTGCTTATCGTTCTATTTGTTTCTAATGTGTCTCATCTTTGTATTTCCTATCATGCCCTTGTTCTTGGAGGACGTTATTTATATGTTATTAAAATAGGGGTTTTTGATGTAGTATGTTGTGACACTAAATACTAAACTACATGCATCGGTAAATATTAAATATGTAAACAACACTTATCATAAGCTAGGATTTTTTTAACAAGTTTTGGTATTTAAAACAAGACTATCAAGTTAAGTTATTACATCACCCTTCGTTACTAACACAACCTCTAAAGCAAGTTATGCTAGTAACCAAATGTCTATCTGATTAAGTTACCATGCTACAAATTTTAAAAGTTACACATTTAACTAACAGTTCTACCTTAAGATCCGCTTTGTTTTCTTATTTGCTTTTATCTTTTATTAAATCACCATTACCAGTTTATTCAATTCTTCTAGGCTATATTACCAAGCCAACACTGCAACATTAGTGCCTTGTAAATTATGTTATGAAGTTGACATAGAACGTGTGTAGATTTGAAAATGTGGTTGTATAAAGATCACGTGGAATCCTAGAACATAAATAATTGTTGTAACTATGGTCTGGTATTTGATAAATACTATTTCAAAGAAAAACTGTGCATTCTGTGTCGCATTATAAAAATATTAAGCATACACAATAATAATAATTTAAATACTAAAATCCTCTTTGATTTTGAATTCGGCTTGCACACCGGTGAAATTTTCTTAGGATTCAATTAGAATTGGGAAATACTATTCTAAAAAATAAATTTCCATAAAAAAAAAAGGTTAGAGCTTGCTTGTTATGTCCTAACTATAATATAATTTTGAGCCGAGAGAGTTTGAAAATTAGGTAAATAGCTTTCGAGTGATTTCAAAGCTCCACCAAACGTTTGGAAAAATTTTCTTTATATGATATAAAGATAGATTTTTGAAATATGAATATTTATATAAGGAATCCCATTAGAGTAAAATAACATTTTCATTTCCTTTATTTTAGGTATTTATTATTTAATTATATTCTAGGGAACTAAAATTAGGATACACGTTGAAATTGCTCTTAGAGAACTCAAATATAAAATGATGTGACAAAAGTATAATAATTTTTAATTTGTGGACACATATACATGTGGGAGTCCAATAATTAGGAAAACTACTAATCATATATAGTGATAAATAAGTATTTTGTACAACTAGCAATATGGCTCATGCTTCGCACACGGGAAACTTAATTAATTTATTCAATTAATTGATGATTAAAAACTAAAGCATGATGGTTATACGAAAAGCATTGTCATAAGAACTTGCAAAGCTGAATAAGTCACTGAGATCAACATATACTTACATCATATACTTGTTAAAACCATATACTTACGTCATCGTTCAGAGTTGTATCATTTTAATGTATCTCTAATATTAGTTTATGATGAAACTCGAAAGCCACTTTCTTGTCACATGAAACTTATCCTCCATTTTATTCGCATAGTGTATCTTTATTTGTAAAATGAGGAGAATGAATATTAATTTGATACAATATCTTGTTTGATTATTGAATTTAATACTCATAATAATTGAAATCAATGGATTAACAAAAATTTAGGAATATTTGTACAAAAAGATTATAAAAAATATAGAGGTTCTTGTATTTAAATTGTTTTAGGAATTATAATGTTATAATGATTTTCAATTTGATTTAATTTGTTTTACAAAGAAAAAATGTACAAAATTTAGTGAATAAAAATATGTATATAGATGCATTTATTATTTATTATATATATATATATATCAAAAAAATAATTAATGATATAATATATAATAAATATTAAATAATAAATTTTACCAATAAATCGATATACTATTTTAAAAAATATAATATAAAATTTAAGATGTAGCATTAAAATTTATATAAGACAATTATCTTGCTAAGTTATTATATCTAATACTCACAATAAATGAAATTAATTGATTAAAAAAATTATAAATAGTTAAACAAAAGGATTATAATAAATACACATGATCTTAATGTTAATTGATTTTAGAAATTATAATGTTTTAATAATATTCTATTTTATATGATTTGTTTGATATAAAATTAGCCATAAAATATTTGATTATGTATTTTACATAAAAAATTTGATTATGAAGTTGACATAGAACGTGCGTAGATTTGAACATGTGGTTGTACAAAGATCATGTAGAATCCTAGAACATAAATAATTGTTGTAACTATGATCTGGTATTTGCTAGTTACTATTTCAAAGAAAAACCATGCATTCTGTATTGCATTATAAAAATACTAAGTGTACATAATAATAATAATTTAAATTCTAAAATCCTCTTTGATTTCGAATTCGAAATCGGTTTGCACGCCGATGAAATTTTCTTATGATTCGATTAGAATTGTGAAATATTGTTCTAAAGAAATAGCTTTCCATAAAAATAAGGTTAGATATTGCTTTTTATGTCCCAACTACAATATAATTTAGAGCCGAAAGAGTTTGAAAATTAGATAAATAACTTTCGAGTGAATTCAAAGTTCCAACAAACGTCTGGGGAAATTTTCTTTATATGATTTAAAGATATAGATTTTGAAATATTAATATTTATATAAGGAATCCCATTAGAGTAAAATAACTTTTTCATTTCCTTTATTTTAGGTATTTATTATTTAATAATATTCTATAGAGCTAAAGTAAGGATACACGTTGAAATTGCTATTAGAGAATTCAAATCTATACTATTATACTAAAGCCGAAAGATTGAAAGTTTGTCGGTTTGGTTTTCCTAATTATTAAAATAAATAATCGAATTATTAAAATAAATAATGACATAATATGATTAATAGTAATTAGCCATTGTCATTTTCACATTTACTTTTAGTTGAAGATATTACCTTTTATAAAAACATCAATCGTACCATATCTTCAAATCATTAATATTTCCTTTTTAATTAAAATACGTTACTTTTTTAAACTAATCTTACAATCATTAATATATACCCAAAAATATCACACCATATTTTCAATTATTAATAAAATATATTAAAAATCACTATACGTTGTTTATAATAAGAAAATATTAGTATAATACGTAGATATGAGTATATTAAATTATATTAAATTAAAATTTAAAAAATTATTAAATTAATAATTATATAAAAACATAATTATACTATTAACTAAAATTTAATAAATACTTAAAATATCTGATCTTCAATCAATTTAAAAGACGTTTACTTTTAATTGAACATATTACCCTTTATACACACCTAAAATATCGTATCTCCCAATCATTAATATTTCATATTTCTTTGGCTGGGTGGTATGTATTTTCTAATTAAAACATGTTACCTTTTAATTTAAAACATAAGTTTACAATCATAATCTTCCAATCATTATTATTTTCTAATTAAATACACTACCTTCTAATTTAAAACATAAATTTACCATCATTAATGTATATCCAAAAATATGACACCTTTTTAGTAATTAATAAGAACCGTTAGATGTAATTATAATGTATATTTAATGATGAAACTTTACTAAATATTCAAGGTTTGAATCCCGTCAACGACATATTTAATTTAAAATTTTATTATATGTCACAGGTTCGACTCCCATGGGAGGCGGATTTGTGTTGAGTATTAAATACAGTAAAAGAATACAGAGTGGGGGTGAATGGATTCTTGAACTTTTCTTCGACTCGAGTCTATGTAGCAGATAAGTGTTTGTGTGTGCAAAGGTGTAGGTGCGGATAAAGAACAACACAAGACACAATATCACTTTAATCTAATGTATTGTTAGATAAAGGTTGCTACAATCTGTGAATACAAATGATAGTATTCTCAGCTTCGTTTTTCTCAGAGAGATATAGCTTACAGTGTATATAAAAAACTTGACTCTCAAAGTTGTTCGTTGTTTTTAACTAAGGAAGTGAGGCTGTATCCTTATAGAACATGGATACAACCTACTTATTACAAATATGGTAACTAAAACAAATTACTTTTAGTATGTCTATCCTTTTTGAGTAAGTGTCCAAACGGTTACAGATTTGACTTTGCAAAGCCTGTTCAGATCCACTTCTTTAGCCCTTTGTCTCTTCTATATCTCTCCAAGCTTCCTTGTAGGCTTTCCAGAGCACGTTACAGATTGTGGTCCATAAAGTGCATTGGCTTGTTGCAGGTTTCAGACTTGTACAATTTCTTCAGTATTTTGTCTCGAAGAATGTATTCGAGAAGTGACTAAGTAAGTGATTCGAGAACTAGAATTGACTTGATCGATAACTCTGAGTTCTTGAATACTGTTATATTGACATATCGAACCACTTCTCGAATAGCTCTTTTCTCTGGGAATCCTTGAGTTCTCGAATAGAGCATTGTGACTTGTCGAATCCCTGAGATCTCGAATAGCTTTCTGAGTCCTTGAGATATCGAATGGAACTTTGACTTGTTGACTCTTTGAGAACTCGAATACCACTTTGACTTGTTGACTTCTTGAGTTCTCGAATAGAGTAGTAGACATATCGAATCTCTGAGATATCGAATGAGATATCGAACAGTGTATTCAGAGATATAGAATAGTGTCTTGAGATATCGAATCCCTGACTTCTCAAATGCTGGACTTCTCGAATAGACAAATATACTTCTCGAATTGGTACTTAGGCAAATTCTACATTTCTTCAAATCCCAACTGTGATTATTTGACAGTCTTTATGTTCTTGCTCGAGGCATGAACCTTGGAACTTCTTTCAAGCATTATTCTTGACTATATAAATACATTTACACAACTAGGATTTGGTGCCTATTACAAGTACAGAACAAATAGAAACTCTACAACTAGAGGTTCCCTCAGTTAAGAGGTCATGTAGGTAATGCAGAGCATTATAAACAATTAGGCTTGTTATTAGATGTATACAGGCATGCCTCTTTGACTAACAATCTCCCCCAAGTTGTGAGTAAGACCCTTAGTCACAATTTCATGTCTGATAACAAGCCTAACATACATAAAGATAAATCTTGACAAGTACATGTATGAAACTGATTGAATATTATTACAAAGAAAGCATTCTTACAGTTATGAAGAAATAGTAGCCATTTTCCTTTGATTCTCCTCCTTGAGATTTGGCTTGTAGATCCTCCTTTTCTTTTTCCTCCTTGGCTTTCTTTGCATCACTCATTGCCTGGATGATGTCTTCCATGGTAGTGAGTTCTTAAATGAGAGGTGAGCCAGATAGGTCTCTGATGACTTCATTCAATTTGGCTTCAGAGTAAGAGCTAATGTAATCCATTCTAATCTTCACATTTCTGCCATATTTCATGTATTCCACAATGTAAGGATTATACTTGACTCTGCATAACCCTTTAGCTCTCAATTCTTCAGCTTTGGCTTCTAGAGCAGCTAACTCTTCTTCTCTCTTTATCTTCAAGGCTTCATTCTTCTTTCTCAACTATTCCTCATGATCTCTTTTCATCTTGATAAAATGAGCTATCTCAATTTTCCACCTTCTCTCCTTTTCATTCTCAAGGTTGAGTAGCACCATTATTCTTTGTAGATCATGTAACTTGCCCCAGTGTTCACACATGCCTTGCTTGAATCTCTTGAATCTCCCATCATTGTATTTGAACTCCAAGCAGTCATCAACTATAGCTACATGATAGATTCTCTGAGCCAGTTGATATGTTATCTCATCTTCATCATAGTCTATGTTGAGACAGGGCAAGTCTAGTCCAGGAATGATTGTGAGTGCCAGAGATGTAGATGTCTTCACCTTTCTTGCCCTTCTGGCTAACATCTTCCATTTCAGCTTCTTTCCTTTGTTGCTTGAGAAAAATTTAAGACCTTTGTCTTTGGACCATTGTAGTATACCATTAGCAGTATGCTTTCTGATATACACAAGTGGTTTCTTGATTAGCATCTCCTTTTCTTGAGTTGGCAAAACAGTTGCAGAAGCCATTGATTCAGATTTTGGTAGGTCATTGCTAACAGCATTCACCCTAGACTCATAGTCTTGTGTTGTGGTGAGATTACTGTTAGTAATGCCTAAGACTTGCTATTTTCCACTCTTTCTCTCATACACCTTTCCACCATCTCTATCATCATCTTTCTTCTTATTTTTACCATCCCTTTTCTCCTTGTCATCACCACCCTTATTCCTTCCTTGAGATCCACCTTTGCTGCCATTCTTGTCTAGATCATCCTTATCTTTGTCTGACTTTCCTTCTTTAGCAATAGGCTTGATGTCTGACTGAGAGTTGATAAACTTCACCAGAATGTCAAGAGCCTCTATTTCAGATTTAGATTTTCCACTCCTTGAATGTAGAACTCCAGCCAAAAATTTTATTGTAGACATGTTGTTTGATTTGAGGTGTTGGCCAAATCTGAAGGCAACAATGTCTTGATTCTTTTCATATAAAATACAGTGAGGCTGAGGAACTACTTGAGGCAATTGAGATTTCATGCACTTCACTACATCAAATTTTGGCTTCCGTCACATCAAATATGTGTGGCTAAGCACTTTCCGTCACGTTTTAATTTTTCAGCAAAGTGTGACCTAAGGTCTCGTCATTTTATGCCCCCTACGGCCACACTCCAGCTGTGTGGTTGTAACTCAAAACACAGTGACTAAAGCATACCACCCCTTGGGTCTGACAGCCCCCATTTTAAGCTCAAAAGTGTGACTAAATACCAGCTTACAGCCACAGGATGCGTCGTGGCTAAAGAGAAATAATAACGTGGCTAAATACCAACATTCATGAAAGGCTTAGCTTTGGTCACACTATTTATTGGTAAATCGTGGCTAAAAACTTGGGTATGGCCACATTTTATAATTTTTGTGTGGCCGTTTCTATGTTTTATATACTATTAAACAACTGCTTTTAGTCAATAATAATTGTAGTAACTATAGTTCTGGCTAAAACATATTTTTATAGAATTTTTGTTATATAGTGTGGCTAAAGGATAGTAATAGCCACACACACTTAACTAAATTATACAGGGTTTTATTTGTATTATAAATGATCGATAATAAATAATAAAACCAAAATGCCAAAATTGAAACACAGTGCTATTCTAAAATTCAAACACAATGCTATTCTAAAATTCAAACACTTAGCCATACATAATCCATCACCAAACTAAATAGCAACATAATTAATGTAATAGCTAAGACCAATCCATACATAATCCATCACAAAACTAAAACTACAATTTTAATTAGAACAAAAGTATGATCAACTAGCTAGAAATGAAGGATGCTTTGAATTTGATTGAAATTTATTTGCTTTTTTCTTGGCTTCTTCATGTGCCTTTTTAGAAGACTCCAATGTTATAACTTCAACTTGCTTATGCTTCTGAATTTACTTGAAACGTAATCTACCTGGAAAATAACCTCCTGTACAGGGAAAATTGCTGTCGTTAATCAAATTGCTATTATATCCATATTTTCAGGATTCTCTGGTTATCAGTTGAACTTGATCCTGCATTGTATGAATGATTAAATTTGATGCAAAATAAACCAACCCTAAAAATAGAAAGAGCATCAAAGAATAGCAGCCATATGAGAATCAAAGGTATCCTTAAATTTTATTTACAACTACCCAAACCTTGACAACATCAATTTGGATAATATTCACAACAACACATTGCTAGTAGTCTACCACTACACAAAGCTGCACACAAATTTGGTAACAAGAAGCAGTTCACAAGTTTAGAGTTGTTTGATACAAGTTACAGAATAGTAAGAATAACATCACAAGGGCATAAAAAACATGGAGTGGACGGTAAACATAACTTACTAGCTTACATGGTATCAAATAGTTTCTGAGCTATTTCGACCCAACCTTGTTACATTTTCCAACATAGTTACACTACTGATGTCTTTTAAATGCAAGTTTTATTACTGAATGTTTTTGCTGATAAATGAGAGAATAAGTTCGTTAACCTTTTAACAGCTCCGCTCCTTAAGTAGTTCACCATGTCAGGATATTTGAATACATAGTCCTTCTGACCAGTTATATATAGAGCAGGGGCGTCAACTTTTGGAACTGGTGTATTGCTTAGCTTCTGTGTTTTTCTTGGAACAAAAATCCCTGTCATAGATGGTTAACTTGTTATATGTAAAGTAAGATAAGCAATGCTACAGGAATTTCATAATACATATTGTTGTTACAGGAATTTGGTAACAAACATGGACGTTGTGCTAGAATCAAAGAGCAAAAACAGGTTATTGATGTGGGGATTTGGGTGCTGAGTTTGAGGGTTTATTGATTTGTATATTATAAGACAGAACAAGAAGCAAGAGTACATGCAGATAACAAGGAAAGACTTACAGCAAATAATAGAAACAGACAAGCATAATCTCCTACATAGTTTCCTACAGAAAGCTCTTCTTCTTCTTGCTCCTTGGTCTCCTCAGGCTCTCTGTAGAAGAACAAGTCAACCTGCACAATGACAATTTCACAAAATTTGCATCAAATCAACCATTTACACATCCAAATAAGCTTTTACACATTGCTCTTTCAACTCATGACTAATAGAATTAGAAACAGACTAGCAATTTCAGCAAACTCACCATCATTTCCCACTTGTGTCCTTGACTGATGACACCACGCATCTGCAGGACCATCCTTGCCAATAGCCAGAACAAACAAAATACTAAAATCACATCCACTTATTCCGAGAATAACAAAACAAACTAGAATCAAAGCATTATACTAACTCTTTCAAAAGTACTAATAAAAAGAGGTCCAAATTCCTCTTTACCACCAAACACTTCAATTGCAACAGAAGCTAGAAAAAGAGTACTAAAGTCAACACATGGTCATACTAAATATTGCACAAGATACATTGTTAAATTAAATTGAGAAACTTTAACGAACAATAAACTGTAACCTATTCAATTTTGCATGATTTGCAAAATAAAAACATAGTACTTAAGTGAGATTGAGAGGGACAGAGTGCGAGAGGGAGATAAAAGCCGCAAGTGAGATTTGATCGATGTATGTGTTCCCTGATTTTGTCACAAATAGAAATTGATAATCAAGATAATGAAAGCACCTTTATGTTTGTGATAAAATCACGAACACCTACATCTAGCAAAATCAATTGACCAACAAACAGATCGGGGCCAAGACTATGTATAAAAAGAAGGTTTCCTTTGAATTTGTATGTGTGTGTTTGATTTGAACTTGATCCGTGAACATACTGAAATCGAGCTAAGAGCCGTGAACATATGTGTGTGCTGAAAAATAAGGGGGAAAATGGGGAAATGAAATACTGGGCAAGGGAGGGAAGTGAAATTTTGGGTACATAGGAGGGAAATAGGAAGCGAGAAATGAAATTTTGTACGAGATCTTAACGAAAATGTGGTAAAAGTGCTACTTCAAAGAACGAGACACGATCCAGATTCACTAAATGATTTTTTTCAATGATTTCTTCGATGATCCAACCGTACGGATGTTAATAGATACTAATTCTCGTGTTGGAAAAAAATAATCGAAAAATAAAAAGGCCGGGTTGTACAAGATCTTAACAAAAACGTGGTAAAAGTGCTACTTCATAGAACGAGACACGATCCAGATTCACTGAATGATTTTTTTGAATGATTTCTTCGATGATCCAACCGTACGGATGTTAATAGATACTCATTCTCGTGTTGGAAAAAAATAATCGAAAAATAAAAAGGCCGGGTTGTACGAGATCTTAACGAAAATGTGGTAAAAGTGCTACTTCCTAGAACGAGACACGATCCAGATTCACTGAATGATTTCTTCGATGATCCAACCGTACGGATGTTAATAGATACTCATTCTCGTGTTGTAAAAAAATAATCGAAAAATAAAAAGGCCGAGTTGTACGAGATCTTAACGAAAATGTGGTAAAAGTGATACTTCCTAGAACGAGACACGATCCAGATTCACTGAATGATTTTTTTTTTTGAATGATTTATTCGATGATCCAACCGTACGGATGTTAATAGATACTCATTCTCGTGTTGGAAAAAAATAATCGAAAAATAAAAAGGTCGGGTTGTACGAGATCTTAACGAAAATGTGGTAAAAGTGCTACTTCCTAGAACGAGACACGATCCAGATTCACTGAATGATTTTTTTTGAATGATTTCTTCGATGATCCAACTGTACGGATGTTAATAGATACTCATTCTTGTGTTGGAAAAAAATAATCGAAAAATAAAAAGGCCGAGTTGTACGAGATCTTAACGAAAATGTGGTAAAAGTGCTACTTCCTAGAACGAGACACGATCCAGATTCACTGAATGATTTTTTTGAATGATTTCTTCGATGATCCAACCATACGGATGTTAATAGATACTCATTCTCGTGTTGGAAAAAAATAATCGAAAAATAAAAAGGCTGGGTTGTACGATATCTTAACGAAAATGTGGTAAAAGTGCTACTTCCTAGAACGAGACACGATCCAGATTCACTGAATGATTTTTTCGATGATCCAACCATACGGATGTTAATAGATACTCATTCTCGTGTTGGAAAAAAATAATCGAAAAATAAAAAGGCCGGGTTGTACGAGATCTTAACGAAAATGTGGTAAAAGTGCTATTTCCTAGAACGAGACACGATCCAGATTCACTAAATGATTTCTTCGATGATCCAACCGTACGGATGTTAATAGATACTCATTCTCGTGTTGGAAAAAAATAATCGAAAAATAAAAAGGCCGGGTTGTACGAGATCTTAACGAAAATGTGGTAAAAGTGCTACTTCCTAGAACGAGACACGATCCAGATTCACTGAATGATTTTTTTGAATGATTTCTTCAATGATCCAACCATACGGATGTTAATAGATACTCATTCTCGTGTTGGAAAAAAATAATCGAAAAATAAAAAACCCTGGTTGTACGATATTTAACAAAAATGTGGTGAAACTACGACTTTTTAACAAAAACGTAGTAAAAACTTGTAAAATTCATAATAAATTCATTTTTGATCCCAAAATTATTTTAGAAATATGGGGATGAAGCTAATTTTGATATCGTGATTTTAAAATAAAAATTTCGATTGTAGAATATTATTTTATTTAAATATCGAATTAATAAATGATTTAAAGTTGATTTTCAAAAAAGTCAATTAAATAAAAAATTATACCAAATAATTCCCCCCTTAAATCAAAATTTCCCCCTTTACGCCAATTGTTTCCCCCCTTCACAATTATACCCTAAATTACACATCTCTCTCTCTCTCTCTCGACTGAATCTCACACACACACACACAATTTAATCTTTTTTTCATTCTTATACAACAATTGGTTCTAGATTTGATTGAAACAAAGCCCCAGAAGCTGCAAATTAAGATGAGCGGAGGCACTGTTCAGAGCAATTGGCCTGTTTTAACCCTAGGTTTTCACCCCCTTCCGGCGAAGATGAGAATGAGTATATATCCGGCAATTAGTACTTGTATGTCTCCTCTCTCTCTCTCTCTCTAAATCTATTAAGTGTTGCATTTTTTGAAAAGATGCGTACCTATTGACATGTATTTCATTAGTCTCGCGTCTATTGGGAATATGTGTTTGAGAATGTGTGTATTGAAACTCAGAGAGTTAATTGTGTCTATTGGGAATATGTGTTTGAGAATGTGTGTATTGAAACTCAGAGAGTTAATTGCGTCTATTGGGAATCTAAGAGCGTTGTTTCATATGCCTTACAACTCAGTTAACATGAGCTTTGTTTCATATGCCTTACAACTCCTCTATTTAAACCATCCCCAGTTAATCCCCTTTCTCATCCTCTCAAACATTCTTAATTGTTATTATATTTTCATAATCAAATATATCAAATGGCCTTCAACGCTCTCACCATACGTCTATCAAATGTATTGTTCAACTACGAAAACTTCACGATCGTAGTGGAAGGTGCAAGCTTTCCAGTGGAAGATGTTCCATAGAATATCAGCTCTGAGTTTTCCTATGATCAGCAAATGGAGTGGATGTTTCTGATGATGGAGTTCGAGCTAGACAAGGACAGGAGGGAGGCGGAGCGTCTCCGGGCCCTGCAGTTGCGTGAGAGGATCATTGGACTGGTTGTCACCATGTCCAGGATTTACAAGAGGAGGGAAAATCGTTCTTAGAATTTTGTTATTATTTCTTTGTAATTTTTGTTTATTTTCCAATGTTATGCAAGTGTTATGACATAAGAAACATGGTGTATGATTTGATGCAAGTGTATGTCTTTAATCAATGGAAGTAGTTGATTAATTCTGTTTAGTGCATGCAATTGGATATTCCATATATATGATATGATTGGTTTCTCATCGTTTACTCACTGTACAATTTTCAGTTATGTTCTTATATTAGTACTCTAGGCACATCTTCCTCTTAAAGTACATGTACAACTTTCTGATATATAGTATGACTATGACCTCATGTTAGTGATCTATTTTAGAATGAAAAACAATTTAAGTTGTGTGTATGTGACTCGATGCACCTTATAATAAAAATAACCATGAGTCTGTTAACTCCTACATGATAGCAATAATTGTGAATAAGCATGTTTGGCTCTCTAAATACTAGTAACCTTACTTTTTATAAGCTTTTGTCAACTTTTGCTTGTGTTCCTTGTGCTTTTAAAATTTGATAGCTATGTTTTGCTTGAGCTTGCATAATTTTATTGATCAGCAAGTAATGTTTTCGATTTTGTTCTTCTCTAATAATTTTGCTTAGCATGTCATTCTTATAACTGTATTATATTGTTGAAGGTTGGAAATTATGTTTGAAAAGATGGAGGCCACATTTGACCCCGAAAAAATTATCGAAGAATTTGAGGCTATGACGAAGGATGCGGGGAGAGTTCAAAAGGAGACCTTGAGGAAAATATTGGAACAAAATGGCAAGACAGAGTACTTGCAGAAATGGGGTCTTGATGGAAAAACTGATCCAGTTAGTTTTGCATGCTGTGTTCCTCTTGTCTCTCACGATGACTTGGAGCATTACATTAGGAGGATTGTGGAGGGTGATGTTTCCCCTAATTCTCACCAGAAACCCCATCAAAACGATCTCATTAAGGTGATGTAGGACAGTTAATTTCTTTTGTGTATGCTGCCAGCGGCTCAATTATTACATAAATGCAAATGAAAGTATTCAGGTGGTAATGTGTGAAGGTACTTCGTTTGCTTGCTTAAAAATGTTATCTGTGTATTGCTTTACTGTTTTATATATAGAGGGTGCATGCCCAGAAACTTTATAAAAAGTCATTTTTATGATTCTATCTTCTTAAAGTTGCTAAAATTTGAAATTGAAAGCCTTTGTTGACCAAATTTCGGATGTTTTGCATTGAAGCCTACTCCTTCATTTTGCTTCCGGTGAAGTTATGGGGTTCTATGACAACAATGCGGCATCTGATCTTGATAGTATGAAGAAGTAGGAAATATTGCAGATATATATATCGGTGGAAGATAATTTGTATGCAGTCTGCACTGCATATTGTCAATTTCCAGTACATGGACAGAGAGAAAACTGATATAAATTTTTTGTGATATTCTGTATTAGTAACAGAGCCTTGTGATCTATGTAGTCGTGATGTATCAAGTTCCTTTTTAGATAACAGAATTTTATTTCTAAACTTAATGACAATGTCGATGGAAAGAAATGCTGCAATTTATTGATGCAATATGGAACTTATCCATGTTCATACAAAGATAGCAGAAATGTTTCTACAAGACTTGCCATAATTTGGGCTGGTCCTTGGTCTAGACGAAATTGATTTATGGGATCCTAATACTCTTGGTGAATCCAGAAATGCGAACCAAATTCAGTGTTCTTAGTGTTAAAATGAAGCTTTAGTTGTCCTCAAACTGCTCACAACATCAAATTAACTGAAATATATCACATCAATCCAAATGAATGAATTAAAATCGGTAAAAAAAAAAAAAGAATTCGAATCAGTCTAATTCGAACATAAAGCCTTCAATTACACGCATAAATCACTTCTCTATGACCGAACAATTCACACATCAAAAAGCCCCAATTTCCGAATATGAACCATAGAACACATCTAAAATGTAGTGAACAAAGCTCTGACATATATATATGCAGAAAACTCTACCTTTTAGTCACATATAACATGTAGTGACCATAGGTTATTTCTCATTTAGCCACATCACCGAAAACGACTGTGGCCGTTTCGTAACATTTAGACACAACAAAGAAGCGTCGCTAGTCTTTTTCACACTTCTATCTCTCAAGTATGACTATAAATTTTGGAATTGGTCAAAGTTAACAAAAAACATGCAATTTTATCTCTCAATTGTCACACATGTTTAAAGTTGTGACTGAATCTTACAAAATTTGTATTTTTGGTCACTCGAAAAACTATTGTGTGGCTAAAACTTGAGAAGATGACCTTTAGTCACTCGTTTTTCCCAAAGTGTCATAGCCCTTACTGTACAAAAGAGTGACGGAAGCCCAAATTTGACGTAGTGCTTGGTGAGAATCTCTTTGAGCATATTGTTGTCTGATGAGTTATTCCTTTCTATCTTCTTGATAATTGTTCCAAGTTCAGAGCTGGATAGAATTTGCAAAGCTTCAATGTGAATGTGAAAGAGGTTCTTGGCAGTGTGGACTAGGACTTCTCTATCATTGGTAGTGATGATGGCATAAGGATTGGTTTGAACAATTTCTCTTCTCACTACAGTGACTACAAACACATCTTGCACAAGAAGCTTGATGTAGGGGGTGTTTGGGGGAACTTTTTTCCAGAATAAGTCAACTTATTTTAAGACAAAGTTGAAAATTTATAACTTTCCAACTTATTTTTGTAACTTATTGAATCTCAAACATACATTAAATACTTGTATAAAAGAAATTATCAAAATATAAATTTTAATCCGAAAATAAGTCAATAAGTCCAAAATAAAAGTTGTGCCAAACAGCCACGTAGTCAAAGTAGTGGAAGTTTGTCCTTCTTATCAGCTCATGTAGGTGCTTCAGAAAGGCTATGTCATGGTATAGTTTAGAATTTGCAGTTTCTTAACATACCCTTTGAGTAAGAACATTTCTGAATTCTGAAGGTTCAGCTTGAAAAGATTGTTTAGCAATGTCAGGATTGTCGAATTCATATTCTGAGGACTTCTCTTCAGTTTCAGATGGAATCTTGGCCTCTTCATCTACAGCCACTTTCTTTAGTTTTTCCTCCTTGGATGCTGCCTTTAATTTCTCAGACTGATTTGACTTAACAGTTCTTGGTTGACCACCCTCATTTATTGTAATGCCTTTCTCCTTAGGTTTCTCCCCCTTAGATTTTGAGTTCCTTAATGTCCTCTTCTCCCCCTTAGGCTTGTTGTCAGGCACAGAGGCTGTAGAAGTGACCTTTGGGTTAGAAGAATCTTCAGGTAGGGGGAGTCCCATATGCTTCATTATGGGAGAAAGCATCTATTATTGGGCGAGAAGAACATCAGCATTGGCAGTGGCTTGAATGTCCAACTTTTCATTGAGAACAGCAACAGTGTCTGTTAATTGAGCATTGGATTTCTTGAGATTGACCACCTCCTTTTCCAGAGTATCCATCTTGGTGAATGATAAGTGGATTTAATATCTACTTGGAACATTCTAAATCGGCTTAAATTGATTGTCTTGGACTCAAGTTTCTTGTAGTTTTGATGTGTTTTGCTTAGTTGTGCAGGTTTACAAGAATGTTGATTAAGGTGGATGCTTCTATAATTTTTTGGGAATTAATTGATTAAAATTCGGATTTTCTGGGAAGGCTGCGCAGCTTACACTGTTTTGGCCATATCTGGAGTTCTGTAAGTCCGTTTTCAGCGATCTTACTACCCACGCGAAGCTTGAGAGATTTTCTACAACCTGGGATAGGAAGCACGTGCAAGTAATGTGCTGAATAAAATCGCGCGTGTATTCTTTGTGAAGCATGGCCTGGAAATTACTGTTTTGCCCTTTTCAAGTTCTAATTATATTCCAGGCAGTTTTTAGCACCTTAATTAAATTCTAATTGTAATAGAAGATAAATTCTTGCTGGGCAAGAAAGCTAGAGCCTATAAAAACACCTCTAAGCATTGTAATTTATATATCATAGTTTTATTATTGTAACCAGCTCAGATCTGCAAGAGGGAAAAGGAGAGAAGGATTCAAGCTCGGTGACAAGCAAGGATCTAGATCATCTTCATCTTTTGTATACGTTGAATCATAGATTTGTTTTCTCAACTCTTAATCTTAATAATATCGTTATTGTTTTCTTTCATATCTTGTTTATTATCATGTTTTCATCAAATCCCATGACGATGAACGGTTCAATTATGGGCTAATCGTTGTCGTGGGATCCTAGTGGATTTATCTATGTAGCTTAGTAGTTTGCATGCCTTAGAGATTTATGTGTGGTGAATTCTTGATATCCTTGTATGGTTGTGCTTATGGTATTTAGGTGCGTCGCGAACATCTAATATGTTAATCTCTTGCTAAACGAGAGTGGATCTTGAGATTTAGAACTTGCCATGCTAGCATAGGATAGGTTGGTGTTAAGCATCATGATTTGTGGCATGAATAGAGATATTATGCTACCCTATGTGATCTAAGTGGATAACTTGTGCTTCAACCTTTATGTTTTCAAATTCTATAGAGATATAGGGTCTAAACATAATAGGTGCCTATTCATCTTCTATCTCTTTTGTGGATGTATGTGTAGATTGGTACTAGTATACCGAGAGGTAACTTTTACTCTTTCCGTGTTATCCGATCAGATATCAAGACCATCACATGTTTTAATTAAAGGCTGCAACTCTAGGTGAAAGTAGATGATGAAACTTGGATTCCATGTTTATTCTCATATAAGTAATTCGATTTTTATTCTCGTTAATTGTTTAATTCTTAGTTTTATAATTCGCATCTTAGTATAATTTAGATAATCAACCCCAATTTGTTACTTTTCTTAGCAGTGAGTTAAAACCATACATTGTTGCATAGGCATATTTACTGAATTGAACACCATTCTAGATCTCTGTGGGAACGAACTTGATTTAATCATATATTACTTGTGACAACGTGCGCTTGCGTGAATTTAGCATAACAAGTTTTTGGCGCCGCTACCGGGGATCATCGGTGTTTTATTTCAGTTTATGTGTTTGTCAATAGTGGTCGTTAGCGTTCACTGACTCAGATTCTTACTTAGTTTGTTTGTTTCGTGGTGTTTCAGGTACTTAAGTTTGTATGCAAACACGTTCGCAAGCTCGTTTACAAAAACTGGCAGAAGACGGTCGTGTAGAGAATTTAGAGAATAAGGAAGAGGAATCTGAAACTACAGTAGCAATGGCAGATGCAGCAGCAGCTAAGGCTTTGAAGGAGTATTTTCAGCCGAAACTTAATGATATCCAGTCTAGCATTGTTAGACCAGCTATTGCAGCGAACAACTTTGAGATCAAGCCGGGCACAATTCAGATGGTGCAGAATTCAGTCCAGTTTGGGGGAGCTTCTACGGAGGATCCAAACATGCATGTTCGGGACTTTATCGAAATCTGCGACACTTTCAAGTGTAATGGTGTGACGGATGATGCTATCAGGTTGAGGCTTTTCCCATTCTCTCTGAGGGATAAGGCTAAGAGCTGGCTACACTCTTTACCACCTGGTTCCATTACTACATGGGAAGATCTTGCTCAGAAGTTCCTTACTAAATTCTTCCCTATGGCAAAAACTGCAGCAATAAGGAACCAGTTGACTCAATTTCAACAGCAATCTGGCGAGTCATTGTGTGAGGCTTGGGAACGCTACAAGGAGATGCTAAGGAAGTGTCCTCATCATGGCATGCCTGATTGGATGGTTATTAATGGTTTTTACAATGGATTGGGAGCACAGTCTAGGCCTTTGCTAGACGCAGCATCAGGTGGAGCTCTGTGGGCAAAGAGCTATGATGAAGCTTATGATCTTATAGAGATGATGGCTGCTAATGAATACCAGAATCCAACCCAGAAACTTTCTCAAGGCAAAGTAGCAGGAGTTTTGGAAGTAGATACAGCTTCAATGATTACGGCTCAGTTGAAGGCTCTTGCTATGAAAGTGGATTCTCTTGCTAATTATGGAGTTCAGCAGGTGGCTAGTGTTTGTGAGTTATGTGCGGGCGCACATGAGACGAATCAGTGTGCTATCTCTTCCGAATCAGCACAGTTCGTGAGTAATTTCCAGAGACCTGCTGCACCAGTTCCAGCCACTTATCATCCCAACAATCGGAATCATCCTAACTTCAGCTGGAGCAACAATCAGAATACTCAACAATCTTATCAACAAGCGAAGCCATACAATCAAGGCTATCAACAGCCTTATAGTGCACCATATCAACCTCCGGGATTTCAGCAGCAACAACCTCAGACTCATGCGGGGCAATCTTCTAATGAAAAATCTGATGAGATGTGGATAGCATTAAAGAACATACAAGCTGGTCAGAAGCTCTTAGAAACTCAGATAGGACAGATTGCAAGTGCTTTAGGTAGTAGGCCACAAGGAACTCTTCCCAGTGATACGGAAGCAAATCCAGGTAGGAGGGACTTCAAGGAGCAGGTGAAGGCCGTAACTTTGAGATCGGGAAAGGTTACATCAGATCCTAAATCAGCCACTAAAGAAGATGAAGAAGTGCAGAATCAGCAAGTGGAAAAATCTGCAATGCCTGAATTTGAAAAATCTGACTTAGTAGCTGATGAGCTAGATGGTGACAAAGAGAAGAGCAAGGAACCTGTTAAAGCTTCAGTGGATCAATCTACTCAGATCTATCCTCCTCCTCCATATCCTAGAAGACTCCAGAAGCAGAATTTGGATAAAAAGTTTGCTAAGTTCCTAGAGGTGTTCAAGAAGTTGCATATTAACATTCCTTTTGCGGAAGCTCTTGAACAGATGCCAAGCTATGCCAAGTTCATGAAGGGAATTCTCTCTCGTAAGTTGAAGCTCGATGCATTAGAGACCGTTGCCTTAACGGAAGAATGTAGTGCCGTTCTGCAACAGAAGTTGCCTCCAAAGCTAAAGGATCCGGGTAGTTTTACTATTCCATGCACTATTGGTAATCTATTCTTTGAGAAGTGCTTGTGTGACTTGGGAGCTAGCATCAATCTCATGCCCTTGTCAGTATTCTTGCAACTGGGTCTACCGGATCCAAAGCCAACTAACATCTCGCTACAGTTAGCTGATCGTTCAATTACCTATCCTAGAGGCATAGTTGAGGATGTCTTAGTAAAAGTTGATAAGCTCATCTTCCCTGCTGATTTTGTTATCTTGGATTTTGAGGAAGATAAGAAGATTCCCATAATTTTGGGAAGGCCATTCCTAGCTACGGGTAGTACTTTGATCGATGTGCAGAAAGGAGAGCTCACTATGAGGGTACAAAATCAGAATGTCACCTTTAATGTGTTCAATGCTATGAAGCTTCCATCTGATGAAGAAGAATGTTTCAAAGTTGATTTGGTTGATTCCGTGGTAGCCAAGGATCTTGATCATTTGTTGCTAACAGATTCTTTGGAAAAAGCATTGAGTGGGAACTCTGAGGTGAAAGATGAATATAAAGTGATGCAAATTCAGATGTTGAATGCAAATTCGTGGAATAGGAAATTTGACATGCCTTTCGAGTCTCTTGGTTTAAAGGAGCTGGAAAAGTCACAAGTCCGACTTAAACCATCTATTGAGGAAGCTCCTACACTTGAACTCAAACCTTTGCCTAATCACTTGAGGTATGCTTTTCTTGGTGATACCTCTACACTACCTGTTATTATTTCTTCTAATCTGTCAGATGTCGAGGAAGAAAAGCTCTTGCGTATTTTGAGGGAATTCAAGTCAGCAATTGGTTGGACTATAGCAGATATCAAGGGAATCAGCCCTTCTTATTGCATGCATAAAATTCTGTTAGAGGAAGGAGCTAAGCCTACTGTTGAACATCAAAGAAGACTCAATCCGATTATGAAGGAGGTGGTGAAGAAGGAAATTCTAAAGTGGTTAGATGCTGGTATTATCTATCCTATCTCAGACAGTTCTTGGGTGAGTCCGGTTCAATGTGTGCCAAAGAAAGGAGGCATGACGGTTGTTGCTAATGAGAAGAATGAGCTCATCCCTACTCGAACAGTCACGGGGTGGAGAGTTTGCATGGATTATCGGAAGCTCAACAAAGCCACAAGAAAAGATCACTTTCCTCTTCCTTTTATTGATCAGATGCTAGACAGATTGGCAGGGCACGAGTATTATTGTTTGCTTGATGGTTATTCCGGCTATAATCAGATTTGCATTGCTCCGGAAGATCAAGAGAAGACTACATTCACATATCCTTTTGGCACTTTTGCTTTTCGACGAGTTTCTTTCGGACTTTGTGGTGCTTCCGCCACTTTTCAAAGGTGCATGATGGCTATTTTCTCAGACATGATTGGCTCGAATGTGGAAGTTTTTATGGATGACTTCTCAGTTTTTGGTACATCTTATGATGAGTGCTTGCATAATCTTGGTTTGGTTTTGAAGAGGTGTGTGGAGACAAATTTGGTACTTAATTGGGAAAAGTGTCACTTTATGGTACAAGAAGGAATTATTCTTGGGCACAAGGTATCTAGCAAGGGACTTGAAGTGGATAGAGCCAAGGTGGAGACAATCGAGAATCTTCCTCCACCTATTTCAGTTAAAGGAATTCGCAGTTTTCTTGGTCATGCGGGATTTTATAGGCGATTCATTCAAGACTTCTCGAAAATCTATAAACCTTTGTGCAACCTGTTAGAGAAGGATGTTCCTTTCAAGTTTGATGATGAATGTCTGGCGGCTTTTGAGCTTTTGAAAAAGAAGCTAACTACTACTCCTATCATTACCGCACCCAATTGGGAGGAACCGTTCGAGCTTATGTGTGATGCAAGTGATTATGCGGTTGGAGCTGTGCTTGGACAAAGGAAGGACAAAATTTTTCATGTGGTTTACTATGTTAGTAAAACCCTCAATGAGGCTCAGCTTAACTACACCACTACGGAGAAGGAGTTGCTAGCAATTGTTTATGCTTTTGAGAAATTCAGATCTTACTTGCTTGGTACGAAGGTGATTGTGTATACGGATCATGCTGCTATTCGATATCTCATGTCAAAGAAGGATTCGAAGCCTAGATTGATTCGTTGGGTGCTTCTCTTGCAAGAGTTTGATGTGGAGATCAAGGATAGGAAGGGCACGGAAAATCAAGTAGCTGATCATCTATCACGTTTGGAGGACCAAGGTAAGGATTCACATGCTAAATCTCTAATTAATGAATCTTTCCCAGATGAGCAACTTTTTGGGGTGCAAGGTGAAGAGCCATGGTTTGCAGATTATGTGAACTATCTTGTTAGTAATGTCATCCCTCCGGAATTCTCTTATGCTCAAAGGAAGAAGTTCTTACATGATGTGAAGTGGTACCGTTAGGACGAGCCATTCTTGTTCAAGCTTGGTGTGGATCAGATTTTGAGAAGGTGCATTCCTTATAGTGAGACGGAGAGTCTTCTGCATGATTGTCATTATACCACATATGGAGGCCATTATGGTGGTGATAAAACAGCTCAGAAAGTACTTCAAGCAGGATTCTATTGGCCGACTCTGTTTAAGGATTCTCATCGTTTTGTGATGAGTTGTGATCGATGTCAAAGGGTTGGTAATATCTCTAGGAGGAACGAGATGCCTTTGAATACTATTCTTGAAGTTGAGATTTTTTATGTGTGGGGAATTGATTTCATGGGTCCGTTTATTTCATCTTGTAATAATCAGTACATTCTCTTGGCAGTGGACTACGTTTCTAAATGGGTCGAGGTTAAGGCTTTACCGACCAATGATGCTAAGGTTGTGCTGAATTTTCTTCACAAACAGATTTTCACGCGTTTTGGGACTCCACGAGCTATAATCAGTGATGAGGGGACACACTTCTGTAATCGTCAGTTTACTGCTATGATGGCAAGGTACAATGTGACGCATCGTGTTGCCACTGCTTATCATCCCCAAACTAATGGTCAAGCGGAGGTTTCTAATCGTGAAATCAAAAGAATTCTTGAGAAAGTGGTAAATCCATCTCGTAAGGATTGGTCGTTGAAGTTAGACGAGGCGGTTTGGGCTTATAGAACTGCTTACAAGACACCTCTTGGGATGTCACCTTATCAGTTGGTGTTTGGTAAGGCTTGTCATTTACCGGCCGAGCTAGAGCACAGGGCCTATTGGGCGTTGAAGAAGTTAAATTTGGATATCACGGCTGCAGGTGAGAGGCGTCTACTTCAGTTGAATGAACTTGAGGAATTTCGTGAGCAAGCTTACGAGAACACTAAAATGTACAAGGAGAAGGTCAAAAGGTGGCATGACAAGAAGTTGGTTCTTAAGTCTTTTGTGCCGGGCCAACAGGTTTTGCTTTACAATTCTCGCCTCAAACTTTTTCCGGGTAAGCTCAAGTCAAAATAGTCGGGTCCATTTACAATCAAGTCGGTATTTCCACATGGAGCGGTGGAGATTTATAGGGGTTCTATTGATGATGCTTTTAAAGTTAATGGACAAAGACTTAAGCCGTACTTTGGAGGATTGGTGAACCGCGAGAAGGTTGCCGCGGTTTTATTTTGTTCGTGATTTTCCGGAAGAATGTCAAGCTAATGACATTAAAAGAGCGCTTTTTGGGAGGCAACCCAAAATTTGGTTGTATATTTTAGAGATGTAGTATTATTGTTTTCTTTCAAAAAAAAAAAAATAGTCAGTCAGTACTCGCCAGCGCATCATGCGCCAGCACAGTGCAAGTGCACCGCAGACACGCAGAAGCGTCCTGCGCATCAGGCGCCCAAGCGCGCAGGAGCACCAGACACGTAGGCCGCAATAGCGCATCATGCGCCCCTCAATGCAGGTGCGCCCAGTTTGAACAGAAGCCTACCGCGCATCATGCGCCACCTGATGCATCAGGCGCCAGACCCTTCTGCCTATTACCGAAATTTTGTGAGTTTCAATCCCTATTTTTTTCATATCATTCTCTTATCCTATTACAACTTCTCCAAAAATCAAAAACCCTAACTCCTAACTATATCCTACATCTAATTCAATTCCTAAATTCCTTTTTCATCTCTAAATCAAATTCATCATTAATCATTACATACACCCACATCACCTATACATACACAAACCCATCTATATAAATCCCAAATTCTCAACTTTTATCCATTCAAAGTGCAAAGGGGGATTTAAATTCGAAATTGTGTGGATTCATAGTTCACCTCTTTGATTCAATTGGGTAATATTCTATTTTATTTTTTTATTTGAATTTGTGAATTTTGCAAATTAGGGTTCTTGGTGTGTAATTTGGGGGTTCTTTATTTGGTGAATTGTTTGGAGATTTTTGTGTCTTGCTTGATATTTGTTGATTATGGCTCCTAAAAGGCAACGGTTAATGGGTAGTGGTAGTAGTGCTCCTCCATCTTTGGATGAGAATGATGTTGTGGGAGATTGAGTGGAAAGGTTTGTTAATGAGGAGGCTAAGACAGAGTATATTCGGTTAGTTTCCAAGGGGGTTATTCAGGAACGGAGGCTTGTGCCCCATAAGTATACAGAGATGAGAGCTATGATTAGTGAGAGGGGTTGGACGTTATTTTGTGAATTTGCTAATGATGCTTCGTTGGATGTGGTTCGAGAATTTTATGCTAATGCGTCAATAGCAAGGAATAATTCAACGATTGTGAGGGGTCGGAAGGTGGATTATTCGCCTCGTGCTATTCGTAATTTGATTAGGCAACCGCCTAAACCTCGAGATGCTACGGATTGGGGACAAAAGACTAATGATGATGTTGATCTTGATGCACTCATTGATGAGCTTTGTGTTCCGGGAACGGAATGGAAATGTAAGATAGGTACGGACATAAAGTGTAATTTCCCGGCTTCATCATTGTCTAGTGTTGCAAAGGCATGGTTTTTTTTCATAAGTTCTAATATCATTCCTATAAACCATGTTTCCAATGTTACTGTTGATAGAGCCATCTTGCTATGGGGTATTCTCAAAGACGAGTATGTCGACATTGGGCACCTTATCAATCAACATATTCTTCGGTTTTTGGGAAGCAATTCGTCGGTGAATATTCCTTATGCTTCTATTGTTGCGTACTTGTGTGATGCATCGAAAGTCAAATGCTATCAAGGTGAGCCGATGCATAAACCTATGGCTTCTATTACGGATGCTACCATTGATCGGTTGAAGTTGAAGGAGTGGTCGGGCGGCACTCCTCATCCTAGGGGATTAGGCTTTGTTGTTGATGGTGCTAGTGGTCAGGGAACGGGCGTTCCACCACATGTTTCGAGGGCACCGAAGGTGGCTAGGGCAGGTTCTTCGCAGAGTCAGGTGGATGTGTCCGTTTTTGAATCTTATTTTCGTCGAATGACTAGGCGGATGGATGCTATGCATGCTAGCAGTCGCCAGTATTCTGAGGACATGAGCATAGCTTTGGAGGCAAAGTTTCAGTCACCTAGTACTCCTATGCAGTGGCCTATATTTGGAGCTCGGACTCCGTACCCTCCACCGGATTCTTCTGATGAGGATGTTGAGGACGGAGAGGGTGACGAAAGCAAGGACGAGTAGGTATGTTTCTGCTATCCCTTGTATTTACTTCCATTCAATGCGGACATTGAATCTTTCAAGTTTGGGGGTGGTTTGAGGGATTAGTAGATGTTGTTGTATAAATTGTTCATGTACGATTTCATGATTGCATATTAGTATTAGTAATTTATGCATTTATATTCGTGTTATCTACGTTTGTTTCATATAGGACATTCTGTTTTTATGTTAGTATATCATGTGAGTTCATAATAGTTTGCATTTGCACCCATGCTTGATAGGAATTTTGTGTTGTTGACGCTTTTGATTGAGAAGTGATATGCTTTGTTCTTGTGCACACACATACACTAGTAAGTTGAAGCTAGTAGACTTATTGAATGTTGTAAGTGATTAGAAGGACATGAATATGTGCAAGATGATTTAGTTTGCATGCTTTGAATACAAGTAGGTGCGTTAGAGAGATTTTTGATTGGGATTGAGTATGTTTTTCCACCAAGTGAGTTTTTGAGCCATATTGCATATTTGCAATTTATTCGTTTGCTTGAGTGTCCACGGATTGTTTGCATTGCTAGCAGTTGTTTGAGGTCTTTCTTGAAATGCATGACATTATTTGACGATTAAAATGATAAAGGCATTTAGGAATAACCGCATATTTTCCCATATTACCACACCATGTTTACATGATCAATTAGTTAACCCGTTGAGCTTAATCCTATTTTTCGGTGACATACCACATTACTTGCCTAGACCTTTTTCTTGTATTGGCCTTACATTAATTTGAACCCACATTGTCAAAGGCTAGTAGAGTGCTTAAGGGAGTAATAATGTGTGCAAGGAGGGGTTTATTGTTGGTCATAATTTTGGGGGAAATATTGGAAATTGGGTTTGGTTGTTTACTTGATAGTCGACATATGTAATAAATTATGGGGTCATTGTTATTGTTTATATTATTGTTTGTGTTTTATTTAGCTCTCGAAAAAAAAAAGAGAAAAAAAAGAAAAAAATATATATATATTATGAGAGCATGTTTGTTTTTGTTGTGATCCTACTTTAGTCGACTAGTTGAGTGTTTGTGTTAGTAAAAATTATGTGGGGGGGAATATGGTGTTGTGTATGATGTATTATGGTACTTACTAGCTTTTGACACTTCACCTGTTTTGGCTTATTTGACATACCTTGTCCCTAGCCCCGTTACAACCCAATTAAAGACCTTTTGATTATCGTCATTGATGTATGTTGTGTTAAGAGTTAGATTGATACCAAATGTCAAGCATGTTTATGATTTTGTTGGAATTGAGTGATACACTTACCCTTGTTCTTGAGTGAATATTCTTTTGTGAGTGGATTGTGAGTGTTTGCTTGTTCTTGCGTATGAGATCCCGAGTGTTGTCTCAAAGATGTACTCTTGTAGGCTTAGCATGTTTAATAACTTATTCTTACACTTGACATGGACTTGTGAGAACTTATGCATGTTCATTGAGTAGACTATGTGAATACTTGCACTTTCGACACCAAGACATTACGTATTTACTTTGATTCTTAAGTTGATATGGCATGAGAGGAATTGAAGGTATGGTAGATTAGATTAATTGCATTTTTCATATTAGTTGCATTCATGCATTGCATTGCATTAGGATAAATGGATTTTGTGGGTACATTCGCTATAGGCCCTCACGAGACCTTACTCGTCCACTAGGGCTGCCTAGGGGTTTAAAGGGCTTGTTGCATATGCCAAATGCAACCGTGATCACCTACGGAAGTGGTACTAGATAGTTAGTTAGTTGTAATTGTTTATGCTTGAGGACAAGCATCAGTTTAAGTTTGGGGGTGTGATAAGTGGATTTTATATCTACTTGGAACATTCTAAATCGGCCTAAATTGATTGTCTTGGACTCAAGTTTCTTGTAGTTTTGATGTGTTTTGCTTAGTTGTGCATGTTTACAAGAATGTTGATTAAGGTGGATGCTTCTATAATTTTTTGGGAATTAATTGATTAAAATTCGGATTTTCTGGGAAGGCTGCGCAGCTTACACTGTTTTGGCCATATCTGGAGTTCTGTAAGTCCGTTTTCAGCGATCTTACTGCCCACGCGAAGCTTGAGAGATTTTCTACAACCTGGGATAGGAAGCACGTGCAATTAATGTGCTGAATAAAATCGCGCGTGTATTCTTTGTGAAGCATGGCCTGGAAATTACTGTTTTGCCCTTTTCAAGTTCTAATTATATTCCGGGCAGTTTTTAGCACCTTAATTAAATTCTAATTGTAATAGAAGATAAATTCTTGATGGGCAAGAAAGCTAGAGCCTATAAAAACACCTCTAAGCATTGTAATTTATATATCATAGTTTTATTATTGTAACCAGCTCAGATCTGCAAGAGGGAAAATGAGAGAAGGATTCAAGCTCGGTGACAAGCAAGGATCTAGATCATCTTCATCTTTTGTATACGTTGAATCATAGATTTGTTTTCTCAACTCTTAATCTTAATAATATCGTTATTGTTTTCTTTCATATCTTGTTTATTATCATGTTTTCATCAAATCCCATGACGATGAACGGTTCAATTATGGGCTAATCGTTGTCGTGGGATCCTAGTGGATTTATCTATGTAGCTTAGTAGTTTGCATGCCTTAGAGATTTATGTGTGGTGAATTCTTGATATCCTTGTATGGTTGTGCTTATGGTATTTAGGTGCGTCGCGAACATCTAATATGTTAATCTCTTGCTAAACGAGAGTGGATCTTGAGATTTAGAACTTGCCATGCTAGCATAGGATAGGTTGGTGTTAAGCATCATGATTTGTGGCATGAATAGAGATATTATGCTACCCTATGTGATCTAAGTGGATAACTTGTGCTTCAACCTTTATGTTTTCAAATTCTATAGAGATATAGGGTCTAAACATAATAGGTGCCTATTCATCTTCTATCTCTTTTGTGGATGTATGTGTAGATTGGTACTAGTATACCGAGAGGTAACTTTTACTCTTTCCGTGTTATCCGATCAGATATCAAGACCATCACATGTTTTAATTAAAGGCTACAACTCTAGGTGAAAGTAGATGATGAAACTTGGATTCCATGTTTATTCTCATATAAGTAATTCGATTTTTATTCTCGTTAATTGTTTAATTCTTAGTTTTATAATTCGCATCTTAGTATAATTTAGATAATCAACCCCAATTTGTTACTTTTCTTAGCAGTGAGTTAAAACCATAAATTGTTGCATAGGCATATTTACTGAATTGAACACCATTCTAGATCTCTGTGGGAACGAACTTGATTTAATCATATATTACTTGTGACAACGTGCGCTTGCATGAATTTAGCATAACAGTGAATAACTCAATGGCCTTGAAACCAAAGATAGATTGTTCCTTGAGTCTTTGTACTTCATATTTGGTCATGTCATGCACAGGGACCTCAGTTACCAGCTTATCCCCATATTGATTAGCAAAAAGAGTCCTGGTCATGGCATTAGCTTCAGTTGTCTGATTAGATAGGCTTTGAACATGAGTTGCTAGGTGGTTGACTGTTCCATGAAGCAAAGCCAAGCCATTGTCCATCTTGGTGCAGGAAGATTTGCATTCCTAAATGGTTTTGAGGACATGATCTAAAGATGGAAATTTGGCAGCAAATTCCCTTTGAATTGCACCTACTTCCTTGGCTGTTGCATCACATACTTTATTGACTTCTGTTTTAACTCCCTTTCCAAGGTAGTGAGCAGCCTTGAGGAATCCTTTGTAAGAGTCATTCATGGCCCCATACACTTCACCAGGGGTCAGAGATTTGGCATTGGAACCTAGTGAAGTGATGTATTCCTCCCTGACATATTGAAGTGCTTCATCAAGAGTAATTTCATATTTTCCTTGCAACCTGGCATCTACATTGCCATCTCTCTCAGCATCATCAACTATCTTTGTCTTCTGCATCTCCACATCATCCCTATGGCATAGCAGAATGGCCTCATAGTCTGGGTTACACTACTAGAAAAACTGCTTTAGACATCGGCTATAAACCGATGTCAAAAAAATTTCTGACCGATGTCTTTGCAGGTGTAGAGAAAGATCAGAACCTTTTACATCGGTTTATAGCCGATGTCTAAAGCTGCTACAGACAACGTTTTCCTTTTATTTTCCGTTGTCTTTAGTTAATAATAATCATTATATAACTAGACTAGCATTTCAAAATTGCTATATTATATGATGTATGTCAACTTAAACATGTGACATATAGGGCATAAATTAACAAGTACATCGAATTTATTTAAGAAATCGATGTCGAACATGACTTTTGACATCGGTGATTGATATATCTGATGTTAATAAGTGCAATAGACATCGCCTACTTGGAGCTTTACATTCTTAACCGTTGTTAAAGATAAAGATTAACATCGGTTCTTTGAGACTCTCAATGTAATATCTGATGTTAATAAGTGCAATAGACATCGCCTACTTGGAGCTTTACATTCTTAACCGTTGTTAAAGATCGAAATTAACATCGGTTCTTTGAGAATTTCAATGTAATATGCTTTTATAGACATCAGTTTTTTGATTTACAACTGATGTCTTTGGCTCAATTATACATTGGTTTTTAGTATTAAACTGTTGTCATTTATTCATATCAACATCAGTTTAACTTTCTTTGTGTTGTCAATTTGCTTTAAATCACAACTGTGCATTCAGATTTATATGAACCAAAAAAAATAAAACCATACACAATATCGCAAAATGAAACCAGAAAATTCTTATACTATGATTACCAAATCATCCGTTCGATTACACCACCATCAACATTCCAAAATACCAACATACACAACCAACTACATAATTACCAACCTTAGCTTCCAATCAACAAGTACCACTGTCTAAACAAAATATACCAATCCCACACGTACAACTGCCAAAAACTACCTAATATTCGAGGATCGATTAAACAACAGAAGTACTACCACTGTCTAAACAAAAGAGACTAGAGAGGGGCAGCAGAAGTGCTAATCCAGAAGTACGCTAAGCCCCTTACATATTTTCTTGGATGTACGTGAGCGTCTCTATGCGCACCTTGTCCAACTCCTCCCTGGTATAAGACTTCCGACTCTTGCTCGCCCACTAAATAGAATATAGCACACCAACACCAAATAACAATTAGTATAACGTTCAAATGTTCAGCAATTATAACAATTAGTACTACCACTGTCTAGCAATTATAATTATATTACATGCAGTCAAGTTCCATCAAAATATCAAAAAATATACCTTGGTAGTAAAAGTCATTTCTTTATCACAGATTATATCTTTCATGTAGCGCATAACAACGTAACCACATTCATGGCCACCAGGTTGTTTAGGAGATCCCTATTAAATAAAAAGCTTACACTATCAATCAGTCGAAAAAAACAAAAATCTTATCGATCAAACAAAATTAAGTGCTGAAATACTTACAGCAAGATTCTTTACTTTAGGGACTTTGCTTCCCCTTCCAGTTTGAGCATTGTAAGATTTAAGTGCACTGTACAAAAGATCATCGTCATGTCTCAATAATAATAGAGCAATGTAAGAAATAAATCTGACAGCAAATATATTTAATTTACCTTGATAATGCTCTTTCCAACTCCGGAAAATGTGTTGGATGAGACAAAGGATTGAGGATAAAAATTTCACCAGCCCAAATTGCGACCAAAATCCAATGATAACTGTTTTCATTAAAATACTAGTTATAATTTTAAAAAATTAGAAAAAAAACCTTAACTAATTAGCAAGAAAAACTTACTGCTGATTATGTGGCATCAAGAGCATGCGATCATAACTACCATCTAGCAATCGCTTAACAACATAAGACTCAAAATCAGCATTGAGGGTAAATGTGGATGCCGGATCAAAAAAACCAAACAAATCCAAATTGTTTTTTTCAGAAACCAAAGTGTGCAAGTACCTACAAATAAAGAGATTATACTCAAATATAACAATATAAAATATGCAGAATGAGACAAGAATGTAGGGAAAAACTTACGAAATGTACGCAGATATTGCACCTTGCCCAATTTCCTTAAAAGTTAATAAGTCGGTTAAATTCTCATGTAATACGTAGATTGTTTTTTCATGTCCAAACACCTCAGCATCACATTTTATTTCTACAGAGATCCCACACTCTTTCATAGTTGATGTTGCAAATTTATACAACAATTTAAAGCCCTTTGGCACATTCTCAGTTGGCTCCACTTCTTTGAACAAAGCACCAATTCTTCGCAAATCAGTTTTCTCTTTTTTCTTTGATGATAACCCGTCCTTATTATTTCTAATTTTCTGCAATTAAATAGCAAATAATTAAACAAAACTTGAATAACAATACTCAATGACTAAAAGAATGTCAAAAAGTACATACCACAACAGGTGCATAGGTGATCAAGTCTTGAGGCCATGCTACCATAGAACCAATAGCTTGTTTCACTTTCTCTATTTCACCTTCAATCGGCATGGGAATTAAGGCATCTGGTTGGATGGCTCCGTCCACTGACACGCGAATACATCCCGGCTTTAAAGGCACTCCATGAACTAAACTATTCATTTCAGGCTCATCAAAAATCGTGCCAAATGCAACCTTATTTGTTATGTTGTCCACAGACAGCTCACACGATCGCGGACCCTGCATTTATCACAAGATGTTTAAAATTAAATTTCCATGTGTTCATTAACTATAGTCCTGTTTCTTCTGTCCACTATCATATATGTACAATTTTTTTACCTTCTTTTCAGGTGGAGTAGGGTCAATAGGAACACGTTCATCATCGTCATCAACAAACAACCTTACAACTGTTGGTTCAACTCCTGCTGGTTTGAGTACTGAATGAGGTGAATCTTTTCCTGCCAGGCAACTTGCTTTGTCGGAAAAAGGTGGAGAGGATACACTGGGTAAACCACTAATCATAGCCTTAAGCTCAGCCAGCTCCTTTTTTGTTCTCTCCATTTCCTCATCCCTTTGTCGATCACGGGCCAACAAGTCAGACTTTGTGAGTCTATTTCTTTTTGGGTTTGGCAAATTGAAGTACATTTTTGGGGTGACAAAGCCTCCAACTGCTCTAACCCTGCCCGAATGCTCAGGAGTTTGCAGTGCTCTAGTTAATACATCGTCACTTCCAGATGGTTGAAATTCACCCGTGCGCTTCAGCTCTAGAAAGTTATCCTATCAACACAACATGCATTCATATGTACATGGATAAAATACTCATTATTATTTCACTAACTCTATAAATTAAATCAAAAAGATGAGACACAAAGGGTAGCTTACAATTCTTTCAACTACCACAGCCACTTCAGGATCAAATGTCTGGTCCTTTTTGAAGCGAGCCTTCTTCCATAAAATCGCTCGATCAGGATCATCTCCGGGCACAATTTTTCCTGACTTTACCTAAAGAAAATGGAAAAACATGTATAAAATCCATTATCAAACTAAAATTACAATAACAGTTACACATTATTACCTCTTCTTCTATCAAGCCAATGTAGCCTTTCCTGGATGTACGGTGTGGATATTTTCGTTTCTTCACTCTTCCGCTCTGTGATTCACGAAGCGTCTACAAGTGTAGTCAGATTTATTATCTAGTTAGGTATGCCATCTAGTAAATTAGATTTGTCCTCTGAGCAAAAAATTCAAATAAACATAGAACAACGCATACCATCCAGTCATCACCTATCCTCTGTCCAACAAATTTCCTCCAAATATCTTTACCAACAAACTCATACTTTCTTGGAGGCTTCCTCGGTTTCTTCTTCTCTCCCTTAAATGGCATCACATGCTTAGCAGTTAGTGTAGATTTGAATTGTCTCTACTTTGTGCCAGCAGACTGAAGAATATACGCCTCACTTTTTGGAGAAATTTTGAATGTATTCTGAAACAATTAACGCCATAATATAAAACTCTAAATATATGAAAGAATTTATAATGTATTCTGAATGTCAAAATATGTTGGATTTTACCTGGACATCATTCCATAACTTCTTTTTTAAATCAGAATTCACATCTGGCCAACTTCGAATATCGATGGGAATCGTATTCCTAGCCACCATTCCTACGTAAGACTGCAAAACATGCCTACTCTTTCCAATAGGGACTCCAAGATGATTGGTTCTAACTTTAATCTTCTTGCCCTGAGCCTTCTTTATCACCACTTTATACATAGTTGAGGGACCTCGAGGAGCTCCATACTTCTTTTTAGTAGATTCAGTACTAGTAACCGTTGCTTGTAAAGTGTCTGACTCTTGTTGAGGTTCAGATTGTGTTGCTTGTCCAGCTTCTGGCTCATCAATAGTTGCCAATATTTTATCCTCCGGCACCAACTGTTTGCTCTTTTCAGGGCTGCAACCTTCTTCGAATTGTACTTTCTGATTTTTTTGCTTTTTAGGTGCCATTTGTCTCCTTCAATCTGTAGAATAATACACTCTATTAGTCAATGCAGGTATGCATATTTAAATAATTAGCTAGGGAACACTAAAATCACGATTAATTAAGCACATATACAATTTTAAAAAATGCAATTACCTTCATATAGTCATTGCAGCAACACAATTAAAACAAAATTGTAGTAAATGGTAACAGCACAATACAATTCAAGTAGGCACAGGAAAAGCAAATATTTAAAAGTGTCTCCTAAAGAGCTACATTACACTAATTATTTTTTAACCCAAATTCCTTCAATGTTCTGTCTACAATTGCTAACACTATGCTCAACATCATCGACGACATCACATGTTGGAATTCTGGAGCAAAATGGGGGATTTTCCAAGACAGTGTCTCCTAAATCATCTTCGTTATACACATCGTGATAATCTCGAGTCGTAGAGGTTAATACAACAGACCATCTAGCATCAACCGGATCTTCCACATAGAAGACTTGCTTGACCTGGTCAACAGACACATATTTATCCTTCTTGTGTCCTTGTCGATTAAAGTCCACAAGTGTGAAGCCAAGATCATCTACCTTTATGCCTTTATCATTCTCTGCCCATTTACACAAGAATAAGGGGGCTTTGAATGCATGGTAATCTAACTCCCATATTTCTAGGATGATGCCATAAAATGTCATATCGCTCTCGACGGGATTTAAATCCTTGGCACTAGAGACTTGGACTGTCCTAGCCACTACCGACACACCACTATTTTGAACAACTCTCACATCATCTCGGTCCTTTGTGAAGTACCGCACTCCATCAACCAGATACCCTTCATATGTCAAAACTGAAAATGATGGTTTTCCCGCCAACCATCTTATTGTTTCAGAAACACTTCCAACATTCTCTGTAATTTCATTACTAACCTGCGCGAAGAAGAAAAAATTACAATCATATTTCATAATCCAGTTAAGAAGAGGTACGAATTAAAAAAATACATAATAAAAGAAACAATTAGAACACTAACTTTTTTTTCAAACCAATCAGCAAATTGCCGATTGTGTTCACCCATCAGCCAATGAACACTTTTCTTTTTCCCTCGGTAAATTTCTTCCAGGTACTCCTTATGCATCCTAAGAAAATGAACATATTAAATAAACAGCCACACAAAGTACTTACCAAAAAAGATGAATTTATACGAAATAATTAAACTGGCTTACATAATATAAGGATATACTTCAGAGTTGTTCATCAGGACATGTAGATGTGCCTCATCTCGCTCCTTTTCTTCAACTGATTTCATTGTTGCAGCGGATAATGGACCAGAAATCTTAGATTTGTCCTTCGGAAGGCCTGCAGTGTAACTCTGTTCAACAAACTCTGAGCAGAATTCTACTGATTCTTCTTTTAGATAGCTTTCCGCTATACAACCTTCCGGATAGTAACGATTTCGTACATAACTCTTTAACACTTTATTAAACCGTTCAAATGGATACATCCATCTATAAAATACCGGTCCACATAAACGTAATTCTCTAACCAAGTGGACGGTAAGATGTATCATTATATCGAAAAATGAGGAAGGAAAGATTTTTTCCAGCTCACACAAGGTCAATATCACATCTGACTGTAGTTTATCCAGTTTCGATACATCCACAACTTTGTTGCACAAAGCGTTGAAAAAAAAACACAATCTTATTATGCTGACTCTAACATTTTTTGGGAGAACGGAACGAATTGCAACTGGGAGTAACTGTTGGAGGAGGATGTGGCAGTCATGGGACTTCAGCCCATACAACTTCATATCAGCCATCGATACACAATTTTTTATGTTCGATGAATGTCCATAAGGGAGCTTCATATGTAAGAATGATGATAACATTTTCTTTTTTTCTGCCTTGGACAAAGTAAAAGGGGCAGGGGGCAAGTATGTTTTCTTTTCTCCTACTTGTGGAGCTAAATCATACCTAACACCCATCTCTACCATATCACGACGAGATGCCTCACTGTCTTTAGACTTATACCGCATATTTAATAGCGTCCCAATCAGATTATCACACACATTTTTCTCGATGTGCATAACATCGAGACAATGGCGAACATGATGAAACTTCCAATATTCTAACTCGAAAAAAATTGACTTCTTCTTCCATACACATTCCACCTTCTTTGAACTCCTCACTTCCTTCCCGAAAGAAAAGTGAACTTGTTCCTGTTGCGCTAATACTTCTTCACCACAAAGGGGTTGACGTGCTTGCCTATGCTCTTGTTCTCCATTAAAAGTCACCTTCTGCTTCCTATAAGGATGATGTCGAGGCAAGTACCGACGGTGACCTTGGTAACACATTTTTCTACTATGAGGTAAATATTTAGCTATGGTATCATCGCCACATACTGGACAAGCCATGTAACCCTTATTAACACAGCCGGATAAATTTCCGTAGGCAGGGAAGTCATTTATTGTCCACAACAACATTGCTCTTAAAGTAAAATAAGATTTACTATAAGCATCATAAACATTTGGCTCGCCTTCTTCCCAAAGCCTTTTTAGATCGTCAATCATCGGTTCTAAATATACGTCTAAATTATTACCCGGCTCATGTGGACCAGAAACTAATATTGTTAACATCATAAACTTCCTCTTCATACATAGCCATGGAGGAAGATTATAAGTTACCAATACTACTGGCCAGCAGGAATACCTATTTTGTAAGCCATTACTATGCGGATTTATACCATCTGCCGACAAAGCTAAACGAAGATTTCTTGGGTCACTACCAAAGGTAGGCCACCTGTAATCAATATTCCTCCAAGAAGGAGAGTCAGCTGGATGGCGCATCAGGCCATCTTGAGTTCGCTGGTTCGCATGCCAAGTCATCATCTCAGCAGTTGAAGCAGATTTAAACATCCGTTTAAATCTGGGAATAATGGGGAAGTACCACATCACTTTCGCTGGAATATTAATCCTAACCTTTTTATCCTTCCCCACTTTCCAACGAGATAGACGACACTTGGGACACTCAGAAGCATCACTGTACATACCCCTATACAATATGCAGTCATTTGGACATGCATGGAACTTTACATAGTCAAGACCTAAATCAGATAAGTTTTTTTTTGCTTCATACGCATTAGATGGAAACACATGGTCATTCGGAAGCATAGAACCAACAGAAGACAACAACTCGGTGAAGGCAGTATCACTAATTCCAAACCTCGATTTCCAGTTATGTAGTTTTAACATTGATTCTAACTTAGTGCAATCACTACCCTTAAACAAAGGTTGCTCAGAATCAGCCACAAACCTCTGAAACTCATGCGACTCATCATCGTAATCACTCCTATCGTATGCTGCCTCACACACTTTTTTCGTTTGTGATGCAGCAATATTGTCCGAAGGAGGGCATGTACTATTAACAGAAGACCTAGTATCGGGACATTTTTCTCCATGCCAAATCCAATCAGTATACCCTAAACTAAAACCATTCTCATATAGATGACCCCTTATTATTTTTACGGAGAATTTTTTAAAATTAACACATCTTCCACATGGACAAGGAATTTTCTTAGGATTAGGTGCATTTTCTTCCGCATATATCAAGAATTTTTCAACCCCCATCTCATATTCTAAGGAATCCCTATCTTTCAAAGTCCACGACTTATCCATAAATTCAGAATCACGTATAACCAAAATCAACCAACCTGATTGCCATTTAAATATACAAAAAAAACAAATCAAAATGCAGACAAGAAAAACAAACAATGACATGTACATGAAACAAACAAGGGCATGAATAATGTAGGTGTTATGCAGAGGATGTATGTATCATTTATAAGTAACCAAGTCCATATAATTCCAAATAATAATAACTATGAAGCTATAACTAAACATTCATATAACAAATAAGCAGTTAAAACAATCATATATATCATGAATTGAGGAGCACGCTAACCTCTGAAGCCCGAAAAATATCTAAAAATGCTTCAAACTTAATCAAAGTCAAATTGATATGCACCTGCAAAACCAAATTGATTAAGCACAGTCAAATTCATTAACAAAGATCACAACATTGATAAATTAAAACTTGCATTTATGCACAAAAGAACAGAAATACATAATTATTATCAAAGATGAAAACTTTTATCAATTAAAGATCAAAACTTTAATTTGGAAAAAGAAAACACATTAATTTAACATTTCGCCTACTTGTGCGAGGCGTACAAATGACTTTCTAAGAAATAGACATCGGCTAGCATTTCGTAAATCATATAAAATAAATACCCAAAATTCAGAGGCTTTTAAACAAAAACAGTACATATACAAATAGTAATAGTCATATTAAAATCACAGAATATAAACAACATATAATAACAATCATATTATTTGCAAATCAATGGAAGAAAATTACAATAAACAACTACAGAATGTACATATAGCATACATATGTATGCATACATAAATAAATCAGAGAATATACATGCATGCAAATAAAATGAAGAAAAATCCAGATCTGAAAGCTAATTAAAGAGAGTGAACAGAGAGTCTATACCAGATTTAATTCCATAGCTAATTAAACGAAAGAGATAATTCCAGATCTGTTCAAAAAAAGAAATTAAAGAAATTAAAGAGAGTTCTTTGATTTGAAAAGAAATTAAAGAGAGTGAACGACCTAATTAAACCCACCTTAGAGATTTAACTAATTGGGCACAATCGAACCAACTCCATTTGCATGTAATCTTCGATTAGGGTTGCTGTTCTTCGATTAGGGTTTATGTTCTTCGATTAGGGTTTGTTGAACGAGAGAGAAGTGAGAGAGAGCAGACAGAGTGAGAGAGAGAGCAGATAGAGTGAGAGAAGTGAGAGAGAGGGCGGCTGAGACTTGAGAGAAAAGGGAGGCGCGGGGGGGGGGGGAGTGTTTTGGTTAAGGGGGGAAAGGGAATTTTGGTAAAGGGGGGAAAATAAAATTTGTTAAGGGGATATATTTTTGTAAAGAGGGGGAAAGAAAAGGTACTGTGTTTTTATTTTTATTTTTAAAACGCATTAGACAACGGTTACTTTAAAAACCGATGTCAAAGTTTTTTAAAAAAACAATTAGACAACGGTCGTTTTAAAAACCGATGCAGAGAAACTACAATAACATCGTTTAAAAAAAAACGATGTTAAAAAGAGCTTTGACATCGGTGGCTTTACTGTCTGATGTTAAAGGTGTGATGTCTAAAGCAGTTTTTCTAGTAGTGTTAGGGATGTTGGAGGTGACCAAGTGTTGAGCAATCTTGACAAACTCAGGAATCTGATCCACAACTAAGCTTTGAAGTGCTTCAACCGTCAATTGTGGTGGAACAGACCCTGATCCTGAAGCACTATCATGTTGCACAGGCTTCAGCCATTGTGACAGGAAGTCAGAGCTAGAGCTAGGCAAGCTAGACTCCTCAGTTACAGATGCAACTTCTGTAACCAGATGGATTGACTCTACTACTGGTGTCTCCACAGAAGTGGGATGAATTACACCAGCAGTTGACACAGGCACAGAGTCTCTAGTAAAAACTAGTGGAACCTCTGTGTTTGTGATGGTGTCATTAGGAGATGCCCCAGCATGCATTCCCTCACCATCTAAATGTGGGTCCTGGGTGGTGAGCAAGGTGTCATGCACCAAGTCACTTGAATTCATTGGCTCATCAAAAGAAAAGAATTCTTGATGATCAATGCCTTGCTCCTCAATTGCTTGAGTTGCAGGCTGCAAAGAAATTTGAGTGGTAGATTCTGGAAGAGAAGTGTCTTTTATATTAGAGTTTGGCAACTCCCCCTGAGAGATAGAGGGAGTTTAAATTGTGATGTGATCTCCACTCAGTGTTGTGCCAGCCTTATCACTCCCATGTGCTGACTCTGTACAGATAGGTGCATTGGGGAGGATGCTTGATTCTATAGATGCACCCTGTTGAGAGGATACATCTAGTGAACTGTGTGCCCCTGATTTTACAACTTCAGCCATTTGTGTGACTGAAGAGGTGGTCCTAGATTTCTTCTTCTTTGGCCTGATAAGGGGTGACTCAGGTGCCTCACTTTCTAATTCTAAAGCTAATGCTGCTTCAGATAAGATGGTTAAAGGTGCAGACATTACCTCATTTCTCTTCTTTTTACTAACATCACCATTTTGAGAGGATGATGCAGTTGGCTCACTGTGTGGTAGAGTGTTTGGTTGAGAGGGTTGGTTAGCAGGCCCTGGGTTAGCATTTTGTTCTACTTGCTTGGGCTGTGCTAACTGTGACTTTGAGTCAAATGTTGGCATGTTGTGGGGATAAGTCCTAAACAAACTCTCCATATGGGGAGTTATGTGAAGTCTTACATCCACATCATTCCTAGTCTCCAAATTACCAAAAATGAGTTTGGTCATGGATTAAGGATAGCCTATTCTATTTTTATCTATCCCAGGCAGTTCAATCAATTGAGCATTTTTAAAATTAAGAACAGATTGAATAAAGCGAGGGAAGAAAATGTTAGTACCTCTCTTGGTTGTGTTCTTACCAAGTCTCCCATACAACTCTTGTAGGATGATTTGACCAACATCTATCTTCCTTCCATAGGCCAGTGCATAGCCAATTTGTTGCGTAGGTGCACTGATTTGATCAAAGCTTGATTTTCTGGCTGTGAAGACTTGAAGGAGAGTTGCAAACACATAGCTCCACTCCTTTCTCAGATTCTTCCTGTTTAGCTTTCCAAGATTGATCCCATCTGAGTAGTTGATGAACTCAAAGAATTCCTCTAACTCTACATTCGTGGCCAGTATGTCATATGACTCTTGTTGTAGGCCCAGCGCTTGATTCATGTCTGCAGTGATGATAGTGATTTCCTGGTCCTGAATCTTACAGTAGATTATATATGAAGTTATTGCGCTTTCCAGGGCTACAACTTCCACAATAGCGGTTCCCCAAAACTGTTCCAGAATGTTTAGATACAGTGTTGGGTTGGCAGAGAGTGCATCCTTGATGTATGATTCAGCCATCCACTTTACAAAGCACTTGAAGTTCGCATTGGGTGCTTCAACATCACTGGTTAGAGCGATAAAATTGGTGTTGAACTTCACTGTTACCATTGATACAGAGAGAAAAGAAGAAAAAGTAAAGGTTGAAGAAGAAATTTAGCTTTTGGCAGTTAGGGTTTTCAGAGGTTTTGGGAGTTTAGATGCTTGAGAAATCGAATGAAATGAATCGAATGGATGTAAAATGGTATAAGTATGAAGTACTTGAATTGTCGATTAGATGTATGTTTTGTATCGACAAGTCAGGCATTCGAGAAGTAGAAAACAATTATTCGATAACTCAAGCAGGTTGTAACTCACAGCTGGCAATTATCTAACTTAGAAATAAATCTAAATTAGGTAAAATATGTTTTTATGAGTAATTCTGAATAAAAATCCAAAATCGGTTAAAATTCAGCGAGAAATCAGCCTTTTCAAATGATTCGAGAACTCAAACATGCTATTCGAGAACTCTATCAATAGAGAACTGAAATACCTTATTCGAGAACTCACTCATGTCTCTGTTCGAGTTCTCTAAAAGACATTATTCGAGAACTCAAGAGTGTCCTGAATAGGCTTGTTAGAGAAGTCGACCACTAACACTGAAATGAACCATTCGAGAAGTCTGATTTATCGAACTATTGCTTTTACTCATAGAAACTCAATTTTCACTATCTTTTAAAATTTACCAGCCCATATTCATTCAAGAATATTCTAGCAAATTAAACAGTGATTTTCTCAAAATTTCATAGAAATTTCAAGTTAACAAGAAAATATGATTTTCCAAATATGCAACAGATTTGAAATATTTATAAATCATATTTCAGCCAACACTTACTCCAAAAATATTGAGAATTTAGATAAAGTAAGTGTTTACTACTGCAACAATCTAGATGATGTATTCACCTAGCCAGAATCTGAAGAATTCAGCATTCCAATCTCACTAACCAACCTTGTGAAGGTGGCTTCATCTAATGGCTTAGTGAATATATCAGCTAGTTGTTTATCTGTAGAGACATAATGCAACTCAATGGTTCCATTAGTTGCATGTTCTCTAATGAAATGATATCTGATGTCAATGTGCTTTGTCCTAGAATGATTGACAGGATTGGCAACTATAGAGATTGCACTTGTGTTGTCACACATGATTGGAATTCTTTCCAACACAAGTCCATAATCTCTAAGTTGATTTCTAATCCAAAGCACTTGAGCACAGCAACTTCCAGCAGCTATGTATTCAGCCTCAGCTGTAGAAGTTGACACAGATTGTTGTTTCTTGCTATACCAAGAGACTAACCTTTGTCCAAGAAACTGGCAGCTACCTGAGGTGCTTTTTCTATCCACTCTGCATCTAGCATAATCAGCATCAGAATAACCAACCAGATTGAACCCTGTGTCCTTAGGATACCATAAACCCAAGTTTGGAGTGCCCTTCAGATATATAAAGATCCTTTTTATAGCAACCAGATGTGATTCTTTTGGATTTGATTGAAACCTTGCACACAAGCATGTAACAAACATGATGTCTGGCCTACTTGCAGTGAGGTAGAGTAGAGAACCAACCATGCCTCTGTAGACTGAGATATCTACTTTCTTGCCTTTAGCATCCTCATCCAATTTAGTGGCAGTGGCCATGGGTGTCTTTGCAGGTGAGCAATCTTCCAAGTCAAACTTCTTCAATAAATCCTTGGTGTACTTGGTCTAACTGATAAAGATACCATCCTTCCTTTGACTGACTTGCATCCCAAGAAAGAATGTCAACTCTCCCATCATACTCATCTCATATCTGCCCTGCATGAGTTTAGAAAATTTCTCACACAGCTTCTCATTTGTAGAACCAAAAATGATATCATCCACATAGATCTGAACTAGGATAATATCATCACCATACTTCTTGTAAAACAGTGTCTTGTCCAGTGTACCTCTAGTGAATTGATTTTCAAGAAAAAATTGTGATAAAGTATCATACCATGCCCTTGGAGCCTGCTTAAGTCCATACAGTGCCTTAAGCAATCTGTAAACAAATTCTGGGAAGTGTGGATCCTCAAAGCCAGGTGGTTGTTGCACATAAACTTCTTCTTCCAACTCTCTATTCAGAAATGCACTCTTGACATCCATTTGATACACTTTAAAGTTTGAATGAGCAGCAAATGCCAAGAATATTCTGTTGGCTTCCAATCTAGCAACAGGGGCAAATGTCTCATCATAGTCAATGCCTTCCTGTTGAGAGTATCCTTTTGCAACCAACCTTGCTTTGTTTCTTACTATTACACCATCTTCATCCATCTTATTCTTCAGAACCCATTTTGTTCCAACAATGGTTCTATTCTTTGGTGCAGGCACTAGTTCCCATACTTTGTTCCTTTCAAATTGATTCAGCTCCTCTTGCATGGCAACAATCCAATCTGGATCCAACAGTGCATCATCAAGTTTCTTAGGCTCAACTTGAGATAGAGAACAACCATAGAGGCACTCATTCTGAGTAGCTCTCCTAGTCCTTACTCTTGCAGTAGGATCTCCAATGATTTGCTCTGCAGTGTGTGATCTATCCCATTTCCTTGAGTGCTCAGCCTGATTTCTCGTTCTTGATGTTGCTTCATCAACCAAATCATGATCATTCTCATTTCCCCCCTATGAGATTGCTACTACTCACAGGTGTGCCTTGGATGCTTGTTTCTCCACTGTTGATTGACACAAATTCTTCTCTTGTGTCATCATTGACTTGAGTTTGTTGAACTTGAGTTTCAACTTCAGTTTCAATCTCTTCATCAGAATCATCTAGATTATCAAACCTTAATGGATCTTTATCTTCATCATTGGCTTCTTCTAGTCCAGGTAGTTTGTTGTCATCAAATGTCACATCTGTGCTTTCCATAATTTTCTTTTGACTGATGATATAAACTTTGTATGCAATTCTTTCCATAGAGTAGCCAAGAAAAATTCCTTCAAATGCTTTTGCATCAAACTTTCCAACATATTCAGAATTATCCTTCAATACAAAGCATTTGCTTCCAAAAGTATGAACATACTTTAGAGTGAGCTTTTTTCCAGTCATCAAGTTGTAAGGTGTCTTTTCAGTGTTTTTGTTGATGAGGGTTCTGTTCTGGATATAGCATGCAGTGCTTACAGCCTCAGCCCAAAAACATGTAGGCATCTTTGCATCAAGTAACATTGTTCTAGCAGCCTCAATTACAACCATCAATGAATTACCTTCTCAAATTGAAACAACTAGTCATAACATTCATATTGCATGGCATACAGTCAAATTTATCACAAAATGCTGCATCTCTATGTCTTAGAGGCACAGAACAATCATAGAAAGGTTTAGACACACTACCAGCAGGTTTCTTGCATGCATGAGTTAAATGATTGGTACTGAAACAGTTCTGACAAGTTTTCCTAGGGGCATTAGGCATATAAGCATAGTTGTTATCTTTGTTAATCCCTAACTTGCCATTTCTGTTCTGTTTCTTCTTAGTCACTTTCTTCTCTGATTCACTCTTTCCAGCTGAAACAAACTTAACAAACTTCTTGGGTCTTATCCTATCACCTACTGGCTCCCTGGTCTTTGACTTGACACGCTCACTCTTGGAAGATGCTTGTTGTTCATTAGATTGTACCTCATTCTCATCATTCAACATTTGTTTGATGAGTAAGGCATCCTCATCAATTTCAAATGCTGATTCCTTAAAAATTGGATTTTCAGTCTTTTTCAAAATGTGAGGCACTTCCTCATGAACAACTGTGTCATCTTCATAGCCTTTTCTCTGTTTAAGAGTGTCATAATCAAGTCCAGTAGCAGCCTTGGGTTTTGCTTGAATTCTCTCACAGTAGGATTGCACTAGACCAGATGATTTCTTAAATGTTTTCAGTTTGAATTCATTTTCAGCTAATTCATCCCTAAGAGCCTTTTCCACTTGACTAGCACATAGAACCTTATTCTGCAGGTATTCAACTTCTTTCTTAAGGTTTTCTACTTGCATAGCAGTTAGCTCAAGTTCCTCATTCTTTTTGGTTAACATTTCATTTCTAGTAGACAGTTTAGCAATTTCTTCATTAGCAGCAGTCATACTAGTATGAATATTAAACATCTCAACAGATAGTTGTTCAATCATGCATTTATACTCAGAAACAGACATATCTATAGTAGTGAGAGATGGTACCTGAGAGCTTGGTTGGCTTGGATAGCCCTTTACTGAAGCAACTCAAGCTCATGAGTCTTTAAAACCCCATAGAGCACATCATAAGTGATTTTGTTCAAATCTCTTTCCCTTAGAGAGATGACCCTTTGCTCTAGATGGTTTGGTGAAGATAGCAGAAACTTCATGTTTAACTCCTTGGTGCTGTAAACCTTGCCATTCATCTGCAACTCAGTAACTAGCTTGTGAAATCTCTCAAACATCTCAGTAATGCTTTCCTTGGGCTTTGCCATGAAAGCCTCATACTGCGTGACGAGTATCTGTTTCTTGTTTTCCCTGACCTCATCAGTTCCTTCACATAACACCTCAATGTGATCCCACATTTCTTTGGCAGATGTGCATGATGCAATGTTTGCAAACATTGACATGTCCATGGAATCAATAATTAGCAACATGAGGTGACTGTCAAAAGCAACCTTCTCCTTTTCTGATTCTGTCCATTTGGATGGTTCCTTGGCCTCATAAGATCTTGCAACAGTTGTGGTTCCAACAGTCTTTTCAGGTATTTCTTGTTGTGGGACAAAGGGACCATTCTTGAGAATCTCAGGATACAAAGGATGAGAGGCTTTGATGAACAACATCATCTTTATCTTCCAGAGGTTGTAATTTTCCTTGTCAAACTTAGGGACTTTCACCATTCTTGTAGTCTTTGGTGTATTCGAACTCATGATCGTTTTTCTGTTTTTGAATAAACAGCCCGCTCTGATACCACTTGTTGAGTATTGAATACAGTAAAAGAATACAGAGGGGGGGTGAATGGATTCTTGAACTTTTCTTCGACTCGAGTCTATGTAGCAGATAAGTGTTTGTGTGTGCAAAGGTGTAGGTGCGGATAAAGAACAACACAAGACACAATATCACTTTAATATAATGTATTATTAGATAAAGGTTGCTACAATCTGTGAATACAAATGATAGTATTCTCAGCTTCGTTTTTCTCAGAGAGATATAGCTTACAGTGTATATAAAAAACTTGACTCTCAAAGTTGTTCGTTGTTTTTAACTAAGGAAGTGAGGCTGTATCCTTATAGAACATGGATACAACCTACTTACTACAAATAAGGTAGCTAAAACAAATTACTTTTAGTATCTATCCTTTTTGAGTAAGTGTCCAAACGGTTACAGATTTGACTTTGCAAAGCCTGTTCAGATCCACTTCTTTAGCCCTTTGTCTCTTCTATATCTCTCCAAGCTTCCTTGTAGGCTTTCCAGAGCACGTTACAGATTGTGGTCCATAAAGTGCATTGGCTTGTTGCAGGTTTCAGACTTGTACAATTTCTTCAGTATTTTGTCTCGAAGAATGTATTCGAGAAGTGACTAAGTAAGTGATTCGAGAACTAGAATTGACTTGATCGATAACTCTGAGTTCTTGAATATTGTTATATTGACATATCGAACCACTTCTCGAATAGCTCTTTTCTCTGGGAATCCTTGAGTTCTCGAATAGAGCATTGTGACTTGTCGAATCCCTGAGATCTCGAATAGCTTTCTGAGTCCTTGAGATATCGAATGGAACTTTGACTTGTTGACTCTTTGTTGACTTCTTGAGTTCTCGAATAGAGTAGTAGACATATCGAATCTCTGAGATATCGAACAGTGTATTCAGAGATATAGAATAGTGTCTTGAGATATCGAATCCCTGACTTCTCAAATGCTGGACTTCTCGAATAGACAAATATACTTCTCGAATTGGTACTTAGGCAAATTCTACATTTCTTCAAATCCCAACTTTGATTATTTGACAGTCTTTATCTTCTTGCTCGAGGCATGAACCTTGGAACTTCTTTCAAGCATTATTCTTGACTATATAAATAAAGTTACACAACTAGGATTTGGTGCCTATTACAAATACAAAACAAATAGAAACTCTACAACTAGAGGTTCCCTCAGTTAAGAGGTCATGTAGGTAATGCAGAGCATTAAAAACAATTAGGCTTGTTATTAGATGTATACAGGCATTCCTCTGTGACTAACAATTTGTGATTATGCCATCCTGGGGCAGAGCCTGTCGCACTTGTGCGGTTTGCCTTGGATCACGTGGTTTGCAGGCTATTGCGTGAGCCCATGGGTTTATCCAGAGCGCACCCGAAGGGTAGCGGCTGCGGGTTCCCGTGTTAAAAAAAATTAATAAATTTTAAATCATGCAAATCATTTATTAAATTTTACTTGTTGATTTTACTTATTTACCCTTATTTAATTATAGATAAAATCCATTCTAATAACTAACTAATTTCTTTTTTCTAATTAAACATATTAGCTTTCCTATTTTTCAATAACTAATTAATTTCTTTTTTTCAAGTAAAACACAATATCTTTTATATTGTATCCAACTAAAATCACCCTTTTTCTAAAAATATCACGGGCAACCTTAATTTTTCCTTTTTTTTTAAAGTAATTTTCCTTTTCTTAAAACATTACGAACAATTTAATTTAGTAAACTAACATAATTGAATTATAATTATTATAAACTAATCAATTATCTTTTTCACCAAACATGTTTCCTATTTGATTTTCTCTAACTAAGACCTCTCTTTTTCAAGTTAAATCACAGCATTCTATAATTACTATTAGCTAATCAATTACCTTTTCAGCAAAGACATGTTACCTTTTCTCTATTCTGTAACTAAAATATCTCTTTTTTCAATTATATCATGGGTGATTCTATTTAATAAAATAAAATAATAATATAATAATACTAATAATTATCGATTACCTTTTTCAGCTAAAACGTATCATCTTTTCCATATTTTATAATTAAAAATTCTTTTCCTAGAAATATCACGGGTAACATTAATTTCTCACTATCTAAAAACACTAGGAGCAATTTAATTTCGTACAATAACATAAATTAAATTATAATTAATACAAACTAATCAATTACCTTTTTCACCTAAAACATGTCACCTTTTTAATTTTCACATTCCCTTTTCTATTTTCTCTAACTAAAATCTATCTTTTTTCAATTATATCATGGGCGATTCTATTCGATAAAATAAAATAATTTTATTATAATATTAATAATTAATCGATTAAGTTTTTCAGCTAAAGTGTATCATTTTTTCTATTTTTTCTAACTAAAATAACTCTTTTTCTAAAAATATCACGACCAACATTAATTTTTCCTTTTCTTAAAACATTACGAGCAATTTTATTTAGTAAAATAACATAACTGAATTATAATTACTATAAACTAATCATTTACCTTTTTCACCTAAATCATATTTCCTTTTTAATTTTCTCTAACTAAGACATCTCTTTTTCCAGTTAAATCACGACACTCTATTTAATAAAATTAAATAATAATTTTATAAGTACTTTTAATTAACCGATTATCATTTTCAACTAAAATGTCATTTTTTTCAATTTTTTCTAACTAAAATCCCTCTTTTCCTAGAAATATCACTGATAACATTTATATAATTATTATCAAATTATCTCATTTTAAGCCTCTAAAATTCATTATTAAAAAAAATTAATTCAAATTAATAAAAAAATCATATAATATTAAAAGAAATCCGTGCATAGCACGAGTTTTAAGCTAGTATAAAATGATGTGACAAACATATAATAATTTTTAATTTGTGGGTATACATGGGAGTAGGAAAACTAGTGATAAATAAGTATTTTGTACAATTATGGGATTCCTACTAATTTTTTCTTGGACCTTTCCATATGGCATTCCATAACTTGTTACTTAGGGTCTATTTGACAAAATTTTAAATAAGTCCTTATAAACTTATTTTCGAATAAAAATTTCATATTTTATAATTTTTTTTATACAAGTATTTAATTTATGTTTGATAATTTTTATTATAAAACCTGAGTCTACCACACGTCAGTTAACCAATAATAATCGAGAAATTATTTTAGGATCAATCAGAGCTAATTCCTAAAATTAAGATCTTTCCTTATTTACAATCTCACCCTACCTCTTTAACCATGGTTAATTAACACTTTTAATATAAATATAATAATGATTTTATTAAACATATCTATCAATACCTATTTTTTAAATAAAAAAATATTTACTAGAAAATCACAATTTTAATTTGAAATTAATCACGATATACCACTATATATATTTTAAATTAAATTTCATAATTAATCATTCATTAATCAACCACTCTTTTTAATATTAAGCCAGTCATAATCATATTATCATACATTATAAATTGATTTTTATAATATATATTGTACAATTATAATCGATATTAAATAATTATAATCTAACTTAACTAAAAATCTAAAAAATATCGGATTTGAAATCAGATTTTAAATAACTTGGATAAAATCCATATCTTCAATAATTTGATTTTTTTATAAGCTCAAAAATATATTTATTCATAATTTGTTGATAAAATTAATTAATAAATGCATATAAGCCAACACTTAACTATTAATTTTTATTTTAACGGTTAACTAATAAACAATATATATAAATAAAATTCTTACAAACTAAAAAATATAATTATTATATCAATTTAAACATTACAGGAAATATAAGCCGCTTATTCCCTATTCCCCTTCCGACTTGGTCAACTTTGATAAACTAAGTGTATGCATCAATTCTTCTCATGGCTAAATCATATCAATTTCGGTTAAGGTACTACTTTATATCTTTTTTTATATGGCATTCTATACTTGGACAAATTATATTTTTTTTTTCAATTGTATATATGTATTATATGTGTCGTGTTTTAATTGTCCAATAAATTCAACAAAATCTAATATATGGGTAGACAAAATCCACGAATAGGATATTTTAGGCTCTCAATAAAAAGAGATATTTAGTGAAAGCCAAAATAAAATCAAGGAAAAGAAAATAGGGCTTATCATTTACAAGGAGTTAGTACAAAATCTAATATTTTGGTAGATAAAATCCACCAACGGGCAACGCAGTACTAGACTCTCAATGATATTTTTATTGAAAAATAAAGAAAAATCAATATAAAAATTTTAAAAAAAAATTAAAAAACTGATATTAGCTCCTAAACTTTAGTTTAGCATCTTTTGGGAAAGGTAGAGAGAGAGAGAGCAGCAACTACGGTTTTTGTTATAAAAATAATTAATAATGATAAATAAAAAAGCTGATACACTTGAAATTATATATTATTTTTAATAAAAGGGTGTGTTGTGGAACGAAAAGTAGGGTGTATTTACTGCTTATTTAATGCTAGGGCCTAGGGTTTAGAGAAGTTTCTAGCTTTAATGGCAGATCAAGTGTTTCGTGACTTAACTCGGGTCCTCACAAGATGCCTACGTATCTTGCAAATATCAAGAATCAAGCCAAAAAACGTAGTTCTGTTTGTCAAGGATATCCTTATATAGGTGTTGGGAACCCTAGAATAAGAGTAGAATTAGGAGACTTGGTGGACAAGTCACAACTTTGACCCAATTCTAGATCCTTCCATAAAAGAGGTGGATAAGCATTGCAGTTGCATATCTTGGAGGTTGCTCCAAAGCTGATTTAGTGTCCATTTGAGACTAAATATAGGACTCTGAAATTGGCTGATTTATTAATTATGAATTAATTATTACAATTAGGGTTTGGGCCTCATAACTGGGCTTTGTCTTTCGACCAATCTAGGTTCATTTAATGTAATATTAAATGTGTCTTTTAGGGCTTACTTTCAGCCCATATCAGGGTGTCTTTTTGAATTTTGTATACTTGAATTAAAGTAATAGTATCAATTCCCATATCTTAACCTAAGAGCATATATTGAATTTGCTTGGTTGGTTCACTATATTTTTTTTATATCAACAAAGCATAAAAAATTGCTAAGAAAACTAAATATATAACTTGGTAGAAAGATTCTACACAAAGAGAGATATTTGTTAACGAGAAATAATTAAGAAAAAATAAAAAGGAGGGTTTCATTTTGGTTGGGAGACTTTACACCATGCATGCTACTCTAAGTTTTGTTTTGTAACATCTCGTTGTTGTTCTAAGACAAATAATTATATATTTACATAACTTGGATACATAGTAATATTTCATATAATTGTTATATTTTTTCTATTCGCGTATTTAATTTCATTTCGTGCACACGAAAAAAATTGTGTAATTTAGTGTCATTTTGTGTTCAAATTTTAGGTACACGATTTAATATCATGTCATTTTCGTTCAAGACCCTAAAGTACATGACATGAATGTACAAAACGATTTGTCAGGTCTACATAAGTTATTTCTTCTTATATATGTAGGAAAATTATACTCACTGTTAAAGGAAAATGAATTTCATGTTATTTAACCCAAAATCTGAATTGCAAGGACACATATATAATAATGTGATTATGTTTATATATATTACACACTTGATTTAAATTTTATGGACAGTAGTTTATTTTCACAAGTTAGTCAAATTAAAAAAAAATAGGTGATACTCATTTTCATATGTCTTATTTTAAGAATAAAAGAAAAATAAAATTTATTATTCCATGCATATGAAAAAAAAAATTAATAAAAACCAAAATACAAACTTCCAATCTGAAAATGCACGTTTTAAGTTGTCTTTACAAATAAGCTAAGGGCAATAACCATAAAATCTAACAATTATATATTACTCCAAGAGCGCGATATATTGAATTTGTTTGGTTAGTTGATAATTTTTTTTATATAGTAAATCAATTCATTAATAAAAGGACATATAATTTGTAAAATTGATATTGAACAATCATATAGCAAAGTAGATTAGACGAAAGTTTCTATTGTTATAACTACGTTCGTTTCATATATCTTGCACAGTAGATATCCTTTCTCATATCGCTGAAACATGCACTCTTTTTTTGATAGACGGTCTAATGATTTATTGGAGTCGTGAGTATTAAGTTTCTACTCATTTTTAATATGTAATCGAAAAATTAACCACGACCATACAAATATTTTCAATAAGTTAATGTAATAAAATTTTTAAGGATTCAATATTTAATAAATATACCAAATTCTCAGAATATGCGTGAAAAATTTATTAACATGATATGTAGAAATATTCTCTAACAAAGAGAGAAATAAAATGAAAGCTAAATTTTAAAAAAACAATAAAGAGGGATTTTGAACTTTTCAACGGGGGTTGTATTTGTTTTGATGATTGGTTCATAATATTAATATTAATTCAATTGGTATGAATTCACGGCAAAGAAATTTTATACTTACGTTAATTAACATTTCAATCAAATTATATATTTTTTAAATAAAATTTAAAATAATATATTTATATTAATTTATTAATATAATTTATCGGTCAGTGCTTAGCACGGGTATAACGCTAGTTTTATATAAAATGCAAAAAAAAATTAACCTTTTTCATAAAAAAATTAGAAATTTCTAACTTTCTTTTAAAATAATAAGTTGACTTATTCTTAAAAATAACTTCACCAAACATCGTTAATATGGGGTCCACATGACTGTTTATACATCCATTTCTCCGTGCTGGTTAAAATCGAAGGCCCAAATATTATTAATGGTTTCTTTTTCTTCATTTCCATTGACTAAATTGAATAAACCCTAGCCAAAAAACCCTAATTTAATCCAAAAATCCGCTAAAATCTCATGAATTGATGTTAATTACGCGCTTTCAATGGCAATTCTCGAGTTTATCACTCTTTTTCTGTGTATAATCGCCTGTATTTATGCCGGATATGCCGATTTATCCGGCCGATCAGAGATCTCCGTCGCTGATCAAAATCTCGACGGTGTAAACGGGTTTCAGCAATTCCATACCACCTCTTTATTGCCGGCTAAAAAGTGTGTTCACTAATTTTACTGCTTCGATTTTTCGACGGTGTGAATGTGATTGTTATAGTTTATTTGATTGATTGTTAGTTGTAATTGGGAAGAATTTAACTGTTTTACGAGCGAATGCTGATGTCGAATGATTTACCGATAAGATTATCGGATTTTAGTTGTTCCCTCTAATTTAACTAGCCGAAAGATCAGTCTTTTATTCATTAACTCATTTTTTTTACGAGAGAATGCTGATGTCGAATAGTTTTTGGATAAGATTATCGTGTTTTTAGTTGATCCCCCAAATTTAACTACAATGTGCCGAAAGATCAGTCTTTTTTTGTTCAACTCCTTTTTTTTATGAGTGAAGGCTGATGTCAAATGGTTGTCCGATAAGACTATCGGATTTTAGTTGTTCCCCCTAATTTAACAACAATGTGCCGAAAGATCAGTCTTTTATCTATTAACTCCTTTTTTGGCTCATATGTATGTATTGTAAAAGTGAAATATTTTTACCTCCTTAACGTATGACTGGAATCAGTTAATCACTGGCCTGTAATTTAAGGTAATGTGCGTAGGTTAGGAGATACTGACCTTTGGTTTAAGGTAATGTGTGTGGTCAGTGGTGTTTAGATACTTATTGTCATATTTATGTACTTTACGTTTTGTTACATATTTCTGGATGCTCGAGTTAGTTTCAAGCCAGATAATAATTCTGATCTGAATACGTACAATTGTGAGCATCATACGTGATTGAATTCTTGATCCAAGGACAGAGGAAAGTTAAATATTTATTTAGCCTTCTAAAGATTTGCAGTGATTAGTGTAAGAATCATAATTTTCCTCAGCTCCAGGGGGTAGCTATCTTAATAAGACCGGGGTTACTGAACTTGCGATTACATAATTATTCATTCTTTGAAGTTAATATTCACACATAAAAAGTCAGAGCTTTGTCCCCACTTAATTTAAAAATTTGATCCTATCTAATTATATTTTTAAAATTTTTGAGCCCGCTAATTAGTTTTTCACCTGGTGAACTTCATATTGATTGATGATGCGCTCTCTGTTATTGTGGGTATTGACTCAGTAAACATGACAAAGCATTGGTGGTTGCTCCAGATGGTACAATATCTCTTATGGAAATGAGCTCAAAAAAGATTATTTGGTCGTTTGCATCAGGACCATCTATATATTCTATATACCAGGCTCTTCCGAATCACGAAGGTGACAATGGTAGCTTCTTTATTGATCTCGGACAAGATGATTGGGAACTCTACATGCATGTTAATGACTCTACAGCTGTGGTACTTAACTACAATTTTTTTGCATGTACAAATATGCAAGTTTTCAACTTGCATAAAGTCAATATGCATAGTGTCTAGTCGAAATTACTTTTGTTATGCCCTTTTTGCCTTTGATACGAAAAGAACAAGAAATTAAATGTTAAGTTAAAATTATTTGCTTTTATTCATATATGTGATATCATAAATTATTCTACCCGGACTTACGGGGAAATGTCCAAAATGGATACGTCTTCAAGTGTCCACTTGCATTTTTTCAATTTTTTTGCGTGTTCTTGGTCCAAATGAAGTGTCACACAAGTGTCGAGTTCGGCGTTACATAGAGTATAAATGTTGGCCGAAGAAGTGACTAGGGGCAACAACCCCTGCTGAATCTTGAATACGGTCATTCTGTACTTGACATATCTAGTATAGTATATAGATTTTTAGTTTATCAACTCTAAATCTTGTTTGGTACTTACTGTCAATTAATTTGCTTATTCTGTTGTAGATAAGTTTTCTTTATTAATTAACAGCTTTGAGGTACAAATTTAATTAATTTATAGGTTGAATATAACTTTCTTTAGGTAATTTTTTATTTATTCATATGTGACTATTATTTTGAACAGAATGATCAAGTGGATATCATTATATTAAAATGTATATATTTATATATATCATATATGATAGAAAATACCTTATTTTGTTGCATTCCAAGTTCTGAACAAAGAGCGTGGCCTGTTCATAATAAATAGTACATTTTTTTTTGGACAAATAATACTACTTGGTACAGTACATTTTTACAAAATCATTTTTTTTCTTTCTCTTATTTCCTCCAGAAACTTGGTTTTAGTGCGGAAGAATTAGTCAGGCGTGCACCATATGTATCATCTGATGCAGTCTTGTTAGGAATGAAGAACACCACTGTATTTCTTGTTGATGCTAAATCTGGTTCAGTTATTCATACATTCGGATCAGCTGGCTCTCCCAATGCTGTGGATCTGATTAGTGCTAAGAAACCTATTGTGGCTAGGAAGGACGGATTTCATGAACCTAATAATCCTGATCCCCTTTATATTACTAGGACCGACTATGCACTGAAGTATTCTTCTCAAAAGACTGGTCAAGTATTATGGTACCTAACTTTTTCTGATATTGAAGCTTCTTTCCAATGCCAGAGGATAGAGAAACTGTTTGGTGGAGGCTCTTCTGGAGATGAGTTTTGTCAGCCAGAGCCCCTAGTCTATCGAATCCGTAATCGTGCTACTTTAGAGTCTATATTGGTTTCTGATAGGCTAGGGATGTTTCCATCTCGAGGTAGAACCCCTTCTCTGCCAGTTCCTAGTAACAAGCACCAGGATTTAAGGGGAAAAACATTTCCTGCTTTGCTCCACTCGGAGAGTGGCGACCTTCTTGATATTAGTCGACATGAGCAAAGGAAATTACCAGGAGGCCGTCTGGATGTTGAAGACAAATTGGTGCCTGCTTTACCTCATTCTGATACTGAAGGCCGTATCTTTGCTCTTCCTGAAGGAGAGCATATTAAAGCTGCCAGAAAAATATCTCCACAAGGCCAACCAATATATAGTGTGAGCTTCATTGTGCAACTTTTTGTCTTCTTACTGTCCATTATAGCTGTTATATTCCGTGCTCGTACCGAGAAACAGAGCAAGTCAAATCTTCAAGCTCAGGACCTTACAATTCAAACTGCAACATATAAAAAGAAAAAAACTAGAAAATCAAGTACAAATAAGATAACTGTTAGTACTAAAAAAAGGCCAAATGAAAAGGCAGCTGATGGCAGCAGTGAACTTCTGGACATCGATAAAGTTGAAAGGAAATTTGAGCTGGCGTTTGATTGTGTTGATAGTGACACAGATGGACGCAAGGTTGGTAAAATTCTCATCTTCAACAAACAAATAGCTAAAGGAAGCAATGGAACCATTGTACTGGAGGGGAATCATGATGGTCGGTCAGTAGCTGTTAAGCGCCTGGTACGGGCCCATCATGATGTGGCTATGAAAGAAATTCAAAATCTAATTGCATCAGATCAACATCCTAACATCATTCGCTGGTACGGGGTGGAGTTTGATCAAGATTTTGTCTACCTTTCTCTGGAGCGTTGCACCTGCAGCTTATTTGAGTTGATATCATCATATTCGGATAGTTCTCAAAATCAATCAGTTGGAAAGAGGAAAAATGATGGCACTAGTTTACCTTGGGCAATAGATGATGGCCACAACGTAGAATTGTGGACGACCAATTGGTATCCTTCGCCTCAGTTGTTAAAGCTCATGAGGTAAGTTAAGAGCACTAGTGTTTGTTTTTAGCATGTGAATATTGCATTGTGAGTTCCCATGTCATTTAGATCCAATAATTATAATGAAGCTACTAAATATATAAGATGTCTATAGTAAGTTTTGTTTTAATCTGTTCTACAGCTGGTACTAAATAGGCTCGCATTCAGGTGAGAACAATTGTTCTGCACTTAAAACATTTGCACAACAATGTATACAGAAAGTGCTGGAATATTGTTCATTTGTTCTCATATGTTTTCACGCTAAAACTGTTCTCCGTAGAGCGCAACCAATATTCCTGAGAAAATTCAGTGGTCTTCCGGTTTATTTTTAATTGAACATGGTCTTTTTATTGGATCCTGTTGAAATGCTTTTGACAGGTGTTCTGGAATTACATATTACTGATTTTATTATTAATTATTTAAATGCTAATGAGCCATAAAGGCATTAGAAAATTACAATTGAGGGAGGAGGAAGTCAAACCGAGCCGTTACTGCTTGGCTAGGACCTCATCAGCAACATATTACTGAGTTTATTGATAGTGAATATTAATTGTTTGCTCACTTCTGAATGTTACTTAACAATATTTATACCTGTAAGAGCTGGTTACCAAGTTTCACCAACGATGAAACTGACATTATCATTAAATTAAATGAAAGGAATGAAGTTAGATTGACCACAAAGTTAGGTTAAAATATAAAAAGTATATACTTAAAATGGATCTAAATATATGAGTACAACTGCAGGGATATAGTTCATGGAGTTGCACATTTGCATGAACTTGGAATCATACACAGGGATTTAAAGCCTCAGAATGTGCTGATCCGCAAGGAGAGATCCTTGTGTGCCAAGGTCTCGGATATGGGCATAAGCAAGCGCCTTTCTGGTGGAATGACTTCATTATCTAAGCAGACAACTGGTAAATGTCCTGTCCTTTGACTCTTTCTTGTTTTGTTTTTATTTCTGAAAGCGGCGTATTAAGTTGCTCAATTTTATCCAAGATTAAATATACATATCTAGACTTTCAAACTTAAAATCTAGACTTTAAGGTGTCAGTAAACACATATTGTAAGTAGTTTGATTGCTATGATGTTTCAACATCATCTTAGATAATTCTAGCTAGTAGAAGGATTTTGCTTGGATAGATTAGTGTCCTTAAAATATTTTATTTAAAGGCTTGGCTTACTTTGAAGTGAAGGGAGCATAACTTAAAGACCCACACGATACAATTTAAATTTGAATTAGATTTTTGAAGGAATTGAGGTAACTGTACTTGATATCCTTTACCTTGGGTGTCTTACTGATTAAGAAACCATATATATATTCTGCATGCTTACGATATTGTCTGATGCAGGTTATGGTAGTTCTGGCTGGCAAGCTCCTGAACAACTTTGTGATGAACGACAGTCACGTGCTGTGGATTTATTTAGTTTAGGCTGCGTTCTTTTTTTCTGTATCACTGGTGGAAACCACCCATTTGGAGATAGTCTTGAGCGCGATTTGAATATAGTAAATGATAAGAAAGACCTTTTCTTGATAGAACATATTCCAGAAGCTATGAATCTTGTATCTGGCCTCCTAGATCCCAACCCAACATTGAGGTACACATGATCTTCTTTCAAGTTCAGTTATTGTCCTGCAGGAAAATGAAGGTTGCATGCACAATGTTTTTCCAGTTCATTCAACTGCAAACTACATTTACCTCTTTTTTCTCACAACGCAAACAACTAAGTATTCCTACTTTAACTGAAATTAAATATCTACACTCCACATTGTTAGTGTTCCTCTGTTGTGTCCAGGCCAAAGGCAGTGGCATTTTACAACTTTATTATACCTACTTTCTCAATGAGAAATGATGCAGATAACATTAATATGCTTATTTTTTTCTGTAAATAATGATCTTTACATTTTGGGCGTTGTCTAGGCCGAAGGCTGTCGACATTTTGCATCATCCTTTGTTTTGGAATTCTGAGATGAGGCTCTCATTCCTCCGGGATGCTAGTGATCGGGTAGAACTAGAGGATAGGGAGAGCCAATCTGAAATACTTAAGGCATTGGAAGGTATCGGATCAGTGGCTTTAAATGGCAAATGGGACGAGAAACTGGAGAGTGCCTTTCTTAATGACATTGGCCGCTACAGGCGGTACAAGTATGATAGTGTGCGGGACTTGTTACGGGTAATACGGAATAAGCTGAATCATTATAGAGAACTTTCTGAAGAAATTCGAGGTATTCTGGGGACCGTTCCTGGAGGATTTGATAGCTATTTCTCAACCCGGTTTCCTAAACTCCTGATTGAGGTGTACAAAGTCATGTACAAGTACTGTTCGGAGGAAGAATCTTTCAGCAAGTACTTCACAAACATACATGTATAGCAGGGTAAAGCATTGAATTATTTACAGTGACAACTCTACAAGGTTTTCATGTTTGTCAAGCATGAAACATATTCATGAAATGTATTCTTTCTGAATTATTAAAAATGTAATTAATTATAGTGGTTGTTGGTTACATGATATGGATATCTTGCATTATTTAAATATTGTTTTGGTCAAATTTTTAGTCAATTTGACTAACATTTCGCAATTAATATAATTCTATATTACTTTTTTTTGGTGGGGAAACAGTATAATTGTTTAATATGTAACTTGTAACTAAATTTCTAAATGCAACGAGTTTGTCTGAAGTACCAATTTCTATTTCAAACTCCATGAATCAAAACTAGTAGTCCCTCCGTTCCGATTGGTTATTGATATTTTTTCCTGACTCGGAGTTTAAGAAAATGAATAAAAAGTGGAAATAAATTAGTGAGTCCACTATTATTAGTAAGTAGAAATATGATATTTTAAAAAATGTTATCAAATGAATGTGACATTCGAAATAAAAAAGTGTTACAAAATTATTGGGAAGGGAGAGTATACTTATTTTTATTGCCATAAAAATAGTTGATTTTATTACTTCCTCAAATCATTCGACAGTACAGAGTTTAACTCGGGATGGATATCTCCCATCCACCAAATACGATCGGCTACTGAACAATTTTGTTTCGCTAAGAAGTGAGTGACTTTGTTCGCGGACCGTCTAACAAATCTAAACTTCAAGTTTTTGTTATTCAAACTTGCTATAAGAGCATCTCCAATGGGGTTGGTTAAAGTGATTGGCTAAAATGATAGAAAATATTGATTATGTAAAATTTACTGAACTGTAAGGCGTTGTGCTTCGATGATATTGGCTATATTGATTGGCTATATTTTAAAAATGGTATGTTATTATTATTTTAAGTTATTATAAATAGAATATATCATTTGAATATGGTAAGAGATGATGTGGAATCTTCTTACAGGTCTCTAGAGGTTCGACAAATATAGCCAACATGGCAAAAAATATAGATATTGGCTAAAAATATAGACAAGGGAAACGATCCATTGGAGTTGATTTTTTTTTACATAATTTCTATAATTTTTATTTATAGTATGTTTTAATTATTTTTAGCTAAGGGTTCAACATGGTTGGAGATGCTCTAAGAGTTCTAATTTAACTAAACCAAAACAAATATTTCAGTTTACTTAATAAACGAACTATTTCAATGTTTTATTATTAAAAATCGAATCAACACAAAAATAGATATTTGTATGAATTTTAAATCGATAAACGCGTGGGAGCTGGGTGAGAGGCTGGGGTGGGGGGGACTGATTCATCGTAGGGGGTGGTGCGCCCCAACAGGGTCAACACGTAGGCTACCCATATGGCCATATTTCATGAACCCAACCAAAGCACAAACATTATCTCACAGATTATAAATATAGTTGACGATTATTAACAAACATACATTTATTTTCTCCAAGTTATATTGTAAAAAAAAATTACGGTATACTATACGTATCATAAAAAATCAAAAAAAAAATTTAATACATATTTTATCGTTGCTCCAACAAACGTTTGTCTTGATCGGCCCCAAATATATGCATGGTAGTTACGAGTCCAAATCTTCTACACCAATTTAGGAGTGTGCCACTCCATGTTCCACGTTCCACTTTAGTTGTTGTTTTTAATTGGATAATTGGTGTGAATTTATATTAATAAGAGATGAGTCAATAAAAATAATCATCTAAAATAAAACATGAAGGGACACCTAAAATCTAAAATGGTGCAAAGGATTTGAACTCGCTAGTTACATGCGACTGCTGTTATGGTCCAAACGAGTATAAATAAATGTTCTATAATTTCCTGCCTTGCCACCTGCCCCACTGTTATTACCGGCAACCGCCGGTCATCCACCGCCGTATACACCAAAGTAACCCCCCTCTCTTCCCTACCCTCTTTTATAATCTCTCTCTCTCTCTCTATCAACTAAAGTCATATACTCATATCTATGTTTCTCTCTTTAAAGCTGAATACCCATTAAATATCTTAAATTCTTCAACATTTTCAATCATCATCCCTTCCCTTCATCTGGGTCACCTCCTTTTGCTATCAAGTTTGTATCTTTTTTCTTTTTCTTGTGTAAAAATGACATTTTTATGTTGATTACTTGTTGTATCTATCTTGTAGATTGATATATTCTTCTTTATATTAGATGATTCTAGCTAGGTTGAATTTTTTGGCTCAATTTACTTACTTTGGTGGAGATTATTGGAGCTGATCTGGGTTTTCTTTAATTTAATGTTCTTGATTAGATTCATTGAAGTTTTGTATTTGTATAGGTGATTGAAATTTTCAGCTAGTGTTTGAATAAGTGGATGGTTTTGAGCTGTATGATCTTGGAATCGATTTAGAATCATATTGAAATCTTTAAGGTTAACATTTGGTTTTTGATGTACTTAGAGCATAGGGAAAGAGCCTAGTAGGGATAGCAATATGGCAGCATATAGGGTTTTAGACAGTGGTTTAGAGCAGAATCAGGTGACTATTAGAAGTGATGAAATTTCCGATAATTCAGTTGGCTTGAACCAGATTACACATGGGAAACTTCCTAAGTATCTCTCCGTTGTGCGACGGAGAATAACTTCTCTTGCAAATACAGGAGGTGTTGTTGATTTGGTAAGTGAAACCTTCTGGTGGAAGTTTAAATTGTGTTTGATTCTATAATGCCATTGTATTTGTACTTTTTAATTCAGTAAAGGGAAGCATATTGTCAGGCTATTGGAGTAATGGGGTTATTACATTTATCTGTAAATGTTGCGTGTAAGAAATGAGGATATCATACATGCTACGATTTCGTGTATTTTAAGCTAGCTGCATCGGATGTTATGCCTCATTGTTGATATTTTGTGATTTATATTACTTGTTGGGGTAACTGTAGTTTTCAACTTGATAGATAAAGGGTGCGTTAAGATGGCCACTTCGACTCTTTCGAAGTTTTGTTTGTGTAAGTTACTGACCTAGTGAATGCATAAAATAGCATTAATGTAATTTTTTGGATTGTGCATGTTCACTTCAATTGTATCTGATTACCTTTTTTACGTGAAGTGTGACTGTTGTTAAACTTGCCTTGTGGTTTCTCAGTTGCAAAACTTTCTTGAAACATACTTTGTTCATGAAAGTTATGTTATATTCGAGAACAGGTAGACTTAATTCATGCGGTACTTGACACCATTTTTTATACGTTTTCATATGAATAAACTATTAAAGTAGATCACTGTAGACATGCAGTAATGTTTGTGAGCTTATTACATGCAATTTTTGTCGCTTGCTGCTCCAGAGTTGAGTATAGTAATATAGTTATGACGTTTATTTTGCAACAAGCATTTTAAAAACTTCCAACAATCACATGACTCCAAGTGTTCACTTGTATTCCGGTGATCGTGGGGGGAAAAAAATGGGGACCACTTTCCCCTTTCCGTCATAAAATCCATATATAACGTGTCATTAATTTGGTACGAAGAAGATTCTCTTGGTTGGCCAAGTACACGTGGCACATGTACAAAGTTTCCCTTTCTTCCCTTACACGGTCTAAAATCTAAAGTTACGTGACTAACATGCCTACTCAATGTTTGCCAGGAATCTGATTGTGTGGTCCATAGCATTGAGTCTCCTTTAGGTAGAGACTCCGACTTCTTACCACTGTTTCGGTCAGGAAGCTGCGCTGAGAAAGGAGTGAAGCAGCATATGGAGGATGAACACATATGTATAGATGATCTCATGGAAGAATTAGGTGCAGGTGCAAATGAGATTTTTCCTTCGGATGGAGCTTTTTACGGGGTTAGCAACTTATTACTTCTTTTACTGTTTCTTACCGTGGTTTGTATGTTGACTATTAACCACTTTGCCTACTACTGGTAAAGCTGTTGCCCATGGTTGGTTTTGTTATATTACATGATGTTATATATGTTTTGGGTCCTCCACTGCATTTGTTTGTTGCATCTCAGATTGGCTCAATCTGTCCAATGATATGAGATGCAAGTTGTAGCATTAGCATTTTAGCAAGGGACAATTAAGGTTTTCTAGCCAATTTAGGCTGTTAAATGCAAACAATGGGTAGTCCATTGTTAAAGAATGTTTTTTTCACGATGTGTACTAGATAGCTTTACTAGGATTCTTATACTTTTTGCTACTGGCGAAGATATTACTTCCCTTCAATGCAAAACTGGACTGTACAATAAAATTAAATCTGTATTGCTCTCTTGTGATGATATAGTAACTGTGGCCTGATGTAAGAATATTGTGCATGGCACTACTAGCACACTACAGTGTTCGGACAAAAGGTTGCAATATGCAACGTTTGCTGGCTGTTAAAAAAAAGTTCTTGGTTAAAGTGTAGCTAATTTCCAGTTCAGAGTCCATGAAATAAGCTCTATGTTTGTCAGTATATATGTAATCATGACTTTCTAAGTGGTAAGTGGGCTTGCAATTATTTCACGTTCTGTATCATGATGCAGTACATGAGCATATAAATCTTGTGTGTTCCATCAATATGTAGAGTTCTCTATGCAAATTTATATCATATATTCATATGAGATAGCTGATGCATTGTGAATTATTTTATATTCTTTTTTTCTTATTTTCTCTTTCTAGAAAATGGCAATTCCTTTTGAGTTTCACCTAACTAGTTTATTCCATACTCTGACCTAAGATTAAGGTCAAGGGTTACATAATGATCTGGAACTTGTTGTGCATTTTAATAAATATGATATACCTTCTATTGTAATATTATATTGGTAAATTTTTATTTTTTTTTTCCTCATTGATTGCAGTTCATATATTTGTGGTGGAGTACAAACTTATTTAAGATAAGAAATCTATATTGCTGAATGCTGCTTAATCTATGACTGAATCGTTGGTAAAGAAAGATACATTAGCTGGTAAAATGTAATCTTTCGTATGCCCTCTCCTTAATTTGACTTTGAAGGTTAAAGCCTCAGGGAAGCATGAGTATCAGAGTATGTGAGTATATGAAACCTACAAATGACATTGTCAAAAAAGAGAGAATGTTAATGAAACTAACGAGATGTTTAGATGTAGTGTTACTAAACTAAGAAGATAATTTTTTGATGTGGTTTAAATTTGAAGGGTGAATTATACTAAACTCTGGCCATGATGGTAAGAAATGACCATTTCATCCTTGTAGCTAGTCCAGGATGGCTATCTGGCTTATGAAGTTGCATAAGCAATAAATTATTTTGGTAAATGCTACAAATTAAGCTGTTCAGCTATCAAAGTAGGTTGCCGTATATTTAATGAGTTTTGGAATAACGCTGCTGCCAGATAAAATCTGGATTCCTTTGTGTGTGTGTTTGTGTGTGTGGTGGGGGGGGGGGGGGCGCGGGGGGTGTATCATTCAATCTCATGGGGTCGTACTCAGCGGTTTATATGCTCAGTGATATCTTTTAATTGTTTGGTGCAGTAATCTGAGAACTTGGTTTTGTCATTTGCAGTATTTGAGAAATTATCAACGCGAATAATATAATAGTTTTTGGCATTTTGTTTCGCTTTCATTTTTTCCCTTTTTGACAACTTAAGAGTGCTTATTCAACAGGTCTTTGATGGTCATGGTGGTATTGACGCGGCATCTTTTGTTAAGAAAAACATCCTCAAATTTATAGTTGATGACCCTCATTTCCCTGTTTACCTGGAGAAGGCAATAAGGAATGCCTTTGTAAAAGCTGATCATGCATTTGCGAATGAAAATTACCTGGATATCTCCTCTGGGACCACTGCACTAACTGCTCTCATATTTGGAAGGTTAGTGTCTGTGCTTCTTAATTCTTAAAGGTTTTGCTTCTTCTTCTTCTTCAGTCTGATAGGTTGACGTGCTAGAATCTCTTTTGTGATTGTGTGCAAAATATCAATACCCAAACTTGGAGTGTATTATAGAATTTGGCTGTGCACTGTATATTACTTAAAACATTTTGATATTTCCCAGTTGTACAAAATCATTGGTTACTTGGTTTACTGCTAATAGCCTTTTTCAATGGATCACTCGACATGTAGGCTGGAGCTATTGAATGTCCTGTATTTTTTGAGTTGATGGTTTGAGGCCTTCAACTTTTGTGGGTGCAAGGCATATTTATAACATGCATATACTCTTTGCAGACTGTTGGTAGTAGCAAATGCTGGAGATTGTAGAGCTGTTCTGGGGAGACGCGGTAGAGCCGTTGATCTGTCCAAAGATCACAAACCAAATTGCACATCTGAGAAAACAAGAATTGAAAAACTCGGGGGAGTCATCTATAATGGATACCTTAATGGGCAATTATCTGTCTCACGTGCTATTGGAGATTGGCACATGAAGGGTTCTAAGGGCTCTGCCGTCCCCTTGAGTGCAGAGCCGGAATTGCAGGAAATTCAACTGGCAGAAGAGGATGAATTCCTAATTTTAGGATGTGATGGTCTTTGGGATGTAATGAGCAGCCAGTGCGCTGTAACGACAGCAAGAAAAGAATTAATGTTACACAATGATCCTGAAAGATGCTCCAGAGAGCTAGTAAGGGAGGCATTCAAACGCAGTAGTTGTGATAACCTGACCGTTATCGTTGTATGTTTCTCCCCCAATCCTCCCCCTCAGATTGACATTCCCCAAACTGACGTCCAGAGAAGTATATCAGCGGATGGACTTAATCAGCTCAAAGGCGTTTTGCGTAGTAATTCTTAAGGATGCTGGGGAAGAAAAATGACGAGAATGGAAGGAGACCTGTAAAAAAGCGTTTGTTCGAGTGATGGAGCTTCTGGACTATGGGTTGATTTTGGTTCCTCAGTTTTGCAAAATATATATAACTTATATAATGTTGTTTTAGGCATCTGTTTATTTTGTTGATTTATAAATCTCATGTATAGAGTCAATTTGCATCCTTTGTTAATACTTTCAGTGTAATATAATACTAGGTCCTGAGGTGCCTTGTTGTACAAGAGCTAACTTGAAATTTTGTGCCATAGTTTGTTTTCTTTTTAGCTGTAACCATAGTTTTGATGATCAAGATTTTGCATTATGAATGAGAATATACTTGGAAACACTACTTTGTTAGTTTAATTTTTTTTCGTCAACTTAATTAGTCTTTCGAGCTTTGCAGAATAGTTTGTTTTCCGTTTATCTCGTACATTTAAAATTTAAAAGCTTGTTGTTGTACATTTAAAATAAAATGTTGGATACTAAGAATTGTTCATATGAAATTCTTGACAAAAAATCTAGGTAGCATTCATCAAAATAAGTTAAAGTTTTTTTGTCACATTTTAAATATTAAAATTTTAAAAATTAAAAGTTCTTACAATGTTTACAACGAAAAGTCAACAAAGCAGCAGAACCTACCGGACTTTAATACCGACAGCAATAAGTTCCACGTGGATCCATATGTAATTGATAATTTGATAGCATATGTAATTAATTAACGAATAATGAAAAAAGAAATTTAAGAAAATAATAATATTACAAGATCAAAATTATACTACTAATTCTCTTTTTGAATAAAAATATTTTTAAATCACTTTTATATTTTTTATGATTCTTTTTTTAGCTATATTTAAGATTTAAATGTCTTATATTATGGATCGGAGAGAGTTTTCGGAGTAAAATAAATAAAATTGATTAAAGAAAGAAAAAGGATAAAGAAGGAATCAAAGCGGTGAAAAAGCCAAGTCACCAGCACTACTACTACCTCCTTTACTCTCTCATCTCTCTCGATCTCTCTCCCTTTAAATCTCTCTCTCCTCCTTGATTACATTACATTCCATGTATACACACATTATACATACACCATACAATTAGCAACGTTTTGTGTTACTTACCACCAGTTACCACTACATTCTTCAATTCCCTCCGATCTCTTCACTTTCATCATTTTTCATCTCCTCAGGTATAATTAATTTTTATCCTCTGCTTTATTTATTTTTTTAATTGTTTAATAATTCCTTGTTTTTTCTCTACGGATCTGTGCATCGTGTGTGTATATGTAGAATTGTGAGTTATCTGCACTTTTTCGATTTGATTCGTCGTGTTATTTTGTATTCGGTTAGATGTTATTGTGTGCTTGATTCGCTTAATGTTGTTCTATTAATAGATTATTATATTATGTCAGGACCGATTTAAACCAAACATACGCAGTATATCCCGCTCATATAGCAGAGTAAGATGTATGTATAGCTATTTTGGAGTTGGTAACAGTCCTCCGATAGAGGGAGTGGGAGTATATATTGATTATTTTCTTGTATCGAGACTAAAATGTGTAGTGGTCTTTGAGTAGGTGTTAGGTAAGGAGTACAAATGATTGCTTTTGGGGATTATGTTGGAAATGCTGATTTAGCTTCCTAACAAACTCTAACAACAATTTGTGAGATTCTAGAATATTTTCTTAGTTTGAACTTGCTTAATTTATTATCAAAGTTTCATGTTTTATTAACATAATAAGAACGTAGCTAGGACCTAGTGAGTGTAGCATTTGACATGTAAATGTCTGTTTGTTACGAGTGTTGTTATATGTTTAACCTCTTTTGGATTTTTTTTATCTGGCAGCTATGAAAGTTCAAGGTTTTTAATGTCTCGAAAGCGATAGATGGTAAGGATTTAGTTGGCTTATTCTGTAATTATGAAACAACATGATTTCTGAAAGTTCGGCTAGAGAAATATCACTTCATCAGGATCTTGAGGTGGCGAACTCGTCAAAGCGTGTTGTCAAAAGTGCAAGCCAAAAACTGAAAAAGAAAAGTTGTAGAAGTGAAGAAGAGGATGATACTGCAGGTATTTCCTTCAGATGTCTCACTTTGTATGGTAGGAGTGGAGGTTGTAAAGTAGGTGCTGACGCAACTGAAGATTTTGGTGATATGGTTGGTAAAAGACGATCAAATGCCAGTGAAGAAGGCAAAGGGTACAACACAATTTGTGGAACTGAGGAAACTACTGTGGATTGCTTTTCGTATGGGGTGAAGGACAAGTTTTGGAAGAAAACTAACAAAAAGCTTTTGGAACTTAAAGAATCTCAAAGAAGTGGCGGAATGCACGTCTTTCTTCCTGATGATATTTTGGAGATGTGTTTGATGAGACTTCCAGTGACGAGTCTCATGACTGCACGCCTTGTGTGCAAAAAGTGGAGAAACATGACGAGAACATCTCGGTTCATGCAGATGAGACGAGAAGGTTTGTATCAGACTCCGTGGTTATTTGTTTTTGGTGTCATCAAAGATGGTTTTTGTTCAGGCGAGATACATGCTTTTGATGTTTCATTCAACCAGTGGCACAAAATAGACGCTCAAGTCCTTAAAGGAAGGTTCATGTTTTCTGTTGCAAGTATTCAGGATGATATTTATGTTGTTGGAGGTTGTTCTAGCTTGAACAATTTTGGTAAAATGGACAGAAGCTCCTACAAGACACACAAAGGAGTGGTGGTATTTAGTCCCTTGACAAAATCATGGCGCAAAGCTGCAGCTATGAAGTATGCGAGATCAGCACCTATATTGGGGACATACGAAATCAGTTCAGATTGCTCGATTGTGAAAAATCAGCATATTAGGCAGGAGAGACGTTTCCTCAGGTCACGTGTTGGTGGCATATCAGATGTTTATGAGGATCCTCACAGGCTTTCTGTTAGACGTCAAGTCAGGAGCTCTCTAGATGAGAATGAAGTTTCATTCTTTTCTAGCATGAAGCCAAACAAGTTTGTTAGACCAAAAAGTGACCATTCTAGTGCAAAAGTTCGTAAAAGGTTTGTGTTAATCGCTGTAGGCGGCGTTGGAAATTGGGATGAGCCTTTAGACTCTGGGGAGATATATGATTCTGTGTCAAATAAATGGATGGAAATTCAAAGGCTTCCTGTAGATTTTGGGATTGTTTGTTCTGGAGTGGTCTGTAACGGGATGTTTTATGTTTATTCGGAAAACGATAAGCTTGCGGGCTATGACATAGAACGAGGCTTTTGGGTTGGCATCCAAATGACTCCATTCCCTCCTCGTGTTCAGGAATACTACCCAAAGCTCATATCCTGCAACCATCGTCTCTTCATGCTATCTGTCTCATGGTGTGAAGGGGATGGGCAAATTGGCAGGAGAAATAAAGCTGTTCGAAAGTTATGGGAGCTTGATCTCATGTATCTTACTTGGACTGAAATTTCAGTTCACCCCGATGCTCCACTGGACTGGAATGCTGCTTTTGTTGCTGACAGGAATCTGATATTTGGGGTTGAAATGTTTAAAATCTTTGGGCAGGTCTTGGACTTCTTAACCGTGTGTGATGTGTCTGTTGTGGAATCAAACTGGGATCATATTTCAAGAAATCATGTGGCTCACGAGGTGGATGCTTCATCCTGTTTGACAAAATCATTGGCGGTGCTACATCTATAGTTCTCAATGGCAGACCCTGTAATCAGTTTCAAGAAATTTGGCTTCAATTAGCTCTCCTGCAGACTCTTTAACATTCCATCAGATCAAAACTTTCTCGTATTTATGTATTTCTTCGGTCCTCTTATGTTTAACCCTTTAACATTCTATCAGATCAATGTTTAACGCAAAGTGTACTTTGATTTGTAAAATTTCAAACAATATTTTTTAAAAAAAGTTTAATAGCAAGTTTAGCATGTCTTGTAATATTCTGCGTGATAGCATGTTCGAACAATATAGTCGGTGTGTTTTATGATTGCTCTATTGTTGCATCAGGGAAGGATTTAGCACATGAATCCAAAGATGAATGTTCAGTTGAAGCAAAAATAATTTCAGTATAAAGAGACTCTCCCAAACTTTGAACGATGGGACTTGGAAGTGATTTACATCATATTTTTTGTTTAAAATTTAAAAAATAGATATGATATAAGTGTGAGTCGGTTTTTGCATTTTGATGCAGTAGAGCTAACATCAAACCGAAATCGAATTATCAGTGGCATTTTCCTGGAGAAATTATAAAAGTTGTGAGTGTTTTTGTGATTATTTGTTCGATTTCGATTTTAGTTCAATTTTTATTCATTCCTACGTAAATTTACTAGTCCAATGCAGATTATGAGTGAGAAGGATGATACATTTCCACAATGAATATGCACATTTACAATTATACAATGTAGGGGGAACATGATTAAAGCACTACCAAAATCTTCGAAACTGAGGGATAAATGCTATCTACTACAATCTTTTGATGCAACACAAACGTATGCCATGCCACATCTTGAAACCAGTAAAGAGGTCAAAATTCAATGACTGCGTATATGGTCCTCAAATTCGCTTGTCACAGTAACGGAGCATCTAAATTATTGCTGTCCCAAATTTGGGAAAATTCCAGAGAAATTTGGGATCTTGTCAGTGTGCTTTAGGGCGCGCTCAGCAATTTGTCGTGTTCGATAGTCACCATGTTGAAAAGCATCCACAAGGGCAGTGATAACATTGGGTTCATCTGACACTTCAGTTGCTATATCATCACCTCGCAGAAGTCTTTCAACAACCCAAACTGCCCTCCTCCTCAAGGTCTCTGTTCGATTCTCCATTAAAATGGTCAGTATAGGCTTGACTGCATCTGTCTCACACAACATGGTCACTCCATTTTCAATATCAACTTCATCCTCCAGCAAAGTTGACATGGCTGCAAGTGATGCCTCAACTACCTTCGCATTAGTGTGATCTAGAAGGGCCACCAACTTCTCTAAAACCTGTCCTTCCACAAGACAAAAGGTATCCTTCAGTGAACATCTCCCTCTGTGAACTCTACATAATCCTGTTATGACAGTAGTTTTGCTAAAACAAGGAAAAATTTTGACACAGAAACCAGGTGATGGCAACTCAGGCAACTTTGTCAAGTTTTTGGATTCTTGTGATAAATTGTCCAAAGACATAGCTGAAACCATCTGCACATTGTCCAGCCCATTTGCCTGAAGCATTTCCGTGAAAATGGAAGCAATATTGTGCTCTTGGCACAGTCTGATAGTCTCAGGTTCCTCGGGAAAGACAAAGGTAATCCTTGCCAGGATCCGAACAAGCCCTTCTAAGTAAGGAGTCATAAAGCGACTGCCTTTAGTCTCCCCCTGCCGGATCCTTATCACTCTGGAGATGACCAACTGGAAGACACCTTCATCAATCATCTGTCTTGTGAGGCCTACATCCCTTTCTGGGAGTTCAGCCAAGAGCCTGGCAGCTGCTGCTTGCTCTTCGGTAATGACGACATTTTCCGATATGATATCAATTAAGCTACTGAGCTGCCCCCCTGCACCACGTAGAGTATGAGCTAATTCCTGGCCCATGTGTGGAGAGAGATTTTGAAGAAGTTTTATGGAAGCTGCACGGAGATCCTTCTGTGGAACTTCAATGAACTGCACCAAACTGGTAGTAGCACCAGAGCTCTTGATTGCACCGACAACACTGTGAACTGTGGTATGAGAATTAGCAAGTCCAACAAGAACCTGAATAAGCTGGCATTCTATTACTGGACCAGTGTTGCTAATGAGATGGAGAAGCTTGTGGAGTATGTCTTCTGAAACCAGAGTCTGATGGTTGGGTCCAACAGGGATGGAATCAAAGTCAAAGCCTGAATTTACAATGTTTGCCAGAATTGTAGCAGAAACCTCCTTCAATCGCATAGGCTGGTTCTTGCCAACATTGAAAAGATCCCTTACTAGAGGAGGTAGTATCCCTTCGTCTATCAAGACCTTGGCACTTGCCTCAAATGACGATATCTGGTTCAAGGCCTTCAAAGCAGCTTCTCTTGACTGCATGTTACCAACTTTCATGAGATCGATTAGTGATGAACCAACAGTTTTAGCCACAAACACTTTCACATCATTGTTGAGTACCAGTTCACCAAGGTACGCAGCCATGGATAGTTTGGTTTCCGCTGGACCTGCAAAGGTTATTTTGGCAATAGAAAGTTTATCACAACCAAGTTTGTTGATACCGTAAGATGTATGAAAGTTCATCTAATACAATACATAGTACGACTCAGGGGCGAACCCAAGAGGGGGCTAAATTTCTGGTCTTAATATATTTTGTTTTATATTTTTATGTAGTTGATATGATTTTAATAATATAATACAGTTTATACTTTAACAAAAATTTGAAATTAGATTCAAAAATTATAAATGGATGAAAAATTTAATATTAAAAGATATTAACAGCAAAGAAAACTTGAATACAGTGTCTAGTAAGAGTTGAACAAAAGAGTTTCTGTACATATAAGACAGTATGTATGTATATAGCTATAGTGGTACTCAGGCAGCCAGGCTGAACATCTTATTCACTACACAAATATAGAAAGTGATAAGCAAACGTTCAGTAGGGGCTATACCCCCCACTAGCGGCCCTCTGCAAGGATGCCATTGGTTTGATTAGACCGAAATTAGGACAACTCACAAGATCCAACATCTAACCATGAGGACCAAGTCTTTAGTTATCTCCTCACCGCACGTTTGCATCTAGGGGATGAATAATGATATATTGTTTAAACTTGACACATGAACCTAGCTCTTGAACTTGTGGAACAAATAGCAATCATTGATGTTGATTGTTTGGCCTTGCCACTTTGGGTTAGATCATAGATGATTTAGTTCCAACCCAAAAGTCACAGTTCTACATTTCTTTTACTTTTTGATCCAAACAACAACTTACTTTTTTATAGCTAGTATAATAAATTTTAATATAACTCAAATAAAATATGGTTCATTTACCAAACAAACAGATAATACATGCTACTTTCAATTTTTAATCAATAAAACAATCATAATATTAGGTTACAAAACTTAAATAGCATACATATACGTTGGTTTGTTTGAATCCTGAAGGCAGAATTCACCTTCAATGAAAAAAAATGCAACAACCTAGCTATCACGTATCATTTTTTTGTTTCAAAAACATATACTATATCTATGCCATTACAAAAAATAAATTATAAAAATTATGCTATGGTACCTTATACAGCCCAGGCCTTGGTCTACAAAAATTATAATAGGAACATTAAGTGGTAATATGACTATACGAGCACTTCAAGGTACCATAAAAGTCCCTCCAAAGTTTTTAAAAAAACATGAACGAGAGTACTTGGCAACTTAGCACAACAAATAAAGGCAGAAGTCGTGTTTATATAAAGACACGTTTTGCGTGAGTCTTCTGTGTGCAAAGAGAGATATGTTAAAACCAACACACTTTTTAAGATGAAATCAGAGTGTTCTATAATTATCATCGAACGTGGCAGAAAAGCACAGACTTGTAAACTAAAACTACAGACAAGATTCTGAATGTGTTTCTATATACATGCTATTTGCAATAAGATGTTTTTCGCCCTTACCGTTCGCTACTTCAGTTCCTCTTTTTTACCATAATACTAATATCATAAGCTGAAGTAACCTGTGAGTCTGTGACTTTATTGTCTACACCAAACTACGTTCAGATAGAAGTGGCTTAGCTATTTAAGTGCCTCTTTACAATCACTGATAAGAGTAGAATTATCTAAGGCAGCAAAAGTACCTCCAAGGAGTAGTGTCAGAAGTGGCTGTAGTTTACCATAGTCAGCCATCTGCTTAACATTGCTTTCACACCTCCCCAAATTATCCAGAGTTTTTTCAGCCTTTTCAACAGTTGAAAGAATTTCTGATTTGCTGCTAGTCATTCCCACCAAAATAAGGATGGCACCATTGATAGATCCAATTTTTTCACAGAGTGTCTCAGATTTCGAAAGCTCATAAAGCAAAGAGATGGCTTCATCCCTCTCCTTGGACTTTTCATGAGACAAAAACTTAACTATCGTCCGTACAATATCCCCTGCAGCCATAATTTCCTGCAAATAGAAAGAAGATACGTTTATCGTTGGTGCGTAGAGTATGTGAAATTATCTGAACATGGCAACATATAGCCAATAAACCTTATTATCAGCGTCTTCTTCTACTGCACTACGAAGGGTTTTGAGTGCCTTGCATCGTACTGTACGACTACTACTCTTCAACATGTCAACAATCATGGGTATCAGACTTGCATTACGGACGACTCGCTTATTTGAGAGACTCTTTTGGCAAAGGTGATTAATAAACCTTAAAGCATGCATGATTTCAGTTTCTTGATTGCCTACTGATAATGACCTACGAGCAATATCAAGTTGAGCAGCTTCATTCCTAGCATTCCATTCTTCAATTGTGTTGCGCAAAGCAATACTAGGGTTCAAATTTGTACTCCTTAATTCTTTTAATGTTATTGGACAGGCCAGCCTTCTTCCGTTCTCCTTACAATCTTTGAACCAGTTCTCAATTGCTTCTCGATCATAAGTTATGCCAGTTTCCACAGTAACAGGATCGCGCATGATTTTTTTTGATAGAGGGCAGATGAATGCATCATAGAAAGGTTCAATATGATATCTCTCAAACTGACTGCTATCATCTGACTGGCTACCATGGTCATAACTTACATCTAAGCTTCCAGCCATCAGATATGAGCTTTCTGTCAGTAACAAAAACATATTTAAGTATAATTTGCCCACCAGATTGTGTTAACAGAAGTACTGCCTTACAGATTGAAAGGAATGATGCTGAAGATATATAAGATATCAAAACTTTACACAACCTCGAATGCGCCAGCTAACACTAAAATTAAATTGTATCAGATCTTTCTAGTCATTATTTTTAATCCTCTTGATGAATTCTAAAAAACATAAACAAAATGACTGTGACTAGGGGATGGCACAACACACAAAAATCTTAATCAGTGAGAGAATACTGCAAAAAAAGAGTTTATTCTGAATGTGAATTTGGCAATTAAGTTCATTAACATTTGAAACTAGTATGTTTAAAACAATCTTTGAGTACTTATTCCCATCTATAACGTTCAACGACAAATGATAATTAAAGAAAATCCATCATCCATTATCAATTTGTTCTAATGATTCCCACAAATAAATCATTCTTTTCTCCCCCGACAAAAATCGAATCAAATGACTAACAAAGTTTCACAGAAACTTCCAATATGACAATTAGAAAATTGAGCAAGAATCTAACAAATTCCAATTCTGACCCAAATTAGGAAATTTTTTAACTTGCCAACTAAAGTTATAGTAACAACATAACATGATAACATCACTAAATATCGAAAGCAAAGGCCTTAAACTCTTAAAGTTCATTAGATGCTTATGAACAAACAAGCAAACAAAACATAATCAAATCAAAAGAAAACACAAAGAAAGAGAAAGAGAAACATCACCTAGTGTGAATACTTGGTGGAAAGCTCAATGAAGTTGTTGATGAAGTTCCATGCAATTCTCTGGAACAAAAACAAAGAATGAGGATAATAATATCAAATGTTTGATGAATATAAAGAATAAAGAAAGGGATGTGGGAAAGACTTTGAAGGAGAAACAATAGTTGTAAAGGTGGGGCTTTGGTGAACTTGAAAAACAAACAGTCAATGCAAGAAACCAAAAGCAAAAACGTGTGCAAGAATATACAAAATTACAAACTCAGAGAGAGAGAGAGAGAGAGAGAGAGAGAGAGAGAGAGAAGTTTGACCTCGTATATATGTTACTAGCTGGTATGATTGTGATTGTGTGTCCAAATGGTCATATGCTTACAGAAATTTACACACAAATACCCAAACACGCGCAGCAATAGGTGCAGGAGGAGAAGACAATAAAACCCGATGTATTTGTAAGGGGTTTGGTTTGTTACTGTAAGTCTGTAATTCAGTCATAAAAATAAATATCTAAATAATATAATTAATGATAATTAATTAAAAAATTATTTTTAATTAAAAATATTATTTTTTATAAATATTTAAAAACAATAATTATATGATAATTTTTTATTATTAATTTTATGTTTTTAATTAAATACGTTACCTTTTTAATTTAAAACATAAATTTGCAATCAGTAAAATATATACCTAAACATATCACATCATATCTTTTAATCATTAATAAAATATATTAAAAATATATCACACATGAGTTTAACTGTTTGTATTTTGTTTAAACGATTCAATCATACAACAAATAATGATCTTTAGATTTTTAATAATAAAAAAGAACCGCTAGATTTAATCACAAGGTATATTATCTATACTATTATATAAATTCCGAAACATTGAAAGTTTTGGTACCTATTTTTTGGTATTAAGTGAATTTACATATTTACCCTTCATTATAAAAAATACTCCCTCCGTCCATTTCATTTCTTTACACTTTCTATTTTGGGCCGTTCATTCCATTTCTTTACATTACTAAAAATAGTAACTTTTAACAATAAAATACATTATTACATCCACTACTTCACTTCACTTTTTCAACCCTTTACACTATTACACCCACTACTTCACTTATTTTAACAATAAAATTACTATTACACCCACTACTTCATTTATTTTAACAATATTACATCCACTATCTTGGTTTTCGTGCAAAAAACAAACGTAAAGAACTCAAAAAAACGGAGGGAGTATATATATGATATCTATATTATTAAAACTTCTAAAATAAATAATAACATAATATAAATTAATGGTAAGTAGTCAATTGGCTTTTTTCGCAATTACTTTTAATTGAAGATATTACCTTTTATTAACTCCTAAAAACATCAATCGTATCATATCTTCCAATCATTAATATTTTCTTCCAAATTAAAACACGTTACCCTTTTAATTTAAAACTAATCTTATAATCATTAATATATTAAAAGTCTGACTTCGAGTGGGTTTTTGATGGTTTTGATTACATATATGCATAGATTGGTACATATAAAGATGTTGTGTATATATATATATTAATATAATATCATCTTTTTCAATTATTAATAAATATATTAAAAATATGTATACGCTGTTTATAATAAGAAAGCATTAGCCGAAACATTAAAAATTTTGAAACTTATTTTTTGGTATATGTTTCTTAGTATATCGTGAATTCACTTATTTAACCTTTATTATAAAGAAAAATATATACAATATCCATACTATTAAGAGTAAAGTGCACTTTGTGTACCTGAACTTTGCCCTTGACACCACTTGCAATACCCAACTTCAAAAGTGAGCATCTGCAATACTGAATTTGTTTTTTTGTTACATTTTATGTACTTCCGTCAGTCAAGCGTTAACTCCGTTAAAAAGGTCAGGGGTATTGTTGTCTTTTCACTGCCATTTTTTAACGCGTCCTTTTAGTCCGCCTTTTCACAACCCAATGTTGTCAATCATTTGTTGTATATGCTGCTGCACGCGAGCACTCTCAAGTCCAAGTAATTCCCTTTCCAACTCCATTTCTCTGGCAACCGAACCCGTTGTCAACCTGCTACCCTGAAGCTGCATCTTAGGCGGTGAACTTGTCCCATTCTTTTTCCACAAATTACCACTCATTGGCGATGAACTTGCTAATGAAGTATATGCCCCATGATATTCTTGTTGTCCCTCATGCTTGCATTGTCTACCACATGTGCAGTCCAGAAGATGCTGTCCAGGGGCTGTTCACCATGTGATACCTCTCCATTATCTATTGTTGTCTCCATCACTTGTATCTCTTCATTGTACTATATATATGTAGTAGTAGATTAGTAGTAGCAATAAGTTAGAGTATTCAATATAACCTCTCAATGTATCTCTCGGTTCCTTCATTAATAATATAGTAGCCAAACTTGAGCTTATATTGTGTTCTTGTTCTTCATTATCTCCCATCATTATCATACATATATTATCATCATTTAATAATCCTTCACTTGCTACAACTGGAGACACAATCGGACTTGAAGGTCCCATACTAGACGATGGGATAGCTGAACCTGTCGAAGCATACACAGGCCTCAACTCCTGCTTTTTATGTGCAAAGAAGCACACTTTCCTCCCACACCCAACCTCATTCTTACAATGTAAGAAGCCTAGTCTTATACTGAGCAGGATGTAGCCAAGACTCAAAAACCCCGTGTGCATACTCACAATCATCCCCTTTCACACAACTCCCTTTCTTAAACTCCAAACAAGGCACACTATAACTATACTTACTCAAATCACGCCTCCTTAAACCCTCCTAACAACATTTCAAGTTCTTTCATTTTTGACAAATTCGTAAACTTACAATCCCGTGGGATCACATCACAAGGTCTTTTCCCATTGACATCGACACAATTAATATCAGCTGATGCAGCTAAAAGAATCTTGAGTACATCCACCGACGAATTCGAGCAACCAGCAGTAGCACAATGAAGAGGAGTAGCATAATCAGTACAAAATTTCTCATTGACATCAACTTTTCTTGACTTAATTATGTAATTTACAACATACAAGCTACCATAAGTGGAAGCAATCATAAGTGGTGATCGTTGCTCAAAACCCATCTGTTTCAAGCCAAGCTTTCGACAATACCAGAAGCTAAACTCATTAATTTCAAAAGGGTGTAGCTCAATTTGGTGAAAGAAGGTAGGGAGATCATTAGAAGCAGCTGATTCAAGTAAAGGTGAGAGCTTTCTTGAAAATTAGTGTTAGTCATAGTGAAGTTGTTATATATGTGGAGAGTGAGTTTGTATTGAGATGAAGGAATAGGTGTGATTGATGGTTATATATATTGATGAGGTATATGTGTATAGGTAAGGGAATGGAAGAGGGGAAAAGATGAGTGAACTAGTGAAAGATAGTGAAAAGACAACGATACCCCTGCCTTTTTAACGGAGTTAACGCTTGACTGACGGAAGTACATAAAATGTAACAAAAAAACAAATTCAGTATTGCATATGCTCACTTTTGAAATTGGGTATTGCAAGTGGTGTCAAGGGCAAAGTTCAGGTACACAAAGTGCACTTTACTCTACTATTAAAATACCTAAAATAAATAATAACATAATATAATTACGGTAATTAGTCGATTGTGTTTTTCACATTTACTTTTAGTTGGAGATATTATCTTTTATAAACACCTAAAAACATCAATCATATCATATCTAGCAATAATTAATATATACCAAAAAATTTCACATCATATCTTCTAATCATTAACAAAATATAATAAAAATCTGTATACTACGAATAATGACCATTAGATTTTTAGTAAAAAATCAAAATAGTTAGATCTAATGATTAAATATATTATATTCAAGGTTCGAATCCTATCAACGACATATTTATTTTAAAATTTTATAATATAAGTTTTAAACCATGCATATCATTAATTAAATTTATATTAAATTATTAATATTAAAATTAAAATAAAATATTATAAGAGAAAAAAGTTCCCGAGGTTACCTCAGAAGACTTATCTGAGGTAATAGTGTAAATACCTATGGCATTTTTGTAAATATTGATAACTTTATAAAAAAATCCTGTAATTACAATTATACCCTCGTGTATTAATATGGAAAATTTTAGTTACCTCAAAGAATTTTCCTGAGGTAACCTCAGGAAAATCAAACCCATATTATAAATAATGATTATATAAAAATATATTTATAAAATAAAATAAAATTTGTTACATATCAAAAAAAATCTGTGCATCGCACGGGTTATAAGCTAGTATGATTAAATTACTTTACTAAATATTCAAGGTTCGAATCCCGTCAACGATATATTTAATATAAACTTTTATAACATAAATTTTAACCGTACATACATTAATTAAATTTACATTAAATTATTTCAAAATAAAATTATTATTATTATTAAAAATAATGTTTATATAAATATAGTTGTAACAAAATAAAATTTATAACATATCAAAATATATGCGTATATCACATAGGTTATGAGCTAGGATAATATAAATTGGGAAACAATTACTATTTTTCAGTGTTATTAAAAATTAATATGAGGTATACTAGTATGCTAAATATTTATACAAGTTTTTATATTCTTATTCTTTTTGTCAGGATATTCTTATTTGGTTTAAATAAATTCAGAACTTAATTTTGAATATCTGAGTATTACAGGGTTAGGGACCCTTTTTTGTTTTTTATTGTCAACAGTCACTTTTTGTTTCTAGAGGGTTATTAACAGGACTGAAGTTTTTAAAATATAGGAGAAGATCATTCCCTTGCCTGTCTTATGTTGTTGTGCTACCATCACAAATTTCTAGTCAAACCCCAACAAAATAAATATGTAAATTTCCCAGTCTAAACTAATCCATTAGGCCAGCCATGGAAACGTGTTTAAAAACAGGTGACTGGGACTGATTATATGAACAAGTTCTGGTAAGTCAGGTCAGGGTCTTGACCACTGAGAGAATCAAATGTAGACATTGTTAAGTAGTTGATTCCATGCTAACTGTTTCTCGATGAAGTCTAGAAAGTGGAGAGCTAGGAAGTGAATCTTCAGAGCTAAATGGACTCTTCTTAGGGAACAAATTACCTAAGTGAGAGATCCAGTTCTCACAGGACTTCCTCAGAAGTCACTGGATTCAAAGAAAAATTCTTCTCTCTGTTTTTCTCGTCATCTGTTTGAATTGGATTAACAGAAAAGAAAAAAGATTTGATATGACAATAGATGTAACAACTAACAACATAACAACAAAGCATACAGACTTACAGAGAGATCACCAGACCTTCGAGATTCAGTGTGTCAGTGTGTGCTTCAAAGCTCTTTCTAATATGGTCATCTGAAGAACAAATGCATGTTGGTTTGGTTTTGACACTGGTTGTCTTGTAGGGCGGAGAATGTTTAGTGAAAGCATTTGAAGACTCAAGTGGACCAAGCATAGCTCAAGGTTGTGGCCCAGAACTTACACTGCAGCAGTGGCTATGAGGAAGTTGCACTATTAGCAGAGCATGTTGGTGCCTAAAGCAGCTTTTCTTTGTGCTGATTGTTTGGCGGAGAACAATCAGCGTCAAATATTGAGTACAAGGCAAAACCATTTCCTGGACCGGCTCGTGCTTTAGGAGTAGAAACTGTATTGGGTGGTATTCCTCTGCTAGGTACTTGAGATGTTGCTCCAGTAGGAGTAACACCAGTTTGACCACCAAACCAATCAATTGCAAGGTTTAAACTTGAGAAAGTAGAACCAGATTATACCACCACCCGGATAATTCTGACCTATCATACCTTGCCCTGGGAGTGAAGCAGTACCACATGGCAATTGGCATGGGAACTGGTGAACCTCATAGACTGATTTGCTTGGGAGGGATAATTCTGATGGTTCAGACCAGAACTTGGGGGTACTTGTCTCTAAAGGCAAACCTTTGGTCTGAGGCAGAAGGAGTGACACTGATTTGACTTGAAGGGTAGGAGAAGGGGACCTAAAAATTGACTAGAGGTAGAGGAGCAGGTGGCCTTGTTTGACCTGAGGTGCTGCCTGCGATTTGATTTTGGAGCAGGGATCTTAGCTGAAGCAGGGACACATAATGCTGCCTTCACAGTATCTGGTGCTAAGACACGTTTACTCTGAGCCACATTTACAAGTTCAAGGCCATTGTAAAATTATGCACGACCATGGAAACCAATACAGTTTTGATCAGCATACATCCATATCTGGAATCAGGTAGTTTTCGATAAGAAGACATGTATCAAGAGCTAAAATGACAGAATTTATTAGACATGAAGTTCCAAAACTTCCTTCAAATGCTAGTATCAATTATGAAAAGTGCATAAAAAGCTTTACTCTTCAGATACCTTTAAGGAACAAATCATTGAATCTAAAACTTCAGAAACGCAAAGACACTCATGCATGCAATTACAATAGTTTACCCTGAAACTCCTTGGTGTTCATGGTTTATCTGATGCATTGCCAAGAAAATGGTTTCTAGTATCGGAAACACTATTGTAACATCGCAAAATATCTTAAGATAAGCAATGAAAAATAATGAAGAAAGACATAGAATGAGGGAGTTCAAGGGCATGCTCTGATAAGAGGAAACTATGATCAACGGAAATTGAGAGACAAGGGGAAAATAGATGACAACATGATGTGAGTGATTATCATCATTCATCCTTACACCTAGACCCTGTAGTATCCGGTCTATCAATTTGCAAATGAAGTTGTCATATTTTGCTCCTCTGTTTTCTCAATTACAACTTACCACTACTTACCACTAATAAATCGTCTTGTATTTGTATTCTTCACTTTATATCGATTACATATGTTCCGACTTGTTTCACAAATCACAATTTTCAGATGACTCATTTTTAACTAGAAAATATTCTGAATACATTCCGTATGTAAGAATTCCACCAGCTTTTTTTACCATTTAAGTAGGCAGTAGGCTGGTACCATTTTCACAAGATAAAAAAACAGATAAAAAGCGGCGTGGTGTGGTGTAAGAGCTTGTTTTTAATCTATCTTCTCTTTTTCATGCACATCCACTGTAATTTGCTTGGTTTACAGTTATTGAATGGAATATACCATGAACAACAATATTTGCACCATCTGATTACCAAATTCAAAACTATCAAGATTTCACTAATACATAAATGATAAAAACATACAAGCCAATTGAAAAACTACACAACAATCTGCGTACACAAGAGTCAAAGACCAGCCAAGCTTGTTGATCTCGTAGACTGCACAAGTATAAGTACTTTCTGTTGCTTGGACCAACAAATCAAGGTTCAAGACTCTGGCAATGCAAAGAATAGCTTTCATAAGGTTTAAAGTACAGATATCCAGGTAAAAACATTGCTAAATATAACACCTAGGAAAAAGTTCCCAACTGCATTGCCTTTCTACCACTTATCATTGAACTTGTTTCAGTGAACAGGGTTTTGAAATATGTAAAACAGTTTGTTTGGAACTGCTAAAATCAAAAGTGCAATGCCCCAGAACATTCTATGAACCAAGCATACAAAGGACAAAAACAAGGAATATAACTCATTGACCAAGAAAATCTGAAATACAGAGTAGTTTTTCAAGACAAATCATTGTTTAACCAAGTCTAGTCTTGGTCATACTGAAATCAGAGACAGCTGGTAATGTCTCCAAATCAATTTTTAAAGGATTTCCAACCAATTCAAATCCAAACATATATAAATCATAAACACAAAGGGCAAAAGGAGGATATGATACCAGGACTAAAGAAACATATATCAAGCAACCAAATAACTAAAAACTGAAGTAACACATTCATTGCTATATGATAGTTTTAAAGCAAGATTTAAGCTAAAACACCATTCTGTGCACACTACTAGTCTAGTCAACGGACTAAAACATAAAGAAACGAGGGGCAACAAGGCCACCACTAACAGATGATCATAATACCAATGTATCTAGAAAAAGTAATCAACATAACAAAGACAGCAACATAGAGCTCGCCATCTTCCATCCCAGCACCCGCAATAGCTTACTCATCATCCTCTTCCTGCAAATTAACAACACAAAGTAATCAGTAAACGCACAAGCTTCATACATGCATGCTACTAAATCCAAATACATCAAATTCAACACGCACCTCCTCACTGCCCTCCTCGTCCTCATCATTAACCTCAGACTTCGACTTGTCGGACTCCTCTTCCTCATTCTCACCAGCCTATATTCAATTAAAATTAAAATTAAATCCACAACTTAATCACTTAAACTAACAAACAATTAAACAAAAAACCACAACATGTAATTACCTGCTTTTTCTCATAGGCTTTCAAGCTCTTCTCATAATCCTTCTTCCTTTGTTCAGCAATAGTCACAAACTGAGCCTTCTCCTAATTACCACAAACACATTCACAATTAAAAACAGAACAAATCTAAACAAACATAAAATCAAAATCCATAACAACATAAATCTAATTTAATTCAAATAAACAACTCACTTCATCAGACATCGCTCTCCACCTATCTCCACCAGCTTTCCCCATCTATTATTACATCGATTTCACAAATTAACACATAACACCAAAATCAACATAAACATAAAACAAATCAATTAAATTAACAAAATCAACACAAATCACTGATAAACAGTTATAATCACGAATTACCGCAGCAACTCCTTTCACAGCAGGATTCTTGTCCTTAAACTGCTTCCTAAAACCTTCCCTGCAAAACCACAACTCATTCAAAACACATCGAAAACTCCGAAACAAACAAATCACATAATAAAATCAAATAATCAAAATAAAATAAACAAAAAAACATCGACATACATGAAGACAAAGAAAGCACTGGGAGGCCTCTTAGGCTTGTTAGGGTCCTTGACCTTCTTCCCCTTCTTTTGCTTAACAGACAGCCTATAAACACAATTAAACACAATTAAACCCTAATTCAATATACATATACACACAATCACACACATATACATTTACATATAATCAAAACTCACTTATCATCGTTTTTGGATCCAGCTTTAGATCTACCTCCTTTCATCGTTAAAACTGTAAAAAAAAACAAAAAATTAACCTCAATTAACGCAGTAATTAACAAATTAAACTCAAAGAGACGAGAAAATAAAGAGGAATTGAAGTGAAATCGAAGAGAGATTACCTAAATAGCGAGAATAACAAAAGCTAGGGTTTGTGCGAGAGAGAGAGTGTTGTGTGAATTGAGAGAGATAGAGGGGAGGGAGATATAAGGGGGGCTGAGGGGAGGGTTAAGAGGGGGAAATTGAAATTTCAATTGGCGGACAGTATTTTTTCATCTAGGCCCAAATTTCTTCATGGGCACTTACATGGATATCATACTTTTTCCTTTATTTTTTTTGTAACAAATTTTTTTTGTGATTTCATGGATATGGTTGAGATTTGAGAATGGTTTTCACCGGAACAAATAGAGTAAGCAATTGAATAAGTAAAATTATGGCATTTAATTGTTTTACCTCTTCTTTTTAACATGATTTCGATGTCTGGGTAAAGATGAAGATCTTTGAAATATCTCATTTTCATTCGATCGAAGAGCTTCGAAAAATCTCATTTTCATTCGATCGTTGTTTGTGTCAGAACTCGACTGTGGATTTAGAATATTTTTTCTTCGTCTTCATTTTCATTCAATCGAAGAGTTTCGAAAAATCTCATTTTCGTTCGATCGTTGTTTGTGTCAGAACTTAACTATGGATTTAAAATATTTTTTCTTCGTCTTCGTGAAATTTTTCATTTTCCGAATGTATTGCCGGACATGATGATAATTTTCCGAATGTGTTATCGAACACGATGATCAGGACTATCAGATAATAACATAAAAAGCATTCAAACGAATTATTTAAAAAATTGTATTATCATGGAAAAGCAACTCTCTCTCTTTTCCATTCCTCCCCGGAAGTCCTTTTCTCTTCTTCTCTTCGTCGTGAGCTCCCCTCCGGCGGTGGTTTATCCACCGACCGGAGGCCATTTTCTTGTCTAGTTTTTTATTTCTTTCAATAATCATCCTCCTTGTATGAGGATCGTGAATGTTTGGCTTGCCTACCCATTTATTAGGTTTATTTGTCTCTTCTTGTGAGAGTTTGTCTCTCCTTGTGAGAGTTTTGTTTTTGGATTTTATGATCTACAACAGATCAGATCTGCTGAGAATAAGTTTGCTGATGTTTTTGGGGATCCGGAAAGTCCGCATCAAAACTGTGAAGCTAACGATTATTGCAAAAGCTCACCACTCACAATCAAAGATTGTTCGTCATCTGTTGGAGATTTTCACTTTCGGCATGTCTATAGCTGGTATCCGGCATGTAGATAGCTGGGGTATTGCTCATCCTTTGGGGGGTTCCCATTTTCGGCATGTCTATAGCTGGTATCTGGCATGTAGATAGTTGGAGTGTCGTTCCTCTAATTTATGGAATTGAGCCTTCCGAACACTGTTAGAAAATGGAGTTTTTAGAGCATAAGTATTTTATGTTCTTGAGGTTAATTCCGGATTTTAATGATTGGAAATTGTTCCTTGTTATGAGGACTTAAATTTTCATTTATGGGTCTAAGTAATTTTCTTAGTGAAACCCATAGAGAAATGGAGTTGAAGTTAGTAGCTTGAATAAGCTTGAAATGAGAATGTGTATTTGTCCCACATTGAAATGAATAAAGGGGGTTGTTGGCTTTATATAGAATCACACACATGGGTAGTGTACAACTACTAAGGTGTATGATGGTGCATGGTGTTACTGTGTGCTCCACGCGCGCACACACACACACACGCGCGCGCCGCCGCCGCCCGCCACGCCACGCCACGTCACGTCTCGACTCGGGTCGGGTCGGGTCGGGTCGGTCGAAGGGCGATTTGGGCGAATGTCTCGGCGTCTCGCGTACGCGAGGCGACCTGGGCGAGGGATTTTATTTCTGTGATTGAATAATATTTTAATTAGAATATATATATATATTGGGATCAGTACTTGGAATAAATCAGTAATTGGTCAGACATCTAATACTGATGGGCAAAGTCCTGATGAAATCCTGAAGGTACTACCAGATCCTGATGCTGGATCAAATACTGATGGACCTCAAGTCCTGACAGTACCAGATCCTGATGCTTGATCAAATACTGATGGACCTCAAGTCCTGACAGTATCAGATCCTGATGATCAAATACTGATGGACTAACATCAGTTCCTGATGTTGAATCCTGAACAGAATTTGATAATATATATTCGTATAATTAAAATAAAAACTGATATGTGTGGATAAATATAACGTAACAGTTACGATTTATTAAATCAACCGTTTTGATTTTATTAAATCAGCCGTTTCATTTTATTAAATGTAAATCGGCAGTTACAATATTAATTGGGTGGCATCAGTTACGTTTGGTCTCTCCTATAAATAGAGACCTAAACTACTGATTGTTATAGACTGGATACACTGAATATACAGACCACACCCTACATTCTCTGCACTCTCTGTTCTCCTCCTGTTATAGTATATATTTCTTAGGGTTTTTCCGGCGACTGAGGTGCTAGTCGAAGTTGAGCTTTCTGATTACTGTGATCATTTTGCTCGGAGCTGTTTTATCTTGGGAGAGGTGTTGCAAGCATCCCAACACAGTTGTAAGTGGGGGCAATTATCTCTTCAAGAGCAGTCAGGCTTTCTAGCAAATCCTGACGACTCAGCTGTTTGTTTTATTTGCTTAACATACTGATTTTGCTATGGCTACTGGTATGTGTTCTGCCTTCTCTTTGTTCTGTCAGTTACTTACATGCACGTGTTTTACCTTCATGTTTTGTTTCGCTAATTGTATGCTTGGCCTGGACTTGTTAAATACGATATATAACTGCCTCTATGTTGCTGTTTTAGTCATAATTCCCAACATTCTTGAAGAGATAATTTGTTATATAGTATTTAGCATAATGGTTAACGAGAGTGAAATTCCTGCTAGTGGTAGTTCGGTTGCATCTGCTGGGGTCATTGATTGGACCACTTACAGTTTTCCACAACCCGTTGAATTGACTGGCTTGCCTGAGAAATTCAATGGGGGCGTTGGCTTTTCTCGTTGGCAGAAAAGGATGAAATTGTGGTTGACTGTAAAGGGTCTATGGCCTTTCGTGGAATATGAGAAGCCGGTTCTAGATCAAGAGAAGGCTGAATCAGTTAAGGGTTTTGCTAAGTGGGCTGAGAAGGATGGGGTTGCTAGGGCAGCAATTCTGGTTGCTCTAACCAACACATTGTTTGATGTGTACTCCTCTGATGCCTACACCGCAAAACTCTTATGGGAGAAGCTGGACCAGACACATAATACTGACTCACAAGGTCTGGAAAAGTATTCTGTGGCTAGGTTCCTTGATTTCAAGCTGGTGGACAATAAGTCCATGACTGAGCAAGTGCATGAGTTCGAGATGATAGTGCATGCTTTGAAGGAGTCTGGAATGGACCTCCCCGAAAAGTTTAAGGTGATGAGTGTGATTGAAAAGCTTCCAAAGTCTTGGGAAGAGTTCTCTCTCTCCCTGAAAAGACAGAAAGGAGAGATCACCTGGACCAACCTTATGCTGGACATCTCGGTGCAAGAACAACACAAGTCCAAACAGGGACATGTGATGCCAACTGAGCATGGAAGTTCGAAGGTAAACGTAGCAACTGTAGGACAGAAAAGGAAGGCTGTCTCTAAGAAGGGTAATAGTAATAAACCTAAGAGTGACAAGGATAAGGCCAAGAAACCAAAGGCAAACAAACCATGTTGGTCTTGTGGGCTGGTTGGGCACTGGAGTAAGGACTGCCCTACTAAGAAAGCAAAGAAAGCCGAGGGTGTAGCTCAAGCGAATGCTGTGCTTGGAACCTCAAGTGGGCCTGTAGCGAACATGGTTGTTGGTGAGGCTTTGGCTTCTGAAACCAACGTGGACCGGTATGTTACCTACAACCCTGTACTATTTTCCACTTATCTGTCAAATGAATGGTTGATTGATACTGGAGCTAATGTGCATATTTATGCTGACATTAGTTTATTTGTATCTTATCAACAGAGTCATAGCTTGACAGTGACGATGGGGAACGCAAGTGCTGCTCAAGTACATGGAATAGGAAACGTGGACTTGAAGTTTCCTTCGGGTCGTGTTCTATCCCTGACGAGAGTGCATCATGTTCCTGACATGCGTAGAAATATAATAAGTGGTAGCTGTTTAGTAGCTAATGGCTTTGAAGTCTCTCTCAAATGTAATAAAGTAGTTCTTATTCATACTGGTACTTTCTTTGGCAATGGTTACTTGTCAAATGGTTTGTTTGTAATAAATGCTGAGCCCGTTTTGGGTGCTTTTAATAAGATTACTCCTTCTGTAAACTATGTTGAATCTTCAGATTTATGGCATGCTAGACTTGGTCACTTAAATTTTGGTGCTCTTAAAAATATGATGAACTTAGAGTTGATTCCAAAACACACTATAGAAAAGAATTCTAAATGTCAAGTATGTGTGTCTGCTAAACAAATAAGGAAACCTTTTCATAATATTGTTAAGGATTCAGACTTGTTAGATTTAGTACACACTGATATTTGTGAATTTGGTGGTGTGTTGACTAAGGACCATTTTAGATACTTCATTACCTTTATAGATGATAGTAGTAGATACTTTTATGTTTATTTACTTAGACATAAGGATGAAGCACTTAGTAAATTCATTATATATAAAACTGAAGTAGAAAAACAAACTAGTAAGGTACTTAAAAGGTTGAGATCTGATAGAGGTGGTGAGTATACGAGTAACGCTTTTAATGAATTTTGTGCAAGCAATGGAATAGTTCATGAAGTTACCCCACCATACACACCTGAGTCTAATGGGGTTGCTGAGCGAAAGAACAGAACATTTAAAGATATGATTAATAGTATGCTTATTAATTCTGGGTTGCCTAAATACATGTGGGGAGAAGCTCTGAATACGGCTTGCCATATTCTGAATAGAGTTCCTCTGAAACACATGGATAAGACACCCTATGAGTTATGGAAGAGCAAGAAGACTAGTCTTAAGTATCTTCGTGTGTGGGGGTGCCTTGCTAAGGTACTTGTCCCTGAACACAAGAGAAAGAAACTAGGTCCGAAGACTGTTGATTGTATCTTTCTGGGCTATCTTGAGACCACTACAGCTATGAGATTTTTAGTATTAAAATCTGACATAGATGGTATAGTGGCAAATACGATAGTTGAGTTTCGTGATGCTACATTCTTTGAAGATGCTTACCCTATGAAGACTGGTATGCCTCAAGATACTTCTAATGAAGATCCTACTCACACATCAAGTTCTATTCCTGATCATGTGGAGAAGATGACAAATGTGGGGGCGGAACCTAGTAGTAGCTCTACTCCTAAGGAGGTAGAGGAACCACGGAGGAGTAAGCGTGCAAAGGTAGTCAAGGATTTTGGAAGTGATTTTACCACTTACAATGTCGAGGACGAACCTTTAACTTTCCGACAAGCTATGGATTCTTCAGAGTCTAGGCACTGGAAGGGCGCTGTAAAGAGTGAAATTGACTCTATTGTTTCTAACGGAACATGGGAGTTAGTTGATCTCCCTCCTGGGTGTTCTACTATCGGGTGCAGATGGATATTTAAAAGGAAGTTGAATCCTGACGGCTCAATAGATAAGTACAAAGCTAGACTGGTAGCTAAGGGTTTTAAGCAAATGGAGGGTATTGATTACTTTGATACATACTCTCCTGTAGCTAGGATGACAACAATCCGAATGCTTGTAGCATTGGCTTCCGTACATGGTCTTATCATCCATCAAATGGATGTAAAGACAGCTTTTCTTCATGGTGAACTTGAAGAAGAGATTTATATGGATCAGCCTGAGGGATTTGTTGCATCTGTTAACGAAAGGAAAGTATGTAAGTTGATCAAATCCATCTATGGCTTGAAACAAGCTCCTAGGGATTGGCATAAAAAGTTTGATGAAACTATAGTGCTGTTCAGTTATGATATTAATGATAGTGACAAGTGTGTCTACACCAAAGTTAAAGGTAGTGAGTGTGTCATCATGTGCCTATATGTTGATGACATACTATTGTTTGGAACCAATATTGAGATTATTAATGAGACAAAAGCTTTCTTGAAAAGGCATTTTGAAATGAAGGATATGGGTGAGGCTAGTGTGATTCTTGGTCTCAAACTGACACAGTCAGCTGAGGGAATAACTTTATCGCAGTCTCATTATATAGAGAAATCTATACTTGAGAAATATGGTTATTCACAGTGTAGAATCGCTAGTACACCCTATGATCCTAAAGTTGCCCTTGTTAAGAATGCTTCAGGAGTACCTGTGTCTCAGTTAAGGTATTCTCAGATTATAGGGAGTTTACAGTATCTTGCTAACTGTACTAGACCAGATATTTCATACTCTGTGTCTAAGTTGGCTAGGTATACAAGCTGTCCAAACAGAACTCATTGGGATGCTCTTGATAGAGTACTTAGATATCTGAAAGGCACAATGTACCTAAGTTTACACTATAGGAGATTTCCTGGTGTACTTGAGGGGTACAGTGATGCAAGTTGGATAGCTAAGAAGTCTGGTTCCAATGGAGTGACTGGATACGTGTTCACCTTAGCAGGGGGAGCAATATCCTGGAAGTCGACCAAACAGACTATAGTAACTCGGTCTACTTTTGAGGCTGAGTTGTGTGCACTTGATGCCACGGGGACGGAGGCTGAATGGTTACATGGACTTATGTCCGCGATACCTGTAGTAAGCAGACCGCTTCCTGCGCTTGCTATTCATTGTGATAGTAAAACAACTATCGACAAGATTAGCAGTAAAAAGTATAATGCTAAAACCAAGAGGCACATCCAAGTTAGACTAAAGTCTATTAGGAGTTTAGTGTCTGATAGGATTATTGCTGTAGAGTTCATAGGAACTCAGAATAATATAGCTGATCCTTTAACTAAAGGACTGGAACCTGCAGTGGTCCTTAAGTCAAGGTTGGGGATGGGGCTGTCAACCCATCATAGTTCATCATCAGTGGGAACCCAATACACATGAGAGGAGATCCCTTGAAGTGTATTCAATGTGGTAATAACAAGCTGTAAGGATGAACTGGTAGTACCTTTGCTACATAGATGATACTGTTGTATCTGAGTCTATCCCCTGTAAACCTAGAAGGTACTGATACTGCTAGATAGCAAGAGTTATTATAACTCTGAATGGGGTCAAGTCATTTGACGAGATGGTAGCAGTACATCTCTGGAGATGCCCAGCTAAGCGAATGTAATTGTGTGGTCGCAATTAGAGGAAAGGGTTATTCCTTGAAACATTCGACGAACAGGATCGAGACAAGACCATTAATGTCTCAAAGCCGTAGATTGGCACCATAGCCTTTCACTTGTCGTCGTCTATGGAACATGGTTACACCAAACGGATTAAGATTCAAGGTGAAACATTCCATCTGAATCCGGTAATCATTGAAGTAGGGGACTTAGGAGGGTTCAAACCCGGAAGGGTACCGACTCTGAAAAAACAAGTCATGATGAGAAACCTGAAACATTTCTATATGGATTTGTGGGGGATTGTTAGAAAATGGAGTTTTTAGAGCATAAGTATTTTATGTTCTTGAGGTTAATTCCGGATTTTAATGATTGGAAATTGTTCCTTGTTATGAGGACTTAAATTTTCATTTATGGGTCTAAGTAATTTTCTTAGTGAAACCCATAGAGAAATGGAGTTGAAGTTAGTAGCTTGAATAAGCTTGAAATGAGAATGTGTATTTGTCCCACATTGAAATGAATAAAGGGGGTTGTTGGCTTTATATAGAATCACACACATGGGTAGTGTACAACTACTAAGGTGTATGATGGTGCATGGTGTTACTGTGTGCTCCACGCGCACACACACACACACACGCGCGCGCCGCCGCCGCGCGCCACGCCACGTCACGTCACGTCTCGACTCGACTCGGGTCGGGTCGGCTCGGTCGAAGGGCGATTTGGGCGAATGTCTCGGCGTCTCGCGTACGCGAGGCGACCTGGGCGAGGGATTTTATTTCTGTGATTGAATAATATTTTAATTAGAATATATATATATATTGGGATCAGTACTTGGAATAAATCAGTAACTGGTCAGACATCTAATACTGATGGGCCAAGTCCTGATGAAATCCTGAAGGTACTACCAGATCCTGATGCTGGATCAAATACTGATGGACCTCAAGTCCTGACAGTACCAGATCCTGATGCTTGATCAAATACTGATGGACCTCAAGTCCTGACAGTATCAGATCCTGATGATCAAATACTGATGGACTAACATCAGTTCCTGATGTTGAATCCTGAACAGAATTTGATAATATATATTCGTATAATTAAAATAAAAACTGATATGTGTGGATAAATATAACGTAACAGTTACGATTTATTAAATCAACCGTTTTGATTTTATTAAATCAGCCGTTTCATTTTATTAAATGTAAATCGGCAGTTACAATATTAATTGGGTGGCATCAGTTACGTTTGGTCTCTCCTATAAATAGAGACCTAAGCTACTGATTGTTATAGACTGGATACACTGAATATACAGACCACACCCTACATTCTCTGCACTCTCTGTTCTCCTCCTGTTATAGTATATATTTCTTAGGGTTTTTCCGGCGACTGAGGTGCTAGTCGAAGTTGAGCTTTCTGATTACTGTGATCATTTTGCTCGGAGCTGTTTTATCCTGGGAGAGGTGTTGCAAGCATCCCAACACAGTTGTAAGTGGGGGCAATTATCTCTTCAAGAGCAGTCAGGCTTTCTAGCAAATCCTGACGACTCAGCTGTTTGTTTTATTTGCTTAACATACTGATTTTGCTATGGCTACTGGTATGTGTTCTGCCTTCTCTTTGTTCTATCAGTTACTTACATGCACGTGTTTTACCTTCATGTTTTGTTTCGCTAATTGTATGCTTGGCCTGGACTTGTTAAATACGATATATAACTGCCTCTATGTTGCTGTTTTAGTCATAATTCCCAACAAACACTGGGTATCAACGGTTCTTATGTGATGTGGTCAATTGTAATACCGCTGTTGTCAGGGATGTTGGAGTAGTTTGGATCGCTTCGGATATCTCCGCATTTGTTTTTAGCTTCAAGAACTTTTAAGTTCAGTTTGTTAAACGACCAACAAACAATTTATTTATTTTTCAACCTGGTTGTATTGATAGTCGGGGGTTTGTCCCGCTGTTTTATTGATTTGTTTCAGTAATATAATCTTCTACATTTCGTCAAAAAAAAAAATTGTATTATCATAAATATTTTTTATTTTGTTTTAATTGCAAATGATCAATTGTTATACCCCAACTATATTTGTGTTCGGACAAAAATAAAAATACTATCTCAACTTACACATTTATATATAAACTAGCTTATAACCCGTGCAAAGCTCGGATTACTTATAATTTTACGGTTGTGAATAGTTTGGTTAACTAAACTACAAATTACAAAAGATCTTTAGTTTACTTATAATAATATCTTTAGTTTGCTTATAATAATATAGTATAGATGTTGTTTAGAGTTAAAAAGTATTATTTTTAACTCTTTTTAAGGAGATTGGCACATACGTAATCCATTTTTGTTATAGTATTTTAAAAAGTAGCCGTATTGATTCGTTTTGGGATCACATATTTTTCTCAAATATGAAAAAAGGTCACAAACTGACTTTTCAATTAGAATTTAATGTCATATATTATATTTGCATTGGCTATAATATTATTAAGAATTTATTGCATTTTGCAACTCATATCTTTAGAAAAAAAAACACTTAACTATTCATACTTTTTTCAGTGATAGTTGACTACCATAACTTCTTTGTCAGTCTCGCTTTGGATCCAGTGTTCAAAAAAGCGGAAAGCGGTTCTAAGCGGTAGAAGGACCTTCTAGTGCTTAAGTGGTTAAGAGGACGCTTAAGCAGGTTATTAAGCGGATTAATAATATATATTTTTAAAATTTTAAATATAATATTACTATATGTGAATCAAAATTATATAATAATTAAGTAAAAAAAATCTAAACATAAAATTTTCCTCATAAAAATGAAATATTTTATTATTTTAATATAGTTATATTCATATCATAATAAATATTAATATATTCGAAATTAAAAAAATTAGCAGGTCAACATCTCTTTGACCGCTTAATAACCACTTAAACCGCTTAATAGGCTGCTTAATCTTCAAAAATACTTAATTACCCGATTAGTATAAAATCGAAGAACTTTATGGTCCGATTCCGCCTAGGCGGACGCCTACGCACCCGCTTAGAGCATCTCCAACGCTAACAATCTATTAGCTATAATAGTGACATGATAGTGGTTTTAGCTAATAGCAATTTTTTTTGTTCTCCAACCATACACACTGTTAGGTAAATTTTTACATAATGTGTTTCACATCTTCTATATTTGGCTAATGTATATGAATTATAGATAATATCTAAAATCCACATTATCCATTAATATCATGACACATCATCAATCTCATATAATTTTTTTTATATTTATTAATAAAACTAATTATTTTAAAATATAGCTGTTGTGGGAGGATTTTAGCACAACAAATTATGAGGCCTCGTGCTGGAATAGCGCCAATAATCAAGGAATCGTACAACCACCCGGAAAGGCTCGTGGTTGAAGATCAATGGCTAGTCGCCCGGGAAGGCACACGACTAGGGTTACCGAAGAACACGGAATGTGGTTCCTCGGAAGGATCGGACTGAATCTACGGGATGAGAGCTCAAGGACCAAATGTTGGCCAGCCAAGAACCCTAATTTGACTGTGTCACACAAGAGTGCACGTGCTCTAGCTACTCAAGGAGTGTAAAGTGTCGAAGAAGATCCCGTAAACTGCCTACATACCACTATTTATAGTGGATCAAGCCCGAATGTAGTTCTTGAATGATATGATTGTTTGTTCATGATGAGTTATCCTCTCTCCAGTGGGATAATGACTGTTATTTCTGATAATAATCGAGTGTGATGTATGAAATCAGGTTACCAAGCAGTTTAGGTAACATAGAATGATTATCTCTTATATTTATCATGATTTTGTATCATTTATCAAGTATATATGACATATATCCTCAAATAACTGAATGTTTATCTGTTTGAGAGTGTTTTTAGATGATATAGACGTGTTCCTAAAAAATAGGGGGCGTGCCTTATCTGTATTGGCAGCCTAATCAGGCTTCCGGCGGAAGCTGGGGGTACCGCCCGGTAGCCTGGCTCCGGTACCCCCTCCGGTAACCCCTATCACGGGAGCTACTCTGGAAGCTCTACTGGATGTCTGGTAATGGTTATAGGTTATCCTCAAGGGGATGCCTTGAGACCCTTAGCCATGTGTTCCCGTGTTGCAGCGTACATGGTAACCCCTAGGGCTACCGTAGGCCTCCGGAAACCTGACAAATTACTCATTCTCTTCATGGACCTGGACCCTAATCCTCTAGTGGGCCTAAATCTAACCCATGCGAGATTTTGGGCACAACAACTACCCCCCGGTTCCCTGAAGTACTGTGTGCAAGGGGAACCTTATTATCCACGGGGGTGCCGGTTGCTAAGGAAATTCGTCTTTTTGCTATCTTGATAAATTAACACTACATGTCAATATCGGAAACTCTTAATCATGAAGTTGGGGCTAATTCTGATGTTTATAATTGGTAGCTCTTGTAATTGTGCTACATAAGCTCTAATCAGAATAAAAACGGAAGCTTAGTATTTTTACTCGTTTAAGGATAGATTAATCATTTTAATTCCTTGGAAATAAAATGATAACTATCAAGGAGGAAAAAATAAGCTAGGACTCTACCGCTTTTACATAGATAAACTGAAAAAATCAGCTATTTTCCAAGCAAGGGACGTTTCCCACTCCACCTCGTTTTCTGTGCCACATTCATTAATCAAGGGGGTCACGCCTCTTTTCTTCTATTCTCATATATCTACATTATTAACCTTTCACTTTTCTTTCTACCACTCATCATATTCTCTTCCGAGTACGCAAAGGTTTTCGAGATTTTCCCGACGAGGCTTCCGGCGAAGGCTACAGTGTTTTTACACTCTTCTTTTCGACTTTATCCAGGTATACTTCTGAATTTCTTAACCTGCCTGTATTCAATCTTTTGGTGATTATGCGTATGACTGATGCACACATATTGAACTCTGGACACATCATTACATGTCCTTGAATCGATAGTGGGTTCCGTATTCTAGGAGATATTGCATGTCAATTATTTCGATTCATTTGAACCTTTTCATGTTCATCCATTGATTCTTGTTGTATTCTTCAACTGTTGACCCTGTTTTGGGTAGATCTGACTAGTTGAACTTTTATAAAGAATTGTATGTGTAAATCTTCTTGCTCATAGTGCATGCATCAAAGGGATTTAGGGCGATTTGTATTCCGGTTGCCCCCTTTAATCATTTTTCTAGATGCTCATGGCATGATCGATGCTTGTTCTCATTGACTTGTGTTGTTTTAGACTTGTACTGTTAAGCTAATACTTGGGGATTATTGGTAGGGGTGTGACCATAGTGCCTTAGAAAGATTCCCGTGGTTCCTATTTTATTCCGGTAACCTCAGTGTCATCACATTAGGTTGCCGTGTCGATGACTATTTTCACACCCTAGCTCCCTTCTGGCTTGGCCATTTTTGCATATTCTGGGTGTCCCTTTGGTTGGGCGTCAGAAACATTGCCCAACTTTAAGTCATCCCACTTCAAGTCCCTTTGTTAACCTGCTTCCTATTTGTGGTTGCAGATGTCTCTTTCATCGGCATCGAGGGAGTCCTCCCGGTGTTCCGGATATTTATCACCCGTGTCTGGGGAACCGTCTGATTCGGGGTCAACCCATCTGAATAATCTTTTGCTTTCCCAGCCCCTGCTTGAATCAAAACCATCAATTAGCTCCAGGACACGTTCCCAGGTAGAAGTAATAGATCCCTTGTCTGCTGAGATTGTCAGCCGGTATCCTAGCCTTTCCCTGGAGGCCGGTTCATCGAATTCGGACGGTGGAGAGGCAGAAAGGATTGATGTTAGTTCCAACACTGATGAAGGGGAAAAAACTATAAATGATCTCTGGCTGGGTGGTGAACAACCGTTCTTCAGCAATGATGTTGTGACGAAAAGGAATGATAATGCTGAGACGCCGTTGGTGGCAGAGGTTGAGCGAAAGCCCCATGTTCCTGGAGGTTTTGTTCCTTCTTGTGAGGATACAGATTCGTCCATGAATGCTGACAGACTTGCGAGGTTGAAGGAATCATGCAATCCAGGGTGCGACCTGGTGGTACCTAGCGCCGGTGAGAGGTGCCACAGGTTTGACAACTTTGAACCTGACCAGGCTATACCCAATGCAGTACTGTCTGCATCCTTTTTCAAGCTGGGATTCTCTATGCCGATGCATCCGTTTTTTGTTGACATGCTGAACTTCTATGAGATAGCTCCTATGCAACTGTCACCTAATTCCTTCAGGGTGGCGGCATGTATGTTTATCCTCTACGATCAAACCTTTTCTGTCCCTCTTACCCCTAGGGAATTGGGGTACTTTTATCAACTAAAGGGTGTAGGAAGGAAGATAGGTATTTTTTACCTCACCTCCTGGAATGACAGACAAGGGAGATGTATTAAGGGAAATAAGCGAGGAATGTATGACTGGATGGAAATGTTTTTGTATTGTTATGCTTGTGAAGATATGAGGAAAGAGTGGAATTTGACTCCGGGTAAGCATCCGGTACCCTCGTTCATTATTGGTAACCTTTATTTGGTTAGTTTTCTACATAGCTCCTACCCCCTTTTTACTATCTATTATCTCATTTAGGGATCCCATCGCAAACTCTGCTCGAGGGGGCTGAGGCAAGGAGAGCCGAAAAGATCATGAGGTTGGCTGCTAGTTTAGGAGATGGCGAGAGTCTGTTAACTCTGGAAACCTTAGTGAGGTTGGGATTTATGAGACCCCTGGCTCCCTCTCCCCCTGCCCAGGGGGGGGAGGTTGAGGAAGGATTGAAAGGAGAGCCTAGACCTCAGGGTACTGACAGGAAGCGTGGAAAGAGAGATGGGGCTTCCACTGACTTATCTCCCGGTACCCCAGGCTACCGCTCCCTATACCTTTTTCTTACATTCGCACTAAACATGTCATGTTCTTTTGTTCATAGATACTCGTTATTAATGGTGTTTCTATTGCTTTTCTCATGTGTATGCTTCGAAACTGTATAGTACTTGTTGCATTTTTCTTACTCATGTTACCATATGCATCCGGGAATCAGGCTCCGGTAACCCTACTGGTAACCTGATATTTCCTCATACAGTTTATGTGTTACAGTTACTAATATTTCCAACGTTCCATCATTTCAGGTATGTCAGGATCTGTGCCATCCTTTATCAAACCATCTGATAAATATGAAGATTTATTTCCTGAAGACGATTTGCTCACGATGGAAACCCCTATTGCCGCTACTCCGATTTCCAGGGTCCCAACTCCTGTACCCATTAAGGTTGAGCTTTCAGCTACTGAAAAACGCAGATTATCTCAAGCTTCAGGGAGTTTCAAGACTACCCCAGAAACTCGATCCTCGAAGAGAGTTAGGATATCTCAGCAAGATGCGCCTGTAGGTGAAGTGGAGCAGTTCTATCAGATGTCTGGGGGCCAGATTCCCATGGAGACAATTGCTGGGTGGGTTAAACAGAAAACCTCTGATGCTGCGAGATCCATGCTGTTTTCAGCGGGCGAGAGCTTCTTTCATCAACTTAGGCTTTCCAATCAAATGGCCCTGGCTACCCGTGGCGATATGAGGCTCCGAGAGGAAATCAAGCAATTGAAGTTAGATATGCAAGCTGCGGAAAGTGAGAAGAAGAAGATGTCTGAGGCTGGTAAGAGGTTGAAGGGTGAGATTTCAGCTGTCACAAAGGAGAAAGAAAAACTGGGAAAGCTGGTTTATGAGCAAGATAGAGATAAGGAGAAGATGGTGGTAGCCCATGCTACCGAAGTTGCGGAGCTGCAGCTACAAGTGGATACCCTCCAGGCCTCTGTAAAGAAGTTAAAAGAGGTGCTTCCCGAGAGGTATCAGTTGGGATTTGCTAAGGGGGTCCAAGACTACATGAAATCTACTTGGGAGGTGATGCCAAATTTGGATTGGGCCCTTCTGGGCGAGGATGCCGTGAAGCAGGTAGAGAAGTTTAAAGAAGAAACTATCAAATCTCCGACTTCTGCCGCGAAGGTGACTCCCAAGCCAGCCGATATTCCGAAAGACATGGTTAAGGATACTCAGGATACCAGGGTTGATGCTCCCGCAGGTGCGGTCGAGGTGGCTCCAGGTGATTCCGCTAGAAAGGTGGACCCTGTTGAGGATTCCCCTAACTCCGAGGCTACTAAAAATCCCTCATCCTCTTAAATCATCTTTTTCCAATTATTTTGACCTTTTACTATGCCAGTTTTCGAACTTGTGTTCTTTTAAAAGGGGGTGGGCTCCTATAACGCTCCACGTATGTAATGGTTTAGTCGTTTAACTCTATTCGCTTTATGGCCTTGGGCCTAGTACTTTTTAATCCTCTTTCGTAATGCATGTTTACCTTATTATCTGGTTTTTATGCAGTAGGTATAATTGTCATATTATTTCTGGTTATACAACGAGAACTAACCTGGACTTAATAATCCTTAATCATAGAACCTCCGTAGCACTCATTCTCTAGGGTACCAATATGCTAAGTAAGAAAGGTATTACGATAACTTAAAACAGGGCATAACTAAACGCCACCATCGACTTCTATCTGGTAGAATGACTCCCCTGACTAATCTTAAAACAAGTTTGTACAAGTTCTCAGAGGATACATGTCATATATATGTTGATTAAATAGATATTAGATCATGAATCAAGATAAGAACGATAGAAGGGTATCGCAGTGTAGAAGAGTACAAGAGTAAATATGGCAACACATACCTGGATAGGTGGCCATAGAACTGATAGACTACTTGTACCTTTGTCTGTTTGGTTGTCACTGTGGGTGTGGGGGTACCGTCCGGTATCCCTATAGCATTTGGAAGCCCGAAGGCAGGAACCCGACTCCGGGAGCCCCGTGGCCGGTAGCCCCTATCCGGTAGCCTGGGTACCGGAGGCTTAGCCTGGAAACCTTTGTTCCGGGAGTCCCAGTCATTTTAATAAATCATGTGTGGTGATGCCATGTAGGCCAATCCTGCAAAGATGTCTTGTAATGAAGGGATCCAAGTGGGTCGACCAGGGTACCACACGAGCCCAAGCAATGAAGGGAACCATGTATGCCATGTGAACCACTCAAGGTTCCGTACATGTCTGGTATTGAAGGGTTCCAGGTGTGTCAATCAGGTTACCACACAAACCCAAGTAATGAAGGGAACCATGTATGCCGAACAGGGTTCCATACATGCCCTGATAACCAAGTAAGCCATGTGAACCACTCAAGGTTCCGTACATGTCTGGTATTGAAGGGTTCCAAGTGTGCCAATCAGGTTACCACACAAGCCCAAGTAATGAAGGGAACCATGTATGCCGAACAGGGTTCCATACATGCCCTGATAACCAAGTAAGCCATGTGAACCACTCAAGGTTCCGTACATGTTTGGTATTGAAGGGTTCCAGGTGTGCCAATCAGGTTACCACACAAGCCCAAGTAATGAAGGGAACCATGTATGCCGAACAGGGTTCCATACATGCCCTGATAACCAAGTAAGCCATGTGAACCACTCAAGGTTCCGTACATGTCTGGTATTGAAGGGTTCCAAGTGTGCCAATCAGGTTACCACACAAGCCCAAGTAATGAAGGGAACCATGTATGCCGAACAGGGTTCCATACATGCCCTGATAACCAAGTAAGCCATGTGAACCACTCAAGGTTCCGTACATGTCTGGAAATGGCAAAATTTTGAAATTCTGATAATTTCAACCTGTTAAGCTGAGAGGTGTATCCACTACTACCCCCCTAGTTCTGGATGGTAGCCTAGCTGCCATGTAGAACTATGCTTGTAGGTCTTACATATATTTCTGAAAATGGTAAATGTAAAAGAAAACAATCAACTTCTACTTTTACTGAAAATCAAATAGTACGAATACATCAAATTTCATCCAGACGGGGTGTGCATCCACTACCCCCCGGGCATCTATTGAAAATCATGAAATCCTAAGAACTGAAAGGGAAATGACGCAACCACAACTAGTAGGTTGCCTTTATTCATCCTAAGCCTGAAAGAGGCCTACGTTTGTTCTGAAAAGAGTCTTACTGATAGTACTTTTTTAGGTGCTCGGCATTCCAAGCACGGGGGATAGTGTTCCCATCCATGTCTTCAAGGTGGTAAGTGCCTTCCCAAAAGATAGACTTTATTTTGTAAGGCCCTTCCCAGTTTGCTCCAAAGGCTCCGTGCCCGGGAACCCGCATATTGGGCATCATTCTTCTCAGTACTAGGTCGCCAACCTTGAGGGGTCGAGGGCGTACCTTGTTGTTATAGTATTTGCGGGTCCTCTATTGGTAAGCCGCAAGTTTCAGCTGGGCGGTAGCCCGGTTTTCCTCTACCATGTCTAGGGCCAACCTCTGATGTATTTCATTTGATTCTTGACTGAAATTATCCCTCCGGTAGGACCCTGTCCCGACTTCCACTGGGACCATAGCTTCGCAGCCATAGGTTAGAACAAAGGGAGACTCTCCGGTTGTGGTCCTGGGAGTGGTGTTGTAAGACCACAAGACCATCGGAAGCTCCTCTGGCCAATTTCCCTTTTTATCTTCCAACTTGGCTTTCAGAGTGTGCTTGATGATTTTATTCACAGCTTCCGTCTGCCCATTGCTTTGGGGGTGGCAAACGGCTGAAAAATCTTTCTTTATTTCCAAGTCCTCACATAGACTTCTCATTTCTCTACTATCAAATTGCTTGCCATTGTCTGAGATTAGCTTGTACGGTACCCCGTATCTACATATAATGGCTCGCTTAACAAATTCCTTCAGCTTACCAGCAGTGATGGTAGCTAGGGGTTCCGCCTCTGCCCACTTGGTAAAGTAGTCAACGGCTACCACGGCATATTTCACACCACCTCTGCCTTTGGGAAGCTCCCCAATCAGGTCAATCCCCCATATTGCAAAGGGCCAAGGGCTTCCAATGGGTCTTAGTTCCACAGCTGGGTTGCTATTGAAGTTAGCAAATCTTTGGCATTGATCACAAGCTTTAACAAAGTCATAAGCATCAGTTTTCATGGTGGGCCAGTAATAGCCCTGTCGGAGAATTTTGTGGGCCAGGGAGGTACCCCCGAGTGGTTGCCACAAATGCCTTCATGAATTTCCCTTAGGATGTATTCACATTCATTTCCAGATATGCACTTAAGTAGAGGTTGATTAAATCCCCTCTTGTATAGGATGCCATCATAGATCACATAACGGGCAGCCTTATATTTGAGTTTCCGAGCTTCATCTTTGTCCTTCGGAAGTGTCCCCTTGGTGATATACTCACGTATCGGGGTTGTCCATTGGCTTTCCATTGAGGAATCTATTTCCATGGTCTCCTCTCGATGGATACTTGGTTGGAGTTGCACTTCAAGGGGTATTACCCCTAACAGGACAGCTTCTTTTTGGGATCCCAACTTGGCAAGGGCATCAGCATTGGCATTTTCCACCCTTGGGATTTGATTTAGATTTAGCAATTTGAACCTACTGATAAGTTCTTGGGCATACTTCATGTAGAGTTCAGTGCGGGGGCCTCGACTCTGGAAGCTTCCTTTAATTTGCCACACAATCAACATGGAGTCACTAAACACATTTAGGTATTCTACCTTCATTTCCAGAGCCAGTTTCAAGCCAGCAATCAGGGCCTCATACTCTGCATCATTGTTGGTAGCCCTGAAGCCAAAGTGTATGGCACTCTGAATTCGGTGTCCCTCTGGGCTTACCAACTCTATTCCTGCACCTCCCCCATTATTATTTACTGCACCATCAACATACAGGTTCCACCCTAATTGGGGGCTTTCGGCATCCCCTTCGGTAAATGGGGATACCGGGGTAGAATCTTCTCCGGTAACCTCAAAATCAGGAGGAAACTCCAGTAAGAAATCGGCCAGTGCTTGGCCTTTGATAGCAGTTCGGGGTTTGTAATCTATTTCAAACTGTCCTAGCTCGACAGCCCATTTCATCATTCTACCGGAGGCTTCCGGCTTGTGCATCACTTGCCTCAGCGGGAAGGATGTTCTGACTTCAATTTTATGGGCCTGAAAGTAAGGCCTTAGCTTCCTGGAAGCCAATATTAGAGCATATGCTAGCTTTTCCATGCTGGGATACCGGGTTTCCGCATCCAGCAGCCTTTTGCTCACATAGTATACCGGGTATTGTACTTGTTCTTCCTCCCGAATCAACACAGCACTTATAGAGTATTCCGAGACAGCTAAATATAGAATGAGTACCTCACCTTCCAAGGGTTTGGAGAGCAATGGTGGGCTTCCCAGCTGTTCTTTTAGTTTCTTGAAGGCTTCCTCACATACCGGGGTCCACTCAAAGTTTTGACCCTTCTTGATAGCCTTGAAAAACTCCTTGCATTTGTCGGAAGACCGAGATACGAATCTATTTAGGGCTGCTACCCTTCCGGTAAGCCCTTGGACTTCTTTTACATTCCTTGGGGACCTCAGTTCCAGCAATGCTTTGATCTTGGCAGGGTTTGCCTCAATCCCTCTGTGGTTCACAATGAATCCAAGAAATTTTCCAGACTCCACTCCAAAAACACACTTTTGGGGGTTCAGCTTCATCCGGTACTTCCTTAGGATATCAAACATCTCAGATAGGTGCAACACATGGTCGGCTGCCACCTTTGATTTGACCAACATATCATCAACATAGACTTCCATAGTCTTACCAATCTGTTCCTTAAACATCATGTTTACCAGTCTCTGATAGGTAGCCCCGGCATTCAATAGCCCAAACGGCATCCCCACATAACAGTACAGCCCCCTATCAGTTATGAAGCTGGTATGTTCCTGGTCCGGTTCAAACATTGGTATCTGGTTATATCCGGAGTAGGCATCCATGAAACTTAGCAAAGCATGGCCTGCCGTGGCATCCACTAGCTGATCAATTCTGGGTAGCGGGAAGCTATCCTTAGGGCATGCCTTGTTAAGATCAGTAAAGTCAACACATGTCCTCCATTTCCCATTAGGCTTCCGGACCAGTACTGGGTTTGCTAGCCATGTTGGATAGAAGGATTCTTTGATCAAACCAGCCTTCAATAACCGGTCTACTTCTTCCTGGAGGGCGGTAGCCCTTTCACCACTGACAGGCCTTCTCTTCTGCCGGATACCCCTTCTCTCAGGGTCGATGTTCAAATGATGGCACATGACTTTCGGGTCAATCCCCACCATGTCAGAATGACACCATGCAAACACATCAAGGTTGCTTTTAAGGAAAGCAGTCAACCTTTCTCTTGTATTTTTATCTAGCTGTTGCCCAATTTTCAAGATTTTACTAGGATCTTCAGCATCCACTAGTATAGGGATAGTATCCTCGGCAGCCCCTGCCTTCTCCAGGGTACCGGGCATCCTGGGATCAATGTCAATCTCAACCGGGAGTCCTCTTTCCGCTCCCTGGCTCTCATTCTCTAGCATTGCTCCATCTAGATCATCATCTGAGGCACTTTTTACCATGCCTTCCAGTGAAATGCTATGAATTTCCTCATTTTTTTCGGCAGCTTCCAACAACAAGCTTTGTGGAGGTACCACCCCTCGAAAATTTGGAACCTCTTCAGTAGGTTCATCTGGCAATTCCACTATCATGATGGCATTACACGATGCTCTTTCAAACTTCTGTGGCTCAAGCCCATGGCTTCTCATTAAGGCTTCTCCATCAGCCTTTTCTTCAATTTGAATAGGTTTGTCTGCCCTCTCGGCAGCCTGCACAGCTCTGTTATAGCATTCCCTTGACTCATGTTGACATCCTTTCACACACCCAATGCCATTTGGTGTAGGAAACTTCATTGAAAAGTGGTATATTGAGGTTACCACCCTCATGTCTTTCAATACTGGTCTACCGAGAATTGCATTGTGGGATATGTCTTCATTTACCACCATGAATTCTGCCATTTGGGTGGCCTTGCAGGGATCCACACCCAATGTCAAGGGTAATTTGACCCTGCCCATGATTTGGACTGGGTTACCGGTAAACCCATATAGCTCATTATTGGTAGGCAGTAACTCTTTGTCCAAAAGTCCCAATTTCTGAAATGTGGTATATGCCAAGATATTTACTGAGCTTCCATTATCAACCAGCACTCTGTGCACATTCATCCCACCAATATTCACGGTTACCACCAAAGCATCATTATGAGGGTGGTGAACCCACTTGGCATCCTCCTCGGTAAAGGAAATATCAGCGGTTTCCCCTTTAAACAGCTTAGGGGGCCTTTCTGCAAGGTGGAACACATTAGTTAGGGGTTTGTCCCTGGCTTCCCGGGCATACCTATCTCTGGCATTCCGACTGGCACCCCCCAAATAAGGGCCGCCAAAGATGGTATGGATGCTATTAGCTCGGGTAGTCCTTTCTTGGTTTCCAGGAGCCCTGTCCTTGTTATCTCTACCTTCTTTATATTTCTTAGCCTCTTGGGCTACAAATTCAGTCAGGTATCCACCTCTAATCAACTCTTCAATTTGATCTTTCAAATGCCTGCAATCAGCAGTCTCGTGTCCATTCACTTCGTGGAATGCACAGTACTTTCCTTGATCTTTCACTCCTGGGGGCCCTGCCCGGTAGGGCCTCCGGAATAGCCCATTCTTCTCATTCACTTCGAGAATATGACTGATTGGGACAGTCAAAGGAGTATACTCTGAGTATTTCTGAAAATTCGCCTTTGGAGTGAGTCTGTCCTTGGCAGAAATTCTATCCTTAGTTGCATTAACAGCAATAGGGGCAGTCTTGTCATCATACCGGGGGGCTCCTAAGCCGGCGGTACCACTCCCGGAAGCCCTCTTGTTCGAATCCCTTTTAGGGCTGTAAGAACGATTTCTTTTGTTCCTGTTCCAACCTCGGGAACTGGAATCTTTGGACAATTTTGCCATGGATTCCTCAATCACTTTATGGCGTTCTGCTTGTTGGTAAAATTCCGCCAGGGTTCCGGGCTCCTCGGTTTGCAATTCCTTCCAAAACTCGGTTCCAGGTCTTACCCCGGCTATCAGGAAGTTCTTCAGAGTTTCATCAGAGGCCTTCTTCACTTTTGGCACTTGCTCATTAAATCTTTTGAAATACTGTCTTAGAGACTCGTGAGTTTCTTGCTTGATATTAGCCAGAGTATTCACCGGTGGGGCGTAGGCCACGGTAGCCCTAAATTGAGAGATAAACTGATCTCCCATCCTCCTCCAGGATTTGATAGACCCTTCGGCTAGCCTCTTGAACCATTGGTGGGCATTTCCGGTCAGGGTAGATGCCAATAGCCTACACCTTGCTAAGTCCTCCACCTGGTATACATCCATTTCTGTATTAAAATGGCTCAAGTATTCAACTGGATCTGAGTTTCCATTGAATTTCAAGTCAGTATTCATCTTAAAGAACCTTGGCAAGGCTGCCTTTTTCACTTTCACAGAAAAGGGGGAACCGGCAGTGATACCGGACTTAAACTTTTTCTCCTCCTTGATCTTTTCCAAGGCTTTTTTCCAGTCAGACATCTTGAACTGTCCATTTTCACCATCTGAAAGCGTATCACTTTCAGAATCATCATCTTCATTGGCTGTCTTGCTTCTTCTAGGGATTGAACTTTGATGGGAGCCGGAATCCTGATCAGTACCCTCACCGGTAGGGACTCCGGTAGAGCGGGATCTCCTGTTTCTATGCCAAGAAGAGTGACTGCTTTGCCTATAATTCCTTCTGCCATCAGATCTGGATCTCCTGGAAATGCTTTTTGGGGGTACCGTTTGGGACCTCTCTCGGCGTTCTCGGGAACCCTGAATTGTGGAATCCCCATTGCCATCTCTCCGATCTTTGCTTCCAGTGTGAATCAGCTTGTGACGAAGGTCTTTGTTAGTCAGTTTTTTGCCAACTCGATCAAAAACACTTAGACTTCTGGTGGGTGAACCTTCGGCACCCTGGGTTTCCGGGACATCAGATCGGTCACCCTCATATTCTTCTTCCACAGGCTCTTCTGCGTCTTCTTCAGATGGGACATGATCAGTGTTGTCCTCAATATTGTCCTCAGACTCAAAGTTCAGCCTTGTCGGAGTCACATTCTTCTTTTTTGACTTCGACTTGCACTTCCTTTGCCATTTTTTCATTTTTTCGGAACCTTTTTCCAAGTTGTTGACTCTTTCATTCATCGTCTTCAGATAGTTCATGATGTCCTTGTTACTAACATCATCACCACCTTTGTTTCGTCCATTACCATCCTGAGACGGTGTTTTATCACTTTCAGAATTGTCACTCGCCATATCTCCTCCAAATGACGATTTTTGAGGCCCCTCCTTCGGGCGCCAATTGTTGTGGGAGGATTTTAGCACAACAAATTATGAGGCCTCGTGCTGGAATAGCGCCAATAATCAAGGAATCGTACAACCACCCGGAAAGGCTCGTGGTTGAAGATCAATGGCTAGTCGCCCGGGAAGGCACACGACTAGGGTTACCGAAGAACACGGAATGTGGTTCCTCGGAAGGATCGGACTGAATCTACGGGATGAGAGCTCAAGGACCAAATGTTGGCCAGCCAAGAACCCTAATTTGACTGTGTCACACAAGAGTGCACGTGCTCTAGCTACTCAAGGAGTGTAAAGTGTCGAAGAAGATCCCGTAAACTGCCTACATACCACTATTTATAGTGGATCAAGCCCGAATGTAGTTCTTGAATGATATGATTGTTTGTTCATGATGAGTTATCCTCTCTCCAGTGGGATAATGACTGTTATTTCTGATAATAATCGAGTGTGATGTATGAAATCAGGTTACCAAGCAGTTTAGGTAACATAGAATGATTATCTCTTATATTTATCATGATTTTGTATCATTTATCAAGTATATATGACATATATCCTCAAATAACTGAATGTTTATCTGTTTGAGAGTGTTTTTAGATGATATAGACGTGTTCCTAAAAAATAGGGGGCGTGCCTTATCTGTATTGGCAGCCTAATCAGGCTTCCGGCGGAAGCTGGGGGTACCGCCCGGTAGCCTGGCTCCGGTACCCCCTCCGGTAACCCCTATCACGGGAGCTACTCTGGAAGCTCTACTGGATGTCTGGTAATGGTTATAGGTTATCCTCAAGGGGATGCCTTGAGACCCTTATCCATGTGTTCCCGTGTTGCAGCGTACATGGTAACCCCTAGGGCTACCGTAGGCCTCCGGAAACCTGACAAATTACTCATTCTCTTCATGGACCTGGACCCTAATCCTCTAGTGGGCCTAAATCTAACCCATGCGAGATTTTGGGCACAACAATAGCTAACAATTATAACTAACCCCATTGGAGTTGAACTCCTTACACTTCAACAAAATTTTAGATAATCATTATATAGCTAATGATTTTAGCTATTCCCGTTGGATATGCTCTTAATCCGTTTTTTAGAACACTAAAAAGGATCTTTTTCCATTATTTGGTTGTTAACGTCAAAAAAATAGAAGGACATTTTCATAATTACATTATAAAATTTTTGATTTTACATTAAAAAATTTAGCATAATTTGATTTAATTGTCTAAAATATTATTATTCTCGAATACAAATATGTTGTGCTATATTTAATTAGAATAATTTTAATATCATATTCTAGATTTATGATTACATATTTTATATAATTTTAATTTTTTTGAATAATATAATATTTAATTGCATAATATTATTTCTAAAAAAATTAAGTTAAAATTTCATCATCGCATTATTCAATTAAATCAAAGAGTGCGTATATATTTTTAAATTTAAAAGATTATATTTATTAATATAAAATTGCATATAATATTTTTATATAAAATCAATTAATATTTATCATGTAAAATGAATATATTTATTAATAAAATAATTAAATATCTTTTTCATTTAACAGTATTTTGACGGAATCACACTTAAAGGTTGCCAACTGAAAGATTAATTAAAGTATAGAAGGTTCCAAGATATCGCTACAAACTACAATAAATTTCATTATTTTTTTTTAACCAAGACTTCTAAGATACCACTTTAAAAAACTGAATAAACACAATAATAATACTTCAATTTCCAAAGATTACGACATGATTTCCCCTTCTGCTTCAAGCTCGACATCAGTCCAGCTCCACAACCTCCTCTAGCATATCATCTTCAACCTCATCATGCAAGTCTTCTTCCCAAATCTCCAAGAATTGTTCACCCAAAGGACCCAAACCCATGTCATTCATCCATAGTTCTCGAACTCTTCCAAATGGAGCTTCAAAAACCACCAAGTGATCCGAGTTATTAGCTCCGTGTTGAGCCAAGAATCTAGCGAGTAAATTGGCTTCTTGAGGAATAGCTCGTACTTCCAACCTGAGGTTTCTGTCAGCCTTCCTCTGCTCCAGTTGATTTACCACATATCTGTGTTCCGGAATCACTCCTTCCATGTTGACAAAAGTCCACTCCCAATAAGCTGCTGCATTATCAGTTTCAAGAATCAAGTCGTTTCGACTTTCCCAGTAAGCTCTTCTTAGAGCCAAAAGCATTGCATACAACTCGTTTGTTCTTTCTTCTTGAATGCCAACTGACCCTCCCACCATTCTAACTATATTTCCTGAATCATTCCTGAACACAAAGCCAATTCCAGACCTGTTACCATTGACTAAAGGTTGATCAGAGAAGAACCCATGGACGTTAATCTTTATTACTCCAAGAGGAGGCATCGTCCATTGAACTCCTGCATCCACATTCATCTTAGGACTCTAGATAAAACCTGAACCCTAAAACTCCTTGTTAATTGTATTCAGCATCTCAAAGCCAAACATTATCATATATAGTCATTGAAAGACTATACATATTCTAGCCTGCACAATTTTCCATACAGCCTCCATAAAAAACCTTGCTGTTGGAATTCTACTGAACCATCGCGGGATAAATATCACTTCAAAAATAAAATATCTCCTATAAGATGAATAATCAGGACATAAAACCTCAGCCCAAATAAATATATAGCCCAAAATATAATCCAAAATATGTCTTACTGGAACTCCTTGGATACCTCTCCAAACCACAATAAGCCCACCGAGGAATTACGTTTAAAGCCCACACTCCAAGTTTCTAAGACCAAAACTATCATATTTAACACCAAGCAGAAATGATTTTTCTTCTATGCATCCCTTGCTTTGCTAAATTGTCAGCTTCGACATTGATATTTCTATCTACTTTCTTAAAGACTATCCGAGAATTCTGAATTAAATCATACAGCCCCTTATCAAGTTGATGCTGAATGGAGAATTTGATCTTTCGAACTTCATTAATCAGCTCCAGAGAATCCGTATAAATGATACAGTGATAATTGATCCACTCACTAGAAGCTAGCTAGCTTATTACAAAAAACAAAGCTTCTAACTCACAATGTAAAGGGGAGGAAGCTGTAGATGGACCAGAGAAAATGAGTACCAAATTGCCTTCTGAATCTTTCACATAACCTCCTATTCCAGCCTGAATTTCAGAGAAATTATTGATCTTCCAGGCTCCATCTATGAATCCAATCAAATCCGCAGTGCTGATAAGCAAACTCTTTTTCCTTTGATTGCTAAAATTCAATATATGTCCTATTGGATTAGAATTCCAGAGACATGAACTGTCAATAATGTTAACTGCTTGACACCACATTTGAGACCTGTGTACAATTAAAAATAACAACTCTGCCTTTTTTGTCTATTTATTCTGAAAGACAGCTTGATTACGACACAACCAAATGGTCCACATAGTGGCAGACCATGTTATCTCCCAAGCCATTTTAATACTTGGACTTCTAGTGAATGTGACATGAAGAATGTTTTGACAATCCTGCAATCTTATATTCCACCATTGTGCAACAAAATTCCAAGCCCAGACAGCTAATTCACATTTCCAGAAAAGGTGTGATAGGGATTCCTCCTCAGAGTTACACCACCTACATAATTTATTTGCTGTAGAACTAGATTTGATTCTGCTTGCTAAGAAACTGCAGGTGGGAAGAGCTTTCTGAAAATAACTCCACAGGAAAATGGTGACCTTAGGAGGAACCTTGAACTTCCAAATGAACCCCCAATTTACTTCATTTTCTAGCTTGAAATTTTCCATTAAAGCATAACTGTTTGCTGCAGAGTACCCCTATTGAACTGGCAACCAAGATAGAATATCTTTGCCTTCTTTCAAACTAAAATTAATACAAATATCCTTTAATCTATCAGCTTGATCTTCTTCCCATTTTCTGAGTTTTCTACACCAGAAGGTATCACTCTGAATAGAGTAACAGTCCACAAGGTTCTTGAATACTCCAACACTAACATGTTTAAAGTTGGAGATTTTATAGAGTCTTGGGAAGAGAGTCATTAGAGTACCTTCAGAAAACCAAAAATCTTCCCAAAAAAGTACAATATCACCATTTCTGACTTACCATCGAAATTGGTCCATTTTAAGAAATTGAGCTAACTCAGAATTTTTAGCAATCTGAAGAAGTCCTGAAAAGCAGTCTGATAGCTTTTTTGAATGCAAAGAATTCTCCATTGAATCACCATAAGAACAATTATATTTTGCTCTAATCCATCTGTTCCACATTTTATCTCTCTCGTTGTACCATTTCCAATGCCACTTACCTAATAAGGAAATGTTTTTCAACCCAATACTTGAAATTCCAAGTCCCCCAAATTTTTTTGGTTGAGTAATTTTCTTCCATCTCAGATGATGCATCTTCCTTTTGTCAGCATACTGACCCCAGAAGAAATCCCTTCTTATTTTTTCGATGTTTGCACAAACACCAGAAGGAACCTTGAAAATGTTGAACCAATAAACTGGTAGGCTATCTAGTGAAGATTTTAGAAGAACAAGCCTACCAGCTTTATTTAGTGAGGAGCTTTTCTAGTTAGCCAATTTGTTATTGAACTTTTTGATGAGTGGTTCCCAAAATACTTTTCTCCTTGCAGAAATGCCAAATGGAGCCCCTAAATACATCAAGGGCCATGAACCGACCACGCACCCTAGCAATTCTGCACTTTCCTTGAGTAAACTGCAATTCTTATCACAAGCATATAGACTACTCTTCTTAAAGTTAATCTTTAGCCCACTTAGGAGTTGGAAACATTATAAAATATGCTTGATGGCTTTGACAGAATCAATAGAACCCTCAATGAAAATCAGGGTGTCATCTGCAAATTGCAGGTGCGTCAATTGATCCATTTCTCCCTTCAACCTAACACCTTTGAACATGCCTTTTTCACCTGCTCTTCTGATCATTAAATTTAACACCTCTGCAACAATGTTGTAGAGTAAAGGGGAGAGTGGATCACCCTGTCTTAAGCCTATCTTAGGAGAGAATTCCTTAGAAGGTGATCCATTCACAAGAACTGAAATTCTAATTGATTCCAAGTAAGCTTTTATCCAAGAAATCCACTTGTCCCCAAAACCCATCACACTTAGGAGTTGTAGAAGAAAGCTCCAATTAACTGAATCGAAAGCTTTTTCAAAATCTAGTTTGAGGATTAAATCGTTTCTTTTGGAGCTTTTCATAAAATGAATTGCTTCACTAGCCACCAAAATGCTTTCAGATGCCTGTCTGCCTTTAATAAAGGCAAACTGATTCATTCCCACAATCTTCCCGATAACTTCACTTAACCTTATAGCCATTACCTTCATGAGTAGTTTTGCTGAGCTATTGAGTAGACTTATAGGCCTGAAGTCTGAAACTAACTCAGGCTTATTCTTTTTCGGAATGAGAGTGATGAAAGAGGAATTAAAACCTGGTGGAAAGGATAATGATTTAGTAAAATTTTCGAAACACTCCAGTATTCCTCCTTTTAGATGAATCCACAACTCCTTAAGACACCCCATGTTGAATCCGTCAGGACCTGGAGCCTTGTCATTAGCAGAAATACTAAGTGCACCTTCGATTTCTTCCAATGTAATGTCCCTTTCTAACCATGTTTTCTCAAATTCTAAAATTTTACTGGCCACCAGATTACCTATGTTAAAAACATTTTCATGAACTTTCTTCCCAAACAAATTCTTAAAATGCTGAAAGAAGGCATTTTTTAACTGTATTGGTTCAGTGATCACCCTCGAGCCACAACAAATTCTATAAATTGTATTTCTCTTTCTCCTTCTCTGAATTACTTGATGGAAGAATTTTGAATTACGATCCCCTTGAAGTTGCCAATTAAGCCTTGATTGTTGTCTGAGCATATCATCCCTAACATCATACAGGTGTTCCAGCTCCTTCCTTTTTTCGAACATTGCTACATTCTGAACACTAACTTGCTTGTCATTGTCCATAGACACTTCCAACTCTTCAATCCTTTTGTCAGTCTTGTTTTTAAAATTCACTGCCCAAACTTTTATCACTGCTTTGACCTCCTTTAACACTTGTTGGATATTCTTCTGGTCTACCGAGATATACATCCTTGCATTCATATAAATTTACCAATAATAAAATTTTGAAATATTAAATCATCATTATTACATTGTTTGATAACAAATTTTAGTTAGATGCCTTTATCCCAACTAATTTTTTTAAAATTGTTTGAAATCGGGCTGATACTGTATATGACTGTTTGCTATTTTTTTTTAATTTTATCTTTTCAATCATTTTTCATAAGAGTGCGTCCTAATTAAAAAAAAGTAATTATATGATTGTTTGCTATTTTTTTTAATTTTATCTTTTCAATCATTTTTCATGAGAGTGTGCCCTAATTAAAAAAAGTAATTTTTTTTGTTGTTCGACATTAAAAAGGGTTTATTCAGTTCAGATTTTAAAAGATTTTTTTTGAATTTTTAAAATCTGAGTATTGAATAAAGATTATAAAAAGTCTTTTAAAATCTTGGTATATTCAATTTGAATTTTAAAAAATACATTAAAATCTGAAGGTATTCAATTTAGATTCCAAAAAATGCATTAAAATTTGATGGTATTCAAAATTTCATGGATTTTTTGAATCTATAAAATTGTGGATTTTGATGGATTTGTTAATTTATTTTACATCTTTTGAAATCTGATCAAAATCCAAGAGATTTTGAAGGATTTGCCAGAAACTTTATTTTAATCAACAAAGAGATTTTACATAAATTCAGTCAGACCATGGGTATAATTAAATTAACAATAATTTTTCAAAATTTTATAAATTCTGTGAATTTTATTACGAATATGCTTATTTGTACACTTTGTTGTTCAAGATTAGGCATGTGTCATTGAGAATATATTAATATTTATTTTTTACATCATGATGAAAAATGTTTATATTTTCGGAAAGTATGTATTTTTTAGATTGTAATTTGGCTAATGGATTGTATATATCCACAAATTAGAAGATAATATTCTCATATTTTAATTGTTCTACGATAAATGATAAAAAAATAATGAGAACGAAGAACACATGTATGAAAAGTTGGATTTGATAAATAACTATTTTGAAATATATAATATTATTTTAATTTATATATATATATAGTTATCCTACAATGAAATCAATCTAATGGAATTTTTGGGATTGTTTTTTGTCCACAAAAATCTTGATAAATCAATTTATTAAAATCCAACAGAATTTGTGTTGAATTTAAAAAATATATACATAATTTATTGTAGATTTTATTGTAGATTTTGAACATTTCGTGAATTTACAAAATTCAATAACATTCATGAATTATTAATAATTCATTAAAATTTTAATTGAATACATCATTCTAAGAAAATTGGAATTAATCTTCTTTTTAATAGGAAAAGGGTTTTAATTTTGATATCTTCTTATAATTTCCTTTTTTATGACTAGTGCTTTTTTTTGACAAAAAAGTGGGAACTTTTATTAATAACTCAAATCATCCACAATACAGTTTCTTACTACGATATGAACAGAACTTCCATCGAAATTACGATCAGGATAACGCCCTCGCAAGCTCATGGAACGCCATATTTGCAGACCGTTTAATAAAATACAATTCGAAATTGTTTAAACTCAGGATATACCGCCTACTTCCCTCAATAACCTCACCAAACAGAGAACACATAGGAGTTTTGCTTCTGATGGCCTACACCACAACTAAACAGTCTGATTCCATGATCACCTTCGGCCATCCCATCTGCATAACCCAGCTCAGAGCCTCTTCGATTGCTATTGCCTCCGCTAACACAGGCTCGACAACCTCCTAGTGAAGTTCCGTCTTAGCTTGTATAAGCCATCCTGCATCATCCCTCGCTACTATATCAACACCAAAAACTTCTTGATCTTCAAAAATAGATGCATTCACCGTAACCTTAATTACATTCTGTTAAGGTTTGACCCAAAAAACAACTCTATCTCTTTCAAACAAAGGTTGGAGAGGAACCTTGGTAGATCTTTCTTGGGCTGTTATCCACTGTGTAAGGTATTCTTTCGCTGTGCCCAGCATAGAGTTACTACCTCTGCTTTTGCTTACTATTTCTTCGACTTAACATTTGTTTTAACCAAATAGGAAACTCCATCTCCTCCTTAAATTTAAGAGGAGTGTATTCATTTCAGGCATGTGTATTTAATTTGGATTCCAAATATTTTTTTTTGGATTTTAAAATTTAGGTGTATTTAATTTGAATTTAGGTGTATTTATAATACGATCAGATTTAAAAAAAAAACCAAGATCCATATTGAATACCCCAGGATTTTAATAATCTAATAAAATTTGGTAAAATTTGGATTGAATATACCCCGTAAATATATTCAAGTATAATCAACTAATAATATTCACGTAATTAGGGGTGAAAAATGATCCGGGTGATACTGGGTATACCCTTAGTCAGGTCTCGGATCATTTTACTTTTATCGTGTCCAGATTTGGGATCGGTATCGTTTAATTCGGATATGATCCGATCCCAAGTATTGAGGTCGGATCTAAACCGAATATGAGTCGGTATCACATTTTCTTTTTTTTAACCGGGTAGTTTGTGATCCATCGAATACAAGTCAAATATGATCCATCAACATTAGTATCATTTTTATTTGAACTATATAAATAATCATTTAATCGTTTTTATTTGTATTAATCTGTTAATTGTTAAAGTTTGAATAACAACTTTCAATCCAGTTGCATAATATTTTAGTTGCTAGTGTATTTTAGTTATTTGATAATCAACAAATTGAATAGTATTCAGTTTTATGGATATGAGCCTGGTTCGGGTATTATGGATATGAACCTGGATTGGGTATGGTCCATTTTATAATATAATATGATACCGGATATGGGCGGGTAGGGTAGTTCTCAGATTCGGGATCATATTTTATCCGGGCTCAAAATTTCCGCCAGATCCGTATCGTTTATAAAACGAATCTGAGACATGTATCATTTTTCGAGCCGGATATAAGCCGAGATACCGGATAGTGTGGATCAGTTTTCAGCCCTACACGTAATCACAAATCGTAAAAAATCATTATAATTTGGACATATTCAATCAAAGTTTTAGAAAATCTATTAAAATCCTGATGTATTCAATTTAAAATTTTATAAATATATTAAAATTTCCTAGTATTAAAAAATCTGTAGACTTTGTTGAATATGATAAAATGGTGGATTTTGATGGATTTACTTGTGTACTTTATTATATTTTGAAATCTTGTTAAGATCAATGAGATTTTGAAAAATTGTACCAAAAAAATTCACAAATCATCGAGGTTCTACGAAAATTCATGTCAACCCAATCAAATCCATGAATTAATATTAATCCATTAGAATCAACAACAATCTTCTAAAATTCATGTTTTTTTATTAATCCATTGAAAACAAGATTGAATACACCTCCTCATATTTTAGTGGATTGATAAAAAATTATGGATTTCAAAAAATTGTTGTTGTTTTGAGTTCTACGTGGATTCTAGCAGAGTTGACATAAAACCTCGTAGAGTCCTGTTGATTTAAATGGAGCTTCCCACAAATTCTTCAAAATCTCATGAATTTTAGCCATATTTCAAAAATATATATAATTCACCATTTTATCAAATACAAAAAATTCGTGAACTTTTGTAAGAACCCAGATTTTTGATAGAATTAAAACTTTTCTTATGTAATGATGTAAGAACGAATAGTGGTTACGACTACGATGTAACGGTTGTTCTAATAAATAAATAGAATGAATGCGGATTCAAATATTTATATGTCATGAAGAATACCTTTGGTTGACAACATAGATAAGAATGATCTATCTCCTAAGGATATAAGTATATTACTTCAAGTAAGATTATTCTTGTGTCATCCAAATCAATATCTATTATAAGTCCAGCGGTTCCATAAAAAGGTTAAGGAACACTCGAGGATGAACCAGGTTCATTTTCCTAATTATAGGAATTAAATAAAAATAAGTGATGAATAGTGATTTTGGTGGAATTTGGAATATTATTATAATAATGCTATATCCGGTATTCAGAACGGATTTCTGAGTTCGTATTAGTGATCCAGGAGGAAAATAAGTGTATGTAAAGGCTGTCGGATTCAGAAAATTAGCACTTTTATTTTCTCCGAGAATTCCCTGGACACTGCAGGACATAAGGGATTATAAAAGGGATTTAAGGAATTTAAATTCGAGAAGTATTAAGAAAGATGAGGAATAATATTATAAATATTAAGAAGGTTTTCGGTAAAAACCCTAATTAGAAACGAATGAGTTATTCCCTCGAACGATCAACGAATTGAGCAATAAGCGAACAAAGAATCAAGAAGAGGAAGCAAGATGCATGCATGTGCAAGTGATAAATATCTAGTAACCAATCTAGTTACATTAATAACTAGAGCCATTAGAGATTAAACCAAGTACTAGGCAAATCCAACCAAGATGCAAGATATTTCACTTGCATGCAACTTGTCCACTTGATCAAATACATCACCCCATGCATCATACCTTTAATAAAGTAACCAAGGGAGAGATATTATCTAAAGCCATTTCACTTTATGCATTCTTATCAAAACAACAAAGCAAAACAACATTTTCTCTCCATTTCTTCCATAAAAATCTGCCCATTCTTAGCTAATTGGAAGTCCAACTTCCAACCATCACTTGTTCTTCAAATTTTTATGGTAAGTACTACATATCATGGTGATGATCTCCTAGAAATTTCAGCTTCAAATTCATCTTTTTCCATTTTCAAATAAATCATCAAAGTGCTGATGAATAGTAACTTTTATGAACTAATCTTGATTTCTTGAATTCTTATGGTGGATCTAGAAACTCTAAGGCCACACAAGGATAGATCAAGGCTTAGTGAGGCTCTAGGACACTCCAAGAAAGATAATCATCACTTGAAACCCTAGGTCTTACTTTGAGATTTGTTAAGTTCTTGATGGATTTAGTGTAAGTGATGTAGTAGTATGATTATAAGCATGATTATGAAGTTTGTTAGTGGATCTAAACATGATTGTGATATGTTGGTCAAGATGATGTTCTTGGACAGTAGGAGATGTATAATATGTGTATAACTTGTATTGATGCCCGATGTGGCTTGGTATTGACGACATGATTTTCGGAACGTTCGATATATAGCCGTTATAATGACGAAATTTCGTTAACACTTAAAATCCGTTTTTGACAGTAAGATTGAACCTCTGATCTTGATGAATAATTAACCCAACCTTATAGATCTCGAGCCATAGATCATTTTGGAAAAAGAATCGAAACATTCTGACTTACGGTTTAGGAGTTATGATTAAATTCGTAAAAGTGGTTCGAAACCGAGAATGCGAATTCGTAATTGAAATTGAACCGTGTAAAATAAGTATCACTGTGGCGAATCTTGGTAATTAAATATTAGAGATCATAAGGGTGGTGTGAGAGAAGACCTCGTATTAAAAAGATCATTTTTTGATTTTATAAAAATGTTCGAACCAAGGTTAAGTACAAAAGTACCCCTACAGAGTATACTTGGATATAACTACGGTAAACCACTTAGCAAACGATCGATAAATCTCGAGGTATAATCTTTCGACTTTAAAACTTTTACAAATCGAATGCTTACCATATGTAAGGGTAATGACATGCTTTATTAACGAACAAGTGTCTTGTCAAATATTGTCAAAATTGTTAGCTTAAGTTAGGCACCGTCCTTGAATATATACACTCTAGTATAGACTTATTACACCCTAGTATAGACTTTGGTGTCTTAGTTCTTCTATATATAGGATCATCTCCTTATGTAATAAAAACACCAGAATATATACAATCTCTGAATATACAATTCAATCTCTCCTCTCTACTATCTTCATATATTTTAACATGGTATCAGAGCATGTTCTATCCTAGGGCAGAAGAAATCAGAACTGCAAAAGGGAGCAGAAGAAACCCAGAAAGCCCAGAAAACTAACTGCCCAGAAAATCATACTAACTGCCCAGAAAATCATTTTTTCTGTTCGAATCAAAACCTAAACACACTTACATACCTGTAAAGAAGAGCTGAAGACAAGCAAAACCAAGAAATCCGGCCGCCAGGAACCTTCCCACGCGCTGCCACGCGCCACCAGAAGCCACCAGACGCCGCCTCACGCGCCCACGCGCCGGCGCGTGTGGTGGCCTCCGCTGTTTTTCCGGCCATTCTGCAGAAGACTTTCTGGTTTGTCTTGTCATCCCGATTCCAACCGTGTTAACACTTTTCAGTTTTGTGAAGATTTATTTTTCTGATAAAAAATTGTATGTATATATACGTATATACATGTGTTTTTTTTCTGAAAAAAAATAAGCACGGGGAACTTAATTGATGTTCTGGGAAAACACAAAGAGACAGATGATGAAGAGAGAAGGGTGGAGAAGAGAGAAAAAGAGACGGTAGAAGAGAAAGAGGCAGCTTATGTTTTGTTAGCTTCTTCCACCTTTTTTTGTAATTAAAGATGTATGTATAGATACAAATCTGGGGGGAGGTGCTGAAAAACAAAAAGGAGCAGACAAAAAAAGCTAAAAAAAAAAAGGTAAAGCAAAAGCATCCAACTTGAAAGGTTGTCTGTAATGAAAAAAAAAGGTGGAGATGTAAACAAAAAAGGAAAAGATGCTAAAGCAAAAGAAAAAAAAAAAGGCAAAAGCATCTAAAAAAAGGAAAGAAAGATGCTATAAAGGGAAAAATATTGTCGACCAGGAAAAAAAATGTTGTCGACCACGAGGCTGGTTGCAGTAAAAAAAAAAAGGATAAGAAAGAAAAAGATAAAAAAAAGATTAAAAAAAATCAGTAATTTTATGATTTTAGATCCGATAAAGAAAAATTTTATTTTACATTTATTTTCTTAAGGGAAAGTAGTGTTAATATTAAAAAAATCGGGATCTTTTAATGCATCACTTTGGTTTTAGGAGTTTGCCCTAGGTTATAGATTTAATTGTGTAGTATTCAAGTGGTAGTTGATATTACGGTATCACTCCAATTTTTTACGATGCTACAAATTAAATAGTTCAAGGGGCATTATTTCAAAGGAGCAGAAGAAGTAGTTGTATTTCAGACAACACAGTTCACTGCCACAAATGGAAAAGCAAGCAGCAGATGTAGTGTATATACAGATGTACACACAGTTCACTGCCATGATGACAAAGCAGCAGAAGTAGTAGTAGTATGTATACAGACATACACACAGTTCACTGCTATATCTTGTTAATACTGAGTGATCACAAAGTCGAGTCTCAGTTCCTTCAAAATAATCAGTTCAAGGACTGATTGGTGGTCATCCACCGTTGTGCTGAAAAGCAGCATTTCTATTTTTTTGACATGGCCTAAAATATACCGTGTGGTCGCAAGTTCGAATCCCGGTATCCCAAAAGACTCAATAAACTCAAGATCGGTCGATCCTAAAAATGGGTACAGTTGGATGCTCAGATTAAGCTCAAGGGCTACTAGTGTCCACTCTTCAATCCCAAGATAGGTATTTCATCCGAAGATGGGATTTCGAGTGAGGGGGCGTGTCAAATATTGTCAAAATTGTTAGCTTAAGTTAGGCACCGTCCTTGAATATATACACTCTAGTATAGACTTATTACACCCTAGTATAGACTTTGGTGTCTTAGTTCTTCTATATATAGGATCATCTCCTTATGTAATAAAAACACCAGAATATATACAATCTCTGAATATACAATTCAATCTCTCCTCTCTACTATCTTCATATATTTCAACATGTCTAGATAATAAAATCAATAATAAGAGTGAATTAGAGGGGTATAACGAAACGACTTGAAAACGTGTTTCGATTTAAGTTAAGTTTATACTTAACCTTTGAAAGGAGTTAAGTGATTAATCCCGAATGCCTTGGCTATTTATAGATCATCAGGCTGACCCGGGACACGCTACCACTACCCCTACCTGTACTCGATATCCAGGCAAGTTTCAAATCCTCCTTTAAGGCTGTTGTTGTGAATATATATATATATATATATATATATATATATATATATATATATATATATATATATATATATATGTTTCTGTTACAGTACATATGCCATAGCATGCATGCCTACTTTTAAAGTCATATTGATATACTTGTTCCCTGAATTATTGTTGGCTTATAAGCTAGATAGTTATTATATCAGTTATAATCCGGAAATTACTAAGACCCTTAAGCGAAGGGCATCTGAATCTCATTCTTTGACTATAGATCGGGAGTCGTTATTCCTTGATATATTGATATTATTTTCAGAGGAAAATAACTAAGTAAATATTTTCCATTTATTATCTGGCGAATATTATTGGAATATTCCCTTGAGATTATTTGATAAATATTATTCGGATTATCCATCAGATGTTTATTTATTCGAGTAATATTATATATTTAATATTCATCTAAAGTCGATTAAATATTCGAATATTATTTCAAACTCTCAGTTAAGTTATTTAATTAGAGAATATTCATTCTTATTTACTCGGTAAATATTATTTTGAATATTCATTCGAGTTTATTTATTTAATGAATATTATCTTAATATTCATTCGAGCCTTATTTATTCAAATGAATATTAATTCGAATATTCATTCAATCTCTATTTATTTTATAAATATCAGTTGAACATTGATTCGAACTCCAGTTATTCGATAAATATTACTGTGAATATTCCCTTGAGATAAGGAATATTATCTTCGACCTTTATTTAAATTCGATTCAATTATTGAACATAATTTCAAATATTCATTCGATAATCATTTCTTCGATAAATATTATTAAGTTGAATATTCATTATTTATTCAATGAATATTGTCGAAATATTAAGTCGATAATTATTCCATCAATATGTATCCTTCTTGAGTTGAATATTCACTATTGATTCAATAAATATTATCTCCAATGTCCATCTGACGGTTACTCCATCAATAAACATTGTTATTGATTTGAATATTCATTATTTGTTCAATGAATATTATTCTGAATATTTATTCAAAGATTATTCCGAGCAACCCTTTTTCAATATCTGTGACTTAATAAATATTCTTGGAATATTTATTTAATTCTTCTAACTCGTTTCAAAGATACTTGGGTTCATTCACATAGTATCATCAACCCTCGAATATTATATAAATTATTTCAGAGTCCTATTATTATTATTATTATATTATCAAGGAAGGTTCTCAGTGATTCCATTCTCCCTTCGATTCTATTGTAAGGGAACCTTACTTGAGGAATGTTATTTATCTTGTGACTGCCCGGTCATAAATAATTCATTTCACTCGCAACTTAGTTGCTATTATTCATGGAATTGTGTGTACCCTCTCATCATTCGAGGGGTAGAATGTTGGAACAAGTTGGTATCCATTAACAAGCAACAGCTTGGGAAATATTGGTAAATTTCCCTTTCCACATTAGATACGACTACCTTGTGGAGTCTTATCAACAGGTATCATACCTGAGGAAAAGGGGAACGAACAATACATTTCAAAATGATGGATGTTAAATGAACTAGGAGACGCATAAGTGGCCGAGTGGCGCCGGTCCAGCAATAGCCCAACCGTTGGCTTAGGAGTTCCAGAGGGCGGTAGACAAGTAAATCCGTCGGAGCTACCTTCTACATGTAGAGAACGACTGATGAGATGCATGACATACGATTGATCCCCGTAAACGTCAGGGCATCTGGCGCGGCAATGCTCCCGTATTAGTTCATCACTCAATGTTGGAAATTTTCTGCAACATCATCATAGTTGGCAGAGTTGAAAAGTATTTCAAACTGGAATTGCAATATCTTTCGTGCAAGTTCCTATTTTATGAAAATGATGCTATCTTGCTTATTTTGGCATAGCATATGCTTCCACACAATATATACCTGTTGAGTTACCTTGTAACTTCATCCTTTATATTAAACTGGTAATATTTTCTCTAATGCATGGCATATGATTTCAAAACATATCTTTGAACTGTCTTATATATTACTGCACAGTTATATATTGTTGGTGGGCTATTGCTCACCCTTGCTTATTTATTATGTCACAACAACAGCTAGGTCACATGGCCCGCGTCAGGCGCACTCGGCGCAAGCAGGTTACCCGCCCTGCAGGGCTTCCCGTTGATATCATCGCTGCCATTACTGAGGTAGCATAGATCAGCAGCCTTTGATTACCAGTTTAATTATATGTATCAATAATGATTAATCAACGACAAAACTCTTAAACTTGTGATGTTATCCTTTTGGCTTGTAATAACTTTTATTCGTAAACCCGTAATGTGAGACTTATTTCAATTTCATCTCTGGGACTATAACTGTGTGTGTGTGAGTGGATATTATTGTGGGGTCACAGTATGTGATTTATTTATTGTGGACTTAAGTGAAGTATCAATCATGGAAAATAAGACCGTAACGACCCGATCCCAGACCTCGGATCTGGGATGTTACAGAAATGGTATCAGAGAGAGAGTTATATATCCCAAGAGATGATGCGACGTTATATAATAATAAATTCACTAATATAATAAGAACTCTTGCCAAGTTCACCTAAAACCCTTATGGGAACTTTTAAGTATCATGATAGTAATATAGTTCGTCTTGTGTAGGCAAGCGACATGGCTGCCCAGGAGGCATCTGCTAGACAACATGATGAGGACATGTTCCGGACCAGAGACCCATACTATGAGCACTTGCCTGCTGATGAGGCAGAGGAGGAGGACCCTGAGGTCCAGATTGATGCCGACATTGATGTTATTGAGTCAGAGAAGGACCCTGAGGTCCAGGCTGATGCCGATACTGATATCATTGAGTCTGAGGAGGAGGAGGACCCGGTAGGACAGGACGCTGAGTTAGTTGTTGAGGATGTTGATGAGGAGGACCCTGAGGAGGACCAGCTAGCATCTGATGGTAGAGGGTTGGAGGATGACTTTTGGGTTGTGACTCAGATTAGGACTTTGGGAGAGGATACTGACATGACCACGGAGCAGATGATGACAGTAGATGAGGGTGCAGAGGGAGATGTTGATGAGCCCGCGGATGATGTTGTAGGGAGTTCTGGACTTTATGTGCCACCCCTCTCTGGTGAGAGAGCCCCTACCCCGCCACCACTACCTGTGAGCCCAGTATCAGATGAGTTTAAGGCGTTGACCCCAGAGCCGCAGCAGACAGAGGCTGCCCTTCCAGCAGATCCAGCCCCTCCACCCCATGTTCCGACTGAGGGAGTCCCAGCATGTTTACACCACTATGTTGTGGCCAGACTTACTACTGAGGTAGCCGTGGCTGAGGCCAGGCTGGCAGAGTCCCGCAGAGAGCTAGCAGCGGAGAGAGAGGCCCGGTTGAGGCACCTGGGTGGTAGGCGTGCCAGAGCTAGGGAGATGTATAGGCAGGTGACCCGCATAGAGCTGAGGGCCCGTGTGAGGGTGCGACAGTTACCCACTGATGGGCATGACATGGTACCCAGGGCTGATGCAGAGGAGATTTTCCGCCTTGCTATGAGGAGGGTTCGAGCTTTGGCCTACCGTCGTGGCTGACTGCAGGGATAGTGATGTATTGGTCTAGTTGTCTGGTCTTGTACGGCATAGTAGCGCCGATTTTTGGTAGGGATAGTTTCAACTTGTAGTTCCCTGTTGCAGACTAGACAGATAGACAGCTTATTTCACTTTTGACTAGTTTTTATTCGGATGGTTGTAAAACTGTTGTTGTATGTTGGATGTTGTACCGTTTGGTACTTGGTATATATTTATTTCCCTTTTAGTCATTTTAGTATCTCTGCGACGCAATTCACTAGCTTGTTATATTATAATTACATATACTGCGTTCGATTAAAACCTGCCATGATATATAGAATTGTGGGGTCCTAAATCCAATTATGCATCGATATTGTGAGGAGAAGCCCTCTTAAATAGGTATATAAACCTAATGTATATTGTCCAAATTTTCAGTAAAATGCCTCCGAGAAGGATGGGTACTAGGGCTAACCCCCATGAGTCTACTGACCAAGAAAGTCACAATCAACCTGAGGAAAACCTTGAGTATAATGAAGAACAGGACCAGGATTACAATGAACAAGAAGATTCCCAGTATGGGATGGGGGATGAAACTTTCTACACAGCGGAGTTCGAAGAGGAGGTAGAAGAAGGGGAAACTGAAGTTGAACAGCATGGGGAGAACCAGGGCGGAAACCCCATGGGACACTTTATGGATCTGCTGAGGCAGAATTTGAACCAATATCCCCAGCCATCCCAAGGAAATAATACCACTGTGGCCAATTCTTTTAGGGCCTTCAAGTCTCTCAAACCCCCAGAGTTTCTCGGATCGGCTGATCCCGTTGAGGCCAGGGCATGGATCAAGGAGATGGAGAAATCTTTTGAGATTTTAAGCATTGATGAGGCCCAGAAGACTGTCTTTGCCACCTACTTACTAAAGGGAGAAGCCAATTATTGGTGGGAAGCCAAGAAGAATATGGAGACAGATGCTATAGTAACCTGGGATAGGTTTAAACAATTGTTTCTTGAGAAGTACTTTCCGAGGTTCATGAAAACCCAGATGGAGCTCAAGTTTTTGGAACTGAAGCAGAACAATATGACAGTGGCTGATTATGAAGCCAAGTTTACTGAGTTATCACGATTTGTACCAGAGTTTGTGGACACTGAAGAAAAGAAAGCTAACAGGTTTCAGCAAGGGCTGAAACAGTGGATTCAGAACAGAGTGGCAGTTTTAGAGATTACTGATTATGCCACCTTGGTGCAAAAGGCAACCATTGTGGAAGCAGGGAGCGATCAGATGCAAAGAGAGAGAGAGAGAGAGAGAAAGGGGGATTGAAGAGAAAGCATGTCAGCATGGGCGGAGGTTCCGCAGGGGGAAGGCCCCCGAATAGGTTCAACCAAGGAGCAGTTTCCCTACCTGGGAGGAGTGTTGGGTTTAAACCATCTGAGAGTGCAACTGTGAGCCAGGGCGGCCAACAAGTAGGAGTGTCCCGTTCCCATCATTCCAGACCTCCACTACCAGTATGTGCCACTTGTGGGAAGAGACATTTCGGGGTGTGTAATCAGAAGCAGTCCGTCTGTTTTAAGTGTGGACGAGTGGGTCACTACTCCAACAAGTGTACCGCGGTTAATCCTACTGCTAGTAAGAGCAATACCTGTTTCCAGTGTGGACGTCCGGGGCACATGAGGAAGGACTGCCCAATGAACAAACCAGCGGCTTCAGGGGCAAGCAGAGCTGCCTCCAACCGACCACCAACTGCTAGGACTTTTAACATGACAGTACAAGATGCCGTGAGGAACACAGATGTGATAGCAGGTACATTTTCCCTCAATTCAGTCAGTGCAAATGTTTTGTTTGATTCTGGAGCAACTAAGTCTTTTATATCTAGAGATTTTGCGCATAAATTGAAACTTAAAACTCAACCGCTAAGGGAGTCTTTGCAAGTAGAAATAGCTAATCAAGAAGTTGTCCCAGTTAATCAGATCCACCCCGATTGCAAAATAGAAATAGGAGGACGATCCTTCTGTGTTGATTTGATCCCTTTTATGTTAGGGGAATTCGATGTTATCCTGGGAATGGACTGGTTGTCTTGTAATAATGCGCAAATAGATTGTAAAGGGAAAAAGGTTAAGTTGAAAACCCTAGGAAAGAAGGAAATAGTGTTTAAAGGGCTACGACAGACCCAGACCATTTTGACCATGGCACAGACCAAGAGACTGCTACGAAAAGGGAACGAAGCTTATTTAGCTTACGTTATAGACACTCAGAAAGAGGCGCCCAAGGTACAAGATATTCCGGTAGTTAACGAATTTGAAGACGTGTTTCCTCAAGATCTTCCCGGACTACCACTAGATAGAGTAATTGAGTTTGCTATCAAATTAGCCTCAGGGACGGCGCCAGTTTCCAAGGCCCCGTACCGATTAGCGCCAGTTGAAATGAAAGAGCTAGCTAAGCAATTACAGGAATTATTAGATAAGGGTATGATAAGACCCAGTGTGTCGCCTTGGGGCGCACCAGTGTTGTTCGTCAAGAAAAAGGACGGAAGTATGAGGTTATGCATCGACTATCGGGAGTTGAACAAGCTAACCATAAAGAACAAGTACCCGTTACCCAAAATTGATGACTTGTTTGACCTGCTAAGGGGAGCTGTGTATTTCTGCAAGATTGACTTGAGAACCGGATATCACCAACTAAAGATTAAACCTGAAGATATTCCAAAGACTGCATACCATACTAGGTATGGACATTATGAGTTCTTGGTGATGTCATTCGGATTGACCAACGCCCCAGCAGTTTTTATGGATTTAATGAATATAGTGTTCAAGGAATATTTGGACCAGTTTGTTATAGTTTTTATTGATGATATTTTGATCTACTCAAAGACAGAGGAAGAACACGCTGAACATTTGAGGATAACCTTAGAGACGCTCCGGAAGGAGCAATTATATGCCAAATTCTCAAAGTGTGAGTTCTGGAAAAACGAAGTGCAATTTTTAGGGCACGTGATCAACAAAGAAGGAATGCTAGTTGACCCCTCCAAGATAGAGGCAGTTTCAAACTGGGAACGACCAACCACTCCAACAGAGGTAAGAAGTTTCATAGGGTTAGCAGGATATTATAGACGATTTGTTCAAGATTTTGCAAAGATTGCAGCCCCGTTAACTCGACTTACCCGTAAAACTGAGAAATTTGAATGGACTGAAAAATGCGAGAAGAGTTTTCAAGAGCTGAAGAAGAGGTTGGTAACGGCCCCAGTATTGGCGTTGCCTGATGGAAAAGGAGATTTCGTGATTTACAGTGATGCTTCGCATAAAGGATTGGGATGCGTGCTTATGCAGCACGGTAAGGTGATAGCATATACGTCAAGGCAATTGAAGGATTACGAGATCCGATACCCCACCCATGACCTGGAATTGGCAGCAATTGTTTTCGCCTTAAAGATTTGGAGGCACTACTTGTATGGGGAAAAGTGTGAGATTTACACTGACCATAAGAGCCTCAAGTATATTTTTACACAGAAAGAGCTTAACATGCGCCAGAGAAGATGGCTAGAGCTAATCAAGGATTACGACTGTGAGATTCGTTATCACCCGGGCAAAGCCAATGTGGTGGCTGACGCCCTTAGTCGGAAAGAGAAGCTCAAGATGATAACTACAGAGGAAGAATTGATAAAAGACTTTGAGAAGTTGGAAATTGAGATTAAGATGCCTGAAGAAGGCCAAGAAAAGTTGATGGAAATTCGAATCCAGCCTCCATTGTTAGAAAAGATTAGGCTATGCCAAGAAAGGGTAATGGAAGAAGAAAAGAACTCAGCTAAGGAGTTAATGACTGGTGAAGAAATCAAGTGTGAAAAAGATAAAGAAGGGATCATGAGATACATGTGGAGGATATGGATCCCAAATGATCAGGAACTCAAGGATGAAATTTTATATGAGGCACACAGCTCAAGGTACTCAGTGCACCCCGGTAGCACCAAGATGTATAGGGATTTGAAAGAGTACTATTGGTGGCCCACGTTGTAGAGTGGGTTAGTAAATGCTTGACCTGCCAGAAGGTGAAAGCGGAGCACCAGAGGCCCAGCGGACTTCTACACCCCTTGGAGATTCCCGAATGGAAATGGGAACATATAGCAATGGACTTCGTAGTAGGTTTGCCAAAGACCAAATCAAACCATGACGCCACATGGGTGATTATAGATCGACTAACAAAGTCAGCTCACTTTCTACCGATCAACGAGAGGTATACGGTCGACAGGCTGGTAGATATCTACTTGAAAGAGATAGTGGCGCGACATGGAGTTCCAGTCGCCATAGTATCCGACAGAGATCCCAGATTTAACTCCAGGTTTTGCAGGAGTTTTCAAGAATGTGTGGGAACCAGGCTAAACATGAGTACAGCTTACCATCCCTAGATGGACGGGCAAAGTGAAAGGACCATCCAGACACTAGAAGATATGTTGAGAGTCTGTGCTATAGACTTTAAAGGAAATTGGGATGATCACTTGCCCTTGATTGAGTTTTCCTACAACAATAGCTTTCATTCAAGCATAGGAATGCCACCTTACGAGGCCCTTTATGGAAGAAAATGCCGATCTCCCCTATATTGGGATGAAGTTGGAGAGCGAAAGATGCTCGGGCCTGAGATGGTCCAACGGACAAAGGATGCAGTGGATTTAATCAGAGGACGGCTGGTAGCAGCCCAGGATCGACAAAAGAAATATGCCGACTTAGCTCGGAAAGGAAAAGAATACGAAGTAGGAGACCTAGTGTTCCTGAAAGTGTCTCCTTGGAAAGGTTTAATGAGGTTTGGAAAGAAAGGGAAGCTGAGCCCTAGATATATTAGCCCATTTGAGATCTTAAGACGAATTGGGGAGCTAGCTCATGAACTGGCATTGCCCCCGAACCTGCAGCAAGTGCACAATGTGTTCCATGTTTCAATGCTGAGGAAGTATAACCCAGATGCCAAGCACATAGTGGAATATGAGCACGTGGATATGCAACCAGACTTGACCTATGTAGAGCAACCTGTGGAAATCATAGACAGAAAGGATCAAGTGCTCCGAAACAAGGTCATCAAGCTTGTCAGAGTTTTGTGGCAGAACCACAACATTGAAGAATCAACCTGGGAGCTAGAAAGTGCAATGATGGAAAAGTACCCCCATTTGTTTTCAAACTGATTCCGGGACGGAATCCTTTTAAGGAGGGGAGACTGTAAGAACCCAGATTTTTGATAGAATTAAAACTTTTCTTATGTAATGATGTAAGAACGAATAGTGGTTACGACTACGATGTAACGGTTGTTCTAATAAATAAATAGAATGAATGCGGATTCAAATATTTATATGTCATGAAGAATACCTTTGGTTGACAACATAGATAAGAATGATCTATCTCCTAAGGATATAAGTATATTACTTCAAGTAAGATTATTCTTGTGTCATCCAAATCAATATCTATTATAAGTCCAGCGGTTCCATAAAAAGGTTAAGGAACACTCGAGGATGAACCAGGTTCATTTTCCTAATTATAGGAATTAAATAAAAATAAGTGATGAATAGTGATTTTGGTGGAATTTGGAATATTATTATAATAATGCTATATCCGGTATTCAGAACGGATTTCTGAGTTCGTATTAGTGATCCAGGAGGAAAATAAGTGTATGTAAAGGCTGTCGGATTCAGAAAATTAGCACTTTTATTTTCTCCGAGAATTCCCTGGACACGGCAAGACATAAGGGATTATAAAGGGATTTAAGGAATTTAAATTCGAGAAGTATTAAGAAAGATGAGGAATAATATTATAAATATTAAGAAGGTTTTCGGTAAAAACCCTAATTAGAAACGAATGAGTTATTCCCTCTAACGATCAACGAATTGAGCAATAAGCGAACAAAGAATCAAGCAGAGGAAGCAAGATGCATGCATGTGCAAGTGATAAATATCTAGTAACCAATCTAGTTACATTAATAACTAGAGCCATTAGAGATTAAACCAAGTACTAGGCAAATCCAACCAAGATGCAAGATATTTCACTTGCATGCAACTTGTCCACTTGATCAAATACATCACCCCATGCATTATACCTTTAATAAAGTAACCAAGGGAGAGATATTATCTAAAGCCATTTCACTTTATGCATTCTTATCAAAACAACAAAGCAAAACAACATTTTCTCTCCATTTCTTCCATAAAAATCTGCCCATTCTTAGCTAATTGGAAGTCCAACTTCCAACCATCACTTGTTCTTCAAATTTTTATGGTAAGTACTACATATCATGGTGATGATCTCCTAGAAATTTCAGCTTCAAATTCATCTTTTTCCATTTTCAAATAAATCATCAAAGTGCTGATGAATAGTAACTTTTATGAACTAATCTTGATTTCTTGAATTCTTATGGTGGATCTAGAAACTCTAAGGCCACACAAGGATAGATCAAGGCTTAGTGAGGCTCTAGGACACTCCAAGGAAGGTAATCATCACTTGAAACCCTAGGTCTTACTTTGAGATTTGTTAAGTTCTTGATGGATTTAGTGTAAGTGATGTAGTAGTATGATTATAAGCATGATTATGAAGTTTGTTAGTGGATCTAAACATGATTATGATATGTTGGTCAAGATGATTTTCTTGGACAGTAGGAGATGTATAATATGTGTATAACTTGTATTGATGCCCGATGTGGCTTGGTATTGACGACATGATTTTCGGAACGTTCGATATATAGCCGTTATAATGACGAAATTTCGTTAACACTTAAAATCTGTTTTTGACAGTAAGATTGAACCTCTGATCTTGATGAATAATTAACCCAACCTTATAGATCTCGAGCCATAGATCATTTTGGAAAAAGAATCGAAACATTCTGACTTACGGTTTAGGAGTTATGATTAAATTCGTAAAAGTGGTTCGAAACCGAGAATGCGAATTCGTAATTGAAATTGAACCGTGTAAAATAAGTATCACTGTGGCGAATCTTGGTAATTAAATATTAGAGATCATAAGGGTGGTGTGAGAGAAGACCTTGTATTAAAAAGATCATTTTTTGATTTTATAAAAATGTTCGAACCAAGGTTAAGTACAAAAGTACCCCTACAGAGTATACTTGGATATAACTACGGTAAACCACTTAGCAAACGATCGATAAATCTCGAGGTATAATCTTTCGACTTTAAAACTTTTACAAATCGAATGCTTACCATATGTAAGGGTAATGACATGCTTTATTAACGAACAAGTGTCTAGATAATAAAATCAATAATAAGAGTGAATTAGAGGGGTATAACGAAACGACTTGAAAACGTGTTTCGATTTAAGTTAAGTTTATACTTAACCTTTGAAAGGAGTTAAGTGATTAATCCCGAATGCCTTGGCTATTTATAGATCATCAGGCTGACCCGGGACACGCTACCACTACCCCTACCTGTACTCGATATCCAGGCAAGTTTCAAATCCTCCTTTAAGGCTGTTGTTGTGAATATATATATATATATATATATATATATATATATATATATATATATATATATATATATATATATATATGTTTCTGTTACAGTACATATGCCATAGCATGCATGCCTACTTTTAAAGTCATATTGATATACTTGTTCCCTGAATTATTGTTGGCTTATAAGCTAGATAGTTATTATATCAGTTATAATCCGGAAATTACTAAGACCCTTAAGCGAAGGGCATCTGAATCTCATTCTTTGACTATAGACCGGGAGTCGTTATTCCTTGATATATTGATATTATTTTCAGAGAAAAATAACTAAGTAAATATTTTCCATTTATTATCTGGCGAATATTATTGGAATATTCCCTTGAGATTATTTGATAAATATTATTCGGATTATCCATCAGATGTTTATTTATTCGAGTAATATTATATATTTAATATTCATCTAAAGTCGATTAAATATTCGAATATTATTTCAAACTCTCAGTTAAGTTATTTAATTAGAGAATATTCATTCTTATTTACTCGATAAATATTATTTTGAATATTCATTCGAGTTTATTTATTTAATGAATATTATCTTAATATTCATTCGAGCCTTATTTATTCAAATGAATATTAATTCGAATATTCATTCAATCTCTATTTATTTTATAAATATCAGTTGAACATTGATTCGAACTCCAGTTATTCGATAAATATTACTGTGAATATTCCCTTGAGATAAGGAATATTATCTTCGACCTTTATTTAAATTCGATTCAATTATTGAACATAATTTCAAATATTCATTCGATAATCATTTCTTCGATAAATATTATTAAGTTGAATATTCATTATTTATTCAATGAATATTGTCCCAAATATTAAGTCGATAATTATTCCATCAATATGTATCCTTCTTGAGTTGAATATTCACTATTGATTCAATAAATATTATCTCCAATGTCCATCTGACGGTTACTCCATCAATAAACATTGTTATTGATTTGAATATTCATTATTTGTTCAATGAATATTATTCTGAATATTTATTCAAAGATTATTCCGAGCAACCCTTTTTCAATATCTGTGACTTAATAAATATTCTTGGAATATTTATTTAATTCTTCTAACTCGTTTCAAAGATACTTGGGTTCATTCACATAGTATCATCAACCCTCGAATATTATATAAATTATTTCAGAGTCCTATTATTATTATTATTATATTATCAAGGAAGGTTCTCAGTGATTCCATTCTCCCTTCGATTCTATTGTAAGGGAACCTTACTTGAGGAATGTTATTTATCTTGTGACTGCCCGGTCATAAATAATTCATTTCACTCGCAACTTAGTTGCTATTATTCATGGAATTGTGTGTACCCTCTCATCATTCGAGGGGTAGAATGTTGGAACAAGTTGGTATCCATTAACAAGCAACAGCTTGGGAAATATTGGTAAATTTCCCTTTCCACATTAGATACGACTACCTTGTGGAGTCTTATCAACAGGTATCATACCTGAGGAAAAGGGGAACGAACAATACATTTCAAAATGATGGATGTTAAATGAACTAGGAGACGCATAAGTGGCCGAGTGGCGCCGGTCCAGCAATAGCCCAACCGTTGGCTTAGGAGTTCCAGAGGGCGGTAGACAAGTAAATCCGTCGGAGCTACCTTCTACATGTAGAGAACGACTGATGAGATGCATGACATACGATTGATCCCCGTAAACGTCAGGGCATCTGGCGCGGCAATGCTCCCGTATTAGTTCATCACTCAATGTTGGAAATTTTCTGCAACATCATCATAGTTGGCAGAGTTGAAAAGTATTTCAAACTGGAATTGCAATATCTTTCGTGCAAGTTCCTATTTTATGAAAATGATGCTATCTTGCTTATTTTGGCATAGCATATGCTTCCACACAATATATACCTGTTGAGTTACCTTGTAACTTCATCCTTTATATTAAACTGGTAATATTTTCTCTAATGCATGGCATATGATTTCAAAACATATCTTTGAACTGTCTTATATATTACTGCACAGTTATATATTGTTGGTGGGCTATTGCTCACCCTTGCTTATTTATTATGTCACAACAACAGCTAGGTCACATGGCCCGCGTCAGGCGCACTCGGCGCAAGCAGGTTACCCGCCCTGCAGGGCTTCCCGTTGATATCATCGCTGCCATTACTGAGGTAGCATAGATCAGCAGCCTTTGATTACCAGTTTAATTATATGTATCAATAATGATTAATCAACGGCAAAATTCTTAAACTTGTGATGTTATCCTTTTGGCTTGTAATAACTTTTATTCGTAAACCCGTAATGTGAGACTTATTTCAATTTCATCTCTGGGACTATAACTGTGTGTGTGTGAGTGGATATTATTGTGGGGTCACAGTATGTGATTTATTTATTGTGGACTTAAGTGAAGTATCAATCATGGAAAATAATACCGTAACGACCCGATCCCAGACCCCGGATCTGGGGTGTTACAACTTTTGAATACAAATTTATCAAAATTCACCATTTTATCAAATACAAAAAATTCGTGAACTTTTGAATACTATCAATTCTAATCTATTTTTTAAAATCCAAACTAAATACTACTATATTTCAATGAAATTTTTAAAATCACAAATGAATAATACCGGATTTCAAAGATTTTTTGAAATTAATATTCAATACCACTAGATTTTAAAAAACTTTCTGAGATCCAGGTTAATTATGCAATATTTTAAAAAATCTAAAAAAAATTCTTAAAATCCGGATTGAATATATCCCCCAAATCTATTCAAATAAAATCAACGAATAATATTTCACGTATTCAAGAATCGTAAAAAGTTGTATCAATTTATTTGGAATAAGAGCATCTCCAATGGGTACAAAACCTAAGCTAAAATATTAGTTGGCATACCATCATTAATAATTATACATAATTTGTGAAAAAATGTTCACTTCACTGGTACATTGCTCTTACTTATAAGTTTAGCCAACACAATTATATTGGCTATATTTGTTGAATATGTAGAGATCTGTAGAGACCTATAGTAAAATAACACATCATCTATTGTCATATTAATTATAATATATTCAATTTATAACAACTTGTAATAATAGTAACATTTTTGTAATAACCCTAATTTTTGTAAATATTTGAAACCTCGATGAATAGTGATTTTACGGGTATACGAAAATTTTTTGCAACCACGCTATGTACGAATTATTAAATAAGGGTTTCGATTTGATATTATGTCTTTACGATGCAAATGAGTGTATGTAAAAATCGTTAGTTTTCGACGAAACCCATTATTTCAAATGGATGTATTTAACGAGATATCGAGGAATGCGAAAACTATGCCAAGATCGGGGGAAATTATAATTTAGAAATTCCATGGAATAGGTATATTAAATCGAGGTACTTGGAATATTGAAGATTAGTCGAGGAAATTTTCACCGCAAAATGTTTCAATGGTTTATCGAACTTGGTACGAAGAATTAAGCGATAAATATGGAATAATAATTAAGGTGACCAAGCTCATGCAAACCACATGCAAGTGGCTAGTCAAAGCAAGTAACCAAGTCAAGGAGCTAGTAACCAATTGATAACGCTGTGATAAAGTTCTGGCTGACTTTGCATTTGATTCAAGTTATATTCATTTTTAAACCTTTAGCCTGAAAGTTAAACTTTGTTAACTTACCCAATTTGATTTACATTATGATAAAGGATTTTTAGTTGTGATCACTCTGATCATTATTAACAGTAAGAGTAGACAAAGGGAGTAAAAAGAGACTGTACATTAACTATAGCTCTCTCTCTCTCCCTCTCCCTAACTGTTGTGTGTGCGTGTGCCCCCAGGACGATTTTTTCTAGCTATCGCTCCCTTCCCCACACGGTTTTTAAAATATCAAACAAATTATTGTGCTTCTAAAATGATTGAAATTAGCTGTTCCTGAAGAGCTCGTATGCTTATTTATTTGTTTTTTCTTAGGCATACATGTTTAAATATGATTCTACTAATGGAGTATATATATGATCCATCAAAGTGTTAGACGAGTCCACTTTGGAAATTAATGGAAAGAAAATTAAGGTTACTAGCAAAAGGTGATATAGCTGCTCATGTCTCAATTTTATATAGTTGTCTAGTGGCCATTATTGGTTTTTTAACTCAAATGCACTACCTGATCTCTTCTAGGAACCCCGCAGAAATTCAAGTGTGACAGATGGCAGATCATATATACCTTGGTGAGGAAAGTGCACCCGTAGATGATGCAACTAAAAGATGGATCAAAGACTTCACATACATTGAGGCTTAGTTTTATTTTTTTGTGTTTCTTATATCGGTAGAATTGTAAAGTTTGTATAAATTCGTCAGATAAATGTGCTTGTCCATTTGTTAGATAAATGTTGTTGGTGAATTAAATTAGGATGTGAATTGTTGTTGGTTGGTTTGAATGGGAAATTCAATATTCTGGAAATACATTTTTATTTTGTTACATTTTTGGTGTTACAATAGGTACAAAGTGTGTTGCAATAGGCTACTATTTTTATCATTGTATGTGTTACAGTAGGTAATATTAGGTGTTACAATAGGCCTTGCATATTGAGCAGGTGGGCCCCACAATAGGCCCAAAAAGTGGGACCTAGATGTGGGTTTCAGAAGTGGGCCCCACTCAGATGTGGGCCCCACATGCGGCCCCTGTGCAAAATTGTATCATCTTTGGTAACACACAAACTATGTTGCTGTAGAGTGTTTAAGATGTTGCTATAGGGTTTTTTGTAACCACATTTGACAAGTTATCTTAGGCTGTTTTTAATGTTACCTTTGGTATCTATAGCAACTGCTGAGAACCTAACACAGCTGAAGTGTTACCATAGTCCTATTTTGGCTATAGTAACTTTAAACGGGGTCTATGGTAACATACTTTTGGGGTTGCAATAAGCAATCTATGGCGTAGTGCGATTAGTTACTGAGGTTTTAGCATTATTATGCTAACAAGTGAAATACATAAAACTGGATTGTAAACCTTGTGTAGTTAATGTGTCAACTGGCATATGATAAATTAATCATTTTTACCATCTGTCCTAAATTCTAGCGTGTAGAATCTACCAGTCAGTGGCTTCTCAAAACCTCTCCTGCAGCCTCAACAGTTTTTCAAGTGGTAAAAGCTCTCTTCCGCAGAACCATTTCCAAACCTTTCACAAGAATCAGGTTATGCAACAACACATGCTTTAGCAACTACTGCAGAATATAAACAAGGGCAATACTGGGAGTCTACCACAGCAACAATGCCATTCTGGCCAAAGTGCGAGTGGGAGTGGCATTATCGCGCAAATTTATATGGAAGTAAGATTGAACTGAACCACCAAATTTAAAGATGGAAGTCATTGCCATCATTTAAATGGAAGTAATTGCCATTATTTGTGAAAATGGAAGTCATTGCCATCATTTATATAGAAGATTCCACCAAATTCAGAAATTATTGGGGAGAAGATTCCACCAAATTCTGAAGTTACTGGGCAAAGAAGATAAAGCCAGAGCTGCGAGCCACGAGCCAGAGCCAAAGCCGCGAGCCACGAGTTAGAGTCATGCACCAGAGCCGCGAGCCACGAGTCAGAGCCACGAGTCAGAGCCACGAGCCAGAACCATGAGCCGCGAGCCAGAGCCAAGAATTTCACTTTGTTCTCACTCATTGGCTTGACATTGGCTTGAGGGGAGTATTGAAGGGTAGTTTAAGTTTAGTAAGGGTAGTTTAGTAATTGTCCACTTGGCCCTATATAAAGCCTATTTTCCTTTCATTATTGGTAAGATCATTACAACATAATTCATTAATATATTTCAGCTTGTACATATGGTAATCTTATTCTTCTTCTTTATTGTTCTTATTTATGTTATGCTAATCTTAACATATAAAAGTTATCAGAATAAGATATTAAAATCTTTATGTCACAAACAAATAATACAAAAAATAAAATGAAAGAACAAGCGAAATTACAATCCCACTTTGAAGTATGAACCGTGAAGCATACAATCGCAACTCAATCAAACACTGCTTAGATTTAAACCTTAAACCTCCAACCTTCAGTCCTTACTAGATATATTTTGTCAATTGACAAAGAAGCCAATAGCCCTGTTTGAAAATTATTGGCTAACAATTAGAGGATTGGGTTAGGTGTTTTAACCGGTAGATTCATTTAATTATTTTGGCTAGCAAATTAATTGTTTTATATAAAATTGTAGGTAATTTTTTGTATATTAAGTAGAAATATGCAAATCATCTAATTGAAAAAGCTCATTAAAATAGTTATTTTTTAAATTTAGAGATTTCTTCTTGTCAAATCTCAAACTTTTTCTTAAATCTCTAACTTCCAAATATCCCGATGAAAACAAATGCAATTTGCAAAAAGTACCCTGCATTGTTATAGTTCTATTGAAATTTGAAGGTCATTAATCCTTTTACCAAGTAAAACTGATCATACAGGAGCAGCAACTTAGTTTAGACTATTTAGTAGTTGTGCTTGTTGTTACGAAATATTGTTATATATATCGAAATCGGAGGTTTACTGGAATAGTAGAGCGATGTGTATGAATATGTGATTGTTTAGAGGATTTAGGATTTATGAAAAAAGAGGGGGCTGGACTTGGCAGGTGTCTCGATTTGTCTCGTGTATCGGATTCCATATTATACCAAGATGCTTGCGTACCTATGTTTATATAGGATCAAGCCCCACGCAGTTCTGTGAATTAATTGGGCTTATCCCGAGAGACTTAAGGGATAAGTTACGTTAATGTGGGTAATAATTGATTTTATCTGATTTAATCTTATCGTTGTGATATCTTCCTGATTTGAAGAATATCGTTTGGAGATATTTTCCGTTATTGATTGATTAAAATTGATTCTTTCCTCATTTCTGAGAGAGGATAAAACTTAGGCGTTAAGCAATAATTATTAATCTGAATTAATAATTAATAAATATTAGAAATTTGGGAGATTATTAGACATGCCAAAATATGGCATAACAACTAGCCCCCGGTTCTTCAGTGTAGCTTGCTGCAGTGGAGAACTAAGAATTCTTCAAGCTTCCAAATTTCTTGAGTCGCTGAAAAAACTGAAAATAGATGATTAGAAAACTTTTAGAGCACCACTGTGCTCGTTTGGCGTATGCAGATGCAAGTGTGATAGGCGATGACCATTATAGGATAAATATATTTTTGCCAAGGTTTCAAAGTGCGAGTATAAATAATATTTTTGAAATCCTTTGCGATCCTTGTTGTCTAGTTAGGACCTTGGCTCTTGTATATATCCCGAATTGACATACACGCTTTTCAAGTGTCTGATGCAACCACATAAGGATGTGTCTGGCGAGGTCTTCACTAAGAGTTGTAGATGTAATTCTGGAGAACTTTCTGGTGAACTTTGCACGCGCGCTGGCTGTGCATGTCTAAAAGATATTTTGCATAGGGATGCCTTCCCACCCATGCGACCTTGAGCTCAAGATCTGGTCATGGGCCTTCAATAAAGATAGTTTGCATAGGGATGCCTCCACCCATTCGATATAGCGATATCTCATGGGCCTTCAATAATCCAGAGGGTGCTGCACTTTACTAAGCATGTTGCATTGCGAGATTTATAGCTTGTCCAGGCTACCCTACTTGACAATTTAGTTCGCAAGTTTGAAAATATTTTTGACATATATGTCGCGACGATATATGAAAAATCTTTTGCAAATCCAAACGCAATAATAAATATGCTCTTTTAAGAGTGTCGCAATATTTATTTTCTTCGAAAATAATGCTCTTTTTTGTAGAAAATCTTTTACAAAATTATGCTTCTCGTATATGTATTTTTTCTTTCTTGAAAATAATGCAGCTCGTACGGGATTGTAAAATAAATCCACAATCAATCAGCATAAATATCCGCAATTCATCAACATAAATATCTCGTACGATATTTTCCAAATTGCAATAATTTTACAAGCATAAAAATAGATAGCTCGCACGAATTTTTTGAATAATAAATATTTTTTTAAAAAAAAATTTAAAAACATGATAATTATGCATGCATGGCATAATATTTTTGCCGAAAATAAATTTAAAAGATAGAAGTCTTATCTTTAATTTCCATTTTCAGCTGATTCTGAGTTTTCCTTGCTTCGCTTTTTTACTGTTGTTGGCCTCCGCTCGCTGTTACTAGGTTTCTTTGTCTGTCTTTTTTTTCCCTTCGATGTGTTCCAACTTCCACGACCTCTGACCTCTGCTGCTCCTCTTTTTTTTTACTGTCGTGCCTACTTTGCCATATTGTCCCACGAGCTATTCATGCGTGTAAATTTCTTGATTCTTAATTGACTTTTTTATTCCACTGCTTTCTTTGGTTGGTCATCGCGTGTTAATAAAACATTTAAGTTCTTTTTTTTTTCTTCGTCCCACGTACGTCACAACGTCGAAGCCCTTTGTAGTCACACGCCGTTGTACCGTCTTTCTCCAAATTGATAATCGCCGTGCCTCTTTTTTTTCCCGCCGCCAGTTCCTTGTATGGATAAAACTCGAAATCCGGTGTGTATCGATAAAATCCATAATCCACCGTAAAAGTGATATTCGTTTGTCCTCCATAAACGAAAATTGCCCTCCTTCTAGCGCCAAATGTTGTTGGAGGAATATTGTATAACAATATTTCGTAACAACACGAAATCGGAGGTTTACTGGAATAGTAGAGCGATGTGTATGAATATGTGATTGTTTAGAGGATTTAGGATTTATGAAAAAAGAGGGGGCTGGACTTGGCAGGTGTCTCGATTTGTCTCGTGTATCGGATTCCATATTATACCAAGATGCCTGCGTACCTATGTTTATATAGGATCAAGCCCCACGCAGTTCTGTGAATTAATTGGGCTTATCCCGAGAGACTTAAGGGATAAGTTACGTTAATGTGGGTAATAATTGATTTTATCTGATTTAATCTTATCGATGTGATATCTTCCTGATTTGAAGAATATCGTTTGGAGATATTTTCCGTTATTGATTGATTAAAATTGATTCTTTCCTCATTTCTGAGAGAGGATAAAACTTAGGCGTTAAGCAATAATTATTAATCTGAATTAATAATTAATAAATATTAGAAATTTGGGAGATTATTAGACATGCCAAAATATGGCATAACAGTGCTAATAAAGCGATAGCTTTAAAAATACACAAGTTTCATATGCAAATTTGCTTAATCTTCTGATCATTCCTCAAAATTTGGTAAGAAAGGGTTTGCACTTTCCATTCGCTGTTCTCGAGATAGATCTCGTGAAAGCTGACTTCTCCATTGGCTTTTACTTTAATACCAGCAGTACTTCTGGTACCATAGTATCCCTACATCATCAAATGCTGAAACTTGATTTCAGTTTGAACCCAAATAGTCCGTATAGCAAATTTTCAGTCCTAAAAAGCTTAGTCAAATGGTTATTTGGTTAAAGTAAAAACCAACAAATGCAAGGTTTAGTATTTACCAGAGGGGTGTCTACTTCAACGAAAATAGAGCTAAGATTTTACTCCCAGTCAAGTGAGCAAATGTGAGGTAATTTGCTCTCCTCAGCTACCATTTCCTTGTCCTTCATTAGTTTCTCAGCCCGTTCTTCCATTGAGATATCATCTCCTTCGCCATGTGCCTCGAGTAGCTTTTTGAACTTGAGCACTAAACACTGAGCCTAAATAAGAAAAATTTTAGGAGAAATAATATAATTTGAGGCAACAATACATGAAATGGGACACATAAAAAGTGAAACATTGCAAGATTCCGATTTTGGGCAACGGTTATGCAATCTAACCTTTGGCCAAGGAAAGTCCAGCTTTGCATTCGAGAGCACAAGTATACCTGGTTTAACCTCATGAATCAATCAAGACAGCTTCCCCGTTTTGGCCTATTAGAGATGTAGAACATGCTATTGGAAGGAAGATCAACCATTACGAGATTGAACCCCGTTGTACTCGTGCGCCTCCTTCACCAGTTCTTCAGCAAATGCCTTGGGGCTCTTCTTGCTCTACGATCGTAAGACCAAATATTGGAATAAAAATATCTAGTAACTAAAAGGGAGTTGATTAAACTACTGGAAAAATCATTTTATAACTGAAATGTTGTCAATTCATCAATTGTTATGTTTATATATTTGTTCTTCTCAAATTGTCCATCTGCGTGTCATGTATCTGATAGTAAATTTAGCTTATAAACCTCTAAGAAACGGATAGGCAAGTCTCCTCTGGTTTTGGCCTCAGGGGAAGCATGAAGCTCCAATACTTTTGTAAGAAAAGCAACTCTCCCTTCTTTAGAACATGCCAGCCATGTCCCTCTCCCTACTTCATCTCTTCTTCCTAGTATTTCACCTCCGTCCCACCATGCAATCGCTTTGGTCGGCCTAAATATCAATCACACAAGTTATGTTATGTAAACAACGACAATGAAAACGAACAACAAACGTAACGATTGTTCAGACGTAAATTTTGAAAAGAAAATATGCGATGCAAAGGATATGACAATTGCATCAGAACTAACTTGTGATAGTCCATACAAGTATCCAATAGTCACATGCAACCATATTTCACCCACTGCTAAACTATCAGTACAAAGTCACTGCTTACATCAATGGAATTTAGAAAAATGCTCTTGTAATTTAACACAAGTATTCATAACATGGTTTAAACCAAGTTAACATTTAATTCAACACCAAGAAGAACAAATATTAGTTACACCCTGAAAATCGATTCTTTATAACTATCAAATCTGAATGGTTCACATCTCCAAATGTTGCAGTTTTCTAGTCTAAAAACATGAAATGAGATAAAAATGTGAGCAGCATACGTTGCAAGTAGAACACGGTCCTTGAGCAAACAGAATATATTTCAAGAACAAAATGAGATATAAGCTTTTGAAAAGCAAATGCAAGATGCATAAATCAGGCCAAGGCTATTTACATGTACAATATACAAAAATGTAACCTGTCACGATTTTGTTCTCCCACACCGCCACGCATAGAAAACTCCTTGTTGTGCCATGGTATTTAGCACTTAGGAGCGCATGTCGGTGCCTGAAGAAGCTTCTTTTTGTGCTGATTGGTTGCCGGAGAACATATCAGCGTCAAATCTTGAGTAAAAGGCAAAATTCCTGGACCAGCTCGTGCTTTAGGACTAGAAACTGTATTGGGTGTCCAACTGAGGAAATTAGTGATCTAATTCCCCTGCTAGGTACTTTAGATGTTGCTCCAGTAGGAGAAACGCCAGTTTGACCTCCAAACCAATCAATTGGAATGTTTAAACTTGAGAAAGTAGAAGCAGATTATAACACCACCAAGAAAATTTTGACCTACAACACACCTTGCCCTGGGAGTGAAGCAGTACCGCACGGCTTGGGAACTGGTGAACCTCATAGACTGATTCGCTTGGGAGGGAAAACTTTGCTGGTCCAGACCAGAACTTGGGGGTACTTGTCTCTAAAGCCAAACCTTTGGTCTGAGGCAGAGGGAGTGACACTGATTTGACCTGAGAAGTAGGAGAAGGGGACCTAAAAATTGACTAGAGGTAGAGGAGCAGGAGGCTTTGTTTGACCTGAGGTGCAGGAGCAGGTGCCTCCATTTATCCTGAGGTGCAGATTTGTCTGTGAGTTTGATTTTGGACCAGGGATCTTAGCTAAAGCAGGGACATAATGCTGCCTTCACAGTATCCGGTGCCAAGTCACGTTTACTCTGAACCACAGTTACAAGTTTAAGGCCATTGTAAAATCATGCACGACCATGAAAACAGTTTTGTTCAGCATACATCCATATCTGCAATCAGGTAGTTTTCGATGAGCAGATATGTATCAAGAGCTAGAATGACATATTTTATTAGACATAAAGTTCCGAAACTTCCTTCAAATACTAGTATCAATTATGAAAAGTGCATAAAAAGCCTTACTCCTCACATACCTTCAAGGAACAGATCATGGAATCTAAAACTTCAGAAACACAAAGACACGCATGCATGCAATTACAATAGTTTACCCTAAAATAGTGAAACTCCTTTGGTGTTTACGGTTTATCTGATGCATTGCCAAGAAATTTGTTTCATGTATCGGAAACACTACTGATAACATCGCAAAATGTCTTGTGCGTGCTTATTAAGATAAGCAATGAAAAATAAAGAAGAAACACATAGAATGAGGGAGTTCAAGGGCATGCTCCGATAAGAAGAAACTATAATAACGGAATTTAAGAGAGAAGGGGAAAATAGATGATTACACCTACTCAGTGGATCAGTATTGATATAGTACATCGAAATAAATAGTATCTGGTCTATCAATTTGCAAATAAAGTTGTCATATTTTGCTTCTCTGATTTCAACAAGTTATGGAATCCAAACAGACAGGTTTAAAAATCAATTAGCCAGCTTAGGACTAAAGATGGTGATGTACCTTTATTTCCTCAACTTAACAAACTGTTGACATGCAACAGAAATTTTTTACATTCAAAATCATTACAATGTTTCTCAATCAATCACCATCCACCTCTGTTCTAAAAATCGGTGATTAATCCGATTAATCCCTGTTCCATGGGTTACCGCACTGATTAATAATCTGATTATCTGATTAATCATTCCGATTAATCCCTAAATACACGATTAATCCTCGATTAATCCCTGGACAATGTCTCTACCGATTAAGTCCGATTTCCGCTTTTTACAACACTGCCATCCACATATATAAGAATTCTACTACCCTTTATACCATTAAAGTGGAGTGGCACCATTTTCAGAAGCGGAATGTTAGTGCAACGTCAACTAATCTTGCAGGTAGATAATTTTTAGTACTTGGCTTGTATTAAAAAATTGCTCAGAATTAATAAATTGAAAAAGAGCAGGACTTCGAGTTTACCATATGATTTTCTTTTATTAAAGAGGTTTGCAAACCTTTTTTGATTTATCTTATCTTCTTCATGCACACCGACTGTATTTTGTTTAGCTTGCAGTTTTTGAATGAAACATACCATAAACAACTTTATACCGAAAAATATTGGCACACATCATCATAAAAGGTCAAAACACTTTGAAACAAGTTATGCAATCATTTTTTATTGCTTTTCACCAGAGTTAATGTACAGACATCCAGGTAAAAAGTAAAAACATTGCTAAATATGACACCTGGGAAAAAGTTCCCAACTGTATTGCTTTTCTACCACTTATCATTGACCTTGTTTCAATAATGGGGTTTGAAACTGTAAAGCAGTTTGTTTGGTTGGAACTGCTAAAATCTTAAGTACAATGCCTCAGCAACTTGCACCACAACAGTTATGAATATCCTGACTAGTCCCCAGCCAACACAACAAAGCTCACAAAGGACGAAAAACAAGGAATGTAACTTATTGACCCAGAAAAGCTGAAAGACAGAGTAGTTTTCAGGACAAATCATTGTTTAACCAAATCTAGTCTTGCTCAGACTGAAATCAGACGGTTGGTAATGTCTCCAAGAAATTTTTTTAAAGGATTTCCAACCAATTCAAACCCAAACATATAGAAATCATAAACACAAAGGGCAAAAAGGAAGCTATGATATCAAGACTAAGCGAAACATATATCAAGCAACGAAATAACTAAAAACTGAAGTACCACATTCATTGCTATATGATAGTTTAAAGCAAGATTTAAGCTAAAAAAACCATCCTGTGCAAACTACTAGTCTAGTCAACCGACTAAAACATAAAGAAACAAGGGGCAACACAGCCACCACTAACAGATGATCATAATACCAATGTATCTAGTAAAAGTAATCAACATAACAAAGACAGCAACATAGAGCGAGCTCGCCATCTTCCATCCCAGCACCCGCAGTAGCTTACTCATCGTCCTCTTCCTGCAAATTAACAACATAAAGTAATCAGTAAACGCAAATTTCATGTGTAAACAACTGAATCCAAATATATCAAATTCAACACGCACCTCATCACTACCCTCGTCCTCATCATTAACCTCAGACTTCGACTTGTCAGACTCCTCTTCCTCATTCTCACCAGACTAAATTTAAAATCAATTAAAATTATTTCCAAAACCAAATCACACAAACTAACAAACAATTAAACAAACAACCAGCAACATGTAATTACCTGCTTTTTCTCATAGGCTATCATGCTCTTCTCATAATCCTTCTTCCTCTGTTCAGCAATAGTCACAAACTGGGCCTTCTCCTAAATATCACAAACACATTCACAATTAAAAACAGAACAAATCTAAACAAACATCAAATCAAAATTCATAACAACATAAATATAATTTAATTTAAATAAACAATTACTCACTTCATCCGACATAGCCCTCCACCTATCTCCACCAGCTTTCCCCATCTATAATTCAATTAATTCCACAAATTAACACATAACAACAAAATCAACGTAAACATACAACAAATCAATTAAATTAACAAAAACAACACAAATCACCAATACAAAAACACAAATCAATAGAATTAACAAAAATCAACACAAATCACCGATACATAAACAAAAATCAAACAGTAATAAAACACGAATTACCGCAGCAACTCCTTTCACAGCAGGATTCTTCTCCTTAAACTGCTTCCTGAAACCTTCCCTGCAAAACCACAACTCGCTCAAAACACATAGAAAACTCCGAAACAAACAAATCGCAAAATAAAATCAAAAAATCAAAATAAAATAAACAAAAAAACATCGACATACATGAAGACGAAGAAAGCACTGGGAGGCCTCTTAGGCTTGTTAGGGTCCTTGACCTTCTTCCCCTTCTTTTGCTTAACTGACAGCCTATAAACACAATTAAACAAAATTAAACCCTAATTCACATACATATACATACAATCACACACAAATACAAGTAATTAAAAACTCACTTGTCGTCGTTTTTGGATACAGCTTTAGATCTACCTCCTTTCATGCTTGAAACTGTAAAAAAACAACAAATTAACCTCGATTAATACGGTAATTAACAAATTAAACTAAGAGAGACGAGAAAATAGAGAGGAATTGAGGTGAAATCGACGAGAAATCACCTAATTAGCGAGAGAGATAAAAGCTAGGGTTTGTGTCGAGAGAGATTGTTGTGTGAATTGAGAGAGATAGAGAGAGAGAGTGAGGGGAGGGAGATATAAGGGGGGCTGGGGGGAGGGTTAGAGGGGGAAACTGAAAATTCAAGTACGTGGCGGAGGGTAAATGAAAATATTCATCGTTTCCTTTTGGGCGGGATCGCCAAATTTTTCATCCCTAGGCCCAAAATTTCTAAATGGATAATAGCATCATCATGTGAATTTTTTTTTTAATTTTTTTTTTTTGGATTTTCACCATTGATATGGTTGAGATTTGAGGGGGCTTTCGATGAATAAATAGAGTATGTAATTGAATGAGTAAAATTATGATTTTACCTTTTTTTTCGAGTGTTGGCTTTACTTTTGGGTAAAGAATGGCTTTTAAATGTTTCATTTTCTTCGTTTCCGATGAATTTTTCGATTTTCTGAATGTACTTTTGAATGTACTACCGGAGGCGAAGGCCGAGACCGCCCGATGATGTCTTCGAAATTTTTTGAATGTACTGCCGGAGATGATGGCCGAGAAACGCCCGATAGTATATTTGATATTTTGAATGTGTTATCACACAGGACGCCCGAAACCCACTTGATAACAGCATATAAAGCATTCGATTGATTAATTTAAATAAATAAATATTATTGTAATTATTTTTTATTTTGTTTTTTTTATAAAAAGTCAATTACTAATATTCCATCTATATATGTGTTAGGACAAAAATAAAAATAACATCTGAACTTACATGTGTTATATGGATTTTAAACTAGTATTTCTTAAATTTTCTTAAAAGGATTGGTACATATGTGATCCATTTTTGTTATAGTATTTAAAAAAGTAATCACATTGATTAGCTTTTGGGATTTCTTATTTTTTTACAGATACGTTAAAGATCCCGGATTCATTTTTAAAATAGATTTTTAATATCACGTGTTATGATTTAATTGATTATAATGTAATGAATTATAATGAATATCTTTACATTCATATAAATTTTATCAAAAAAAACATTGCAAATTATTACATCCTCATCATTACATCATTTAGAAATAAAATTTAGTATTCAAATTGGTATCACTAGCCCAACTCTTTCTTGCAATTCTTGTAATTTGCTTGAAATTGGGCCTATATGGTAAGCATGTGAGTTCCACTTGACAGATATATACATGTGAATATATCGGGCTGAGTACAATTTCAGGCCCGACTCCAGGTTTATAAGCCCAGACCTAAACAACTTTAAAAAGAAAAAAATTTTTGAAACCAAACAACCTAGATTTTTTAAGGCCTTACAACGAGTATTGTTAATTAACTTTGAAGCCTATAATTGTCCTTGACAAAAAAAAAAAAGAGCCAATCATTGTCAATTTTCTGAAACAAAATGTTAATTTCACATTTGTTTTGATACACGATATTGTCAAATTTTTAGTTGGTTGATTAGTATTTTGATACCTCTAATATAGTACTAATTTATACTATAATCTATACTATATCTATTCTATTATATTAAAGCTGAAACATTAAAAATTTGGTTGGTTGGTACCTATTGATTTTACTAATTTACCCTTACTTGATTATAGATAAAATATTTTTTGTATATTTTATCTAACTAAATTTTTTGCTTTACTAATCAATTTCTTTTTTCAGTTTAAACATGTTATCTTTTTTTTTCTTTTTAATAACTAAGCAGTTTTCTTTTTCAGGTAAAATATAATATCTTTTATATTTTATCTAACTAAAAAACATATTATAATTACTATTAACTAATTAATTGATTTTTTCATTCAAATTTTTTTTTCTTTTCTCTAACTAAAATATATCTTTTTCCAATTATATCACGGGTTACCTTTTAAAAATCTTCTTTTATATTTTATTTAACTAAAATTTTTACTTTACTAATCAATCTACTTCTTCAGGTTAAACATGTTACCTTTTTTTTAATAACTAAACAGTTTCCTTTTTCAAGTAAAATATAACATCTTTTATATTTTTTCTAATTAAAAAACAAATTATAATTACTTTTAACTAATAAATTAATTTTTTATCTTTTCTCTTTTCTCTAACAAAAATATTTTTTTCCCAATTATATCACTATTTAATAAAATAGATTAAAAATCCGTATACATTGTTTATAATAAGGAAACATTAATATAATCCGTAAAAATGAGAATATTAAATTATATTAAATTAAAATTAAAAAAATATTAAAAATAATGATTATCTAAAAACATAATTATAATATTAAATAAAATTTATATAATATAATAAAAGAAACATGTGCATCACACGGGCACTGAAAGTTTGTCCGTTGGATCTTGAGCACGGTCATCCTAACTATTAAAATAAATGGTAAAATAATATAATTAGTGATAATTAGTCGATTGCCTTTTTTTTAATTAAAAGATGTTTACTTTTAATTGATTGATGATATTACCTTTTATAAACACCTAAGATATCGTATCATCCAATCAATAATATTTCTTTCTAAATAAAAATTAAAACACATTAACTTTTATATTAAAATATAATCTTACAATAATTAAAATATACCCAAAAAATAACACTATATCGTCTAATCACTAACAAAATATAATAGACATATATATACAACGAATAATGACCATTATATTTTTAGTAAAAAATCAGAGCCATTAGATCTAATGATTAGATATATTATATGTTTAAATTAATTTACTAAAATTTCAAGGTTCGAATTCTGTCAGACATATTTTTTTTAAAAAATTTATAATATAAATTTTAAACCACATAATTTTGCAATCATTAATGTATACCGAAAAATATTAAACCATTTTACTGTTAGATTTTTAGTAATTAATAAGAACCGTTAGATGTAATTATAGATATATTTTATGATTAAAGTATTTTACTAAAAATTCATGTTTCGAATCCCGTCAACGACATATTCAACTTAAAATTCTATAATATTGTAAATTTTAAATCATGTTTAACTAAATTTACATAATTATATTAAAATAATAATAAAATAATTTTTACAAAATAATGATTATATGAAAATATAATTATAACATAAAATAAAATTTATATAACATATTAAAAGAAACCCGTGCATTGCACGGGTTATAAGCTAGTTATTATATTAAAGTCGAAACATTAAAAGTTTGGTTGGTCGGTACCTATTGAATTTACTTATTTACCCTTACTTAATTACATATAAAATCCATATTATTAACTAATTAATTTCCTTTTTCAAATTAAATATATTACCTTTTCTATTTTTCACTAACTAATTAATTTTCCTTTTCAAGTTAAACACAATATCTATTATATTGTATCTAACTAAAATTTCTCCTTTCTTATAAACACTACGAGCAATTTTGTTTAATAAAATAACATAAATTTATTATAATTACTATTAACTAATAAATTACCTTTTTTAGCTGAACATGTTACCTTTTCTCTATTCTGTAACTAAAATATCTCTTTTTCCAATTATATCAGGGGTGGTTCTAATTAATAAAATAATAATATTATAATATTAATAATTATTTTTGATTTTTTTAAAAAAAATAATTATTTTAGATTTTTTTAAAAAAATTAATTATTTTCCATTTTAAAAAAAATAATTATTTTCGATTTTTTTTAAAAATAATTATTTTCGATTTTTTTAAAAAATAATAATTTTCAATTATTTAAAAAAAATTAATTATTTTTGATTTTTAGAAAAAAAATAATTATTTTTGTTTTTTTAAAAAAATAATTATTTTCGATTTTTTTTAAAAAATAATGATTTTCGATTTTTTTAAAAAAATAATTATTTTTGATTTTTTAATATAAATAATTATAACGAATTTTTAAAAAATTAAATTTTAAAAAATATGTAAAATTAAATAAAAATGAATTTTTTAAAAAATTATAATTTTAAACGAATTCATAAAACAAAAAAATGTAAAAGTTCATAGTATAAGGATTGTATTTCCATATATATCACAAATACTCGCGTGTCACAGTTGGTTGAGGGGGTGTACTACCTCACAGGTGTACAAGTGGAGCGATGTGATTGGCTGAGAGGTGGGGGCGGCTGTGGAGGTCTGTGCGGCTGTGGTGGCAGCCTCTAATTGGCTGAGAGCTTATTAAATTTTTTTAATATTAGTAACGGATATATCCGTTACTAATTCTAAACATTCGTTACTAATTCCAGATATCCGTTACTAATTTGTAACGGATGAGGTCTGTGCGGCTGTGGTGGCAGCCTCTGATTGGCTGAGAGCTTATTAAATTTTTTTAATATTAGTAACGGATATATCCGTTAGTAATTCTAAACATCCGTTACTAATTCCAGATATTCGTTACTAATTTGTAACGGATATATCCGTTACTAATTATTAACGGATATATCTGTTAAAAAAAAAAGCAATTGTAACGGGCTATTAGTAATGGATATATCCGTTACTAATGCCAAAAGTAACGGATATATCCGTTAGTAATAGCCCAGTTTGGTGTAGTGTATCTCAAAACCCGCAATGCAGCATCCCAATGTACAACCTTCGGAGTCCCCATAAATTGAGCAAGTACATGAACAGCATAACACAACTCTGGACGAGTAATAGTAAGGTAGATAAGACGTCCAACCAAGCGACGATATTTTTCAGGATTGGATAAATCATCTCCTTGAATTTGCGCCAACTTATGATTTTGCTCCACTAATTATATCAAGTGTGTACTTGCACTGCGAAAGAAAAAGACCATCCTCTCCTCGCGCTACCTCGATGCCAAGAAAGTATTTTAATTTTCCCAAATCTTTCATATGAAAATATTGACTGATATAAGATTTGATTTTCTGAATTGCCTCATGTGATGAGCCAGTGATAACCAGGTCATCCACATAAACCAGCACATGTATAGCCACATTATCTCGTATATAGCTAAACAAAGAATAGTCTGCATATGACTGAGTAAAACCAATTTTTTTTAAAGCAGCAGTTAGCTTCTCAAACCAATTTCTAGGAGACTGTCGTAATCCATAAATGGATTTTCGCAATCGACAAACCTTACCAGGAAATGCAGCCTCAAACCCAGGAGGCATTTTCATATAAATTTCTTCATCCAAATCACTGTGCAAGAAGGCATTATGAACGTCCATTTGATGAAGTTCCCAGTTTCGAGTAACAGCAATAGACAAAAATAAACGAACTGTCACCATCTTTGCCACGGGAGCAAAAGTTTCGTTGTAATCAATCCCTGCAACCTGTTTGTGCCCAAGTACAACAAGACGACTTTTCAACCTTTCAATAGATCCATCAGAAATATATTTGACCTTGTACACCCACATACATCCAATCACCTTTTTATTACGAGGTGGATCCTCCACTGTCCAGGTTCCATTTTTTTCAAGAGCATCAATCTCTACTTGCATTGATTTACGCCAATTAGGGTCCCTTACTGCTTCGGAAAAAGAACGAGGTTCGTGTCCTGCAGTAATAGCTGCCAAGAATGTTTTGTGTGGAACTGAAAATTTATCACAATCTACATAACAAGCAATAGGAAAAGGGGTACCTGAAGACCGTGATTGTTCGGGTGGAGCTGTTGGAGTGACGGGGTTTATTTGATGAACTGTACCAGTAATAAAATCCTTCAATTTACTGGATGGTTTTTTAAGACGATGACCACGACCAAGCTCAGTTTCGATCTCAGTACTCCCCCTGTCCTCATTAAGTATTGTGGACTTATCTCGACTATTCGAAGACATGTCAATAGTAGTACTAGTGTCAATGTTTGCATGAAGATCTTTTTCAACATCTAAAACATCACTCCTCCTTGCCTCTATAATATCATCATCCCTTACAGCATTATCATGAGAATTTGAAGATTGTACTAAATATTCAAGCCACATATCATCCTTCACATTTTTGTTTATGTCACCAAATGGAAATTTATCCTCACAAAAAATAACATCTCGTGAAACAAAGAAATTTTTATTTTCCATGTCATAAAGTCTCCATCCTTTTTTCCATAGGGGTACCCAACAAACACACATTTACGTGTCCTGGAGCCAAATTTATCTTTTTCTCGAGGTCTATTGTGTGCGAAACACAAACAACCAAAAACTCTCAAAACATTATAAGGTGGAGTTTCATCGAACAACATGTCATAAGGAGTTTTACCATGAAGTAATGGAGTTGGTGTGCGATTTATTAAATATGCAGCGTTCAAAACACATTCACCCCAAAATGAAATAGGAAGATTGGCTCGGAAACGCAATGCACGAGCTATGTTGAAAATATGTTGATGCTTTCTTTCAACACGAGCATTCTGTTGGGGAGTATCTACACAAGAAGTTTGAAGTAAAATTCCATTATCAGCAAAAAAACATTTCAAGCAAGTAAATTCCCGACCATTGTCACTTCTTAATATTTTAACTTGCTTGTCAAATTGTGTCTTCACCATGTTACAAAAATCTTTTATTAACTGAGGCACCTCATCTTTTTTAGTCACGAGATATACCCAAACTGCTCTTAAATAATCATCGACAATAGTCAAGAAATAATGAGCTCCAGAACTAGTAGACACTGGATATGCACCCCAAATATCACAATGAATTAATCCAAATAAAACAGATGCATTATTATCGCTTAATAAAAATACTTCTCTCTTTTGTTTTGCACGAACACAAATTTCACAAACATGAGGATCTGAACTACTTTTATTTAGGCTACTTCGAATAGCAACTGGCAAATAAGAATTTATTTTGCTTGATGGATGTCCCAGCCTTCGATGCCACAACTCTGATGTAGAAGTTGTTACTTTGTAAGCCCGAGCTTCTTCTAGCGACTGAAACCAATAAACCCCATCACATAGCTCACCCACTCCAATCAAGGTCTTCGTAGTTTGGTCCTGAATTACACAAAGGTTGTTAGAGACAGTTACGGTACATGCCAAATTCTCAAATAGTTGAGAAACCGACAATAAATTACAGTTCAAATCAGGAACAAACAAGACATTATGCAAAATTAAGTTTTGTGCTAATTTTACGGTTCCAATTTTTGTCACCACAACTCATTTTCCATTTGGCATGCCAACATATGAAGGCGTTGAATCTGTCATATGGTTAAATAAAGAAGGATTTCCACTCATATGATTTGACGCACCAGTGTCAATTATCCATCGTTTAGAAAGATACTCACCAGAGAGCTTTTCAGTAGAAGATTTATTAGTGCCACTAAATTGTTCCACTGCTCATCAGAAAAACTAGGTAGTGCAGCCCAATCAGCTTCAGTAAATGACCTTGGAACAGAGGTTGAACCAACAGCAACGTGTGTCATTACATTAGCAACTTGACCACGTCCACGAGCACTCCCCAACCTGCCACCACGAGGGTTCCGTCCACCACGAGATGGATTACGATCTTGCTGCCTCCACCATTCTGGATAACCAATTAATTCAAAACAACCAGCTTGTTCATGCCCTATTTTACCGCAATTAAAACATGTACCAGGTACCTTATTACTGCTTTTAAAAGAAGGAGAACGACCCTTGGTGAGTGGAGTTGAAAATCCCACAGCATCACTACGAGATTCTTGTGCTCGAGAAATATTTAGACGTTGTTCTTCACTGACGACTTTAGCAAAAGCAGTGTTCAAAGTAGGGAGAGGATCCATAATAAGAATACTCGAAACAATATTTCCATACTCATTGGAATCCAATCCAATAAGAAATTGATGGAGCTTCTCAGCCTCTCGTTCCTTCACAAACTCAGAAGCAGCCCCACATGTGCACTTTGGTACTTTCGAGAAGGCAGCAATTTCATCCCAAAGTTGTTTGAGACGCCCATAATAGTTCACTATAGTCTGACCTCTTTGTTTGCACTCAATAAGTTAATTTTTGAGTTCATGTAAGCGAGGACCGTTCCCAATAGAAAAACGCTCCTTGAGTTCATCCCACAAATCTTTGGCAGACTCCAAATAGGAGACAGATGTATGTAGGAAGGATCAATAGTATTGAAAATCCATGCAGTTAACATAGAATTGACGATAGTCCATTGTACACTATTTGCTGATTTTGCAGCAGGTTCTTTGATGGTTCCATCTAGGAATCCAATCTTGTTCTTCGCACGAAAGTTATTCTATATAGCCCTCGACCATTCTTCAAAGTTCTCACCTTTGAGAATTATAGGACAAATCAGCATACCCGGATTATCAGAAGGGTGCAGGTAAAACGGAGACGAAACATCGTATTCGGTTTTGGTGTTCTTGTCATCGGCCATGGAGAGTTTGATGATTTCAAAGGAAATAAAGGAGGATCAGATTTGGTTGTTTTGGGTATGGGTTGATTATACTCAGAAAATAAAACCTAACTGTAGGTTGGCTCTGATGCCATGACAAAACTAAAATAGCTAGAAAAAATATTTCTTGGTATTAGGGTTGCCAGACTCTGTACAAGATATGTGCTTATATACACACGCTCAGACCGACATCACATAACGAAGTCAGTGTAATAAGGAAAATAAATAAATCTGCTCTATATGGAAACAAATCATATCCTACAGATATGATACTATACCGCCTAATACTATCCCTTAAATTATAATATTAAACTAAATATGAAAGGAGTATACATCGAATATCTGTATGGATATTAATAATTTCAAATTATTTTATATTCACTAATCATAACATGAGTAATATATAAAAATTTATATAGACTCTTACTCTAATAGAAACCACTCTTAAACTAGAAAATAAATAAAAAAATCGAAATTACGTCGAAATACAGCACGTATGGTATGCAAACTGATCGTTGGGAGATGGAGAAAAATACAGTGAAGTCAAATTTAAAAAAAACTCACCGATTAACGGGAAAAATCAAATTAAAAACGGAGGGATTAGGTGGGATTATGCATGTGAGGGTGTATTGTATTTGTGTGTGGTGCCCCTAACAGGACCATATATTAGATTAGACTAGCGTAATAACTCGTGCGAGGCATGGGTCATCCTCTAGTTATTGATATAAATTTTGTTTAGTTTTACGATTTAAGGATATTTTTTAATACAATTGCACCTTCTATGTTCATACATATTATATATCACTATTTTAATTTATGTATTATTTTATTTATGTATAGATCATATGAGCACTAAAAAGAGGATGTTTTGTAGCATATAAATATATTGTATAGGTTACAACACAATTTCTTTTAGAAGAATGATAAAATGACATATCATCAATGTGAATAATACTCGTCATACAATACTTTCCAGATAAAATTAGTACGTTCCTTAATATTTATTTCTTTAAATATATCATCAAGATATAAGTCACACTATTTCCTTCTCTTCGAATAAACTTCTTAATTAAATTATTTTCTTCGATAATATTGTCAACACGGCAAGATCTTCACTTACAGTATTCAGATTTTCAATAATCTAAAAGGAGTAACCTTTCAAAACAACATTTGTTAAATTCAAAAATCTAACAAATTGGAGGATTACAACAATTGCCATAGCTTCACGATTTTTGGAAAATATTATCTCCCTACTTTCATTGAAAAATTACGAATGAACCCACCTCAAAGTTTTTTTTTCCCAGAAAGCAGGCTTCATCACAATTAATTTTGTATGAAAAAGGTAGAAGTAATCACCTGATTTGATTCAAAAATAAGTTTAAACTAATACAACTCTTGTCCTAAACCTCAAAATATTGCTTTAAGAGATCAATAGCTATACCCACAATATCCCTAAATTTTGAGAATTTTTTCACAATTTTGATAATCTTTCTATCTTTAAAATAGTAAGAATGACAGTCATAATCAAAGTATTAAAAAATTTCGAGTCATTCAATCGTTAAAATAATAAGATTGCAGCTATAATAAAAAATGTTCAAAAATTTGTATGTCTCACATACAAAATCAAAGGAGCGGACATAGTTTATAAATAGTTTCATCAAACCACTCCTTTGCCAAATTTTATGCGAATAATTTAGATGATATAATACAATTCGACTAATTCGCAAAATGTGTACAAAGTTTTGTTACATGTATTAAATATTGAACTAATTCAAATAAAGTATAATTAAGAAAATACTATTATATAAAGATATACAACATATTTCAATTAACATTAGACGTAAGAAACAATTATTTAAGTACAAGAAAGATTAATGTACATCACACATGATACCGTTATCAAAATTTGATATTAAAAATTTGTAAAATTGGTTGTATAAATAATTATATATGATATTAATTTTTAATAATAAAATACAAAGTTTTATAAACAATATAAGTCATCATTACATATTTACTCAAAAGTTAAATTAATAGTAAAAATAGGAAAATGGAGAAACAAGATTTTTGTAATACTACTGGAGAATCAAGTTTAAGTGTTAATTATACAAGGATGACATATTTATTCGTATATTAGTTACATTTTGAAATTCTCGGTACCACAAGAAATTATCTACATAATGATGAAAGAGATTGAGGTGATGTATAATCAATATGCGAAAAAAATTACATATTCTAAACTTTTATCTTTTTTGGCATACAATTTGAAAAGAGTCGAAGTGTATAATGTAATTGTTTGATCCTAATATTTTGTCTACTTCAATATTATGCAAAATCCCATATTCTAATATATCGACCTTTATTGAATTGACTTTAGATTTTAATCAATTTTTATTTTTAATCCAAAAGTTAAATTGATAGCAAAAATAGGAAAAGGGTGAGACTAGAGGTTTGAGTAATATGTTTTTTTAGTTCTAACTCAAAAACATATTTAGCTCAATGGTTATAAGGATGAGTTTCTTTGAAGAGGACATGAGTTCAATTCCCCATATGAACATAATTTGCTCAAATTTTTTGTTTGAATAAGATAGTAGTGGCAACTTCATGTAATTTTCTAATATTTAAGGGCAACATTGTACTTTCACAAGGGATTTATTGGCTCAATCTACCCTTGTGTTGCTCTATTATATATAGAAAGAAGAGATTGATATAAGGGTTAAGATTAGTTTCTATTTTTTATTTTAATTTTGGTTTTTATTTGATCACTAGCTTATTGTGTTGCTCTATTATATATAGAAAGAAGAGATTGATATAAGGGTTAAGATTAGTTTCTATTTTTTATTTTAATTTTGATTTATATTTAATCACTTGCCAAATATATATATATAAGCTAGTGATCAAATAAAAACCAAAATTAAAATAAATACTAGAAACTAATCTAAACCCTTATATCAATCTAATCCAATGGCTTCGCTAGGGGCACCACACCCAAATCCAATGCACCCTCATATACACAATCCCACCTAATCCCCTCCATTTTTAATTTGATATTTCCCGTCAATAGGTGAGTTTTTTTTTTAAAATCCGACTTCACTGTATTTTTCTCCATCTCCCAACAATCAATTTGCATACCATATGTGCTATATTTTGACGCGATTTAAGACATTTTTTAGGGAAATTCCAAATGGTACCACTGTACAATTGACTTTTCCATTTGGTACCATCCAACATTTTTGACTTCCAAGTGGCACCACTGTACTTTTGGCTTTTCCATATGGTACCATTCAACATTTTTTTACTTTCAAATGGTACCACTGTACAATTGGCTTTTCCATATGGTACGATTCAATATTTTTGACTTCTGCGTGGTACCATTTTTCTCTGATTTGATTTTAGTGAAAGGAAAATGGTACCACGTAGAAGTCAAAAATATTGAATGGTACCATATGGAAAAACCAATTGTATAGTGATACCATTTGGAAGTCAAAAATGTTGAATGGTACCATATGGAAAAGCCAAAAGTACAGTGGTGCCACTTGGAAGTCAAAAATGTTGGATGGTACCAAATGGAAAAGCCAATTGTACAGTGGTACCATTTGGAATATCCCAATTTTTTATTTAGTTTCTAGTTTCTAGTTTAATAATGGTTTCATGAACCATTATTTATTTAGTTGTTCGTGAACCGTTCACGAACAACAATTTTTCTTAACGAACCGAGCTCAAACACATTTTTTTGGCTCAATTCAAGTTCGACATCGAGTTCGATAATTTCTTAACGAACGATACATGAACATTCTAAAGTTCGGCTCGGCTCATTTACACCCCTAATTATTCCAATGAAATTTAGTAACGGAAATTAATTTGTTGGTAGTTACCAACGGATTACTAATGGATCTAGGAAGTTAGAAAAACCAATAACATGCTAACAGACACCTAACAGATCACTAACGGATATTTAGCAACAGAAATATCTGTTGGTAAAATGTGTACCAAAAGTTCCCACACAAAAAATGCCAATGAAAGTGCTAATGGTTTACAAACGGACTTTTGCCTATGGAATAGTAATGACATAATAACAGTTTAGTAATTTCACTAATTTGTTTAAATTGTGTTCTATAAATATATAATGATTTGTTTGTTAAAATAAAGTAATTAGTATGCCTAATTTTTTTCATTAGAGAAAAAGGACTCTGAGATTAATCTCAGGAAAGTTCCCTGAGATATTCTTTAAAATTTAAAATTTATTGGGCCCGCAGGGCTAATTAATAAAATTTTAAACAAATTTTGATTTTACAAAAATGCCCACCCCATATTTACATATAAAATCTATGTATCTGTGAAAACTTACCTGAGATATATCTTAGACTCTCTACTCTCTTTTCATTAATGTTGATATTATGCATCATTTAGCTTGGTCTCTTAGTATTCTGTGGTTTATAGGTGTTCTCTTAAGTTGGGATATGAGTACGTCTTTGTTTCTTTCTTTAGTGGGTTGGGCTTGCTTAATCTAATGGGTTTTTTAGATCCAAGTGAATTTGAAGCAGTTGTTATCGAGTAAGTTGATGTAGTTAGTAGTTAGTGAAGCTTTTGAAAGTCCAATGCATTATATGTAATGGTTGGTCTTGGTCGAGTATATAATGGGCTTATCCCAATTTTCTTATAATATTCCTGCTTTAGAAAAAAAATGCATCATTTAGCTAGATTTTAATTCCTAATATGTATTGTTAATTTGTTGAGTGCATTTAAAATTTCTTTAGACGACCTCGACATTTTGAATCTAGTAGCTAGTATTCGATTTAAGGAGTGATTTTTTATTTTTTTTGCATTGTGCTAGTGTATCGTTTATTGGTTGGGCTTGGTACAAGTCTTTGTTTTTAATTGATTGGGCTTGTTTGTAACAGGCCTGGCCCAAATTTCCCTTATTTATATATCCTAAAAAAGGATCACTTAGAAATCATCTTATAACTTATGTATGAATCATATTTTTTATCTTGCTAATGTTAGTTAGTCTAATTGTAAGCAATATATATATTCTAGTTGTGAATGTTATATTTTTTTGTAGGTAACTAAAAAAATTTAATATGAATAATGATCGAGCTTGGATGTATCAAAGAAAAGATATAAAGGATGCCTAAATCCGATTTTTCTAAGGGGATCGGAAAATTTTATGCAATATGTTATATCTCGACCTTCGTCTTTGAATGGGACAAACATTCAATGTCCATGTTCGAATTGTAAAAATCATGGCGGATTTTGGAATGCAGAGATAATAAAATTGCACTTGATTAAGAATGAGTTTGTAGATGATTATTATGTGTGGAGTCGACATGGAGAGCCATATATTGTTAGACAAAGTGGTGAACAATCCTCCACACATTACTCCAATACCCAAGACAGAACATATCAGGAGAACCTAATGTACAATATGGTGATGGATGATGCTGGTCCAAATTTTGATCCACCAAATGTAGAAGCGCATAAGTTGTATCATATTTTAAAATCATCCGAGAGAGAGTTATATGAAGGTTGTGAAACTTCTAAGTTGTCTACCATGACTCAGATGTTGAGTTTGAAGTCGGACCAACATTGGTTAGAGACATGTTATGATCAAACATCACAGTTCTTCAAAGGCATATTGCCTCAAGATAATACATTTCTTGATAGCTTCTACAGTACGAAAAAGTACATGGAAGAACTGGGGCTTCCTTCTGAGCAAATTGATTGTTGTGTTAATGGATGCATGATCTTGAGGTGAAGACATCAACATGGAGTCATGTAAATTTTGTTCACATGCGATATACAAATCAAGACTTAACAGATCCAAGGAGAAAAATAAATTTTGTTCCATGAGTATGTTCATGGTCTAAGCATGTGATATTACAATGTGTTATATGTTGTTTTTTCTGCTTGTCTTCTCTAGGTTGCTTTGATGATGTATGCGTATAATACTTGAAATGTATATCTAGATCAAGATATATTGCTCATCCTTACACCCAAATGCACTTGGCATATAATTAAATTTAGCTTGTGCAACATTTGAATTTAAAGATGGTGGCTCCATTTAGTTTTAAATTTGTAGCATTTTATAAGTTTAGTTAGAGAAAAAGGAACCTGAGATACATCTCAGGTAACTTTCCTGAGATACTTATATATTTTTAAACAAAACGACGTAGTTTTGATTATGCAGAAGTAGGCCCATTCTCTCAGGGCACCAAGATTTTTTAATTGATTAAGTAGAAATTTGTATAAGGATCTTAGGGATGATACCTAAGGTGGGTGTATTCAACTGGGAGTACATAACGAATAAAAGTTAATTATGAGTTTCGTTCAACAATTACTTAATTAAAAGTTTAAAATTAAGCATACGGTACGTAGCACGGGTAAAATGCTAGTATAAGTTTAGCATCAGCTACTTACATTACATATAATGATCATTTCCACAGTAACACATACAAAACTTAGTTCTGAGGCCCAAGTGAGAACTACACAGAAAGGATATAGAAAATTGCAATAGCATCCAGCCATACCATTAAAAGGTATACTTGAGACATTCTTGGCCGATCGGAGCAAATTCTTTACAATTTGCAGCTTATTATTGGATCTGGTCCACATCGCAGTTCAACTGGTGGAACTCTGATAACAGAAAAGAGCATTTTAAAATGGGAACTCCAGATCCACAAAGTGAGCAAATCATGCTTATTAACTAATTATAAGCACTTTAAGAAAAATAATCTACCGAACATCAGATCCAAGGAAGATAAGACTGAATAGCTATTGAACACAATACAGCATCCAAATTAGTGGTAAATAAATAACTGACATCAACATAACATAATTAAAACAATTATAAACATCTTATGTAGAACTATACATTCACTAGAAGCATCCTAGAGGTAGTTGTCGAAAGATCACCAATTTACTAGTATCAAAGTTGGTTAAAGATTCGAGAATATCTGAGATGTCAAGACTGAAATACCATCTCTCTACATCTACTTTTCATAGTATCGATTTCAATGTTGAGCTCTAAATAATTCGATAACTCTCAACTCCTTTCACATATATTTTTTTGGGTACGTATTTACTAGTTATATTGATCTATCGCACTTAACTTTCTCAGTCTATCCCCAGATTCTCATCCCCTGTACCAACCACCTATAGGAAGTCCACTATATTTCTGCTTTCTTTTTTAGCGTGTTTCATCTTTTCCTTCACTCTTTCAGCTCCTCTATTTCCCATTTTATATTATTTTCAAAGGAGACATTGCATGTCAGATGTTAAACTGATGAAAGCCCCCCGCTCTACTGAGTACTGAGGACATAATGTAGTACTAAGCAGTTCAAATAATTCTGATAATTATGAACCTTTTTTCATGGCTCAGGGGCAGTGCGCAAAGTGACATTTTTTTTTCTCTATAAATTACATTTAAACACATTAGAGAAAATATCAAAAGATAAGCTCGATTAGTTCTTTTTAAATGTTACCAGTTGCGCTGACCCCTCTTCTTGTGGTGAATAGAAGCAATTTAATTAAGATAAACATCATATCTCTAATATGAAAATAATACAGTTCTATATCTGCATGGAAAATGTCCTACCCGTCTTGGCGACTCACGGGTGAGAATCCTACATATACCTACATGTCTATACGTGGGCACAAAATATAAATTGCTGCATCATTAAAGTCCTTTAATGTTTAAATTTATTAATAACTAGGAAATAAACATTTCGGTTAGATAATAAACTTTTTTGAATGAAAGAAATCCCCCTGATAATAATCTCCTCAAGTCTTGTGGGTGGTGAATAGGTTTTAGATTAATAATTTGAATTAATCAAGGTAATAATCATATTAGGAGATGGTTATAATTTATATTTTATAACAATTAACATAATATTACAATTTATTGAGGGTGAGATAATTAAATGGATTGTGATTATCTATAATTATTTAAAAAGTAATTTTGCAAAGGTATGCAAGTTCAAAATTCTATATTTACTTTTGTTTTAGACCTAGTCCATTCAAACAGATTGTTTAAAAAATGTAAAGTGAAAAACCAATAAATTGTCAAATCAACAACAGTAACAAAAAGTGCAATGGAAAGGCCTAAAAAGCACAATCCTTGAGAGACAGCCCAATACAGCACAATCCAAATAAGTAGCCCTTTTTAGCACTTGGTGCACATTTTATTAGATGCTTTGCAGATTGTGAAAGTAATGCATCTGGCTTGCATTTACCAGCCTGCCTTACTTCCCCACTATTGCACATACATAAGAAGTGTTATAAAATCACTCACTCTTGTGCTACAAAGGTCCATACATGCAGATTGTGCCATTTTGGGATAAAACCCTCTCAGTTTGAGCTACATAGGGCCATCACGTGTCATACCTTTGCATGACTTTCAGCATTCCCGTGCCTAGCTGCATTGGTATGCCCATGATGATGCATTCACTTACTCCTTCAATTTTGTCAACCCTCCCATTTACAGAAGCATTAAAAAGGTGATCAGATGTTTTCTCAAAAGAAGCTAGCATCAATACACTGTCTTTCATTTTCTGAATTCCATGTCTTGTAATTCCTAAAACTTCACCCTGATGCAGAAACCATTATAATCAAACTAAATCGTACTATGAAAGTTGCATGTAACCATTAACCAACAGCATTAAAATTAAAACTTTTGAACCAAATAAAACACACCTTATATGTCATCAGATCTGCTAAAAGCATCATATGACGTACATCTATGCTCATATCTTTCATCGTTTCCTGAATTTCCAGGATTATAGATTTTCTTGCAGCTTCTATTCCCAGAGTCTTCTGGACTTCCATGATGTGATTACTGGTTGTCTGAAGCCCAACAACTCCTTCAATTCCCATGACAGCATCAAGACCCGTACTGACAAAGCCAGAAATTAATATATAAACACGCATCAAATATATAATAATCTCCAGAATGAGGATTCAGGGATAGCTTAGTAGCAAAGGCTCATCCCCCTCCCCCATGAGGCCATGACAAGGTCATAGGTTAGAATCCTTACTCCCCCTCCCCCCTTGTACTGAAAACAAACTATACTGCCAACAAAAAGAAAAGATTTAAAAGAACAAGTACGCATTCGATCTAGTAAAGGTAAAAATTATAATCTTTTCTTAAATCTAAGGAAAAAGGTATGTTGTTCGTTTCGATAGTTCTATTTCCTAGTTTTGAAAAAGATTTCTAGCCATTCCTCTGAAAATAAATACTTCTCCTTCCATTTGAACTCAATAACAGCCTAAATCTGCACTGAGCCTAACTCTAGATCAGAACTATTCATCTCGACATAAAAGGTCAAGATCGTTCTTGTTTTAGGACATTTCATGACGCTGATGGGGGAGTGTCACTTGAATCAGGTCTGAGAAGGAAATTAACTGCGGAAGGTAAACTAAATTCATGTGGAAGATCAACTACATTCTTGTCTCCGTTTGTCTCCTCTTCTGACCACCACAATGAGAAAATTGAAAGATAATAAGATATGATCTAATTTGGTTGCCTGATCTAGTTTCCTATCTTCAGTCGGTATTCAAGAATTGATTGAGTGTATTAGGTAATAATGATACGGTAAATTATTTTGCCCAAAATTTAAGCCGTAAATTAGTTAGATTTTCCTCTCTATAATGTACAGGTATTTCCTACAAGAAGTGTTGAAAAATTAAAATGTATCAGTTCAGAAAATATACAATTTTCATCATCTCTTCATACCATATACATTCATTCATGGGTTTATTTCTTTAAGCTAAATATTGCCACTATTCCACACATCTACGAGGTCAATGAACAGGTGCCTTCATAATTGTATCTCATAAAAGAACAAAAAAAAAATCCATAAGAAGATCTAATCTAAGTGCTTGCCCAGAAAGAAAAATGTATGGAGCGACACTAAAATATATGCTTGCAACAAATATTATAACACCTCTCTCTTCCTGCCCCTTACCATAACATCACAGTCAAAGTGACTAGGTAAATATATTATCTTCCTATAATATTGATTTTTTAAAATGGCAAGGGACAGCTAAAAAAAACTTTCATCACTGTTTTAAGTTAAGCAATTTGACATCAGTATACATTATTACCCATAATTTTAGGAGTAAACTTTGCTATACTGCTTCATGAAGTTCTCACATAGTGAAACCAACCACTGTCATCAAATCATGAAGTTTCTTAATTGTGGAACTAAATATGTCTGACAAAGGCATGATAACTACTTTAAGGACAAAACTATTTGAAAGAAAAAAGGTGACACAATTTCAGTAAAGTGTTCTAGTATACTAACCCTTCAATGGACAATTCATACGGGGTTTCATTCATAACTACACGCTTAACTGAATTAATTCCCTGCCATCCAAAGAGAAAAAACATATATTACATCATCCTGTTATTATTTTTAAGTCAACAAAAAAAAAACAAATCTTCCATATTTGCAGGACAGGCGTAACAGCATTAAAACTAATTTTAACATGTAATAAGTTTGACTGAAAACAAATTCGCACCCCCACAACAACTGTTGGAAGTCTATCTTTTAGCCTGCAGAGCTCGAAGTAAAGCTTGCTTCTATCAGATGCAGGAATAACTTCCAACTTTCTCGCATCCAAGACATGAATATGCTGCAATTCGAATACATTGTCATAATCTGACAAAAATGGGAAACAACTAAAAGATAAAATTATTATCATACCTGTTCCTTAAGTTTAATCTTTGGAGCTCTTAATATCGATTCTTTTACAGTATATGCATTTATACATAGTTCTGAATCTTGAATTACATCCATGCCAAGGGTGACAGTAACGGATGCTGATCTTGATGTCATGACAATCTTGATGCTTTTTGCAACCTATATAAAGAGTGTATCACCACAGTAAAATTTAAGACACTCTATATGTCATTGTGTGTGCGCGCGTGAGAGGGTGATTTCTAAGAGATCACATTATAAGACTCCTTCCTGGTGCAACTAAATATACTAAAACACAGGGAACATTACTCAAGAAGACTGACTCACTGAGATGCAAACTTAAAACAAAAGTTTACCGGCCAATTACAATATTTCTTGGAGCATGCAACATAATATTTCCGGTCATACGTAATACCTTTGCCATGATACCGAATTGATAAGGTAAACTGAATTGCCTTTGGCCCAATGGCATCACCCTTTACGGGAGGTTGAGGGTTTGGAACTTGTGAGGGTGTGAGAATCTTGATTATAAAAAATAAAGACAAGAGCGAGAACAGACAAAATCCCGAGATCATCAATTTGAACAAATAATTAATGACATGAAAATTACCTGGCCTAGAATAGTTTTTTCAATACGACCCTTCACCTTTCTCGCTTTTTTTACAATACTACCCTTCACCATTTTATCACTATCACTAAGCTCAAGTTTGGCAGTAATACGACCCATCACCATTCTCTCACTATCACTAAGCTCAAGTTTGGCAGTAATGATAGGAGTACTGATGTTCTTGGCTGCATTAATGATTTCCTTGAGACGAGGCACTCCCTGTGTAGCATCTGATAGTCGTTAAGGTGGCACATTGGCATGGATCAAAGAGCTATTCAAAATTTCAATTTGGAATGTATGTGTAGAAAAGGATACTCATGCTAACTCCAGCAAAGTGGAAGGTCTTCAAAGTCATCTGTGTTCCTGGCTCACCAATACTATGTGCACCAATTGCCCCAATTGCAGTCCCACCTTCAACTACCTTCTGTTGATAGCGGGAAATACATGTTTCCATGAAAACCTACAATATTTATACAAGATACACAAGTTCATCATATTCAGTAGCCAAAAAATCATTGTATGACTTGCATTATAGTTAAAACATAATGAATCGCAACTAAGATACACAATACTACATATTAGATGGAACTCAATTTTCTAAAATTTTAAAAACATAAAGAAAATTATAACTATATAGATATTTAAAAATACATGTTTGATGCAATTATATATCAGATGGAACTCTATTTTCTAAAACTCATTTCGTATATAATTAGGAGTGGCAAAATTCGACACGGGAAACGAATTCGAACACAACCCGGGTACTATTATACTATATTAATGTTAATGTGTTTTACTTGTAATTCTTCCGCCAGTTGGTAAAGCCCAGCTCAATAAACTAGTACATTTTGTATGTTTGAGCCCAATATACTAATAAAAAGCCCATCTTCATTATATGAGCTGATTGACTATCTTTTATCACCTCATTCCGCCTCAATCTTCTAATCTTCTTTCATCAGTTTCTACTTTCACCGAGTTATTCTTCATACCTATCAACCTTAATATGTTTTCAATTTTTTTTAAATAAACTATCATCCTTAATATCAATCTGAAGTCTTTGATATACATATCTTATCATCATCAGAACTTCAGAAGCATAAAATTAAATCTCTATCTTAAATTTCTATACATACAGATATATATGTGTTTGTATATTTATATATACTAGCTTATAACCCGTGCGATGCACATCCTTTTCACCATTAGGTTGATGTTGAGGCGGGGATGAAGCCCTTACAGGTAGAGGATTATGTCATACACCAAGTTTATTCATAATTACTTTTAGTGATGCTCGTAATAAGATGAACTGGAGAAAAAAATTGGAATTTCAGGAGAACAAAAACCTGTAGCTGCCGGTGAGTAATGCCAGATATATTATTAGCAACATTTTCTAGATTGTCGTAATCCTCACTCCTTGGCTCTTCCTCCAATTTGAGAGCTCTCCTTGTTTTATTTGATCTTTCAGCACACGCCTCGAGAAATTCATATAATCGTTTATAAAAGGCCTTTGAACAATCCCCTTCCGGAGCCATAACGTGTTTCCCGAGTTTTTCATCAACAACTTTTATAATTTCTGATGACGACAGGCCCATATGTTCTTCAGAAGGGCATGCAGCCTGGCAAAAGAAATTAATATACTTATTTAAACATTTAAACTCAGGTTATACAGTTGAAAATTTTTAAACTGCATGGAGGCAGACCTTGACTTTCAATAATAATCTCTCAAAATTGAGAGGCAGTCCACCTTTTTCCTCCATTTGTGATGGATCCATGCCATCGTCACCATAGGTAAATTGAACAATACATCCACTAGCATTTCGTACAGTATTGTCATAATGAATGGATAGATCTTCAAGAGATTTCATTAATCGACGTGAAATGTAGCCTGTGTCAGCTGTTTTAACCTGCAATATGAAATATTTGCGCCATGAATTCTAGAATAGATATGAACTTATCAACAAAAAGTCCAATAAGAGCATGATACAACAGGTGCAACTGCTGTCATTATCTGGGGACATGATACATAGTTTTATGATACAAAACTTGAACAGGAGACCAAATTATGTCATCAGTATAATAATTAATTCAAACAAGAACAACTCTTTGAAGCCTATAATCTTTCCACAGTGCATTGTTCACTAGCTTATTCCTACTAATCGAATAGACAAATTTAGATTTTGAATAGAAAAATTGTTCATTAATTCTGTAGAACAGCCTCGCGCTATAATCCTACTACTGGGTAATGACAATAATAAAATATTTTATGGTTAGAAACATAGAAAAATTTATCTTATAACTGAAAACATTCCCCTCCCACTAGAATACATCAAAACAGTTGAGTTCATCGAGTTTGCAAATAAGGACAATTTAGCACTATTGAGACTTGATAATACAAATTGTATGAATTTTTTAGTTGTCAAGTATTGAACCCTAGACCTTCCCAGATACTTAATATAATTATAATCTTCTGTAGTCGTCAGCCATTTAACCCTAAACAGTTCTTAATACAGAGGTGACGACTGACGAGACTTGAGAAATTAACAGATTTAGAGATTTACAAGTAGAGACTACCTAGGTTTTTTTGTCACAATTGACTAGATTCGGTTATAAAGAGAGAGCATATAAAAAGCAGAAGAACCCTCCAGAAACAGAACCCCATATTTCTTCTAGAGAATCTCCTAGTTGTTCCAGAGTAACTAGAAAGAGATTTATTGACAAGAATGAATTCGGTTCAGATATAGGATGCTGATCCAGAAGTTTTCATAATTCAATAAGAGATGATTCCTTGACAACTATGAAAACCAAACATAGATTCAATCCAAAATCAGGTCTTATGTTCCATTAAACCTTAAAACTGTATCGAATTGATACAAGCTGATACTTACATGAGTTACATGTATTAAAACAAGAAGTAAAGAGTACAACTACCTTTACTTGCCAGGACACAATATGTAATTCAATGATGGTAAGAATGTAACAAAATAGCCTTAATTTTAAAACAACTATTAATGGAAGGTTAAAGTTTCTATACCGCTGTATCCACAAGGCCTTCTCGCCCTCCCATTGTGTGAAAGAAAAATTCAGTAGCAGTCAAACCACTATAAAATGAATTTCCAACAAATCCCTTGGCCTGCATTGGAAATTAAAAATACATAAAACCTCTACATGCATTTGTAATTTGACTTGATAGGACATATAACTCATGCAAATAGAATGATTCAAAGATCATGGTATATGCCATATTTAGTATCAATCAACTACATAAAACTCCACTTAATTTGTCAACTGCCAATCCAATCCACGAAAAACATACTTTGGTCCTTCCTGATTTTGTTCAGTAACGATACACAGGCACATAATATGTTGATATCTGTCAGGCGATTTTCATAATAATGTCCTTTTTAAATGATTTTAGTTTCACAAATATTTTAATTTAACAGAGATCTAAACGGGAGCGTGATGGGATAGCCTAGTGGTAAGGGCTAGTCCTCTGTCGTCCCAGATTCTGGGTTCATTTCTTGCTCACCCCGAGATTTATACTCAATAAGCCTATAAGTTTGTTAAAAAAAACAGATATCTATACAATGAGCAATGAATATAACATAATTAATAGAGCCACTTTGGTTACGACTCTAGTACTAAAAATATTTTGTTTAGTTTCATAGTCTCCATGAGTTCCTCAAAAGTAGAAAAGAGAGTTCAAGGAGATGAAAGAATGTGATAGAACATGGGATGGGAATCTAGATTAAGAAAAATTCTCAACCATTCCTCCATTTTTTAGACAGTAAAACGGCTGGAATTCATAAAAGAAACCTAACATACAACACTATTTCATCTTTTTTCATTCAAAAATGTCCCTTCTGGGACTGTAAGGACGGTCTATGCGTTGGTGCCTTCCTGATAACCTACAATCACCGATACGCCCCAGACACTGCTAAATATTATTGCAGAGGAACACTTGATTACAAAGAAAAATAGAAGGATAACTAAACATACCGCAGGTATCTTTGAGTTTTTATGGAAATGAGGAAGACTTCGGTCTAAAAATCCATTTGGCACACGTGCACCACTGACCGACTGCTGACCAACACAAGCAACCATCTGACTAATATTGGAGGGTGATCCTTTAGAACCACATTGGGACATAATAAGTGGGCTGTTCCTCCAATGCAAGTGTTTCATACAAAGCTGTCAGGTAGCAAAAGCCAGTTTTATGTACTCAGATATATTCATTTATAGACTGACAAAAAACAGATATTAAAACAACTTGTATACATTATAGCTTGATCATCCAGCTCACAATTACCAAGTGGAAGTAAACTTAGAAATGAGTATGCACAACAAAATATCAGAGCTGAGTTATAATAAATGTGTAGTAAAGCAACCTACACAACAAATTGTGTCAAACCACAAAGCTAATAGACAACAGCATGTCAGGGTGATAATCTTTAATTAAAAAGATTAAAATTTCCAATTCAATATGACCATCTCATTCTGATTTATTCAAGGGTTGCATCAAACAGTGACTTCAACAAATTATTGGAACTAAAATGCCATACACTTGTTTTCAAAAAAAAAATTACCAGATACTAGCATACAACTTCAACTGCTTCAGTTAAAAACGATGTCTAGGCATAGATCTTGCAAATGAAATGATCAAACAGATTAAGTGTTAGCTGTCCTATCAATGGTAAATCTTACAGGCAATATGCGCAGTTATATCCTGGAACCATCTAGTAAAGCACTAGGGCAGTATCTTCATTGTATTCTCTTAAGTCTTAACCAACATTCACAATTATCAAACACGCAGAGAACCATGTTTTTACAATAAAAGAAATCTACTTACACATCATCGAGTTAAATGGTATCCAGGGCCACCAAAAGCCCACACAAACTCTAATGGACATCACCTATAGATGAGTACCTCATTTTTCATATTTTTAGCCATCTTCTGAAGGTTCTTGGTCCAGGTTGTCTTAGTCTAATCAAGAACCTTCAGCAGACATATTTTATGAAGGATGTCAGCTGCGATAGTTTAAAGAATGCATGCCACACTTACTGACACTGAGGGGTAATTTCTTATGTTGCAGGTAAGTACCTGCCATAGGTTCTTCAAAATCTGTTGCCTCCTTCCACAGAGAGGAATGAGATGAGATTACTCTTCCTTATGCGGAACGAGAGATAATTGAAGTAGTTATTAAAATTTTAGATGGAGGTATATTATATTTGTAATTAAGTACGTGTCTTTTCTATTAGGAAATTTTGGGGAAAATATATAGGCCAAGTTATCTGTAGAACACTTAAATGTTGACCCGTTAGACCATTGCAGTACGTAGTGCAGAACAATGTATTTCTCACTTGTTTAATATTACTGAAAATTGCAAAATATTTTTTTAAATCCGAAAATTGCAGTACAGTGAATTTGGATATGCAGTTTCAACCATAAAACTTATTCGGAAAAGAGATTGTAGGTCTCCGGAGTTCTAGGTGGCCAGAGGTGTAATACATATAATGTATATAAATACAAAACATAATATCATAGTACAGAGTGCAAAACGAAGTATTTAATAAATGTGGTCCAAGGGGTCTAACAATTAAGTGGTCTACACTTAACTCTCTGTATATATATATATATAGGTAATATTTTATTAGGAATCTGGATAATTATTAAGTGTAGTTTCTTATCATCCAAGACGAGGGTTTTACACCCTATATAGATAAATTCTGAATATTGGAAATTGATTCATATTTGATAAATCAGAGAATTTATTTGTATTTCTACTAATTCTTTGAGGATATAGGTTTTATCCAATTTAAGTCATCTCTGAACTTTGTCATTCTGCAACAGTCTCTTTTAAATTTTGGTCCTGTCTCTAATTTTGGCAATTGTAGGATCTGAAATTTGGATCAGAATACTTTTCTCTCTGAAGAATCAAGAATGTGCATGCTCCTTGAGGTCTAAATTCTAACATTCTTGATGAAACTTCTGGACACAAGCATCGTTCATTTCTCAAATGTTCGAACAATTGTAAGGTTGGGACTTTAAAGAAAATTAGTGGCACAAGCTCAGTATCGGTCTACTCAAAAGATTCATGATTCATCTGATGCAGTTTATCCTAACTTGAGATAATCTAAGATATTATTAAATAGAAAAAAGAAAGAAAGATACATATGAAATCAGAGAACAAGTTACAGTCGGAAAATGGTGCTAACACATGAGGAGGTGGGCAATATCGATATCTAATAGGTCAAAAGGCGCAGACAGACGATATGCCTATATAACTATTTAGTACTAACAGCCATCAGATTTACAATACAAGATACAGATGTCCAATGCTACAGAATGTGCAGCATAAGTATATACCTTAGCAGCTTCCGGTCGAATATCATCTAAAACTCTCTTTATCCTCTCTTCTAATGTCTGAGCAGCATCACACCCATGTAAAAGATCAATCTTTCCATCGTTGTACTGATTTAACAGTACATCGCACTGTACGTTACCATCAGAAATTTTAGTCTCTTTACCTTCATTTAAAAGAGAACCGGGCTGAACATCGTCAATTCCAATTGAAAATCCGTGATTACCAATCCACCGTGCACTGTAACAAAATAACAATCTGAACTACAGTTCGTACAACTGAAACTAAACATGCATCGTTGATATATATAGATACTGTACACATCAAAAAATGCTAGTACTAATGTTGACACGTGTTACTTCTAATAGAAACTCCCTCATCTTTCAGTACTAATGCTAGTATTTGAAAGTCAACTCATTAAACTCAAAGGTCTAGAACAGATTTTTAACTATGATTAATACAGCAGAAAAACAGTGACAAGAGTTTTCAGTAATGGCTAAAAATGAAAATATGGTATCAAACTAGATCCAGGAAGGATAAATTAAAATAGCTGCAGCCTAGATATACTCTAAAAAGTTAAACAGACTTATATAGACTCCAATAAATCAGATACACTGCATGCCCAAGACCTAGCAGCAGTGACAGGCATGAAAATAACAACACATAATATAACTTGTTAAAGTATGATTGAAGTTTAATGTGGCCCATTACTAGTCCACATATGTTTTCTAGTGAAGTACCTCAGCTTGGCCAAACGATTCATACATACAGAAGCGGCATGTGCTTTGTAGTCCCGAAGAAGAATAGAGTACATACCATCTTTATTTCCATTACCTGTTATGCATCAAAATTAAGTATTAAGCAAACAAAGGAAAAGTAGGGTATGAAAACGCTATAACATTTTAACTGTTAATGGCATAAGAGAGTTCCTCATTACAAGTGAATAAATACTCTAGTGATGCCAAAGCCAGCAAAGCAACTAATAACCCCAATCCCCAGGGTACAAGGTGGAAGAGAATGGCCACTGTTCACTACACGCTACATCATTAGGCCCAAACTAATTGATGACTCCATCAATTTACATGAAAGATTAAATTTCTTTATCATGAAGAGTCAGAGACATTATCTACTGTGGATTTAGTTCTTTCATCTCAAAAGTTTCCACATCAATTAACTACTGTACAAGGTTAAAAGTACAAAAAGGAACCTTGTATCCGATAAACAGGCTGGAGAATTGAGATATCATAGGTGATACGAACCAATTTTATACGGGATTTGCGGTCCTGCGCAATTGGTTTTGGAGACAGATTTAACAGACTGCAATTGATTGTAGCATCATATTTCAAGTTTTGTGAACTTGAAGGATAGTTCGATCTAATATGGGACAAAAAGATCATGTCATCCTAAGTGATCCAAAGGAAAGAACTTGTTTGGTCTTGTAGTCTGTAGCGTTAGGTCTTGTAGTCTATTGGCTTTCAATAATTTTTTTTATAAAAGATTGAATTCATATAGGTAAGCACCAGTTCACAATGCCAGTAATTGTATAAACAATAGGGGTGTGTGACAGGTGTTCCTCCTTGAGTAACGCTATCGTGTGTAAAGAATTTATTATTGATAAGTTCCAAGACACTGAAGACGGTGCAACAATTAGCAAGCAACTGATGCAGCACAGAGAAATATGGAACAATAAAGAGTTTCAACAATTTATAAGTTTAAGATATCAGAAGGGAAATATTAAAGCCAATAAGCAAATCAATACTTGTACATAAAAGAATAGACTGACCCAAGGTAGCCTTCCCAAGTTGCCCACTCACTAGCTCACTATTACGGAAATATACAAATCCATCATCTTGGCACATTGTCTCCCCAAAGGTGTAGCTTTTCTCTTTTACAGTGAGGGTCAGATAAACTCTCATGGTTGCATGTGGGCGCAACAAGACACTAAATAATTGTTTACCAGTCCAGAGTTCTATTGGCTGCAAAACAGTAATAACATTCATTTCACCACATACAATAATTTTCAGTAAGCAGTAGTGAAGAATAAATGAATAATAGTTATAAAAAGTTACAAAATGTCTCTTCTGCACAAAATAGAACTACTAACCATTACTTTGGGTGGGAGTGGGGGGGGGGGGGGGGGGGGAGGTTAAAAGTAAGCTTAATGACTCATACATTAAAATTGTTATATTATTACCTACATCTTTTTTAGGCTTATAGAAACAACTACCATAATTAAGTCTAAGAGTAACTTTCTGTTTCACTTTAAATTTTGGGCTAGATCATTCCAAAATCTTACTTCTTTAATTCATACCATTCAGATCTAACAAATAAGTTGGAAAACAAAAGAATAAGTGTACTTCTTACAATGTAAAGAATGTCACACAGAACAAAGTAGATGATCTAACAAGTGACGTAGCTTTGCACTTAAGAAGTTCAAAGACGTTACTCAGAAATTAATTTGGAATTACAAAGGAAAAAAAACAGTTATTTCACCTTGATTAATGCTGGTGTTGGCAAATCTATATGATCCATTGCATCCCCCATATAGCAACACATAAGAGAAAATGAAGCACGGTCATAGAATGTGTCCTTTCTTGTGATGAGGAAGGAGGAAGTCAAGAAATCTTGTGTGGGAGCCACCAAAATCTCTCCATTCTTTGGTGTGCATAAATTATTTTGCACCTAAAGACAAAAAATTGAAAGATCATTTCAAATTTAACAGAATCAGTTTATGGACACAATTAGCGACCATTTTGAACATTACATTATTTTATATAATACCGTGGAATTTATTAATTAATGTAGCAATCAGCTGACATCAAGACTAGATGCAGCGAGCACAAAGTAAATAACGTTATCAAACTAGCGGCTAGCACCAGTTTGATAATTTACAAATCCTAATACTTCGAAATTGATACTATTCATCGCAGGTAACCTCCTAAATGCTATAAAATTATACGTCTGCTTGCAGTTCATATGGAAGATAAGGAACAAGCATTTATAGGTCATCTATACATGATATATTAGATTACTACTAGTAAGTAGAAATTGACTAGAAATCAATCCATTTTTATTACGATAACAATTAGTTATCAAGGGTTCAATTACAAAATGAGTTTGTGCATTCATTTGTGTTTCAACTGATTCTGCACATAGATATGTGTATCCTACCCTTTCTTAATCCTGTCTTGCCTCAAATAGTACTGGAGCCAAAATTTCTAACCTGGTACTAGTTTATATAACCTTCTTTCTTTCTACCCAAATTCTTTTCTAGCCTCACCAATTCGTCAAAGTTCACTAGAGAATCAACACCCAACTGAACCAAGACAAGAGTACGATCTGCAGCAGGAATCATAATTGCCTGTTATCATATCCATCACAAAAAACTGGTCTGTCACACAAAGTTCATCTAGATCTGTGAACCTCTTACTTTGCACTTTAACGCGTCAAAATCTTGACTTCAACCTAGGTTGCATGGAGACGGGTACGGGAACATATACCGGTACGGGGACGGGAAACGCCAATTTCTAAAATTTTTAGGGTACCCAATATATATATTAATTAAAATAAAAAATAATCACATATAATTTATAAAGGAAAAAATATTCAAATATGTATTCCATGTATACTTGATTGTTTCAGAATATATTTTCATGTCTCCTAATGTTCTTTTCTTGACTAAGGTGGCTTACAGCCTTACAAATTAGCTAAATCATGAGGTGAGCAAGAATCGAACCCAGAAACCTGGGATCAACAGAAGATAAGCCTTACCAACTTGGCTATCCCATCACACTCGTCTCCTATTGTTCTTAAGCAAAAAATAATGATAATAACCTTGTGGCGAATAAATTTCCAAAGGCTGTACTCATGAGATATACAAGTTGTGTCAATGTCTTCTTCCAAGGTTGCTAATTATGGCGTTCTTGTACCTACTTGTGTAGCCAATTTTTTAGAATTATGGAGCGAGACAGTCAGGTTCATTTTGTGTTTGAGACTCTGTACCCTAACCGAGTCTGAGCAACATAATCTGTACAATATACCATAGAAGTATAGAACACTATATCTTTGTTTGAGAAAGTAGTTTCATAAAATAACTGATCAAAAGTCTTTACCCCCATTAACATAAGAGCCTCTGTTCGAGCCTCCTCAGTTTGTGGGACGTGCATATTCATCTCATCACCATCAAAATCGGCATTGTAAGGATTGCAAACTGACTCGTTGAATCGCAATGTACGCCATGGCATTATTCTTGCCTACAGACAAATATACGAAATCCTAATCAAATGAGAAATACAAACTTTCAACAACCTGGTAATTTAAGTAGCTTATATATGCACTCACCCTATGGCACATGATTGACATTCGATGTAAGCTAGGTTGTCTGTTGAAAAGAATAATATCACCATCTTCTAAATGACGTTCAACAATATGACCAGGTTGCAGTTCATCAGCAAGGCGCACTCTGTTAGGGAACCTCAACGCCCTGCAGTGCAACATATAACACACTCTGTTAATTTAATGTACAAAGGAAAGGTACAGGGAAGAAAACAATGAGAATACATACATTGATGTGCCATCAGCCTGTCTGATAAAACTGGCACCGGGGTACTTGTAGTGTCCATTTCTAACACATTGCCTCAGCTTTTCTATATTATGACTTGATACACGCTCAGGATAAGTCAAAATTTGGGCCATCAGGATAGGAATTGCAACCTAGACCCAAGACAACTGTTAAACATGTAATATCAGTGGAACTGCGATAATTGAATAGCAGTAAAATGCCAAAACCTCTGTAATCTTAAGATTCGGGTCTGGCGATATAACAGTTCTCCCAGTATATTCCACTCGTTTCCCAGACAAATTTCCTCGAAAGCGTCCCTGCTTTCCTTTTAGGCGTTGAACAAAACCGTTCAGGGGCTTGGATTCTTGCATACTTAGTGGCACACCACGTACATCGCTGTTTATGTACCGTGCGACCTCCACTTGCAACAGAGTCCACAATTCCTTAACCAAAACATTAATAAATTACTTCACACATACCATCCTAATAATTAACAACAATTAACCTGTATAAACAAAATGGTATATGGATTCCGACATTTAAATTAGCCATACACCACATTGGGGTTCTTAGGCCATGAAAATATTTTGTAATTTGTAGATCAGGTACGACCTTACCCATGACTATTAGTACATTGGATCACACTTGACCCAAATTGCTTATGCCATTTTTATCATGAAACAAGGGAAACCGGATGAAAGGCACTTGACCCAAATTGCTTATGCCATTTTTATCATGAAACAAGGGAAACCGGATGAAAGGTCCTGACAGGTATTATGTGCCTCCATCAAGAGGTTACAAGATTCATATTGAAATATCTTCTAGTTTTAAAGCTTACATCAATCACTTCCAACTTCTAAGTAAATTTAACAGCTGTGCCACTTAACAGATGTGTTTTTCATGCAACTAGTGACACTCCAGTTTAATATCATACTTCCTATATTTTATATGTGTGCATGGATCAAAACATCCCATAACAGACATAATGACTAGTATGCAGCATTTCCAATAGTCAAAACTCAATCGTGAGTGACTTGAGTCTTGAAAGGCTAATTAAAGAGGCTAGCTCCTTGTTGAAGGTCCATATGATGGTTTAATAATAATCATCGAGGTATTTGCTAACAGAAATAAAACATCTATGAATATTAACACATTTAAATAATCCATCCACATCCCACCACCTAACCAAAAAAAATTTAAAAAAAAAGAAGAAGAAAAAGAAGAAGAAGAAGAAGAAGAAGAAGAAAGTAATAAATTGAATTAAAAAAGTTAAAAAACATGAACTTACAAGAGCTTTGGGAGCATAACTTGATGTTGATAAATTCTGATGAAGAGTGGCATTTGTTTGAATGATTAGTTTCAACCTCTCTGATATGTCATTTTCATTGCTGTTGCGACCACACAAATATCCGCAAGTGATAATATTTCAGTAGTACAGAAGTATGATACGACTTATGCAAACTGATAAAAAAAAGGCCTAGCAAAACACTGTTAAAGCTACTAGCTTAGTTTAAAGTCTAGTACCCAAGATTACAACTACTGTTAGGTACAATTCATTTAAAAACAACCATAAGTCTCGAAACTTCTTTTTCAAATTTCCTTGGTATAATTTGAGGCATATGTAATTCTTCAGCCATGGTCAATTACGGTTCTACCATTTTATACTGGCAACAGGAATACTCTGGTTTTTGAATTAAGGACTAGCATTGACATAATAATTTGTTTATACTTCAAGCAATTTTCTTAAATGCACCACATGAAAATTGCCAAAGCATTATTTTAATTCATTTTTACCTTAATTTTTTGTTAAACCGATCGGGCGGAGGGTACCAATGCCTAAGCAGGGGTTTAGGCTATCTTCCAGGCTAAGAAAAGTCAATCAGAAACTTAAAATGATGCTTCCTGATCAAAGCCCTTAAAAAGTTAAAATTATAACCTTCTACCTACAACCCTAAGCAGCGAAATCCCATCATCTAAGAGGCCTACTATGTGACACATCCATCATGCCAAAGTTAATTCGTTCCATAAATGTTAAGAGCTAAGACAACAACATTAAATTATGTAAACTTGCACAGTACAATACTATAAAAACAGCACAACGATAGAAAAAAAATACAGAGATAACAAAATTAGGCATTCACTTCATGTATATAAATTGCCACCTACAAGCACCACTTAGGAAAGGACTATCACTGCTTTATTTAAGTTTAGGTGAGCTTATGGACCACATTCAAAATGAAATCGTATGCCTACTTTCATTGCAAACAATGAGATTAATATTGTTTATAATAATGTACATATAATTATATAAACTAAAAGAATACAATGTATAGATATATATATATATATATATATATAGGGTTGCACGCCATGAAGAACATATTATTTCAAAAACTTTAAAGAACACCATTATAACACTTCAGTTTTTTAAAAAAATTGAATTGTTAAGACTTGAATCATTAAGTTTAACGACAATTAAGCTTAACATATCGAATCTAACATTGAATTTCATCAAAATTTTAAAAAATCAAAAGTTACATAATCAATCACAGAACCAAGTATATGATCTTATATACATTTTTTTAACAATGAAACTTATATATAATTATATTATGTTTAATCATAATTTGTTGTTAAGTTCATGTTAAATTATATTATTGTATGTTATTTGTGTGTGGGTGCCCCTAGCGGGGCCGTTAGATTAGATTAAATATGTAGATTCTATTGTGTTCTTTAAAGTTCTTTAAATAAAAGTGTTCTTCATTGAGCAATTGCCTATATATATATATCCAAATATTTCACCTCATCTGTCCACCATCGACAAAGACAGAAGGACGAATAGGAACCGGAGGCACAGCAATACTTGTGATTAGGAATTTCTCAGGTCTATCACTCAGATAGAGCAAGTCGCAATCCTGTTGGACAGATAACAAAATTTAATCACTAAGATCAAGAACAGTATAATTAAAAACATTGAAGCTTAAGTTAAGATTTTTAGATACGCACTAAATATTCCTAAGCAAACAGTAAATCAAGATATGCAAATATCATATCCAAAAAAAAAAACAAACAAAAACATAAGATCATACCTTGTCCTGTATTTTCTTGAAAAGAGAAAGTACTCTGTCGGGGTTTATAATGGAGGGCGGCCTAGATCCTGCGGAATCCTTTAAATGTGATATAGCTGAACGGGATTCATCTAAAGAATTATCTGTAACTTTTGAACGATCATGGTCGACTCCCAACCCAGCCCTTTTCACCATACCTGTAATACATAACACATGGAAGATGCTGCTATTATAACTACAATTTTTAAGGAAGACGCTAACAAACACAGAATGAAAATAGATTTTTTCCTGAAAATGAGTGATTACGAATATAGTAATTATATATATAACCATTGGAGTCTGACATGCAAACATTTTGATATTATATACACAAATTTTGTATCCGCTGAAACCTTAAAAGTCATCTACAGAATTTATAGTAAAGTGAATGATCATCCATTGACCTCATCATGTTACTGATTTGGTTAATACTAGTGCCCAAATCAACAATTATACATGTCAATAAAAATCATAATAGCAAGTTATTTATATGGCTCAAATGCTTCATATGCTGACCCTGCGGATAAAACAGTCAGACATCATTTCAAAATAGTAGACTGCTTTCTATTATTCCTTGATGCCCTTGTGGAAAGACACGAATACCTCCAGGCACAAAGATTCATAGTTGAAAACATTACGGCTCAAATCATCTTATTTAATGAATGACATCATAATCTCATAAACTTTAATATCAAGAGGTCAACTGTTCTCTCCATAGTCAACAGTTTCATGTTATTCCTAATTGGGCTTAGTACAAATAGTATATTGTGGGTACACCCTGACCATTGTGGGATATGCCACTGAACTACAAGTCCTCATGCCCACAGTTTATGCAGTACCTACCATCAGGATTTGGAAGCTTTTGAAGTACGGCTTCTGTGGCTATGGAGCATGTTTTTAAGGTTTTGCGGTATATATTCAGTCTTTGAGGGTTTGAACAATGTTGTTTCAGACTCCAGGTATGCTTCAAAAGGCTTTCAAAACGGATAAATACTCTAAACTTAAGACGGAAAGTTCTTAAGTAGTACACACAAGGTTCTAACAAAAGTAAAATTGGCTCAGACCTTTAAATATTAACACATATTTAAATTTTTTTGCTATCTTCTTTTTGATGGTACCTGATGTATATCATCGCTTTACAGGACTCAGATGCTGAAATAATTACGCCTTTTAAAGTACTGAGTAGTGCATTTACCATCCACATTTATTTGTGTAAAGCTAGCATGTACTGCGTCGCATTAATTTATCGTGTAAAGTAGCCCATTTACTATTTTGTACACACAGAACTTGAAATATTAGCATTTATATCCTAGTGTATTTTCTTTCATTGTTTTAGACTTTTAGAAAAAATTAGTACAAAAGTGATTTACAAAGTTAAATTTATTTAAATAGAAGGAAAATTAGAGAGATACGGGAAGATTCAAACCATTTATATATCCACATTTTAAACACTTCACTGCCTTCTTACTGCTAGCCATTGCAGTGCACTTTTTTACTATCCTTTTGAAAAGCTCGGTCTTCTTCAAAGGATCGATGTCTTTTCTCATCTTCTTTAAAAAGTCCGCATGCTCTTTTTCCGGTAACAGTATAGAGGCACAACTCTGTTACAAAGACACACAAACTGAATCTAAAGCACTGAATACCAGGATGGGAAAATCACTTGCTATCTCAAAACTTAAACCAGCAATCTTGTAAGGCTAAGGCCTGATGACAATTAAAATAAATAAATAAATGCCCTAAAATAAAATAACACATACTTTATTTGATTATGGCTCCAAATCACTGTTTGTAATGTACAGCTCATTACTGTCAATCAAAACAATTTAATAGGATGCATTTCTTTTCCTTATTCAGTACTGTAAAAAGGTTCTAGATGGAGTACATATTCAATCACAAGGCTAGAGACATAATATATTGCTTAAAATACAAAACTTCCATATTTGCAGAACTACAATACTGGAGAGAATAAGAACAAGACTTACTACTTTAAGTTCGATATCTACACTTGTCTGTAAGTATTTTTATAAGATAAAATACAAAATGATAACCAGAAACATAGAAGAACAGCTCAGCTTATTTTTAGTACTCAACAACCAAAAATCTCTTTAAAAACCTCCTGATCAAGCAACCTTTTGAAATTTATCCATCTCAGCACTACAACGATTAGCTTGTTTTTAAAAATTTGTACATGCCTTTTATATCTGATTTCAAAATGTCAAAAGCCATAGTTTGAACTTCTTTCTAAGACTTTCTGAGAAGCCTAGGTATATGTTTACCATCTAAGGGAGTATTAATTGGGTAAAGAACTTTGATGCCATTCAAAACTTGCAAGCATATAAAATGTGGCTGAAAAGGATAAGATCCTATATAGAAACTAAAACGATTTTACCTTACAAATGCACTTTAAAATGTCCACGATAGTGCCTAAATATCCAACATTATAAACCGGAACTGTAAGAGTCAAACAACCATAATGCCCAGGACAATCTCGAAAGCTTCCATCGCAGGTTGCACAAAACCCATTTTTGCTTGTAGGACCCTAAAACAAAAAATAGTCCCTTTGAGTAGTTCAACTGGAAAACAAAAAGGATACTAATATAGTAATATGACGAGTAAATCAAACCATATTATAGATTTCAAATCATATAAAAAAAGAAGTCATCTGACCCAACACAATATACAAAATAACTCAAATGACACGTATAATAATTAATAACCAAATTTACTTTATCTTATCAAATTACGTGTCAGCAGTTTCGACAAACTATCTAATCTAAGACAAATCTTAAGCTGTTTTAAGGAGGGACAATATACATTTTAATTCAAAACAGGCCCATTTCATCTCTGGCTCAATTTTACAAAATTGTTCAATAACTTAAATCTGTGGCTCAAATGACAAATGGAACACGATTTTAAAAAAACAATTCAACTTCATACCTTGATCTTCCAAAACAGTTAGCATATAGAGTACAATAATATAGCATAAAACTAGAAACTTGTGCAGAGAATCAACTATCAAAATGCATTTTACCTCTTGATCATTTTAGAAAAGATCATTAATCACCATATCGTACATACTCAAAATTTATTCTAGATTATGTGTAAATAATAAGTGTATATGTATATAATAGAAAGATAAAAATTACCATACGGGGGTCCAATAAGCCTCCCTCAACAGGCTTTCTCTTGTCATCATAATACTTATCCTTGTATACTTGAACTTCCGACGACTTAAATATTTCGGCTTCAGACAAGGTGGAGAACGTAATGCTTTTACTGTTTGTTGTTCACAACAACAAAAATAACCAGTTGAGTAATTTTGTTTCAGAAAGAACCAAATAAAAAAGCTGAAAATACAATCATAATAGATATTAAAAAAGATCATACATTCTTCTCGGGCCAACATCTTCAATATAAGGCTCTTTCGTGAATTGAATCACTTCCTCGGTTGTTTTCGACATAGCCATGTATATATCGAAAAGCAAAACCTAATATAACAATAGGAATTAGGTAAGTTGCTCGGTTGTTTTAGCAGTTTATATTCATCTTTATATTCATACGATGAAAAGGAAGGCAATTAATTGATGATAAAATAAGTAGCTAAGTGTGTGTGTGCGCGCGCGCGCACGCAGAAACAAACCTGGTAGAGATGGGATGGAGCAGCGTTAAGTGCAGGTGTCGGGTCCGACGATGGGGTGCTCAAAACCCTAAACCCCTAACCGTTTTTGTATTGTGTCATCATAATGTATTTCATTATATATAAATAGAAAAAGGTTACTTAGATTGACTCCGGGAACTTTCGGATACTATAAAATATACTTTAAATTTGCTTGGGTTCGCAGGGTTAATTAAAAATTAGTAATTTTACAAAAATGCCCACCCCATATTTTAGAAGAATTTAGGCAAAGGATCTCATATAAGTCCCTGAGGTAATCTCAGGAATATTATACTCATATATAAATATATGTTTTCTACGAATTTTAGACCATAATTTTCATTCATTACAAACAATAATATATCTCTGTTATAAATATCTTACATATAAGTGGATGTGCTTTTAACTCTTCAATATTTAGGGTGTGTTTGGAATTGCTGATGCAGACACCAACAGCCGCTTATTTCTGAACAGCAGCTGAAAAGGTGTTTGGTAAAATTTAAAAGCTGTTTTTTTGAAAAGTGATTTTGGCTTAAAAGCTGCTTTTGTCTCCCATGCTTTTGGGAAAAGTTGCTTTTCAGCTTTTGCGGAAAGCGGTTGCTGATTTCAACATCAAACCTCACCAAATGCATTTTTTTAATATATTTTTATATCAAAACATGTACATATCAAAAATATTACCAAATAGTCTTCAATTTTTTACAACAGCACTTTTTTTACCAGCACTTTTTCTAACAGCATAGCAATTTTTAACAGCAATCCCAAACAGAGCCTTAGACTCTTGACTTTTCAATTACTTGTAACTCTTAAGATCTTTTGGCTTTTCATTATACTAGCTTATAATCCGTGCGATGCACGGATTTCTTTTGGTATCGAATAAATTTTATTTTATGTTACAATTATATTTTTCTATAATCATTATTTACAATTTTTATTTTTATTTTAATAATTTAATAAAAAATTAATTAATTATATGCATGTCATTATTCGTAATATACGGATTTCTAGTATATTTTGTTAGTGATTAGAAGATATGGTTTGATATTTTTGGGTATATATTAATTATTGCAAGATTATTTTTGGGTAACGTTTTTTAATTCGAAAGAAAATATCAATGATTAGAAGATATGATACGATTGATGTTTTTAGATGTTTGTAAAATGTAATATCTTCAACTAAAAGTAAATATGAAAAGGCAATCCACTAATTACCATTAATTATATTATGTTATTTGTTTTAGGTGTTTTAATAGTCTAGATATTGTATATATTAATACGATTGATCTTTTTAGATGTTTATAAAAGGTAATATCTTCAACTAAAAGTAAATGTGAAAAAGGCAATCGATTAATTACCATTAATTATATTATGTTATTATTTATTTTATGTGTTATATTTTTCTTGAAAATTATGGTGTGATATTTTCGGGTATATGTTAATGATTATAAGATTTGTTTTAAATTAGAAAGGTAATGTGTTTTAATTCGAAAGGAAATATTAATGATCGGAAGATATGATACAATTAATGTTTTTAGCTATTTATAAAAGGTAATATCTCCAACTAAAAGTACATGTGAAAAAGGCAATAGACTAATTACCATTAATTATATTATGTTATTATTTTTTAAGTATATTTATTTTTCTTTATAATTAAGGGTAAATAAGTAAATTCACGAAGTACCAAAAAATTGGTACCAAAAAACAGGTACCAAAACTTTTAATGTTTCGGCTTTTATATAATAGTATAGACTTGTAACTCTCAAAGCCTATATAAGGCTTGGTGTGTATTTGAGTAGAATATATCGATATGAGTTATCTCTTGTCTCTCCCTCGAACTCTCTATTTTATACTATATAATAATCTCTATATTGTTTTTATTTGAGATTGCTATTTTTTTTTTGAAACGGTTTGAGATTGCTATTTTTGTTGTCATAATCATGGCGTCGTTTGGCTGTCTAAAATAAGTCCTTATTTTCGAAAAAAAACTGTATTTACATAATTTTTTTTTTGAAATAAATGTTTATGGGGAGTGTTGGATATTGTAAAGAACAAAAATAATATAATAATACTTATGGTTATGGAGAGTGAATAGAGCAAGCTTCTCTCAGTTTGTTAAGTACCAATGAACTAGGGGCGTACACGGGTCGGGTTGAGACTATTTAATGACCCAACCCATTTTAACATATATATACACACAAATAAACCAACATAATTGTTGGGTTTCAACCCAATATATGTTATGGATTTGGGTGGTCCAAGATATATATGGTAAGATGATAATTGTATGTGTGGACAATTATTATATATGGTATGTCTTGATCACAAAGTTTGGAAATTGGGTGCCAAGAATTGGAAGGCTTGTAACAAGTATGGTAAGACTTGTAGAACAAGTATAGTAAGTCTTGGTGGCTAAGTTTTGGATGGCTATATATACATAGTCATATTGTATTTGTTTGATAATGTGAAAGCTTAAGAGATGTAGTCTTAAGTATTGTTTGGGAAATACTTGAGCATTGTTGGCTCAAGTATCGGGGTTGGGACACAGTTAAGGTGTTATTGTTTTGATGTATTATTGATATTGTTAAGATTAATAATATAAGTTTGGGATGTGGGTGTTTCCACGTCAAGTATTTGTGTGTTCTTGTTTTGCGCTTTGGTAGATCTTGTCAATTATTGATTGATGTGTGTGTGCGCGCTCTGTATTGGTTGTTTGTGAATCTCGAATTGTGTAAGTCCCCTAACCTAACAAGTGGTATCAAGAGCCAAGGTTTGGGTTTGTGATTGAAGAGGTTGAGGGAAAGTTCGAGAAGGATTTGCTGACAAGGAGATTGCTGCTAAAGCGGGAAGAGACAAAGTTACGTGCGGTTTGGAGGTTGGCTTGCACCATGGATCAATCCTGTGTTCGGACTCGAGATGGAAGAAGATGGAAGAGGTCATCGCAATTGTTTCAATGGCTTGATCAACCAGGTGAACTGTTTGGATGATACTAGTGATTTTCTTCAGGAGACCGAAGGATTGTGAAAGCAAGTATTGGGTGACTCAACATGTGGAAGAGCACTCGTGGTGGTTGATGCACGTGATTTTGTAGATGGATACATCGTTATGGTGAAGAACGATGGTTTGGATGGTTTGGAGGGTCACTATATGGGTTTTAGCGACACTCAATGATTGGAAGAACAAGAGGAGGTTCTTGTTTGAGGGGAGGCGTTGGCGAATGGACGTCGATGGCTTGATGGGTTACCGTTCAATCCGATGTGGGTATTGGGTTGAAGGGGAGGATTGTTGGGTTTCAACCCAATATATGTTATGGATTTAGGTGGTCCAAGATATATATGGTAAGATGATAATTGTATGTGTGGACAATTATTATATATGGTATGTCTTGATCACAAAGTTTGGAAATTGGGTGCCAAGAATTGAAAGGCTTGTAACAAGTATGGTAAGACTTGTAGAACAAGTATAGTAAGTCTTGGTGGCTAAGTTTTGGATGACTATATATACATAGTCATATTGTATTTGTTTGATAATGTGAAAGCTTAAGAGATGTAGTCTTAAGTATTGTTTGGGAAATGCTTGAGCATTGTAGGCTCAAGTATCGGGGTTGAGACACAGTTAAGGTGTTATTATTTTGATGTATTATTGATATTGTTAAGATTAATAATATAAGTTTGGGATGTGGGTGTTTCCACGTCAAGTATTTGTGTGTTCTTGTTTTGCGCTTTGGTAGATCTTGTCAATTATTGATTGATGTGTGTGCGCGCGCTCTGTATTGGTTTGTGAATCTCGAATTGTGTAAGTCCCCTAACCTAACAATAATAACATATATACACACAATATTTCTTATAATCAGAAATTCAGAAGTTCAATACAGGGTACAATATACACACAATTACACACATAAACATAATTTGTTTTGTCCATTAATAGATACACGATATTGTCAATTTTTTGAAACAAAATGTTAATTTCACATTTGTTTTGTCCATTAATAGATACACAATATTGCCAAATTTTTAGTTGGTTGTTTTTTTTCGAATAAAAGCACTTGCATTACTTAAATTGAATCGTACACAAGACTCTCAAGAATAAACTCAGGAGGGGTATGAACCCACACCCTAACATCTGACAAGGAATACGTCGCTCTTGCTAACTTATGAGCTACGACATTCGCAGACCTTCTAACAAACTGAACTAGCACATTTTCAAAGTGCTTACAATAATCAACACAATCCGAAACAATTGTATGAAAATAAGAAGCTCCCTGAACATTCCTGCAAGCATCCGCCAATTGCTTCGCATCTGTTTCGAAGATACAATTTATGAACCCCAGCTCTTTAACCCAGGATAATGCCTCCTTTAAACTAAGAGCTTCAGCTTCCCTCGGATGTAACAACACTCCAATCCTTCGACTATGAGTTCAAACAAACTCCCCTTGCGCATATCAAATTACTGCCCCCACCCCTATACATTCAGACTCCTCAAACCTAGCAGCATCTATGTTAATCTTAACCCATCCCAAAGGTGGTTTACTCCACTGCCCCAGGTTTGTATGCGAACTCACCGTATTTCTGGTCACCTGCTGCTGCACACTCCTCCAATCAGACAACAAATTCATTGCTCCTTGTCGAACACCAAAACCTGATACATTAATCTTCTCCCAAACCCACTTATTCCTACGGTTCCAGAGATTCCAACACATCAATGCTATTAAGACCAGTTGCTCTCTGGTTCCAACAGAAAAAACACGCTGCAGAATATCAAACACCTTCTCCCCTGGTAATACTTGAATGAGATCATAGACACCACTTGTTGCCCACACTGATTTGGCAAACTCGCATGTAAACAACACATGAACATCATCTTCGTCTCTTGCACGACACCATGGGCACCTGACATCCATTTGAACATGTTTTGCTACCAGAGCGACAGCTGTTGGAAGGCATGAATTGCAGACTAGCCATAAAAAATTCAAAACTTTCCCAGGCACCTTCATAGACCAAAGCTTTTTCCAGAAAATAGAATAAGGTGTGCTATGTTCACCTTGAAGCATTCTATAACAACTCTTCACCGTAAAAAAACCTTTCTCGTCCAGAATCCAAAACCAAGAATCCTGTTTACTATTTTCTGGTAAAGGAATCCTCTTAATAAGCTCCTCATCTCTACTATTAAAAATATCTTCTAATATCTCCTCATCCCATTTATTTTCCCCAAGTACCAGCAGACTTTTCACTGTGATATCCTCAAGTTCTTGTGGCATATAAGTCGTTACAAACCCGTTCTCACTACACGGTAGCCACGGAACTTGCCAAACCCTCGTACTATCTCCATTCCCGATACGCCTCCTACATCCTTTCCTAACAACATCTTGAGCCGCTAAAATACTTCTCCACATATAACTAGGATTGTTTCCTAGTGTTGCATTAAGAAAATCACCATTAGGAAAGTACCGAGCTTTCATCAAGTTAGTCACCAATGGATTCGCATTATTTAATAACCTCCACCCTTGCTTCGCTAACATTGTGATAGAATATATTTTTATATATATTTTAGATGATTTTATTCTCATATTTATTGTGTTTTGCACTGATTTGGATTTTTATTTAATAGATTTTATTGTTTTATTGTAGGAAATAAAGAATTCATGACTTGGAAGGATTTGGAACAAAAAGAGCTATTTTGGAGATAAAATAGGAGAAAATTCGTATTATTGGGCTACACGGGCTGTCTAGCACTGTTTTGGCCATATCTTGAGTTCCAGAAGTCAGAATTTGACGATCTTACTGTCCACGCGAATCTTGTGGAATTATCTTTAATTCAGAGGTGGTCCAATAAGCAAAATCCAGTTGGAAGAGCCCAGAAACAGAGGAGTAAATATAGTTACGAATTTTAATTAAGGAATCCTATTCAGTTATGGAATCCTACTTGTAATTTATTTAGAGTATTAAAATACTTTTATTGGGCAAGACTTTTATAGCCTATATAAACACATCTAGGGTATTATTTTATAAAGAAGAAGAAGAGAGATGTAATATTAGATCAGATAATATAGTTTAGAGTAGATTAGTATTATTAGTTGGAGATGTAGAGAAATACCATGACTCTTCTTTTGGGTGACAACATTGAAGTTTGAAGGTTTTGTTCTCTTAATCTTTTCTTTGTTCTTATTAGTTTAATTATGTTTTCTTGTTTTACTAGTTGTTTTACTTGTTTAATTATTAGTGAGTAGTTATTTCTAGGGCTTAAAGGGAAGCCATGTTTGCACTAATATTGGCATGATTTTCATAGTGGTTTGATTGGTTATGGTTAATTCTGATTGATATGTTTTAATCATTAATTTGTGTAATTGGCCAATATCATGGATTAATTATATGCAAATAGGGGTATGGATCGAGAGATTTACTTACTAGAGGCACACATACGATTAGCAGAATTGAATTTGAGTGCGGAAGCATCATTGGATTTCTGAGAGCGTTAATTCTTGGAAGAGATTAACTTGACTCTAATTACCTGATTGATTGAATTACTAAAAGTGGTTAATTGTGTTGAATGTTTCGAGAGTGTTAATGCTTGAAAGAGATTAACATACTCTAGTTATAGGATCACATTGATTGCTTTAGCTTAAGAGCCAATTGTGTAAGCATGGTGGACCTGATTGTCCTAGGTTTTAAATAATTTGTTTATCATCTGTTTAATTAGTGTTACTTGTTTAATTAGTTAATTAATATTCTTCAATAATCGTTTGTCCCTGAAACAATTAGCGATAACTGAAAAGGAATTAGTAGAACCTGTCTCCTTGTGGATTCGACCCGCTTGCCATCTGTACTAGCAATAGACACCGTGCGCTTGCGATTAAGTATAATTTGACACATCAAGTTTTTGGCGCCGCTGCCGGGGAGACAGCGAGTTTCTGTTGATTTTAATTTAGTTGTTTCGATTGTTTCCATTGTCTCGTTGGAACCTTTGTTCCAATTGAGGCAAATTTTACTGCGTTTTCTTGGCTTTGTTGAGTGTCTACAGGTTTGCAATGGGTGAAGTTGATACTTTTGCACTCTTATCTTCCCTAGTAGAGGCACATACTCGAGAGATTGCCATGTCAAAGACTACAGAGCCGACTATGCGTCCAATGAGTATCAATGAGATGTCACAAGTGGCTCCTAAAACTTACAACTTCTGTCAAATTTGCGGTGTGCAGGGTCACTTTGGTTTTGAATGCTCTTACAATGTCTATAATTCTCAGAATGCTCAGTGCGGACAAATGAATTCTTTTGAAGAAGGATATGGGTACAATCAGTATTCAAACACTTTTGATCAAGAATGCGTGAATCAACCAGATTTCTACTACCAGGACAATGGTGCTCAAAATTTTTCATATCATAATCAGCAACAGTTTGAGCAACAATATTATCAATCATATGAGCAACCACCACAGCAAGAATATCAATATCCTCCTCTACAAGAAGATCTACATGTTTCTCAATCCAGTGTAGATGTGCAAGCTGATCAGATAAATGAGATGTGGGATATCTTGAATAAACTGCTAAAGAGTTCTGAAGAACAAGCCGAGGCAATCAAAGAATTAGAAACTCAAAGTTTGGCGATTGAATCTCAAATTGCACAGTTGGCTAACTCTTCTACTACAGTGCAGCTCGACTATCTACCATCATCATCTATCCGATCCGAAGAGGACTGACAAGGCTGTCGCGTACCTATCAAATAATAAATCTAACAAATCCTTCTAGCTATGTAGTAGGGTAAGTCAGAGTCGATCCCACAGAGACAAACGTATCAATCACCAGTTATTTCTGATTTAATTCGGCTAAGCAAGTAACACAATAAATATTGAGAGATTATTAAACTAATTATATACTAAAGAGAATTGTGTTTGTATTAATCAAATATTAAAAATATCCAGAATTAAGTATCCCCACTAGCATGAATTAATGCAATCGTGAATTTCCTCCCCAATTAATCGTAAACTACTCAACAGGAAAGATGCACCCTATAAATACCAATAACCCCTCTCGAGTATTAATGGCTTCTCTTAAAGTACAATCAAACCTATTCTCATGGTATCATGCAATTTAGAGACATTAGTCACAGCATCCTAATTTCCTAACAATTCATTCTACCTATTCTCATGGAGAACTTCATGTTCTTATTGGATAAATCACAACCGTCTAAATCCAACTCTCGCTGATAAATAGACAATGGTTCAAACAATAAACATAATCACGTCTGATTTGTAATTGCTAATTAAAACAACTCAATAAGCAAGAGCAATTAAACAATCAAATTGGGGGAATTGGAAAATTCACACATCAATCATAGCTAGGGTTCAACTTAACCCTAGATTAGTAGTCTACTCACTCATAATTGAATTAACAAAACAAGAATTATAAATTGAACACATAATTATAAGAAAAGAGAAAAACCTTTAATCTTCAAAGAAAATCAATGTTCTCCCTTGCAGATCTAAGCTATGATATATAATAAAACGATCCCCTAAATTACAATGCTTAGATGTGTTTTTATAGGCTCTAGCTTTCTTGCCCAGCAAAAATTTATCTTCTATTACAATTAGAATTTAATTAAGGTGCTAAAAACTGCCCGGAATATAATTAGAACTTGAAAAGGGCAAAACAGTAATTTCCCAGCCACGCTCCTCAATGAATACGTGCGCGAATTAATTAAGCACATTACTTGCACGTGCTTCCTATCCCAGGTTGTAGAATATCTCTCAAGCTTCGCGTGGGCAGTAAGATCGCTGAAAACGGACTTACAGAACTCCAGATATGGCCAAAACAGTGTAAGCTGCGCAGCCTTCCCAGAAAATCCGAATTTTAATCAATTAATTCCCAAAAAATTATAGAAGCATCCACCTTAATCAACATTCTCGTAAACCTGCACAACTAAGCAAAACACATCAAAACTACAAGAAACTTGAGTCCAAGACAATCAATTTAAGCCGATTTAGAATGGTCCAAGTAGATATAAAATCCACTTATCAAACACCCCCAAACTTAAACCGATGCTTGTCCTCAAGCATTAACAATTACAACTAACTAACTAGCTAGTACCACTTCCGTAGGTGATCACGGTTGCATTTGGCATATGCAAAAAGCCCTTTAAACCCCTAGGCAGCCCTAGTGGACGAGTAAGGTCTCGTGAGGGCCTATAGCGAATGTACCCACAAAATCCATTTAACCTAATGCAATGCAATGCATGGATGCAACTAATATGAAAAATGCAAAAATCCCCTTCAAACTCACCAAAACCAACTAACAAGCAAATATCTCAATGAATGTAACAACTCCAAGCAGAGCTCGACTAAGTTCCCGTATACTAACAAATACATGAACAGAAACGTGCGTGTGTGCAATGCTCATCAGGAATACTCCCAAAACTAAGTCAAAAATCATACATGCTTTCCGTCAAGACAATCACAGGTTTATAAACAGAATAGACTGTAGACACTTCATAACCTAGGAACACCTCCACCCTTATCCAAGGTAGACAGAAACTCATGCTTTATTACTAAACTACGACACTAAATACAATACACATGCTTATTTAACCGTGCAATGAATGAGACCCCAAAAGGCTTATACAATAATACCCATGTAGCGAGTGTTAGGTCAGCAATCCCAAACCACAAGGGCTTTAGGTTACTATGACTAAGTCCCCTCAGACTTAATTACTCGAGTATTAAAGAGCTCACTCTGGTTAATTTTGCATATAAACAAATAACTTATTGACTCTTTTTTTTTTCTTCTTTTTTTTTCTCTTTTTTTTCTCTTTTTTTTTTCTTTTTTTTCTTTTTTTTTTCTGCAATCTGGAATGAGCCTTTCTCATTTCCAACCCTAGACTACTCATATAAATATGAGCCGGCTACTAGCCATTTGACACCTAGCCTTTATTAACAACTTAGCATGAAATTCCTGTTTTCCCCCAAACTTAGACTTTAATGTTCCTACGCTATAAAGGGAATAACGAAAATTCTAAATATAAACAAGTGATTAAATCTCAAAACATCCCACAGGCATGACCCTAACCTAGCCCAAAAGCACCCCAATGAGACTGTGTAATAAATTTTTGTTCCCGTAACATGCAAGTCAATTTCATAGAAAATATAAATCAGCCCTCTACTCATCATCATCACACCCAAATCAACATCCACCTATCAATCAGAATCAGCTCGTCCTAAGGGATCATGAAATATGCATGACATGAAAATGCAACTAAATGAAAACTCACATGGTATACTAAAATAAAACAAAATGTCCTATATGAACACACGTGGATAATACGAACATAACAATAATGCATGAACTATCACTACTATGCAAACATGATATCCTATATGAACACAAAATACAACAATACATACAACTACTAATCCCCCATATTACCCCCAAACTTAAAATATTCAATGCCATATGATAGACTCTCATATTACCCCCATATTACAGAAGCCGTAGGTTTATGCACCGGCTCTCCTTCATACCAATTGACTTTCGATGCATCACACAAGTACCATATGATAGAAGCATAAGGAATACTAGCCGACGAATTGCTTCCCAAAAACCGAAGAATATTTTGATTAATAAGGTACCCAAGGTCAACATACTCACCTTTGAGAATACCCCATAGCAAGATAGCTCTATCAACAGTAACATCGGAAACATGGTTTGACGGAAGAATATTAGAACTAATGAAAAAGAACCATGCCTTTGCAAAACCAGACAATGATGAAGCCGGAAAAGTACGCTTTATCTCCGTACCTAACTTACATTTCCACTTCGTTCCTGGAACACATAACTCCTCAATGAGTGCATCAAGATCAACATCATCCTTAGTCTTCTGTCCCCAGTCCGTAGCACCTCTAGGTTTAGGTGGTAGCCTAGTCAAATTACGAATAGCACGAGGCGAATAATCCACCTTCTGACCCCTCACAATTACGGAGTTATTCCTTGCTACAGAAGCATTAGCATAAAACTCCCGCACCACATCCAACGCCGCCTCATTAGCAAATTGGCAAAATAATGTCCATCCCCGCTCACTAATCATATCCATAATCTCCGGATATTTACCACCGGGCACAAGCCTCCGTTCTTGAATAACCGTCTTTGAAACTATCCTACTATACTCCGCTTTAGCATCCTCATTCACAAATCTTTCCACCCCATTACCCACAACATCATTCTCATCCAAAGATGGAGGAGCACTACTACCACTACCCATTAACCGTTGCCTTTTATGAGCCATAATCAACAAAAATCAAGCAAGGCAAAATAATCTCCAAACAATTCACCAAATAAAGAACCCCCAAATTACACACCAAGAACCCTAGCTTGCAAAATTCACAAATTCAATTAAAAGATGAGATAGGATATTACCCAATTGAATCCAAGAGGTGAACTTGCTAGATGAATCCCCAAAATTTCGAATTTGAATCCCCCTTGCACTTTGAATGGATGAAAGTTAAGAATTTGGGGTTTATATAGATGGGTTTGTGTATGTATAGGTTTATGTATATGTAGGAGATGTAAGTAATTGAGAAAAATTAGATGTAGAGTAGGATTTGTGTTGTGTTTAGGATTTGATTTTGAAGTTAGAATAGGAATTGGGATGATAGAGGAAAGACTTGGATATGATTTAGGATAGGATATAGGTTATGAGAATAAATAAAAGAAGTGAAAATTTTGGGTTTTGGGGTCTAAATTCGCAACTGAAACAGTAGAGGGACGCGCATGATGCGCGAATTTTGCGCCTGATGCGCAGCTGTAGTCTGTGATGCTTCCGCGCAGGTGCGCGAGTTTTCCGCCTGATGCGCATGACTGTCCTGCGTGTCTGGCGCTCTTGCGCGGCTCAGGCGCCTGATGCGCAGCCATCTCCTGCGTTACACACGCGCAGGTGCGCCATTTTGGCGCCTGATGCGCTGTTCCTTTCTGAAATTCTGAATTTTTTTTTATAAGAAAAGAGAAATAATAACGTGTACAACAAGGCTTGGGTTGCCTCCCAAGAAGCGCATTTGTTTAATGTCGTTAGCCCGACACCTTCAAGTCAATCATTCTGAAGAAGGGGAAGACAGCTGAAAATCCACCTCCTCGTTAATTGGTTCACCCGCTCTATAATGCTTCACTCTTTGCCCATTTACCTTGAATGACTCTCCATGGGTATTCAACAATTCAACTGCACCATATGGAAAAACCTTTTGTACCTTGAACGGACCAGACCACCTAGAACGAAGTTTTTCGGGAAAGAGTTTCAATCTTGAATTAAATAGAAGAACTAGCTCCCCTTCCTTGAATTCTCTTCGTAATAACCCTTTGTCATGCCACTTCTTTGTTTTTTCCTTGTAAAGCTTAGAACTTTCATAAGCCTCAAAACGAAGCTCATCTAGCTCATTAATTTGCAGAAGTCTTCTCTCACCTGCTGCTAACATATCAAAATTTAGACCCTTGATAGCCCAAAATGCACGGTGCTCTAACTCAACGGGAAGATGACATGCTTTTCCATAAACCAATCTATACGGAGTTGTCCCAATAGGTGTCTTAAACGCAGTTCTATAAGCCCAAAGTGCATCATCAAGCTTCGTAGACCAATCCTTCCTTGATTTTGCGACTGTCTTCTCCAAAATAATCTTTATTTCACAGTTAGAGATCTCCACTTGACCACTAGTTTGGGGATGATAAGAAAGTCCCACCTTATGATAAACTCCATATTTCTTCAACATAGCTTCAAAACAATTTTCGAGAAAATGCTTTCCTCCATCACTAATTAAAATCCTTGGCACTCCAAATCTAGGAAAAATTGTCTGCTTAAAGAACTTACTTACAACACGAGCATCATTAGTGGGAGATGCAATGGCTTCAACCCATTTTGAGACATAATCCACAGCTACCAAGATATACCTGTTCTTAAAAGATGGAGGGAATGGTCCCATGAAATCTACTCCCCACACATCGAAAAGCTCCACTTCAAGAATGCTATTGAGAGGCATCTCATTGCGTCTTGAAATATTCCCCGTTCTTTGGCAACGATCACAAGAATGAACATATTGGTGGACATCTTTAAAGAGAGTTGGCCAATAAAAACCGCACTAAAGAATCTTTGCAGCAGTTTTCGTAGTACTTGCATGACCACCACTTGGCAAATCGTGACAATGTGAGATTATAGAAGCAATCTCATTATACGGAACACATCTTCTAATGACTCCATCAGCACATGATTTATAGAGAAAAGGATCATCCCAAAAGTGCTTTCTCACATCATAGAAAAATTTCTTCTTTTGTTGCGATGAGTAACCATGAGGAACAGTTCCACTAGCTAAGAAATTAGCTATGTCAGCATACCAAGGAACCTCTAGACTTGCAAGAGAAAGTAGATGATCGTCAGGAAAAGAATCATCAATTGGAGTAGATTTACCATCTTCCTCATCAAGAGTAAGGCGTGAAAGATGATCAGCAACTACGTTCTCAGCCCCTTTCTTATCTTTAATCTCTAAGTCAAATTCTTGAAGAAGCAAAATCCAACGAATCAGACGAGGTTTAGCATCCTTCTTACTCATCAAGTATCTCAAAGCTGCATGATCAGTATGAACAATAACTTTCGAACCAACGAGATAAGATCGAAATTTTTCCATAGAATACACCACTGCTAGCAATTCTTTCTCCGTTGTTGCATAATTAATCTGAGCCCCATCCAAGGTCTTTCTTGTATAGTATATAGCATGCAGCTTTCCATCTTTCCTTTGGCCTAGGACTGCACCAATAGCTTGATCACTAGCATCACACATGATCTCAAATGGTAAACTCCAATCTGGTGGTTGTATAATTGGAGCAGAGACAAGAGCTTTCTTCAATGTTTCAAAAGCCTCAACACAAGCATCATTAAACACAAAAGGTACCTCCTTACCCAAGAGCTCAGTAAGAGGTCGAGCAATCTTTGAAAAATCTTTTATGAAGCGGCGATAGAATCCAGCATGACCCAGAAAACTTCTTATCCCCTTGACTGAAGTAGGGGGTGGTAAGCGCTCAACAACCTCGACCTTGGCTTTATCAACTTCAATGCCTCTCTTCGAAACAACATGACCCATAACAACTCCCTCTTGTACCATAAAGTGACATTTTTCCCAATTGAGAATGAGATTAACTTCTTGACATCTATGAAGCACCTTCTCCAAGTTATGTAAGCATACCCCAAAAGAAGTTCCACCAACTGAGAAGTCATCCATAAAAACCTCCATAATGTCTTCAATGAAATCTGAGAAAATTGCCATCATACATCGCTGAAATGTGGGAGGAGCACAACATAGACCAAACGGCATTCTGCGATATGCAAATGTACCATAAGGGCATGTAAAAGTCGTCTTTTCTTGATCATTCGGATGGATAGGAATCTGGAAAAAACCTGAATATCCATCTAAGAAGCAGAAGTAAGAATGTTTCGCCAACCTTTCAAGCATTTGATCAATAAAAGGGAGAGGAAAATGATCTTTCCTTGTGGCCTTATTCAATTTTCGATAATCAATGCACATTCGCCACCCTGTCACAGTTCTAGTAGAGATCAACTCACCCTTATCATTCTTCACAACGGTCATTCCTCCTTTCTTTGGAACAACATGCACAAGACTAACCCACTTGCTGTCAGAGATAGGATAGATTATACCTGTATCAAGAAGTTTTAAAACCTCCTTTTTGACCACCTCCATCATATTAGGATTGAGTCTCCGTTGAGGCTCAATAGAAGAAGCTTGCTCATCTTCCAGAATAATCTTATGCATGCAGAATGATGGATTAATGCCCTTGATATCATCAATGGAATACCCAATAACATTTTTATATTTTCTCAAGACCGTGAGCAACTGCTCAATTTGAATGTCATCAAGCTCAGAATTAACAATAATAGGATATGATTCATTAGGGCCCATAAACACATATTTCAAAGATGCAGGTAGTGGTTTCAGTTCTACCTTAGGAGGCGTGGAACTCTCCTTAACTCCCTCACGCTGTAGCACATTAGAATGTTCATGCTTATATGTAGGTGCTGCATCCAAAAGCTTCTCGTAACCGTGACACTCTCCATTTTCTTCATCAACGTTACCCTCTAGAATAGCTTGAAGTGGATCCTCATATGATAAAGTTTTGGCTTTCATATCGATCACTTCCTCTAGTGCATCCACCCTATTCACAAACTCATCAGTAGAAGGATGTCCCATTGTACTTTGCAGCTTGAATTCCATCTTCTCTTCGCCTACCTCAAAAGAAATCCTTCCATTTTTCATGTCAATGATAGCTCCAGCTGTTGCTAAGGCCTCCCAAGAATGATAGGAATATTTGCATCTTCTTCCATTTCCATGACAACAAAATCACACGGAATATAAAACTTTCCTACCTTAAGGGGCACATCTTCAAGAATTCCCAATGGAAATTTCACACTTCTATCTGCCAGTTGTAAAGAGATACGTGTGGGTTTTAGTTCACCCATCTGGAGCTGTTCACAAATTGATAAAGGCATCAAACTGACACTTGCTCCAAGATCACACAAATCCCTTTTTATTTTGACATCCCCAAGCTGAACAGGAATAGAGTAGCTACCTGGATCCGCTAACTTCTTTGGAAGATCATTCTGCAAGATGGCACTGCACTCTGCCGTTAATGAGATGGTAGAGCTTTCTTCAATTTTTCTCTTCCTTGACAAAATATCTTTCAAGAATTTTGCATAAGATGGCATCTCAGTAATAGCATCCATGAATGGAATATTGATATGTAGCTTCTGCAAAATTTCAAGGAATTTACCATACTTCTTCTCTAGCTTTGCTTGTGCCAACCTTTGTGGAAAAGGAACAGGTGGCACATATGGTTTAAAAGGAACAGCTTCAGATTCTTTCTTTCCTTTTTCCACGACCTCTAGGTCTACCAGTTTCTCAGTTGCAATCTCCTCTTCACCTTCCTTAGCATTCACAACATTTTTTCTCACGTTCAATTCCGGCTCCTTCAATTCTTTACCACTTCTCAAAGTTACAGCATTGATGTGGCCCCTTGACGGTTGCTCAGTTTGGCCAGGAAGTTGGCCTGAAGACTTATTAAGTTGGCTCAACTGTTGAGAAATTTGAGTGATCGTGTTTTCCATCATTTTGTTGTGAGCCTTTATCTCATTGATGCTTGAATCGAAGTGCTCATTCTTCTTTGATTGAGTAGAAATAAATCCTTCCATAAGACTTTCCAAGTTGGATTTCTGCGGCTGAGCTTGCTGAAAACCAGGAGGCTGAGAAAAATTATTTTGTGAAGATTGAGCTTGACCCTGATTGTTCCTGTAGGAGAAATTTGGATGATCTCTCCAACCTGGATTGTACGTGTTGGAGTAAAGATTATACTGCAGCCTCTGATTCTGATTGTAAAGAGCATTAGCTTGCTCAACTGCCATTCCAGAAGGATTGTATTGACAAGCAAGTTTGGTGTGTCCAACAACACCACATATCTCACATGAAGCAACAGTAGATGAAGAACTTTTGGCATCCAATTGCTCAATCTTTTTGACCATAGCCTGCATAGTAGTATTCAACATGGTTAGAGCATCAACATCATACTTACCACCTTTCTTAGGATGATTTCGATCACTGTATGGATAATTGTCATTGGACGCTATCTCGTCTAACAAAGCTTTCGCATCCTCGGTACTCTTCTTCATAATAGAACCACCAGAAGAAGCATCAACAAAGTTTCGGAACTCTTGTGTCAACCCATTATAGAATGTTTGGATCAACAACCAGTCAGGAATTCCATGGTGAGGGCATTGTCTTTGAAGTCGCTTAAATTTTCTCCAAGCATCATGAAGTGACTCATCATCATCTTGACGAAAATTAGAGATCTCATTCCTGAGCTTTGAAGTCTTTTTCTGACTGAAGAATTTAAGTAGAAACGCCTTCGCAAGACTATCCCAAGTAGTGAATGTATTTGGTCCTTCATCTTTCAACCAATCTTTTGTTGTATCTCGAAGAGAGAATGGAAATAAGCGCAGCTTTATAGCATCATCACTAACATTGGTCAGCTTTATTGTATCACACTTTTCAAGAAAACTCTCAAGATGATCAACAGGATTTTCAGTGGACAATCCTGCAAAAGAATCATTGGAGATGAATTGGATGAACTGAGGCTTGAGCTCAAAGTGTGTAGCTGTGACTGCTGGTATGACAATACTGGAGAGTACACCTGTAGCATCTGGCATACCATGCTCCCTGAGAGCTTTAGCTGTTGTATCAGTCATAATTTCCTTATCCTTGTTTTTCCTTCGCTTGCCTGCTTGCCTTCTTGCTGTAGCTTCAATTTCAGGATCAATTTCAATTAAGTTTTCAGTACCTGAACTTCGAGTATGCATGCAACAAGAGAACTAGACACAATGATTAAATAACAAGGGTATAATAGCCGAAGCAACTCAACTAAAATACTTAGCTAAATTCAATTCAAAAATTAACTAATCTAACACTGCTTTGTCCCCGGCAGCGGCGCCAAAAATTTGACAAGGCTGTCGCGTACCTATCAAATAATAAATCTAACAAATCCTTCTAGCTATGTAGTAGGGTAAGTCAGAGTCGATCCCACAGAGACAAACGTATCAATCACCAGTTATTTCTGATTTAATTCGGCTAAGCAAGTAACACAATAAATATTGAGAGATTATTAAACTAATTATATACTAAAGAGAATTGTGTTTGTATTAATCAAATATTAAAAATATCCAGAATTAAGTATCCCCACTAGCATGAATTAATGCAATCGTGAATTTCCTCCCCAATTAATCGTAAACTACTCAACAGGAAAGATGCACCCTATAAATACCAATAACCCCTCTCGAGTATTAATGGCTTCTCTTAAAGTACAATCAAACCTATTCTCATGGTATCATGCAATTTAGAGACATTAGTCACAGCATCCTAATTTCCTAACAATTCATTCTACCTATTCTCATGGAGAACTTCATGTTCTTATTGGATAAATCACAACCGTCTAAATCCAACTCTCGCTGATAAATAGACAATGGTTCAAACAATAAACATAATCACGTCTGATTTGTAATTGCTAATTAAAACAACTCAATAAGCAAGAGCAATTAAACAATCAAATTGGGGGAATTGGAAAATTCACACATCAATCATAGCTAGGGTTCAACTTAACCCTAGATTAGTAGTCTACTCACTCATAATTGAATTAACAAAACAAGAATTATAAATTGAACACATAATTATAAGAAAAGAGAAAAACCTTTAATCTTCAAAGAAAATCAATGTTCTCCCTTGCAGATCTAAGCTATGATATATAATAAAACGATCCCCTAAATTACAATGCTTAGATGTGTTTTTATAGGCTCTAGCTTTCTTGCCCAGCAAGAATTTATCTTCTATTACAATTAGAATTTAATTAAGGTGCTAAAAACTGCCCGGAATATAATTAGAACTTGAAAAGGGCAAAACAGTAATTTCTCAGCCATGCTCCTCAATGAATACGTGCGCGAATTAATTAAGCACATTACTTGCACGTGCTTCCTATCCCAAGTTGTAGAAAATCTCTCAAGCTTCGCGTGGGCAGTAAGATCGCTGAAAACGGACTTACAGAACTCCAGATATGGCCAAAACAGTGTAAGCTGCGCAGCCTTCCCAGAAAATCCGAATTTTAATCAATTAATTCCCAAAAAATTATAGAAGCATCCACCTTAATTAACATTCTCGTAAACCTGCACAACTAAGCAAAACACATCAAAACTACAAGAAACTTGAGTCCAAGACAATCAATTTAAGCCGATTTAGAATGCTCCAAGTAGATATAAAATCCACTTATCAAGGACCTGATTGCTATCAATCTCACAAGCGATCAGGAATATGATAGTTTCTCCATGTATGTTGATGATGAGGCCATTGATAAAGAAAAGGAGCATGCCACTGATGACGAGATCAATGATGTTGTTGCTACCAAGGATAATGTGACTGATGATGAGGCTACAAAGGAAAGCAATACAGAGATGGTTGTTGTTTCTCTTCCACAACCTGTGCCTAAGCTACCATGTATTGATAAATTTGCTCTCGATCTAGCCTCTACTTACAAGGCTTCTTTGCTCAAGAACACTTATTTCAAGGTTGATGTGATAACAAATATTGTCCAAGATGATATTTCTCAAATTGTGGTTGAGGATCCATACAAAGTGGCTCTTACATTTCAAGCTCGAGAAGAGGGAGAATATGGAAGTGTCTTATTAGCCAATGATGTGATAAGCCAAGATGTCCGAATGACTCCAGTGAAAGTGAGGAGTGAAGAAAAACCACCACCAGAACCTCCACCTTATGTCAAGGGAGTTCAATATTTTCGTGGTGTTGAATTTTATCGCTGTTTTATCACAAAGTTTTCCAAAACTGCACAAGCACTCTCTCTATTGCTTATTAATGACATATTTTATTTTACTAATGCTTGTTTGGAGACTTTCTGCAGGATAAAGACAACCACAGATGTTCTTGATACTTTTTGTGGTGGCGAGTTTATGATCGAGAAAGTGGATATTACGCCTTTACCGGAGTATTTTTGAGGAGGTCAAGCTAATGACTCTAAATAAGCGCTTCGTGGGAGGCAACCCATGCATTAGTGTAGGAAAAAAAAATTGAGCGTTGTATGAAAAAAAAAAGAGAGTAGTAGTATTGCGAAAAAAAAAAGAAGCAGAATTTCAGAAGACGTCAGCGCATCAGGCGCCCATTCCGCGCATCAAGCGCCCAGTCACGCAGAAGCATTCCGCGCATCAGGCGTCCAGCCAGCGCAGGAGTGCCCAGAAACGCAGGTTGAACCTGCGTGTCACCCTTGTTTCCGCGCCTCTCACCCCTGTAACGCAGCCACAGGCTGCGTGACAACCCCTCTGCCCAGAATTTTTCTCGAAAAATTGTGTTTTTCCTCATAAATTCAACCCCAAATTCAATCCTAACTCAAATTTCTTTGATTCCTAATTCATATATCTATCCTACATCAATTCTAAACCTCTCCAAATCTCTCCTACACTCTAAATTTTTATTTTCATCCTATCCATATTCTTTTATATATACCCACCTATAAATACAAATCCAATTCCTCTTCTATTTATTTAAATCTCTAAAAATTCAATTCTAAAGAGGAATTAATTGCAAGTTCACCTCTTTGATTCGTAGTTGGGATATCTCTTCTCTATTTTATTTTTTTATTACGAATTTGTGTTCTTGTAAATTGTGGGTTTTGTATTATTCTTGTTAATTGGGTATTTTTGGTGTGATATTGCTTGGTGATTTTTGGTAGGATATTTATTGGTGGTTGTTGGTGGTGAGTGGGTGGCTCCTAAGCGACTGAGGGGTGGTTTTCACACCTGACATCTTGATTCCAGGGGAGTTTTCTTTCTTTTCTTTTTAGTGTAGTTTTATTTTGTTTTTAGTTGTAGTTTTGTATCTTGTTCATTAGTTCATTGGGGACAATGAACCACTTAAGTGTGGGGAAGGGTTCTTAATGTTAGAGAATTGTTTGTTTTTTTTAAAAAATCCAAAAAAATCCAAAAAATTAAAAATACCAAAAATAATTCTAGCCATGCAATTTGATTAGTTGTTGTATTTTGCTTGATACACCCATGCATGCGTAGAATTCTTGTGTTTATTGACGCTTTTGTATGAGAAGTGACGTGTTTTGTTCTTGTGCACACACTTTCACTAGCAAGTTGAAGCTGGTAGACTTAATTGGATGTTGTAAGTGATTAGAATGACTTGAATATGTGCAAGATGACTTCGTTTACATGCTTTGAGTACAAGTAGGTGCGTTAGAGAGTCTTGTTACTTGGGATTGATTATGTTTTGTCACACCAAGTGAGTTTTGAGCCTATATGCATATCTTTTGCATGATTTTTCGTTTGCTTGAGTGTCCACATGTTGTTTACATTGCTAGCACTTACTTGAGATCTTTCTTGAAATGCATGATATTACTTGATGATGAGATGATAAAGGCACTTAGGTTTGACCTCGTATTTCCCATATTTCCACACCATTTATACATGATCAATTAGTTAACCCTTTGAGCCTAATCCTATTCTTTTGGTGACACACTACATTACATGCCATTATCCTTTTTATTCTATTGGCCTTACATTGAATTTGAACCTAAATTGTCAGGGGCTAGTATCGTGCTTAAGGGAGTAATAAGGTGTTCATAAAAGGGGGGGTTATTGATGATCATACTTTTGGGGAATATTGATTTTGGTTGATGCTTGTTAGTCAAAATTCATAAAAATATCTATGGATCATTGTGCTTATTCCTTAACTCTCACAGAAAAAAAAAAGAAAAAAAGAAAAAAAAGAAAAAAATGAATAAATTTGAGAGCATTCTTATGTTTGTATGATCCTTCTTCATTCGACTAGTCAAGTTATTATAAGGGATATTGAAAAATCCAAGTGTGGGGAAGTATTTGTGGTTTTAATAGAAAGGGAATGGAATGAATTATATTGTTGGGTACTAGCTTTTGACATTTAACCTGTTTTAGCTTTACTTGACATACCTGGTCCCTAGCCCACGCTACAACCCGAATAAAGACCTTTTGATTGTCATCAGTGATGTATGTTGTGTTGAGAGTGAGATTGATTGCGAGTAGACTACGTGAATACTTGCACTTTCGACACCAAGACATCGTATGTTTGCTTTGATTCTTAAGTTGATGTGGCATGAGAGGACTTGTGTGTGTGGTGTTGTGTTAGCATTGATCTTTTGCATGGTTAGATGAATTTTATGGGTACATTCACTATAAACCCTCACGAGACAACACTCGTCCTACTAGGGCTGCCTAGGGGTTTAACGGCTTGTTGCATATGCTCAATGCAATCGTGTCATCTACGAAAGTGATGTTTGTTAGGACTTAGTTTTTATTTCACTTATTTGCCCGAGGACGTGCAAATGCTTAGTGTGGGGATGTTTGATAGAATATATTTTTATATATATTTTAGATGATTTTATTCTCATATTTATTGTGTTTTGCACTGATTTGGATTTTTATTTAATAGATTTTATTGTTTTATTGTAGGAAATAAAGAATTCATGACTTGGAAGGATTTGGAACAAAAAGAGCTATTTTGGAGATAAAATAGGAGAAAATTCGTATTATTGGGCTACACGGGCTGTCTAGCACTGTTTTGGCCATATCTTGAGTTCCAGAAGTCAGAATTTGACGATCTTACTGTCCACGCAAAGCTTGTGGAATTATCTTTAATTCAGAGGTGGTACAATAAGCAAAATCCAGTTGGAAGAGCCCAGAAACAGAGGAGTAAATATAGTTACGAATTTTAATTAAGGAATCCTATTCAGTTATGGAATCCTACTTGTAATTTATTTAAAGTATTAAAATACTTTTATTGGGCAAGACTTTTATAGCCTATATAAACACATCTAGGGTATTATTTTATAAAGAAGAAGAAGAGAGATGTAATATTAGATCAGATAATATAGTTTAGAGTAGATTAGTATTATTAGTTGGAGATGTAGAGAAACACCATGACTCTTCTTTTGGGTGACAACATTGAAGTTTGAAGGTTTTGTTCTCTTAATCTTTTCTTTGTTCTTATTAGTTTAATTATGTTTTCTTGTTTTACTAGTTGTTTTACTTGTTTAATTATTAGCGAGTAGTTATTTCTAGGGCTTAAAGGGAAGCCATGTTTGCACTAATATTGGCATGATTTTCATAGTGGTTTGATTGGTTATGGTTAATTCTGATTGATATGTTTTAATCATTAATTTGTGTAATTGGCCAATATCATGGATTAATTATATGCAAATAGGGGTATGGATCGAGAGATTTACTTACTAGAGGCACACATACGATTAACAGAATTGAATTTGAGTGCGTAAGCATCATTGGATTTCTGAGAGCGTTAATTCTTGGAAGAGGTTAACTTGACTCTAATTACCTGATTGATTGAATTGCTAAAAGTGGTTAATTGTGTTGAATGTTTCGAGAGTGTTAATGCTTGAAAGAGATTAACATACTCTAGTTATAGGATCACATTGATTGCTTTAGCTTAAGAGCCAATTGTGTAAGCATGGTAGACCTGATTGTCCTAGGTTTTAAATAATTTGTTTATCATCTGTTTAATTAGTATTACTTGTTTAATTAGTTAATTAATATTCTTCAATAATCGTTTGTCCCTGAAACAATTAGCGATAACTGAAAAGGAATTAGTAGAACCTGTCTCCTTGTGGATTCGACCCGCTTGCCATTTGTACTAGCAATAGACACCGTGCGCTTGCGGTTAAGTATAATTTGACATATCACATTGCCAAATTAAACTTTTTGAGATCCCTAAAACCCAAACCCCCTTCTTCTTTACTCATGCACATCTTATCCCAAGCTTTCCACCGAATCCCTTTTTTCTCACCCCCACTACCCCACCAATAGCCATTCATTTGACGCTGAATTCCATTGCTTATATCCTCCGGTAGCAAGAAGAGATTCATCCAAAAATTCGGTATAGATTGCGCTGCCATTTTCAGAAGCGTAACCTTACCAGCCTTTGAAATAACCTTGTTCTCCCAACCATTTAATTTCTTACTCACTCTGTCCTTCAAGAAACTAAACACTTCATTCTTCTTCTTTCCAATTCGCATAGTTAACCCCAAATACTTCCCAGGGTCAAACACCTCTGTAACCCCCAGAATCTCACAGACTCGCCTTCTTCTATCATTTTCTGTACATGGACTGAAGATAACACTTGATTTACTGCAATTTATTTTCTGACCGGACAAATTTTCATACCTCTGAAGAATGCTCCTCATAGTTATTGCTTCAGCTTCTGTGGCTCTAAAGAAGAAGTAGTAGTCGTCGGCGAAAAGCAAGTGTGACACAGCTGGGGCGCCTCGAGCAATTTTACAACCATGTAAAAGACATGCCTCTTCATTCCGGGAAATAACTGAACTAAGAGCTTCTGCACACAGAATATATATGTAAGGAGAAATAGGATCTCCTTGTCGAATTCCACGTTCTGGTCTTATATCTCCAAACTCAACACCATTATGAAGGAAGCTATACATAACAGTACGAACGCAGATCATTATGCGATCAATCCACTTTGCATTAAATCCGAGCTTATATAACATCCCCTCAATAAAACTCCATTCCAATCGGTCGTAGGCTTTAGATACATCAATCTTCATTCCCACAACACCATCCTTGCCCTGTCTCCGTCTTTGTATATAGTGGTTCAACTCAAACGCAATTAACGCGTTATCCGTAAGTAACCTCCCTTCCACAAAAGCGCTCTGTTGGTCAGAAATTATACCTGATAAACAGTCCTTCAATCGGTTTGCCATGACTTTAGAAACAATCCTCATTAGTACATTACACAAAGAAATCGGTCGCAGCTTTGCCATACGTTTAAGATCTTTAACCTTCGGAATTAAACAAACCAAAGTACGATTAATCCCTTCCATAAGCTCACCAGTATTAAAGAAATCCTGAGAGAACTTTGTGACATCCAACCCAACAATACTCCAATACGTTTGAAAAAATGCGGGGTTCAACGCATCTACACCTAGTGCCTTCTTAGGGTGCATTGAAAAAACAGCCATTTTTACTTCTTCGCTCGTCACTGCTGTTCCAAGTTTACCATTCTGCTCCTCTGTAATCATTTTAACCTTTCCTCTCTCTGTAAGACCATTTACCTCTATCGAAGATTTGAACAAATCAGAAAAGTAATCCATAATAATGCCTTGAACGTCCTCATCTTCTTCCTTCCATTCATCATGCTTGTTCATTAAACCTTTAACCTGATTAATCCGTTTGCGTCCCGAAGCAAATTTGTGAAAGAATCGGGTATTTTGATCACCTTCTTTCAACCAAAATTGCTTTGCCCTCTGTTTCCAATATACCTCTTGCCTCTCCAACAGCTTTAAAAATTCCTCTCTTGCTTCATTATACTTTTTTATTCCCACCTCATCACGCCTCGAACTATACTTCCTAAGATCACACTTACTCTGCTGCAAATTAATACGCAACTCCTTAGCCACACCCCCACCCCACTCTTCTAACTTCAAGCAACAATAATCAATTTTCTCCATAATGCTCCTTGCATTGCTATCCCCCCCAACTATCTTGAATTAGATTAAAGCAATCCGACTCCTTAATCCATACATTTTCAAAATGAAATCTCCTTTTCTTAGGGGCATACACCAACTTATTAAGCTGTAAAAGTAACGGAAAATGATCTGAAGTAGATATATCCAGTACCTTTACTTCAGCCGAAGGAAACAAATCCATCCGCCCCTGATTTGACAGACCTCTATCCAGTCTCTCTTGAACCCAAGCTGCAATTCCTCTCGACCTTTCCCAGGTGAATTGATTACCCACAAAGCCCAAGTCCCTCAAACCACACTCATTAACAGTCTCAGAAAACCCTTCCAACAAATACCTCGGATGCCTGCACCCCCCAACCTTTTCATGAGCAAACATCATATCGTTGAAGTCCCCTATGATACACCAAGGTAAATTTGACCTTGATGCCAACTCTCGAATCAACCCCCAGGATTCCCTTCGTTTCTCTCTTTCAGGACACCCATAAAAACCTGTGTATCTCCACCGACCCACCTGTTCACAAGCCACCTCAAAATCAATAAAATGTTTCGAACTACCTTTTATTTCAACTCCTCCTTCATTCTTCCACATAAGTGCGAGACCACCTCCATGGCCTTGAGCATCAATTACAAAACACCCCGCAAAATGAATTAATTTACATACATTATTAACTTTATGATGTTTAACTAGAGTCTCCGACAAGAAAATTAAACTTGGCCTAAACTAATTAACGATTTCTTGAAGAAACTTAATTGCCCGTGGGTTGGCCAGCCCACGACAATTCCACACAAAGATACTCATAATCCCAGGCGGGCCTGGTTTACAGGTCCCGCCACTTGCAAGTTTTTTGGATCCATTTTGTTTTGGTTATTATCAAGCCCATCAGTCTGCATTCTTATAGGCCCATTATCTTTATTATTTCCTTCCTGCTCCACTCCTTTTTTAGCCCATTTTTTGAATTATCCTCCATATTCTGAGTATCATTTTCTCCTAAAAAATCGCCATCCAATATATCCTCCACACGTTTTCTTTTTGAATCTGAAACCTCTATTTCCTTGCCACCACTTTTCCCTCCCATAAAATTCTCCAACTGATTTACAGCTTGATTTCCTATATCCCTTTCCCTTGATACTCGCGATTTAACATTAATCCCATCCACATCACTATTAACTTCGGTAACAACTCCATCAACCTCCATGAATCTCGTTGCATAACTTCCTCCTCCTCCATCTTTACTGGTGGTTGCTAAACCTGAGGATGTACTGCTAGATGACCAGGCATTACTACCATCACTGGTGTTTCAAAGCCATCTTGACGTCGTATTCATGTTAGCATTTCTTGTTGGTGCACGTAACCAAGTACCATATGCTCGAGCAACAACCTTATCTGGGTTTGCATATACAATATGACACTCGCGTTCAGAATGACCCAGCCTTCCACATACAAAACAAAATGTACTAAGTCGCTCGTATTTGAAATTAATCCAACTCCCCTCAGCCCCTTCTCTTTTTATTTTCATCCTTCTTTTTAATGGTTTCTCGACGTTTATTGAACCTCTGACTCTTACAAACGATTTCCATGCACCATTAAAATTTGATGGATCAGATTTAACATACCTTCCAATGGATTCTCCCACACTCTTAAGAATATTCTCAGATAACAGCCCTCGAGGAATATCATAAACCTGTACCCACATCTCCGTCTCCTGTAATTCCACCATATGAGGATTCTCAGATGCCTGTAGTCGATTTAACACCAATAATGCCTGTTCAAAAGACCATGGACCACCTTCCAGCACTTTCTGTAAATCCATTATATGATAAAATACAAATGAATAACGACGATCCCCAAAGTCATGGATCTCCATACCCTCCCTTGGCCTCCATACTGAAGACATAGTGTTCCTCATAGCGTAAAATTTTATATCCTTTTCCGTTAAAAACCTCCCTACCAGTACAAACGTTTGTTTTTCCTCCACCACCTCCTTATTACCCACTATTATTTCCTCCTCATCCTCATCTTCGATAACCAGATTAGCATACATTGCTTCCAATGATTCCCCCCTCTTGCCATACTGCACTCTAACCAAACTAATAAACAAAGAAGACAAGATATTATATGAAAGGATTGATAAGAAACAATGTTTTGAGAGAATGACTGATATACAAAATGATATAATATACTTAAACAAAAAATTGATAAAGATCTTCAAATAAGAAGGAAATCAGCCATTAGCTTTAACTTGCCATATAGACAAGAGACCTCTGAAAAATAGAGAGAAAAAAAAAATTAGTTGGTTGATTAGTATTTTGATACCTCTAATATAGTACTAATATTATATAACGAATAAAATAAACAAATAATGTTGTAGGATATAATCAATGTTATTAAAAGTGGCGATTAATCATTGTTCGGTAATTAATCGAATTGATTTTGCTATAATGTAGTCATAAATTGTTTTTTTTAAATCGATCAATAATCGATAAAATTAAATTTTAATGTATGGTTATTTTACAATTTTGTGTTTCAAATTTTTTTAAAATTTTATTAAATAATTGCTTAGGTCCATATTATTTATAGAAAATTAATTATATATAAATATATAATATTATTAAATTGATTCCGATTAGTGGTCTGATTAATCATTTCGATTAATCCCGAATATCTGATTAATCGTCGATCCATAACTTTATCGAACAACTCATATTCCCGCTTTTTCAAACACCAGATATAATAGAGTTATAGACTTATAGTATAGTCAAAATATAAAGAATACAATACATAGTTCAGACAAAAGGGAAAAAAAAATAAAGAATACATAGTTGGTTGGTAAGCTATTAATAGTGTAAAATAGATAATATATTATGGATGAACATTTCATTCATCTCGTTTGATCCTGATTCGAATCCCGTCTATTCGAATTGAGAACTTAAAAAAAAGGATTTATGGACGAAAAATGAGTAATATAATGAGAAAATGATCAAACTACACCACTTTTGTGTAGATGTGGAAGACGGTAAGAAGACTATCTTTGTCGGGTACCTGTTGAAAGGAGAGGCTAATTACTGGTGGGAAGCTAAGAGAGTCTTTGAGGGAGCAGGAATAGTGACTTGGGAGAGATTTAAGGAATTATTTTTAGAAAAGTATTTTCCTGACTATATGCAAGGGCAAACAGAGATAAAGTTTTTAGAGCTAAAGCAAGACAATATGACGGTAGCCGAGTATGAGGAAAAATTTTCAGAATTGTCTAGGTTTGTCCCGTAGTTTGTAGATACGGAACTGAAGAGAGCTAGGAGGTTTCAATATGGCCTGAAACCGTGGATCCTGAAGAAAGTGAAGCCATTTGAGTTAATGGAATATAGTAAGCTGGTACAAAAGGCTGCTATCATCGAGGAGGAGGATGACTTCAATCTGAGGGACAAGAATTCGAAGAAAAGGAAAGCAAAAAGCTGGGGAGAGGGAAATTCAGCTGTGGGAACCTACCAAAACCAAGTTTATAAAAGATCAGGAAGTTACCAGGGGTTTAACTCGACAGTAAGTGGAAATAATGGCCCGAGCGGCAGACAGGGAAGTGTGACTCAATCTTCTCCAATACCAGATTGTGAGAATTGTGGGAAAAGACATACAGGAATATGTTTAAAGGGAGAAGGAAAGTGTTATAAATGTGGCCGGGAAGGGCATCAACAGATGGACTGTCCTTGAAATAGAGTAATTTGCTTCAAATGTGGAAAGGAGGGTCACATCGCTAGAGACTGTAAAGCGTCAGTGACGGAACCAGCAGCGTCACGACAAAGCGGTGGCGCTAATAGCATCAAATCAACCGCTAGGGTTTTCAACATGACATTGGCCGATGGCATGAAGGAGATGGACGAGATACCAGGTACATGTTTACTTATTATCGTAAATGCGTATATAAATGATGAACCGATATGAACATAGACGTATAATAAAGGACGGGAGAGGAGTATCGGAAATAGAATAGACGATATAGTATGAGAGTTTGTAATCGAGATACGAGGTCACAAACTGGTAAAAGCGATGAGGAGATATGGGAGAGTAGAGTACGAGATAAGCAACCTTAGTTGTTGTCTACGTTGATTCCGAGGACGGAATTCTTTTAAGGATGGGAGACTGTAATAACCCTAATTTCTATACTTGAGAAAAATTTCCAATTTTGGGATGAATAGTGATTTTGAGGACTAAGAAAATTTTTCATGTCACCCTATGTACGGGATAGGAAATGGATATTTCGAAGTTATATTAGTAATCTACGAGGTAAATAAGTGTATGTAAACGCGATCGAAATTCAGAAAATCCAAAGTTTATTTTTATGGAATATTAGACCGGGTAGTGAGGTGTAGATCAGTATTATCAAGAAATGAGATGTTTAAATTGAGGATTCAAGGATTTTATATTTTATTTAAGATGATTTAAGGATTTAGAACGAAAACCTTCGAGTTAGTATAACGAACATTCTAGGAATCGCTAGAACTATATAACGAGATTAAGCGAACGAATTATGGAATTTGGATTGAGTTCATAATGAGATTAAATATCCTACATGAACTTCAAGAGAATTATATCAAGTGGATTAAAAGATTTAATTCAAGGATTAAAACAAAACAATTTAGGATTTAAAGTGATTTAAATCACTTTAAATCAAACAAAAACAAAACAAATATCAACCAAGCTTCTTGCATACTCTTTGCACAAGAACCAATGGTGATAAAGTAGCTTTAATACATCTCATCTAAAGTAGAAAATATCCCAAAGATCAACACAAACAAGTCAAACCAAGAGAGAAAAGATCAATAACACCACAAAACACACAACCTGTCCATCAGTAAAAATGGGTTCAAAACCATGGCTGCCAAACTTCAAATTTGATGATATATAGCTCAAAAGAAAGCCCTTGAAGATTAGAAGGTGTGGTAAAAATTTGAGAACCAATCTCCAATTTTTCGATTTTATATGAATTTTACAAGATGAGCATGAATAGTGATGAATAGTAACTTACATGATTTTCTTGATTTGTTCTTAAGGTTTAAGCATTATAAAGACTATCTAGAGCTTGTTAAAGGTTTATAAACACTTGATAGTGTTGTTATAGCATCCAAGAAGGTAAAACCCTCATCCAACCTTTGAGTTTTTATGAGTTTTGGTGGAGTTTTGATGTTAGTGTAAAGATTAGTTCATGTTAAGAATTTATATGATTGTTTAGCTTTGTTTTGAGGTGTATATGTTGAGTGGTGGTCATTGGACCTTACCACTGCCCTTAGAGGCTTAGTATGAGTGTTGGTATGTAATATTAGAGTTTGGGTTACCTTGTATGGCTTGATTGAGGAGTTACAAAAATGGAAATGTTCGATTTAGAGCCGTCGTAATGCCCAAATTTCTTGTATCATGTTGACAGTAGCCATCCGAGACCTTAATCATGTTTAAATGGTAACTAATGCATATGGTTGTGTAGATTTCGAGTCCAAATGTTTATTTTTCGATTTTATAAAAATGCGTCATCCGAGGTTGCGCGAGTGAAAAACCCTTGAAGGAATGACACTATTCACCAAAACCACTCTTCCCTGTTTTGTAAAATTTCGAAAAATGACTCCTCTGACCAGATCCAAATCTTAAGTTGGTTATCTTCTAGACATTCCCTAGATCGTGTACGCGAAAACGGTGCGTCATTTGAGTTAACGGTTATCGAGTTATGATGGTTTTAGTAAAAGTAGTGCAAATAGTAAAAAAAATCCAAAGTTTACCCAACTTTGAAAATACATTTCACATATCTAAACCGTGTTTTCGAATCAAGATTTTTATGATAAATATTACAAACACCAAAGATGATTTTAGAGGTGGTTTCGTATTTACATAGGTTACCAGTGATTTATTAAAAGTGTTGGAGTGCGAGTCATGGAATAGTAATTTTCAGGAAAGTCATCTCTAGAGGTGCTACTTTGACCATCCATTTTGGCTTAGTTAAAAGAAGAATTTTGAGTCGACTAAAACACGAAACTTGTTAAGAATTATCAAGGCAACATAGTGGTGCAAAGATCGAAGCTATAAATGGTTAGCAAGATGTACAGAATGTCTTACATTAAACATAGATTCGAGGATCGATTTTGGATTAAACTTATGACTAAGATGTTTGTCGATTAACATGGACTTAGTACGAGTCTAGAAGGACCCCTGAGTGCCTTGTTTGTGGTTGGCTTATGTCTTTGAGCATTGAGTTACAAGCGGATCGTATAGGGGATTAATCTCGTATTTTCTTGACTTTGTTTAGATTATCGGATTCTGCCACGAGCCCCTACTACCTCCAGAGCACCAGGCAAGTATACTTAACCCTACTCTATTGTTCAGAGTATATATGTTTCAACGTATGGTATATGTCAGTTCAAATGTTTTATTTACAAGGTTCAAGTATTTTATCTCGTTACTCAAATACCGGATATTGATGCAATTGAATGCATGTATTTATATTATTGTTGTAAATGTTATTCGGATAGTATATAAGTATAGTAGTATGTATAATAGTTATTGGTCCATATGATTGGGACAAGTATCGAGGTACATTGTTCGTACTCGAAGGGAGATAAATGTTTTGAAAAACTATCTGGTTAATTATTGGAGGTGATGAAAGATTGGTCTGGATCATTTTATTCGAATCCATGATCAAAGCAGTCGTTCTTATGTTTCCTCTTATCTTTCAAGAGGAAAGTGTTTTATTGGAAGTAGTAATCGTTCGTTGTTTCCAAACGATAATAATTATTATGAATTGAGGTGCACGTGGAATTATACGTGTCATCTAAGATAAGGAGTATATTTAGGTGTACGTGGAATTATACGTGACATCTAAGATGATAAATATAGAAGGTGACCAGGGGAACTCTGGCACCTTATGTTCAGGACTGGAGATAATAAGTATGTATGAAAGCCCGGATGCGGCTTAGGGTGAGGTTCGAGCAAGTCGGCTCATCCTGGGGTGATCAAGGCCGAGCAAGTCGGCTCCCCCCTCTACCGGTAGTAAAAATATTAGACGTAAGGACTGATCATCCATTACAGCCCCGTGAATAAGAATCTCCTAAATATAGTCCATCAGCATTATTTGATAAATGTAATTAATACTACAGGTGGGTATTAATTGCAGTTTGAATGGTATGTCTTTACTCAGTCTTGTGAGTCAATTTCAGTATGTTAAAGAGAGAATATGGGATTTCATTTCTTGAAGAGGTTTTGTTGGTAAGATAATCTAAGGGTTCAATGTTTCTTGATGTAACAAAAAGGGAAAATATTTTTCGAAATGATTTTGAATAATACATTGTTGACCTTCCAATTATACCTTTGAGTATATTTTTATATGATTCTGGTGTATAAAACTTGCTGGGCATTTTTGGCTCATTCTTTGTTAGTTACAGAGGCATGCCTGTACACATCTAATAACAAGCCTAATTGTTTGTAATGCTTTGCATTACTTACATGACCTCTTAACTGAGGGAACCTCTAGTTGTAGAGTTTCTGTTTGTATTGTACTTGTGATAGGCATCAAATCCTAGATTGTGTAACTGTACAAATATAGTCTAAAATAATGCTTGAAAGAAGTTCCATGGTTCATGCCTCAAGCAAGGAGTTAGAGACTACCAAATAATCACAGTTGGGATTTGAAGAAATGAAGAAATTTGCCTAAGTACCAATTCGAGAAGTATACTTGTCTATTCGAGAAGTCCAGCATTCGAGAAGTCAGAGATTCGATATCTCAAGACACTATTAGATATCTCTGAATACACTGTTCGATATCTCATTCGATATCTCAGTGATTCGATATGTCTATTCGAGAACTCAAGAAGTCAACAAGTCAAGATGGTATTCGAGCTCTCAAAGAGTCAACAAGTCAAAGTTCCATTCGATATCTCAAAGACTCAGAAAGCTATTCGACAACTCGAGGATTCGATAAGTCAAATGCTCTATTCGACAACTCAAGGAATCCTGGTGAAAAAGAGCTATTCGAGAAGTGGTTCGATATGTCACTGTAACAGTATTCGAGAACTCAGAGTTATCGATCAAGTCAATTCTAGTTCTCGAATCACTTACTTAGTCACTTCTCGAATACATTCTTAGAGACAAAATACTGAAGAAATTGTACAAGTCAGAAACCTGCAACAAGCCAATGCACTTTATGGACCACAATCTGTAACGTGCTCTGGAAAGCCTACAAGGAAGCTTGGAGAGATATAGAGGAGACAAGGAGCTAAAGAAGTGGATCTAAACAGGCTTTGCAAAGTCAAATCTGTAACCGTTTGGACTCTTACTCAAAAAGGATAGACAGACCAGAAAGTAATTTTGTTTAGCTACCTTATTTGTAGTAAGCAGGCTGTTTCCATGTTCTATAAGGACACAGCCTCACTTCATAACTTAGTAACTTTCGTGAGTCAAGTTTTTCATACACTGTAAGCTATATCTCTCTGAGAAAAACGAAGCTGAGAATACTACCATTTGTATTCACAGATTGTAGCAACCTTTATCTAATATACATTAGATTAAAGTGATATTGTGTCTTGTGTTGTTTACTTATCCGCACCTTAATTTCTGCACACATACACACTTATCAGCTACACAGACTCAATCAAGAAAAGTTCAAGAATCCATTCACCCCCCCCCCTCTGTATTCTTTTATCGTGTTCAATACTCAACAAGTGGTATCAGAGCGGGCTGTTTATTCAAAAACAGAGAAACGATCATGAGTTCGAATACACCAAAGACTACAGGAACAGTGAAGGTCCCTAAGTTTGATAAAGAAAACTTCAACCTCTGGAAGATAAAGATGATGTTGTTCATCAAAGCCTCTCATCCCTTGTATCCTGAGATTCTCAAGAATGGTCCTTTTGTTCCACAACAAGAGATACCAGAGAAGACTGTTGGAACCCTAACAATCCCTAGAACTTATGAGGCCAAGGATCCATCAAAGTGGACAGAGTCAGAAAGGGAGAAGGTTGCTCTTGACAGTCACCTCATGTTGCTCATCATTGATTCCATGGATATGTCAATGTTTGCAAACATTGCATCATGCACATCTGCTAAAGAGATGTGGGATCACATTGAGGTGTTGTGTGAAGGGACTGATGAGGTTAAAGAAAACAGGAAACAGATACTGGTCACACAGTATGAAGCTTTCATGGCACAGCCCAAGGAAAGCATTACTGAGATGTTTGAAAGGTTTCACAAGCTAGTTACTGAGTTGCAGATGAATGGAAAGGTTTACAGCACCAAGGAGTTAAATATGAAATTTCTGTTGTCTTCACCAAATCATCTGGAGCAAAGAGTCATTTCTCTAAGAGAGAGAGATTTGAACAAAGTCACCTATGATGTACTCTATGGAGTCCTAAAGACTCATGAACTTGAGTTGCTTCAGAAGAGGGCTATCCAAGCCAACCAAGGTAGGATGATAAACACATCATGTGCCTTGATTGTCAACAAATCCATTCTGGACCTAGAAGCATCTACAAGTCAACTGAGGATAGAGGAGGTGGCAGATGATGAAGAAACTGAAGCTGGGGTAAGTGAACCTGTTGAGGAAAAGGTGGAAGAAGAAGAGGAGTTTTACACTCTGGAAGAACTTGATGGGATGGAAAATACTTCATATGCTTTCATGGCCAGAAAATTTCCAAACATCAGATTTAAAAGAAATCAACCCTTCAAACCCAAAACCCAAAACCATTCAGCTTACAAGAACAAGGCACCTGTGAAACCAAACAGAAATAAATTCAAAACCGGTTATGTGGATAGGTCATCTGTAAGGTGTTATAGATGCAATGACCTAGGGCATTTTGCCAGTGAATGCAAGAAGCCTAAAAAGAAGGATAGAGATTTTCTTGAGCTAGAAGCTAAGTATGAGGCCCTTCTGAAAAAGCAGACACATGGTAAGGCCTACATAGCTGAAGGAAAGTGTTGGGATGATTCTGAGAGTGATGAAGAAGAACAAGAATTCTGCAATTATGCCTTGATGGCCAACTCCAAGGATGACTCATCTTCATCTGATTCTCAGGTACCATCTCTCACTACAATAGACATGTCTGTTTCTGAATACAAATCCATGATTGAACAATTATCTGTTGAAATGTTTAATATTCATACTAGTATGACTGCTGCTAATGAGGAGATTGCTAAATTGTCAACTAGAAATGAAGTATTAACCAAAAAGAATGAGGAACTTGAGCTAACTGCTATGCAAGTAGAAAACCTTAAGAAAGAAGTTGAATATTTAGAGAACAAGGTTTTGTGTGCTAGCCAAGTAGAGAAGGCTCTTAGGGATGAATTAGCTGAGAATGAATTCAAACTTAAAACTTTCAAGAAATCATCTGGTTTAGTGCAATCCTACTGTGAGAAAATTGAAGCTAAACCCAAAGCAGCTATTGGACTTGACTATGACTCTCTCAAGCAAAGGAAAGGCTATGCTGTCATTGAAGAGGACACAGCTGTTCATGAGAAAGTGCCTCACATTTTGAGAAAAACTGAAAATCCAATTTTTAAGGAATCAACATTTGAAATTGATGAGGATGCCTTACTCATCAAACAAATGTTGAATGATGAGGATGAGGCACAATCTAGTGAACAGCTAGCATCCTCTAAGGGTGAGAGTGTCAAGTCAAAGACCAAGAAACCAGTAGTTGATAGGCCAAGACCTAAGAAGTTTGTTAAGTTTGTACCAGCTGGGAAGAGTGAATCAGAAAAGGAAGTGACTAAAAAGAAACAGAACAGAAATGGCAAGTTAGGGATTAACAAGGATAACAACTATGCTTATATGCCTAATGCCCCTAGGAAAACTTGTCAGAACTGTTTCAGTACCAATCATCTAACTCATGCATGCAAGAAACCTGTTGGTAGTGTGTCTAAGCCTTTCTATGATTGTTCTGTGCCTCTAAGACATAGAGATGCACCTTTCTGTGATAAATTTGACTGTATGCCATGCAATATGAATGTCATGACTAGTTGTTTTAATTTGAGAAGGCAGTTCATTGATGGTTGTATCAGTCACAATTCACACACACACTACACAAGGTCAAAGTCTTCAAGTCCTCCTAAAGCTAGGAAGGTACCTTTGTCACCTAAGTCTGAGATCTCAGGTTCTAAGACTTCCAACAGTGACAAGAAGACTGACACTAAGAAAGTTAACAAGCATGTTGTTTATGATAAAACTGTCTCTAAGTCACATGGACCCAAACTAGTTTGGGTACCAAAGGAAAAGTAATACCTTTGTGTTTGCAGGGCAAAGAAAGTGAAAAGAAGGTCATGTGGATTTTGGACAGTGGATGCTCAAATCATATGACTGGTGATATGGCCCTGCTATCACAGTATGAGGAAAAGGCTGGCCCAATGGTTGCTTTTGGAGATGACAGCATGGGTAACACATTGGGATATGGCAAGCTGAAAGTTGGAAATGTCATCATTGAAGATGTAGCACTAGTCAAGGGGCTCAAGCATAATCTGTTAAGTGTTGGTCAGTTTACTGATAGAGGATTCAAGGTGAATTTTGACAAAGATGAATGTTTGATCACCCACAAGAAGACTGGTGATTTTGCTCTATCTGGAGTAAGGAAGGGAAGCCTGTTTGTAGCCAATATGGACTCTGCAAACAAGGACAAAATTTGTTGCTTTTACTCAAAAGCATCAAATGAAGATTGTTGGCTGTGGCACAAGAAACTATCACACCTGAACTTTAAGGCCATTAATTCTCTAGTCAAAAGAGAGTTAGTGAGAGGCATGCCCACACTTGAATTCTGCCAAGAAGGAGTGTGTGAGGCTTGTCAAAAAGGAAAAATGAAGAGATCAAGCCACAAGTCAAAGACAGTGACATCTGTAACCAAGCCACTACAACTTATCCATATGGATTTGTTTGGGCCTGTCAACATAATGTCACTTGGAAGAAAGAAGTATGCCCTGGTAATGGTTGATGATTTTTCAAGGTATACATGGGTAGAATTTCTGGCATCAAAAGATGAGGCTCCACAAGTAATCATTGAGCATATAAAGAAAGTTGACAAGGAAGCAAAGGCAAACGATGCAAGTGTGATTGCATTGAGAAGTGATAATGGAACAGAGTTCAGAAATGCCACACTTGAAGCATTCTGCAAAGAGAATGGTATTTCTCAACAATTCTCAGCTCCAAGGACTCCACAACAAAATGGAGTTGTTGAGAGAAAGAATAGAACTCTGATTGAGGCTGCTAGAACAATGTTACTTGATGCAAAAATGCCTACATGTTTTTGGGCTGAGGCTGTGAGCACTGCATGCTATATTCAGAACAGAACCCTCATCAACAAAAACACTGGAAAGACTCCTTACAACTTGATGACTGGAAAGAAGCCTACACTAAAGTATATTCATACTTTTGGAAGCAAATGCTTTGTACTTAAGGACAATTCTGAATATGTTGGGAAGTTTGATGCAAAAGCATTTGAAGGAATTTTTCTTGGCTATTCTATGGAAAGAATTGCATACAAGGTTTATGTCATCAGTCAAAAGAAAGTTATGGAAAGCACAGATGTAACATTTGATGACAGCAAGCTACCTGGACTAGAAGAAGCCAATGATGAAGACAAAGATCCATTAAAGTTTGATAATCTAGATGATTCTAATGAAGAGACTGAAACTGGAGTTGAAACTCAAGTTCAACAAACTCAAGTGAATGATGATACAAGAGAAGAATTTGTCCCAATCAATAGTGGAGAAACAAGCATCCAAGACACACCTGTGAGTAATGGCAACTTCACAGGGGGAGGAAATGAGGATGATCATGATGAGGATGATGAAGCAACATCAAGAATGAGAAATCAGGCTGAACATTCAAGGAAATGGGATAGATCACACACTGCAGAGCAAATCATTGGAGATCCTAATGCAGGAGTAAGGACTAGGAGAGCAACTCAAAATGAGTGCCTCTATGGATGTTTTCTATCACAAGTTGAGCCTAAGAAACTTGATGATGCATTGTTGGATCCAGATTGGATTATTGCTATGCAAGAGGAGCTGAACCAATTTGAAAGGAACAAAGTATGGGAACTAGTGCCTGCACCAAAGAATAGAACCATTGTTGGAACAAAATGGGTTCTGAAGAATAAGATGGATGAAGATGGTGTAATAATAAGGAACAAAGCAAGGTTGGTTGCAAAAGGATACTCTCAACAGGAAGGCATTGATTATGATGAGACATTTGCCCCTGTTGCTAGATTGGAAGCCATTAGAATATTCTTGGCATTTGCTGCTCATTCAAACTTTAAAGTTTATCAAATGGATGTCAAGAGTGCATTTCTAAATGGAGAGTTGGAAGAAGAGGTTTATGTGCAACAACCACCTGGCTTTGAGGATCCACATTTCCCAGAATTTGTCTACAGATTGCTTAAGGCACTGTATGGACTTAAGCAAGCTCCAAGAGCATGGTATGACACTCTATCACAATTTCTTCTTGAAAATCAATTCACTCGAGGCACACTGGACAAGACACTGTTTTACAAGAAGCATGATGATGATATGATTCTAGTTCAAATCTATGTGGATGATATCATCTTTGGTTCTACTAATGAGAAACTGTGTGAGAAATTCTCTAAACTCATGCAGAGCAGATATGAGATGAGTATGATGGGAGAGTTGACATTCTTTCTAGGGTTGCAAGTCAGTCAAAGGAAGGATGGTATCTTTATCAGTCAAACCAAGTACATCAAGGATTTATTGAAGAAGTTTGACTTGGAAGATTGTTCACCTGCCAAGACACCCATGGCCACTGCCACTAAATTGGATGAAGATGCTAAAGGCAAGAAAGTAGATATCTCAGTCTACAGAGGCATGGTTGGTTCTCTACTCTACCTCACTGCAAGTAGGCCAGACATCATGTTTGCTACATGCTTGTGTGCAAGGTTTCAATCAAATCCAAAGGAATCACATTTGATTGCAATAAAAAGGATCTTTAGATATCTGAAGGGCACTCCTAACTTGGGGTTATGGTATCCTAAGGACACAGGGCTCAACCTGGTTGGTTACTCTGATGCTGATTATGCTGGATGCAGAGTGGATAGGAAAAGCACCTCAGGAAGCTGCCAGTTTCTTGGACAAAGGTTAGTTTCTTGGTATAGCAAGAAGCAACAATCTGTGTCAACTTCTACAGCTGAGGCTGAATACATAGCTGCTGGAAGTTGCTGTGCTCAAGTGCTTTGGATTAGAAATCAACTTAGAGATTATGGACTTGTGTTGGAAAGAATTCCAATCATGTGTGACAACACAAGTGCAATCTCTATAGTTGCCAATCCTGTCAATCATTCTAGAACAAAGCACATTGACATCAGATATCATTTCATAAGAGAACATGCAACTAATGGAACCATTGAGTTGCATTATGTCTCTACAGATAAACAACTAGCTGATATATTCACTAAGCCATTAGATGAAGCCACCTTCACAAGGTTGGTAAGTGAAATTGGAATGCTGAATTCTTCAGATTCTGGCTAAGTGAATACATCAATCTAGATTGTTGCAGCAGTAAACACTTACTTTATCTAAATTCTCAATATTTTTGGAGTAAGTGTTGGCTGAAATATGATTTATAAATATTTCAAATCTGTTGCATATGTTGAAAATCATATTTTTATTAACTTAAAATTTCTATGAAATTTTGAGAAAATCACTATTTAATTTGCTAGGATATTTTTCAATGAATATGTCTGGTAAATTTTTAAAAGATAGTGAAAATCAAATTTTTATGAGTGATGGGTATAGTTCGATAAGTCAGACTTCTCGAATGATTCACTATTCGACATCTCTAATAAGTCTCATTAGAGTACTCTTGAGTTCTCGAATAGAGTCTTTCTGAGATATCGAATAGAGGAATTCTTGACTTCTCGAATATAGCAACTGAGTTCTCGAATGATTGAGTTCTCGAACACTATATTTGAGTTCTCGAATCATTTGAAAAGGCTGAATTCTCGCTGAATTTTAACCGATTTTGGATTTTTATCTAAAAATTTAATTCACTCATAAAAACACATTTTATTTAATTTAGAATTATTTCTAAGTTAGATAACTGCCAGCTGTGAGTTTCTATCTGCTTGAGTTATCGATTAAGCCATTCTTGACTTCTCGAATAGTTGTTTTCTACTTCTCGAATGCCTGACTTGTCGATACAAAACAGTTTGCTAATCGACAATTCAAGTACTTCATACTTATACAATCTCACATCTATTCGATTCATTTCATTCGATTTCTCAAGCATCTACACTCTCTAAACCCCTGAAACCCTAACTGCGAAAAGCCAAATTTCTTCTTCAACCTTCAATTTCTTTTCTCTCTTTTATACAAATGGCAACAGTAAAGTTCAACACCAACTTCATCGCTCTAACTAGTGATGTTGAAGCACCCAATGCAAACTTTAAGTGCTTTGTGAAATGGATGGCTGAATCATACATCAAAGAAGCACTCTCTGCCAATCCAACTCTATATCTCGATATTCTGGAACAATTCTGGAATACTGCTATTGTGGAGGTTGTAGCCCTGGAAAATGCAATCACATCCTATGTCATCTACTGCAAGGTTCAAGATAAGGATATCACTATCACTACTGCAGACATGAACCAAGCACTAGGACTACAACAGGAATCATTTGATAGAATGGCCACTACTGCAGAGTTGGAGGAATTCTTCGAATTCATAAACTACTCAGATGGGATTAACCTTGGAAAGCTAAACAGAAAAAATCTGAGAAAGGAGTGGAGCTATGTGTTTGCAACTCTTCTTCAAGTCTTCACTGCCAGGAAATCAAGCTTTGATCAAATCAGTGCACCTGTGCAGCAAATTGGATATGCTTTGGCCTATGGAAAGAAGATAGATGTTGGCCAAATCATACTTCAAGAATTATATGGGAGACTTGGTAAGAACACAACCAAGAGAGGTACTGATATTTTCTTCCCTCGCTTTATTCAATCTGTACTTAATTATAAAAATGCTTCGTTGATTGAATTGCCTGGGATTGATAAAAATAAAATAGGCTATCCTAAGTCCATGACCAAACTCATTTTTGGTAACTTGGAAACTAGGAATGATGTGGATGTAAGACTGAACATAACTCCCCATATGGAGAGTTTGTTTAAGACTTACCCCCACAACATGCCAACATTTGATGCTAAATCTAAGTTAGCACAGCCCAAGCAAGTAGAACAAACTGCTAACCCAGGGCCTGCTAACCAACCCTCTCAACCAAACACTCTCCCACATACTGAGCCAACTGCATCATCCTCTCAAAAGGGTGATGTTAGTAAAAAGAAGAGAAAGGAAGTAATGTCTGCACCATTAAATATCTTATCTGAAGCAGCATTAGCTGTTGAATTAGGGCTAGAAAGTGAGGAACCTGAGTCACCCTTACAAAGGCCAAAGAAGAGGAAAACTAAGACCACCTCTTCAGTCACACAAATGGCTGAAGTTGTAAAATCAGGGGCACACAGCTCACTAGGTGTATCCTCTCAACAGGGTGCATCTATAGAATCAAGCATTCTCCCCAATGCACCTTCTTGTATAGAGTCTGCACATGGGAGTGATAAGGCTGGCACAACACTGAGTGGAGAGCACATCACTTTTGAAACTCCCTCTATCTCTCAGGGGGAGTTGCCAAAATCTACTCTAGAACACACTTCTCTTCCAGAATCTAACTCTGAAATTTCTTTGGAACCTGCAACTCAGGCAACTGAGATGCAAGGTATTGATCATCAAGAATTCTTTTCTCTTGATGAGCCAATAATTTCAAGTGACTCAGTGCATGACACTTTGTTCACCACTCAGAACCCACATTTAGATGGTGAGGGAATGCATGCTGAGGCATATCCTAATGACACCATCACAAACACAGAGGTTCCCCTAGTTTTTACTAGAGACTCTGTGCCTGTGTCAACTGCTGGTGTAATTCATCCCACTTCTGTGGAGACACCAGTAGTAGAGTCCATCCATCCGGCTACAGAAGTTGCATCTGTAACTGAGGAGACTAGCTTGCCTAGCTCTAGCTCTGACTTTATGTCAAAATGGCTGAAGCCTGTGCAACATGACAGTGCTTCAGGATCAGGGTCTGTTCCACAACAATTGACGGTTGAAGCACTTCAAAGCTTAATTGTGGATCAGATTCCTGAGTTCACAAAGATTGCTCAGCACCTTCTCACTGCAGACATGCCCAATCCAGACTATGAGGCTATTCTGTTATGCCATAGGGATGATGTGGAGGTGCAGAAATCAAAGATCATTGATGATGCTGAGAGAGATGGCAACATAGATGCCTGGTTGCAAGGAAAATATGATATTACTCTCGATGAAGCACTTCAGTATCTCAGGGAGGAATACATCACTTCACTGGGCTCCAATGCTAAATCCCTGTCACCTGGTGAAGTGTATGAAGCTGTCAATGACTCCTACAAGGGTTTCCTCAAGGCTGCACACTATCTTGGCAAAGGAGTAAAAACTGAAGTCAACAGGGTATGTGATAAGACAGCCACTTCAGTAGCAGAAGTCAAGAGGGCCTTTGATGCTAAATTTCCCCACTTGGACAGTGTGCTCAAGGACATCAAACACTGCAACTCTACATGCATTAAGGTGGACAATGGGTTGGCTGTGCTAAAAGATGCTGTCTCAGGTCTGGGTCATCAATTTCAGAATCTATCTGGCCAGACTACAGATGCCAATGCCATGCTGAAAATAATGTTCAAGAATCTCTATGGAGATAGGCTGGTGACTGATGTTCCTGTGCATGAAATGTCTAAATATGAAGTGAAGAGACTGCAGGAACAATCTCTATCTGGTTTCAAGGCCAATGAACTCTTCACTAAGGTCAACACTCTTGAGCAAGAGGTAGCTACTCTCACCAAGACCAATGCTCATCTCACAGAAAAGGTTGCATTGCTAAATGATCAGTTGGACACTCAAGCATCCACCACAGCTGATGTCCTTCTGCATCAACAATCCATGTTAGCTGCAATGATGAAGCATATGGGGCTCCCTCTACCTGATGAATCTTCAATCCCAAAGGACATCTCTACAGCCTCTGTGCCTGACAACAAGCCTAAGGGGGAGAAGAAGGCTAGGAACTCAAATTCAAGGGGGGAGCCAAAGAGGGAGAAAGGCATAGTATTCAAAGAAGGTGGACAACAAAGGGCTACTAAGTCTCTAGAAAATGTGCCTGGCAAGGGAAAAGCCAAAGTAGATGAGCCTCCATCTATCTTGCCAGTTGTCACCTTACCAACTGTGCACATCACTACTCCTGGAGGACAAAAGCAATCAATAACTACCACAGTGGTTGCAGGGAGTATGCCATCTGACAAACCTCAAATTTCTATAGCTGAGAGTGCCAAGCCTGTAGAAGTCAAAGTTGTTACTGAGGCCAAGCTACAAGAAGTTGCTAACTCCAATGTCTATCATGATAAAGCCTTCTTGGAGTTTCTGAAAGCCATAAGGGAACAGGTTGGTGACACTCAGTTTTATCTGAGGGAGGTGAAGAAGCAGATAGACTACATCACTGTCATTCCCAAGCAAGTCAACAATTTATGGGTCAAGGAGATAGTGATGGTGTCCAAACTAAAGATATGGCATCTAACATACCAGATTCTACAAGACTTAAAGCACTCAGAGATAGATGCCATACTAGAGCTCATTGAGAAGAAAAATGACAACAGCAAGAGTCTGTTTGATGACTTGAGGAATGGTCAACCTACAAGGCTACCAGAAGTGATCAAGAAGCCATGGACAATTATCTATCAGTCTGGTACCAGAATTGAAGATATCAAGCAACTGGTCATTCCTCATGATCTCACCCCCAGAAATCACAGACTGATCATTGCTATTATTGATCAACTTCAGAAGAAGGTTGGAGCCAGAAATGCTGAAGAAATTGAGGCACTGCATATCCTCAGAACTTATATTGCAACTGGTGGAATTCCAGAGATGGCTCAACCTAGGAGAAATAAGGATGATGATTCTGAAGACAAAGGTGATGGGAGGAGAAGACATCAAAGGAGAGATAAGGGTGATGAAGATAAGAAGAAAAAGGGGGACAAGGATGAAAAAGATGATGACCAGGGTAAGACATATGTGAGAAAGAGTGGAAGACAGCAAGCCTTAGGCATTGCTAGCAGTAACCTCACCACAACACAAGACTCTAAGTCTAGGGTGAATACTGTTAGTAGTGACCTAACAAAATCTACATCTATGGCTTCTGCAACTGTCTTACCATCTCAAGAAAAGAAGAAGATTCAAGTCAAGAAACCATGTGTATGTTTCAGAAAGCAATCTGCTAATGGAATACTACTATGGTCTACCAACCAAGGTCAAAGATTTCTGCCCAGCAACCATGTCAAGAGGACAAAATTTAAACATGCTGCAAGGAGAGTGAAGCTATCCAAATCTAGAGCCCTAACAATCATTCCAGGATTAAAGCTCCAGCCACTTGATGAAGACTTTGATAGAGAGCAACTGCTATTTCTAAGAGCTCAAAAGATATGCTATGCTGCAATTGTGGATGACCACCTTGTAATCAAGTACACTGATGGGAAAGAAAGGAAATTCAGTCAAGGGGGTTGTCAACATTGGGGTAAATTGTATGAAATAGAAAGAATCATTGCATTGCTGGACTCTAAGGACAAGGTGGAGAAAGTATGGAAGCTGGAATTGATTGATTTTGTGAAAATGAAGAAAGAATATGCTGAGAAGATAAGAAAGGGCTGCTATGAGAAATGGTTAGAAAGGGAGAAAGAAATTGATAGACTGGAGATTGAAGCAGAAAAGCTAAGGGCAAAGGGATTGTGTAGAGTTCAGTTTGATCCCTATGTGGTGAAGTATAGGAGGAGAAATGGAGATAATGTCAATATAAGAATGAACCTACTCAGTCACTATCCTGCCAACATTCTGAAGCCAGTGCTTGAAGATTTCAAAAACTCTATTATGATTGAAGAATTGGATGCTATGACAGAAATCATGAGAGCAGTAGATGAGATTGCAAGAAAGGAGGAAGAAAAGAAAAAGAAAGCATATGATGATCTACAAGCCAAAGCAATGGAGATGCAATCAAAAGAAAATGGCTAGTACCTCATCATACTGTAAGAGTATTTATCTTGTAATTTCATTTATGTGTTCAATCAAATCACATACCTGTACTTTTAAAAAGTTTTATCCTTAATGTATGTTAGGCTTGTTATCAGACATGAAATTGTGACTAAGGGTCTCACTCACAATTTGGGGGAGATTGTTAGTTACAGAGGCATGCCTGTACACATCTAATAACAAGCCTAATTGTTTGTAATGCTTTGCATTACTTACATGACCTCTTAACTGAGGGAACCTCTAGTTGTAGAGTTTCTGTTTGTATTGTACTTGTGATAGGCATCAAATCCTAGATTGTGTAACTGTACAAATATAGTCTAAAATAATGCTTGAAAGAAGTTCCATGGTTCATGCCTCAAGCAAGGAGTTAGAGACTACCAAATAATCACAGTTGGGATTTGAAGAAATGAAGAAATTTGCCTAAGTACCAATTCGAGAAGTATACTTGTCTATTCGAGAAGTCCAGCATTCGAGAAGTCAGAGATTCGATATCTCAAGACACTATTAGATATCTCTGAATACACTGTTCGATATCTCATTCGATATCTCAGTGATTCGATATGTCTATTCGAGAACTCAAGAAGTCAACAAGTCAAGATGGTATTCGAGCTCTCAAAGAGTCAACAAGTCAAAGTTCCATTCGATATCTCAAAGACTCAGAAAGCTATTCGACAACTCGAGGATTCGATAAGTCAAATGCTCTATTCGACAACTCAAGGAATCCTGGTGAAAAAGAGCTATTCGAGAAGTGGTTCGATATGTCACTGTAACAGTATTCGAGAACTCAGAGTTATCGATCAAGTCAATTCTAGTTCTCGAATCACTTACTTAGTCACTTCTCGAATACATTCTTAGAGACAAAATACTGAAGAAATTGTACAAGTCAGAAACCTGCAACAAGCCAATGCACTTTATGGACCACAATCTGTAACGTGCTCTGGAAAGCCTACAAGGAAGCTTGGAGAGATATAGAGGAGACAAGGAGCTAAAGAAGTGGATCTAAACAGGCTTTGCAAAGTCAAATCTGTAACCGTTTGGACTCTTACTCAAAAAGGATAGACAGACCAGAAAGTAATTTTGTTTAGCTACCTTATTTGTAGTAAGCAGGCTGTTTCCATGTTCTATAAGGACACAGCCTCACTTCATAACTTAGTAACTTTCGTGAGTCAAGTTTTTCATACACTGTAAGCTATATCTCTCTGAGAAAAACGAAGCTGAGAATACTACCATTTGTATTCACAGATTGTAGCAACCTTTATCTAATATACATTAGATTAAAGTGATATTGTGTCTTGTGTTGTTTACTTATCCGCACCTTAATTTCTGCACACATACACACTTATCAGCTACACAGACTCAATCAAGAAAAGTTCAAGAATCCATTCACCCCCCCCCCTCTGTATTCTTTTATCGTGTTCAATACTCAACATTCTTGCTATTGTATACTAATATTACATCACGAAACAAAAGAGATGAGGCTTCGACGTCTTATTTTGCTAAGGGGAAAGGTCCTACAGTTGATCCAAATGTTAGATAAATGCTGGAAGGCTGGGAATAAGTTGGACGGACTTTTGTTATGTGATAAGTAGACTCACTGTTTAGAGTCGTAAGGTTTTATGACATTGTTTTAAAATGAAGGTTGAGTTTTGTAATAACTCTAAGTAGAAGTTGTAATGAGATTCTGGAAGATACTCTGATCTGTAATAACTTTTTGAGGATTTATGTTATGTTCTAAGACTATAACCTGTGGAGTAGATTATGGAGTTTATTATGAATATTGTTGTAGATAATATTATGAGCAGGTGATTGAATATTCCACGAAGGTATGTATGTGTATGGTTAAGGATTTGACGACCCGGATTTTTAGTAAGGGATTAGGGGGTGTTACAGAAATGGTATCAGAGCAGTAGGTTATAAACCTTAGACCAGGAATAGGAGGGGTATATGAGGAGTAGGAATTGGAATAATGTGAGTTTATACATTTCTAAAGTATAGTTGAGTAAGATGCTAAAAGATTTATATTTTATTGCAGAAGAATGCCGCCTAGGAGAAACCCGAGAAGTAATCTTGATGAAGGATCCACTGGAGGTGGAAATAATGAAGGGGGAGGTAATAACCAAGAAGGTAACCCGGGAGATAACCAACAGAATGCACGGATGGAAGAAATGTATGAGTTTTATCGTCAAAATGCTAATCGTGACCAGAATATGCCACCACCCAATCAAGCGAAGCATACGGTTGTAGCATTTAAGGCGTTTAAATCTTTAAATCCGCCAGAGTTTAAAGGAACAGCTGACCCCGTGGAGGCAAGGGCATGGATAGAGGAATTGGAGAAATCATTTGAAATAGTAGATGTGGAAGACGGTAAGAAGACTATCTTTGTCGGGTACCTGTTGAAAGAAGAGGCTAATTACTGGTGGGAAGTTAAGAGAGTTTTTGAGGGAGCAGGAATGGTGACTTGGGAGAGATTTAAGGAATTATTTTAAGAAAAGTATTTTCCTGACTATATGCAAGGGCAAATGGAGATAAAGTTTTTAGAGCTGAAGCAAGACAATATGACGGTAGCCGAGTATGAGGCAAAATTTTCAAAATTGTCTAGGTTCGTCCCGCAATTTGTAGATACGGAACTGAAGAGAGCTAGGAGGTTTCAATATGGCCTGAAATCGTGGATCCAGAAGAAAGTGAAGCCATTTAAATTAACGGAATATAGTAAGATGGTACAAAAGGCTGCTATCATCGAGGAGGATGATGACTTCAATCCGAGGGACAAGAATTCAAAGAAAAGGAAAGCAGAAAGCAGAAAGCTGGGGAGGGGAAATTCAGCTGTGGGAACCTACCAAAACCAAGCTTATAAAAGATCAGGAAGTCACCAGGGGTTTAACTCGACAGTAAGTGGAAATAATGGCCCGAGCGGCAGACAGGGAAGTGTGACTCAATTTCTCCAATACCAGATTGTGAGAATTGTGGGAAAAAACATACAGGAATATGTTTAAAGGGAGAAGGAAAGTGTTATAAATGTGGCCGGGAGGGGCATCAACAGATGGACTGTCCTAGAAATAGAGTAATTTGCTTCAAATGTGGAAAGGAGGGTCACATCGCTAGAGACTGTAAAGCGTCAGTGACGGAACCAGCAGCGTCACGACAAAGCGGTGGCGCTAATAGCATCAAATCAACCGCTAGGGTTTTCAACATGACATTGGCCGATGGCATGAAGGAGATGGACGAGATACCAGGTACATGTTTACTTATTATCGTAAATGCGTATATAAATGATGAACCGATATGAACATAGACGTATAATAAAGGACGGGAGAGGAGTATCGGAAATAGAATAGACGATATAGTATGAGAGTTTGTAATCGAGATACGAGGTCACAAACTGGTAAAAGCGATGAGGAGATATTGGAGAGTAGAGTACGAGATAAGCAACCTTAGTTGTTGTCTACGTTGATTCCGAGGACGGAATTCTTTTAAGGATGAGAGACTGTAATAACCCTAATTTTTGTACTTGAGAAAAATTTCCATTTTTGGGATGAATAGTGATTTTGAGGACTAAGAAAATTTTTCATGTCACCCTATGTATGGGATAGGAAATGGATATTTCGAAGTTATATTAGTAATCTACGAGGTAAATAAGTGTATGTAAACGCGATCGGAATTCAGAAAATCCAAAGTTTATTTTTATGGAATATTAGACCGGGTAGTGAGGTGTATATCAGTATTATCAAGAAATGAGATGTTTAAATTGAGGATTCAAGGATTTTATATTTTATTTAAGATGATTTAAGGATTTAGAACAAAAACCTTCGAGTTAGTATAACGAACATTTTAGGAATCGCTAGAACTATATAACGAGATTAAGCGAACGAATTATGAAATTTGGATTGAGTTCATAATGAGATTAAATATCCTACATGAACTTCAAGAGAATTATATCAAGTGGATTAAAAGATTTATTCAAGGATTAAAACAAAACAATTTAGGATTTAAAGTGATTTAAATCACTTTAAATCAAACAAAAACAAAGCAAATATCAACCAAGCTTCTTGCATACTCTTTGCACAAGAACCAATGGTGATAAAGTAGCTTTAATACATCCCATCTAAAGTAGAAAATATCCCAAAGATCAACACAAACAAGTCAAACCTAGAGAGAAAAGAGAGAAAAGATCAAGAACACCACAAAACACACAACCTGTCTATCAGTAAAAACGGGTTCAAAACCATGGCTGCCAAGCTTCAAATTTGATGATCTATAGCTCAAAAGAAAGCCCTTGAAGAGTAGAAGGTGTGGTAAAAATCTGAGAACCAATATCCAATTTTTCGATTTTATATGAATTTTACAAGATGAGCATGAATAGTGATGAATAGTAACTTACATGATTTTCTTGATTTGTTCTTAAGGTTTAAGCATTATAAAGACTATCTAGAGCTTGTTAAAGGTTTATAAACACTTGATAGTGTTGTTATAGCATCCAAGAAGGTAAAACCCTCATCCAACCTTTGAGTTTTTATGAGTTTTGGTGGAGTTTTGATGTTAGTGTAAAGATTAGTTCATGTTAAGAATTTATATGATTGTTTAGCTTTGTTTTGAGGTGTATATATTGAGTGGTGGTCATTGGACCTTACCACTGCCCTTAGAGGCCTAGTATGAGTGTTGGTGTGTAATATTAGAGTTTGGGTTGCCTTGTATGGCTTGATTGAGGAGTTACAAAAATGGAAATGTTCGATTTAGAGCCGTCGTAATGCCCAAATTTCTTGTATCATGTTGACAGTAGCCATCCGAGACCTTAATCATATTTAAATGGTAACCACTTCATATGGTTGTGCATATTTTGGTTTCTAGTTTACGTGGCCGCAAGAATCGTGTCAAAAGAGTTTACGGTTTAGGAGATATGACCATTGTAGTGAAAGTTGTTCGAAGAATGATGTCGTAGAAATGTGCCAACTTTGTGGTTATGTTTGAGATCCTTAAAATGGAATTAGAGTACGATATTTTGAGGATAAATACTAATGTCAGTTAGTTAAGTACATGCGTAGGTTTCGAGTCCAAATGATTATTTTTCGATTTTATGAAAATGCGTCATCCGAGGTTGCGCGAGTGAAAAACCCTTGAAGGAATGACACTATTCACCAAAACCACCCTGCCCTGTTTTGTTAAATTCCGAAAAATGACTCCTCTGACCAGATCCAAATCTTGAGTTGGTTATCTTCTAGACATTCTCTAGATCGTGTACGCGAAAATGGTGCGTCATTTGAGTTAACGGTGATCGATTTATGATGGTTTTAGTAAAAGTAGTGCAAATAGTAAAAAAAATCCAAAGTTTACCCAACTTTGAAAATACATTTCACATATCTAAACCGTGTTTTCAAATCAAGATTTTTATAATAAATATTACAAACACCAATTATGATTTTAGAGGTAATTTCGTATTTAAATAGGTTTCCAGTGATTTATTAAAAGTGTTGGAGTGCGAGTCATTGAATAGTAATTTTCAGGAAAGTCAACTCTAGAGGTGCTACTTTGACAATCCATTTTGGCTTAGTTAAAAGAAGAATTTTGAGTCGACTAAAACACGAAACTTGTTAAGAATTATCAAGGCAACATAGTGGTGCAAAGATCGAAGCTATAAATGGTTAGCAAGATGTACAAAATGTCTTACATTAAACATAGATTCGAGGATTGATTATGGATTAAACTTATGACTAAGATGTTTGTCGATTAACATGGACTTAGTACGAGTCTAGAAGGACCCCTGAGTGCCTTGTTTGTGGTTGGCTTAAGTGTTTGAGCATTGAGTTACAAGCGGATCGTATAGGGGATTAATCTCGTATTTTCTTGACTTTGTTTAGATTATCGGATTCCGCCACGAGCCCCTACTACATCCAGAGCACCAGGCAAGTATACTTAACCATACTCTATTGTTCAGAGTATATATGTCTCAACGTATGGTATATGTCAATTCAAATGTTTTATTTACAAGGTTCAAGTATTTTATCTCGTTACTCAAATACCGGATATTGATGCAATTGAATGCATGTATTTATATTATTGTCTCCATGTATAAATAGAGACACGAAAAGCAGAAAAAAAACAATTCAGGTGCCATCAACCATGCTTTGAGCAGATCAGGCCCAATGAATGGGGAGAAGTTCAATTCTTTTTTGGCTCAATGTATGGTCAATTTTCTCAATTAAATTAAAAAATAATTGGAAAAGAAATTGTTTACCCATATTTTGACCTAAAAACAATATAAGCCAAACCAAATTTTAACCACATTTTATTTAAATATGGATTAAATATGGGTTTGGGTCAAGACCCAACCTAAACCCAAATTTATCAACCCAAATCCGACCTATATCCAAATTATGCTAACCCTAGATGTACTCCGTATATGCTATCACCAAGTATTTTAGTCAGACACAAGTATTGTTTAGAGAATTCTAAAACGACTATTGTCATCAAAACGAAGAATCAATAAAGGAGAGTACCTTGCAGCAAAATGGCTAGAACTATGTGACTTGGAGTTAGGTACCGAGTATTCGACACAATCCATATCCGAGTGTCAGATTCATAATTTCTGGATTTTTTTGCATGGGTAGACAAGCGTATTAAATTATTTTTGGCAATAAAAATCAATTATAAATTTCAAACTAAACATAAATTTGTAAGGAATTTGCAAACTAGGGGTATTCTTCTCCTCCTCTCTTCTCAATTATCCTCTTTTCTTTCTTTTCATATTTTTTTTTTTATTTTACATCATTAGTTCATCTCTCATGTCATCTTTGAGTTGGTCAAAGTGTCCACATATCAGTTAAACAATCCGGCATAGATAAGCGTCATGTCTATGTGTTCAAGTGTACGACACAGGTACCATAGCTGAAACCGCAGCGTCGGAGTAACATAGGTTACAACTGTCAAATGCTTTCTGTTGTGGGTTATTTTCTTCCCAAAATCGACCTGCTCCCACCACTAAGCCCATTATAGATCTACATTAGAGTAGAGGGTACACAATACCTTGATGGGAGGAAGGAGATACTATTGCAAAAATCAGGGTTTTACTTATTTACAAAGAAGCCACATTTTATTGTTTAGAAGAACGATTATAGTTTTTCAATTAACTTTAAAAATGCCAAAGCACCTAGGATTCATCATATTTTACTACAGTTCAACATGTTCACAGAAGTTTCCGAAGTTATAGTTTAACGGACCAAACCCTATACAATATTGATCATAGTATATTAGTATTGCACGTTATCCCTCATGTTGCGGACTACTTGATGAAAAACATAGTGAAAAACATGCGAAGGTAAAAAAAACACTAGAATCATCACAAAAAATCTTGTATTTAAATTTAAAAGATAATGCCACGACACATGTATCTAGGGGCATAAGTATCAAAAGATAATGCCACGACACATGTATCTAGTTCTCATGGCAGGCTCTCAAGAAAACACATCAGATTCTACAGTATCTAAAAACAATTCAGCAAATGCTTCTATCCCTCAAATCACTTCTGATGCTTCTCATAATGCTTTTGACAATCAAAACTCTCTTCAGATAACTATTCATAAACTGAATGGCCAGAATTTTCTTCAATGGTCGCAATCTGTCAAGATGTACCTCCTATGCAAAGTGGGAAGCTGAAAACTCTCTCATCATGGCCTGGTTAATTAACTCAATGGAGGTAGACATTGGTAAGACATATTTGTTTCTTTCTACTGCCAAAGAAGTATGGAAACTGTATCAATAATACAATCTGATTCCTACTCTAAAGGGATCCTGAATCACAGATACTATCTTCTACAATAAGGATAAGGGAGGGGGGGAGATAAAGGGATTTGAAGTAGGCAACCCAAAACTGAAGACCTACGAAAACGTAAACGCCACATGGAAACACAAACCCTTGCAATCAGGGCACATGCAAGGCCCTCTTCAATCCCCACTCCAACGTGCTTGACAATTCTCATTCTTGCACCGATAAAATGTTGTCTTGGGCTCATCAGCAGACCTGATCTGGGATCGATAGAAAGCTGCCTTGCCAAAACCGCATGCTGGGCACTTGGCTGCAAAAGGAAGTCGACAATAATATCAGTGAAAATTTTACTAGGTAGGAAGAACAAATCGTTAAAATGAACTTATACACAATTACACGCACCTAAATTTTATTTAAAGGCACTACGTTCTTTAAGGAAGTCTTTCTTCATACAAAGAGCGCTGAATTTGTAGATATTGTTCCGATTAATGTATAGTTCAAAAGGGTCATTATTACTCCTATATTCTTTAAGACTTTCTCCATACACAGAGCGCTGAATTTGTTATAGTGTTCCGATTGATGTATAGTCTAAAAGGCTCAATAGTAATGAATTTATTTGCAACCTTACCAGCAGAGAAAATGGCTAGTTAACTGCTTGAATAGCTTCACGCTACCTATTGTAACTAGAACAACAATCAGTAGTGATACATGAATAGCAACTTGGAAGCCCAATTAAAGCATATGAGTGAAAGAATACATAGACCAACACTCTAACTTAACATCATACAATGCCATCACCCACACAGAGAAAGTGTAAAACTAACCGATCACATGAGAAACATATATCAAATGTATTATATATGCTTGTATGTTTATTGATTATTGGACAAACATGAATAATTTATATATATGTTCGAGCAGATGAAGATAAAGGTATAAACTTTGAGGAATCACCTTCTGTTGTAGCTGCAATATGTTTCCTCTTTATCTTAACCTGTAACTCACACAAGATTATATTATTGTTACTTAACTTACTTTTGAATAAATATGAGTACACGAGAGAATAAACATGCACAAATGAAAACACATTCGAAAAAAATATATATATAGATAGATAAGAGACAGAGCAAATAATAATACCTTGGGCTCGATGTTACAAACATAAGGACATGCTGGACAATATAATCGACCAGGGCTGTCCATATAGGGCAACTCAAACTGCACTAATATCCCACAAGTTGGACAGAATTCCATCTTGCACTGAAATAGATTAAGAGCAAAAGCCATATCAGCATATAGGAAAGCAATCCAAAAAAATATATATAATATATATTAATGAACTACTGTAGATAAATCATGTTTATAACCACTTACAATATACATATGTGTGTGTGTGTGAATTATAACAATCATACGACAATACCATGTTAAATCTACGTATTGAGTACATATTAATCCAGTGGTAAAAATTGGATTAATGATTTGACTTGATTTGATGAGCTAGTGAGCTACCAACCTGATGGTACTCTACTGCTTTACAAGTTCAAAGTTTGAGGTTATCGGTATAACCTATCCTCCTTCCTCCCCATCTCTTGAGTGTTCTTGGCACTTTTTAACCCCGTCTAAATTATCTAGCCGGCCAAATTGTCATATCTTCTAGTAGTATTGTCATTCACTTACATTATAATTAGAAAAGTGTATTGTACCAGAAAATTCTAACTTTTTAACATAAATGACTTTAATAAGAATTATGTGTTAATCGTGTAGATATCATAAATTTGCCAATGAATTTTACATACAAATTTTCAAATGCCTTTAAAAGCTTCACACATACGTAAATATATCAACAAATACATATGGAATCAATCAAAGCTCACTATAATTCTGAATGCTTTTGAAAAAAAAATCACTTTACTGCTCTGAGTGAAGTGAATAAACAAATAAGTATACAACTTATCCAAAAGGGGACAGGACAGGAGATAAATTTCCCTGGTGAGATCTTTTTATAAGCAAATAAATACAATTAGCATCATGCTAATGCAGTAAACCTAATTATATATAAGCAGCGGCTACTATCAACATTGTAGCAAATTACGGGGTGTTGTATCGAAATCAATATACTAAAATCCATTAAACAATTGTTACGTATCTAGGGGTGTAAATGAGCCGAGCCGAACTCTAAAATGTTCATGTATCGTTTGTTAAGAAATTATCAATCTCGAGCTCGAATTTGAATCGAGCCAAATATATGTTTGAGCTCGGTTCGTTAAGATAAAATGTTGTTCGCGAACGGCTCACGAACATGTCTCATAAGTTTACTCATGAACTTTTGCTTTCAAACAACTCATTAACTTTGTTCACGAGCTTGTTCATGAAATTATGCTCACGAATAATTCTTAAAAATTGTTCGCGAACATAAGAACTTATGCTCACGAGCTAACATACGAACTTAATATTATTATTATTATTACTATTATTGTTATTGTTATTATTTGAATAAACAATTATAATATCTAGAATAACATACAAAAATTCTAATTAATGGTGTACAATTAATAATTATGATAATCAAACATATATTTTATATATACGAGATAATTTATAGAATTTGTTTATGAACTACTAATGAACTTGTATACCGAGCATGTTAACGTGCCCAATTATCGAACTTATTCACGAACATGTTCATGAGCTATGTTTACGAACACATTAATCGAACTTGTTCGCAAGCTATCGAATCGAACACTACCAGTGATCAAGTTTGACTCGTTTATAATTCGACCCTTAAAATTGCGTTCAAGATCGACTCATTGTGAATCGATCCGAACTTTTTTCGAATCAAACAAACTTTTTTCGAATCAAACATCGAACCGTTCACGAGTGTATCGACTCATTTACAGTATCAAATTACAAGATTAAAAAACAAGCACAAAAACCCTAATCAATAAAAGTCAATAAGCACAATTCATGTAAACACCACAGACAAACAATAGAGTATAAAAATATATACACACGAAAGCGTATATGTATGTAAGAATTGATTATTGAAGCGCGAATGATAGATACATACCTCTGAGCGGAGAGTTGGATCTGGAGCGAATTAGCGGCGGAATTACCACTTTTCAAGACCCCAATTACATATATAGAAAATTCTATTTCAAATTAGGTATTGCTTGCAAATTGCAATATATTCCGTACCTTAGTTAGTTTATAAATAATTAATGGGTTTTTTAATAGACTAATTTGCACTTCACATCCCCTTACTTTGGGCTTATTGCACTTTGCACTCTGTAGTCTTGACTATATGCACTTTGCATCCCTAGGTTTTTTTTTAATTTAAAAAATAGTATTTTAAAATATTTTGAGGAAATAAAAATAAAAATAATGAAATAAAAATATAGTTTTTATTTGGGGTTCCATTTGGGATTTAGAAATATTCAATCATCAATATATATATATATAAAGGAGGATACACGGGAGCTTAGCTGGCGCTCTAATATCGTCTCAATTTACTTTTTCTAATTTTCTAGAATTTTAGAATTTTAAAAATTAACAAATGTAAAAATGTCATTTAACATATTAGAAGTATAATAAGTGTTCGAATTTATAGAGGAGAAGAGTTCGAATTTATAGGGAAGACATATGATTAGAAGTTCTATTGGAAGTAAAACAAGTATTTATAATGCATATGATTAAAATTTTTATTGAAAGTTGAATAGGAGTTCGAATTTATAGAGAATAAGAGTTCGAATTCATAGAAAAAACATATAAACAAAAGTTATATTAGAAGTAGAAAAATATCATTTAACATATTAGAAGTATAATAGGTGTTCGAATTTATAGAGGATAAGAGTTCGAATTTATAGGGAAGACATATTATTAGAAGTTCTGTTGGAAGTTGAATAAGAATTTATAACGCATATGATTAAAAATCTATTAGAAGTAGAATATGAGTTCGAATTTATAGAGAATATGAGTTCAAATTTATAGAAAAAACATATAGATAAAAGTTCTATTAGAAGTAGAATAGAGCAGACATATAATTAAATATTTTATAGAAAGTACGATCTTCTTAAATTATACTTTTTTATATAAGTTAATTATACTTCTATTAGGAAAATTTATTCATAAATCCAATACTATTGCCATAAAAAAGTCATTTTTTTTAAAAAGAAAATAATTGATGTATTAACATAATAAAAGAACATTATCATGTAGGAATTCTAAATAAATAGAGTATCGATAATATAAAGAGAAAATAATATGTGTTTTTATTTTCTAAAACTCCATAATTTTTAGAAAGTCTAGAATAAGTATAAATTGGAATTCGCTCTATTTTTTAGATTTTGATTTTAAGGAGTAAGTTGTTGTGTAAGTATCATCAATAATATGTAATGAAGTTTGAATTTCGATCCCAAATGAGAGCGGCTCGAAACGTGTTTAACGGGAAGGCGACTCACTATAAAAGATTGTATTAGCTATTAAAATATCATATTGGTGTTATAAATTTTATTTTATTTTTAGGATTTTATTTTAATGGATACACATTATCATACAAGTGATATATGTAAAAGTTAGGTTTTTGGTTTTAACGAGAGAGCGGATCAATAATAACAACCGTGTTTAACGAGAAAGTGGTTCATTAGAGAAGACCGCATAAAAGATGTTTGAATATATAAGGAATACATATAATAAAATATTTTATTGGAAGTAGAATACGAGTACGGTGGAGACACCTTATACAATTTTTTAAAACTATATATTTTTTTCTTAGAAATCCTTTATTTTAACTTTTTTTTACACAAGTTAATTATACTTGCATTAGAAAAATATATCCATAAATTTAAAATTTTTCCCGTAACCAAAAGTCTTCGTATTTTTTTTTTGATAAGTTAACATAACAGAAAGACATTTCCATGCGAAAGTTATAAGTTTAAAGAATATAAAAAATTGGAATTTACTCTCTTTCTATAATAAAGTTAGAATTTCGATTCCAAATAAGAGCGGCTCGAAATGTATTTAACGGGATGACGGCTCACTAGAAAAGATTATTAGCTATTAGAATTTGATATTAATGTCATATATTTTTTTTGATTTTTATGATTCGATTTTATGGATAAAAATTATTATATATGTTAAAGTTGGGATTTCGATTTTAATGAGAGAGCGGCTCAATCGAAAGAATCATGTTTAACAAGAAATCGATTCATTAGAGAAGATTATTTAATTATTAAAATTTAATATTATTATTATAACATAATGTAAGTGTATTGATTTTTTTTTAAAATATTGTAACGCCGCCGCGAAGCGCGGCTATATCGACTAGTTATAAGTTAAAGTTTAACTTACTCGTTTTAAGTGAAAAGTGATAATTTTAATTTTAAGTTAGATGTATCTGTTTGATTAATTTTACTTAAAGTATAAAATACAAATATATGAATAAAATAGAATTTAAGTTTTGATGGACAATTCTGAGTGTTTTCGTAGGTATTGTTTAAGTTTTGTTGAACAATTCTGAGTTTTAAAATTTTGATGGCTATACAATTTGTAGCGATTTTTAAAAAATTAAAAAATTGAATATTTCTAAAGAAATATTGATAAAGTTTTAAAATATTAAATTATATATATATATATTAAATTTTAAAATTTGCATAATTTTAATATTTGCAATCTAACTTTTTCAAAAAAAAAATGTAATCTGATCGTTTCATTTCCATAATTGCCCTTCAACAATTAGACATTGTGTCGAGTCATACATGTTTCAAGATGATGATAACAAATACCACAAGGCAGAAAATGAATCAAGGAACCGAAGCTGATAATCCAATCAGGAAGCCAACTGTATTGCAGATAAACAAAGGCTACATCTTGTGAATGAAACACTGTAAACAGTTAGGTTTTAATCTATGTAACAAGCCACAACATGCTACAATCAGATATCCGTAATCAAAAGAGGGGTTTGCCATAACCATGTAAGTATATTCGAGAATTCAAGAAAAGATGAGTTCGAGAAGTCATTCGAGAACTCTATCAAAAAGGGTTTATTCGAAAAGTCCCAGTTCGAGAAGTCAGAGTGTTATATTCGAGAAGTTCTAGTTCGAGAAGTTCAGACTGTTCTATTCGAGAAGTGTGCAACAACTCTAATCGAGAAGTCTATTCAAGGAACTATTTGAGAAGTCATTCGAGAACTCTGAGGAACTATTCGAAAAGTCGTCATTCGAGAACTCAAGATACATCTGTTCGAGAACTCAACCCTGTGTTAATAAAACAGAGTTCTCTAAAGGAAACATATCGAATGAAGATCAAAACCAGAATTACTTTACAATCCGTGACTTATAGACATCGATCAATTACACAGAGGATGTTACGAGTAGGGAGTCAAATTCTAAATATTCGAAAGCTCAAACTCTTCCAAGTGAAAGGTGAAATCAGCCACTGTATATTCGACTTCAAGGGCAACAATAAGAGTGAAAGCAACCTCCAACATGATTACACATCTACTGAAAGACTCAAAGGATATTTCGACAAATGCATAAAGATCAGACGTTCTGTCTGGGAAGTTCTAGCACAGCTCAATAAGCAGAAAGGCTTATTGACTCTCAAAAAGGATTAACCCTTTTGATAAAGCTACTTTCAGAGACAAAGATCCAAAAGCAAAATGATCATGTGCAGAAAGCATCACGTGGGCTTGGAAGCTAAGACACCTCAAGAACTTAGTCACTTTTGAAGAAAGAAACATACACTGTCTCAAAGCCTACTGGGATTGTCCAAATCAAGAAGAGAAGACTTTCAAGATAATTCCAGAAATGGAAATCACTTTGAGTATGTGTGTGTGACAAGTTATATAAAAAATGTATCATTACATTTTATGTAACTTACTTGTCTTCATATAGTTTTAAAAAAGCTGTATGAGTAGCATAGTTTTAGTAGAGAAGAAAACACTGATCACAAGGCTGATAGCTTTAGGTTTTCTTGTAAACACTAAAACTTTGTAACCGCAGCTGTGTATTATTACGCAGAGAATTATCTTCAAATACAACCATCAGGTGGATCAAGCTGATAAGCCAACCCACCTGAGATTTTTTATATCGTGTGTTGTATATGATTTAGATATTCTATTTATCTTGTTTTGTTTACGTTCTTATAACAATCTATTAAGACCTCATCAATTCGAAAGAATTTAGTTGAGATTGTATTCAACCCCCCATTCTACAATCTCGTGGTGTACAACTGGGACATATCAATTGGTATCAGAGCAAGCTTCTAACATATAAGAAGTTTAAAAATCACCACCATGGGATTCAAGGATGTAGGAGTAAAAATACCAATCCTCGACAAAGATAATTACTTTCACTGGAAAGTAAAGATGTACCTACATCTCTCATCCATCGATGAAGGCTATGTAAACTGCATAAAGAGAGGTCCTCATATCCCTATGAAGGCCAACACTACAGTTGGAGAAGCAGCTGGATTTGGAGCTGCTGAAAGGCCAATTCCCAAACTGCCAACAGAATTCATAGATAGAGACAAAGAAGAAGTCCAGAAGGACAAAAAGGCCATGAATATATTGTTCAATGGCATTGATCAGGACATGTTCGATAGTGTAATCAACTGCACCACTGCCAAGCAAGTCTGGGACAATATTCGGATACTCTGTGAAGGAACTGAGCAAGTCAGAGAGAATAAGAAATAACTTCCCATACAACAGTATGAACATTTTCACTGTAATACAGGTGAAGGCTTAACTGATATATTTAGCAGGTTTCAAAAATTGTTAAATGGGTTAAAATTGTATGGAAGGATTTATGAAACCAAAGACTCCAACCTAAAATTTCTAAGGTCTTTACCTAAAGAATGGAAGCCAGTGACAGTCTCATTGAGAAATTCTCAAGACTACAAAGACTATACACTTGAGAGACTGTATGGAATTCTAAAGGCCTATGAGCTCGAGCTTCAACAAGATGAAGAAGTTGAGAAGAGCCAGAAGAAAGGTGGAAATGTAGCTTTGGTGGCCAATATTCCAACCTATCAAGATGGAGAGAAGATGAAGGATGTTGAAACCACACCAAGTCAGAGAACTTGTGAAGGTGGAGCTGGAACTAGCAAAGGCAAAAGCAAGATGATTGAAGAACTTGATGCACTGAGTGAGGATGAATCTGAAGATCTAGATGAATACTTGGCATTTCTATCAAAAAGGTTTTCAAAGCTAAGATTCAAGAAGAATCCAGCAGGAGACGGGCAATTCAAGAAAAGCTATCAATCAAACAAGGGTATGGTTGAGAGGTCAAAGATCAAATGCTATAGCTGTGGAATTGCTGGCCACTTTGCCAATGAATGCAGAAAATCCAAAGTTGAGAATGAAAAGAAACAGTCTGGAACTGATGACTACAAGAAGAAATACTTTGATCTTCTCAAGCAAAAGGAAAGAGTATTTGTGTCTAAAGATGATGACTGGGCAGCTGGAGGAAACTCAGATACAGAAGAAGAGTTTGTCAATCTTGCACTCATGGCAAAAGAGAATGATGAAGAGGCTAGTTCAGCAAGCAACCAGGTATATTCTACGAACCTAACTAAGCTTTCTAAAGATGAATGTGATGATGTTGTCAATGAAATGTCAAATGAAATGTATAACATGCATGTCACATTGAAATCACTTAACAAAGAGAATAGCAAGATTAAGGATCTGAATGCTAAGTTAGGTGACAGGAATACACTGTTAGAAACTCAGTTAATTGACTTTGAGGAAACCTTTGCACCAGTAGCAAGGTTAGAAGCAATCAGGATCTTCCTAGCCTATGCAGCCCATGCCAATTTCAAAGTCTATCAAATGGATGTCAAGAGTGCGTTTCTAAACGGGATTCTGGAAGAGGAGGTGTATGTTAGTCAACCTCCTGGCTTTGAAGATCCAAACTTCCCAGAATATGTTTACTACTTGCTCAAAGCACTCTATGGCCTGAATCAAGCACCTAGAGCCTAGTATGACACTCTTTCACAGTTCCTCATTGAGAATCACTTCACCAGAGGTACTGTAGATAAAACTCTCTTTTATAGATCTGTCAATGGCTCTATGATACTTATCCAAATTTATGTAGATGATATAATATTTGGGTCTACTGATGAGAAACTTTGCAAAAGGTTTGCCAACTTATGCAAAGTAAATATGAAATGAGTATGATGGGAGAATTAACTTATTTTCTTGGTTTACAAGTTAAACAAGTAAATGAGGGAATTTTTATAAGTCAAACAAAATACGTTTTTGATCTACTAAAAAGGTTTGACTTAGCAGACTGCTCTTCTGCAAAAACACCCATGGCCACTGGCACCAAGCTTGAATTGAATACTAAGGAAAAGAAGGTGGACATTTCAAGCTATAGAGGCATGGTTGGATCTCTTTTGTATTTAACTGCTAGTAGACCTGATATTATGTTTGCTACATGTTTATGTGCTAGATTCCAAGCTGATCCTAGGGAATCTCATTTAATAGCTATTGTTGTGCCCAAAATCTCCATGGGCTGGATTTAGGCCCATTAAGTTATAGGGTTCGATCCATACAAGCCAGAAGATAGATCCCTTACGAGTTATGAAGGTCAGATAGAAGAAATGACTAAGGAAGAATGAGTATCAGGAGGTTCCCAATGGTCAGGAAGCTGAGCTGAGCACTAGAAGACCAGGTTCCTCCAAGCAGAAGAGTTCGAGTTATCATAGCAACAGCCATAGAGATGATAAAAGCATGTGAAGAGTTATCCAGTCTAACCAGTTTGTTATTTGTGCAGGTACTGACACCTAAAGGGAGGTCCCTAAGCGATATGTCCCGAAATAAGGAGGTTCCTGAGAAACAGGCTCCTGAGATGTAGGTTCCTGAGCACCAGGTTCCTACGAGTTGCCCAACAGAAAGTTCTAGAAGCCATCTAGAACAGATAAATGAATTGATATTGGAGTATAATTCTAGGGCGCAGATGATCCTAGAATTATCTCTAATCAATGAGAGAATTATAGTAGGGTACGAACTCGAGTTTGTACTCTACTTAGCCAACTAGTTCGTGGAAGGCTCTAAAGGAACCTGAGTCCTACATGAACTAGGTGACCGAATACAGCTATTCCAGTAAGAGACAGAATCATATTAGAACTATGTGAGCTTGATCCCTATATATACAAGGGTACGTAGGCACCTCAGGGTAAGACGCATTAAGTTCTCTGATTTTCTCTAAAGGCACTGGAGATTATTGGAGATACCCTCGAGCGCAGCTCAACCCCCACAAACAAAACCCAAATCTTTCATAGAATAGTTGATCGCTAGCTTATACAACTACCCGTAGACCTCTCATAAGTTGATTACGAAATCCACTCATCAACATTGGCGCTAGAAGGAGGGGATAGTTAATATCTTAAGAGTGGAAAAGATGTCAGGCAACTCTGATAGCGAAGCAACCCGTTCTGAGCGACAGATTCACGAGGGGAACAAATCTCCTCCCAGAGCACCGAAGGTTACTAAAGCAGCTATGATGGAAATCTTAAAGACTGTGGGAGAACGTTTGTCGACTTTGGAGCAAGCTTCAAGTAAAAAGAAGAAAAAGAAGGCAAAGAAAGGCAAGAAGTCGAAGGTTACTCCGAAACAGTTGAACTTTGAGGAAGAAGAATCTGAGAATGGAGAGGAGGTTCCAGAAGATGGTGGAGAACCAAAGCAGAATAATGGTGACGAAGAACTAGAGAATCCTGAAAAGAGTAAAACTGTTAGCAAGGGCCGTACAGGGTCCAAGGGAAAGAAGAAAACCAAGACTGGAGGTTCCTCACAGAAAAAGAAGAAAGATAAAGACCAATCTGTTGAGATAATTGAAGAAGAAAGCACGGATTCAGATGAGGATAATGAAGAATCAAGCACTGCAGAGTCGCAAGAGGAGGAAGGAACGAGTAAAAAGACAAAGGCGGAAGCTACTGGGGAGGTGACAGCAGAAGATGTCAAGAAAATTTTGGCTCAACTCAAGGACGAAAAGAATCTTGCTGTGAATCCTATAACTGCTTCTCCTTTCACCAAGAAGGTTCGAAAATCGGCTCTGCCTAGGTCTTATAGGCCTTCGAATGAGTTGAAGTTCGATGGAACTACTGACCCCATTGAATATCTTAGTCATTTTGACACGGAGATGGATGTCTATCAAGTGAAGGAAGCCACCAGATGCAGGTTACTGGCTGCAACTCTACAGGGTGGAGCCCATCAATGGTTCAAAAGGTTACCTGCTGATTCGATTGGTTCTTGGGCAAGTATGGGGAAGCTCTTCGTCACTCAATTTAGAGCATCTGTTGCGTTCGCACCACCAACCAATACCTTAGCCAATATCAAGCAAAGACCTAGTGAGACGTTGACAGAATATTTCAAGAGGTTTAATGCAGAGGTTCCTAAGGTTAGGAAAGCATCTGAGGAAACCATAAAGAATTTCTTAATTGCTGGAGTCAAAGGAGGCTCGGACTTTTGGAAAGCACTTCAAGGAAAAGAACCAGAGACGTTGGCAGATTTTTACGCCCAGGCAGAACCCTTTCGTCTGGTGGAGGAATCTATAGCCGAATTAAAGAAGGATCCAGATTTCGTAAGGCAAAGTGGAAGCAAAAGATCGAGACAAAGAAGCCCCAATGGTCGTGACAATAAAAAGGTGGTTAGTCGCACATCCCAGGTGAAGCCTGAAGCTGTGAATCCTACTAAACTTGTCATGGGTCAGGTCCCGCCACCAGCTTCCTATAACAACAATAAACATGAGAGACCTGTCTATGAAACTTTCACCCCTTTGGTAGCCCCGATCGATCACATTTACGCGGTGAATGAGAAGTCCTCATGGTTTAAGAAGCCTGTCAGAACTGGTCCCCCAGGGAATAAGAATGAGCGCCCATACTGTGACTTTCATGATAACAATGGGCATAATACTGCAGATTGTCGTCACCTCAGAGACCTAATTGAAACTCTAATCAGACAAGGGCAGTTGAGTGAATGGGTGGCTCAGGAAGGAAAAAAGTATAGAGATGAGAAGACTCAGAAGACACAGACACAGGAACCTGTCGTGATGGAAGGACCACCTAAGGCTGGATGCATACGCACAATTATAGGAGGTCCCCACATTGGAGGAAGCAGCAGGAGTGCCATGGAGAGGTATACCCGTGAGGCTAAAGAACGTCCTTTGACCAGTATTTACAATCTGTCACAGAGGTCCCCAAGGCTGTTTGAAGGAGAGGATGCAGATATCACTTTCACTGAAGAAGATGCTTCCTGGGTGCACCATCCCCATACCGATGCTTTAGTGGTTGAGGCAGGAATCGGGTCTTATGAGGTTCATCGAGTGCTAGTTGATAATGGAAGCTCTGTAAACTTGCTATCTTACTCAGCTTTCAAGAAGATGCATTTTCTGGATAAAGATTTAACTCCAACAAACGATACCTTGTACGGATTCACTAATAATCAGGTTCCTATCAAAGGTAAGATTCGTTTGCCAGTAACTTTAGGTGATAAACCATGTTGCATTACACAGTTGGCAGAATTCATTGTTATAGAAGAGAATATGAATTACAATGCTATTCTGGGAAGACCCATTTTGAAGGAGATGAGGGTGGTAACCTCCATTTATCATTTAACTATGAAGTTCCCAACACCAAATGGAATTGGTGTAGTTCGAGGATGCCAGTATGAGTCTAGAGAGTGCTACACCAAAGCTTTGCAACATGCTGCTAAGGCTGCTAAATTACCTGAACCCATGGACGAGGTTCCTAATGATTTCCCAGGAAAGAACCCAGATAAAATAACGCTTGATCTGCGTAGTACGCCCTTGGAAGGCTTTGTACCAGCATCCTGTAGAGCCATAAGAATTGAAGAGATCATAGAAGAGGAACCTCATGATGAGATTCCAGTTTTTCGGGGACCAGATACCCCTTATTTGCTGATAGAAAGTGCACCTCCTACGGACAAGGATGGTGATGTGTGTATGGCAGAAGGATTGGATGAAGAAAAATCCCGAAAACTGAAACATAATGAAAGCAATGAAGACAGTCAGCCAGCATCAAAGAGAAGGAATGTCATGCACGAAGTCCAAGAACCTCAAGAGGACTCAACCACAGAGATGGAGGTAGACTTAGATCCTCGAATGCCAGAAACCATGGTCAAGGCTGGACCAGCTGGTGAAACTTTGGATGTGAAGATCAATGACAAAGATGGTACAAAAGTGTTGAAGATTGGAGCTCAACTCGACCCAGCCTTAAAGGAATCTCTCATTACCTTTTTGGGCAAGAACCTGGATGTGTTTGCATGGTGTCACGCAGATATGGAAGGGATAGATCCAAAGGTCATGTGTCATAAGTTGAATATTGATCCAGAAAAGAAAGGAGTGAGACAGAAGCGAAGACCAGTTAGTGGAGAAAGAGCTCAGGCATTGAAAGAAGAGGTCGACAGATTATTGGATGCAGGATTGGTTAAAGAATCTTTCTACCCAGTATGGTTGGCAAACCCTGTTTTGGTAAAGAAACCTAATGGAAAATGGAGAACTTGTGTGGACTTCACAGATCTCAACAAAGCATGCCCGAAAGACAGTTTCCCGCTGCCACGAATTGATCAGTTAGTGGATGCAACAGCTGGACATGCCCTACTCAGCTTCATGGATGCATATTCAGGTTACAATCAAATTCCTATGTATGAACCTGATCAAGAGCACACTTCTTTTATTACAGATAGAGGTCTTTATTGTTATGTATGCATGCCATTTGGATTGATTAATGCTGGAGCCACAATCCAACGGTTAGTAAATATGATGTTTAAAGATCAAATTGGCCATACTATGGAAGTATATGTGGATGATATGCTAGTTAAGTCTAAGGAAGCTGTTGACCATGTAAAGCACTTAGAAGAAATGTTTGGAATCTTGCGAAAGTACAGAATGAAGCTGAACCCTAAAAAATGTGTGTTCGGGGTAGAATCAGGAAAGTTTCTGGGTTTCATGATGAACCACAGAGGTATCGAAGCCAACCCAGCCAAGATTAAAGCATTGATTGATATGAGGTCACCGAGAACTGTGAGAGAGGTTCAGTCCCTCACAGGAAGAGTTGCAGCCTTGAATAGGTTCATTTCGAAGTCCACTGATAAGTGTCAGGAGTTCTTTAAAGCTATAAAGAAAGGAAGCAAATTTGAGTGGACAGCAGAATGTGAGATAGCGTTTGGAAGGTTAAAGGAGCATTTGGGGAGCCCCCCACTGTTAGCCAAACCTGTGGATGGAGAGACATTGATACTTTACTTGGCTGTATCAGAGTATTCCATTAGTGCAGTTCTGGTTCGAGAAGAGAATGGACAGCAGAGCCCAGTCTACTATGTTAGTAAAAGGTTACTTGATGCAGAAACGAGGTATACAGGAATGGAAAAGCTGGTTTTCGCATTGATTCTGGCTTCCAGGAAGTTGCGACCTTACTTCCAAGCCCACAAGATTGAGGTAAGAACCTCATATCCACTTAAGCAAGTGATGCATAGGCCAGAAACTTCTGGGAGAATGTTAAAGTGGGCTGTAGAGCTAGGACAGTTCGATATAGAATATAAGCCAAAGACAGCAATCAAAGCTCAAGCTCTAGCAGATTTCTTAATCGAGTTTCCATCTCATGTAGAGGTCACCGGCCAGGAGGGGCCAAAAGAAGTAGTAGAAAAACAGGCAGACAATGACAACTGTGCACCTTGGTGGACACTGTATGTGGATGGAGCTGTTAACAGTAGTGGAGCAGGTGCAGGCATAGAACTAGTTAGTCCAGAAGGGCACCAACTCTATAGCTCAATTCATTTTGCTTTTAAAGCCACGAACAATGATGCAGAATATGAGGCATTAATTGCAGGCCTCAAGTTAGCATTGGAGATGAAAGTGGAGAATGTCAGAGTGTTCAGCGATTCGATGTTAGTAGTTTGGCAGATTCGTGGTGGTTTTCAGGCGAGAGGGCCAAGAACAGACTTATATTTGAGGTACTCCCAGGAGTTGATCGCAAGGTTTAAAGAGGTAAAGCTAGATCAAATACCTCGAGGAAAGAATACCAAGGCAGATGCATTAGCCAAGTTAGGATCTCAGAGAGAATCCACGTTATTGGGGGTAATTCCACTTCAGATTCAGGAGCAACCTAGTGTTTTCAAAGAAGAAGTGATGGACATCGAGTTCCCAGTTGAAGATTCCTGGATGACCCCAATACATCGTTACCTGGATAAAGAGGAGCTACCTCCCAGTCAAGATGATACCAGGAAGCTGAGGTATCATGCAGCCAAGTATGTAATCTATGATGGAGTTCTGTATAGACAGGGATTCAATCAACCTTTGCTCAAGTGTGTAGCTGGAGAACAATGCAAGTATATCCTCGAGGAGATTCATGAAGGAGTATGTGGAAATCACTCGGGGGGTAATTCTTTAGCCATGAAAGTCCTTCGACAAGGATGTTATTGGCCAACCATCAAAGCAGATGCTACAAAATTTGTGCAGGCATGCAGTAATTGTCAGAGGTTTGCAAATTTTGATAATCGTCCTGTAGCACCTATCAAACCGATTGTTAGCCCTTGGCCATTCACTGTTTGGGGAATAGACCTCATTGGAGAACTCCCGAAAGGAAAAGGAGGAGTGAAATATGCAGTGGTTGCAGTTGATTACTTTACAAAGTGGGCAGAAGCAGAACCACTTGCTAAGATTACAGCGTCAAAGTTGACTGAGTTTATGTTTCGAGCCATTGTATGCAGGTTTGGCATTCCGCAGAAACTGATTTCTGACAACGGGAAGCAGTTTGATAGTAGAGAGCTTAGAGGGTTGTGTGAGCAGTTTGGAATTCAGAAGGCATTTTCAGCAGTGTATTATCCGCAGAGTAATGGACAGACTGAAGCAGTGAATAAGATTATCAAGCACACTTTGAAGACGAGGCTTGAGGATAAGAAAGGAAGCTGGCCAGAAGAGCTTCCTGGAGTCTTGTGGTCGTATAACACCACGCCTAGAACTACAACTGGTGAGTCTCCTTTTACTCTTGCTTATGGTTGTGAAGCTATGGTGCCTGTGGAAGTTGGAACAGGTTCCTTGAGAAGAAAGTATTTTGATCCTGAGAGCAATGAGGTCAATCAAAGACTGTATTTGGACATGATCGAAGAGTTGAGAGCAGATTCGCAAGTGAAGTTAGCAGCATATCAACAGAGAGTTCGAATGTATTACAACAAAAAGGTGAAGGCAAGACCTTTTAAAGTTGGAGACCTAGTTCTGAGAAAAGTCATGCCAAATACCAGGGTTCTGGCACATGGAGCTTTTGGAGCAAATTGGGAGGGACCTTACCAGATAAAGTCAGCCATTTGGGAAGGAACCTACCACTTGATGGATATGGATGGGAATCTCATTCCGAGAGCTTGGAATGCAGAACATCTCAAGAAGTATTATCAGTAACTCTTTTATGTGTTTTTTAGGAAAAGTAAGGCTCTTTCAGCCAGGAATAAAGGCAACTTATTAGTTATAGCTGACCAGCATTTTGATTTCAGTATTTGATTATGCATGTACTCGGGGGGTACTTGATGTGAACCTCCCTACTTGCAAGACGATTTCTTTTTAAAGTATTGAGCGATAGATAGCTCTACGTTGAATATGTTGAGTGCATTTCTTTGCAGCTATAGCCCCTTAATAGTTCTTTTGTGTAACAATAATTACCCAAAAGAACTGGGGGGTAGTATTCCTACTTAGAATATTTTGTGCATGCTATGATCTGATATTTCATATGCCAATTTGAAACTTTTTAAGTGCTAGTTTTAAGTACTTGTATTTTGAAACAGGTTACCTTGACTAACAGGTTCCTGTAGCATCATATTGTATTTGCAGGTCACCCTGATTTACAGGTCCCTGTAGCATTGAAAGTATGAATTGACAGAATGTGCAGACTACGATTGATTGATCAGAATTAGCTTGTGGACAGATTGTGTTGAGCAAATATTAAGCTTCGGGCAGCTTCCCGAGCAAGCATTGAATTAAGCCTCAGGCAGCTTCCTGAGCAAGAGTTAAGTCTCAGGCAGCTTCCTGAGCATGAATTAAGCCTTGGGTAGCTTCCCGAGCACGCATTGAGAAAGCCTCAGGTAGCTTCCTGAGCAAATGTGATTGAAAAGCCTCAGTTGGCTGAGCACGATATTGTTGCCAAAAGCCTCAAGTTCCTTGAGCACGAGAATTAAAGTCCTGACAAAAGGCATCTAAAGTCCTGACAAAAGGCATCTAAAGTCCTGACAAAAAGGCACCTAAAGGAACCTGTGTGAAGCCTCGACCGGCACACTTATTCTTAAAGAGAAGCCTAATAAGCTTCTCCCTCATGTGGAACCGTCTTTGGCACATGGGAAGAAGGGATAAAATCCTTAGCATTTACCTTCATAAGATGTCTAGCCTGACACATGAAGAAGAGGAATCTGTGTGGACTCCCAGAATGGCACACAGGTTCCTAGAATCGCCTCGAGGCACAAAAAGGAACCAACATGTCTCGAGGCATGTTGGGACCTAAAGAATAGGACTGGGAACCAAGCAGGTTACCTTTCCAAGAGAAAAAAGGAACCAACATGCCTCGAGGCATGTTGGGACCTAGAGATTAGGATTGGGAGCCAAGCAGGCAACCTTTCCAAGAGATGACCCGAATTAAACAAAAGAAATTTTACTAACCTTAACTAGTTTCTGTTTTATGTTTATTTTGCAGGTTTGATGGTCGAGGAACCTGGTCAAACAATTTAGGATCTAAGGTTATCAGAAAGGGTTTTTAGTTCAGAATGCGACTCTGAAAATGTTGAGTGAAGCATAGGAAAAGACGTGTTTAAGCTTACAAGTAAGCTGTCGCGGTTTGATTGCCTTTTATTTCGAGAAATTATATAATGAAAGTACGAGTATATTCTGTTTCTTACAAAGGGCTAGCCCACGTAAGCTTGAATGCACAAGTACGGACACTAAGTAATTGTTAGGGGGAATAAAGATAAAATGCAATGATGGAAGCACATAGGTACAAATATAGATATGCAACAAAAGCAAATAAATATCATAAACCATGAAGAGAGTTATGGGTACAAAGACCCAGAAAACCAGCATAAAGAGTTATTGGCACGAAGGCCATGGAAACCAAATTTAAAATTACATCTTGCGAGGCGTTACGAGGAGCCCGCGACCTCATCAAAAGTTATCAAAAGTTTTTAAAGGATCTTGTTGAAATTACGAAGGAGGAACTTCATCAGAACCCTTGGTGACAACAGGAGGAATTGGAAGGATAGGCTGAACAACTTCAGGAGCAGGAACCTCTGCAGTCTCAAGGTTGGCACATGGAGACCTCTCAACCGTTTTCACGGGAGGTACAGAGGTTGCAGCAGCAGCTTCATTCTCAAAGTCCTTGATCATCCCCACTACGTCCTCGCCTAGGAGAGACCAGTTTAGCTCGGGCAATTTCTCCCACATGGACCTCATGTAGTCATGAACGCCTTCGTCATAACCTTCATCATACCTAGCTTTTTCCTGGATGAGCATGGATGATTTGACAATAGCGGCCTCAGCATTTAAAGCATCAACCTGAGCTTTTAGTCCATTGATTTTCTCCAGCATGGGCAATTTCTCATCCTGCAAACTCTTCACCTGTCCCTAAAGCTCATCCCTACTATTCTTTAGTGAGGTTTCAACAGTTTTTGCTTTTCGAACAGCAGCAGTGGCTATGTTCACCTTACCTTCCATAGCAATCAACTCTTCCTTCAACCTTGAAACTTCTCCTTGTAATCGAAGATCATATTGAGTTTTCTCGGCAATATCATCGCAAAAGCGGAGAGTAAAGAAAGCATTCTGGGCAGCCGAGAACCTCATAGCATGCATAGCTTCGACAGTATCCATTTTAGCCCAGCTGGCAACCGCTTCTGGAAGCACGTGTGTGTCAATCAAGTCTTTGAATTGATTTTGGGCCACAGCCGATTCAATCTTTACAGCTTTCCCTTTTTTCATGGACTTGGTTTGGGAGCTTCCAGAAAGATCAAGTGTAGCCTGAGCTAGCTTACGCTTAGAGGAACTAGATGGCTGGACTGAAGCTGGAGTGGGAACTTGGTTGATAGGAGTTGCAGCAAGCGAAACCTCCTTATCTTCAACCTTGAAGATCTCGTCAACATTCTTGGATCTTCTTATGAAAGAAGGAACCTTGGGAGCCATACCTGTGAATACAGAATCAGAAAGTAAATCAGGATAAACAAAGAGCATGAGAAAAACGAACATAGTTGCAGGAATGCAGTAAAGGACAAATAAAATAAAGTATTACCAGGGGAAGCAGGGAGAAAACCTAGGGTGACGAGATTCTCAGGTGTTAATAGAATCATACAATCCCTAAGGGATGAAGAATGTTTCAAAGCCTCTTCAGCTCTTTGAAGACAGACTCCAGAAAGACATGTTTGTTTGGGAACATGAGGACGACGGTTGAATTGGAAACGAATAGGGGGACAGTCATAGCAATAAAGAAATTGCTCCTGCCATTGATCAAAATTTTGTTTAATGCCTTTTATACACTGACCTTGATGACAGGGCCAGGCGGTTAGATAAAAACAACCGGAACCTTTTCCAGTATCTTTTAATCTGAAGAAATAACCTAACTCAGGTGCAGATAAAGGAGTGGTGAACAGACTGGAGTACAGAATATATGTGCTCATGGTTAGCCTATAGGAATTGGGAGTCAGTTGGAGAGGGGCTAAGCCATAAAAGTCGAGAACTTCTTGAAGAAAAGGATGGAGGGGGAAATAAACACTCACTTTAAAAAAAGCGGCAGAGGTCACTACATTAGGAATACCACGTTCAGGAACTTTAGTGTCGAACCTGTGAGCCCTCTCACCAGGTTATGGGACAATAATTGGACAGGTTGGACGAACACACTCTTCCCACAACTTCTCTAACCTAGCTGAAGTCATGGACGGATCAACTTTCTCACAGAAAGGCATAATCTCTTGTTTATATGACTCTCTCTCGACTGTTATCTCATTGTCAAAATCGGGTTCAGGGAGTACTTTCTGATCAGGCTTTGACACTTCTTCCTCGTAAGAAGGCCAATCGTCTCCTAAATCAATGAAATCAGGGGAGTTTAGAGTTCTATTTTGTTTAGTTGGAAGTCTAATAAGGATGTTTTGAGGCTCACCTAAATCTGGGATAGAGATTTTAGACCTGGTCCTATTGCTGACTGATTTGGTAAAAGCAAGGTTTATCAAAGAATGGTGGTCTGAATGTGTTGAATCAGAAGACATCTGCAAAGACAGACGAAGAAGGGTCAGGAACCTAAGAGAGATACTAAGGTTTTGAGATGCTCAAACAGTTATACATTAACAAGCAGGAAACTTTATATAGGAGATCTCAATGGGAGTTACGCAAATAAAAAAACATGTGAATGTAGAAGATGAATCGACGGTTAAAGTACTGATAAGCCAAAGATTGTGAACGTTCGTGTGTGTCAAATATGGAGTGAGACGAACAGATGCAGACATATACATGTACTATTAGATAAAAGACAACATACAAAACATGGATGCATAGATAGTATGAAACAAAATTGAGAATACGCAAGGATAGAAAGAAATGAATCGAAATCATACCTTGAATCGAAGCGAACGGCGAAGAACAAGGTGAATTGAGCGGAGGATCGTCGGTTTTCTTCTTCTCTCTCCAAGGGTTTTGCAAGAATTTGGTAAAGGTAAAAATGGACCTGAGGGGGTGAGATGGCGATTAAATAGTCAAGGTAAATGAAGCAGCTCCGTACACGTGGCAGAGCATTACTGGAGCGGTAAAACGAAGAGGTACACGCGTAAGAGGCGTGTGAACCTAGGGAACTCACGCATTAACTATAGCTTTGGTAAGTGATAAGTTTAATTCAAATTTTGAATTATCTCCTGCAACCAACCATTATCCCCTCTTAAATTATTTAAAGAAACGTGGAGTTGAGTGACAAGTTAGATTCCCTGGGGAGCTAAATGCAAGCATCGAGTTGATTTCGAGAGCTGGAGCAAGAAGAAAAAAAATAACAAGATAACAGGTTCCCTAGTATAAAGGAAGCTTACTCAAGATTATATTAAGCTAAAAATATTTTATGTCCTGTTTCCTACGCCGAGTTAGCTCACGTAGGCTTGGATATAGAATGTTGAAGCAAGGTATTGTTACTAGAATGGTTTAGCATCGAACCTTTGATCGTAGAATTAGAATAGGTTCCTTTCACATTACATGATTTCAAGAAACCGGGGGGTACTTGTTGTGCCCAAAATCTCCATGGGCTGGATTTAGGCCCATTAAGTTATAGGGTTCGATCCATACAAGCCAGAAGATAGATCCCTTACGAGTTGTGAAGGTCAGATAGAAGAAATGACTAAGGAAGAATGAGTATCAGGAGGTTCCCAATGGTTAGGAAGCTGAGCTGAGCACTAGAAGACCAGGTTCCTCCAAGCAGAAGAGTTCGAGTTAGCATAGCAACAGCCATAGAGATGATAAAAGCATGTGAAGAGTTATCCAGTCTAACCAGTTTGTTATTTGTGCAGGTACTGACACCTAAAGGGAGGTCCCTAAGCGATATGTCCCGAAATAAGGAGGTTCCTGAGAAACAGGCTCCTGAGATGTAGGTTCCTGAGCACCAGGTTCCTACGAGTTGCCCAACAGAAAGTTCTAGAAGCCATCTAGAACAGATAAACGAATTGATATTGGAGTATAATTCTAGGGCGCAGATGATCCTAGAATTATCTCTAATCAATGAGAGAATTATAGTAGGGTACGAACTCGAGTTTGTACTCTACTTAGCCAACTAGTTCGTGGAAGGCTCTAAAGGAACCTGAGTCCTACACGAACTAGGTGACCGAATATAGCTATTCCAGTAAGAGACAGAATCATATTAGAACTACGTGAGCTTGATCCCTATATATACAAGGGTACGTAGGCACCTCAGGGTAAGACGCATTAAGTTCTCTGATTTTCTCTAAAGGCACTGGAGATTATTGGAGATACCCTCGAGCGCAGCTCAACCCCCACAAACACAACCCAAATCTTTCATAGAACAGTTGATCGCTAGCTTATACAACTACCCGTAGACCTCTCATAAGTTGATTACGAAATCCACTCATCAACAGCTATTAAAAGGATTTTCAGGTATCTCAAGGGGACACCAAACCCTGGCATTTGGTACACTAGATATTCTGGTTTTAATCTAATAGGCTATTCAGATGCAGACTATGCAGGTTGTAAGATGGACAGGAAGAGTACCACAGGCACCTGTCAATTTCTAGGAAACAAGCTGGTCTCTTGGTTCAGTAAGAAGCAGAATTCAGTTTCAACTTCAACAGCTGAAGCTGAGTATATTGCTGCAGGAAGCTGTTGTGCACAGATTTTATGGATGAGAAATCAACTGCTGGACTATGGAGTTAAGGTTGAGAAAATTCCAATTTTCTGTGATAACACAAGTGCAATTGCAATTTCTGAGAATCCAGTGGAACACTCAAGAACCAAGCACATAGACATCAGATACCATTTCATCAGAGAGCATGTGATGGAAGGTACTGTTGAACTTCATTTTGTTCCAAGTGAGAAACAATTAGCAGATATATTTACTAAAGCTCTGGATGAAGCAACCTTCTCAAGGTTGGTAAGTGAGCTCGGTATGTTGAACTTTTCATAATCTTGAAGTATCTGTTCAATCTGTTGCAGCCAGTGAATCTTATTCTCTGGATTTTTTTATCTTTTTTTTATTTTGACTATTCTGGAGTTATCGAACATTTAATTAACAAGAGATATCGAATGGATATGTGCACCAGTTTGAGTTGTCGAATGGTTATTATGCTTGAGATATCGATCAACTAATTCTCTAAGATATCGAACTAGTGTAACTAGAGATATCGACTAGTGAAATGTTGAGAGATATCGAATAAGTAAATGTTTAGACAAATCGAACGGTCATGGTTTGAGATGTCAAAATAATTAATTAATTGTTAATATTATATTGCACTATCTTTCGTCCAGAATAATTGAATCTTTTGTGTGCTCTGTACTCTAGAAATATTTGTCTTGGTTTGATTAGACTTAAGCCGTCAGATATAAATGATTTTGGAACGTATCACAAACATTATATTTTTTTTTCTTTTTACTAAATGATCAGTCAGGATGAGTATAGGTTACCGTGTATCTCTTTTGCATGCGTAAGTGTGCATTAAAGGTGAGTGACCCTTGGTTATCCTTGCACTCGGTTTTTTCCTAGTTTTTAAGACGTGTCTTTAGGACTTCTGGGCTTATAAATAGGGAGGGGCAGAGATCATTTAGACATACTCTTAACAAAAACAAAACCCTTTCTCTCCTTCTTCAAACCCTCTCATCAAAGATGACCAGGAGCATTCTCAGAGTTTCGGTAGAGGAGTTCGAGGCCATGCCCTTCTACGAGAAGGTGATGGCCCTCTAGGAGAAAATCGACGAGCTCCTCGCTGCGGAAGAGAGGAACCTTGCTGCCATGCGAGTGGCACTGGAGGTTCTACGTGCTCGCAACCGGGAGGACACTGTTGAGGATCCAGAAGGCCCAGCCAAGGCTGCTTAGTTGGCTTAGGTGGGAGGTCTAGTTTTAAGTTTTTGTTATTTTGTTTTGTTTGTTTAAATGGTCTTCTTGACCATTTTTGTAAGTTTTTTTTATTTTTTTTTATGAAATAAAGTTTGCTCTTATCTATATCTTGTTGATGCTTGTTATAGTCTTGATATACTTGCATGTTCCTTTGGTTCGACTTGTTAGATTCACTATGCTTGACTTGAACACATCTCTGAACACTTAGATAAGATTAAAGTGAACAGTGCATGAATCACCTAATTTGTATTCATAACCTAATTTGTGCGAATTAGTGTCTTAAGTCAACTTATGCATTTATCAGATTTGTTAGTGATTTGGCACACATTTCATTTTGTTATCAATAATCTAATCAACCTGTTTTGTTTTCTGAATCAGACTGACTAGATTTGATAACTTAGATATTATTCATGTTGTTTTAATTCTAATTTCACATTATCATCTAACCTTACAAGTGAGCCTTAAAAGGTACACAGTTGCATAGTTTTATGTCTAAACTGCAGTAATCCATATGACTCAAACTGACAACGAAGGGTAATGATAAGGAAGTGATGTGCTCTACACAGCAAACTTGGTGATTGCATCAACCAGGTTCAGTAATTCTTTCATATGCCATGTGTAAACACACTCAGAATTAGAATTTAATTATAAAAGAACTGATCTGTACTCTGTTGTAAAACGGGACTCATTAGTTAATCCAAAACACATGAAAAAGTATTTTTCCTGATCAAACTCATGCTTCGAATTGACTAACAATGGTACTAGGTTTAAGTTTCATATTCTTGCAGATGATTAAATGAATATCCATGACTGTCTGTGCAAACCTTTTCTTAAGTACAGCTACAAGCAATGTCAATTTGATCAATCAAGTTCAGTAGTGCTCTGCAACCTTAAGAGACTAAACCTTCATGTGGAGAAGGCTCTTATAGCAGTTCACTCAGCTCAGGTATTGAGTTTCCTTTTCATCAGCATCTCTTTCCTTAATCTTTGCCTAAATTTGCTGAACTGAGAATTGCTAGAATGTCCCCCAGATTCTCTACCCACTCAGCACACCATACATTCACATTTCCATCCTTAAACCCCCTCTACAATTTCTCAACAAACTGTAGTTGATATTGGTTTTCGTACATGGAATCCATCTCGGATTTCATGGCTTCAAGCCATCTCTTAGAGTCTGGATTGTTCATAGCTCTAAAGGCTGTTAAGACTTGGTTAGGGAGCAACTTCTCTATGAAAGACTTAGGAGAGGCAACCTACATTCTAGGAATGAGGATCTATAGAGATAGATCTAAAAGGATGATCGGTCTAAGTCAGAGTACATACATTGATAAGGTTTTGCATCGTTTTGGTATGCAAAATGCAAAAAGGGGATATGTCCCTGTGTCTCAAGGGATAACGATCTCTAAAGACCAGTGTCTGAAATCATTAGATGAGAAGGACCGCATGAGTAAAGTTCCATATGCATCAGCAATTGGATCTATCATGTATGCAATGTTATGCACTCGCCCAGATGTTTCGTATGCTTTGAGCATGACGAGCAGATACCAGTCTAATCCAGGTGAAGGTCAGTGGACGACAGTCAATAATATTCTAAAGTACCTGAAAAGGACTAAAGATTCATTCTTGGTGTATGGAGGAGAGGAGAAACTGGTTGTAAAAGGTTACACCGATGCAAGTTTCCAAACAGACAGGGATGATACTGTATCACAGTCTGGTTTTGTGTTTTGTCTAAACGGAGGTGCTGTAAGCTGGAAGAGTTCAAAGCAAGAAACAATAGCTGATTCTACTATGGAGGTTGAGTACATTGCAGCTTGTGAAGCAGCTAAGGAGGCTGTTTGGATTCGAAAATTTATTACTGATTTGGGAGTGGTTCCATCAATCGCAGATCCCATTGATCTATACTGCGATAATAATGGAGCCATTGCACAAGCTAAAGAACCTAGATCGCACTCCCGATCCAAACATATACTCAGGAGATTTCACCTCATTCGAGAGATTAATGAAAGGGGTGACATACACATATGTAAAGTGCACACAAATGATAACATTGCAGACCCACTGACCAAAGGCTTGTCGCAGCAGAAGCACGATGGTCACACTAGTTCCATGGGTATTAGATACATGGGTGATTGGCTCTAGTGCAAGTGGGAGATTGTTAGTGTAGGTGCCCTAGAGGCAATACATTGTTTCTTGAATAAACCTTTATGGCTTGTTTGGTAACTTGGAATTCATTTGAATTCCTGGAATTGACCAAATTTAATGTTTGGTAAGATTAAAAAAATTTGGAATTGGAATTGATGAATTCCATACCAATTTAATATTAACTATTTTTTTGTAATTTGAAATTACAAGTGAAAGATAGTCATTTGAAATTCTTCTCCACCAAAATACATGAGCATCACTTTTTTTTTGGAATTTTTTTTTCTAAAATTTTTTTAGAGGAATTTTTTTCGGAAATTTTTTTCTGGAAAATTGTTTTCGAGAACTTTTATTTTGAGAAAAGTTTCTCGAGAAAATTTTATCCTGGGAAATTTTTTTCGAGAAATTTCTTTTTCTGGCAAATTTTCTCTAGAAATTTTTTTTCGAGAATTTTTTTCTCGGGAAAATTTTCTCGAGAAATTTTTTTCTGGTAAATTTTTTTTGGGCAAATTTTCTCGAGAAATTTTTTTTCGAGATATTTTATTTCTGGAAAATTTTATCGATTAATTTTTTTTTGGAAAAATTTTCTCGAGAAATTTTTTTCGATAAATTTTTTTCCGGGAAAAAATTCAATTTTTTCCTGGGAAAAATTTCTCGAGAACAGAAATTTTTAATGCAAAAATTTTTCAAAATTTAAAATTTCTGAATTTGAAATTCTCATACTTACCAAACAAAGAATTTGGAATTGAAATCATGGATTTCAAATTTTGGAATTGAAATCATGGATTTCAAATGAAATTTTAGTTCCCAAACGCCACCTTATGTCATTTGATTATTAAATAAACGTATTTATTATGACTTTAATTATTGCGATATATTTGTTAGCATAATAAATGTCCTTAGAATCATGATACACATTGTATAGTTTAAGTACATGACTTGAACTTGAGATTATATAATATATCATATTCTTAAAGGTCCCTAGTCGATTATTATTATATAGGACAATAATAATACATAAATAGACTAGTATGTTGTTTGACAGATAACCACATCTCATTGGTTATAAGTATGGAGATACTAAAATCAATACATAGGTACATGTAGGAGTACATGGTACTGGACAGACCCACAGTGAGATTCTTCATGTTTAATAAAGTCATAAGAATGACTCACAGTGGTAATGGTGTAATGATCCTTTGACTTGAGATCATTATATTTCTATACGAGGATTAATATACTTTGACAACATTAAAAGTTACCTTTGATCGGGTGATGATAAAAGTGGACATCGGGTATATCATGAGTCGTATGAGAAATATGAATGATAGATAAAGGATTTAACCTTCCTATAATTAGGAGAGATATTATTTGCCTCTTGATTGAGTGAGACTATAAAATGCATGGCCGTGCTCAAATAATGATTTGTTTTTAATAGTCTACTCATTGATCAAGTAAATCTGGATTAAATGTTGAAGAGGATGACTAAAGACATGCCTCGAGTTTAATCTATAATATTTGGTTAAAGGGATTATATTACACGGAAACATTAATCACGAAAGGTTTTATCGAATCACGATTTAATTATTGTTTAATTGGGTAGCAGTGATGTATTACTAGATACCGCTCATTGTTTATAATTTTATTGGAGAATAAAATTATTGCCAATTAAATAATAGCCTATAGGGTCGCACACATTGAGCACTTAAAGGAATAATTAATTTAAATTAAGGATTTAAATTAATTAATGATTATTTGAATTTTATTATATTAATTAAGTGAGACTTAATTAATTGAAATAATATAAATTCGAATTAGAGGAGTATTTCTGCACATAATAATTAAGTGTGACTTAGTTATTAATTAAATAATAGAATTTCGTTTTATTATTTAATCCTAAACCTAATCAGGTTGGGCTTTTGCTGTTAGGGCCTTTTAACCAGTCATTATAAATAGATGATGATAGGTTAAGAGGATTTACGTTTTTGTGAAAAACCATAGACAGAGGCAGCAAGAAAAAGGCAGAAAAACGAATCTTCAAGAGGGAGGCTAGTACATCCATTCCGAAGTCAAGTTCGTGAGTCGTTCTTGAAGGTGCTCGTGTGGATACCATAGAGGTGTTTTCCGAGAGGTAGACACAAGTCGTGAAAGCTAGGATCTCCGTTAAGTTCGTGAAAGTAATTTTATTGAAAGCTTGAGGGGAGTAAACAGGAGGACAGTGAGGGTGAGGGAAGTAGTGAACATCAAGAAGCCACAAGGACAAAGAATGTAAGGGTGTATAAAACCAGCCTAACCATCCCATGTCTTCTCAAAAAGGCATAGTGATTAAAAAAAGACATCCACATTTCTCGTTCTAGTCTCTCAACAGGCTTTAACTATTGAATCAAGTTCCCATCCAGGAACACAATCAGTAAGGGTAAGGGACACAGTTGTGCAACCTATATCACTTGTCAACTAGCCAGGAGTTAGTACAAGATGCATTGACACAGGGGGAGCACACACATGTTACTCTTAACTATTTCTCAAATTCAGGTTGATGGATCTTCTGTAAATGTGAAGATTCAGCCCCACTCATGGATACCTAATTTGTGACAATCAACCACTTCATTAACAACTCCAAACAATCTTGATTCTTCATTTCATTTCTTGAAGAAGCCAACACTCAATCTGTAGCTCACTGAGCTTACTCTACACATAGTTTTACTGCTCTTCTATCACTAATGTTAACATCAATTTCTCTTCAGTCTTTATGTTTTTCCTTTAGGATTGAGGGAAGGGAATGAAAAACAGGAGAGGCCTGATTGCTTCAGGGCAATAGGTGAGGTGTGATTAAGAGTGGTCTCCTATTTCTTCCAGGAGAGCAAAAGGAGAGATTGAGTACCCCTTTAGAAAGGGAAGGTGAGTTGTGAGAAGTGAGCCAGGATGAGTTCCTGATGCAAAAACAGAGAGATTACAGAGAGAAATAACTTTTTTTGCAATTTCTAGGTTCTCATCCCTCTGCTTTCTAATTCTACTACTCTGATCCTGCTGATAACAAAAAAGGGGGAGAAGTTACTAGAGGGAAAGTGACTTCAACCAAGGGGGAGAAGAGGAAAAGTGACTTCGACCAAGGGGGAGAAGGGTTAGTTTTATCCTCAGACCAATCAGCATACGGAGAAACAGAACAACCTCTCAGGATATATGCTATACTTAGGGGGAGCAGGGAGCAGTTCTAAGCACTCAAGGAAAGTGAGTAGTACAATTCAGAAAATGTGTCAAAGAAGCTTGATCAATAATCTCAGGATTTATGTTCTTTCCTCAAGACATAAATAGGGGGAGATTGTTGAGTCATACATGTTTCAAGATGATGATAACAAATACCACAAGGCAGAAAATGAATCAAGGAACCGAAGCTGATAATCCAATCAGGAAGCCAGCTGTATTGCTGATAAACAAAGGCTACATCTTGTGAATGAAACACTACAAATAGTTTGGGTTTAATCTATGTAACAAGCCACAACATGCTACAATCAGATATCCGTAATCAAAAGAGGGGTTTGCCATAACCATGCAAGTATATTTGAGAGAAGTCAAGAAAAGATGAGTTCGAGAAGTCATTCGAGAACTCTATCAAAAAGGGTTTATTCGAAAAGTCCCAGTTCGAGAAGTTAGAGTGTTATATTCGAGAAGTTCATACTGTTCTATTCGAGAAGTCTGCAACAACTTTAATTGAGAAGTCTATTCAAGAACTATTCGAGAAGTCATTCGAGAACTCTGAGGAACTATTCGAAAAGTCATCATTCGAGAACTCAAGATACATCTGTTCGAGAACTCAACCCTACGTTAATAAAAAAGAGTTCTCTAAAGGAAACATATCGAATGAAGATCAAACCCAGAATTACTTTGCAATCCGTGACTTATAGACAGCGATCAATTACACAGAGGATGTTACGAGTAGGGAGTCAAATTGTAAATATTCGAAGGCTCAAACTCTTCCAAGTGAAAGGTGAAATCAGCCACTGTATATTCGACTTCAAGGGCAACAATAAGAGTGAAAGCAACCTCCAACATGATTACACATCTACTGAAAGACTCAAAGGATATTTCGATAAATGCATAAAGATCAGAAGTTCTGTCTGGGAAGTTCTAGCACAGCTCAATAAGCAGAAAGACTTATTGACTCTAAAAAAGGATTAACCCTTTTGATAAAGCTACTTTCAGAGACAAAGATCCAAAAGCAAAATGATCTTGTGCAGAAAGCATCACGTGGGCTTGATAGCTAAGTCACCTCAAGAACTTAGTCACTTTTGAAGAAAGAAACATACACTATCTCAAAGCCTACTGGGATTGTCCAAATCAAGAAGAGAAGACTTTCAAGATAATTCCAGAAATGGAAATCACTTTGAGTATGTGTGTGTGACAAGTTATATCAAAAATGTATCATTACATTTTATGTAACTTACTTGTCTTCATATAGTTTTAAAAAGGCTGTATGAGTAGCATAGTTTTAGTAGAGAAGAAAACACTGATCACAAGGCTGATAGCTTTAGGTTTTCTTGTAAACAATAAAACTTTGTAACCGCAGCTGTGTATTATTACGCAGAGAATTATCTTCAAATACAACCATTAGGTGGATCAAGCTGATAAGCCAACCCACCTGAGCTTTTTTATATCGTGTGTTGTATATGATTTAGATATTCTATTTATCTTGTTTTGTTTACGTTCTTATAACAATCTATCAAGACCTCATTAATTCGAAAGAATTTAGTTGAGATTGTATTCAAGCCCCATTCTACAATCTCGTGGTGTACAACTGGGACATATCAATTGGTATCAGAGCAAGCTTCTAACATATAAGAAGTTTAAAGATCACCACCATGGGATTAAAGGATGTAGGAGTAAAAATACCAATCCTCGACAAAGATAATTACTTTCACTGGAAAGTAAAGATGTACCTACATCTCTCATCCATCGATGAAGGCTATGTAAATTGCATAGAGAGAGGTCCTCATATCCCTATGAAGGCCAACACTGCAGTTGGAAAAGCAGCTGGATCTGGAGCTGCTGAAAGGCCAATTCCCAAACTGCCAGCAGAATTCACAGATGGAGACAAAGAAGAAGTCCAGAAGGACAAAAAGGCCATGAATATATTGTTCAATGGCATTGATCAGGACATGTTCGATAGTGTAATCAACTGCACCACTGCCAAGCAAGTCTGGGACACTATTCGGATACTCTGTGAAGGAACTGAGCAAGTCAGAGAGAATAAGAAATAACTTCCCATACAACAGTATGAACATTTTCACTGTAATACAGGTGAAGGCTTAACTGATATATTTAGCAGGTTTCAAAAACTGTTAAATGGGTTAAAATTGTATGGAAGAATTTATGAAACCAAAGACTCCAACCTAAAATTTCTAAGGTCTTTACCTAAAGAATGGAAGCCAGTGACAGTCTCATTGATAAATTCTCAAGACTACAAAGACTATACACTTAAGAGACTGTATGGAATTCTAAAGACCTATGAGCTCGAGCTTCAACAAGATGAAGAAGTTGAGAAGAGCCAGAAGAAAGGTGGAAATGTAGCTTTGGTGGCCAATATTCCAACCTATCAAGATGGAGAGAAGATGAAGGATGTTGAAACCACACCAAGTTAGAGAACTTGTGAAGGTGGAGCTGGAACTAGCAAAGGCAAAAGCAAGATGATTGAAGAACTTGATGCACTGAGTGAGGATGAATCTGAAGATCTAGATGAATACTTGGCATTTCTATCAAAAAGGTTTTCAAAGCTAAGATTCAAGAATAATCCAGTAGGAGCCGGGCAATTCAAGAAAAGCTATCAATCAAACAAGGGTATGGTTGAGAGGTCAAAGATCAAATGCTATAGCTGTGGAATTGCTGGCCACTTTGCCAATGAATGCAGAAAATCCAAAGCTGAGAATGAAAAGAAACAATCTGGAACTGATGACTACAAGAAGAAATACTTTGATCTTCTCAAGCAAAAGGAAAGAGCATTTGTGTCTAAAGATGATGACTGGGCAACTGGAGGAAACTCGGATACAGAAGAAGAGTTTGTCAATCTTGCACTCATGGCAAAAGAGAATGATGAAGAGGCTAGTTCAGCAAGCAACCAGGTATATTCTACGAACCTAACTAAGCTTTCTAAAGATGAATGTGATGATGTTGTCAATGAAATGCCAAATGAAATGTATAACATGCATGTCACATTGAAATCACTTAACAAAGAGAATAGCAAGATTAAGGATCTGAATGCTAAGTTAGGTGACAGGAATACACTGTTAGAAACTCAGTTAATTGACTTTGAGGAAACCTTTGCACCAGTAGCAAGGTTAGAAGCAATCAGGATCTTCCTAGCCTTCCCCTAAAAAAAAAGGGATCTTCCTAGCCTATGCAGCCCTTGCCAATTTCAAAGTCTATCAAGTGGATGTCAAGAGTGCGTTTCTAAACGGGATTCTGGAAGAGGAGGTGTATGTTAGTCAACCTCCTAGCTTTGAAGATCCAAACTTCCCAGAATATGTTTACTACTTGCTCAAAGCATTATATGGCCTGAAGCAAGCACCTAGAGCCTGGTATGACACTCTTTCACAGTTCCTCATTGAGAATCACTTCACCAGAGGTACTGTAGATAAAACTCTCTTTTATAGATCTGTCAATGGCTCTATGATACTTGTCCAAATTTATGTAGATGATATAATATTTGGGTCTACTGATGAGAAACTTTGCAAAAGGTTTGCCAAACTTATGCAAAGTAAATATGAAATGAGTATGATGAGAGAATTAACTTATTTTCTTGGTTTACAAGTTAAACAAGTAAATGAGGGAATTTTTATAAGTCAAACAAAATACGTTTTTGATATGGTTTACCATGATTGAACTGTCTGCATCTGGATCACTTCAATCTTGTCGTGCTCGAATATATAAAATTGCAAACACATCCTTAGCAGATGCAAGATTTAGTATTTACCAGAGGGGTGTCTACTTCAACGAATATAGAGCTAAGACTGTACTCCCAATCAAGTGAACAAATGTGAGGTAATTTGCTCTCATCAGCTACTTTTTCCTTGTCCTTCATTAATTTCTCAGCCAGTTGTTCCATTGAGATATCATCTCCTTCCCCATGTGCCTCGAGTAGCTTCTTGAATTTGAGCACCAAACGCTGAGCCTGAATAAGAAAATTTTAGGGTAAATAAAATAATTTGTGACAATAAAACACGAAATGAGACATTCAAACTGAAATATTAAAGGATCTCGAATTTGGGCAACCATCATTCAATCTAACCTTTGGCCAAGGAGAGTCCAGCTTTGCATTGGAGAGCACATGTGCACCTGGCTTAACCTCATGAATCAAGACAGCTTCCCCTTTAGGCCTATTAGAAATGTAGAACATGCTCTTGGAAGGAAGATCAACCATTATGAGATTGAACCCATTGTACTCGTACGCCTCCTTCACCAATTCTTCAGCAAATGCCTTGGGGCTCTTCTTGCTCTGCGATCATAAGACCAAAAATTGGAATTCAAAAAACATACAGTTATAATCAAAAGGGAGTTAATTAAACTAAGAAAACTTAAATGTTGTTAATGTTCATCAATTTATTATGTGCATATATTCGTTTTTCTCGACTTGTCAGCATGCATGTTGTGCATCTGACAATAAATTTAGCACATAAACCTGTAAGAAACGGATAGGCAAGTCTCATCTGGTTTTGGCTTCAGGGGAAGCATGAAGCTCCAATACATTTGTAAGAAAAGCAACTCTCCCTTGTATAGAACATGCCAACCACGTCCCTCCCCAAACCTCATCTCTGCCTCCTAGCATTTCACCTCCTACCTACCATCCCGTTGCTTTGGGAAATCAGCCGACCGGGAGCCAGTCGACCGGGGCAACCGGAAGGCTTCAGCCGACCGGTGGCAGGCCGATCGGGGCAAACCGGAAGGTTTTAGCCGACCGGTGGCTAGCCGACCGGCGCACCCGGGAGGCTTCGGCCGACCGGGTTCCATCAGGAACATGGAGATTTTAATGCCATTTCGATGTTGAATATTGATTCCGACGTCGTTTCGAATATGAAAATTGAGTTGAACCAGAATATGGTTAAGCACCGTTTAGTGCCGTTTAAGCACCATTTAGTGCCGTTAAGCACCGTTTAATGTCGTTAAACACCGTTTAGTGCCGTTTAAGCACCGTTTAGTGCCGTTAAGCACCGTTTAGTGTCGTTAAACACCGTTTAGTGCCATTTAAATGCCGTTTAGTGCCATTAAGCACTGTTTAGTGCCGTTTAAGCGCCGTTTAGTGCTGTTAAGCGCCATTTAGTGTTGTTAAGCACCGTTTAGTGTTGTTTAAGCGCTGTTTAGCGTTGTTAAACACTGTTTAGTACCGTTTTATGCCGTTCAACGCCGTTTAACATCGTTTAAACCTCGTTAAAGCTGGTTAATGCCGATTAGCATCGAGTTAACATTGTCGTGAATCCGTTGGTCGCTCCACGCTTCACATCAAGACAATATTCGTGAAACACTAGTGTATGAAGATGAACCCTGACCGGAGTCTCGGAAAGGACTGTTAAAACTTCAAGGAAAACCTGATCAGTTTTCCTAGAAATTGGGGGGCAAATGATATGGGCTAGAAATAAGCCTTAAAGACACATTTAATGTTGCATTAATTAGACCCATCATGGTCCGGACGTGGGGCCCCTTAATAAGGTCAAAAGCCCTAATTTAATATTAATTTCGTAATTAATATTAGGGGCAATAAACAGCTCAGCAATAAGAGTCAAATAAGGATAATTCTAAGGCTTCTCAGCCTATATAAGGGCCTGACCCCTCATTCTCAGAACTACGTCTTGGCTTGATTCTCAATAACGAGATACGTAGGCACTCTGTGAGGACCGATCAATCTCGAACACGAAAACAGCCATTAAAGCTCGAAACTCAACAACCCTAGCATTAATTACGCACGAACCCTAGTTTTTATTCCACAACAATACCCAAAAATATCACACTATATCTTCTAATCACTAATAAAATCTATACTATTATATAAAAACCGAAACATTAAAAGTTTGGTTGGTCGGTCGGTCGGTCGGTACGGTACCTGTTGATTTTACTTATTTACCTTTACTCAATTACTACTAACTAATCAATTTCCTTTTTCAGATTAAACATATTATCTTTTTTACTTTTCAAGAATTAAATAATTTCCTTTTTTAAGTAAAATACAATATCTTTTATATTTTATCTAACTAAAATTTCTCCTTTATGAATCAATTTCCTTTTTCAGGTTAAACATATTAACTTTTCTATTTTTCAATAATATCCATTTTTAAGTAAATTAGAATATCTTTTACATTTTATCTAACTAAAATTTCTCCTTTGTTAATCAATTTCTTTTTTCAGGTTAAACATATTACCTTTTCTATTTTTCAATAACTAAATAATTTTCTCTTTCAGGTAAAATACAATATCTTTTACATTTTATCTAACTAAAATTTCTCCTTTTTCAAAAACACACTACGAGCAATTTGTTTAATAAAATAACATAATTATATTATAATTACTATTAACTAATCAATTACCTTTTTCAGCTAAAACACGTTACCTTTTCTCTAACTAAAATCTCTTTTTTTTTCCAGTTATATCATGAACGGTTACCTTTTTCAACCAAAACACATTACTTTTTTTTTCTTTTACTAAAACCTCTTTTATTCCAATTATATCACGGGCGTTTCTATTCAATAAAAATAAAATAATAATATTAAAATCTTTTATATATATTATATGTCAACAAGGTCTTTCAAGGCTATTTAGTAAATTACGTGTTTACCCCTTATTTAGTAAATTACGTGTTTACCCCTAACAATTTTAATATATTAAAAAATGTTGGTACCAAGGCTTGAACCCATGTTCTTTGGATTAGAACAACACTGTATTGATTTTTAATTAAATTAAAAAGCGTAGTTGGACTTGGGTTAGGACACGACATTATAAATTAGATTATAGATGCAATACAATTAATTATGAGATTAAGATGTATAGTTATGTTAATGAAAGATTGATATTAAAAAAATACTAAATTGTATATATAATACATAATCGCTAGAATCACGAGTGGAATCACTAAATTTTTACTACAATCAAATCAATATCAGGCTCTACAGCACTAAAAATCAAAATGATAGTAGAATGACCGAACATTCAACTTAAATCACTAAAATTTGAATCCAAATCACTAAAATTTTGAACGCAATTACCAAAATTTCCAAAATCTGAAAATCTAATAGTGTTCGAAGGTGCTGGTATGACGGTGGTAGAGTGGGTGAATGGGCTTTATAAACTCGGATTTTATGTGAGAGGATGAAAAACGAGATGAATGAGTGATCGGAGGTGTAGGGTGGTTGGAATTCGTGACAAACGTGTTTGCAAATTATTTCTAGAGTGTTGGTCGATTTGGTGACATTAGAGAATTGTCGAGTGATAATAGTTTATAGATGTATACACAAAATGTATCATACTTCAAATAATTTATTAAATATATCACACTTTTTATCTATTATATTTCAAAAATTACGAATCATCTATCTTAAGAATCATAACAATTAAATTACATGAATTTAAATGGTGCCCGTGCTTTGCACGGGCTATCATGCTAGTATAATATAAATCCGTATACTACGAATAATAACCATTAGATTTTTTGTAAAAAATCAGAACCGTTAAATCTAATGATTAGATATATTAATTAAATGATTAAATTAATACTCCCTCTGTCCCTATCAATTCTTAACACTTTCTATTTTGGGACGTCCCAACCAATTCTTAACATTTCCTTAAATAGTAAGTTTTTAAAATATATTACTCTCACCTACTCCTTAAAAGTTGTGCCTGTGCCCATCCTTTTCATGTTTAGGCGCCAGTTTTTGTTTTACTCCCACCGTCTCATATTAAGTTGCTCGTTTCATATGTCGGGACTGTTCATAACATGAGACAAATTACTAATTTACGCATAATCTATCAGACCAAATATAGTCATGAGTGATCTTGTTAGATTCGTATTTATGTGTACTTTAATACAGTCAAGTTTTTATATTTAATACTAATACGAAATTAAAGATATTAACGATCAAAAGTGTGCGTTGGCAAACGTGTCCAACTCAAATGGGAAACTTATTTAGAGACGGAGGGAGTAATGTTTATGTTTAGGCGGTAAACTCTTGTTTAGTGGAAGTATCAGTAATATGATGTATTTGTTTATTGTTTTCTTAAAATTTGTGCCATTTTACAAATGTTAAGATCTAGCAGGGATAGAGGGAGTATATTAAAATTTCAAGGTTCGAATTCCATCAACAACTTATTTATTTTAAAACTTTAAAATATAAGTTTTAAACCATGCATATTATTAATTAAATTTATATTAAATTATTAAAATTAAAATTAAATATTGTAAATAACGATTATATAAAAATATAATTGTAACATAAAATAAAATTTATTACATATCAAAAAAATCCATGCATCGCACATGTTAAAAGCTAGTATAATTATATTTTTCTCATATATAAATTATAGGAATGCACGTGGAATTTAACAATTGTGTATCATACATTTTTGTTGTTACTTTTTTTTCTTAAAAACGCAATATTTCCAATAATTATCTATATTTATTTTACAAGGAACACGTGTACGGGTGTACCCATACCTCTTACCAAATGGGCGGGTGCAACATGCAATTGCAACTCAACCAAACACTAGTTAGATTTAAGAGTAAAATGCAATACGTGTACATGTAGTATTCAACTTTTATGCATTTTGTTTATCTTCATCTAGCAAAGTGTGTATTTGTACTTATCAAAAACTACCAAAGTATGTACTTCCGTCAAATACAACTAACATCGTTAGAGCAAGTCCAACAATGTCCTAAATTGATGTCCTTAGCTAAAATTTAGGGCATTTAGGAAAAAATGTGCTCCAACAATGTCTTAGTGGTGCCTTAAAATACTAGGACATTCATCTCATGCCCTATTTTTAGGACACCACTAGTCATGTCTTATTTCAATTTTTATCAATAAAAAAATTCACTTTCCTCCTTTTCTCCCCTTCTTTTATCAAATATATTATTATTTTAATAATAAGTCACAATGATAAGGCATATTGTTGGAGTTGATACATAAAAATAATGTCCTAAATTACTAGGACACTTGTTTTTATGATATTTAAAAGGCATAATGTAGGACATTGTTGGACTTGCTCTTAGTTTCTATAAGGGTAAAATGATCTTTTACATGTTATACTCATATTTTTATGTAATAAAATTAAAACTGTGATAAATCGCATTAAACTATAATAAATTATAATTATGATTTATTTTTAACTTAATTCCTTTCTTGTAACTATGGAATTTTAATTTTTTTATAAAAATATATAAATGTAAGTTATAATAAATCATACTAAATTATAATGACTATAAATCATACTAAATATTTCATGTAATATTATAAGTTTTTAGTAAAAAGGTATAACAACATCTTTTCTCCCATCTTTTGTCTCTCTTCGATCCACTTGAGTTTCTCATAATAATTAATTATTATTATTTTTTTATGCCATAAGTATTATTATTACTTTATCATAATAAAAAATAATTTGAAGTAGAGAAAATATTTAAATATCACATGTTTCCAAGGTCGATCCTAGAGACCCCTAATTTAAAAATTAATTTGTTGATTCATCGGATACACAATTTAATTATTTTATGTAAACCCAACTAGAAATTTTACATAAAAATTTAGTATGATTTTTTATGATATACATTTATAATTTTTTAAAATTATTAAAATTTAGAGTTCCATTTATGAAATTAAATTAAAAATAAATATTTATTTACATTGATTTAGTATGATTTATATGATTAAAAATTTTTAATATAAAAAAGTGAGTGTATCCTCTAAAATACCACTTTATCCTCTTAACAATGTTAATTGTTTTTAACGGAAGTACACAATTTGCACACATTTCCAATCTTTAAGTACACAAGTTGCTATTTCTCTATCTGTAGGTACACAAATTACATTTCTCCCAAACTTCGGTACACATCTTGTATTTAATTTACTCAAGATTTAACCTCCCACTTAAGTCTTTACTACTAACATTTTATCAATTGGCAAAGAAGACATTCAAAACAAATGCAATATGCAAGAAGTACCCTGTATAATTATAAATCTATTGAAATCTGAAGGTGACTAGTCATACTTTTACCAAGTAAAAGAGTTTTTACAGGAGCAGCTACTTTAGACTATTATTAAGTAGCAGTACTAGTAAAGCGATAGCTTTAATAATACACAACTAACACAAGTTTCATATGCAAATCTGCTTAATCTTGTGATTATTCCTCTGGATGTGGTAATTAACGGTTTGCGCTTTCCATTTGCTGTTCTCGAGATAGATCTCATGAAAGCTGACTTCCCCGTTGGCCTTTACTTTTATACCAGCAGTACTTCTGGTGCCATAGCATCCCTACACATCAAATTCCGAAAATTTTAATTCAGTTCGAACCTAAATAGTCCGTTCGGTTTAGTTATTATTTCTTTTGTAGAAATTCATAGTCAGATTATAATATAGCGATTTTTCAGTCCGAAAATTAATAAACTATCAGACCAAATATAGTCATGAGTGATTTTGTTGGATTCGTATTTATGAGTACTTTAATACAATGAATGTTTTATATTTAATACTAATACGAAATTAAAGATATTAACAATCAAAAGTGTACGTTGACAAACGTGTCCGTTCAAAACAGGAATGATATTTAGGGACGGGGGAATATTTCTTTTGTAGAAATTCATAGTCAGATTAATATAGTGATTTTTCAGTCCGAAAATTAATAAACTTTGTCACATGGTTATTTGGTTAAAAACACCCAACAGATGCAAGGTTTAGTATTTACCAGAGGGGTGTCTACTTCAACGAATATACAGCTAAGACTGTACTCCCAATCAAGTGAACAAATGTGAGGTAATTTGCTCTCATCAGCTACTTTTTCCTTGTCCTTCATTAGTTTCTCAGCCAGTTGTTCCATTGAGATATCATCTCCTTCGCCATGTGCCTCGAGTAGCTTCTTGAACTTGAGCACCAAACGCTGAGCCTGAATAAGAAAATTTTAGGGCAAATAAAATAATTTGTGACAACAAAACACAAAATGAAACATAGACAGAGTGAAATATTAAAAGATCTCGATTTTGGGCAACCATCATTCAATCTAACCTTTGGCCAAGGAGAGTCTAGCTTTGCATTGGAGAGCACATGTGCACCTGGCTTAACCTCTTGAATCAAGACAGCTTCCCCTTTAGGCCTATTAGAAATGTAGAACATGCTCTTGGAAGGAAGATCAACCATTATGAGATTGAACCCATTGTACTCGTGCGCCTCCTTCACCAATTCTTCAGCAAATGCCTTGGGGCTCTTCTTGCTCTGCAATCATAAGACCAAAAATTGGAATTAAAAAAAAAAAACTGTTGAATATGTGATATGATTCTGGTAAGCCCGTTTCCCTAACACCTTGGGAATTTAGGAGAACCGGTAACTTATCGAAAACATAGTAATCAAAAGGGAGTTAATTAAACTACGAAAAAAATATCCGATAACTTAAATGTTGTTAATGTTCATCAATTATTATGTGTATATATTCGTTTTTCTCGACTTGTCAGCATGCATGTTGTGTATCTGACAATAAATTTACTCCATATAAACCTGTAAGAAACGGATAGGCAAGTCTCCTCTGGTTTTGGCTTCAGGGGAAGCATGAAGCTCCAATACATTTGTAAGAAAAGCAACTCTCCCTTGTTTAGAACATGCCAACCATGTCCCTCCCCCTACCTCATCTCTCCCTCCTAGGATTTCACCTCCTTCCCACCATCCCGTCGCTTTGGTTGGCCTACATATATATCAAAACACACAAATCATATTATTCATGCAAACACACACAACAACAATGACAAGAACATCTATCCAACACAAACACGACACGAAAACGAACGATTTAGATAACTATTATATGCAAAGTAGTGACATGCCTGTTGTAGTACTCATCCCTATTGAGAAGGAGAAGGAAAGGGTACTTAGGATGAGATTGCCATAAAAACACTGCAATGCACATTTTTCTTAATTAAGGATCTGTAGACAATAACAAGTCTTAGAACTACAAGTGGTTTTGGCCTTGGTTTGTTTTAACACTATTTATTACGCACAAATCTGTGGTTTGTGAAAACTGTGGGTTTAATTAGCAGCCTGAGTCAGTACAAAGCTGGTCCCATTGGGCTACTCAGACGTTGAGGGTGTTTGTGATTGCTTAAAATAAGTTACTTTTGACTTAATGGAGGTGTTTTTAACTTAAAGGAAAAAGTGAAGTTGTTTACTTTAAGTTGAATGAAAGTGTTTGGGTAATTTTACTTAAAGTTAAATTGGGGTTTAATAATTTTGACTTAAAGTGAAATTTGACTTAAAAAAGTTTTAAATTCATAATATTTAAACTTTACAAGAATTGTGAAAAAAGAAAAAAAAAAAAAAAACTTCATAAGTCATAAGTCATAAGTCAAAAGTACATAAATGGAACTTATGACTTAAAGCAGTTTTTTTAACTTAAAACCGGCTTAAAGCCTTATTTGCCAAACACCCCATTTTTGACTTAAAGCTAATTTGGACTTAAAGTCCCGTTAGCCAAACACCCTCGTTATTAAGAGGCTGACCTTAAAATTATTACTATTAAAGTTGTTTAAAGTGGTAAGTGAAAATTTTAAGTTAATATTTATTTGGTTAATTTTATATTATGAGTGACTTACTAATTATTAAAAATGTAAACATAAAAATAAATTTGATAAATTATTTATTTGAATGATGATATTAACTTTTATAAAAAAAATCTTAAAATAAAATAAGTTATTCAAAAAAGTGCATCCTACCAACTTTTAACTTTAAGCCGTTTTTTTTTAATTTTAAGTCAATTTATGACCTTTTTTTTTTTTGAAGAACAAAGGTGTTAATTCAATAATAAAAAGTCATACGGCATCTACACCAATGATCGAATCGATCAAACAGGAAATTGCAATCGTCTGTTCTCATCAAGAGACAATTAAACGATATTTTAATGTATATAAAAATACAAGTACCCACTTCATGCATCCTCGTTGAATTTCTGGTACCCGCTTTATCCTGGCCCGATTGAGCTATCGTTTGAGCTATCAACCAAAACTGCTATCCCGTACAAACTTTCTTCACTAAATCGCGACCCCGCTTACAATCAAGAAGCGAAAAAACCAAACTCTCACAAAGGAGAGAAAACCAAACTCTCACAAAGGAGAGAAAATCAAACCTCTCACGAAGGAGAGAAATCAAGCCGAAAATATACAAGTGCGAAAATTAAATACAAGCTAAAATCAGACAATTCTTAGATCTGGGAACAAAACCGCAAGAACAAGATAACTCGGACCACTTTCGAGAACAAACTCACTAGGAAGAACGAGGAATCCGGAGCTCCGTGGAATTGAGATCTAAGAAAATGAAAACCAAATCGAAAAACAAATTTAAAGGATAGAAATCCTTACCCACAAATGGAGATTATTGAAACAAACAAATTCCGGTGGAAAGCCCCGCCGGAAAAGGGGCTGAGAAGAGGGAGAACCGGAGAAGATGGGAGAGAAAAGGGAGAAGAGGGAGAGACTGCTTAAGTCAATTTATGACTTAGTAGCTTATAGCCCGTGCAAAGTATATGTCATTTTTAATTTTTTATAATTTATTTATATTATAATATAATATTATAAATATTAATTTATAATTGGGATTAACTTATCTGGGCCTAGACTCGGAAATCCTGTGAGTTTAATGCGTGGTTAGCCGTATAAGACAATTTTTCTGTCTTTGCAATTTCTAGTTGTTTGGATGTTCGAACACAATTGACTGTATTGTACAATAAATTATACTTCGCCGTTTTTCATATTTTTCTATGATTTTTTTTTTATTAATTAACATGTATTTTAAATTATATATAAAGTATAATTTTATAATTTTTTAAAAAAATTTTTGAATAAAAATTAAAACATTAAATTTTTGTATAAAAAGCAAAAAAAATAGAATAATTTAAAAATCTATACTATATATAAATTTTAAAATACGTATCAAAACCTCTATTATAAATATAAACAATTGAGAGGGACGGAATACTAAATATTTTCATGTAGTTTGAGTCCATCCATAGTCTCTGTTATATTTTCTTATGACTGATTTCGATTTTTAATAAGGATAACTACGAATGAAAGGTGGAATGGTGACGACGGGTAAGATAAATTCAAGTTTGAGAGCGAGAGCGACTAGAGTTCAAAACGAACTTCGTTAAAAAATGTAAATCAAGACGATTGACGTGTTTGGCTCACCTTATATTAAGAAGGATTTATGAATACGGATAAAAATTTTATATTTTAATAATTTTTTTAATATAAATATATAATATATATTTGATATTCAGTAAGTTGCAAAAATAAGTTGAAAAGTTAAGAATCTTAACTTTCAACTTAAAATAAATTGATTTTTTCTGAAAAATAAGTTCCTCCAAACACCCTTGTGATCGAGTCCAAATATTTATCCAAACTCAAATATGAATCGAGATAAGTTGAGTTAATTTGAATATACTCAAATTAAGTTATAACTCCACCAAAATATGAATTTTCTTTAAATATTTAAATAAAAATTATAAAATCAATATATATGTCTTTTTCTAATATCGAAGTTAAAAAATTTACACACACCACTGGTGAATGCGAGAGAAGGTGGTATAGCAAACATGTCCATGTTTTGTTTAAAATAGTAACATAAAGGATAATGTTAGATATTCCGAATTCCTTTTCAAAACTTTTTTTCCAATGTGGTGACAGAGATGATGTGTCATATTGCAAAACTTTAATTGAGAATTTTGGTATGAATGTAGGGGATGTATTTTATTATAATCAATTAAAATAATGCACTTGATATTTGAGAATATTTTGGAAATCAATTTGAGTTACTTAGCATTTTCTAAACATAAATTGCATGCATGTTCATATTTTTTGTGAGGTTGAAAGATTGGGTTAATTTTTTTGTGCTAATGTAAAAAAGTTCGTAGAATATTTTTTGGTTAACTAGCTATTTTGTTTTTGCATTTTCCGATATTTCAATGATCAGATCGTCCTGAATTATGGAGAACATTTTCCTTAATTCTGAAGTTGGAGATCGAATTTGGAGGTGTAGAAGGCCTGTTGTTTATTGAGATAGGGGAGAAATTGTTGCACCACAATATGGATTAAACTTCATGTGATAAAGCGACTTGAACATAGTATTTTTGATCCAAAAATATTTTTAGGTTAATTCTTAAATTAGACCCATAATTAATATAATATATAAACTGTAGTAAATTAATTGGATTTTAAATACGGTGATATATTGTATACAAAAAACATATACATATAAATATAATATATATATATATATATATATATATGGGTTGGACTCCATAACAAACACCTTATATAACAAACAACAAAGAACACCTCATATCTAATAGATCCATTGCCCCTGGCGGGGCCACCCAATACAAAAAGTTCTTATTTTTTTAGGCTCTATCCATCCAGCAAAAAAAAAAATTGCAAATTTACTGTTCATCGATGATGTCATCAGTGACGTCATCATGAACAGTAAAATTTTCAATTTTTTTTTTTTTTTGCTGGATGGATAGAGCCTAAAAAAATAAGAACTTTTTTGTATTGGGTGCCCCTGGCGGGGCCAATGGATCTATTGGAATAAATGATTTTATAGTGTTCTTTATTGTTTGTTATATAAGAGTGTTTTTTACGGAGCAAAGGCCTATATATATATATATATATATATATGGTTTTGTTCTAATAGAAACTAAATTAGAATAGAAACTAGAAACTAAACATAAATTAAATATTTCAAGCTAATCTAATGACCAAATTAGGGGTACCCCAATACAAAAAGTTCATAATATTCTTGGCTCCATCCAGCAAAAAAAAAAAAAAATTACTGTTCACTGCTGACGTGGCAGTGACGTCAGCGTGAACAGTAATTTTTTTTTAATTTTTTTTTTTTGCTGGATGGAGCCAATAATTTTAAACACTTTTTGTGAAGGTGCCCCTGGCGGGGCCATTAGAATAAATGAAATATAATTTATTTAGTGTTGGTTTCTAGTTTCTATTCTAAGATTGGTTTCTATTTGACCACTAGCCTATATATATATGGGTTGGACTCCATAGCAAACACCTTATATAACAAACAATAAAGAACACCTCATATCTAATAGATCCATTGCCCCTGGCGGGGCCACCCAATACAAAAAGTTTTTATTTTTTTACCCTCTATCCATCCATCATCTCAAAAAAAAAAAAATATTTAAAAAGTTACTGTTCATGCTGATGACGTCATCAGTGACGTCATCATGAACAGTAATTTTTTTATTTTTATTTTTTTTTATTTTTTATTAGCTGACTTTATAGAGGGTAAAAAAATAATAACTTTTTGTATTGGGTGCCCCTGGCGGGGCCAAAGGATCTAATAGATCTAAGGTGTTCTTTGTTGTTTGTTATATAAGAGTGTTCTGTATGGAGCAAAGGCCTATATATATATATATATATATATATATATATATATATATATATATAGGCTAGTGGTCAAATAGAAACCAATCTTAGAATAGAAACTAGAAACCAACACTAAATAAATTATATTTCATTTATTCTAATGGCCCCGCCAGGGGCACCTTCACAAAAAGTGTTTAAAATTATTGGCTCCATCCAGCAAAAAAAAAATAATAAATAAAAAAATACTGTTCACGCTGACGTCACTGCCACGTTAGCAGTGAACAGTATTTTTTTTATTTTTTTTTTTGCTAGATGGAGCCAAGAATATTATGAACTTTTTGTATTGGGGTACCCCTAATTTGGTCATTAGATTAGCTTGAAATATTTAATTTATGTTTAGTTTCTAGTTTCTATTCTAATTTAGTTTCTATTAGAACAAGACCCTATATATATATATATGTTTTTACTCAAATACAAACCATTCTTAGAATTAGAACTACAAACCAACACAAAATATATTATATTTCATTTATTTTAAGGGCCCCGCCATGGGAACCTTCACAAAAAGTCTTATAATTCAATACTCTATCCATTTATCAAAAAAAATTAATTTAAAATTTAAAAATAAAATAAAAAAAACTGCTTCCACGTCATCATTTTTTTAAAAAAAAAATTTAATTTTTTTTTCGATGAATGGATAGAGGGTAGAATTATAAGATTTTTTTCGTATTGGGGTACCACTAGTTTGGTCATTAGATTAGCTTAAATGTTGGATTGGAATTTGGTTTTAGGTTTGTATTATAAGGAGGTTTGTATTGGAGTAGCCCCATATATATATATATATATATTAAAAAACGGCTCTTTCATTTTATCAACAAAAATTACTTCTTTTTTATGTTTTGGTTATTATTTACTTTGATAACTGTATTATGTTCAAGTTTATAATTTATGATGGTAAAACTTGGTATGAATTTTCAATTCTCAAATTATTAAGGAATTTATTGAAAAAAACTCACTCAAATACAAATCATTCCTAGAAAATGTTTAAGTGAGGATAAATTATTTGAATTAATTTTCTAACACTAATAAATTTATTTTTCGATGTCTTTAAGTCGACCGTAATTGTAGGTTGTAGTTAGCACCGATTATTTAAATTTAAAAGGGGTATGGATCCTCTGCCCCTTCCTCCGTGTCCCCTTCTCTTTTTAATACAAAAAGAGTGCTCCTGCGGGGCTCATTTTAATAAATAATAAAAATGGGCTCAACAAGAACATTTTTTTTATATTAAAAACAACAAGGGACACAAAGGAGACACGGAGAAAGAGGACTGAGAATCCCGCTCATTTAAAAGAGATAGGCCATTGTGTGTGTCGATCTCATCCTTCTTCGACTGTTTAGTGCTACAATCCAACCTGCTGACCCTGGCCAGCATTCAACATTTATCAAAGTGTAGTGGTTGAGCCACCGGAGGTCAGGGGTTTGACTCCTGCGTGTGTGTGAATTTCTTAGTTTGTATTAGGTTTTTTTTTCTGTATTTGTATTTCTGTATTTGTAATGGCCGGGCGTCTTTCGGAAACAATCTCCATATTGTATAGGGGCATGGTTTGCGTACATCTACCCTCCTCAAACACCATTTTGAGTGGTATTATAACTGAGTAAGTTTCGTTTCGTTTTTAGCAAAGCAATCCAATAGTAAGTAACATGTGACTTCCCTCTACATTTTCACTCAATTAAAATGAAGGGATTCCCAAACTAACCTTGTTCACCGTTCCTTTTCCCAAACTAACCTAGTTTGTACAATCATTCCCAAACTAACCTACTTTACTATTTAGACTCAGAATTTTTAAATCAACTGTTGAATAAATAGTATAACCTGTAATTAAATTGGGAAAAAAAATTTAGAGATCCCAAAAATTATCCACAAAAATTCCTAAATTAATATGTGTCACCATATGATTGGTTATATTCATAATAATAATGGCCGCCATGTATGCACATCAATTCACCAAAAAATCCACAAATACGAGTTGTCAAGATTTAATTAGTCAATTTATGTGCATACATGGGGGGCATTATTATTATTATTATGATTATAACCAAGCATATGGTGACACATATTAATTTAGGAATTTTTTGGATAATTTTTGGGATCTCTAGAATTTTTTTTTCCCATTTAATTACAGGTTATACTATTTATTCAAGAGTTGATTTAAAAATTCTGAGTTTGAATGATAAAGTAGGTTAGTTTGAGAATGATTGTACAAACTAGGTTAGTTTGAAAAAACGAACGATGAACAAGGTTAGTTTGGGAATCCATTCAATTAAAATTGTATACACGTTTCATCAGTTATGTATTACCCAAGTTTTCAGCCATCATTTAATTGCTGGGTAAGTCCGAAAGTGGGGCGGCAAATCGTTGACGGAACCAAAATTTTATAGGAGAAATGTTAGAGTTCCTAAAATAGATTCTAAAACGGTTTACAAATGTTGAAGTGTTATATTATTATTGGTTATTTTCAAATAAATAAGATGGATTCCTCATACATACATGTGAAACCTACAAATGAAATCACGTAATTTATTATTAGGAAATAATTTCAGGATCCATGTCGGGGTATGTAGCATTGCTCATTTTATGAACTAGGAACTAAAATGTATAAATGTAAAAGATAAACTAAACTTTTCAAAATATGAGAAATTATCGAAATGTCATTAAATTTATTTTACCAGATCAGTTGGAACGTTCTTCCCGGAGTATAAAATATAAATTTGCATGATTTTTTTATGAAAATCATAATTTTATTGGAGACCGTAGAGATTGTATTCAACACATTACAAAATTTATTATTATGCAAAGCGTATTACATAAAAATCACTATTTCGTTGTAAATTTTTAAAATCATGTATGTTTCGCAAGCAAAACATGTAGTATGTTTTGCAAAAATTTGTTATTAAAATTTTGCAATATTTTGTTAATAAAATATGCATGATTTCAAGATTTGGAATGAAATAATAATATATATTAAACATATTTCGTTTTACTCTTAGAATATATATTAGAGTAACATGTACCTGAGGTTGAATCGTTGACCTTAGATGCTACGTGAGATTATAAGTATTTCTAATATGACCTAACATAAACTCATTTTCACAAGCACCAAAAATAAAAATTTTGAGAAAGGCCAGCCCATGTTATATGGGGTAAAATAGCTAATTGGTCACTGTACTCACTAAAAACTTGCAAGTAGGTCATAAACTTAAAAAAAACTTTTAGCCAACTAATAAAGTACTTAAAAACTTGCAAATTGGTCATTGCCATCAATTCCGTTAGAAACCCTAACGGAAAGATGACGTAGACGCTGACGTGGCACAACGAAACTTGTAAGTAGGTCACTGAACTTGATAACAATTTTCAATTAGGTAATTAGCCAAAATTAATTTTAACTAATTAAATTTTAAAATTATTTTCGAATGATTTTTCATTAGTAAAATTTAAAATTATGCATGCCAATTCAATACATATGCTTATGAATAAATACAAGTGAAGGAAAGGATAATAAGTTTTTTTTTTCGTTAATGATAAAAGGTAAAAAAAATCAAATGTTTACATTTTTTTCAAATAATTACACTTTAATTAAATGTAATTTGTATGTACCGCTTTAATCCATATGCTTATAAATCGATACAATTGAACAAATATTTAGATATCCATTTTCTCCATTTATTTAATTTATAATGTAATTAAATTTAGAATTGAACATATCCATTTATTTTATATGCTAGTAAATCGGTAAAAACAAACAAATATTTAAAAAAATATCAAATTTAATTAATTTTTTTTGAATGATTACAATTTAAATTAAAAAAAACATAATCGTTTAAAAAAAATTCATTAGATATTTTTTGAATATTTAATTTTTTTTCCAGCTAGTGACCTAACTGAAAATTAGCACATAGTTCAGTGACCTAATCGCAAATGTGTTGTCTTTTAACGGAAACCGTTAAAAGTCAACATAATTTAACGGTTGTGCAAAGTTTTTTCAATTTAGTACTTTGATCGTAAGCTAATTGTAACTTCATAATGCGATTGAAAGTTTTTTAAATTTTATAACCTACTTGCAAGTTAGTAATGAATTCGGTTACCAATTAACTATTTTACCCACGTTATATGTGTTGTGAAACATATACCAGTCTAACAAGGAAACTCCTAATTCAAACCATATCTGTTCGCAGTTGTCATCAACTTTGACTCTCTCTACGTATGGTCATGATTCATCACACCAAGAGCCGAAACGAGTCGCAAGTAGTTACGTTTCGGATTATATCGGTTTAAAGTTGGATTCCTCTTTGTTAAATTTGTGTAGTAGGCGGTCGCACTTGCTTATGTTTGAATTACTGTAATAAATTATGACAACTAGTAACAAATTTAGATTTTTTGTTTTAAAAAATTATATGATCTCAAATTTTAAAATAAATTATCAAAAATATTATTTTTTTAAAATTAATTTGCAATTCTACTATCTTTTAAAGACATTTACCAAATAAATGATGGGAATTCACCAAAAATACTAGATTTAAAATTCATATTTGCAAAAATACCATCTTCTTTAATTCATTGCAATTTTACCAAACTAAGTTTCAAAATTGCAAAAATACTAGGTCCCCCTTTTCCTCCCCTTTCCCTCCCTCCCCCGTCACTTTCCCTCCCCCCTTTCCCTCTCATTCCACGTCACCTCATCTCCACGGCTGTGTCCTTTTTTTTTCTTTTTTATTTTATTTTTAAGGAGGGGTGCTATTTTGGGTTGCAACTCAATGCAACCAAATTCAACTTCATGCAACCACATGCAACTTTTTTTTTAAAAAAGGTTGGGTGATTTTTGTGGATTTGGGTTCCAAGGCCCCGCCAGGGGCAATATTCAACTCAATGCAACCACATCCAACTTTTTTGGTGGATTTGGGTTTCATGACCTTACCAGGGGCAATATTCAACTCAATGCAACCACATCCAACTTTTTTCGTGGATTTGGGTTCCAAGGCCTCGTCAGGGGCAATATTCAACTCAATGCAACCACATCCAACTTTTTTGGTGGATTTGGGTTCCATGGCCCCGCCAGGGGCAATATTCAACTCAATGCAACTGAAATCAGAAATTTAGTTGCATTCAGTTGCTGATTTCAAGTTCCATTTGTCAGTTGTCATTTTCAACCTCATTTTTTAACTCTAATATATATATATATATATATATATATATATAGGCCTTTGCTCCATAAATAACACTCTTATATAACAAACAATAAAGAACACTATAAAATCATTTATTCCAATAGATCCATTGCCCCTGCCAGGGGCACCCAAATACAAAAAGTTCTTATTTTTTTAGGCTCTATCCATCCAGCAAAAAAAAAAAAATTGAAAATTTTACTGTTCATGATGACGTCACTGATGACGTCATCGATGAACAGTAAATTTTCAATTTTTTTTGCTGGATGGATAGAGCCTAAAAAAATAAGAACTTTTTGTATTGGGTGGCCCCACCAGGGGCAATGGATCTATTAGATATGAGGTGTTCTTTGTTGTTTGTTATATAAGGTGTTTGATATGGAGTCCAACCCTATATATATATATATATTAGAGTTCAAAAAAGAGGTCGAAAATGACAACTGAAAAATGGAACTTGAAATCAGAAATTTAGTTGCATTTAGTTGAATGTGGTTGCATAAAGTTGAATATGCCCATGCGGGGCCATGCAACCCAAAATCATCCCACATTAAAAAAAAAAAAGTTTTGAAGTCTGTTGCAGTTGATGTGGTTGAATGTGGTTGCATTCAGTTGCTGATTTCAAGTTCCATTTTTCAGTTGTCATTTTCGACCTCTTTTTTGAACTCTAATATATATATATATTAGAGTTCAAAAAAGAGGTCGAAAATGACAATTGAACAATGGAACTTGAAATCAGAAATTTAGTTGCATTGAGTTGAATGTGGTTGCATTAAGTTGAATATTTCCCCTGCGGGGCCATCCAACCCAAAATAGCACCCATCTTAAAAATAAAAAAAAATAAAAAAAAAAAGGGCACAAGTCGCCGACTTACCTGGACAGGAGGAGAGAGAAAGTGAGGGAGGAGGGGAGACCTAGTATTTTTGCAATTTTGAAACTTAGATTGGTAATATTGCAAATAGCTATTCTTAAAGATAGTAAATTTGTAAAAATTTACTTTTTCCTATTTATTTATGAAAAAAGCCCTATAAATGATTAGAAGCAAATGCAACTTTCTTTTTTACGATTTGAAACTAGAAGAAAACAAATACAACTTCTTATTTTTTACGATTATCAACTTAAAGCAATTAGATGCAATTTTTTTATGTATAATTAAATTTACCTTTGATTCATTGTGAATTGCATATATTTGCATAATGCTGCAAAGTCGTATCTTTACATTAAAAAAAGGCATAAATGTAAAAAATAAAGATATTTAATTTTACAAAAAAAACTGTAAAGCTTTCAAAAAAACCTCTAAATTCTATTAGTTTTTGTCTACCCGGGTAGATGAATTTTTTCCTATTAAGTATTAACTATTGTAATTTGCAATTAAAAAAAATCAGGGTTTTACTAGTCTACGGTTAAATTTTACACATTTAGTATCACATAAAATAATGTTACTTCTATGTTGTTTTTTTAGAAAAATAAAAGTTTAAAATTTAGATTCTGTTTGTTTGTTGAAAAGTAACTTATATTTGAAAAAGAAAAATCCAAAAAATATGCTCGTAGAAAGTATATCTAAAAAAGAAATATGTTTGTAAAAAAAAATGCAAAAAATACTTGATTGAAATTTTTTTTTTTCCCAAAAAATAGTTCCCGTATTTGCTAATGGGTAAAGATTACGAAAAATGATGAGAAAATGTTTATTTTGAAAATGATTTTTATTTTGAAAATGATTTTCCCTATGAAAAACGAAAGTTATCTTTGTCCAAAATACCTCATTTTTTATGTTTATTTGTCCAAAATACCCATTATCATAAACACTAACCAAAATACACATTTTTGGTCACATACTACATTTGCAATATAGTATCACACGTGATACTTCTCACCTAATGGAGCTGACGTTCAGATACTCTACGAGTGGAGTATCCGACCAATACCCTACTGTCCTAATACTCCTTTGCTAATTGCGTGTCATCCTAATACTCCAAAGTATCTGGTGGATATTTTTTTTTAAACATCAAAGCTTTCATTATTGGCAATCTTTAAAGATTACATTAGATAGTTCAGGGGAGTCTGAGAGATATTAATAATATAATCAACAACATAGTAAGATGCTCTAGCAAGGAAATGAGCAACACTATTAGCATATCGTCTAACAAACAATATCGACACATTTGGTAAATCACGAAAAAGCTCTTTACAATCGCTGATCACGCTTCCAAATCGCTGATCACGCTTCCAAAGTAAGAACTCATAATAACTGGATTGCGAATGGATTGAACCATCGTAAGGCAATCTCTCTCCACAATCACAGTCTGTCACTTTTTCCTCTTAGCCCAACTCAATGCATTCTTCACCCCAATGCCTCTGCCATTTCCGGGGTAATATTACCTTCCCGACAACACGTTATAGCCTCCAACACAGATCCCGTGTCATCCCTCGCTATACAAGCATAGCTATGCGTCCCTGCCTCCGTGAAAAGTGCTGCATCCACATTCACTTTTATCACTCCTTCCCTAGGTTTAATCCACCTCTCACTCCCATCTGCAATTGTCAGAAACGCCATTGTGGGAACTATACTTATATCATGCGCTCTTGTCCATTGATCCAGAATGGTTTGAGCTAAGTTTATCCATTGCAGCAAAACTCAAACCCTTGTTATTCCAAACAAGATTATTACGGGCCTTCCATAAAGCCAAGCAAGTCATAGCAATGATCCAACTATTAGCACAAGTAGACGATTCCAGAATATCCTTCAACCAATCTGCAAATGAACCTTCAATATTAGTATTTACGCCAATTCCCGTCTTGTCCCAACATGCTCGAGCGATCGAACACTGAATCAGGCAATGTGAAATTAACAAGAAGGACAGATAGAAGTAACACTAACATGCCAAGAGTGAAGTTGGACTCTAGTCGGTAAACAATTGGAAGCAGCCTGCCATAATACTGATAGTGTTAGTGCCCTAGAGACAATGTAATTGTGCTTCTAGGATAGACTATTTTGTTATTCAATGATTATGTTATATCGATTATTCAACAATAATTTATTATGTCTTTATTTACTGCGATATAAATATTAGAACAATAAATGTCCTTGGAATATGTAACATGTATTCTATATCTTTAAGTATGTGACTTAAAAATGAGATTATAAGAATAGTGTTAATATTCCTGAATATCCCCAATCGAGCATTATTAATATGGGACAATTATAATACATAAAGATTAGTATATTTGTTGACTGATGACCACATCTCATTGGTCATAGGTATAGTGATACTAAATTCAAGAACATAGGTGCATGTAATATTTTACATGGCACTGGGTTGACCCACAGTGAGTTTCTACATGTTGATAATGTCATTAGAAAGACTCACAGTGATAATGATGTAATGATCCTTAGACTTGAGATCATCATATTTCTGTACGAGGATTAATATACTTTGACTACATTAAAAGTTACCTTTGACCGGGTGATGATAAAAATGTACATCGGGTATATTATGAGACGTATGATAAATATGAATGATAGATAAAGGATTTAACCCTCCTATTATTAGGAGAGATATTATTGGCCTCTTGATTGAGTGAGACTATGAAAATGCATGGCCATGCTCAAATATTGATTTGTTTTTAATAGTCTACTCATTGATCAAGGAAACCCGGATTAAACATTGATGATGATGACTAATTACATGCCTCGAGTTTATTCTATAATATATGGTTAAAGGGATTATATTACAAGGAAACATTAATCACGAAAGGTTTAATTGGATCACCAATTATTATTACTTGGGTAGCAATGATGTATTACTAGATGCCGCTCATTGTTTATAATTTTATTATTGGATATTAAAATTATTGCCAAAGTAATAATAACCTAAAGGGTTACACAATAAGAACGTTTAAAAGGAGTTTTAATTTAAATTTCGAATTTAAATTAATTGATGATAAAATTCGAAATTGGTTATTTAATTAATTAAGTTGGACTTAGTTAATTAGATTTCAAATTTAAATCATTAAAACCCAAATCAGTTCGGTTTTACTAGAAGCCCAAACCGATTAGGGTTAAGCCCAGCTCATTCTCTCTTATAAATACATAGAGATGTATTGGTTTAGGGTTAGACTTTGCAAAAATCGTTTTTAGAAAAAAAAAACCCTAGCAGCTCTACATCAAGAGAGGCTAGAAAGAGAGATCGAGATAGAGGGCAGATTACGGCTAGGACCAACTCCGGAGATTGCGGAGACAATCGTGCGTTCGTGTGGACTGATTAGCGAAGCAGATCTCACGAAGAGGGCTGTGTGGTGATCGTTCTTGGACCTCCATCTGTCAACCGAATCGGAAAGCTCTTAAAAGGTACAGATTCTGTTCTCCATAATCAGCATGTCTTATACACGGATCCTAGGGTTAGGTTTCGGTTTTTTTTTGTTTATTATCGTTTTTCCGTTGCGCTTGTTGCCCCGAAATCTATCAATGGTATCAGAGCTACATGTATAAGAGGTTGATTTGGTTACGTGTTTACTGTATTTTACGAGTATGCATGTTTAATGAATCTGTATAATCTGATATAATGATGCTAGCATGTTTAGAATCTGCCATGTCTCATATGTATGCTGTTTGGTTTGTATGATGATATAAACTATCGTATGGATGCAAACGGATACGATCTGTTTACTGGGATTAGGGTTACGTGTATGCTGATACATGTTTCTGGTAACTGGAATTAAGGTCGCATGTATATTGATATATGCTTCTGGAATTGTATTCTGATACATGATTTTCATGAATTTTGATACGTGATTTTGCAAAAATTTTGATACTGGAATTAAGGTCGATCCGCGTGTTTAGGGCTTGTGACAAATTTGGGCTTGTGACATATGCTTTATTCATGTGATATATTATGATATGATAATATGATTGATGATGTTCTTAAGTGTTAATTGAGCATGGTGATTGGTTATGGCCTTGAGACCCATAGGTTAGTGGTTTTAATTATTATGGTTTGGTTTTATAAATACGACTTGCATGTCGTTTTCTTGGTGCTTTGTAATTGTTCATCTCGAATGTAACTCGAGTTCTTATGTAAGTACATTAGTATAGTTATGTTTTATATTCTATGTAATAAGAAGATCATTGAAAGCATGCAATGAAGGATCAATGGAGATGAAGGTTGTTGACACAAAGAAGACATGTATTTATGAAGACCAACTATGTAATAATTTAGTTTTATAAACCACCATAGATTGACCTAGATTTTTCCATTAGCTTGGAAAGATCATATAGGATTGGGCCATAACCAAGCACGATTTTACATTCATGCACTTTACATATGATGATATGTATGCGTAGTGATAGATATGCATGCTTAATTAGATTAAGTAGAATGTATGTATGTATTAGATACATCACCCATGCCATGCCTGCTAAATAAGATAAAATCTGTAACGACTCGAGATTTTAAAATTTACTATAACGACTATGAGATTTCTGTGTTTATGAAACACGGAATTAAATACGAATTTTCAATTATTTCGATATGGGGAGATTTTGTCAAAAACGGGTCATACTTGTAAGGAAGTTGGATATTAAGTGAGGCCGCTTGTGACTCCTCCAACAACCTGGAAATCAAACCATTGGTGAATATTGATTTAAAGTAGTTAATTCAAGGAAAAATTGGGAATCTCTTTATGATAGGATCATGGTCGTTTTAAACAAACCCCTAACAACATATTAAGTTTAAGATGCCTTCCAAATGAGAAATACTCGTCAAGACCTAGATCGACAAAGGGTAGGTGCGCCAAAGAGAAGTACCCTTGTTTATCGTGGTAAGGCGCGATCGAGTAAGTTAGTGATACTCAAATGTTAGACCTTTGGGTTCGACTTAACTAAGTGACCACAATAGGATTGTGAACTTAGAGGCATAGAGTTTGGTAAGATTTATTGGATGAATAGGAACAAATGCTGTCATGTGAACAAATGTTGTTCTACCAAACTATCCAAGAATTAAATATAATATAATTGACAAATGTTGTCTACCTAAATAATCATTTTAAGGAGAAAAGCCAAAGCTGACCTTAAAAGGGATGAAATATGGATCTTGGCTCACTAGAAAGGTTTAGAGAAACTTTTCGAATTGATAGGTAAGCTAATTATTTGATAAAAATAGTGGGAGATATATATTATGAATATATATGAATAATCACTTGAACATAATTTAACAATTCCGTAGACTAATTATTTTATGCATTTTTAACATTGTAGATATTCGAAATGGCAAACAACACAAACAACACTTTCTCTGTGCGATCAGTCCTTGAGAAGGACAAGTTGACAGGATCAAACTTCCTTGACTAGTCTAGGAATTTGAGAATTGTTCTCATGCAAGAAAAGAAATCTTATGTGATTGATATTCCTCCACCGGCAGCCCCTGCTGCCAATGCCACTGTTGCTCAGCAAAATTCTTATCAGAAGCATATTGATGATGCGACTGATGTGGCTTGTCTTATGCTTGCCACTATGGATGCTGAGCTTCAGAAGCAGCATTTCAATATGAATGCTTATACTATGTTTGAACATCTTTCGACGATGTTTCAATCACAGGCTCGTGTGGAAAAATTCAACACGAGCAAGGCACTCTTTTCGTGCAAGCAGGGCAACGGACCAGTCGGACCACATGTTCTAAAGATGATAGGGTATTGTGATTACCTTGCTCGTTTGGGTTTCCCGCTTCAGCGAGAGGCTCAAGTCGATATAATCTTGCAATCTTTGAACAGCGACTATACTCAGTTCATTATGACTTTTAATATGACTAAGCAAGATAAGACTCCTATGGAATTATTGGCCATGCTGAGGACCACTGAAGCAAATATGGTCAAGGCACCTGAGAAAGCTCCCAAATGATGGTGGGCAAGAAAGGTGCTAAGGGAAAGGGGAAATGGAAGGGCAAGAAAAAGGTTGCATCAAAAGCACTTGCTCCTTCCAAGCCCTCTTTCAAAAAGGCTGGAAAGTCGAAGGGAGATGTCGCGAAGGCTGACAAGGGTGATTGTCACTACTGCAAGAAGCCGGGTCATTGGAAGAGAAACTGTCCAGATTACTTGGATGGTCTGAAGAAACTGAAGGCTGTTCAGATTTCTGATTCAGGTATTTATGTTATAGAAGTCAATTTATCTACTTCTACATCATGGGTATTAGATACTGGATGTGGTTCTCACATTTGTGTTAATGTGCAGGAACTTCGAAGTAGTAGAGCATTGGCGAAGGGAGAAGTTGACCTACGCATTGGCAATGGAGCAAAGGTTGCTGCTTTGGCTGTAGGGACTTATCATTTATCGTTGCCCACAGGGCTCATTTTAGAACTTGAGAACTGTTTTTACGTGCCTGCGATTTGCAGAAACATTATTTCCATTTCTTGTTTGGACAAAATTGGTTTTTCTTTCTTAATTCAGAACAATAGTTGTTCCTTTTCATTGAATAATGTTACCTATGGGGTTGCACGTTTGTTTAATGGTTTATATGTTTTTGATCTTGATACTCCTATCTATAACATAAATAACAAACGTCTTAAAACAAATGACTCAAATCATACATACCTCTGGCACTGTCGTTTAGGCCATATAAATGAGAATCGCATTTCCAAGTTACATAAGGATGGATACTTGGACAAGTTTGATTTCGAATCATACGAGGAATGTGAACCATGTCTCATTGGCAAAATGACTAAAGCTCCTTTTACCGGTCAAGGTGAGAGGGCCACCAAACGATTGGAACTGATACATAGTGATGTATGTGGTCCAATGCGTATGATGGCAAGAGGTGAATATTACTATTTCATAACCTTTACTGATGATTTTAGTAGATACGGATATGTGTATCTTTTGAAGAACAAATCCGAATCTTTTGAAAAATTCAAAGAGTATAAGGCTGAAGTAGAGAAACAAAAGAGCGAAAGTATTAAAACTCTACGATCTGATCGTGGGGGAGAATACTTAAGCTTAGAATTTAAGAATTTCTTAAAGGAGTGTGGTATCGTATCACAACTCACTCCTCCTGGAACACCACAATGGAATGGGGCGTCTGAAAGGAGAAATCGTACCTTGTTGGACATGGTGCGATCGATGATGAGTCATGCGGATCTTCCAATTAGTTTCTGGGGTTATGCCCTAGAGACGGCTGCACAAACACTAAACCGAGTTCCTTCAGAATCGGTTCAAAAGACACCATATGAGTTATGGACTGAAAAACGTAATAGCGTTTCATTTATGAAAGTTTGGGGATGTGAAGCGTTTGTGAAACGTTTGATCTCTGATAAGCTAGGACCGAAATCAGACAAATGTAATTTTGTAGGATACCCGTTGGAAACTAAAGGGTATTATTTCTATAAACCTTCTGAGAACAAAGTATTTATTGCTCGAACGGCTGTATTTCTAGAGAGAGAACTGCTTTCTAAGAAAAATAGTGGGAGGACAATAGATCTCGATGAGGATCGAGAACTACAAGATATTGTTGAACCAGAGTTGGAACATGAGCAGAATGAGACTCAAGATGTTGAGAATAATACTGCTCAAGAAACACAGGTCGTTCGTAGATCAAGTAGGATTCGCCATGAGCCAGAGAGATATTATGGATTTCTCCTAACTCAAGGTGGCGATGTGATGCTTGTAGATAATGATGAGCCTCTCACCTACAAGGATGCTATGAATAGTCCAGATTCTGAGAGATGGCTGGAAGCCATGAAATCAAAGATGGATTCCATGTATGAAAACAAAGTATGGACTTTGGTTGCACCACCTGATGGGGTTAAACCCATAGAGTGCAAGTGGATTTTCAAGAAGAAAACTGACATGGATGGAAATTTACAGACCTACAAAGAAAGACTGGTGGCGAAAGGTTTCAAGCAAATTCATGGTATTGACTATGATGAAACTTTCTCACCGGTAGCTATGGTCAAGTCCATCAGGATTTTGCTTGCGATAGCGGCTTATTATGACTATGAAATCTGGCAAATGGATGTCAAGACTGCCTTCTTAAATGGAAGCTTAGAAGAGGATGTGTACATGACACAACCTGAGGGTTTTGTCGATCCAAAGTTTGCTAGAATGGTTTGTAAGTTGCTACGATCTATTTATGGATTGAAGCAGGCCTCAAGGAGGTGGAACATCCGTTTTGATTAAACAGTCAAAGATTTTGGCTTCATACAAAATGAGGATGAACCGTGTGTTTACAAGAAGGTTAGTGGGAGCCATTTGCATTCCTAGTATTATATGTGGATGACATATTACTAATAGGGAATGACATTCCTTCTCTACAGGCTGTGAAGACTTGGTTGGGAAAAAGTTTCTCGATGAAAGACTTAGGCGATGCTACCTATATCTTAGGGATCAGGATCTATAGAGATAGATCTAAAAGATTAATCGACCTAAGTTAAAGTACATACATTGACAAAGTATTGCATCGTTTTGGAATGCAAGAGGCAAAGAGGGGCTTTGTCCCGGTGTCTCATGGGATAGTGATCTCAAAAGAAAACTGTCCTAAATCATCAGATGATAAGGACCGTATGAGTAAAGTACCATATGCTTCGGTAATTGGTTCTATAATGTATGCGATGATATGTACTCGTCCTGATGTCTCGTATGCTTTAAGCATGACGAGAAGGTACCAGTCTAATCCAGGTGAGGGTCACTGGACAGCTGTCAAGAATATTCTTAAGTACCTTAAACGGACTAAAGATTCGTTCTTGATATACGGAGAAGATGAGAAGCTGGTTGTAAAAGGTTACACTGATGCTAGTTTCCAGACAGATAGGGACGATTCTGTGTCCCAGTCTGGATTCGTGTTTTGTCTAAATGGAGGTGCTGTAAGCTGGAAAAGTTCGAAGCAAGAGACAGTAGCTGATTCCACAATGGAAGCTGAGTATATTGCTGCCAGTGAAGCAGCCAAAGAGGCTGTTTGGATTCGGAAATTTATTTCAGGACTTGGTGTGGTTCCGTCGATCGCAGATCCAGTTGATCTGTATTGCGATAACAATGGAGCTATTGCGCAGGCAAAGGAACCAAGTTCCCATTCCAAAGCAAAGCATATACTTAGGAGATATCACCTTCTTCGAGAGATAAACGAGAGAGGAGATATACATATATGTAAAGTGCATACTAATGATAATGTTGCGGACCCACTGACCAAAGCTTTGTCGCAACAGAAGCACGAAGGTCACACTAGTTCCATGGGTATTAGATACATGGACGATTGGCTCTAGTGCAAGTGGGAGATTGATAGTGTTAGTGCCCTAGAGACAATGTAATTGTGCTTCTAGGATAGACTATTTTGTTATTCAGTGATTATGTTATATCGATTATTCAACAATAATTTATTATATCTTTATTTACTGCGATATAAATATTAGAACAATAAATGTCCTTGGAATATGTAACATGTATTCTATATCTTTAAGTATGTGACTTAAAAATGAGATTATAAGAATAGTGTTAATATTCCTGAATATCCCTAATCGAGCATTATTAATATGGGACAATTATAATGCATAAAGATTAGTATGTTTGTTGACTGATGACCACATCTCATTGGTCATAGGTATAGTGATACTAAAGTCAAGAACATAGGTGCATGTAATATTTTACATGTCACTGGGTTGACCCACAGTGAGTTTCTACATGTTGATAATGTCATTAGAAAGACTCACAGTGATAATGGTGTAATGATCCTTAGACTTGAGATCATTATATTTCTGTACGAGGATTAATATACTTTGACTACATTAAAAGTTACCTTTGACCGGGTGATGATAAAAATGTACATCGGGTATATTATGAGACGTATGAGAAATGTGAATGATAGATAAAGGATTTAACCCTCTGATTATTAGGAGAGATATTATTTGGCCTCTTGATTGAGTGAGACTATGAAAATGCATGGCCATGCTCAAATATTGATTTGTTTTTAATAGTCTACTCATTGATCAAGGAAACCCGGATTAAACATTGATGAGGATGACTAATTACATGCCTCGAGTTTATTCTATAATATATGGTTAAAGGGATTATATTACACGGAAACATTAATCACGAAAGGTTTAATTGGATCACCAATTATTATTACTTGGGTAGCAATGATGTATTACTAGATACCGCTCATTGTTTATAATTTTATTATTGGATATTAAAATTATTGCCAACGTAATAATAACCTAAAGGGTTACACAATAAGAACGCTTAAAAGGAGTTTTAATTTAAATTTCGAATTTAAATTAATTGATGATAAAATTCGAAATTGGTTATTTAATTAATTAAGTTGGACTTAGTTAATTAGATTTCGAATTTAAATCATTAAAACCCAAATCAGTTCGGTTTTAGTAGAAGCCCAAACCGATTAGGGTTAAGCCCAGCTCATTCTCTCTTATAAATACATAGAGATGTATTGGTTTAGGGTTAGACTTTTGCCAAAATCGTTTTTAGCAAATAAAAACCCTAGCAGCTCTACATCAAGAGAGGCTAGAAAGAGAGATCGAGATAGAGGGCAGATTACGGCTAGTACCAACTCCGGAGATTGCGGAGACAATCGTGCGTTCGTGTGGACTGATTAGCGAAGCAGATCTCACGAAGAGTGCTGTGTGGTGATCGTTCTTGGACCTCCATCTGTCAACCGAATCGGAAAGCTCTTAAAAGGTACATATTCTGTTCTCCATAATCAGCATGTCTTATACACGGATCCTAGGGTTAGGTTTCGGTTTTTATTGTTTATTATCGTTTTTCCGTTGTGCTTGTTGCCCTGAAACCTATCAAATACATCTTTGACCTTCGGAGGAACTCGAAGTTTCCACAACCTGTTCCAAAATCCAATATCAATCATACGTGCCTCATTCTCCTTTACTTCCTGCAAGTGTCTATAAGTACTTTTTACCAAAAAAAGAACAATTTTTCAAACGCCCAATACCACACATCATTTTGATGACTCAAATTTAAGGGGATATTTAACATTTACTTAGCATCACGTTCATTAAATAAGTCACGTACCAAGTCGTCATCCCATGCCAAATCATCAGTTTCCATTAAAGAAGACACTCGCCTATCAACAAGAGCTGAATGACTTGACGTCACCTTGGGTTATTATCACACTGCAACCATGGGTCCTTCAACACACTTATCTGAGCCCCATTACCTACTCTTCTTCTAGCTCCTTGTCTTACCACCGTTGTGCCTCAAAAATGCTCCGGCAAATAAAGGTAAGATTGCTTCCTAACTCAACTGTTAAATAGTCACCCGAAGTATAATATCTAGCCTTGAATATACGAGCCACTAGAGAATCATGTTGACAAATTAGTCTCCAACCTGTTAGCTTAACAAACTCAAATTAAAGTCTCGTAAGTTCAGAAATCCCCTTCCTTCCTTTGATTTATAAATTGTCAATTTTGTCCACCTTTTCCAATGGATGGCCCTGTGCTTACCCGGTTTAGATCTCCACCAGTATTTACACATCATTTGCTCCATCTCCTTACACATTTTCATAGCATAGTTGGGCAAAGATTGTGCAACAGTCTTTAACATCAACTCTTTAGGACCACGTTCACTGAATATAGGTATTTTAGGCATGTTTTGATGAAAATTAGGTATTTTGGACTATCACTCTTGAAAGAATTCCCTCAAAATTAATCTATTTGTCAAAAGAACAAATAAAAAAATAAAATCTATAAATAATATAAAAAAATTAAACAAGCGAATTTTTTTTAAAAAAAATCTAGAATCTAAACAAACATTAAAAATTCAGAAAACATTTTTCTAAAAATTATTTTTCAAGATTTAAGGAAATCCTTGATTCCATTTTAAATTACAATTAGCATCGTCAATTCATACCACCAATCAATATTTTAAAATAAAAAATTGATTCGGATTCCGAAATACTTATTAATCTATTAAGAGAAATCTGTTCAAAAAAACAATACTTAATAATATAATATTAGTGATAACATATATTGTATATAATTATTATATATATTTTTCACTTGACAATAATATACTCATTCCATCTCTCTCATTTTTTTTTTACAGTTTTTTGCACTGATTGGCACTCATTTTAAAATTAAGTTATGAAACTCTACTTTATCTACACCTGCCAACCAGTGAAAAAAATTGTAAATAAATGAGAGGGATGTAGGGAGTATAACTTAATATAATAGTAGCATGCTATATTTAATAGTTAAACTTTAATTATGATAAAAAAAATCATATAAAATATTTGTATTTGATTCTTATTGAATTAAACCAAATTTATCAAAAAAAATATAACTATTTGAATATAGCAGAAAAATATTCATAAACAAATACAATACTAATACACGATCGAATTATGAATAACATAAATCAAAATAAGAAATCGATAATGGTTGAAATCGTATACGGTAACCTTTTATAACAAATAATTTAACATGATATTGCAATATTAAAGTTTCAACCTTTTTACATAAAAAAATTTCATAATATTAAAAATCCTACTAGGACTATTAATTTATTCAAGAATTGAATTTAAATCACTATAAGAGTTAAAATTTTAAGTGAATTATTTGTAAATCATAATTTTATTGTCATAACAATGATTTGGAATACAATAAATACTATTGGATATTGTCACATACACGTTCTGATGGTTGCTATTGAACATTTTTAATCATTAAATTTTATTTTATTTTGAAAAATCCAACATGACTAACATTCTCCAACGCATATATGTAACTAAAAAAATCATTTATTTTTTCATATTTGTCAAATCAATACAAATCTGTTACGTGTTCCACGTCATCTCCATCTTATTCTTATATAATCTTCCCTCGCTCGCCCGTCCTCTCTCATTTTATCAACAATTAGAGTCCATACGCTAAATTAGCTTTCCTTTACCTCTCCTAATTTTTTTCCTTCTTTCTCCTGTTTTGTTCTTGAAAAATCGCAATTCATAGAAGACTATCGTAAATCGTATAAAATTTCTTTCCTAACTCCAGGTATGATGCGTTAAATTGTTCTGATTTTAAAGTGTTCATCAGATCGCTTGACTATTTTAAATTTTAATTACTGTGAAAATCTTGCTTTATATTATTCTATTTTTGACCTTTTTGCATCTGTTCTTACTTATATACATGATTAAGTTCACTAATTCATGTGTGTATGATTTGCCAATGTGTTTTCTTGAATTTCGATTACTTTGTCTTAATAATTTGCTTATATATATGAATAATTTACTAGTTATCGTTTTCTGCTTCATCTAATATGATTTGTACTATTAAAGAAAATAAGTTTAATCTATTTGATACTTTCTTGAATCGGTGGAATTAGGTCATGGATTCCTTTTTAGTATTTACTGAATCAATTTTTAGAGTAAAATGATGATTATGAGCTGTAATGGTTTATTCAATTTGTTAAAATGGTGATCGGCACATCCAACTATTTTGACAATTTTCAATTATATGATATATGTATATATAGCAAATTGAAATAGGTGCTAAAATATACTTTTAATGCCATATTCTTCCCTTCACTAGATCGAGCACCGGTGATTTCGTATCCGGTCAAAATCTTGCCTAATTGATCAAAGTGGGTAGCTCCAGTAGACTCATAGATCATGGAACAAATAGGGTAGGTATGCCCAACCACCACACTACACGTATAGACGCGAACCCCCCTCGTTACCGTACGTGCGACTCTCACCGCATACGGCTCGCACAAAGACTCCTAAATCCATCCCGAGCCTTTTTCTTTGATTCCACCTCTCCTCCCCAATCCTCGTTGCTTCACTAATAGGCTCACAATTCGACTTTTTGGTTTTTTCATGTTGTCAAAGAGTTGAACAATGGTTTTTTCGTGTTGTCAAAGAGTTGAACAATGAAAATAGACGGCTAGTGCCTGACCCGAATTGATCGGGTCATGTAGGAACAAGGTTCAAGTCTACCGGTCTGTTAGGATGCCTCAGCTGCATACATCACTGCACTTCCACTTGACACCTATCGTAATGATAAACGGCTCGTCTCGTCGTGACCTTCTCTTGAATTCTCAAAACTTCTGTCGCTCCATCCCCGCAGGGGCAGAGAACCCAACAACAAAAAGGAAGGGGTCCATGTAGCTGCTGCGCCCGCCCCAAATGCCACACCTCATTTTTTTTATTTTACTCATAAAACTGATAAAAGTCGTAGGATTCGCCCCTTTCTCTCCATCAGTCTACGAACCTGGCCTAACCAGGCCTTCCGCGAATAGATTCATGAAATAATCGATATCATCTTGAGGTATTAAAGAAGAAAACCATTATCACGAATTACAAATTAGTGCATAAGACAATAATGTGCATAATTTTTGGGCATAATATTACACGTAGGATAAAACCGTCTATGAAAAACCTACTTCTTAAAATCTCGCGAATGAAGAGAATTTGCAATTCCCATCTCAGATTTTTCTCTCATTCCCCATCTTAAACTGAGTGAAACATGACTAAGAGAAAAGAAATCATATCATATTTTCAACCCCAAAAGAAGCAATATATTTGTGAGGATGATACACAATCTATGATTTTGATTGATGTCAACGAAAATGAAGTTGAGTATGTTACTGTCGATGAGACCAATGGTAAGTAAGAGTAACCCCCTCTTAATTCTGATACTATTGATGACAATATTGGTTTTGAAACTATTAACGTTTGTATTGATTTTAAATTTGTAATACGTGATCCTGGTTGCGTAAACAAATTAAAATTTAATCCAAATAAGAAGATATAATTATGAGGGCATATTATAATCTTGGTTCGTATCAACTTCTATAAATTTATCTATATTTGTGTCTTGGACACTAATTGAGAATTATTATTCACAAATTATTTTGGAGAAGGAAAAATTTGTCCAAAATGTGAACAATAACGTTTTAGTTAGATAGATGATCCTACTTATATAGATTTGAAGAATATGTGCACTCTTAGTAATTTATGTTAGGAATTGATAATCACAGAGAAAACTAATATGCATCCATCAGTTGATAAACAGACTATTACGTGTTGTCTCGTTTATTTTTGCATATGCTATAACATCAAAGTGATTTTTTCGGCTATGAAAATCGTAAATATAATTCTTCATAGTCGAATATAAAATGAATCCTTGGGAAAATACTTGTTGGTGTATATTGAAAAAGAGATTATAGAATTTGTTAGCACCGATGAGATCATTGAAACTTTTTATTTAATAGAAAAAGACGAGTGCATCACACATAAATTAATGCATTTTCTAAAATCTTAGTATTTTGATCCACTTGTGGTATAGTTCTGATTCCACTATATCCTTACCGTTTAGAAACAAAGTAAAAATACAATTTACTCAACTCTAAAGATTTTTTTAGAGATGAGTATGAGTATATGATCCTCCTGTGATTTTTTCTAACACTTTAAAATTTCAAATGAACTAATTATTCAATATAATATCAAAACTTGATTTCAGAAGGGGTGTCGATCCTCGAGTTTAAGTTTTTTCGTCCTTAGAATTCAAATATATTTGAATGTTTTCTATTTATTAGATTGTTTGAATATTGTCTGATTTATTTTGTGATCTGTTCAATTGTACGATTGAGGGGGGAGTGGTGAAATATTGGAAATTATAGAAGAAATATTGGAAGTGAAAAATAATATATTTCAAAAAAAGTGAGAAATTATTAATCTTATTAAAATTAAAGAATGAAACTAATTTAATTAACATGCTTCTAACTTTCAAATTGAAAAAAACATATAAATAAATATTAAATATTATTTATTTAATCACATCACTTATTTTCCCTTACACTCTAGTTTTGAAATATAAATTTTAAACAAATGAAAAAAGGGTGAAAAACCAAAATACCCACCATTTAATTCTAAGTGCCCAAAATGCCTACCGGCGCTGCAGTCCGCCCTTTTTACCCACCGTATACGCATTTTAAAGATGCGTATAGGCTATACGCATGTACTGATTGCGTGGTCTTTGTAATATCAGATTTTCCACCTGCGAACAGTACTTCGGTTACGCATCCTGGAGATGCGTGGATGTAGATACGCATCTTGAAGATGCGTATACCAAGTACTGCTCATCTTCTTCGAACGCCGCCGCCGGAGAAATTTTGTGACCAAAAAATTGAACACTCCGTTCAACTCCTTCCAGCAATATTTCACTACTATAATATATACCAAAGTGATCGCCTTTTCACCCTCAACATGTCTATACCATTCGTTTATTATTTTATTCGCAGGATTAAAAACACCAAAATCGGAGATTTTTTCCGATAACATTCTTAGATCTTTTCGTACACGCCCCTGCGGAGCCAAAATTCAACAAACGAACACAACAAGATGTATAGGCAGGCCTGGGCTTCCTTTTGACGCCATCAGTTTTTGTGGAGGTGGCCGGAATGTTATGATCGGGGATATGCGATTTTCAGGCGATTTTTTGGACATCGGAGTGCCGGAACTGTTTGTGCAATAATGACGTCAGCTGACGTCAACACGCATCTGGGAGATGCGTGACTTGGGTTACGCATTAGCAACATGCGTATCACAGTGTACGCATTCCTGGAATGCGTATGTCGTGGGTAAAAAGGGCAGCTTCCCCCGCAAATAGGCATTTCGGGCATGTTCTAAGAAAATGTAGTGTACTTTGGGCATTTTCTCAAGGAAAAAATTCTTCATTTTCTTTCATTATTAAAAAACATAAAAAGAATCTAGTTTCTATAGCTATGCCATGGTGGCAAGAGACCATACAGGAGCATTGATAGCAGTTCAGTCGAGTTGTGAACAAGGTGTATTGAATCCAGAACTTGCAGAAGCCATTGGAATAAGAGAAGCATTGAGTTGGGTGAAATCAAAAGACTGGCAGCTAGTGGAGGTCGAGACTGATTGCATATGAGCAGTCCAGGCCATCTGTTGCTTGTCGATTAATTTCTCGTACCTGGGAAGGGTAATTGACGACTGCAAAAGACTTCTTGTTGATTTAAGGTCGCGTAATGTAACCTTAAAATTTGTTAGACGATCCGCGAACAAAGTAGCTTATTTCTTAGCGAGATACTCTAGTTCTCTAGCTGATCGTTTATGGGATGTGGGGACTGTCCACTCAGAATTTGTCCACTCAGAATTTATTCATGTATTAGCAGACGATATGATTTAATATTACCTCCTTTTTCTGGCAAAAAAAAACCTAAAATATTAATCGGATTAAAATTTTATTATTAATAGTTTTTTTTACCTACTTTCTCCCTCTTTAAAAACGATGCTCGTCACACTCTACTGAATCATAACATCATCGCCAACATAATTTTCAACAAATTTACGAAAGCACAGTCCAAAACTCCCACGCACATCACGTGCCCCCCCAAATCGAATAAAAATATAAAATTAAATAAAAAAACCCCAAAAATATCAAAAAAAAAAATAACTAACGCCTGTGTAGCCAAGAGATAAAAAGAAAAACAAAATAAACAAACCCCAAACAACACTACAACAATGGGCAAAGCCTCATCATCACCGCCGGCGGATATCTCACCGGAGATCACTAAAGGCAAGAAGAAAAAAGGCCGGCCGTCGTTCGCCGATCTCCAGAAACGTAATCAATCAAAACACGATCAAAAGTCTCTATCTTTATCATCTAGCCCTAATTTGAACCGTCGATCTCGCCGGAATGCTTCGCCGGAGCTCGGAGACGACGACGATGACGAACGTAAGGAGAAGAAAGTCAAGCTCGTCGTGCGATTGCCGCAATCGAATTTTCGACAACAGAACGAACAACATTTCGATAATTTAGCGCGCTCTACGTCGTCGTTTAGTGAAGATGAAGAAGATGAAGGCGAGAATATCGAGGCGGCGGTTAAGAAACGGAAGATCAATGCTGTTAATGATAGATCTGGCGATAATGATCAGGTTAGGTTAATAAATTGTAATTGAATTTCAGTGTTTAATCTGAATTTTGATTTTTTGTAATAAAGTTTGAATTTTTATTGGGATTTAAATTGTCTAGATTTTCGCGCGGTTACTTTTTATTATTTTTCTCTGCCTTATTTTCAAGATCTGTGTATTTGTTGACTTAGTCAAGGTGTTATGAATTGTGTGTCAGTATGTATATTTATCTATTTTTATTTTTGTTACTAATTTCTACTTGAATTATGTACTCATGTTATGTGTGTTGTGTATGTGTATATGTATGTGTGTATATAGTAGTATCTAGGTACTTAATTTCTGAAGTTGAATTGTGTTTTTTATTGATACGATACGGTTTTGTTATCGATTTAATGAATTTTGAATAAAATAGGTGATGGTTCGAACGGGGTTTTTTGGGTGGTATTTGTAGCTCAGTTTTGGCTTGTAATTGCCAAGTGTACTGCAGATCTTGGTGTTGATGTGATTACTATAGTTGTTTGTCTGCTTTACTTGATATCGGTTTGGGGTATGACTTGTATGTTGGATTGAATTTGCAGGAGGAAAAGGTTTCGAAAGCGACGGACCCTCCAAATGGTACAAATCTAATATCTGTTATGAACAAATATTGGGAATTTTGAGTTAATTAACTTACTTTAATGGCATATGTTTGATTTGTTTGTGGACAGGGTCACCATTGGGATCTGGACCCACAACAAGACCTTTGCCAGACAAAAAGTTGTTGGTCTTCATTCTTGACAGACTTCAAAAGTATGTTGTATTATTTATAGTTTACTAGTTCTTCTTTTCACTTCTACTGTTTGTGTCTGGGTTTTATTGTTAACTTTGTTGGTTGGTGATATTCAACTTCAGGAAGGACACTTATGGTGTATTCTCTGAGCCTGTTGATCCCAATGAGGTATTGTTTTGAACTTGATTCATTGTTGTTTGATGTATAAAAGAATAAGGTTTGTTGATTATTCTTGTATATCCTTTATAGCTTCCTGATTACCATGAAATTATTGAGAATCCAATGGATTTTGGTACCCTGAGGAGGAAGCTTGATGCAGGATCGTATTCAAACCTGGAACAGTTGGAGGTTAGTTATTGGATTTTTGGTTAAGATATCTTTGCGTATGCTTACATTTAATGCACTTGCCATGAAACTGTAGATTTCGGTTAAGATATCGTTGCGTATGCTTACGTTTAATTCACTTTGTCATGATTTGTTGTTTTTGATTAAGATATCTTTGCGTATGCTTACGTTGAATTCACTTGTCATGATACTGTTGTTTTTGAATAAGATATCTTTGCGTATGCTTACGTTTAATTTACTTGTCGTGATGCTGTGGTTGCGAACTTCACTTAAATGCAGAGTTCTTTTATGCTGATGCTCTTTTATTTATGTATTTTTGTCTAAATATAGAACTCCTACATCGAGTCATAATTTTGTCGTTACACTGCTTGAAATTCTGATTCCTTGTGTATTTTCTTGAATATGTTACTTACGGAACCAAGTTTATTAAATTGTCGACTTGTTGTCTAGTCAGATTTATGGAACAAGTTGTCGTTTGACCTGGAAAGATCCTGTTCATACTTACCCGTTTATACTTATATCTACACAAATCTTAATTTTTTTCTCTATTGGGGACTTTGGTAGTTATTGGTTACTATGTTGGGCTTCACTCATAAAGCTAATCAGTTGTAGTATTATATAGTAACCTTTTGCCTTTTGTGGACAATTTATACTAGTAATACAAGTTCTATAAAAGTGTATTACACTTTCTTTGAGTCTAATAGTAAATCTTTCTTGGGGTTAATGAAAAATTATAAATTATTATATCAAATATATGTGTAAAGTTATTTGATTTTCCGATGATTTGTTGATGTTTATTCTTTATATTAACGTTATGCCACTAGTCTTGATATAAAATGTGTAATTGTTAGATACTCATCTCATATTTTTTGCTAGGTCACAACTTTAATTTACATCTAAAGTAGGTTTCTATTTGCTAATTTGTGACTTCAATATGTATTTGGATGTTAATGTAGTGATTCTATATGTGGATATTTGTAGAACTTAAATATCTATATTTTTAGTTATCTTGTAGCACAAAGTAAGAACTTGATGCATTTGAAATTACACATTAAATCTAATAAATGTGTGTATAAAATTTGATGATAAATTACACCATGAATGACTTGTGGATATGAGATGAGATGTTAGTGACTTGTAAATTACTGAGTAATAGTCCTGAACCTCTAGAAACGTGTATGAGCCCCTGCTTTAACACATACAAGGCAATATGCAACTGCTGGTGATCGCATTGTGTTTGATTTTAGGTTGATGTAGCAGGTAACAAAAATCTGTTCCTATGGAAGTGAGAATGTTAAGGCTAGTTGTCTCTGTTCAGTGACATAGCAGAGAAACGATGGATACTGTAATTTACAGTATAACTGATTATGTTAGTGGTTTGTTAGCAGGTAATAAAAATCTGTTCCTATGGAAGTGAGAATATTGCTTTTTGCACTGATTTGAAAACATGTAATTGAATATTAAGGAAGGTATTTTGCCATTGTTTATTAATAAGGATTTATGTAAGGTGACATCTTTAGTATATTGGTCACATGTTGATTTAGTTAGCCTTTTGGAATTCTGGTCTGTCTATTTGTCTAAATTTGTTTGGAAAGAACATTTTTTTTGCTAATTGAAGTGGGATGACAACAATTAGTTTCTCTAACATTGTCATTTTTTATTATCCAGGCAGATGTGCTATTGATTTGTTCAAATGCAATGCAGTACAACTCATCAGATACTGTTTACTTTCGGCAGGTATGAGTAAATTTCAATTGAGTAATTTTTTGTTATACCACTTTGTTCCAATGTATAACTAAGTCTTGGGATACTCAGGCACGTTCCATAGTAGAACTGGCTAAACGTGACTTTGAGAATTTGAGGCATGAAGGGGATGATGGTGAACTGCGACCAAAAATTGTAAGAAGAGGCAGGCCACCAAGCAAACACCTGAAAAAGCCTCCTATTAGTACATCTGTTGATCGCACTGCTCCTGAGATCTCCTCAGGTGCAGCTCTTGCAACTGCAGAAGAACCCACAAATGGGTCTGGACCGTCTGGTGCTTATAATTTAAGAAGAGCGCATGCGTCATATAAGTTTCAGACAACTGATGGCTCCTCCCACCGTTCCCGTAATGGCGAAAACTACTCTGAGTGGTTGGCTGACTGGAATGATGAATTTCCAGGTTCAGAAATAACAACTTTTACTTCTATTTAGTTTCTAAATATTTTTGTTTCACCTCTGACCAGGTTCATGGTTTATGTTTATTTCACAATATGCAGCGATGATGGTCCATAGTATCTTAATCTATTTCTAAGACTTCTCTTTATATAAATCTTGCATTGTATTTAAATTGAGGGGATTATTACATGTTTAGAGTCCTTGCAGATGTTTAATCTTGTTGTTTTTGTGTTATTGTCTTCTATTCTCTGTGCAGCGTCCATATTGAGAGCCGACATGAAGTATGGGAAGAGACTGGTTTTGATTGATGAGACCAGGCGTGAGACTTACAAACAGTTTCACCCTTCAACTTTTAGCCATGAGCCATCTTCATTGTCTGATCTTGATGGCGATACAAAACAGTTAATGCCGGTACGACTGATTGTATATATACGTTCTATTATTACTATTTTAATGGTGAGATGTTGTGTATTTTAGATTACATTTCTGTCATGATGCTCCAGCAAACCGTGTTTACACTTCACATCCTTTAGGACTACTTTTCCTATTAGTGTAGGAAATATAATTCTGATCTTTTTTCTTTACCAGCCAGTAAAATACATTGCTTCTAGCCTTCTACATTACTTGATATATTGTTGGCTGATTGTTAAAAACTTGTCGATCTTATCTACAACTCAGGTAGGTCTGCATATGGAGCATAGTTATGCAAGAAGCCTGGCTCGTTTTGCAGCAGATCTTGGGCCAGTTGCATGGAAAATTGCTTCCAAAAAGATTGGTAGTGTTTTGCCCCCAGGAGTGAAGTTTGGACCTGGGTATGTAGGAGAAAATGAAGCATCATCACCATCACCTTTTTTCTCATCTGATAAACAGCAATCTTCATCTAGTTTAGCGTGTGATGGAAATAAAGGCAGACCAGTCACTCCTCCTGCATCAGGTGTGAATACAGTGATGACATCTGGGTTTCAAGACAAAGACAACTTGGTAGAATTAGACAGGAAAATAAGTTCCCAGAATAATATGGCTGTACCGCAGGGTACACCAGTTTCAGGAATAAGACCTGGACAGAGCTTCCATACTCCGAATAAAAATGCATTTCAAGCTGAGAGGAATGGCTTTAACAGTGTATTTGGGTACAACTTCCCATCTCAAATGGGATTGGTGAGACCAGGCATGCTAGCTGCACATTCTGGTCCAGAAGAAGCACAGTTACCAAGCATGGTCCCTATAAGTGAGTCGACATCTACTCCTATCACTCCAGCAAACCATGTTGAAACAGCAGAACAGAAAGGCTCAGAAGATGCGAGGACATTACATTCGGGCTATTCAGTGGCACCAAATATAGGATCCGATCAATACACTGTAGCTGAAGGGAAACCATCGTGGCAACCAGTAACCTCTCAACCAAGACAGTATTCTCTACCAGTACAGCCTGACCTGAATGTCCAACTCCAAGCACCGAGCTCACCAGGTTCCGGTTTGAGAATTGGATCGCCCCAGCAGCCAGATCTTGCGTTGCAGCTGTGACATGTATGAGCATTGTCCAGCTTTGCAGCTATGGATTTCACAAGAACAAACACTAGTGTATTGTAACCAGATCTAGCACAAAAGCTTCACACCTTTTGAAAAAAAATGACATGCGGAATCCCCACCCTTAGCTTAAAGTTTCACAATATTGGTAAGTGGCTTAGCGCCGCTACAGATTGTAGGGAGAGAAGAAATTCTCTATAGATTGTAGCCAATTTTAGGTGTAATACTAGGAATGTTTTCTGTGACATTTGTTATAACTTGTTAATTTATAGAAAGAAAAAAAAAGATGTTGGAGGATATTTTATTTCTCTTTATTGTTTTTATCTACTTTTTGGAGGGCAATTAGTCCATTCACCAAAAGGTTGATAGAGTACAAGTTGTTAGTACTTTTTTCGTTTGGTATGTCTGTGGTTATATTTAAGTTTGGTATGCTTGTGTATACGTTTTGCCAAAATTTTTTCAAAGGAGAAATTCTTTCATTTTGATACAGTCTAGTTGCTCAAAAATGTAAATGGCTATAAGTAAGTTATTTATAATAAAATTTGTAATTTTTTTGAAAAATTAAAAAAAAATAGGACTCCGCTTAATATTCTTGGGAAATAAACACAATTTTTTTTGGGTAAACAGCTAAAAATCCTCACTTCAATTTTCATTCAATGGCCACCATTGTCTTGGCAATTCTTTTTGTTAATTCTTGTTTTGCAAATTCACTGTATATACATTTTTAACAGAAATTCTTAAAATGTAAGTTCTGGGTTACAATTTCTCGGTCTCTCCTGTCTGGAGAGGCGAGAAATACAGAGATTATTAAATTTTTGCAACCAAAAACAATCTCTAATCTCGTTTTATCTCAATTTTAATCCTATAAAAATGTATTTATTTTCTTGTTTAAGTCAAAAATGGAAAGATGGAGGTGATTATAGTGATGATGATCCAGCTCAATCTCCAGGTTGTGAATAAATCTTATCTTTTTTAATTCCCATTTATTATTATTATTTTGCAATCCTAATTTATACATTTATGTTATGGAGAATTTTCTTCATATTCATTGATGTATTAAAATGCAATCACATGCAGAGAATGACAAGGAAACAAATACATGGAGAGAAAAAGAAAATGAAAACAATGCAAATGAGGCATGTAGCTTTAATTATAGTGAACTTGTAGCTGCTACCCAAAATTTTAGAGAAGATAATCTGATTGGGGAAGGTGGATTTGGAGGTGTGTACAAGGGCCTGTTGGAATCCGGACAGGTATTTCAGCTGTTCTATATGTATTTTACTGTTTCTTATATTGCACATTGCACAAATCTGATGTAACCGATCGAGCCAAAACATAACTAGTGTATCCCGCTCTTAGAGCAAGGTCCGGGAAGGTGAAATGTACGCGAACCTTACTTCTATTCTGCAAAAAATAGAGAAACTGTTTCCACAAAGACTCTAGATGTGTGATTTATGTGTTGCACTTAATTATTAGGTGCTCACTTGTCCATTTGTTTTATACTAACTTACAAAATTTACGATGGACTTCATGATCAGGTTGTTGCTATCAAAAAGCTTGATCGAAATGGGCTTCAGGGTAACCAGGAATTTATTGTGGAAGTTCTAATGTTGAGTCTACTGCACCATCCAAATCTCGTTACATTGGTTGGCTATTGCACTGACAAGAATCAAAGACTCTTGGTATATAAGTACATGCCAATGGGTAGCTTGGAGGATCATCTTTTTGGTATATCCTAATATCATTTGTCATATTTCTCAAATTGGTCTTATGAATTTTGCTTATATTTCTAAAGCTTATCGACGACACGTACTAATAATAATGTAAAGAACATGGCTGTATTCTTCGAGCTATCTGTTATAGGAGGAGTAAACTCTCTGAAATGCTGTATTCTCTTTATTACTTTGCATAACTATTTCCTCAGCAACTTAGATGCATACTGTTGCGGTTAAAGATTGAACTCTTGGAAGATGCAAAATTTCTTCAAACAAACAGGAAAAGAAAATAATCCTACATTCTAAGCAATATCTTTACTATAAGGAAAATTAATTATAGCAGTCCTTTAGTAACTGCAGCGCCAATTGCTATCCAGTCATCTTTGCTCTGGCCCAACTGCACAGATGATAATTGGACGGTTTGTTTTCCCCATTCCCAGATGTAAAACTTGATAAAGAAGCACTTGGATGGAGCACAAGGCTGAAGATTGCTGTTGGTGCAGCTCGCGGCCTTGAGTATCTCCATCTCAAAGCAAATCCACCTGTTATTTACCGGGATTTAAAATCTTCAAATATACTGTTGGATAGTGAATTCAACGCAAAGCTGTCAGATTTTGGACTTGCAAAACTTGGGCCTGTTGGTGATAAAACTCATGTTTCCACACGAGTAATGGGAACATATGGATATTGTGCCCCAGAGTATGCCATGACCGGAAAGCTGACTCCAAAGTCTGATATTTATAGCTTTGGTGTAGTTCTTTTGGAGCTTATTACAGGACGCAGGGCAATCGACGACACCAAGAAAAAAGAAGAGCGGAGCTTGATAGCATGGGTGAGCTTATTATTTATTTGCTACTATACAGTGGCATCTATTCTTAGAATGTGATGCACTTGTACATGTAATTAAGTGACATTCATTATGGTTCTGTCCATGCTGCAGTGCGATCCTTATTTGAAAGATCGAAAGAAGTTTGTAGAGATGGCTGATCCGCTGATGCAAGGAAGATTTTCTGTACGTTCTTTGCACCATGCTATTGCCATTTGTGCAATGTGCCTTCAGGATCAACCTATCTTTCGGCCTCAAATCAGCGATATCGTTACAGCTCTTGAATTCTTAGCCTCCAAGGCTGAGAAGAAGGAAGCCCGCTTGAGTAGTCCTGTACAACCCCTAGAACCATCACCTCAAGTTTGAACATTTCGATATGTCTGCATACGGCCAAACGAATTAAAAAAACTATAGGTCGTCTGCAAAATGTGTTAAAGCCCCTTATAGAGGTGTACATGCCAGAAAGAGAAGGAAACATAAATTTTTTATTTCTGTACTCTGGTTAAGCAGATCTAATCCTCAACTTGCACATACGCAAAGGAGTACATGTTACTGTATGATCTCTTGGTTTAACGTAACGAATCCTTATTTTTCAATACCGATTCAGACTATGCAGTACAGATGAATAATTCTTTAAATGTATGAAATTATACTAATAAAAGCATTTAGGCCATTTATGATGTACATAAATCAGTGATTTGCTCAAGTTCTTGTTCAAAATTCGGAGTTTATTAGTGCTCCTTATATTTAAAGTAAAGGTAGATCAGATACTGTGATATACAGGCAGAAGTTTGATTTGACAAGATGTGCTGATCAATTATTCCAATCATGGATTCACAAGCATTCTTCTCTGATACTGAACAACCACATTTTACAATGTGGTTTTTCTTCAGTCAAATTGTAGTTACACTATTTTATTTGCAAACCAGGTAAATAATCATACAAAAACTCCTGGAACTACCAGAGCAGAGAACTTCACTTATTAATATGTCTGGACCTCAGGTTTATGGATGCCACAACAAAATAAGTACAGAAGATTTTAATCAAAGAAGTGGTATTTAGTTAAACTCTAAACATCAGTTGTTTATTCTTATCACTTTTCCAAGCTATGCACAGAGCACTTCCCAACATCAGGTTCAAATTCTTGGCTTCGAATGGAGGCGAGATGCTACCTTCTGACCAAGAGATTTGTCAACCTGCAGCACATATCAAGAAGCAGTTTGATAGTCTCTTTATCTCGTATTTACTTGTCTTTTGTTATAATTATAGGAACACTTGGAATGTGAAGGAATAAAACCTGGGACCAGTATGAGATCCATATGCTGCGAATTTCATGAGTAACACGTGGATCAGACAAAAACTCTACCACTACACTGACAAATCGGTCTTGCCTGGTAAAATTACAAGTACAAAAGGGTATGTTCATGATTCATCATTCATATACGTAAAGTCTAGCACGTAAGCATGAGGCAAGGATACCTGTCTGGGGAAAAGGATCGGAATCTCTCTCCTGGCTGTTTGAAGTTGTTCTCTTTATCAATCACACACTGTATGAACCAAAAAGTTATCATATACCCGCCTTATCCAGGGTAACAATTATTAGCATGGTGCCTTGGGTAATGAAACAACTATCTAATAACATTCACTTAAATTTATAAACATCTTACTCTTGGTCATTCAACTCGGCTTTTATATTAAAAGTTCTACACAATCAAAAGAAGCACAAATCAAGTTATGGAAACTTTACAAACCTTATCACGCCTTCCTGACACCATAGAATTAGGTATGGGGTACTTCTCAGCATGGCGCACTGGATCAAACCTAGAGGGGAAGTAATTGACCTGGAAGAGACCATATATAGACTTATCAGAGGTGGCTGAGGAAATCTAAAGTCTGAGCTCCTGTAAAAAGCAGTGTAGATACTGTACCTCCTCATCCCTGTGCATAAAATTCATGAGGCCATCATGGTGATTGTTATGCTGAAGGGATCTGGGAGCATTGACAGGAAGCTGTAGATAGTTTGGTCCAAGACGGTGCCTCTGAGCATCAGCATACGAGAATATCCGACTCTGAAGAAGTTTATCATCTGAATAATAGACACCAGGAACTACAATAGCAGGGCAGAATGCAAGCTGTTCATTTTCTCCAAAAAAGTTATCTAAATTCTTGTTCAAGACCAATCGGCCCACTGGCTGCAGGGGTAAAATGTCCTCGGGCCAGGTCTTTGTTACATCGAGAGGATCAAAATCAAATTTGTCCTGGTGATCAGGGTCCATAGTCTGGATAAAAAGCTTCCACTCTGGAAAATTTCCTGCTGCAATTGAGTCATAGAGATCTTTGGTGGCATGGCTGTGATTAGCTCCTCCTACCTTGATGGCTTCTGCAGGAGACAAACATTTTACCCCGCAGGTAGGCTTCCAGTGAAATTTGACTAGGTGTGCTTTCCCAGCCTTATTAAGAAAGGTGTAAGTGTTAACTCCAAAACCTTCCATGTGTCTATAATCTTGTGGGATACCTAGGTCATCCAGAAGAAAAGTGAACATGTGCAAACTCTCTGGGTGGTGGGAAAAGAAGTCCATGATTCTCCACTTCTCTTGAACGTTAGACTTTGGATTGGGTTTAAAAGCATGGACCATGTCAGGAAATTTGATCCCATCACGCACAAAAAACACTGGCATGTTGTTTCCCACCATATCAAAGTTACCCTAAGGGCCGATAAAAATTGCCAAACATATGAATAATGCATTACAAATGAGGAAAAACTTGATTAAACTATACACAAGTAACATAAAAGTAACAATCTACTGGACTGCGGATAATAATGCATTAGTAACTACTAGGGAAGCAAAAATTGGCAGCACTGAACGTCCGAAATCATCCAAAAGTTAGAAAAAGTGATAGTTTTGTGTGAATACAATTCCGAGCAAGTAATCCCATCAAAACATGCTCATCCAAAGTTTCTTAAAAACATGTTCATCCAGAGTTTATCAAAGTTAGATAACTGATAGTTGAGTTAATTACAATTTGTCAATATTCAAAGTGCTTCACCACAGATTGTAGCAAATCATTCTTTCCTTTTAACTTACAAAGGAAATACTCTCACGTCTCACCTCTCTGGTGTAGAACTTCACTGAAAAACCTCGAGGATCCCTTAGGGATTCAGGACTTCCACGTTCGTGGACAACAGTGGAAAATCTAACAATTACAGGTGTCTGGACACCTGGAGCTCGAAGAAAATCAGCACATGTTAAATTAGCAATATCGTGGGTGACCTCAAAGAATCCCTTTGCACCAGTACCCCTTGCATGGACAACCCTTTCAGGGATTCGCTCTCTGTCAAAATTAGCAATTTTCTCCACTAAATGATAATCCTCCAGGAGGATTGGACCTGTCAAACCAAAAAAAAGTTAATACGAAAGGAACAACATACTGGCATACACAAAACAATCCACATCCGAGTATCACTTAAACTGGAAACACTAAATTGAGCAAAATGACCTCAACCTTACTAAGACATTAAGCAAGTATTAGCCAGTAATTAGGAAGTTTATAAGCTTGATAATGTCTCAATGCATGAGCGTATTGGAGTACTTCAATGGAAACCAAGATGTTGCAAGAACAATTACCTCTGGATCCCACAGTCAAAGACGAATTATTGTTCCAAACTGGAGCTCCTGCATTTGTTGTCCAGTAAGGAGAATCGAAGGCACTTGAAGGGCGATGCTACATCATGAATACAATATGAGCCTTCACTAAGATTTGAATGCACAATCTCTAATTACCAGCAGAAGCAGCTGGTAACGAAACTAGTAAATATTGTGCATTTTCGCAAAAACCAAATATGTTCACTAGCTCATCAGAGAAAATCCTTTACTTAGATATGAGCAAATTAAACACTCTACTAATATGAGATTATGATTATCTGGGAACAAGCATTTTAGATTAAATTATGGGGTGTTTGGATAAATCGGATCATAATATTTCAATCCAATTAAGTGAAAACAAAACAATTTTTTCTTAAGTGTTACATGGTATCTCAATCTCATATAATCTATGAACTTTCAAATCATGCACATTCTTCAACCCTGACACATTTGTTATCACATTTCATTCTCACTCTCACTCTCGCTCTCATAAACAACCATCTAAACGCCCCAAAAACATATCCGGGATCATCTTATATCTCGAAAAAGGTCATTACCATCACGTAAGAAATGAAATATTTCTTCTATCATTTGGGAATAAAAACTATATACAAGAGAGAGCGATTTTTACATCATCATTTTTCTCATCAAACAAAACGAATGCATGCTACCATGCAATAATAATTAATAGCTACAGTAAATAAAGATATAAATTACGAACACGAAAAAAAAAAAACAAAGCAGGAGAAGATGAAATGTGTACGAACCTTGTTTGGATCCATTTGTTGAAGAGATTAATTACAGAGCAAAAAATATGAATGATGGGAGAGTGACGGAACTTATATGTGACTGCCCAATATATATGATAATTTAAAAATTCATTTTTTTCCCCTCATTCTTACCCCTATTAATTTAATATATACGGCAAAAAAAGTTTAAATTATAAAATAAAAAATATCATATATTAATCTATCTATTCTATAGAATAGACTGTAGACTTTTGAAGCATAGTAAATAACCTTATGTTGCATTCGTTTTGTGCAACATGTATCTCGCAATTTTTGACACATGCCCCCCCTTCCCCCCCCCCCCATCTATTCTATAGAATAGACTGTAGACTTTTGAAGCATAGTAAATAACCTTATGTTGCATTCGTTTTGTGCAACATGTATCTCGCAATTTTTGACACATGCCCCCCCTTCCCCCCCCCACCCCCAAACTAAAGTTGACGTTTCCTAAACCAAAATTTTTCCTGAGGTGGATTAAGATAAATAGCTAAAAAGCAACATTGTTCCTGGAAAACAATAGTGAAACCAGGTTTCAGAGTTTTCAGGCTATTCAAGAACATGTCCGTAGTATGCATTCAGACAACTAAGCACCTTTATCTAATTTTGTACACTGACATTTGATTCAGTGAAAATACATACGAAGACATGGACTTTCATTCTAACAAAAAAGTTGAGAGTTACAGGATCACAGACCACCTTACTGGGAGAAAGGATCGTCTCAGCTGTAAAGCCTCCTTCCGAGTAAAGTGCCATAAGTCATGTTTAGATCAGTCAGATTTGATCGTTTGTTGGAAAGCATTTTGCCATTTTCGTGCTCATCAGAATCCGGTATCGTTGTTGCAGATATCGTTGGTAGGGACATTGATAACTTGAAATTGATTTTAGATTAGACAAATCTGCCTCCACAAAAAATATATTTTGACAGAGCAGTCATAGTAAGTGATGGTTTCATTATGTTTGCTTTGTGCTTGAAAGAAGCTCTGTCGTGGCTTAAAGGCAAAGGCTTTCGAAAGTGTATCTTTGAGACTGACTCACAAGTTCTTGCCAGAGCATGTAAACGAATGGATGGGAGATCTTTTTTTCACACAATTGTTAGGGATTGTATCGACTTATTTCAACACTTTGATGAAGTGTTAGTGTGTTTTACACATAGGTCTGCGAATGGAGCTGCTCACGCATTAGCAAGAGCGGCATCTTCTGTGTCAGACTTTAGGGAGTGGCATGTTAGTGCTCCCGATTTTATTCATCATGTAATTTGTTCTAAAGCTTTATAAGAAATGCAAGTATGATTTTCGTCAAAAAAAAAAAAACATACTCCTTCAGTAATACATAAATAGAGCGAGCCCTTATGTCTTTTATATGAGCTTCGCAACGACAACTGCAGGTTTAGTTAGGCTTATTGTTATGATTTGTCAAACAACACTGATCAAATCATTTAATCTTAAGAACTTGAATACCATTTAACACTACTGTCATTTTGCTGCATAACACTTGTAATTCTGAACATTATGTTACTATGAGTTGGACAGAGTCGACATCAGTCCATTCTTATCGGACTAATAACGACCTGAAGTCTGAAATCAGCCAAACTGATTCAATATCTCAGCTCCCAAATCCCAATGACATCAAAAAAAAATGTGGCATCTCTTTCATTTTTTTGTCCAAATCAATATGTTACCATCATATAATTACTCCAACTGCTACAGCCACATAACTGACCTTATTAACTAAAATGATCCTGGAAATCAGATAATTCTACATAAATCATGTAATAGATTTTTGGCAATAACAAAACCAATACAATTCCTTTTCTAATTTTCGTTTGCTAAACAGAACAAGGCGGTGACAATTGATGAATGGATGAAAAAACAAAGTAGAACTGAATCTAAAATCAGAATATTACAGTAGAGGTCATCAGCTTCACGGGAGTAACTACCAACCAATCTTCATTTCTTGGACAGGGATGGTTCACTCTTTTGCGATGCATTTATACTAGCAGCAGATTTCTCGAAGATTTTAAGTGCCTTCATCCGTTGAAACTCTTTTCCTGCAGTAAAGGAAAGATTAAAACCAATATCTGTTCATAAAATTAGTTCTCATTACTTGGCCGGGTTAATGGAAAGTAGTCTTTAAATGAGGCAAAACAGAGCTTTTTACCTTATAGCATCCAATTACTTATAAAAAGAAATAATCAACAGTTCTAATCTATACTTTAGGAAATTAAGATGTTATTAAAAAATTCACTGGAGCAGCTAGATTCAACAAGCAACAAGTCAACCATAGAGTCGTGGCCAGTGCCAGAGCTGTTGACTTTCGGAAACAAAAAAAGAGTTCACTGATTTTCAGAGTTCAGGGTACGCGGCCGCTGATGCTCGCAGTACCGTCCCTCCACCCCTGCACACAGTACCCATATTGCACGATAACATTTGGTATGCATATTTCTAAATTTTATGCAACATTGACATAGAAACCGCAACAAGTAATGATGGCACAACTATACCACTCTAATCTAGTAATCTTCGGAACTAAATGGAGAAAGACTTTATTTTATATTGCTAGGACTTTTGTCGTTACAAGGGAAAATTAAATTGTAAAGTGTTCTTTTTTTTCCATGTTTCCTTTTCAGCTGTAAAGGGTAAACACTCCTTGTTATATCAAGACATTCATATTATATAGTTAGGTAACTTTGACATAATATACGGGTATCCCGTCCTCTGGTGAATTCCAAATTTTTCTTCCTAATCAAATCAAAGGCCCTAACTGGATTTTATGCCTGTTTAGTCATTTACCCAAGGGATTTGAGGTTATCGTGTTAAAACAATATTCAGCCAAATCCGCTTCCATCTTACATCACATACACCAGTAAATTCTTTGTTACATACGAATATACTGCATTATTTACAAATAGCTGTACCTAGAGGAAGTTTACACTTAGACATTGGCGCATTGCAATTTGTATAGTATAGCCAATATAGCCAAAGGAAAAGTACCTTCTTCTATTGTTAACTGGATTGCTCTTTTTTCCAGTTCAACAGCATACATGCTAAGTTCAGCCGGGGAAAGATGACGAAGATCTGCCAAGAGTACAATAAAAGATAATAAAGCTGAGAGATGATTAAAAGTTAAAACTACATTAGTAATATTACAATATTATAACAACTCACTTTGAATGTGCTTTTTGTGTGTAGACTCACTGTCACATATCTTCAAATAATTCTGTAAATTAACGTAACGCTCTTCCCAATTTTGGCAGATTTTCTGGTCTTCCACCCTCTTACAATCAGAGGGTAGTGCTACCTTTGAGGTGTCATTAAGGCAGACAGTTTCAGCAGATTCAGCCCCATTACCAGGACTAGAAAACTGCAAAAGAAGTGGGTAACGAGTCTAGTGACGGATTTGAATAAGAAAGCATATTTGTGGGAACCATATAATTAGATGTAGCCATATGAACCTGATGTGTATTATTCTCTACCGCCCGGGATTGTTTCTGGGGTGTTTCCTGCTCCATGCTGCAAAAACGCTTCAGAGGAGGACTACTCATATTTCTATCTGTGTTCTCAGTTTTTTTATTCCCTGGCACGAACTCTGATTTCTTAGTAGTATACACAAGATGCTCTTTTGTAGCTGTGTGATCAGGAAGTGGAGGCCAAGGATGGCTTGTAGGGGATTCAGTTGTGAGCCTCTTAGTTCCGGAAACTTTAACTTTATCTGCAGTGGGTCCCCCATTCATAAAAATTGAACTTTCTCGATAGTTTCGCACTACCCTTTTGTCGTTTTGAACATCTGCCAGCACCGTCTTTTTGGTTGCTATCGCTGGCTTTTTATTATAAATAGAAGTATCCACCCAACTGTTGCCTTGCTCATTGTTTTTGAGTTCCGAATTCATCATTTTAAATTCCAGACCTACTTCAGACTGCAGAAGAATATAACTAAAAAAAGACATAAATTTCATTAGGAAACGTTCAAAAGTAAATAAGAACATACGTAAATAACCGTTAGAAGCCAGCTAATAGGCATTAATAATTTACTATAAATATAGTAAGCAGTAAAAATATAAGACGAATCGAGTAACTAAAAATAACTTAATCTGATTTAAGGATATCAGATAAATTATAACAACGGCTACATATGACATGAAAAGAATTTAAAATGATACACAGGTTTCAAATCTGCCAACTACAAGTGAACAAAATTTTACTAACGGCTAACCACAAGAAAAGACTGAGTAGAAAAAAAATAACACATCACTTCAATTTTATTAACGCTAACGGCTTACTACTAGTAAAGACGCCTAAATCTAATATACCAAGTTCAAATTAATAACACCAACGGCTAACTATAAGTAAATAGACCTAAATCTAATATACCAAGTTCAAATAAATAACATCAACAGTTAACTATAAGTCACGAGACTTAAATGTAATATACCATGTTCAAATTTATAACACCAAAGGATAACTGTAGTCTATAAGTAATAAGACCTAAATCTAATATACCAAGATGATATTAATAACACCAACGGGTAACTATGAGTAACAAGACACAAATTTATACCCAAGTCAAATTAATAACGTCAACTGCTAACTATAAGTAACAAGACCTAAATGACATTCCAAGTTCAAATTAATAAAACTGACTAATTATAAGTAACAAGACCTATATTTTAACATACCAAGTTCAAATTAATAACACCAACAGTTAACTAGAAGCAAACAAACTTTTACTAACATAATTTAGTACCAAAAGGATTATAACTAGAGAAAGCTTTACAAACTTGTACTCACATAATTGAGTACCACAAAAAATACAATGCATTACAACAACTATTTGCAAAATGTAAGCAAGCTTTTGATAGTAGATAACGGTACTAACCGTAATATTCGCAACAATCTGAATCTCGAAAACTCAAATAAAAATCACATACAAATACAGTAGTAATTTCAAAAAACAAGTCGAGGATAGATATAAATTATTACTAGATATTACAGTCCGCCAAAAACACAAACAATTGCATATCCTCCCAAACAATTCACAACATGTGATGATCAAAATTAACACAATCAAATAACACTATATATCCAATAATTAAAATCTTAAACTAAAATCAGTTACTATCTATCTAATTTCAATATCAACAAAATCAAGATAAAATTAAATTGTAAATATAATAATCAAAATCGAAATCAACTAGCTACAGTTATTAATTTGTAATGATAGATACAAAATATGTATAGGCGGCGGGGGGAGAGGAGAGGATGGTTACCATGGTCAAGTGATGCCACCACAGATCTGATTCGGAGGGAAATTGGGTATCTTTTTCAAAACATCAAATTATTAAAGCCCTGTTTGCCTCCAAATTTTTAATGTAGCCTCATTATTTATAAATCACTAGGCATTAGGCAACAACTTATCCGCGATTCGCGTTTATTTTAAAACTAGTTGATAACGCCGCGCTTCGCGGCGGCGTTACAATATTTTTAAAAAAATTCAATATATTTACGTTATATTATAATATTAATATTAAATTTTAATAATTAAATAATCTTCTCTAATGAATCGATTTCTTGTTAAATATGATTTTTTCGATTGATCCCTAACTTTAACATATATTATAAAGACTTATATAATAATTTTTATTCATAAAATCGAACCGTAAAAATAAAAAAAAATTATGACATCAGTAACAAATTCTAATAGCTAATATAATCTTTTCTAATGAGCCGTCATCCCGTTAAATACGTTTCGAGCCGCTCGTATTTGAATCGAAATTCTAACTTCGTTATATAAAGAGAGTGAATTCTAATTTTTATATTCTTTAAACTTACAGCTTCCGCATGAGAATGTCTTTCTGTTATGTTAACATATCAAAAAAAAATTGAGTACGGAGACTTTTCATTACAGAAATAATATTAAATTTATGGATATATTTTCTAATGCAAGTATAATTAACTTGTATAAAAAAGTTAAAATAAAGGATTTCTAAGAAAAAAAATATATAGTTTTAAAAATTGTATAAGATGTCTCCACCGTCCTCGTATTCTACTTCCAATAAAACATTTTATTATATGTATTCCTTATATATTGAAACATTACACGGTTGTTACTATTGATCCCTCATCTCGTTAAAACCAAAAACCTAACTTTTACGTATATTTGTTTATCAATAAAAATCATATCCTATAAATAAAATAAAATTTATAACACCAATATGATATTTTAATAGCTAATACAATTTTTTATAGCGAGTCGTCTTCCCGTTAAATACGTTTCGAGCAGCTCTCATTTGGGATCGAAATTCCAACTTCACTACATATTATTGATGATACTTATCTTACACGACAACTTACTCCTTAAAATCAAAACCTAAAAAATTGAGCGAATTCCACTTTATACTTATTCTAGACTTTCTAAAAATTATGGAGTTTTAGAAAATGAAAACACATCTTATTTTCTCTTTATATTATAGATAGATGTTCCTGTATCTATTTAGAATTCTTACATGACAATGTTATTTTATTATGTTAAATATATCAATTATTTTCTTTTTTAAAAACTATCACTTTTTTATGACAATAGTATTGAATTTATGAATAAATTTTCCTAATAGAAGTATAATTAATTTATATAAAAAAGTATAATTTAAGAAGATCATACTTTCTATAAAATATTTAATTATATATCTTTTTTTTTTCTAGGCACTTCTTTGAAAGCTTTGTGCAAGAAAAAAGAATTAGTACGTTAGTTGTGGACTACGGAACAATATCAAAAAGTAATAGTTATGATCAGATGGATATAATTAATGATCAATCTTTATTTTCTATATATATACCCACACGTAACAATTTTTATTATTGTAGAAGAAGTAATTCGTTATATGTAGAATTGATTATAAATTCAAAATATTTAACTATATGTCATTTTTATATTTAATTAACTTATATAAAAAAGTATAATTTAAGAAGATCGTACTTTCTATAAAATATTTAATAAAATATTTAATTAAGTGTTTGTACTATATATTCAAACACCTATTCTACTTTTAATAGAACTTTTATTTATATGTTTTTTCTATAAATTCGAACTCTTATTCTACTTCCAATAGAACTTTTAATCATATGCGGTATAAATACTTATTTTACTTCCAATAGAACTTCTAATCACATGTCTTCCCTATAAATTCAAATTCTTCTCCTCTATAAATTCGAACACCTATTCTATTTCTAATATGTTAAATGATATTTTTCTACTTATAATAGAACTTTTATTTATATGTTTTTTTTATAAATTCAAACTCTTATTCTCTATAAATTCGAACTCATATTCTACTTGCGATAGAACTTTTAATCATACGCATCATAAATACTTATTCTACTTCCAACAGAACTTCTAATCATATGTCTTACCTATAAATTCGAACTCTTCACCTCTATAAATTCGAACACCTATTCTACTTCTAATATGTTAAATGATATTTTTACATTTATTATTGTTTAAAATTCTAAAAAAATTAGAAAAATAGATTGAAACGATATTAGAGCGCCACCTAAACTCCCGCATATCCTCCTTTATATATATATATTGACTAGTCGATAAAGCCGCGCTTCGCGGCGGCGTTATAAAATTTTTTTAAAAAAATTAATACATTTACGTTATATTGTAATATTAATTTTAAATTTTAATAATTAAATATCATTTTCTAATGAATCGATTTCTTGTTAAACACGATTCTTTCGATTGAGCCGCTCTCTCATTAAAATCAAAATCTCAACTTTAACATATATTATAAAGACTTATATAATATTTTTTATCCATAAAATCGAACAATAAAAAAAATTATGACATCAATATCAAATTCTAATAGCTAATACAATCTTTTCTAGTGAGTCGTCTTCTCGTTAAATACGTTTTGAGTAGCTCTTATTTGGAACCGAAATTCTAACTATTTATATAAAGAAAGTAAATTCCAATTTTTATATTCTTTAAACTTTCTAATATTTATAGAGTTTTAAAAATGAAAATACATCTTATTTTTTCTGTATATTATAGATATTCATGTACTTATTTACAACTTCTGCATGAGAATGTCTTTCTGTTATGTTAACATATAAAAAAATTAAATTCGAAGACTTTTCGTTACGGGAATAATATTAAATTTATAGATATATTTTTCTAATGCAAGTATAATTAACTTGTATAAAAAAGATAAAATAAAGGATTTCTAGGAAAAAAGATATATAATTTTAAAAATCGTGTAAGACGTCTCCACCGTCCTCGTATTCTACTTCTATTAATAAAACATTTTTATTTTATGTATTCCTTATATATTCAAACATTTTTATACGGTCTTCACTAATGAATCGCTTTCTCGTTAAACACGGTTATTACTATTTATCTGCTCCCTAGTTAAGACCAAAAACCTAACTTTTACATGTATCACTTGTATGATAATGTTTATCCATAAAAATCAAATCCTAAAAATGAAATAAAATTTATAACATCAAAATGATATTTTAATAGCTAATACAATCTTTTATAGTGAGCCGTCTTCCTGTTAAACACGTTTCGAGCCGCTCTCGTTTGGGTCGAAATTCCAAATTCATTACATATTATTATTGATACTTATCTTACACAACAACTTTTTTCCTTAAAATTAAAACCTAAAAAATAGAGTAAATTCCAATTTATACTTTATCTAGACTTTCTAAAATTTATGGAGTTTTAGAAAATGAAAGCACGTCTTATTTTCTCTTTATATTATAGATACTCCTATTTTTATTTAGGATTCCTGCATGAGAATGTTCTTTTATAATGTTAACACATCAATTCTTTTCTTTTAAATACGATGACTTTTTTATGATAATAGTATTGGATTTATGAATAAATTTTCCTAATAGAAGTATAATTAACTTATATAAAAAATATATAATTTAAGAAGATCATACTTTCTATAAAATATTTAGTTATATGGATGCTCTATATATTCAAACACATATTCTACTTCTAATAGAACTTTTATTTATATGTTTTTTTATAAATTCGAACTCTTATTCTCTATAAATTCAAACTCCTATTCTACTTCCAATAGAACTTTTAATCGTATGCTTTATAAATACTTATTCTACTTCCAATAGAAACTTTTATTTATATGTTTTTTCTATAAATTTGAACTCTTATCTCTATAAATTCGAACTCCTATATTCTACTTTCAATAGAACTTTTAATCATATGCTTTATAAATACTTATTCTACTTACAATAGAACTTCTAATCATATGTCTTCCTATAAATTCGAACTCTTCACCACTATAAATTCGAACACCTATTATACTTCTAATATGTTAAATGATATTTTTATATTTATAAATGTTTAAAATTCTAAAATTCTAGAAAATTAGAAAAATAGATTGAGACGATCTTAGAGCGCCACCTAAACTCCCGCATACCCTCCTTTATATATATATATATATATATATATATATATTGATATTGGAAATAGATGAATCATTTTTTATTATTTTTAAAAATTGATTGGTCTCTTGAGAATTATTTTAAAAAATTGATTCAAAATAATTTAAATGAATTATACATTTGAAGGTACTCTCTTTATATATCTAAAATTTTCATAATCTTAAAAATATCATAAACATAAAAATTAGAAAAAAGGCCCCCAACATCACAATTTGAAAGTAAATGACCCCAAATATCACAGCTCAAAAACTTGGCCCCAAATATCATTCCATAACACAGTTGCGTGTAGCGTTTTATATATATATAGATATAGGGTCTTGCTCAAATGAGAACCCTCACTTATGGTGAGATATGAGATTTAATCATAACCATACAATTTTTATATCTAAATCAAATCATATCCCTACAATTAATATTTAAAATTTTGTTTTTTTATTATTCAATAAATTCAACATCATCTTTCACCATCATCTTCTTCCCCACCCCGGTCACCATTTCCGATCACCATCTCCGGCGACAAATTCCGGTCAACCCAGAAAATCACCACCGACAAACAGAAAATCACCACACTGCCGCCACCTCCGACCACCGCGCCGCCGCCACCATCAACAAAAATCACCACCGACAAACAGAAAATCACCACACTGCCGCCACCTCCGACCACCGCGCCGCCGCCACCATCAACAAAAATCACCACTTTTAAATAGAAAATCACCGCACTCCACCACCTCCGGCCACCACACTGCCGCCACCACCACCACAAAAAATCACCATTTAAAAACAAAAATCACTGCGATCAAAACCATCCCAAACCACCACATCACCGCCACCACCTCCGGCCACCACCAACAAATCACCACCGGAACCCGAAAATCACCGCAAAATTGACAAAAATCAATTCGGAATAAAAAAAAACACCCACACCTACGAATTTATGTACACTGACTATGATTTTAATAGTGAAATTCTTTCTATCAAATCAAATTAATTGGGAAAACAACGATTCAACAAAGTTTGCACAACAATTCAATCACGACACTTTCAATTTAAAATTCATATGTATATAAATCATTACGTAAATCACATACACAATTCTAATTAACCAATAATACATGATTAAAATCATACGTAATCAACTTCAAGCACAAGCACATGGAAATAGGACTCAAATCTCGACGGCGGCGACATAAATCATCGAGCTTTTGATCGTTGGGAATGAATACGTGTTTGACGTAGGGGGATGAAGTTTGTTCAGTTACATAACTTGATTCATTATGCAATCGGAGATGGCGTCAGAGACTGAACGGACGACGACGGTCGGAGACGAGGGGGGGCAGGGTCTGTACGTGTATTCGATGGCTTGTTTAGTGGTAGCGAAGTAGATGTGTGGGAATGGGGAGTATAAGGAGGCGCTTAGGATATTGGATTTGGTGGTGATTTTGTGTTTTCCAATGGTGATTAGTGATGGCAGCGGTGGCGGAAGACAAGGACGACGGGGACCGGGGGGGGGAGTGGAGGCTATTGCCTGTTGATAATGATAATGTGTTACATAGTAGTGTAAATATGTGGTTAGGATTTAATTTAGATGTATAAATGTGCGGTTGAGATTAGATCTAATATCTCACCATAATATTGGGTTCTCATTTGAGCAAAACCCTATATATATATAAAAGCTACTGCGTTTAGCGTTTTGTAGGGGAGTTTTTTTTTTTATAACGCTAGATCGTGTTGAGTTTTGGGGGGGTGGTGGAAGATGCTAGTTTAGAATGTGTGTTGAGTGTTAACGCCACTTCAATTGGCGTTTAAAAAAAAACACTAAATGATGTTCGGTTTTGGGGGGAAGACGCTATGTTAGAAAATGTTCTGAGTGTTAAACGCCATTTTAATTGGCGTTTTCAAAAAAAAAAAAAAAACGCTAGACGCATCAGCGTTTAAAAAAAAAAATCAAAAACGCAACTTCAAAGTGTGTTTTGGAGTGATATTTGGGGCCAAATTTTTGAGCTGTGATATTTGGGGCCATTTGCTTTCAAATTGTGATATATGGGGCCAACACCCTAAAAATTAGCAATTATAATACAAACGTAGTTTTTAAAGATCAAAAGTTATAAATATTATATATAAAAACACTTTTTAAAGCCTACGCCCCTCTCATAACATACATGTTAAATTATGGTGTAAGAATTTATTTAATAAGAATGTTAATTTCTTTCGACATAATATAATAAACAACGGGTGTATAACCTTTTTTATTGATTTAATCTACCGATAAAATTGGGTTTTTATTTTAATGGGTTTGGTCATAACCCATGTGTAATTTATTCATGTGTAAAAATTTAAAACTATTTGTATTATTTTTATTACAAGTGTTAAGCAAAGATTTATATACTTCTATAATTTATTACGATGTTCTTAATGATTAATGATAAAAATTGCTTGAAAAGTTAAGGGTCGTCTATACTACAACTACAATTGTCCGAAAAGAATTTGGAATGGTATTTGATAGGGAATAAAAAAGGAAGTAATGTAAACAATTTTTAGTTGTCATTTTACCTAAAAAAAAACTTAATTGTATATGTAATTAATATTTGATATTGAAATAATAATTTTAATGCTCAAATAAAGTTTTATAATTTTTAAATAAATAAAATATAATAAATTTAATACATATTTATTAGGTATAATTGATGACTAATTAATATCTCATTAAGAGCTATTTAATGTAAGAAAAATAATTTTAATTAAATAATAAAAAATACGAAAATTTAAGAAAAATATCTTAAATACTTCTCGTAACTTTCCGATCCCCGGGCATTGTAATATATATAAATTTAGATATACATATAGAATTTTAGTTACGATAATTTATCATATATACCATTTAATAATATTTAAAATCTCACACTTAGTAACATTTTAAAACTAACTTTTAAAATAAATATCAGTAAAATAATATCATTCAAAAACAATAAAAAAATTATGTCAAACAATCTTATTCATTCGAACATTTAGATTTTTGATTCGTTCAGATCATTCAGAAATTAGAAGTCATTCAGATGTAAATAATTCAAAATTGCCAAATGACCCCTAAGTAAATCTAAATAATTGTTTTATACGTAAATAATGTTGTAAATTTTAAAAGTTATTATTAGTAACTAATATATAATTAGAAAAACTTAACATTTAGAGTAATTGTTTTCTACTGAATAGGGAAGGGAAAAAGAGTGTTTAACGCCTCACTGTGCAATTTTTTTTTCTTATAGATTGGTACAGAAATAATATTTAGAAAATAAATAATGAGACGGGGATCGTCGATCGATGCGCAAAGTCAGTCCAGGAAGCAGGAACAATCCTGCGCCACATTTTGTGGAAATGAGGGAATGAGAAAAAAAAAACTATTTTCAATATTTTTTAGATCGCCACCTCATGTCCGATTTCCTGCTATTAGTATATACTAGGTAACAAAGCCGCGCTACGCGCGGCACGAAAATATTTATAAAAATCGTATATATAACATTATTATTTGTTAAATTTTATTATCTGAAAGTTGATATGAAAAATTAAAAATTGTGTGAAACATAATCAAATTTGAAAGTTTACAAATTAAAGAGAAAAGAATTAGGTGGGAAAAAACATGTCTCAGTTAAACTCTTGAATATTAATAATAATAATTTCGAAGATATTGACGACAACTATTTTGTTGCATAAACAATGTTTTTGAAATCCAAAATTGACACACATTTGAAAGTTGACATTGAATAAGTAAAAATAACATTTGTGAATCTTTTCTATTATCATCGATAACATTATGAAAGACGTGATTGTTTAATTTTTTTACTAAATTTGATTGTATGATGAAAGAAGCAGAATGTAAATGTGATGAGAGAGGTGTGATTGACTTAAGTTCTCGATATATTTGGTTCCATGATGAAAAAGCAGAATTCAAATGCATATTGTAAGTGATGCTTCATGTTTTTTGGAATGCTCCGACACCCATATCTCTACATTTAATTAATTTTTTTGAACATTTTATAAGAACTATTTTGTATGTATTATTAAAATTAAATTCTTGGACACACATTCAAAGTGATACTAACATATTCTAATACTTTTTTTATTAAATCTTATAATAATTATGTACATGTAACTGTTTTTAAAGCCGATGCCCGTTTTATAACACCTTTACTCAATGCTCAGAAAGTGAGAATTAGTTTAAATTAAAATAGCAAAAATCAACTCCTTAAGGCCTCTTACTTTTTTCCATACTAAACTACAATGTCAACATAATTCATGTAATAAAAATTTGTAAATATTAAATATAACTAATTAACGTTCTTAAATCCCGTCTCCCATCTGACCGTCTCATAACCTACATGCATGATTAATTGATTAGTAATATTATAAGAATGTGTTTAGTTATAATATTAAATTTTTCAACACAAAATAATCAAACAACGAATGGACAATATTTTTATTGATTTAATAGACAAAAAAAGGGTCGACTTGATTCAATTTAATCGAGTTGATCACACCCCGTATGTAATTTGTTCATGTATAAAAGTAAATTCTACGTATTACTTTTATCTAAATTGTGGATGTTAATCGAAAATTATTTATACTTCTATATCGTATCATGATTCTCACGATCATTGATTACAGATTTTTCGGAAAGTTAAAATCGTCTACTTATTTTTATCGAAAAAATTGCAATAATTTTAAATGAGGGTTACAAATGACACGATAAAAATAATTTTATTTTATTGTTTTATCTTAAGATAATGGTACTTTTATATAAATAATTAATATTTTATAATAAATAATAATAATAATGTTCTAATAAAATTGTTAAACTTTTATATTAAATATGATATAAAGTGTATTTAATATATATTTAATAGGTACAATTAATGATTAATTAAATGCAACAAAATAATTTTAATAAAATAATAAAAAATGTGAAAATTCAAGAAATGTATTTTGAAGCTTCTGAGTGCAAGCCTCTTCGATCTCCTGCTATTATAATATACTAGGTAACAAAGCCGCGCTACGCGCGACACGAAAATATTTTTGAAAATTATATACATAACATCATTATTTATTAAATTTTATTATTTGTAAGTTGATATGATAAATTAAAAATTGTGTGAATTGTAATTAAATTTGAATTTTTAAAAATTAAAGAGATTAATATTAGTAAAAAAAAATCTTTCAGTTAAACTCTTGAATATTAATAATATTAATTTCGAAGATATTATTGACACCTATTCCATCGCATAAAAATTTGCTTTTGAAATTCAATATTGATAGACATTTGAAAGTTTGACATTGGATAAGTAAAGTAAATATTTATGAATATTTTTTTTATTATTGATGGCATTATAAAAGACGTAATTGCTTAATTTGTTAGTAAATTTGATTGTGTGATGAAAAGAATTTTAATGTAAACAAAATGAAGATCCTCTTACATATTATCAACATTTAAACTCCTTAAAGTCCTCTTACTTTTTTTCATACCAAAGTACAATGTCAACGTATTTCTTATAATAAATATAAATATAACTAATTAACGTTCTTATACCCCGTCTCCAATCTCGTAACATACGTGAATGATTAATTGATTAGAAATAGTATAAAGATTTGTTTAATCGTTAGAATATTAATTTATTCCAACACAAAATAATGAAACAGCGAATGTGCAATTTTTTTATTGATTTAATCTACCAAATCAGTTTGATTCAATTTAATCGAATTGGTCACACCCCCTGTATAATTTGTTCATGTACAAAAGTAAATTCTACGATATATTCTATTTAAATTGTGGATGTTAATCGAAAAATATATACTTCAACATCTTTCATGATTCTAATGGTCACTCGTTACGAATTTATGAAAAAGGTAAAATCATTTATTTATTTTTACCGAAAAAATTGCAACGATTTTAAATACAAATTATAAATAATACGATATAAAAAAATTTTTTTATCGTTTTACCTTAAAATAATTATACTTTTATATGAAAAATGATATTTTATATAAAAATAATAATTATAATGTCCTAATATAGATTGCTAAACTTTTATATTAAATATGAAATAAAGTGCATTTAACATATATTTAATAGGTACAATTAATGATTAATTAAATGCAAGAAAATTATTTAAATAAAAAAATAAAAAATGTGAGAATTCAAGAAAATTATTTTGAAGCTTCTGAGTGAAAGCCTCTCCGATCTCCTGGCATTATAATATATACAGATATATAGATAGATATATAGATAAATAGATTGTAAATAAATTTGAATTTTTAAAAATAAAGAGATTAATATTAGTAGAAAAAATATCTTTCAGTTAAACTCTTGAATATTAATAATATTAATTTCTAAGATATTATTGACACCTATTCCGTCGCATAAAAATTTGCTTTTGAAATTCAATATTGATAGACAATTGCAAAGTTTGACATTGGATAAGTAAAGTTAATATTTATAAATACTTTTTTTTATTATTGATGGCATTATAAAAGACGTGATCGTTTAATTTGTTTGTGTGATGAAAAGAATTTTAATGTAAACAAAATGAAGATCCTCTTACATATTATCAACGTTTAAACTCCTTAAAGTCCTCTTACTTTTTTTCATACCAAAGTACAATGTCAATATATTTCTTATAATAAATATTTATAAATATCAATATAACTAATTAACGCTCTTATACCCCGTCTCCAATCTCATAACATACTTGAATGATTATTGATTAGAAATAGTATAAAGATTTGTTTAATCGTTAGAATATTAATTTATTCTAACACAAAATATGAAACAACGAATGCACAATTTTTTTATTGATTTAATCTACCAAATCAGTTTGATTCAATTTAGTCGAATTGGTCATACCCAGTGTATAATTTGTTCATGTACAGAAGTAAATTCTACGATATCTTCTATTTAAATTGTGGATGTTAATCGAAAAATATATACTTCAACGTCTTTCATGATTCTAATGGTCACTCGTTACGAATTTATGAAAAAGGTAAAATCATTTATTTATTTTTATCGAAAAAATTGCAACGATTTTAAATACAAATTAGAAATAATACGATATAAAAAAATTTATTTTATCGTTTTACCTTAAAATAATGCTACTTTTATATGAAAAATGATATTTTATATTAAAATAATAATTATAAAGTCCTAATATAGATTGCTAAGCTTTTATATTAAATATGAAATAAAGTGTATTTAACATATATTTAATAGGTACAATTAATGATTAATTAAATGCAAGAAAATTATTTAAATAAAAAAATAAAAAATGTGAGAATTCAAGAAAATTATTTTGAAGCTTCTGAGTGAAAGTATCTCCGATCTTCTGGCATTATAATATATATATAGATAGATAGATAGATAGATATATAGATAAATAGATTGTAATTAAATTTGAATTTTTAAAAATAAAGAGATTAATATTAGTAGGAAAAAATATCTTTCAGTTAAACTCTTGAATATTAATAATATTAATTTCTAAGATATTATTGACACCTATTCCGTCGCATAAAAATTTGCTTATGAAATTCAATATTGATAGACAATTGCAAAGTTTGACATTGGATAAGTAAAGTTAATATTTATGAATACTTTTTTTTATTATTGATGGCATTATAAAAGACGTGATCGCTTAATTTGTTTGTGTGATAGAAAGTATTTTAATGTAAACAAAATGAAGATCCTCTTACATATTTTCAACGTTTAAACTCCTTAAAGTCCTCTTACTTTTTTTCATACCAAAGTACAATGTCAACATATTTCTTATAATAAATATTTATAAATATCAATATAACTAATTAACGTTCTTATACCCTGTCTCCAATCTCATAACATACTTGAATGATTATTGATTAGAAATAGTATAAAGATTTGTTTAATCGTTAGAATATTAATTTATTCTAACACAAAATATGAAACAACGAATGTACAATTTTTTTATTGATTTAATCTACCAAATCAGTTTGATTCAATTTAGTCGAATTGGTCATACCCGGTGTATAATTTGTTCATGTACAGAAGTAAATTCTACGATATCTTCTATTTAAATTGTGGATGTTAATCGAAAAATATATACTTCAACATCTTTCATGATTCTAATGGTCACTCGTTACGAATTTATGAAAAAGGTAAAATCATTTATTTATTTTTATCGAAAAAATTGCAACGATTTTAAATACAAATTAGAAATAATACGATATAAAAAATTTTATTTTATCGTTTTACCTTAAAATAATGCTACTTTTATATGAAAAATGATATTTTATATTAAAATAATAATTATAAAGTCCTAATATAGATTGCTAAGCTTTTATATTAAATATGAAATAAAGTGCATTTAACATATATTTAATAGGTACAATTAATAATTAATTAAATGCAAGAAAATTATTTAAATAAAAAAATAAAAAATGTGAGAATTCAAGAAAATTATTTTGAAGCTTCTGAGTGAAAGCCTCTCCGATCTCCTGGCATTATAATATATATAGATACTAGGCAATTTATTCATGTTTTGCGCGGTTAACAAATTTTCATTTTAAAATATTGGAAACAGATGAATTAATTTTTTAATTTTCAAAAATTGAATGGTCTCTTAATATTTTCTAAAAAAATTGATATGAATTATAAGTTTGAAACTACTCTCATTATATATCTAAAATTTTAATAATCTCAAAAATATCAAAACATAAAAAGTAGCAATTATAATACTCCCTCCGTATCTAAATTTTTTTCTTGTTTGCTGAATTTCACGGGTTTTAAGATAGTGGGGAATGAATATTATTTGTTTATGGTGTAGTGGGTGTTGAATATTGTTTTTAAAGAGTAGTGGGTATTGAATATTATTTTTTTGAAGTAGTGGGTGGAGTAGTGGGTATTGAATATTATTTTTAAAAATTTTTAAAGAGTAGTGGGTGGAGTAGTGGGTGTTGAATATTATTTTTAATAAGTAGTGGGTGGAGTAGTGAGTATTGAATATTATTTGTAATGATTAGTTGGTGAAGTAGTGGGTATTGAATATTATTTTTAAAGAGTAGTGGATGGAGTAGTGGGTATTGAATATTAATATTTATGGCCAAAAATAGAAACAAGAAAAGTAATTTGAATATCCTTAAAAGGAAAGTAGGAAAAGAAATAAGGGACGGAGGGAGTACAAACTTAGGCCCCGTTTGGTATTGTTGTTGCTGACATCAACAACAACTTATTTCTGAAAAATAGGTAAACTGATATTTTTTTCTAAAAAGTGCTTTTGGTTGAAATGCTGCTTTTAGAAAAAGCATGTCCCCCATGCTTTTAAAAAAAAATTGTTAGCAGTTACTGATACCAAACATCAATTCTCAACAAAAAACTTTATTTTTTTAAAAATAATATGCAAAACATGCATATATAAAAATATTACCAAATAGTTATATGATTTTCGCAACATCACTTATTTTAAGATCACTTTTTTCAACAGCACAACAATTTTTAATAGCAATCCCAAACAAAGTCTTAGTCTTTACGATAAAAAGTTATAAATACTATATATAATAACACTTTATAAAAACGACGTCTCTCTCAATAATATACATGTTCATTAGTAATGTAAAAATTATTTAATTAGAATATTATTTTATTTCGACATAATATAATGAACAACGGGCGTATAACTTTTTTATCGATTTAATGTACTGATAAAATTGGGTTTTTCAATTCAATCGGTTTGGTCATAACTCATGTGTAATTTATTCATGTGTAAAAATAAAAAACTATTTGTATTATTTTATTATAGGTGTTAAGCGAAGATTTATATACTTCCATAATTTATTATGATTTCTATAATCACTAATAATAAAAATTGCTTGAAAATTTAAAGGTCGTCTATACTAAAAGAAAGAAATTGCAGTGGTATTCGATAACATATAAAAAAGGATGTAATGTAAAAAAAAATTAATCGTCATTTTACCTAAAAATAAACTTAATTCTATATGTAATTAAAATTTAATATTGAAATAATCATTATAATGCTCAAATAAAGTTTTCTAATTTTTTAATAAATAAAATAAATAAATTTATATATATTCGTTAGGTATAATTAATGACTAATTAATTTTTCATTAATGGCTACTTAATGCAAGAAAATAAATTTAATAAAAAAATTCAAAAAACGAAAATTCATAAAAATATCTTAAACGTTTCTGGTATATTTCCGATACGATTTCCATGATCACTTATAACAAAGATTGCTTGAGAAGTTAAGGATCGTCTATACTATAATTGTTCGAAAAGAAATTGAAGTGGTATTCGATAGGGAATAAAAAAGGACGCAATATAAACAATTTTTAGTTGTCATTTTATCTAAAGATAAACTTAATTATATATGTAATTAATATTATTTTTGAAATAATAATTATAATGCTGAAATAAAGTTTTCTAACTTTTTAAATAAAATAAAATAAATTTACTACATATTTATTAGGTATAATTAATGGCTAATTAATATGTTATTAAGAGGTATTTAATCTAAGAAAATAATTTTAATAAAAAAAATCAAAAAAGTGAAAATTCAAGAAAAATATTTTGAACGTTTCCGGTAACTTTCCGATCTCCAGGCATTATAATATATATAGATAGATGATATGGGCTAAAAGTAAGCCCTAAAAACATCATTAATATGGCATTAATTAGACCTAGTATGGTCCAAACGTAGGGCCCACTAGGAGGCCCAAAAACCCTAAATTAAATATTAATTTCGTAATTAATATTAGGGATAATAATCAGCTCAGCAATAAAAGTCAAATAAGGATATAATTCTTGCCTGACTTAGCCTCCAAGACACGTACTTCAACATGGAAACTGATTCCTACAAGGAAGGGGTCTAGAACCTTCCTCAAGGCGGTGGCTTGCCCACCAAGTCTCCAAATCCTACCATAATTCTAAGGCTTCTCAGCCTATATAAAGGGCCTGACCCCTCATTCTCAGAACTACGTTTTATTGGCTTGATTCTCTAATACAGAGATACGTAGGCATTCTGTGAGGACCGTTTAAGTCCCGAACGCAGAAGCAGCCATTAAAGCACGAAGCTCACGCACCCTAGCATTAAATACATCAAACCCTAGCCGCAATCTAATAACCTAGTTTTTATTCCACAACATTTGGCGCCGTCTGTGGGAAGAAGACATCAACCATGGTTCAAACACGAAAAACTGTACCAAGCACTACGGAGCCAATCGCTACCGAGGCTCTACCTCTTAGCTCTGCTCCGCCCCTTACTGAACAAATGCTACCGACATCTGAGCAAGTACCTCCAACATCCGGGACTATCGTTACATATCAAGTTTCTCAACCCCTAGGGACGACTACCCATGTTGAGAGTACGCTACCTCCGATCGTCCACACAATTCCAGGGACTAACCCGGGGATTTCTTCCCTGATTGTAGACCCCAACAACCCTACACGAGGGGTTCAGATCCACACTACGGATCTCCCCATAAGCACCAATCCAATGTATGGGATGACCAATTACGGAGCTGGACCGAGTGGGCATGCCCTGTATATTCGAGATCGAGATTATCGCGATTTTTCTGGTCCTTATTCAGATGAATCATCTTCTGGTGATGATTACGAGCGTGATGAAGCCCCGAGGAGGCGACGTGCAAGTAAAGAGCCTATGGGGAGAACTCGAACTATCCATGATGGACTCCCTTCAACAGCTGCTGAGAGGATTAAGGCTTATGAAGCCGAGATCTTAAAGTTAAAGGAAGATATGGCCAGGGAGCAAGCCAGATCAAATCAGACTTTGCCACCTCCCACGTCAGGACCGATTCCCTTCATAGATCTGGAGAGGCCTCCAAGGAGGCAAAGAAGGACTACCGTCCCACCTGAAAGAACTACAAGGGTGGAAACCCCTAAAAGCAACCCCAAGGATCTGATGCCGCTTGGGGACCCTGATGATCCCACACCTCCGTTTACTGAGGACGTGATGAATGCTCGTATCTCAAAGAAGTTTAAGATGCCAACAATCAAAGCTTATGATGGAATGGGTGATCCTGCCAACCACGTTAGAACGTTCTCAAACGCACTGCTGTTGCAGCCTGCAAGCGACGCTTTGAAGTGTAGGGCTTTCCCTCAAACTTTGTCAGGCATGGCTCAAAGATGGTATAGTCGGCTTCCTGCAAACTCGATTGGTTCCTTTAAGGAGTTGAGTGCTGCCTTCATTAGTCAGTTTATCAGCGGAAGAACGCATGAGAAAAGCTCTGCATCTCTTATGTATATAGTACAAGGGAAGAACGAAAGTCTGAGAGACTATCTTAAGAGGTTCACCAAGGAGACTCTGAACATCACTGATCTGGACAATAAAGTTGCAATGGTAGCCTTGGAGCATGGTACCACCGACCTATACTTTAAGAGATCATTGGCAAAGCATCCCCCGGAGAATATGGCTGATCTCCAACGAAGGGCTTCTAAATACATCAAGGCCGAGGATAGCACGAAGAAGGAAGTCACATTAGGCAATGGCCAGGGGAACAATGATACAAAAAAGCGTAAGCAAGGGCAGGAGTACGATGCTAGGGACAAGTATCCCCGAACTAGCAAAGACTCTGATTCGCCACCAAAAAAGAACTTGGGACCAAGGTTCTCTGACTATGCAAGGTTGAATGCCCCTAGAAGTCAAATCTTGTTGGAAATTGAGAAGGATAAAGACTTCCGATGGCCGAAGCCACTCAGGGGAGACCCCGCAAAGAGGAATAAGGATCAGTACTGTAGGTTCCACCGAGATGTAGGACATGACACGGATGGTTGCAGACAATTGAAGGACGAGATTGAATTCTTGATCCGTAAAGGAAAGCTGAACAATTTCACAAAGGGTGGAGATCAAGGAACCCAAAGAGGGGATTACAACAGGAGAAACAATGACAGAAGGGATAATGACCGTGATCGTAGCACGCAGCCCCGAGGGCCAGTTATCAACATGATCTGGGGAGGTCCGACAGCGGCCGGTACAACTCGAAACTCTCGAAAGGCATACGCAAGATAAGTAATGCACATTGTGGGAGAAGCCCCGAAGCGTGCCAAAACTGAGATGGTAATTGGTTTCGATGATTCAGACTTGGAAGGGGTGAAGTTCCCCCATGATGACCCACTGGTCATAACTCCTGTGATTGGAAATTCAGAAGTAAAACGAGTCTTAATAGACAATGGAGCTTCTGTGGATATTTTGTTTCATGATGCGTTTGTGAAGATGGGATACAACGACTCTCAGTTGACCCCTGCAAACATGCCTATATACGGATTTAATGGAGTGGAGTCCAACGTTGAAGGGACTATTCAGTTGCCCATGACTATTGGGCAGGAGCCTAAGGAGGCGACTCAGATGCTGAATTTCTTGGTGATTAAGGCAGCTTCAACATACAACGCAATCCTTGGAAGGACTGGATTACATGCGTTTAAGGCTGTGGCCTCTTCCTATCATATGAAGGTTAAGTTTCCGACATGGAATGGTGTCGGAGAACAAAAGGGTGATCAGAAGATGGCAAGAAGTTGCTATGTAGCCGCCTTGAGGGCCGATGGAGTCGGGGGGCAGGTCCTTCCAATTGAAGACATGGATGTCCGTGACGATGAAGAGCATAGAGGGAAGCCAGCAGAGGATTTGATTCCCATACCCCTAGAGCCGAATGATCCTGAAAAAGTTACTTATGTTGGAGCATCTCTGAAAGAACCCTTGAAGGGCAAGTTGATAGAATTCTTACAAAAGAATAGCGACATGTTCGCTTGGACAGCAGCTGATATGCCAGGGATTGACCCCCAACTTATAACTCATAAGTTGAATGTTGACCCCAAGAGGAAGACAATAAAGCAGAAGAAGAGAAACTTTGCTCCGGAGAGGCAAGAGGCCATTAAGCAAGAAGTGGATAAGCTCTTGGAAGCTGGTTTTATTGAAGAGATTCAGTTTCCCGAATGGTTAGCAAACCCTGTGATGGTCAAAAAGGCGAATTGGAAGTGGAGGATGTGTATAGACTTCACTGACCTGAATGATGCATGTCCAAAAGATTGTTTCCCCCTTCCAAGGATTGACATGTTGATAGATGCCACAGCTGGACATGAGATGTTGAGCTTCATGGACGGATTCAGCGGCTATAATCAGATTAAGATGCACAAAGATGACATCCCTAAGGTATCTTTCATAACTGACTTTGGAGTTTTCTGTTATCTTGTTATGGCGTTTGGTCTAAAGAATGCAGGAGCTACTTACCAACGCTTGGTGAACAAGATATTTGCCCATCTGCTTGGAAAAACCATGGAGGTGTATGTTGATGACATGTTAGTCAAAAGCCTACTCAAGGCTGATCATATTAAGCACCTCGAAGAGGCATTTGAAGTGCTCAGGCACCATAAGATGATGTTGAATCCCGCTAAGTGTGCCTTTGGCGTTGGATCTGGAAAGTTTTTAGGACTGATGGTTTCAAAGAGAGGCATTGAGGCCAATCCTGACAAGATCAAGGCGATTTTAGACATGGAACCACCACGTTCGATAAGAGATGTGCAGAAGTTGACAGGCCGAGTAGCAGCCTTAGGGAGGTTCATCTCCAAATCTGGTGATAAGTGTTTGCCTTTCTTTCAAACATTAAAGAAGGTAAAGAATTTTGAATGGACACCTGAAAGCCAAGAGGCCTTTGAACAATTGAAGAAATACATGGCTGAAGCCCCGCTGTTGGCCAAGCCTAGCATCGGAGAGACTCTTTATCTATACCTGGCGGTATCTGAGCAAGCATTGAGTGCCGTCCTCATAAGGGAAGAGAACAAGGTTCAGAAACCTATATATTACGTAAGTAAGGTGTTGCATGGAGCTGAGTTGAACTATTCCACCATTGAGAAGTTTGCTTTAGCATTGGTAACGGCTTCAAGGAAACTACGACCTTATTTTCAGTCACGCAAGATTGAAGTCCTGACGGACCAGCAGTTGAGAAGTATCTTGCACAGCCCGAAGGTCAGTGGAAGGTTAATTAAGTGGGCAATCGAACTCGGAGAATTTGACATTGCATATAAGCCTCGGACAGCCATCAAGGCTCAGGCATTAGCTGACTTCTTGGTTGAATGTACCATTGGCAGCCAAGAAGTCGGGGGGCAGGAGATAGTAACCACCCCTGGAGTTGAGAGTAAGGATGAAGAGCTTGTACCTGAACAGAAAGAGTATTGGGTGCTCTATTTTGATGGAGCATCAAAAACAAAATCTAGTGGTGCAGGTTTGGTTTTGCAAAGCCCCGATGGGTTCACGGTTGAATACGCTTTGAAGTTAGACTTTCCTACAACCAACAATGAAGGTGAATATGAAGCATTAATAGCTGGATTGGGATTGGCCAGAGTCATGAGGGTCAAGAACCTCAAAGTGTGTGGAGATTCAAGACTGGTAGTCTCGCAAGTGAATGGTGAGTTTGAGGCCAAGGATGAAACTATGGCAAAATACCTCAGAGTCGTGAAAGCTGTTATGACTCAGTTTGAGGAGTGCTACCTGGAGCACATTCCTAGGGAAGAGAACGTTAAGGCCGATGCCCTCTCTAAGTTCGCTTCTTCTGAAATAGAGAATCATGCAGGTAGTGTTTACTTCCAGGTCTTGAAGGCCCCGACCATCAATTCTAAGTTGGTAGCACCTATCGATGTTGGAAGCTGTTGGATAGATCCTATTAAAGCTCATCTAGAAACCGGATGGCTCCCTAATGATGCCTTGGAGGCACGAAAGTTGTCAGTGAGAGCATTGAGATATGCCTTGATTGAAGGCATCTTATATAAGAGATCGTTTGTCATCCCGTACTTGAAGTGCCTAAGGCCCCAAGAGGCAAGAGAAGCATTGGAAGAAGTTCATGAAGGGATCTGTGGGCAGCACTTGGGGGGCAGAGCCTTAGCTCACAAGATTACCCGCCTGGGATTCTATTGGCCGGAGATGTTAGCAGATGCCCAGGATTATGTCAAGAAGTGTGATAGATGTCAGAAACATGCCCCTGTTGTAAGGCAGCCGCCTGAAAGGTTAACCTCAATCAGCTCTCCCATTCCGTTTGCAATGTGGGGGATGGACATTCTTGGTCCTTTCCCCATGGCTTCAGCACAAAGGAAGTTTCTGATTGTCGCCATTGATTACTTCACCAAGTGGATTGAGGCTAAGCCTTTGGCAAAGATAACCACCAAGCAAGTTTCCCAGTTCTTTTGGGAGAACATAATCTGCAGATATGGAATCCCTCGAATCCTTGTGACAGATAATGGGACACAATTCAACAATGAAGAATTTAGGAAGTACTGTGAGGAAAACGCTATCGAGCTTCGTTTTACTTCAGTAGCTCACCCGCAAGCTAATGGACAGGCTGAGGTAGCCAATCGGATTATTCTTGATGGACTTAAGAAGAGGGTCGAACGATCGAGAAATACTTGGGTGGATGAATTACTGCCTATACTTTGGGCATATCGTACTACTTGCAAAGTGACAACTGGGGAAACTCCTTTCTTACTAGCTTATGGAGCCGAGGCAGTTGTACCACTAGAAATTATGCATGCATCACCGAGAATTGAAGCATTTGAACCAGAGACTAATGAAGAAGGCATGAGGCTCGCCTTAGATTTGATTGATGAAGTCAGGGACGAGGCAAATGCCAGAAATGCGGAGCATCAAAAGAAAGCATCTTTCTACTACAACCACAGGGTTAAGGAAAGGTTCTTTCAGCAAGGTGACTTGGTTCTTAGGAAGATCGAGGCTTCTGGAGTTGGTCAGAAGGGAAAGCTAGCCCCGAACTGGGAAGGGCCGTATCGAGTCAGGAAGACACTAGGACGGGGATCCTACAAGTTGGAGACATTGGATGGAAACGAAGTGCCACGTACCTGGCATGCTTTGAACTTGAAGATTTATTATGTTTAAAGCTTTCCTTATAAGGACTTAGCTTTTCGCCTATATAGTAGAAGTAGAAATAAGGTTCGATGAAACCATTCCAGAGTATTTTGCTCCGAGTAGGAAATAAAAGTATTTATGTAAGGGTTGAACCCGTTTTATCAAACGTTCCTTGTCAGCTTATTAGTAAAGTTTGTTTTTGCTCTCTGCTCAATTGCTTCTCTAGTTATGTCATGTGTTGTAAGCTTGATACAAGCCAGGAGGCCAAATATCAGAAAAACCTTTAACAAATGACTAATAAGCAAAAGGCAAGAATAAAAAAAAATAAAAAAAGAAACTTGCAGCACAAATAGATAAGTTAGAGGTTACATAAACAAATAAAAGCCCGAAGGCAATAAGTTATGGTGAGTTAAAAACGATAAACAACAAAAGGAAGCCATGCAAGGCCACTCAAAGCTCCAGGTTGTCAACATAATCATCCCCTGTCTTTTCAGGAGAATGAACCTTCTCCCTATCAGGAGAAACGGTCAACGTATCTATAATAGGGGAAGAAAGTGGATCAATGGGAGGCTGAGAGTCCTCCATAGCCACAGTATCCGCTACAGTCTTCTCAGCAGCCTCAAATCCAGGAAGGGGAGGAACAGGAAACCTTTCTAAGGAGACCCCATCAATCTTTTGACCCAATTCTTCAATAATGCTTTCCCAGCAGTCTTTGAAGGTGCCAGGAAAGTTAGCATCATACTCAGCATTCAGGAGATCTTCAAACTCCTTTGAAGCCTTGTAGTCAGCTATAATATGGTCCCTATTTTGCTGGGCTTCCAACTCTAGCCTCCTAGAATTCTCTTTCTCCTCAGCAAGCTCCTTCTCCACCTCTCGGAAACGAGCGAAGTTTGCCTCTGAGGAAGCAAAATACCTATCTCTGTCCCTCTCAGCTATGGTTTTTTCTTCACGAGCCTTCTTCAGGTTATGAACAGCGGCCTGGAGATAGGCATTCATCTGCAAAAGAAATATCAAGGTTAACATTCAAAATAAAAAGAAGATACAACCAAAGTAGTAGCAAAAGGGCTTACCGAAGCAACAGCTTGAGCCCCTAAGAGCTCAATCTGCACGTCATCAGAAGACTCAACGATATGAGCCCTGTCACGAGGAGTAACAACACTCCTAGACCATTCAGCCGCGGCCCTAGAGTCACCCACGGCAGTATCTCTGTTACAAAGCCCCCACCCTACGGTGAAAGGGGACAGGTCTTCCTCGATAGGGACAGGTTTTTCCTTCAAGAAGACAGGAACCTTCTCTACCACAGAGGCAACGTTTTCGGTCCTGGACCTTTTGCCCCTTTGTCTCTCCACAGCCACACCAGTGGCGGCAGCTTCTTCCCTTCTTTTGAAAATAGCATCCAAGGCAGCTTTGCCTGCAAAGGAATGTATATGTTAAAGAAATACCAAAATATGAGGAAAAATACAAGAAGAGGTATGTTAAGCTAAAATTACCAGTTGAGCCTAAATTGCTAAGCCCACAGGCTTGAAGTGAGCTCTCAGAAATTAAATCCGCGCAGTGATGCAGATTATCGCTGGTCAAAAGGCCTATAGCGGCCTCTTCCTCCACGCCTAGTTTTAAACTTTTCATCGACCCGTCTTCGGCCTTACAGAAATTGGGCCGAAAATAGTTATCCCAACTGTCTCCCTCCATGAAAACGTAAAACCATTCCTTCTTCCAGTCGGGAAAGGAATCAGGGTTGGAGTCGGAAATAAAGCAGGAGCGGGCTAGGGATCGAGTTTGAATTTTAACCCAGCCCGAATTGTTTGCGGTATTGACAAATTTAAATAAATATCTGAAAACTGAGACATTGGGCTCAAGCCCATGTCTCTTGCATTGGACCATGAAGCAAAAAATGAAACGCCAAGCGTTGGGCATGAGTTGAGTTGGACAAACCCTAGCTTCGGCTAAAAGACGATATACAAAAGGAGGAGGAGGGAATCTAAAACCACCATACAAAGTTTCTTTGTAAATTCTAATGGCCCCAGGTTTTGGGTGGCAAGACCTTTCATTTTGGGCCGGGGCAACAGCCCTATACGGCCCAGTAATACCAAAGAATTGGGCCAAAATATCTATCCTATGTTGTTTGTATTTAGACTTATATTGATAAGCATCTAAATGAAGCATATTTGGAAAAGTTTGTCCAAATTCATTTAAAAGATCTACAAGGGAAAAAACTTGAGCATGAACAAGAGATTTTTTACCCCTAGAAGCCCTGGGAGCGGCGGTGGAGGTAGTTTGAGCTAGCTGCGATTGGCTGGAAGAGCTTGAATTCTCCATGAATTTTCTTCACTTGAAGGCTTGAACCCAGAAATGCTTCAAAAAGTAGCCGGAGAAGATGAAGATTTAACGATCTTCAAACGGAAACTAGGAAATAGGTGACAGAAATGAGGGCCGGAAATCGCCTTGCGATTGAACCCTAGCAGAGCTTTTGGAGAGGCTTTTTGAGAGAGTTTGATAAGGTTTGAGAAAGTGAAGTGTGAAAAATAAAGTCACACTCCACTCTTTTTAAACTAAGTCCCAACCGGTCAATCGACCATACAAACCGTCTGTAAACGGTAATAGGGCCTCAAAACCGGTCAATGGGCCACGTTAAAGGCGGGAAGCCCATTGCATTTGAATTTCAAAAGAAATTCCACCGAATTCTAGAGGATTCTAGAACATTCGTGGAAAATAAATAAAAATTACAAAGATGACTCGAAAAAAATTTTTATGAGGCTCGAAGCCCAGAAATCGCCTCCTTGGCGGGGAAACCCACGCTCAGAGTATTCTTTGAGCATAAAAGGGTAGAAAAACCCACGCCCAGGAGACCAAAATCCCTAGGCGTGGTTTAGCATAAAGCCTTCTTGGCGGGGGTATCAACGCTCAGAGTATTCTTTGAGCATAAAAGGGTAGAAAAACCCACGCCCAGGAGACCAAAATCCCTAGGCGTGGTTTAGCATAAAGCCTTCTTGGCGGGGGTATCAACGCTCAGAGTATTCTTTGAGCATAAAAGGGTAGAAAAACCCACGCCCAGGAGACCAAAATCCCTAGGCGTGGTTTAGCATAAAGCCTTCTTGGCGGGGGTATCAACGCTCAGAGTATTCTTTGAGCATAAAAGGGTAGAAAAACCCACGCCCAGGAGACCAAAATCCCTAGGCGTTGTTTAGCATGAAGCCTCCTTGGCGGGGGTGTCAACGCCCAGGGTATTTTTAGAATATAAAGGGGCAGGAATACCCACGCCCAAGAGACTAAAACCCCTAGGCGTGGTTTGGCATGAAGTCTTCTTGGCGGGGGTACCCACGCCCAGGGCACTTATAAAGAAAAAAGGACAGGAGTAGCAACGCCCAGGAGGCCCTTTGTCTTAGGCGTGGTTCAGGAAATAGCTTCCTTGGCGAGGGTACCCACGCCCAAGAGACTATTTTCTGAAAAAAATGAAATATTTGTAGAATGCTTCTTGAAAAATAGAAATAATTTTTTATATCCGAAGCACAGTTTGATTAAAGTGAGAAAATACCTGTGGGTACTAGGAAAGAGTCCTAAAATATAAGGAATTCCAAAATCCTTAAAGTAAGCAAAAATTCAAAATGACAAAAGTTATTTGAAATAGTTGTTTAGCCCCGAATAAGGCACATCGTCGTAAATGTGTAGGTCGCTCCACACTTTACATCAAGACGACATTTGTGAAACACTAGTGTACAAACCCTGACCCAAGTCTCAGACAAGACCGTTAAAACTTCAAGGAAAACCTGATCAGTTTCCCTAGAAGTTGGGGGGCAAATGATATGGGCTAAAAGTAAGCCCTAAAAACATCATTAATATGGCATTAATTAGACCTAGTATGGTCCAAACGTAGGGCCCACCAGGAGGCCCAAAAACCCTAAATTAAATATTAATTTCGTAATTAATATTAGGGATAATAATCAGCTCAGCAATAAAAGTCAAATAAGGATATAATTCTTGCCTGACTTAGCCTCCAAGACACGTACTTCAACATGGAAACTGATTCCTACAAGGAAGGGGTCTAGAACCTTCCTCAAGGCGGTGGCTTGCCCACCAAGTCTCCAAATCCTACCATAATTCTAAGGCTTCTCAGCCTATATAAAGGGCCTGACCCCTCATTCTCAGAACTACGTTTTATTGGCTTGATTCTCTAATACAGAGATACGTAGGCATTCTGTGAGGACCGTTTAAGTCCCGAACGCAGAAGCAGCCATTAAAGCACGAAGCTCACGCACCCTAGCATTAAATACATCAAACCCTAGCCGCAATCTAATAACCTAGTTTTTATTCCACAACAATAGATATGTTCAAGAAAAAATTGAAGAAACATCTTTATTTTAATAAAGTAATTCTACTACATGAATTTACTTTTAAAAAAATTCAGATATCAAAATGTAGAGGTAAGTTTTACAGAGATTGATGTTTTATCGGATGCGGCGCGGTTTAAGGTAACCGTTTGCCATACTTACCGTTTGCCATACTTTTCCATAGTAATGTTATACTCCCTCCGTCCCATTTTTATTGTCCATCTATCAAAATCCATCTTTTATTCAATCATGCCAATTAAACTTATAGTTACCAAATAATTGTACTATTTTCTATAAAAGTTAACATAATTAACACATAGTATACCTTATTAATTAAATATGGACAATTATTTTGGGACAAGGAAAATAGGAAACAGTGGACAATAAAAGTGGGACACACGGAGTACAACGTAGTGTTCCACAACTATTGGATCAATCATGGGACAAATTACCAAAATATCCCTCCACAACTGTTGGATCAATCATGGGACAAATTACCAAAATATCCCTCGTGCTAGTACCCATAAACGGCTACTAACTGCATTCATTTCTTTTTTTTATTTCTTTTGACACTTTTTTTTTTCTTTTGACGCTGTTGACTTTATAAAAACTATCGAAGTGGGCTGCTATTTGCTCCAGTTCTTGTTTTTTAATAAGGCATGCAATATTTATTTTAATTTTAATTTTCTTTTTTTTAATTCCTTTTGATCATTTATAATATTTTTTTAATATCATTTGAAATATTTTTAAATAGTAGTGTGTACAGTAGATTTTTGATGTGAAAATAGGGACATGCAATATTTGTTTTAATTTTTTTTTTAATTCCTTTCGATCATTTAAAATATAAGATTTTTGATGTGAAAGCAGGAGACATTTTGGTATTATGCCCGTAGTGTGGAAAGTTTTTGCGGTACGAGGAGGGTCCATTTTTATAATTTATCCGTCCTGCAAAAACTTTCTGATAGGAATTTTTTTTAAATTACGACCTTTGAATAGTTGATGCAACGATTATAAAATCGTATGTTGCCAAACAGTACTTTGGCAATCGTTTGCAATAGACCGACAACCTTATCGGATACCTAGAGACCATATATGCTCTTCAAATAATATATTGAAAATTAAGTAATTTCGCAAATCATGTTCTATAAGAGTAAAATTCGTTTTTCGCAGATTTTTTAAAATTTTCGTTATAGGCTTAATTATGGGCAAATACACACTATATTTTCCCACCCCTAAATATCAATGTTTAAATTTTAATTTCGTGCTCCACTTACGTTTTACTCCCTCCATCTCATTTTATGTGTCCTGTTTTATTTTTTTATAGTCAATTTGACAAAACTTTGACCGGAAATTACATATGCTATACAATTGAAAAAAGTAATAAAAATTATATCATTGAAAAGTATTTTTAATTTACTTTAAAATGTATTTTTCAGTTTTTTGAAATTTTAAGGAAATAAGTTTTAGTTATCAGTCAAAGTCGTGTCAATTTGAATACAAAAAAGTCAAATAGGACACTTAAAATGAGATGGAGGGAGTATTATTTTAGATTGGATACTTGGGCCTACCCCGATGAACTTGGCCTGGGCCATTTGATGGTCTGGTAAATATATCTGCGACAGGCTTCATTACGTATCCGCTAAAAGTACATAGTGTAATACTGTAATGAACGTTATAAATTCTTAAAGATTTTCACTAAACATAATACAATTAATTAATTTCTTAGTTATTTAAGTTCTGTTTGAGATTTGATAACTTTCACGACTGACTATTGACTCTAATCACTGTTCCGGCAGTGCCTTCACTTAGATTGGGAGCTTGCAAAACAGTGCTTGCCCGAGGGTGGTGGCCATCAAGCACATCCGATGTGAAAATCAGTGATCGGAATAATAATAATTAGGCATGTAGAAGTTGATCCAGAGAGAGAGTGTTTTCTGTTGGAAAATGTGGGTTTTTAGATCCACATTGTCGTCATTTTGAGCTCCGATTTGAGTGTGTCTTGTGTGCGTGTTTGCAACAAGTTATGCTTGTAGAGTGTTCTCCTCCGCGAAAGCTATCCAATTCATGTTCAAACACTCAAAACGACTAAGGGATGGATGAGTTATGATTATCCAAAGTTGCTCCCTTAGAAGTGAAAATTATAGAATGGAACTTGAAGTCCCACCTTGAAATGGAAAAGGAGTTCACTTGTGTTGGATCCATCTCCTACGTGCGCGCAGGGGGGGGGGTGCAAATCATGGGATTTCGAGGGAAAATTCGTGGCTTCGCAAGCTTTCGGGCTTTCTGCGTGTGTGACTTGCGGACACGAATGCAGTAGAAAATTGGGCCGAATAAAACATGACTAGTTTTGCTGGTTAATTATTTTCACTGGGCTTGGGCTTATAATATGATTTAACTTAATTTGAAATAATTGATTCGGTAAAATCAATTCTGGTTAATTAATTATGGAAATTGCCACCGACTTATTTTGATTAGCGCGACTAATTAATTAGGGCAATTGTATAGCGCACAAGTTTTCTCATCCTATAAATACTCATCTAGAGCGTTAGGATTATTCACTCGAAAACACACATCCTCCTCTCATACACATCTTCTTCTCTTCCTCTGGTGATAGTTCTTGATCGTCTAAAGCTCGCTGAGAGTGACGTTCCTGTAATCCGTTTTATCCTGGGAGGCGTTTCGCTCGCACATACGGTGAGGGCACGCACTGGACTCGGATTTTTCGTTCTTGTCTCCTTTCCTATTTTGTTTTGATTATACACGTTACTGTTACTCACACAGGCACGAATGTAATATTGTTTGTATTTATTGCAGATTGTCTAACATTTTCTAGTGTGAGTGTGGTGATTTATTTGTGTGTTAAAATGTGACTAAAGAGAGGTATTTATGGGCCAAACCCTGCAATCCTGTAGCACACGTGGCGGCCAATGTGACTTCAATAGTTGTTCCTTTATTCTTTTTGTAGCTCTACAGTTAAAGTTGGTATTTTGGGCTACAATTGGCCGTCCATGCAGAATGGTATTAGGTATCCTTTGGAGTGTTTGCTTTTGCTTTGTTTCACCTGCTACCCAATAGGACATTATTTGTGCATGCGTGCATATATATATATATATATATATATATATATATATATATATATATATATATATATATATATATAACAATAAAAAACACCATAGAATCTTACATAAAACCGTATTTAGATTCTAATTTTAACATCAAAAATGGTTCTTTATGCATAAAAATAGAATCTAACAAAAAATTAGGATCAAATATAACATGATTACACATATTTTTAATGATACAAAAAAATATATAAATTGCATAGTGGATGCTATACTGGATTCTATGTGACATTTGATTTTTAAATTTAGATGAGATTTTACATTAGATTCGATATGTTAAGATTAATTGTTATTAAAATTAGTGATTCTTATCATTACAAATCAATTTTTATGAAAAATAAAGTGTTATAATGGAGTTCTTTATTGTTCTTTACTAGCGTTCTACCCGTGCTACGCACCGACCGATAACTTGTATTAATAAATTAATATAAATATATTATTTTAATTTTTATTTAGAAAAATATGTAATTTTATTGGAATATTAATTAACTTAAATATAAAATTACTTATCCGTGAATTCATACCAATTGAATTAATATTAATATTATGAACCAATCATCAAAACAAATACAACCCCCGTTGAAAAGTTCAAAATCCTTCTTTATTGTTATTTTTAAAATTTAACTTTCAATTTATTTCTCTCTTTGTTAGAGAATATTTCTACGTATCATGTTAACAAAATTTTCACCCATATTCTGATAATTCGGTATATTTATTCAATATCTAATCCTTAAAATATTTGATATTAATTCGGTATATTTATTTTATTAATTATTTGAAAATATTTGTAAAACTAAGTACATCAAGCAAGCAATGCAGTATAGACTGCGAACAATGGCAAAAGAAAACCTAATGTCTGCGAAATGAGAGCTAAACAAAAGTAGGAGAAATCTAAAACCAAGGAAACCTATCCATCTAGACTTCTCCACAGTTAACCGAGACTTGATCCTGAATGGCCACCGTCACCACTGCATCAATCACTAGGGCAAAGCCAAGAACCCTCCCTTCATCATCGAGTGGGATTGGAGTGACCTGTAGTTGAGGAATTGGAGGGCCAAAACCCATGTCCAAATCCATTTTCTCTTGTAGATGTCCAAAGGGCTCAAAGACGTAGTGCATTGTTGTCCAGTTGTTTAATCCAACAGCTGCCAGATAGTGTGCAACACGGTTGGATGTTTCTGGGACATACTTGATAATATTATCCCACTCAGGATTGTATCCTAGTAGTTTCTTGATCTGTTCAACGGTCCATAAACATGTCCTATCACCTCTATCATCAAGACGTGTAACTTCGAAGAATGGATTGAAGTTGTCTGTCTCAAGGTGTACCAGCTCACAATTAGAAAGCCTAGCATGGTTGAGTCCGAGGTGGATGACCCAAAGCTGTGTTGCAAGAGGAGAGAGGCCTCTCATGGTCCCAGTAAGAGCTTTGATCAACCTCCCACGATGGTCCCGGATGATGATACCGACACCATTGTTGTTCCCATTGACTTGTCTCGAGGTGTGAAGCACATGAACATTGATTTTGTATGTTCCACGAAGGGGAGCTTTCCAAGTGTAGTATGCCATGATGTGTAGAAAAGACGGTGTAGAGAAGTTGTGAGGGATATAAGCAGCATAGCAATTATATAGTGAAAAAGTAAAAAGTGTGGATGTGATATTTGATAGACGAGGTAAGGTATGGAGTGGAGCAATGTTGGGCCAAGAGGACAGGTATGGGGTGGAGGCAAGTCCAGTGTCGGGAAAAGAATAGAAGAAAAATGTAAAGTGAGGGGGGGGGGAGAAGCAGACTTTTGTATAGAGGCATGGAAAAGTTGTGTGTGAATATCGGGGATCATAGATGTCTGTGCAACGATAGAATCCTAGAGTCTTGTGTAGCAATGTGGCCTTTACAAATAGCTCAGTTGTTAGACTGAAGCAAGTTGATGGGCTGTTAGTACCCCTAAATAGGGTTTCGTAAAGGTTTAAGATTTCAATTTTTTTTAAAAAAATTTGCCGACCACCCAACCATACGGGGGTCAAGATCCATCCTTTTTAATGTTATTTCCAAAATTTCGGAAATAAATATTTATTTGATTTGCTAATTCAACGGTCAACTAGTACTTTGACATGTACCCCGAAACTGGGTTTAGTCAGGGTTTAAGGTTTCGATTTTTTTAAAAATATTTCTCGATGACCCAACCATACGGGCGTCAAGATCCATCATTTTATTTTTTTGCTAAACTGATATATATATATATATATATATAAACAAAGAAAAAAAATGGATTAACCCATGCCCAATGACACACCGAAGGGGAGGACTATCTAAATGCAATCTACAACGAGAAGATTGCAAATAGCAAGCAAAAAGAGCCTAGCTGCTATAATCTAACCAACTAGAACAATCATAATCCCTAGCTATATTTACAAACCATTTAGATACAACTAATCTAGCTTTAATATCAACTACGATACCATCTAACAGTTTCTTCGGACCACAACAGCCCTTGTCATGGAGTCGTGCATTCCTCTCCCTCCATATATGGTACGAGAAGACTTGAGCAGCCAAAAGAAGAAGGTTTTTGTGAGCCACATTGGAGACCGATCCCCAATCTGTGATGAGGCCCAGCCATGTAGAGTGAGTATGACTATAATTTCCTATGAGAGCAGCCAAGTGTCGAAGGACAAAAGAGCTATAACAACAAGTTACGAACAGATGATTAGTACATTCTGTTCCCCCGGCACATAGAAGACAATGTTGAGGCAATTCAATTCCAAAAGAGGCAAGTCTGGCAAAGGTATTGAGACGACCGTGGCAGACCAGCCACTCGTGATGAGCATATCGATTGATTCTGAGTTTGTGCCACACAAGGTGATGCCAAGGGAGCTCTGGAAGCTTGAAACGAATGGCGTCCCAAACATGTTTCGTATGCAGCTTGTTAATTGAGATACCATTCCACAGAATAGTGTCAGTGTGAGCGAGATCAAAGTGAGGATTGTCGAAAGTATGAACCCATCTCCTTAAAGATTGGTTGTGATGATGTTTGTTAATAAGAAGAGGTAGCCTCCACACCCCTGTGCTAATTAAATCATGCACAGTAGCATGAGGAGTAGAGTTCGCTTGAGAAATAATGGAGTCATATTTTGACCTAGCTAAGCACATACCTCTCCACCAAGGGTCAAACCAAAGAGAAATCTGCAACCCATCACCGATATGATAGGAAAGAAACTGAAGAGCTTCATGCCTGAGCTTGAGGATTTTACGCCAAATCCAGGAGCAATCTGTTGGCTCTTCCATTGTCCAGAAATGTTGTCTCTTCAGAACTGTAGAATTCACCCATAGAGGCCAGAGAGATTGATCTTTCCTAATGATTTTGCATAGATGAAAAATTAGCTGGGCTCTGTTCGACTCCTTTGTGTTTTTAAAAGATAAACCTCCTTCTTCGAAGGGCAAACAGACTGCCTGCCAAGCCACCTTTGCACCTCCTTTAGACTCTAAGTCACATTTCCATAAGAATCTTGTCATAATCGACTGGATTTGCTTATGAACATATTGAGGCAAGATAAAATGATTCTTCCAATAAGCTTGAATTGAAAACAGAACTGCCTTGATCAGTTGGGCCCTTCCAGCAAAGGAGAGCAACATAGAGGTCCAATTGTAGATACGAGATGTAAGCCTATCAATCAAGGGAACACAGTCATTTATGCTTAGCTTAGAGGATATGAGGGGGACCCCTAAGAACTTCACTGGCAAAGTTCCATGAGGAATATGGAACTCATTATCAAACCAGGTCATAACATCCTGTTTGCAATTAGAGAAGAACACTATACTTTTGTGAACATTGGGATATAGGCCACTAGCTTCAGAGAACTCAGATAAGCAAGACATGATATGTTGTAGTGAAGTTTTATCACCGTGAGAGAAGATCAGGATATCGTCTGCGTAAAAGAGATGGGACAGCTTGAGCTATTTGCATCGCCAGTGGTGCTTGAAACCATTAGGCTTTTGGTTGAGCAAACAAGAAAGAACATTCATCACCACTGCAAATAGGTAGGGGGACATAGGATCGCCTTGTCGAAGGCCCTTCCCACCTTTAAAATAACCCTGCAAACTACCATTCACTTTGACTGAATACCTGGATGTGGAAATGCAGGCATAAACCCAACCTTTAAATTTATCAGGAAAATTCATTAGAGATAAGGCATGCATCACGAAGTTCCAATTTAGAGAATCAAATGCTTTATGAAGATCAATTTTCAAGGCACATTTGGCAACACCTGTTTCTCTATTATACCCACGGAATAATTATTGAGCCATCAAAACATTATCAGAGATATTTCGATGCTTAATAAAAGCAGATTGAGCAATGTCAATGACAAAGGGCAACACATTTTTTATCCTAATGGCCATGATCTTAGCAATGCATTTATAAGCAACAGAACATAAGGATATAGGCCTATAATCAATCATAGCAGAAAGAGTCAAAGTTTTAGGGACAAGCACAATACTTGTCGAGTTTATACCTGGGTGCATGACTGAAGTGCTAAAGAAGTGAGAGACAGCAGCGCAGAAACATGGACCAACAGTCTCCCAAGTAGCAAGGAAGAACTCTATAGTAAAGCCATCTGGGCCAGGGGCCTTGTTTTTCTTCATAGATTTGAGCGTATTATAGATGAGTTCATCAGTGATGGGGGCCTCAAGAGCAAGAGCTTGAGCTTCAGTGAGTTTCTTGCATTGGACAACAGGCAGCCCAACATTATTAGTAGACGTGGTCCCAATAGAATTCTTAAAAAAGTCAACTGCAACCTTAGAGCATTGAGCATGACCCGAGACCCATGTTCCATTTTTGTTTTTGAGAGCTACGATTTTATTCGTGTTCCAATTAGCACGCACTTTATTGAAAAAGAAGGAATTGTTGCCATCTCCTTGAGCAAGCCAAGTAACCCTAGATTTCTGGATATCTAAGGCCTCTTCCTGCAGTAAATGTTTTTCAAGAATCAAGGACTGAGCCTTTTGCTGCTCTATCAAGTCACTGTTATGAGGGTCTTGCTGGATTTGCTCTTGAGTAGCATGGAGGGTTGCACGACTTTGAGAGACATTCGAATGAACATTCCCGTTCTCCTTGTTTAGAGCAATGAGGGCTTTTTTAACATCCCTTAATTTCCTACTGAGAATAGCCAAAGGATCACCATACCAGGTGGACGCCCAGGCTTCCCGCACTGCAGTCTGGAACCCACCAAGTTGGGTCATAAAATTAAAAAATCGGAAAGGTTTGTTAATTCTTTCCAGAACCATGGGGGTATGAACAATCAGAGGACAATGATCCATTAGACCTCTTGCCTTAACAAACCCTAAGCTGTCATTAAAAGTATGCAACCAAGAAGAGTTAACCAAAATTCGGTCTAGCCATTTGTGAATAGGATCACGAGGCCTGTTATTACACCAAGTATAAAAGTCACCAACCGTTCGGAGGGGACTAAGACTAGAATCCAACACGCAGTCCTTGAAAACTTGAATATCCGGAGTCCAATGTTCAAGGCCTCCACTCACTTCTGTAATATCCAAAATGCAGTTGAAATCCCCCAGAACACACCAAGGCACTGATATGAGCTTACTTAAATTCTCTAAGTCCTTCCACAGAGCCGCCCGTTGATGAGGCTTATTAAGGGCATAAATAAAACATATTACAAAATGGCTCTGCTTTTCCAGAAAAGTAATGCTACAAGTCAAATGCTGAGAAAAAGAGGACATAATATTAACTGCCCAAACCGAGCTGTCGAAACCAACCCAGATACGCCCATAATTGTGTTGATCATAATTAAACAACCACCTCCAATTCCTAGCAATTTTACGAGATATGGGCAAAGATTTATTTTCTTGAACCTTAGTTTCAATACACGCCATCAAACTAATATTATTAATGCTAATGAAATTCTTAACCTCTTTTTGATGAGTGGTTTTATTCAGACCACGAACATTCCATATGGCAAAATCTATTTGATCTGTAACGCCCCCAAATCCGGGGTCAGTAGATTTGGGCGTCACGCTAACAAACTCAATAATTCTAACAAAAACTGGCCATGATGTATTCGTAAATACAACAATTCAAACTTTAAATCTAAATACCCTGATCCACGTCAGCTTCATACAGCATCCTGCTTCTTATTTCCACTTTCTGAACTGCGCAGGCTAAGCCTCGCCAACTAGTTTACTGAAAAGTTAGATTTAAAAACAACAAGTGTGAGCCAAAGAATGCTCAGCAAGCTATATATATAGAACTGAACTGGATGAAATAAGAATGCAATAATTGTAATTCGAGAAATAGGAACAATAGTATGAGCGAAGGAATGCTCACCAATTTATAATCAATACTACAATTGAAATCTGGATTCTTAACTTTAACAGAAGATTAATATCATTTAAAACATTTATAACTCGAAATCAAAATTTAATAACTGAGAAGGTTTGTAATACTAGATTCAACACTTTTAATACTTGCAAAATACTTTAACTATCACTTTAACAAAATCTCCAAGAAATTCTCAGTTACTCAAATTTCATTCATGTCGCTAAGCGTTTACATACCTAGCTGCCTAACCGGCCTGACAATCATGAGTTTGAATAAATAAGAAGATCTCAAATCATTCTCGGTTCTCACTATCACTGCGCAACACATGCCACAGTGACCGTAATAACCGTGAATTAGTTTTCACCGTTCAAAACACTAATATGAATAACTTTCCATTTCTATACTAACAGTACTTATTAACTCAAATCGTAACTTGATATCCAGCATACTTGGAAATGAAAATGTACTTTAACTTAAACATTCTATAATGAGAATATACTTGCATAAAACAACGTTCAATAGAATTGGAGTTTTTCATCATACTCTGGACATTACGGGTGATCAGCCACGTAAAGTCCAGCCAAAAACAATACTCTGGGATCCCCTCACTAGGCACTTATTGACATTGGCCTTTACTACTCTGACCATGAAGTTGGTCCACATTTTATAAAAATTCTTCCAATTCCATTAAACTACTTTACTTTCAAATAATCTCAGGGAAACTATATACTTTAAGAACATTATACTAAAACAAGGAATAAGAATGCAATACATGCAAAAACTTTAACAGAATATTACTGACAATATTTAAGAAAGAATAATACTGGCAATAAAACTGAAATTCTACTTTCCACATGATATGTGAATAAAATATATCCTTACTAATAATTTGAAGGAGAGGATACTAGCAATAAGATTTGAAGGGAATATTTATACTAGATAAAAACATATTTATCTCGCTTGAACGATAAGCGAGGGTTAGTACACTTGCCTCGATTCCAATGCGTTGATTCGCTACTTACTATACTTCGGTCTTTACTCGATCACGCAATCATTTTCCTTCAATCGTCTCATCAACACGCTCGCTGGGTCCATATCGAATCCCTAATTATACTTAAAATAATAGTAAAGTACTATTTAGTACATAAACAACCCAATTGATAACTAATTACTTATAACTCGCAAAGCAATACATAAATAAATATATATACCCACACCTCATTAATCATCACATATGCACTTAAACACTCATACACATACATGCCTTTAAATCTTTAAATCAAATAATTTAAATAACTTTAAATACAAGGGATTTTTAGAAAATTTCGGCATGAAGTATTCGTTTATCGGACTATGGACACAGCCCCTCAAATACAATTCAACCCTGTTTTTGCAAAAATAAAGCTGCCTCAACTTGCAGCAACATAAAAGTAAACAAGTAAGAAAAGTACCCGCCCAGACATGCGGCACCTAGCACATAATAATTTACATTACACTACTACTTACGCTACACCAATGATCGTATTTCTCACGCATTTTAATGATACACGTGACAACCAATCATTGATGTTCGTAAGCCCTAGGGAACAACCCCTAGCACTAACTATTAGTTACGCTATATCAATGATCACATCACTCAAGTATATTAATTATACTCATGATAGTTAATCATGGATATTCGTAAGCCCGAGGAACTAGTTGAAGAGAATTACACAAGTCCTTAAATATTGACACTTAAGACTTGTGATCTCATTGCAACTCCTCGCAGATAAACACATAATCAAATAAACCTAACAATTAATAATTAACCACTAACGACCACAAGCCCGACATATTATCAAATCCACAATTAAGCTCAATAATTATAAATAACAATCATACCCCGAAGATTAACACATTAATCTCACAAATTAATCTAACTTAATTACAACAATAACTTCGCAATTCAAACTAACTAAATTACAACCATTAAACAATATATCGAAATTCATAATTATTCTAATTATGAAAATTAACACAATCTCACAATTTAAACGATGTACACACAACTCAGAAACTATCCAAGAATTCAAACAAAACTAAAATTAAATTTTGTAGTTGTAACGACCCGAAAAATTACGTGTAATTTATTATATTAAAATATATTTTTAGTTGATTTTAATGTGTGTTAGTTTATTTTTAATGCATTTAAACGCGTTATGATTTTTATTAAATAGGAAAATTATCTCATACGTGTTATGTGACTTCTGTGTATCATAGAATATTTTATTCTATTTTTCTGTAATTTTTATATTTTTAGAATACAGTTATTTTGCATTTAAAATTCCGGACCCAGTCCCTGTATTGAATTCGAGGCCCTGTTTTTCATAAAATTATTTTTATATAATAATGGGATGTTCAAAAATGTATTATTTTGTAATTTTTGTAATATTCTTAATTTTTGGGAAATTTTGACATTTATATTATATTTGTTTTAAAATAAAATTTTTACATTTTTATCCCATAAAAATTATTTTTAAGGCTTAATGATTTTAATTAGGGGCTAAAAATATTTTTGGGTATTAATTTTTGAGTTATATAAATAGAAATCAGATATAATTTTTTTAATTAATAAATCATAAAAATCAGTTTTTATATATAAATAAATAATATTCTCTCTCCTGTTCTTGAGGATCAAAGCTGAATTTGAAAGTGTTATAGACATCTGATTTTGGCGAACTTGTAGTCGAATCGAAGCTCTCAACATCTAGTTTCATAATCTACAATCGGTTTTCGTGTTGGGTAAATATCTGATTTTATATTAATTTTCTTTTGAATCTGCAAAATTAGGGTTCTTCATTAATTTGGGACTTTTTGATTCTTTGATTTTCCGGTTGAATTGATTGTTTGTATAGCTTCATATTGATTCCAGGAGTTCAATTCCATGCTAAATTTCATCGTTATATTGCTAGTTTGTTCAATTCGAAAATTAGGGTTCTTGAGCCTAATTTGGGGCTTTTTGATTGAGTGATTTTCCGGTTGTTTTGATGATTCCAATAGGTTTATATGATCATTTGGAGTCGATTTATGTGATCAATTGTATCATTATAATGCCGGATTGTGATATTCAAGTTTATTAGTTTTAACCGAAACTTTGAATCAATTTTCAATCTTATTTGTTGATTTGTTGTAAGATTTGTTGACATGGGTAGTTTGTAAATGTTCTAAGCTTTGATTTAAGACCAAGAACGCAAGATTTGGTTGTCGATTTTGTCAAAAACGATTTTTGGCCGGATTTATTCGAAGGTCACCGGATTTTCTGTGGTTTGGTTAGTTTTGATCGATTTCAGTCATGTTTTTGCCGTGTATGTGATACTTAGTTGATGGGTAATTGATTGGTGTTGTTTTGGTGTCCGTTTTGTGCAAAACTGAGGCTCCCCGGATTGTTTATGGTCGCCGGAAAATTTCCGGATTCCGGCGAACCTCCATTAAAGGTGGTTAAGTGTTCTTGGTGTTCTTGGTGATGAATGTATGGAGATGGTGATGAATAGTGCCGTTTGATTCAAAAATTTTCTAAACTTTTCAGAAAAATGTTTTTGGGTCAAATTTTTTTATAAATTTTTCTAAAATTCAGATTTCTTTTATGTATTATTATTTTAACTTCTAAAAATTTAATTTAATTAGTTAATTATTTTTAAATAATAATTTAATTGATTTAATTAATTGATTAATTCATTTTAATTGATTAATTATATTAATTAATTATTATTTAAATATATAATTGACTTCATTGAATTTAAATCTTTTTATTATAAAAGATTTATTATTTTTATGAGTTGATTAATAAATATTTAATTTGAATATTCAATTAATTTAATTATTAATTGAATTTTTCTTATTAATTGCGTATTAATTAAATCGTTTGTCCGTTTTCAACGAGAAAAGTATTTCTGGAATTAGAAAAATGACCCGGTTTTTATAAAAATAGTTTTAAGTTACAATTCAACTTTTAAATTTGGATCGATCTTTTTACCAAACCTTTTTATTGAGTCGGTTATATCCGGTAATTAGGGTTTTGACCCATTTTCTGTTTTAAAAATATTAGATAAAATCTTTTTATGATCTGATCAACGTACTATGTGATTATGTGATTTACTTATTGAGTCTCTTTACGTGCAATGTGAATTATTAAGGTATTAAGTATCGAAGGTTATGATATAATTCGAGTTTTTGCCCGATATATATTTAATTGGTGATTAATTGTTTATATGATTTATGTTATAAGATGTCGCTAAGAATAGACGATGTTTTCTTTGAAATACTGACTAGGATTTTCAGATTTATATTTATTTTTAGGACGAAGTGTTTATTTCGAGGGTTAAGTGTTATATTTATATTTCTATTTCTTTATCGAGAATTAGAATAAATCTTTCAAGGATTAATTGTTGAATATTGACTTAGGTTTGTCAGCGGAGATAAATAGATGTTTAATAAAGGAGGTTGAAGATTGATGAAATATTCTTTGTGGATTATGAAGAAGGTTGGATATGGATGCAGTATTGTTTGTGGATTGTGATAAAGAAGGTTGGAGATGAAAGTATTGTTTGTGGAATTGCTGGTTTACTTGTGAGGTGTTTTAACACCGGGAAAACGTCTATGTTCAAAGGGGACATTTCCAATTATTTTCTTCTGGCAGAGATATTGGTAAGCATGGTTAATACGTTCGAATTGAGTTTATAAGCGTTTACAAAATGTCAGAATTGTCGTCCGGAGGCTGAGGTACTAGCTTATGTTTGACTATAGAAGTTGACGCGCTGGCTCGATATCGACGGATCAGATTCGTGGCAATCGCAAGAGCATCTAACCAACGAGTGATCAACAGAGGATGTGATGACGTGAGATAAAAGAAGATAGTTGTATTACTTCGGCATTGCGCAATAGTTAAGGACCAGAGGCAAGTATTTTCTTTATCATCCTAAACACTTTTTATTTTCTGTTTCATTTATTCATATCATGACAAATAGTTATTGTTCAGAGCTATTTGTGGTTCTTAAATATTTTTGTGCGAAAATAGTTGCTTGATATTGGTATCCTTGATGTGGGGAATTGTTTAAGATAAACTCTTCATATCCTTATTATCGTAGTAAATAATAGGGATGTGAACTGTATGTGAAACTAAGCATTTCCTTTTGAATTCGGAAATTGCTCTATTGGATTGGAAGATGGTAAAGTGTAGGAGGCCATCGATGATTTCATGGTCCAGCAATATTTATTGGAAAGCGTAGGAGGCCATGGTTGCTACCATGGTCCAGCAATATTTAAGGAGGATATGGTAACCATACCATCTTCCTATAGGCTAACATTACTTGCCTATTTTGGTACCCTTATTTGAAATCCGGGTTATACACACGGGTATAGAAATGTACCGGTGGTAGTATAAAGGGTCCCATTGCTTTTGAACCTGATCAGGGGGCAATGGTGGTTTGTTTTTTTATATATCCAATCCATATCGCCAGAATGGCTATTATATATTGTGAATTGGCAGATGATTCATTTTTATGACATGCCAAATGATTTCAGTTATGGATTTGAATTATATCACAGTTGTTGATTCAGTTTCTCTATAAACTGTTTTACATTTCAGATGATTTTATGCCCCACTTATCCTGGTTTTATATCAAAATTTTTATACGCTTGCTGAGCATTTCTTTCGCTCATACTTGCTGTTGTAAATTCTAACATTTCAGTAAGGTAGTTTGGCGAGACTTATCCGCACAGTTCAGAAAGAGAAGAGGCGTGATGCTATTTCGAAGATGACTTGACTCAGGACGTCTGGATTTAGAGTAAGATCTATTTTATATAATTAAGTTCTAATATTTATTATTATTATGTACTAGTCTAGTTGGCCTGGCGTACTTCTTATCGAAGTTACACCAATGGTTTAAGATTTGATCAAAGAGAATGTGGTAAAGAAAGAATGTTTTTTATTTAACGGAATTTGGATTCTTGTTTCTAGCCCTATAACCTTAAAAGATCTTGGTATGTTTGGGGTCATAGATGTTATATTTCCAGTGTTGGACAATCACAAGTGAATGATATTATTAAACAAATGTTTTATTTTGAGTATTTTCCCGTGACGACCAAATCTCCTGACCCCGGATTTGGGGGGTGTCACAGTAGTCGAATAAAAGTTCGGTCAATCCCAAAACTTCACAACATTTACCACCGAAATGAGCGTTAAACTCAGCCTTTTTTACACGATTACAGATATCACAACCATAATAACTAACAATCATTCATACACGCATATATAAACAATTTACAAATTCAACTTAACTGAAAATATTGAACAAAACCAAATATAAATCCTAACTGACCACATGAAATCAATAGAACACACTAACCAACAAAAATTCGTCATCGATACCATTTACCCACAAGCGTTTCAGCACACACACCTAGTCACACTGTTCCGTACGCACACCCACTCGAAGCAATACACGCAGCAGCAAATCAGTCATAGGAACTCAACGAAATAGCAACTCCACATACGATCTCCACCCATATACAGCACCCAACACACGCACGCAGCTCATTCAATCCCACCCCGATAAAACACAAACAAACACGCACTACATATATGTATATATCTGTAATTGAAGAAAAAGAGGGAGGGGAGGGAATCGAGTGAGAGAAAGAGAGAGATGGTTTCCGAGAGATTGAAAAGAGAGAAATGGGAGAGATGAAAGTCTGAGAGAGATTGAAGAGGGAGAGAGATAGCTCGAGAGTGTACTGGACAGTTCCAGAGATTGATGTTCTGTTTCAATTAAACAAAATTAGGGATAAAAGTAACGTAACTTTACAGAAAACAAATTCTAAAATCAAATAATTAACTTTTTTTTAAAAAAATTGAATTTTAATGGAAACTTGTGAAAAATTTAAACTTTTCATTTTTAAAATAAAGAAAATAAAATTACGAACACCCACATACAAAGTTTTGATCCTTTAAATACAATAAAACTCTTAAAATCATTTTAAAATACTCGACCACCAAAATTAATCCACCCGACAATTTTAAAAACTCCATAAATATATAAAGATAATCTTACAAAAGATTTCATGATTTTTAAGCCCTCCGATAATTAAATAAAGATTTTTTGAAGATCAATAATACTTGATTTAAATATTTTTAAATCAATAAAATACCAATAAAATACTGGGACACACATTGGCACACATAACTCAATATATACTCATATAAACTCAATACTAAATATCGTTGAATTCCACAACGATATACTCAAATCCAATTCCATCCTTTAAATACTAATTAACATAATTAAATAATAATAAATAATAATAATAATAAATCCTAAAATAATCTGGTATCTTACATGATTAGTTGGGTTTCTTGGCTGACCTATTAGCCAACCTAAGGGATTTTTTGTTGATGACCGGAGTGAAGCCCTCTGAATCTGTGACAGTGAATTTCGAAGCTAGAGCTTTATGCTGACTAGCAGTTCCAATTGCCACAACACCTGGGTGATCCGCCGGATTAATGTTACATTTCCTCTTGATAACTGATAAAGGCTCAATGAGCTTCTGCTCATTTGCAATTGTGGCCACTGGTTCGACTTCTTCCTCACAGGTAGCCAAAGACTGAAAAGCGTTATCAGTAGAGATTGGAGGTATGAATTCCCCTGACTCAGGTTGATCATGACCCTCAGCAATTCCACTTTGTTCTGCTTGAGCTTGCTCTTTTACCATAATGGCATTCCCATCTAATTTATCTAGGTCTTCTTTAGTATTTACCTGTTCCATGTGTATATTCTCATCCTCTTCCCGAACAACTGGACATCCAAACAGGGTGCCAATAGTGTAAGGCACCAAGGCAGAGTCAGTGCCGGCTGGTGCACTATTGCTAGGCCCTGTAGTTTATTGTCTTGAGGTGTTTGTGCCCTGAGTAGTCCTTGGTTTTTTCACAACTTTTTCCGGGTTATTGATGCATCTGGAGAGGGAGTGTCCGAAGGCATTACAGAGGCTACATGAGTAAGGTAGCTCCCCATATTGAACTTCTATCTTAACTTCATCATTCGAATTAGGAAGAGGAACTCTAACATAATCAGGTCTCGAGGCAGAATACTCTAGCTCAACTTGAATACCTGCGTATTTTACGGGCTCAAACTTGGCAGTCACAGCATCAAACTTTAAAGGTTTGCCTACCGTGCTAGCAATTGAACTCAGACCCTCCTTAAACCAAAGTATATCTGGGACATCAACAAGTCGTATCCAACATGGCACTTTATCAATAATGTTCCTTTTGAACTTTGAACCTTCAATCCATGGTTTAAGAAACATGGTTTTTCCCCCAATTTGAATAGTATTTAGACTTAAAGCTCTATTTTTTTCCTCTAGTATGCCAAATCTGAAGGTATAGTATCCTTTAGTGTTATAATATACTCCAGTTAGACCACGGTTTTTCCATCATTTTCAATGTTATTTCCAAAATTTTGGGGAAAAATTATTTATTTGATTTGCTAATTCAACGGTCAACTCGTACTTTGACGTTTAAGGTTTTGATTTTTTTTTAAATATTTCCCGACGACCCAACCATACGGGGGTCAAGATCCATCATTTTTAATGTTACTTCAAAAATTTTGGGAAAAAAATTTATTTCATTTGCTAATTAAACGGTCAACTCGTACTTTTGTAAAAATTTGTTCCTATTTTTTTTGGATTTTAAATTATATAAATATATTTTTTTAATTTTAATAATATTAAGAGCACCTACCCACACTTGAATGGTTTATTCTCCTAAATGAATAATATAATATAATCTACTAATATGAAGAACTAAATTTATTCTAATAATAATATAATAATAATAATGAAAAAACCTGAGCTACATAGTTATGTATTAATGATGGAGGAAATAAACATAGTACATGTGCTGGTGAAGCGGTAGTGGAGTACAAATAGAAGTCATGTGGTTCACAACCCATAGGTCGGGGGGGGGGGGGGGTTTCAAACCCCATTAGTGACACTTTTTTTAAGTAAGAGCAAGTGCATTTCTGGTCGGGTCCACGTGACACGTAGCATGTAGGGGGTGGGGTCCACGTGACACGTGGCATGTGGGCCCACGACCCACTTTTCTGGTGGGGCCCACACGTGGGACCCACTTTTCTGGTGGGGCGCACACTTTTTTTAAGTAAGAGCAAGTGCATTTTTGGCGGGGTCCACGTGACACGTAGCATGTAGGGTGGGGCCCACGTGACACGTGGCATGTGGGGGGGTGGGGGGCCGTTGTGGGGAGCACGTGACACGTGGCATGTGGGCCCATGACACGTGGCATGGGGGCCCGCAACCCACTTTTCTGGTGGGGCCCACACGTAGGACCCACTTTTCTGGTGGGGCCCACTCAAATGTAATACTACTTGTAGCAAATGTAACACTGATTGTAGCAAATGCAACACTTCTGTGGGATCCACATATTTATTCATTTTTATATTTATAAATGTTTGAAAAATAGCAAATGCAGCGCTTAGTCGATAACGCAACACAACGATTTTTTTGTAACAGACATGTTCTACTGCAACAGTAAGTTCACATGTAGTGTAACACAATTTCAGAAGTATTGTAGTACATGAAAAATAGTACCTCTATTGTAACACAAAGTGGGCGTTGCATTAGAAAAGCATTGTGAACGCCCATCTATGGTGTAGTGAGTGAATTAACAGAGTTGAATTTGCAGCAGGTTTAACATATGTTCCATCAACAAAACCTAACTTTAACTTAGATGATAAAGCAATCTCAATAGACCGATGCCATTGATTGTAATTACTATCAATTAAGATCAAAGTAGTGATTTGCATACCAGGATTATCAGAAGGATGCAAGTATATAATACGGATGATTACAATCAATAACAGATGTAGATGTAGTACTTGTAGATCCAGTCGTAGCAGACACATATGACACAACAATTGCCATTAATCAACAGTTTCAACAACAGAGTATGAAGCTCACAATACAAATCAGCACACAAATGTAGAGATCACAAAGATATATGTTCAATTACACAAATCAAACTAAGCGATTAACTATCTGATCACGTTCGAAGGTTGAAAACTTACAGATGAGCACAAAAAGTTGAAACTTTCTTGAAGAATACAACACTAACTCACAGATCGAAGCGAAAAAGATGATACCATGTAAGAACTCAGAATCTTCATAATCTTGATATGAACAGCTTACTGGATCATCACAGAGCAACAACTAACATCAATGAGAGCAACTCCAACCCAACAATAAATCACTATAATAGTGATGCATATAGTGTCAAACTTACTCCAATGCAATACTAAAATAGTGACCTAACATCACCAAATGAGTTTTGGGTCACCAAATTTGGTGACTTTCAAAATTCCAACAATGCCCCTATATTTGTTAACAAAACAATATTTTTCCATCTATGTCCTACTAAACTTATTTGTTCTTGTAATTTTTATCAATTGAAACTTCTTTTCTTCTCAGTTCTTGTTAATTCTAAAATATATATTTTTTACTTTAAACATTCACACAAAACCTTGAAAAAAATTCTTAATCATGAACTATAAACAACACACCAAATTTAATTATAAAAATAACATCATATTGATAAATAAGAAGTTACAAGATAATAATTTTACCTAACTGCAACTTATAATACATATAAATAAATAAACTCAAGTTTTTACCGTAGCTAATCTTCTGAAAAATCATCCAGGGAGCTTCCAAACTTTTTCAAATAATCATCCGCCGATGCAGAGGATGATTTTTTTCATATAAATAATTTTTTATATTAATAAATTTAATATTGTGCGACCATAACATTACAATTTTAAATATAATAGCTATTAATAATGTAAAAATTGAACAAAGTTAAAATATTCTATTTTATTGGTGAAAGATTCTTTTTAGTGTCAAGTATAGTGACTATGGGTTGGAGTGCATTTTGTGAATGATGTGATTTTGTCACCAAAATAGTGTTCCTAGGACACTATTTTGGTGTCTTGGGTTGGAGATGGTCTGAACAATCACATTCTGTGATAACTAAACAGTAAAATCAAACAGAAAGGAAAAGAGAGAGTGAGAGAGAGAGATAGAGTGAACGAGAGAGAGATTGAGTAACTAGATCTGAAAGTTTGTTACAATCAAAGTTTGTAACAACTAAACAGTAAAGAACAAAATGTTTGTCTTATATATTGCTATCTAGGGCTGCACAACTTTCCGATCTGGACTGGTAAATTAGACCAGACCGGGTCTATCGGTCCTAGACCGGACCGAATATAATCGGTCCGGTCCCCGGTCCATAAAATAAAAAAATCCGATCTTCGGTCCGGTCTAGTCCAAACCCTGAAAACACCCGGTCCGGACCGGATGGGACTGGATTTTTTGTATATAGTTAATTTTACACTATTTTTTCTTTTAAATTATATAGTTTAATGATTAAATATTAACACATAACTTATTTTATTGATCCAAATTGGAAAATAATAAATTTATGAAATAGTCTATACTATTATATAAAAGCCGAAACATTAAAAGTTTGGTTGGTTGGTTGGTTGGTACCTGTTGATTTTACTTATTTACCCTTAACTAATAAAATACGTTATTTTACTTAATTATCCTTACTTAATTATTATTTATAATAATATAATAAATAGTTATTAGCCGATTGCCTTTTTAACATTTACTTTTAATTGAAGAAATTACCTTTTATAAACACCTATAATTGTACCATATCTTACAAACGCTAATATTTGTTTTCTAACTAAAACATGTTACCTTTAAATTTAAAACTAATATTGCAATAACTAATATAAACCCAAAAATATCTCACCGCATCTTACAATCATTAATAAAATATAATAAAAATCTATATACATTGCTAATAATAAGAAAACATGAGGATAATCCATGAAAAAGAGTATATTAAATTATATTAAAAGTAAAAAAATATTGAAAATAATGATTATATAAAACCTAATTAGATTGTTAAATAAAATTTATAACATATCAAAAGAAAGGTACCTCTTTATTTTACTTATTTACCATTAACTAATAAAACATGTTATTTTACTTAATTATTCTTACTTAATTATTATTTATAATAATATAATAAATAGTTATTAGCCGATTGCCTTTTAACATTACTTTTAATTGAAGAAATGACCTTCTATAAACATTTAAAATTGTACAATATCTTACAAACGCTAATATTTGTTTTCTAACTAAAACATGTTACCTTTAAATTTAAAACTAATCTTGCAATCACTAATGTAAACCCAAAAATATCACACCGCATCTTACAATCATTAATCAAAATATAATAAAAATCTATATACATCTATACTAATCTATAATAAGCAAATAGAGGTATAATTTGGTTGTTTGGTTCAACAATTTAAAACAATAGTGACCGTTAGATATTTAGTAGATAGATGATAACCTTTTTTAGATCTAATAATAAGGAATATTCTATATTTAAATCCCGGCTCGAATCCCATCAAAAACAAATTTACATTAAAATTTTATATTATTAATTCTAAACAATACATGTGATTTATTAAATAATTTTAAAAAGTTAAATTAATTCCATAATAAATTATAAAACTCTATTTTGTTTAATCCTATAATTTTAAAAATATTTAAAAGTAACCCGTGCTTTGCACGGGCTATAAGCTAGTATATATAAACACTATAATATAAATAATCAAATTTCATATTTCATACATAATATAATTTATAATTACGTTTACAAATTAATATTACTTTACAAATAATATGACATTTACTTAATTTTTAACTTAAATTAACTTACCAAGTAATTTGAATATCAATAAAGAATGAAAATTAAATTATAAAAATTATTTTTTTTACAAATTATTAACTAACCAGTCCAATTCCGGTCCGGTCCGGGTTTTTCGGTCCGATTTCAATAAAATCCGGTCCTCGGTCCGATCCGGTCCGGTTTTGAACCTTTGTGCAGAAAAAATCAACTGAGAAAGTCAGCCCTCCTTACTAACAATCTATACTATTATATAAATTCCGAAACATTAAAAGTTTTGGTACCTGTTTTTTGGTACCAGTTTTTTGGTATTTCGTGAATTTACTTATTTACCCTTTATTAAAAAGAAAAAGAAAAATAATAAATAATAACATAATATAATTAATGGTAAGTAGTCGCTTGCCTTTTTTCACATTAACTTTTAATTGAAGATATTACCTTTTATAAACACCTAAAAACATCAATGTATCTTCCAATCATTAATATTTCCTTTCAAATTAAAATACGTTACCTTTTTAATTTAAAACTAATATTCATTAAAATTTTCTTTCGAATTAAAACACGTTACCTTTTTAATTTAAAACTAATTTTATAATCATTAATATATGACCGAAAATATCACACCATATTTTTCAATTGTTAATAAAATATATTAAAAATCTGCATACGTTGTTTATAATAAGGAAATATTAGTATAATCCGTAAACATGAGTATATTAAAATTATATAAAATAAAAATTAATTAATCTATACTATTATATAATACCCGAAACATTAAAAATTTTGGTACATATTTTTTGGTATATGTTTTTTGGTATTTCGTGAATTTATTTATTTACCTTTTTAATTTAAAACAAATTTTACAATCATTAATATATGCTCGAAAATATCACACCATATTTTTCAATTGTTAATAAAATATATAAAAAATCTGCATACGTTGTTTATAATAAGGAAACATTAGTATAATCCGTAAACAAGCGTATATTAAAATTATATTAAATTAAAATTAATTAATAATTATATAATACCTGAAACATTAAAAATTTTGTTACCTATTTTTTGGTATATGTTTTTTGGTATTTCGTGAATTTACTTATTAACCTTCATTATGAAGAAAAATATATATGATATCTATACTATTAAAACACCCAAAATAAATAATAACATAATACAATTAAAGGTATTTACTCGATTGCCTTTTTCACATTTACTTTTAGTTGAAAATATTACCTTTTATAAACACCTAAAAACCTCAATCATATCATATTTTTCAATCAATTCATATCTAGCAATAATTAATATATATACCCAAAAATATCACACCATATCATATAATCAGTAACAAAATATAATAGAAATTCGTATTACGAATAATGACCATTAAATTTTTAGTAAAAAATCAGAATCATTAGATCTAATTATTAAATATATTATATGATTAAATTAATTTACTAAAATTTCAAGTTTCAAATTTTATCATCGATATATTTATTTTAAAATGTTATAATATAAGTTTTAAACCATGCAAATCATTAATTAAAATTATATTAAATTATTAATATTAAAATTAAATTAAAATATTTTGAATAATGATTATATAAAAAATAAGGGTATTTACTAAAAATACCAGTTTTAAAGTTTCTATTTTCAAAAATACCATCTCCTTGAATTAATTGCAATTTTACCAACCTAAGTTTCAAAATTGCAAAAATACCAACCCTAACCCTAACCCTTCCCCCTCCCCCTTTCCCCCGACACAGTACTTCCATCTGTGTACTTTTTTTTTTTAAGGGTGGGGTGCTATTTTGGTTGCAACCACATGCAACCACATGCAACCATATTCAACTTTTTTTTAAGGTGGGGTGCTTATGGTGGCTTTGGGTTGCAAGGCCCCGCTAGGGGCAATATTCAACCAAATGCAACCAAATTCAACTTTTTTTTAAATGGGGTGATTTTGGGTTTTAGGGCCCCGCTAGGGGCAATATTCAACCAATTCAACTTTTTTTTAAAATGGGATGATTTTGGGTTGCAGGGCCCTGCCAGGGGCAATATTCAAAAATTTAGTTGCATGTGGTTGCATTCAGTTGCTGATTTCAAGAAAATGACAACTGACAAATGGAACTTGAAATCAGAAATTTAGTTGCATGTGGTTGCATTCAGTTGCTGATTTCAAGTTCCATTTGTCAGTTGTCATTTTCGACCTCATTTTTGAACTCTGGATATATATATATATATATATATATATATATATATATATATATATATATATATAGGTCTTTGCTCCATACAGAACACTCTTATATAACAAACAATAAAGAACACCTTAGATCTATTAGATCCTTTGGCCCCGCCAGGGGCACCCAATACAAAAAATTGTTATTTTTTACCCTCTATCAAGCCAGCAAAAAAAAATTAAAATTTTACTGTTCATGATGACGTCACTGATGACGTCATCGTCATGAACAGTAACTTTTTAATTTTTTTTTTTTGAGATGATAGATGGATAGAGAGTAAAAAAATAAGAACTTTTTGTATTGGGTGGCCCCGCCAGGGGCAATGAATCTATTAGATATGAGGTGTTCTTTATTGTTTGTTATATAAGGTGTTTGCTATGGAGTCCAACCCTATATATATATATATATCAAAAATGAGGTCGAAAATGACAATTGACAAATGGAACGTGAAATCAGAAATTTAGTTGCATGTGGTTGCATTCTGTTGCAATTAGTTGCATGTGGTTGCATTAAGTTGAATATGCCCCTACGGGGCCCTGCAACCCAAATCCACCAAAATCACCCATCTCCTTAAAAAAAAGTTGCATTTGGTTGCATTCAGTTGAATGTGGTTGTATTTGGAATTTGGTTGAATGTGGTTGCATTCAGTTGAATATGCCCCTGCGGGGCCCTACAACCTAAATCCACCAAAATAGCATCCCACCTTAACCCAAATCCACCAAAATAGCATCTCACCTTAAAAAAAAAAAAAAAAAAAAAGTACACAGGTGGAATTACTGTTCATTCGAAATTCCGGGCAAGGAAATTGGATTGAAAGAGGAAAGATGGTATTTTTGAAAGTAGATGGTATTTTTGAAAAAATTTACTTTTGACAATATATTTATGAAAATAGCCCAAAATATAATTATAACATAAAATAGAATTTATTACATATCAACAAAAAACCGTGCATCGCACGGGTTATAAGCTAGTATGAGTAAGTTTTGTCAAAAAAAAAAATTCAAAATAAAATTACGAAGACTCACTCAATCATCAATCCAGGTAACCAAGCCGAATCGGGACGGACCGTCAAACTGATCTACCAAGCCAAGGCGAGTCATCAATAACCAAACAACAGTTATAAATTCTCCACCTTTACTGAGTTGTTGAGCGTGAGCGCTTGACTTGATATGACTTGCCCCGTATGATAGCAGTTCCACCCAAACCCTGCTCATTATCTTCCATCTCTCTTGAAATTCTATCTTTTTCAGCTCTTGGGCTAACAAAGCTGGACTCATCAATCTGGCATTGATAGTACCTCCATCCATACCTCTATTTATAACAAAATCATAAAATCTTTCGCAAGCTATCCCCTGTAACTCCACCTTTGGAAGTAGCCTCTCCTTTGTTGATAATTCTTTGTCAAAGATACGTGTAGCCGCATCACAAGTTTGACGGAAACTTACAAGTACCTTTCTCGAAACAGCTGACATCATACCAGGCTTCATGACTAATAGATATATCATGTAGTCTGATATTAACTTGGCAATTTTTCTGTAATGCTCTGTGGGGGGTTCATCTTTCGTATCGCTGTAGCAGACTTCAGTGGCAATGTGCCACAAAAGAAGGCTCTCATCATAGTCAACATCCTTAACAAGTTTAAACAAATTAGAGTCACTGTAGCCTGCACTTACAAGTACCCAATCACCTCTAGCGGAACACAATTGCATAGCAGTGCCTAGATTAGATGCTATCTCCGACCTTATTTTTAACTCTTTGTAAATGAAATCTTTCACATAGAATGGCAATGGGTGTTGTTTCACATATACCATCTCATCCAGGAAGCCTCTAATGCCAATTAAATCATAATTTTTTTCCTTTTCTCTTGAACGTCTAAGTATGCAATAGTTTATAAAATTGTATCCTGAAATAGACTCAGCCCACCTGCTATCAGTGGGTTGTGAGACAGAATCGCTTCCACTGCCGCGGACACCACCAATATTTAATAACCAACATATGATCTCTCCTCTTTTGACATTGGTATTCACTATAAATTCCATCAGCATACGTTTCCACGATTGCTCATCGGGATTTTCATTAGCCAAACACTCGAGCTTCACAACTGTCCAGTCAGAGAAAACAAGCATGAAAAATGCAATGACTTCCAACACAATTCCTCCGATAAGCAAAATATAGGTGATTCCTACCTCAAATCTTTCATGTTTAAATTGCTTCCTGTCAACATAATGAAAAAGCACCAATGAAGTGACAACAGCACCAACGGATACAACCCGACAGCCAAACCCAACTCGACAATACACTACAGGAAGCTTGGTGAACAAAGCATCATAAAGAAAATTTAACTCCACCTCAACAACTCTGTAGGCGTCATTCGAAGATCTTGCAAGGAAGAAAGCACGGCTCTCTCTGTGGGCACGGAAGCTGAAAATAAGATCCACAACTTGTCCTTTGAAATAAGAGAAGCAAAGAAAAGCGTACTTCACTACTTCCAATGGCTTCAGATCAGTTGCATTCCTCACGTTAACTTCTTCGATTCTGAGTGGGAGTTTAGCATCTTCTCCGGAGCTAGAATCAGGCTCGTTAAGTATGGAGTCACGAAAAGTTTTAGTACTCGCACAATACAAAGCATATGTGCGTTCAGCATACTTGATAATTCCACACAGAAACATAAGCAGTGATGGAACCAACAGTTTGTTAGGTGTGAGGGATAGATAGAAAACATAAGCCACAACTATGCACTGTGTGAACAGGGAAAATAAATGCCTGAGCCACAGCTCATTGTCTTCTAATGCGAAAGCAGTGATGGGATCCGGGCCACCGAGGTGTGCCAGAAGAAAAGGAGCCCAGAAGGTATGCAATGTACTTTTTGGAGGCACATTAAGGTGGTGATTGGAATAGTCAGCTTGCTCCCTTGCGATGAGTCCAACTGCAAAAATAGCAGTGGCATCTGCAAGTAAGTATGCTGACCAAATAAGGATTTCTAGCCCTTTGTGTGAAACTTTCTTTCTTAAAGGTCCTGCTAAAATCAACAATATTTGAAGGAAAAGGCTAAGTAGGATGCAAATCCTAAGTTCCCATTCATTGAAAAAGTATTTTAGTTCTTCTTCAACTACCATTTTGAATCAAGAAAAAATTAATAAATTCTTAGAACTCTGCTGCTGCTCAACAAGAGAATATCAAGCTAGCACAAGAAGAAATGTTTGCGATAATGCATGATTGTGGTGCATACATCTTATATATCTACATATGTAGCAGACAAATACAGCTTATAAGATAAAAAAAAAAAAAAAGATGTTTACTTGAGACATTAAAATATAAGATTCACTTGCAGCAAAAAGTGGAAAACAAGACACATTTAAATTATATTCTAAGAAAAAGATATGTGCACACATAAAAGAATGTTAGGGCTTAGGATCATTTTCCACGGGTGAGCCATTTAGCATACAAACTCTAAAACCCGGCTAGAAAATCATCGGTCTTGCAGTTTCAGTTGTACTTTCAACCATGACATTACTGAATCACGTGTTCGTATATAATACAATCATGAGTCTAATAATAGGATTACCATTTGTAGTTTGCAGACTGATATTGAATGAACGCGACTGATATATTTCAAACTGTAAAGTGACATAATTTAGAGAAGTTAAATTTAGTTAAGTGTATGTGTCATGTCTCATGTCTCATGTAAATAATAGTACAGAACTACATAACGTGCTGTGATATGTTTCTGGTTTGATTCCATCTAGGGGAACATTTTCATAGGTTATAAGTTAAGTATCATATATATATATTAACTTTATTGGCAAGAGATTCAGGTAACAACCAAAGGAAATAGAAAATTGAAAAAGAGAAACTTCATTATTTGCCTCCAGATGAGGACCAGGAATTTTTAGATTGAGCTTTCTACTTCATCAAGAAAGAACCCTATTCATTGTGCAGTACCTGATAATCGTGTACAATAATTCATTAATTTATACAGTACCTTATTTCTCGGGCGTTTTCAAATCTGAGCACTGTTCATCCCAAGTAAAAGGAGTCAGTCCACATGCCGGAATTCCCTTTGCAAGATAATAATTTTAGAGAAAACAGGAACCGAGTCCTCACGGATTTCCCCAAGGTTAACAAACTAGCGTTCTAGTACACCGACCCATAAATTGTAGGGCTTTTTTCATAAATAAATAGGAAAAAGTAAATTTTTGCAAATTTACTATATTTAAGAATAGCTATTTGCAATATTACCCACCTAAGTTTCAAAATTGCAAAAATACTAGGTTCCCCTCCTCCCTCACTTTCTCTCTCCTCCTGTCCAGGAAATCAGCCGACTTGTGTCCTTTTTTTCTCTTTTTTTTTTTTTTTTTTTTATTAAGATGGGTGCTATTTTGGGTTGGATGGCCCCGCAGGGGAAATATTCAACTTAATGCAACCACATTCAACTAAATTCAACTAAATTTCTGATTTCAAGTTCCATTGTTCAATTGTCATTTTCAACCTCTTTTTTGAACTCTAATATATATATATATTCAAAAAAGAGGTCGAAAATGACAATTGAAAAAAGGAACTTGAAATCAGCAACTGAATGCAACCACATTCAACCACATTCAACCACATCAATTGCAACAGACTTCAAAACCATTTTTTTTTAATGTGGGATGATTTTGGGTTGCATGGCCCCGCAGGGGCATATTCAACTTAATGCAACCACATTCAACTAAATGCAACTAAATTTCTGATTTCAAGTTCCATTTTTCAGTTGTCATTTTCGACCTCTTTTTTGAACTCTAATATATATATATATATATATATATATATATATATATATATATATATATATATTAGAGTTCAAAAAAGAGGTCGAAAATAATATAAGATTCATATAAGGCCTCCCTCTAACACCTTAAGGTTTTAGATGAGTTGGTTACTTAACATATAACAATGGAAACTTTCATCTAATCTAGTTTGCTATGTGATTGTTCAATATCATTTTTACAAATTATATGTCCTTTTATTAATGAATTGATTTACTATAAAAAAAAATATTATCAACTAACCAAACAAATTCAATATATCGCACTCTTGGAGTAACATATGATTGTTAGATTTTATGGTTATTGTCCTTAGCTTATTTGTAAAGACAACTTAAAATGTGCATTTTCAGTTTGGAAGTTTGTATTTTGGTTTTTTTATTCTTTTCTAGTAAAACATGGAATAATAAATTTTAGTTTTCTTTTATTCTTAACATAAGACATGTGAAAATGAGTATCACCTATCTTTTTTAAATTTGACTAACTTGTGAAAATAAGCTACTATCCATAAAATTGAAATCAAGTGTAACATATAAACACATAATCACATTGTTATATATGCGTCCTTGTAATTCAGATTTTGGGTTAAATAACATGAAATTCATTTTCCTTTAACAGTGAGTATACTTTTCCAACATATGTAAGAAGAAATAGCTTATGTAGACCTGACAAATCGTTTTGTACATTCATGTCATGTACTTCAGAGTCTTGAATGAAAATGACATGATATTAAATCGTGTACCCGAAATTAGAACACAAAATGACACTAAATTACACAAATTTTTTCGTGTACACGAAATGAAATGAAATACGCGAATAGAAAAAATATGACAATTACATGAAATATTACTATGTATCCAAGTAATGTAAATATATAATTATAGGAACAACATTAAGATGTTACAAAACAAAACTAAGAGTAGCATGCATGGTGTTAAGTCTCCCAAACAAAATGAAACCCTCATTTTTATTTTTCCTTATTTTTCGTTAACAAATATCTCTCTTTGTGTAGAATCTTTCTACCAAGTTATTTAGTTTTCTTAGCCATAATTTATGCTTGGTTGATATAACAAATACAATCAACCAACCAAGCAAATTCAATATATGCTCTTAGGTTTGACAAAAAAATATATATATGCTCTTAGGTTAAGATATAGGAATTGATACTATTACTTTAATTCAAGAATACAAAATTCAAAAAGGCACCCTTTTATTAAAAATAATAACATAATATAATTAATGGTAATTAGTCGATTGCCTTTTTCACATTACTTTTAATTGAAGATATTACCTTTTATAAACACCTAAAAAGATCAATCGTATCATATCTTTCAATCATTAATATTTCCTTTTTAATTAAAACAGTTACCTTTTTAATTTACAACAAATCTTACAATATATACCCGAAAATATCACACCATATTTTTCAATTATTAATAAAATATATTAAATATCGTATACGTTGTTTATAATAAGGAAACATTAGTATAATCCGTAAACATGAGTATATTAAATTATATCAAATTAAAATTAAAAAAATTATTAAAAATAATGATTATATAAAGACATATTTGTAATATTACATAAAATTTATAACATAATACAAGAAACCCGTGCATTACACGGGTTATAAGCTAGTATATATATATATATATATATATATGAGTAGAGATCTAGAGAAAACCCTTTAAAAGGAGAACTTAGAAAACTAAATTAAAATATAACACATATGGTATTCAAACTGATCGTTGGGAGATGGAGAAAAATGTGGTGAAATTAGATTTTTAAAAAATATCACCGATTGACGGAAAAAATCAAATAAAAAACGGAGGGAATTAGGTGTGATTGTGTGTGTGAGGGTGTATTTAATTAATGTGTGGGTGCCCCTGGCGGGGCCATTGATTATAATACATCCAATGGTTAGGATTAGTACCTTAGTTTTCTTCAAAAAATGAGTTCTCTTTTGAGCCACACCCTATATATATATATATATAGGGGTTGATTCAAATGAGAAACATTATCTAAAAGAGAACCGGAGAACCATTGGATTCTATTGTAGAACCTATTTTGTTTTGTAATAAAAATATAGTATCCTGCTATTGAATTTCAAAGTTATGCACATGAAATTAAAATTTCTACAATTGAACTTGCTTCTTTTTCAAAGTTTTGCACATGACATTAAAAGTTCTACAACCGAACTTGCTTTTTCTACAAAGTTCTACGACTGAACTAACTTTTTTCATCAAATATTCTGTTGCTGAACTTAAAGTTCCGCTACTGAACTTATTAGAGTTCTCAGGTTCTCAGTTTAGTGTGGTTCTCCATAGAGCGTGACCCATATATATATATATATATATATATATAGGCTTTTGCTCAAATACAAACCACTCTTAAAATGAGAACTACAAACCAACACAAAATATATTATATTTCATTTATTCTAAGGGCCCCGCCAGGGGCACCTTCACAAAAAAGTCTTATAATTCAACCCTCTATCCATTCATCAAAAACAAAAACAAAAAAAAATGCTGCCATGTCATCATTTTAAAAAAAATTAATTTTTTTTGATAAATGGATAGAGGGTAGAATTATAAGACTTTTTCGTATTGGGGGTACCCCTAGTTTGGTCATTAGATTAGCTTAAATGTTATATTGGAATTTGGTTTTTAGGTTTGTATTCTAAGGAGGTTTGTATTGGAGTAGCCCCCTATATATATATATATATATAGGCCTTTGCTCCATAAAGAACACTCTTATATAAAGAACAATAAAGAACACTATAAAATCATTTATTCCAATAGATCCATTGGCCCCGCCAGGGGCACCCAATACAAAAAGTTCTTATTTTTTTAGGCTCTATCCATCCAGCAAAAAAAAAAAAAAAAAATTGAAAATTTTACTGTTCATGATGACGTCACTGATGACGTCATCGATGAACAGTAAAATTTTCAAATTTTTTTTTTTTTTTGCTGGATGGATAGAGCCTAAAAAAATAAGAACTTTTTGTATTGGGTGGCCCCGCCAGGGGCAATGGATCTATTAGATATGAGGTGTTCTTTGTTGTTCTTTATTTAAAGTGTTCTTTATGGAGTCCAACCCTATATATATATATATATATATATAGGGGCTTGCTCAAATGAGACCCCTCTTATAATGAGACCCTCTCTTATAATGAGTCCCCCTCATATTTCTTTTATTCTAAAGGGCCCCGCTAGGGGCACCCAATACGAAAAAGGCTTATAATTATACTCTCTATCCATTCATCAAAAAAAAATTAAAAAAAAAAGTTTAAAAAAAATAAAAAATTTGCTGCCACGTCATCATATTTTTTTTTTGAAAAAAAAATTTATTTTTTTTAATTTTTTTTTATGAATGAATAGATGGTAGAATTATAAGACTTTTTCGTATTGGGTGCCCCTGGCGGGGCCCTTTAAAATAGATGAAATATGATGGGGACTCATTATAAGGGAGGGTCTCATTATAAGAGGGGTCTCATTTGAGCACCTCCCTATATATATATATATATAGGCCTTTGCTCCATAAAGAACACTCTTATATAACAAACAATAAAGAACACTATAAAATCATTTATTCCAATAGATCCATTGGCCCCGCCAGGGGCACCCAATACAAAAAAAAAATTGAAAATTTTACTGTTCATCGATGACGTCATCAGTGACGTCATCATGAACAGTAAAATTTTCAATTTTTTTTTTTTGCTGGATGGATAGAGCCTAAAAAAATAAGAACTTTTTGTATTGGGTGCCCCTGGCGGGGCCAATGGATCTATTGGAATAAATGATTTTATAGTGTTCTTTATTGTTCTTTATATAAGAGTGTTCTTTATGGAGCAAAGGCCTATATATATATATATATATATATATATATATAGGGGGCTACTCCAATACAAACCTCCTTAGAATACAAACCTAAAAACCAAATTCCAATATAACATTTAAGCTAATCTAATGACCAAACTTCAGCTGGAGCAACAATCAAAGTGCACAACAACCTTATCAGCAAGCAGGGCCATTCAATCAAGGCTATCAATAGCCTTATGCTCCAAGGGCACCATATCAACCTCCTGGATTTCAGCAACAGCCCCAGGCTCATGCGGGGCAATCTTCTAATGAAAAATCAGAGATAGATGATTTGAGGATGATGGTGAAAAACCTGCAAGCTTCTCAAAAGATCTTGGAAAGCCAGGTGGGACAGATTGCAAGTGCTTTATTTAGTAGGCCACAAGGAACTCTTCCTAGTGATACGGAGACTAATCCAGGCAGAAGGGAAAGCAAAGAACAGGTCAATGCAGTTACTTTGAGATCTGGAAAAGTCACGAGTGATCCTCAATCAGCAACTGAAGAAGATGAAGATGTTCAGAATCAGCAGGTTGAAAAATTTGCAGTGCCAGTAATTGAGAAATCTGATTTAGTGGTTGATCAGCTTGATGGTGAGAAGAGCAAGAAACCTGTTGAACAGTCTACTCCGGAGCAATCTTCAAAGAATAATCAGATCTATCCACCTCCTCCATATCCTGGACGCTTGCAGAAAAGTCAAGAGAAACAGTTTCAAAAGTTTATGGATGTCTTCAAGAAACTGTCCATTAACATTCCTTTCGTTGAAGCATTGGAGCAGATGCCGAGATATGAAAAGTTCATGAAGGATATTTTGTCACGAAAGAGAAGGTTGGAAGAATTTGAAACAGTGGCATTGACGGAGGAATGTAGTGCTGTTCTGCAACAGAAATTGCCTCCCAAACTTAAGGATCCAGGAAGCTTTACAATTCCATGCACCATTGGGAAGCTGTCTTTTGGCAAATGCTTATGTGATTTGGGAGCTAGTATTAATCTCATGCCCTTGTCTGTTTTCAAGCAACTTGGTCTACCGGAGCCGAAACCAACTAACATCTCTTTGTAGTTGGCTGATAGGACGATCACTTATCCGAGCGGTATAGTAGAGGATGTTTTGGTAAAAGTTGATAAGTTCATCTTCCCAGCTGATTTTGTTATTTTGGATTTTGAAGAAGACAAGAAGACTCCCATAATCTTGGGAAGGCCTTTTCTAGCTACGGGTCGTACCTTAATCGATGTGCAAAAAGGAGAGCTTACAATGAGGGTGCAAGATCAGAATGTCACCTTTAATGTGTTCAAGGCCATGAAATTTCCGACAGAGGATGAAGAGTGTTTCAGTGTGGAAACGGTTGATACGGGTCAGAGAAAGAAGTTGGATCAGTTGTTGAGCGAAAAGTCGGACATGTACATGCTAGAACATCACGTCAGTGAGTCCATTGACAGTTCTTCAGTTCGAGATCTCTCGAATGTCAAGCTCAGAAAACTTCCATCCCATTTGAAGTATGTCCTTCTGAATGATGAATTGGTGATTTTTAAAGTGTGTCAAGATAATGTGTTAAGAAGGTGGATCATGGATGATGAGGTTGAAGAGTGTTCGTATCAATCAACTGTGAAGCATAAACACCCTAGAGGTGTGAAGAAGAAAAAGAAAAAAATCGATTGGAGGAAGAGGTAAAGTGAAGTTTGATTTAGAAAAGATGTGGGAAGATAGCAAGAAGGTTGTCTAACAATGGGTGAATGGTCCTTCTGCTAAGGACAAGTCAAATGCGATCTTCGAGCCACCATGATTTGAATCATATTTGTCCGGCTAAATGACGTTAACGACAGCGCTTCGTGGGAGGCAACCCATGTGTTTCGGTATTTTTAGGTATATTTCCTGCTATCCCTTGTATTTACTTCCATTCAATGCGGACATTAAATATTTTAAGTTTGGGGGTGAATGGTTTGGGAGATAGGTAGTATATATATGTGTTAGTAGTATTTGTGAGTCATTGTGTTCATATAGATATCATGTTTTGCATATTAGTCGTAATTCATGCATATATTTGTTCGTATTATCTATGTTTGTTTCATTTAGGACATTCTGTTATTTTTGTTTTACCATGAGTCATATTAGTTGCATTTTCATGGCATGCATTTTTCATGATCCCTTAGGACGAGCTGATTCTGATTGATAGGTGGATGTTGATTTGGGTGTGATGATGATGAGTAGAGGGCTGATTTATAGTTTCTACGGAATTGACTTGCATGTTACGGGAACAAAACTAATTACAAAGTCTCATTGGGGTGCTTTTGGGCTAGGTTAGGGTCATGCCTGTCGGATGTTTTGAGATTTAATCACTTGTTTATTCTTAGAATTTTCGTTATTCCCTTTATAGCGTAGGAACATTAAAGTCTAAGTTTGGGGGAAAACAAGAATTTCATGCTAGTTGTAATAATTGTCAATAATGGCTAGGTGTCAAATGGCTAGTAGCCGACTCATATTTATATGAGTAGTCTAGGGTTGGAAATGAGAAAGGCTCATTCCAGATTGCGATAAAAAAATCAAAAAAAAAGAAAAAATCAGAAAGAAAAAAAAAGAGTCAAATTTTTGTTGTTTATATGCAAAATTAACCAGAGTGAGCTCTTTAATACTCGAGTAATTAAGTCTGAGGGGACTTAGTCCTAGTAACCTAAAGCCTTGTGGTTTGGGATTGCTGACCTAACACTCGCTACATTGGTATTATTGTATAAGCCTTTTGGGGTCTCATTCATTGCACGGTTAAATAAGCATGCGTATTGTATTTAGTATTATGTGTCATAGTAATAAAGCATGAGTTTCTGTCTATCTTGGATAAGGGTCGAGGTGTTCCTAGGTTAAGAAGTGTCTACAATCTATTTTAGTTATAAACCTGTGATTGTCTTGACGGAAAGCATGTATGATTTTTGACCTAGTTTTGGGAGTATTTCTGATGAGCATTGCACCATTCCTCAGAAACGATTACATCGATAAGAAACGGAGGAACAATACACCATTCCTCACGATCATGCCTTGATTTAGTCCTTTTAAACCTAATCTATATGTCAATACCCAAGCTTCATCAATTTAATCCATAAGCTTCTTTCTAATACCGTGACTTTAAATTCAGTGTGTTCAGTTTTTATATTTCTTCATAATTCAGTGTAGCTTCTCCTTACAGGTAATTTCTTCATAATTCATTAATATTAATAACATAATATAATTAATGGTAATGAACCGATTGTCTTTTTCATATTAAATTTTAGTTGAATATATTGCCTTTTATCAACACCTAAAAAATCAATTGTATCACATCTTTCAATCATTAATATTTTCTTTCTAATTAAAACATGTTATCGTTTTGACTTAAAACTAATCTTACAATCATTAATATATACCCGAAAATATCACACTATATTTTTTAATTATTAATAAAATATATTAAAAATCTGTACACATTGTTTATAATAAAAAACATTAGTATAATCCGTAAACATGAGTATATTAAATTATATTAAATTAAAATTTAAAAAATATTAAAAATAATGATTATATAAAAATATAATTGTAATATTAAATAAAATTTATAACATAATAAAAGAAACCGTGCATCGCACGCGCATTGAAAGTTTATCGGTTCGATTTTCAGCACTGTCATCCTAATTATTAAAATGAATAGTAAAATAATATAATTATTGATAATTAGCCGATTGCCATTTTTAAATAAAAAAGTTTAATTGACGATATTACCTTTTATAAAAACTATTTTAGGAAGAATATTGTATAACAATATTTTGGAGGTTGCTGGAATTACGGAGCAAAATATGAATATTTTGCTAAGAACACGAAGAACACGGAGGAGATTTGTAATTGTTTGTGGCTGATCTTGTCTATTGATATTCAGTGGTGAACTGTTTCTCAAACCTTTACAAGATGCCTACGTACCCTATTTATAGGGATCAAGCCATACGTAGTTCTCTTAGAGAAGAAGTTATCTAGACGGGCTAGGGTTTCTATGGGCTCGACTTGGCCCAAATTCACTAGTCGTCTCCTTGGGTTGATACCCACTTATACTGCTCATGACCCACGGCCCATTAAGGGGAACCCATGGCTAGCAGGATGCTATAATTATCATTACTGGCGAAACTGACTAGATGGCCTCGCATGCGACCTCACTGGGCTAGTCATGCGAGGCGATCCACACTGTATGGAGGTAACCGTACTCACGCGACCTCGATGGGCCTGACCGTAAGTCTTCGTAGTAAATATGCTCTAGGCCACGCTGGACCTCTAGGCCTCGCTGGACCTTTTGAACTGCGACCCATCCCTTAGGGCTCGCTGGCGATGGCACTTTATAGAAATAACGTGATAAAACTCCCCGTGATGGTGAACTTTAGTGACCCATTCTTCGTTCCTAGGCCCATTATGAGTGATGTACTGATATTCTAGCCCATTAGGCCTGTCTAGGACTTATGCCAAATTCGGTCATAACAAAAACCTAAAATATCGTATCTTTCAATCAATAATATTTATTTCTAAATAAAACACGTTAACTTTTATTTTAAAATATAATCTTACAATAATTAATATATATCCAAAAATATAACACTATATCGTCTAATCACTAACAAAATATAATATAAATTTGTATAGAACGAATAATTACCGTTAGATTTTTACTAAAAAATCAGGTGTTTTAGATCTAATGATTAGATATATTATATATTTAAATTAATTTACTAAAATTTCAAGGTTTGAATTATGTCAACGACATATAATTAGTACACGCTACCTTTCGATATACGTATACCAAACCACTCAACATCCATAAGATAGATAGAAGTTGGGTAGACACCAATTATGTTTAGACCCTATATGTCTATAAGATTTGAAAACATAATGGTTTAAGTACAAGTTATCCATTGAGATCACATACGGCAATGTAAGATGGTTAAAATTACACTACGAATCATGCATGTAAGAACCCGAATTTTCGGTAGAATTAAAACTTTTTAGTATGTAGTAATGTGGGAATGAATAGTGGTTATGACTGCGATGTAACGAAGATCTATTAAATGAATGGAATGGATTTGAATTCAATTATTTATATGTCATGCAGAATACTTTTGGTTGACGGCATAGATAAGAATGATCTATCTCCTAAGAATATAAGTATATTACTTCAAGTAAGATTATTCTTATGTCATCCAAATCAATATCTATTATAAGTCCAGCGGTTCCGTAAAAAGGTTAAGAAGCACCCGAGAGTAAACCAGGTTCATTTTCCTAATTATAGGAATTAAATAAAAATAAGTGATGAATAGTGATTTTGGTGGAATTTGGAATATTATTATAATAATGTTATACCCGGTATTCGGAATGGATTTCTGAGTTCGTATTAGTGATCCAGGAGGAAAATAAGTGTATGTAAAAGCTGTCGGATTCAGAAACAGAGCACTTTCATTTTCTCCGAGATTTCCCTGGACACTGCAAGACTTAAGGATTTATAAAAGGGAATTAAGGAATTTAAATTCGAGAAGTATTAAGAAAGATGAGGAATAGTATTATAAATATTAAGAAGGTTTTTGGTAAAACCCTAACTAGAAACGAATGAGTTATTCCCTCGAACGATCAACGAATTAAGCAATAAACGGACAAGGAATCAAGCAGAGGAGGCAAGATGCATGCATGTGTGCAAGTGATAAATATCTAGAAACCATATAGTTACTTAAGTAACCAATACTTAGTGAATCAACTAAGTACTTAGAAAACAAACCACTTGGTTAAGTCTTAACCATCCAATCTTCAACACTTGTCATGGTAAATTCTCATCCAACAATTCACACTTTATTAAAGTAACAAGGATGAGATATTATCTAAAAACTTCACTTTACACATCATTATTCAAGAGCAACCAAGCAAAATACTCTCCCCCTCCACAAGAACAAAGCATTCGGCTTTTTGCTTAATTCAAGAACACAAATCCCTCTTCCCACCATTGTTTGATCTCCAAACTTTTATCCTAGATCCTATATTTCATAAAAATGATACCCTAGAAATCATAGCTTCAAAATCCATTGTTACCATTTTCAAATAAATCCTTGAAGATGAGGGTGAATAGTGATTTTCAAGAACAAAATTCTTGGATCTTGATTTCTTGGATGATCTAAGCTTGGTTAAGGATGTACTAGGACTATACAAGGCTTAGCAAGGTCTTTAACCACTCCATGGAAGGTATAACTTTTCAAAACCCTAGCCCTTACTTTAAGTATATGCTTGTTCTTGATGGATCTAAGTAGTTATGGTTTTAGTATGTTATAAGCATGAATATTAGCATGATTATGATTGGGTTTTGGTAGAGGTTAAATTAGTTTAGATGAACGGAAAGGCATTGCTTGGCCTTAGTTCATGGTTAAATAACATGTATATGTTATTTGGAATGGAAACTATGATTATTGGAAAGTTTGGAATTTAGAAAGATTCGATATATAGCCGTCGTAATGCCCGATTTTTGTTAAACCTTAAGTAACCATGCATCACAGTAGCTTTAACTTACTGTTAAGCTTCGATTTCTGCCATGATAAGCTAGATTATGTTATAAGCTTCGTTTTGATATAAAGATCGCATGAAACGGACTTACGGTTTAGGAGTTATGATTAAATTCGTAAAAGTGGTTCGGAACCGTAATCGAAAGTTCGTAATTGAAATTGATTCCCTTAAATGTCGTTTAATCAGTGGCGAATCTTATTAATTAAATATTAGAGGTAAAAAGGAAGGTGTGGGAGAAAACCACATGTCGAATGGATCGTTTTCCGATTTTATAAAAATGTTTGAATCGAGGTTAAACGCGAACGAACCCCTTAAAGGTATGACTTTGGTTATAACTTAGAAAACGGGCGATAACACTCGAGGTATAATCTTGATTCGTAAACGACCAACCTTAGAACCCATACGACTTAAGTATATACCAAGTATAAGCATGATGACATGTCTTGATAACGAACGAATGTCGGATCGTATCGGTGATAAAAAGAGTTACACTAAAAGAGACGTAACGAGATAACTCGAAAACATGTTTCGATTTAAGTGGAGTTTATACTTAGCCTTTTAATAAGCGTTAAGTGGTTAATCTTAAATATTCTGATTGTTTATAGATTGTCGAGCTGACCCGGGACACATTACCCCTACCCGCACTCGATTCTCAGGCAAGTTTCCAATACTTGGAACTGTTGTTGTGATAATATATATATGATGATTGTTGTATACATATGCCATAGCATGCATGACTACTTTCAAGTTATATTGCAATACTTGTTCCCTGAATTGATATTGGCTTATAGACTAGATACGATATATCAGTATAAGCCGGACTTTTGGTTAAGACCCTTAGTGAAGGGCATGTGATATTCATTCTTTAAATGTAGACCGGGAGTCGGTATTTTGAGATATAGATGCAGTCTTGGAAACCCGGAGGGATTCCAACGACAGATTAGTATTCCGTTTGAGGAATATTATTATTAAACATTAATTATATTTCCATAAAGTATTATTTACTTGGAAATCTTTCGAGAAATGTTATTTGAGTATTATCTCAGTCGAGAGATATTAAATGAATATTATTTCGAATATTCATTTAGAGTTTGATTATTTCATGAATATTATTTCAAGATTCATTTAGAATATTGTTTATTAAATGAATATTACTTTCGAATATTCATTTAAGGTTTTATCTATTCAATGAATATTACTTTAAGATAATTCTTTGAAATTCTAATCACTTAAGGAACACTATTTCAAATATTCTTTGAGAGTATTGATTACTAAATGAATATTAATTGGATATTCATTTAGAATAGTATTTATTAAATGAATATTATTTGAATATTCATTTAAGGTTTTATTTACTTAATGAATATTATTTTAAAATATTCAGTTGAAGTTCTAATTACTTACGGAATATTGTTTTGAATATTTCTTTAAAGTTTTGATTACTAAATGAACATTATTCGGATATTCATTTAGAATATTATTTGTTTAATGAATATTATTTGGATATTCATTTGGAATGTTATTTGTTAAATGAATATTATTTTCAAATATTCATTTAAGGTTTGATTTATTCAGTAAATATTATTTTAAATATTTATTTAAGTTTATTTATTCAATGAATATTATTTTAAATATTCATTTAAGAAGAGATTTATTTAATAAATAATTCTATATATTCATTCGAGGATTACTTACGAGCAATATTATGATTAGTAATATTCCGTAATTATTATTGACTTAATAAATATTCTTGGAATATTTAATAAAATTCTTTTGAATTCTTTTTGTAATGATTGATATTATTCAAAGGTTATCCTTCACCTTCAGATATTATGTAAAATATTTCGAAGTCTTTTATGACTATTTTATCAAGGGGAGGTTCCCAACACTTTATTTTCGTTTAAATCTATCTTATAAGAAGGTTTAAATACTCGCTCAACTTCCAAAAATTATATAAGGGGACCTCACTTGGAGATGTTATTTATTGGACTGCCCGGTCCTATACTTTCTAAAACTATCTTGTCACTCACATCTTGATTCTTTCAAGCATCGATATGAGTCTTTTGGTTACCTCCTCAACGCTCGAGGGGTATGATTGATGTAACAAGTTTATATCCATTAACAAGCATCAGCTTGGGAAATATTGGTGAATTTTCCTTTCCAATTAGATACGACTACTTTGTGGAGTCCTATCAACAAGTGTTACACTTGGGAAAAAAGGGGAACGAACTTTACGTTTCAGAGTCATGGATGATATTCGAACTAGGAGACGCGTAAGTGGCCGAGTGGCGCCGGTCCAGCAATAGCCCCACCGTTGGCTGAGGAGTTCCAGAGGGCGGTAGATAAGTAATTCCGTCGGAGCTACCTTCTACATGTAGAGAACGACTGATGAGATGCATGACATACGACTGATCATCGTAAACGTCAGGGCATCTGGCGCGGCAATGCTCCCGTATTAGTTCATCTTCTAAAAGTGAGAAATTTCTACAACACTGTTGGTGTTGGCAATGTGAAAAAGTGTTGAAACCGGAATTGCAATATTTTTCCTGCAAGTTCCTCTTTTATGATAATTGAGAATATCTTGCTTATCTTTTGCATAGCAGATATTTATTCAAAACAAATATATTTTTGAGTTACCTTGTAACTTCATCTCATACCTTATATTGGTACTGCATCGTTAATGCATGGCATATGGTTTCAAAAATATTTTGGACTGTCATATATTATTGTCGTTCAATTATATTTTCGGTGGGCTATTGCTCACCCTTGCTTTATTTATTTATATTACAACAACAGCTAGATCAGATGGCCGCGCAAGGCGCACACAGCGTAAGCAGGTGTCAACCGTCAGAGGTTTACCGCTAAGGTCTTGGCTACCATTGTTGAGGATGCAACTACTGGTAGGCTAGTTGTTGGCAATTGAGCCTCAAATGTATTTATATTATGGTATCTATTAATGGATGGCAAAGAGTATGTAATTGTACAATTGTAATTCTTTGGGTTGTAAGAACTCAAACTTGTGATTAATAATATTGTTGGTTACTCTGATTTCATCTCTGGGACTATAACGGGTGTGTTTTATGTTGTTGTTTTGGGTCACAAGGTTGTAATTTTAATTATGTTGGTTTTATGGTTGGATATTGAGACCGTAACGACCAGATCCCTGACCCTGGATCTGGGGGTGTTACAATGCATGTCAAAACATCCATAAACCTATGTTGGCATGGCAAAATCTAAATCTCTATATCCACTTTCGCTTCAATAAAGATTAACAATACAACTTAGATGTTAGCTACGCATCCAAGAAGAATAAGCACAACCATACGAGGAAATCAATAAGTCATCACACACAAATCTTTAAAGCAATCAAACTACTAAACTCCGTAAATAAATCCGTTAGAATCCCATGACAACGATTAGTTCATAATCGAGTGGCACGTCATCATGGGATCTAATGATAACATGATAATAAACAAGATCTAAATAATAACGAGAGTACTTGAGTAAATAAGTTTAGAAAACAAATCCAAAACGAGCATCCAAAAGTATCGCCTAATTAGAAGAATAAAAAAGATGTAGATCTAGATCTCCGATAGTTGTCACGATCTTCGATGAATCCTTCTCCAAGTCTCTCTTATCTCTCCGCTGTGTACATCTTTTATTCTGCTGATAAGATGTGTATTTATAGGCCCGGGTGCCTTAGCCGTCAAGAAAAATACTAAAACTGAGTTAAAACAGGATTCTGGACAGGTCGGCACAGCGCGGGCGCGCTCTACTTTTTGCTGGTGCAGCGCGGGTGCGCTCCATGTCCTGCTGAAATTTCTGATTTTGCTTTTGACTTAAAGAAAATTCTGCAAGCTTCGCGTGGATTGTAAGATCGCTAAATTCGGATTCTAGAACTCCAGATATGGCCAAAACAGTGCAGACTGCGCAACCTACCCGGAAAATCCGAATTTTCCAACACCGCCCGATAAATTGTATTAATAAATTAATATAATTATTTTATTTTAATTTTTATTTAGAAAAATATATTATTTTATTGGAATGTTAATTAACCTAAGTATAAAATTGCTTATCCGTGAATTCATACCAATTGAATTAATATTAATATTATGAACCAATCATCAAAACAAATACAACCCACGTTGAAAAGTTCAAAATCTCTCTTTATTGTTTTTTTTTAAAAATTTAGCTTTCATTTTATTTCTCTCTTTGTTAGAGAATATTTCTACGTATCATGTTAACAAATTTTTCGCCCATTTTCTGAGAATTCGGTATATTTATTAAATATCGAATCCTTAAAATATTTATTATATTAATTTATTGAAAATATTTGTATGGTCGTGGTTAATTTTTCGATTACATATTAAAGTTGTGTAGATACTTAATCCTCACGACTCCAATAAATCATTAGACTGTCTATCAAAAAAAGATTGCATGTTTCAGCGATATGAGAAAGGATATCTACTGTGCAAGATATATGAAACGAACGTAGTGATAACAGTAGAAACTTTCATCTAATCTAGTTTGTTATGTGATTGTTCAATATCATATTTACAAATTATATGTCCTTTTATTAATGAATTGATTTACTATAAAAAAAATATCAACTAACCAAACAAATTCAATATATCGCGTTCTTGGAGTAACATATAATTATTATATTTTATGGTTATTTCCCTTAGCTTATTTGTAAAGACAACTTAAAATGTGCATTTTCAGTTTGGAAGTTTGTATTTTGGTTTTTTATTATTTTCTAGTAAAACATGGAATAATAAATTTTATTTTTTTTTATTCTTAAAATAAGACATTGTTATATTTGTGTCCTTGTAATTCAGATTTTGGGTTAAATAACAAGAAATTCATTTTCCTTTAACAGTGAGTATATTTTTCCTACATATATAAGAAGAAATAACTTATGTAGACCTGACAAATAGTTTTGTACATTCATGTCATGTACTTTAGGATATTGAACGAAAGTGACATGATATTAAATCTTGTACCCAAATTTAGAACACAAAATGACACTGAATTACACAATTTTTTTCATGTATACGAAATGAAATGAAATACGTGAATAGAAAAAATATAACAATTATATGAAATATTACTATGTATCCAAGTCATGTAATTTTATAATTATATGTCTTAGAACAACATTGAGATGTTACAAAACAAAACTAAGAGTAGCATGCATGGTGTAAAGTCTCTCAAACAAAATGAAACCCTCCTTTTTATTTTTTCTTATTTCTCATTAACAAATATTTCTCTTTGTGTAGAATCTTTGTACCAAGTTATTTAGTTTTCTTAGCCATTTTTTATGCTTTGTTGATATAAAAAAAATATAGTCAACCAACCAAGCAAATTCAATATATGCTCTTAGGTTAAGATATGGGAATTGATACTATTACTTTAATTCAAGAATAGAAAATTCAAAAATGCACCCTTTTATTCAAAACAATATGTAATTTAAGTGTATCAACCTTTTTATTTATCATTATTAATAATTTTTATAACAAAAACCGTAGCTGCTGCTCTCTCTCTCTCTTCACCTTTCCCAAAAGATAGTAAACTAAAGATTAGAAGCTGTTGATGGATTTTATCTAACAAAATCTTAGATTTTGTACTAACTCCTTGTAAATAATAAGCCTTATTTTCTTTTCCTTGATTTTACTTGGGCTTTCACTAAATATCTCTCTTTATTGAGAGCCTAATATCCTATTTGTGGATTTTGTCTACCCATATATTAGATTTGGTTATATTAGACTATTAGTTCATTGATTTGGATAGTATAGAATCACAGTTCTGGTCGGTTGTTTGAATACGTTATGACAAATCAGATATACATATTCCTCACGTTTATAAAAAAATTGTTAAGATTATCTCGCCGAAAAGACTGTATAATTTAATGACATAAGCTAGAGATGTACCATAATTGAAGATCTGTTCAATGATTGGATAAAGGAAATTAGTGATATATTTTACTATGTGTTTGTTCAATTTTAATTGTTTTTGTAGATGTTGTATACCCTTTTATTAATGATTTTTACAGGTTTGATTATTTTTATGTATGACATATGTCCTTTTATTGATGAATTAATTATCAATAAATAAATAGTGATTTATAAGAAAAATTGTGTTAAATTGACCAATTTATTATGGAAATTCACTAACAATATTTTCATTGACTTTGTAATATTTTTTATTTTTTGATTGATAATTCATACACTAAATAATGTAAAGTACTATTTAAGAGTATATTTAATATTTTCAATAATTCAAATATATTGTTGGGTCAAAAAATTTTCCAGTTAATTATTGCATAGTTAAAAAATTTCGTAATTAAAATGTTAAAAGATGATTGGTTTAAAATTCATTCTAACATTTTATTTGGTTGATTAGCTTTTTTTATGACTGAATTACTTAATATTTTACATAACTTAAATTTTGAATGTGTATTTAGAATAGTGTGGTAAATAGTTTTATATTGTTAATAATTTTTAATTCATGATTTTAATTGTAACTTATGATTTTGAATTGAAAGTTTGAGATATCAAAATATCTATTATAAATATAATAAATTCATGTATTAATATATAAAATTTTAAATTAAATAAATATTGTATTTAGAATAAAATTGTTAAGTAATCATTGAATAACATTGAAAACCCAACACTATAAAAAAACATTTATCTATATGCACACCTAATAATGTAAACAACTTAGTGTAATGGGATAAGGATTGATGCCTACAATTTAGTAAGTTGAATTATTGAAGTTTGCTATTGAATATTCTAATGGGAAGTTGTGTTAAATTGACCAATTTATTATGGAAATTCACTAACAATATTTTCATTGACTTTGTAATATTTTTTATTTTTTGATTGATAATTCATACACTAAATAATGTAAAGTACTATTTAAGAGTATATTTAATATTTTCAATAATTCAAATATATTGTTAGGTCAAAAAATTTTCCCGTTAATTATTGCATAGTTAAAAAATTTCGTAATTAAAATGTTAAAAGATGATTGGTTTAAAATTCATTCTAACATTTTAATTGGTTGATTAGCTTTTTTTATGACTGAATTACTTAATATTTTACATAACTTAAATTTTGAATGTGTATTTAGAATAGTGTGGTAAATAGTTTTATATTGTTAATAATTTTTAATTCATGATTTTAATTGTAACTTATGATTTTGAATTGAAAGTTTGAGATATCAAAATATCTATTATAAATATAATAAATTCATGTATTAATATATAAAATTTTAAATTAAATAAATATTGTATTTAGAATAAAATTGTTAAGTAATCACTGAATAACATTGACAACCCAACACTATAAAAAAACATTTATCTATATGCACACCTAATAATGTAAACAACTTAGTGTAATGGGATAAGGATTGATGCCTACAATTTAGTAAGTTGAATTATTGAAGTTTGCTATTGAATATTCTAATGGGAAGTAACTCTGAGAGAATTCGGACTGGGGATGATGATAAACTAAATCGTTTTCTATTTTTTTTTGTCAGAAATGTTTTTCTGTTGAATTTATTGGACAATTAAAACATGACACATATAATACCTATATACAATCGAAATAAAAAGATAATCTGTCCAAGTATTAGAATGCCATATAATAAAAAGATATAAAGTAGTACCTTAACCGAAATTGATATGATATGATAATATGATTGTGATTGACTTTTTACTAAAAGAGTGGTTGATTAATGAATGATTAATTATGAAATTTAATTTAAAATATATAATAGTATATCGTGATTGATTTCAAATTAAAATCGTGATTTTCTAGTAAATATTTTTTGATTTAAAAAATATGTATTTATGGATATGTTAAATAAAATCATTATTATATTTAAATTCAAGTGAATATTTTTTTATTTAAAAAATATGTATTTATGGATCTGTTTAATAAATCATTATTGTATATAAATTAGAAGTGTTAACTAACCATGGTTAAAGAGGTAGGGTGAGATTGTAAATAAGGAAAATTCTTAATATAACTAAAATTTAAGAATTAGCTCTGATTGGTCCTAAAATAATTTCTCGATTCTGATTGGTTAACTAACGTGTAGTAGACTCAGGTATTATAATAAAGGATATAAGGTGTTCTTCCTAGAGTGTAACTATATATATATGCTAGTGATCAAATAGAAACCAACCTTAGAATAGAAACTAGAAACCTACACTAAATAAATTATATTTCATTTATTCTAATGGCCCCGCTAGGGGCACCTTCACAAAAAGTGTTTAAAATTATTGGCTCCATCCAGCAAAAAAAATAAAATAAAATACTGTTCACGCTGACGTCACTACCACGTCAGCAGTGAACAATAATTTTTTTTGTTTTTTTTTTTGCTGAATGGAGCCTAGAATATTATAAACTTTTTGTATTGGGGTCCCCCTAGTTTGGTCATTAGATTAGTGTTTAGTTTCTAGTTTCTATTTTAATTTGGTTTCTATTTGAGTAAAACCCTATATATATATATATATATATATATATAATAATAATGGAATGTGATATAATTACTCTTTTCAAAAATTAAATATTAACTTCGAAAATATAGGAAACCAAATAACAAATACCTTTATAGTAAAATAAGTTTTTGATTTTCTATATTTTTAGGTAATGATAATTTTACTATCCCAATTTACATCCTTAATGGCTTAATAGAGGAATTTTAATTACTAGCTTATAACCCGTGCAAAGCACGGCTCTTTTTCTAATATTTATTATATTATTTTTTTATTATTTATTTGTTATTAGTTTACATATTAAATTGTTGTTATGAAATTGATATATATATATATATATATATATATATATGAGATTTTACACGTTAAATTTATTATGTTTTTTATCTTGAATTCTTAAAATTTGATTTGGATGATTTTACAGCCTACGTGAAATTAACAAAATAACCTTTAAATTAGTGATGATTTAAAAAAAATTCTAATTAAAACTACCAGCCTTTAAATTAGTGATGATTTAACAATTTTTTCTAATTAAAACTACCAGAGAAACCAAAAAGAGATGAAATTGACGATTTTTTATACTGAAAATTCTATTCTATTTAGGAAATCTACTCATATTTTATTTTGATTATCGAAATAACCTTCTTATTATTTGAAGATAGTTGTACTAACAACTAAATACAGTTTTAATAATAAGTGAAGGAAAGATTTTGTCCAAAACTTTGGTAGTTGGTAGTCTGGTCCTCAGTACGATAAAATAAATATGAACTATTAGATCTTAAAAATAAAGAGATAAAAAACGTTGGATCTACCATAAAAAATATTTAATATTTTAACATGTAAACTAAAAAGTGTATGTATATTAAAATACGAAAAAGCGTTTGTCAATGATTTAAATCATATATAATTAGGTTTTCTATATTGAGTAGGATTATTAATGTAGTTATTATACATTAAATATGAGTAATTTAAAAATACGTAATTATATTTTCTCTTGAAATTCTGAGTGTTTTCATTTGGATAATAATTGTTAAAGCATCACTAAATTAAAGATAGTTTTATGAATTTCGCGTGGACTGTAAAATCATCCAAATCTGATTTCTATATCTCGAGATAGAGACTAAATAGTAAATATGAACTTTTTTTAATAATAATAAATAAATAAATAAAATTCAATTGTAATACAATCTTTATATCCTTTTCAGATTATAACTTCTTTTTAAAATTCAATTTTAATACAACCTTTTTAATTATATCATTTTTAGATTATAATTTTCTTTTTAGTATGATATACCTTGATCGTCTATTTTTAAAAATATTATAGTCACCGGTTTAGATTATTTTGACGGTATATGGATAAGATCTGCTTATTATATATAAGGATACTTGTGGAGTGCTAACTTACAAATATTAAATGCTTGTAATTGTTTAATGGATTAGTTTGTGATTTATTTGTTCAGCTGGCCCAAATGGTTAAAGACTCAAATTCAACTGCCTATTAGCCCAAGTATCTTATTGTCCAAGCCCAAGTTTATATATAAAAGAGAATAGAGAATCTAACATATATTTCCTATAATTTTTCCGAGATATTGATTAAATCAATATCTGTTGTAAAAGATTGTGTATATAAAAATAATATCTTAAAAGATTGTGCATATTAAAAGATATATGTATCAATAACACATCAGTTTTATTTACATGTGAGGGGAAATTATCTAATAGGGGTGTATTCAATTGGGATTTTAACGGATTGATAATAATCGATGGATTTTGAAAGATTGTTGTTGATTTTAATTTTACGTAGAGTTTGACTGATTTTATGTGAAATCCTATAGAGTCTAGGTAGAGTCTCGTTGATTTTAGTAGAATCCTTCAAAATCTTGCAGAATTTGGCTGGATTTCAAAAAATAAAAAATACACTAGCAAATCCATCAAACTCTATCATTTTATATAATCCAAAAAAATCCATGACTTTTTGAATACTTGAGATTTTACAGGATTGTTTCAAATCTTGATTGAATACCTAAAGATTTTAGAAGATTTTTTAAAATCTCAATTGAATTATTCACAGATTTAGAAAGATTATTTGAAATCTGAATTGAATACCTGCATATTTTAAAAGATTGTTTAAAATCCCAAATGAATACTGATAATCCATCTAAATCTCAAAAATACACCCGTCTAAGTTGTATCTCATGTTCCTTTTTTTCTATATTTTCAGAAAAAGGAATCTAAGAAAGGTAACTTTTTTGATATATGAATATTTTTTATATACAATATTTTGATATGCATGATACATTTAAATATTATTTTGATATGTATAATCTTTTGTAATATGAAAATTTTATTTTGAATTTAAGTAAAGTTATCACATATATATCTCAGATTTCCTATTCTTATAAAATATTTATTATTTATTCAGTTAATAATCGATACGGTTTGAAATTTTTTTGGTTGAATTGGAATGTATCACTGAGATGCAGAATCATTTTTTACTTCGATTTTGCCTTGATTTTATGCAATTTGGTTTTTAGCGATTTCGATTTCGAATTTATTTGATTTTTGACTCCCTTCTACTTAGAGTGATAATAAATTCCTCATTATTGAGGAAAATATAAAACTCCTCAAAAAGTGAAGAACATCTACGGGAGTGATGAAAACGATTATTATTATAAAGTTTTAAATATTGGAAAATTTGAGGTAAAAAGCCTGTATGTTTTCAAAAAAATCACATTATTTTGAAAGTATATTACTAAAAATTAAATTTTATTATCAAAATAATGTAGTTACGAAAAAATCCATCATTTAACTATTACAAAATATAATTATAAAATGAATGGAAAGAAAAATTTAAAGAATAAAATCCTAGTCTGATATGGACAAGTCATTTTCATAAGCTAATATTGTTCTCTAAAAAGAAAATTATCCTCCACGTTTTTATAGCGACCAATCATTGTAAGAAATTAGAAAGAAAAAATTAAGGAAAATATTTTCATGAATAATATAGTCTTAACAAATAGCTTTCATATCTATATCTTTTTAATTATATTTATAATACAATTTATTATGAATAATAATACAATATACATCATTTTTGGAATTTATAGGCTCACAATATCAATTTAAAAAATGGACCTGAAAGCAGACGATTTGTCAGTTTTTTCCAAGACATACGCGTCATGAATATAATTATTTTTTAATTTTCTATATTGTTTTATAACATGACACCATTAAAATACACTACGTATTTACATTATTTACCTAAATGCAGATTTAACATATTTTCTCACAAATTTAATGGGAATAACCAAAATACCCACCGTCAATTCCGACGATCCTAAATATCCATGGGATACGCTACTGATGATCAAGCGCCACGGAAACACGTTACTGGTAAATGAGTGTTATGGAGACACGCTAGTGGTAACGAACCAACATGGAAACACGCCATTGACATGCGTGTATTGTACCTTGAGATACGCCGCTTGAAAATGCGCATCTCTAGATATGCATTTGCAAGTGGCGTATCTATTGTCTTTTTCATATGTAGAGAAACGAGACACGAGCTCTCGCCGACGACTTCTATCTTTTTCTTTGTTACTCCTTTCCCCGTCATTTTCCATTCATATTCTACACACCAATCAAATCGTTTTACTCTCCTCTACAATCTTATACCAATTTTATTCTATATGTATAGTAAAAATAAAATGTCGTTGATGATTACATCAATAAATGTATAAGAAATTAAATATTAAAATAAGGCGGGAGCGGGAGAAATTGATAGAATAATTTTTAAATTTTATCGCATTTAATACGATTATAAAAACAATTTCAAAAGCATTCGCGCCTTAATTTAGTTACAAAATCTATAGATGAACTACTAATCATCGTGTACATTTATAGTAACACAATCATCTAATCTAATAGTATTAAATTATACGTTTCGACAGAGAAATAAAGATTTTTTAAATTTTTTATTATATTAAACGACGATAAATTTACATCGATACTCACTCACATTCTGATAAATTTATAGAAACTAGAAGACAACAATAAGGCGGGCGCGGGAAATTTAAAAATTAAAACAAAATTTTTAAATAATCTAACATTATTAAATTTTTAAACAAAAATTTTCAAATTTGAAAACCTTTACTCCATTCTTTCTTGTGTTGTACTCCAAACACTTAAGTCTTAAATGCAATATTTTCACTATTAACATCAAGATCCATGTTTTCATTGCATTTATGTGGTAAGTATACAAACAAAAACATCAATTATGAATTAAAGGTGGTGAATATAATTGGGCCTTGGACAAGTAAAAACATTAAAAAGCACATTTGAAACAAAAGCACATGGTAAGAAAATATAACAACCGTTAAGCCCATAAGGGTAGAGTACCCTAGACAATTTGATGATCTGTCAATCCAACGGCTCTCATTGACAACCAACTAGCCGTTGGTTTCGAAAGTAGGGTTAGTACGGACATATATCCGCCCTTTACGTCTCAATTTCGCTCATACAGTTCATTTCTCTCTCTCTCTCTCTCTCCTTATATCTATAGATACAGATTAGATACAACAAATCAAGACAGAGAGAGAGGTAACCAAGATTTCACATCACTCTTGCCTTTTATATGTTTAATTGATTGGATTTGATTTTCTTGATTGACCCTTTACATAAAAAGGGTAATTGATTGTTAAGTGTTTTATGATTTGTTTTTGAGTGAAATTTGTATCTAGATTCTTGGGTGTTTTTATTTTTTCATCTTGTGTAATGGGTATTCTTTGATTTTGTTATATGGGTTTGATTTTGTTCTTGATTTGTTAATTTAGAAAAAATGTTCTTGATTTTTTATTTCTTTGATTAATTGGATTTTTGAATTTTTTTTGGGGGGTCTTTTAATTTTATTTTTGATTAGTTGTGAATATATATGAGTTTGATTTTCTTAGTTGTTGTTTGGATTTTGCAGATAATCAAGATGGCTGGTGGAGATGAGAATCGTCTTGGTGGAGTTAGGCCTGTGAATTCTCAAGGTAAAGTGAATTTCCATAAATTTATTTCCGGGGTTTTATGGTTTCGTAGATGAGGTATTTGTTTTTGTGTGTATCAGTGAATGTAAACTTATGTATGTGGGATTTCTTATAGGGAGCTTGGTTGCTGGCAATGGGAAGGGTGCTGCTGTGATCGGGAGAACTCGAAGGGCTCTCAGTACTATCAATCAGAACTTAGTAGGAGGTGCACCGTATGCCAGTGCTAACAAGCGCCCGAAATTGCCTGAGTAATTCCTAACACCCGATCTCTTTGTTTTTGTTTAATGTTCCGATGTATCTTTGTTTGTGTACCTAGTCTGATCTAGGCCATTTGCATGTGTTGTTATTATATCCAGACCAAATGTTATTTGCAATGAGAACCTACAGATCCCGGTCCTGCATCGACCGCTGACAAGGTTTGTAGTTGGAACTTAAGATGTTTGATTATATCTATGTGTGTTTATGTTGTGTTATGTTATGTTCATGATGTTGTGACTTGTATTAATGTTTATGTTTTGGTAAATTTAGGAAGCTGGCTGCACAGATTGCCAGCAAGAAGAAAGAAGTTGAGGTATTAATGTCTTTTGTTTAATGTCGATATCTTCATTATCTAAGAAAAGGGAGCTAGTTTTGTGAAATATTAATGTTTGATTATATTGATATAGGAACAGAAGGACTTTCCTATAATTGATGTTGATGATTACAAGCCCAAAGAGAACTTCCCTGAGCCAATGCTCGAGGAAGTGTTTATGGTATGTTGATTTCTTCAATTAGTTACTCCTGGACACACTTTCAATGTCTCGAAAGCGGACTTGATTATGACTTTTGTGTGTAGGATGACGAAGTGGAAATGGAAGAAGCGGACGAGGATTTAATTGTGGACATTGACAGTGTGGATAAGAAGAACCCACTTGCGGTCGTCGAATACATCAATGACCTGTATGCCTACTACAAGAAAGCAGAGGTATGTCACCTTTTCAGGAATCCGTGTTACTTGCCCCTCGTATAGTTGTTACTTGATGTTACTAGTAATATTCAGTTTTTAGAAAATTATTCAATTTTACAAAGATTAATTTGTTGGAGTATTGCTCAATATAACTTTAAATGCGGAAGTACTGTAATTCTTTGTATGTAGTATTGTATTGTTGCAAGTTAAGTTGTATGATATTCTTACAGCAGTTAATTGATATTATGTTAATCATTTTTCTTTTAACTACTTCTTGATGTAGAGTTCTAGCTGTGTTCCACCGGACTACATGTCCACTCAATTTGATATTAATGACAGAATGAGAGGGATACTTATTGACTGGCTGATTGAGGTTGGTATCAAACATTGTTGTCTTTTACTGTTCAAAGTACTATACAGCAAACATTATTAACTTTATCATGGAATGAACAGGTCCACTACAAGTTTGAATTGATGCAGGAGACCCTCTACTTAACCGTCAATCTGATTGACAGGTTCTTGGCGATTCAACCTGTGATTCGGAAAAAACTACAATTGGTAGGAATCACAGCTCTGCTACTTGCATGCAAGTATGAAGAAGTTGCTGTCCCAGTTGTCGAAGATCTCATTGTGATTTCTGACAGGGCTTACAATAGAAAGGAAGTCCTTGAAATGGTAATTTCTAAAGCTTTTTTTTTTTTTTTTTTTTCCTTTCTGCTGTTATCTGAGAATGATTTGATTCTATGATTTTAACTTCTCACCTGCAGGAAACGCTGATGGTCAACAAGCTTCAGTTCAACCTTTCAGTTCCAACGGCCTATGTGTTTATGACAAGGTTCTTGAAAGCGGCTCACTCGGACAATAAGGTTTGTATTTATGAACACATGAGCTTGCTTATTTTTTAAATACATGTAGCATTGATGAACACGGATCCTAATTAGTTTATGATCAATGCTTACACAGCTGGATCTTCTAGCGTTCTACCTTATTGAGCTTTGCCTGGTGGAATATGAAATGCTAAAGTTTCCACCATCCCTGTTAGCTGCTTCTGCCGTTTTCACTGCTCAATGTACTGTTGGGAAAGCAAACCAATGGAGCAAGACAAGTGAGAGGCACACCAACTACAGTGAGCATGAACTCATGTAAGTTGCTCTGGTAGCATTACTTTTCCTTGTGTTTGAAGAGATCAGAAAACTTATTGTTGTTTCTTATTTTTGTTTTCTAGGGAATGCTCAAAGCTTATGGTTGATTTGCATAACAAGGCGGCCACCGGGAGACTGACCGGTGTGTACAGGAAGTACAGCACATCGAAGTATGGATATGCCGCAAGATCGGAACCTGCTTACTTTCTCTTAGATTCTTGATTTTAGTCGGGGGTTGCGCAGGGTTTTATTTAGTAGAGGCAGCGGCCATAGCTGCCTTCTGAGACATTGATATATTATAGTTACGCAGAGGCCTCTCTCCTTTTTTAATAATGCTGTAATAATTTGAGATTTTCTCAAATTGGACTTGTTTCAGTTTTATTGGTTAGTTATGCAGAGGCCTCTCTGTTTTAATAACAATTTGAGATATTCTCAAATTGACTTTATTCAATTTTATTGTTGCTTTAGGAAACTATAATCTTGTAACCAACTGTTATACGGTTAAATTGTTATACGGTTTCAATAATCATAGATGATATTTTTTCACATGTTCTTCCTTTATAAATATGTTACTTATTATGCGGAAAAAGAGCAGCATTTGCTCGGAGGTTTACTTAAGAAATCTCACTTGAATTCATGCACTTCAAGTCTACTGAAGTGCTGCTTCTTGGTGAGAAGAAACAGGAAGGGGACAATATTGGTTTGTGAAAGATCTCACTTGATTTATTAGATCTTATATATTAAGTCGTGCACTTCATTTATCTTAAGTGCTGCACTTGGCGAGAAGAAATAGAATGCAGGAGGCGTTACTGGTTTGTATGAACAATGAAGAAAGATGACGTCAGACATTGAAGTCTTCTTCTGGACGCTAAAACGAGTTTTTCTAGGATGCACAAGTTGCTCACTGCCGAACTTTGTTGCAGGACTTGGTCTGCCCAATCCTTTAGGTAATTTGCGCTGCTCTTTGACTGCTGCACAACTGCAAGCACTTTGTCTTTCTAGATAAGTGAAGAATACTAACACTCTTAAGGGTATGTTGTTATTTGCCAATTTGCGTCCGAGATATAGCTTAATACTTTAAATGCTTCCGGACATGTCTGCACATAAAGTTGTGCCTTCATTCATCCTCACTCCATAAGTTTCCATCCTGATGCATTTGAGGAGTCAAATGTTGTTGCAGTGCTTTTAAGCATTTGCACATTCTGTTTTTTTTTATCGTTGTGCAATTCAGCATCAGAATAGATATTAAATGTGAGTTCCTGTACTTTGTCGGCACATCGTAGAGACACATCAGGGTAAATCCTAATTTTGCCAAGGTAACGTCCTCAAACCTCTATTTTGCTCTCTTGATTTTCCAGTAATATATCTTTTAACAGTTTCGTAAATTTTACCGACTTGCACATTTAGAGTTTTACAGTGACTTCCACCACTCCTGTTTCAAGATATACTGATTCAAAAAAAATTGGTATCAAGGAGTTATCAGACAAGAAAATTAATGTTTCCGCTTACTAATAAGATTTCTCTCTTTGAACCGCTATGGATCATATTTTCTGCACTGTCATGCATCAGGAAACATCTTTGGCTGGACCTTTGGCAGAGGATGGGAAAGACAGTGATGGATGGTTGACATTGGGACTGACTAAGAGGTAAAATCCCTTCTCTTACGGAAAAGTTTGCTCAACTCTTTTGCTGAAGCCTGAACATTACTCTGTAATCAAAATATTGGTTGGTGTACTTTGCCGTGGGAAGTGTTGCAGCAGATCTTAGAATATTTTCTTAAAAGAGAAACCTAGCGCTCAGATGTTGCAGTAGATCTTAGAATATTTTCTTAAAAGAGAAACCTAGCGCTCAGATGTTAGAAAAAAAAAAGTCCTACAGCATGTTTGCGTTAAACCTAATGACACTTATGGATACTTGTTAAACACTATTCCATTCTTGAATTTTAAGATGTAAAATCAACGCGCAAGTATTTAAATACGCGTCCTAATTTTATAGAGTTGTAGTCAATTTGTTAGGCCGCTGCAAGTGCACTGTGGTCAGTTGGAGTTAACTGGGAGCTTATTACAAGGGATTCTTCCTTGAAGGTCCGAGGCAGGACTTGGGTTCACAATTCATGTTGCATATATATAAATGCTAAACTAATATGTAGTAACTTGTTGCATTTCTGAAAGCATGTAGCCGTGGGTGGATTTAGAACAGAAAACTTGTGATATCACAGGTACTTAATTAGCTTATCTTTGTGAGATCATGTCTCTCATCTTCTTGCACAAGAACATCAATCCTGAGTTCTGAACAAGTTTTTTCTTGCTAAATTTTTTTAATCAGCAATTATAACTCCTGATTTGTCAAGATGTCATATACCTGATTTGGAAAGAAACATAGTGGCACAGGCCAAATCACGTTCGATATATGTTGTGCCTGCTATGGACACTTTCTTTTTAATCATTTATACAATACTTACCTTTTGATGATTCCTAAAGACAACAATATGGATATTGTTGCTCAGGATTTCACACACTGTTTTCATTTACCAGTTTTAGAAACTAACTTATTTATCCTTATTTGAGACACCCTTAATGGTTGATGCAGCTCATTTTCTACTATTACACTTCAAGACTGGATGAATCAAGGGCCTTCACGAATGAAATCTTCAGGCAAAGAAATTGAGTCTCATAATGTACTCACAACATACTACTTGGGTAGTCTTCGTAAGCAAAGTCACAGAGAAATGTCAAAAACATGTAACAGGTCTCTGTTGAGGGAGAAGCGGCCAAATATAAGATCAAACGACAACACACAAAATATCTGTAAGCCTGGTCAGTTTCTTTGGTGGGTTGTTATTAACTGTAGTTGTAGTCCTCTTCCATTCAGATTTTTTAGAGTTTGTATCATGGCTAATTTCGCTTGTTGAAAGTTAATACATTTTTGAACTAGCTGCTTTTAGAGTACTTTTTAGGTACATTACAGCTCAATCATGTTTTGTCATAGTTTAATTTTATGCCGCTTTTCATCGTAATATCACAAAAGAGTTGGCTGTGGCTGCTTGTCTTACAAAAGCAGTAAAAGAGACATAATATGAGTGTTAGGCTTCTGGTGATCATGTACACCAGTTGACAGCTATGCCTCAAACATTGTTCTGATTGAGTTTGTTTTTTCTTTTTGATTAAATAGGAGAGTATCTGTTCTCATATATATCTTGGGGTGACACTAGAGTTTGTTAATGTTCTGGTTTTGATGCATACCAGAAGGAACTTTACTGCCCAAGACAAGCAACACAAATCCACTATCTGCCACCATGTACTTTTTTTTTTTGAAACAAAGAATGGCTTATATTAATCAAGATCTTGCTACTTCTTCTGATTCAATAGCTGCAGATTCTGTAACAAGAACCATGGCTTCTGAGAAGAATTACATTGGAAAAGAAAGGATGGAACTGAATTCCACTCCTTAATTTTTATAAATTTCTTTAACAAATATATAATTTTGTCATTTTCTTTTATTTTGCAAAAATAAAAATTTATTATGCCATATATTTATTTCTTTTTGCAGTTATTTTACAAATATACGATTTTATATTCCATACTAGTAGAACATTTTTATTCACTTAAAATCCAATAAAATTAATTAAAAATAATCTAAACCACCACAATTTTTCGAAAATAGTACATCAAGAAACTACGTATTTTAATCCAGGTACTAAACTTCAACACAAGGGCAAAATTTTCTATTTTAATGGGTGTAAAATTACGATTTTATCTATGTATATACTAAACTTCAACACAAGGGCAAAATTTTCTATTTTAATGGGTGTAAAATTACGATTTTATCTCTATTTTTTAAAATATTACAAAAATACCAGTATTTAATAGGGTGAAGGACATATATGACCGGTTTTGTAAACACCGGTGACAAAAATAACCATATTCTAATTGTTAAGCAAAAATAGCCGATCCAATACGCATATGGGATTGTGGTATTAGATGATACGCAATTGGTAAAAGAGTATTACAAAAAAAAAAAAAAAATTGGAGTTACGCAAATGAGACTAGAGTTTTCTTTAGTTGGATACCACAATCCCATATGCGTGACACATACGTATACTATACTGTCACATGCGTAACACCTGAATCCAACTTCTATTCTATGTAGTCAGTTGTATCCATGTCACTGATATAATGCATAATTGTTGTAACAGAATGTATGACGTGGGTCCCCCTATGAAAATCACATTAAATCACTGTATCTTCATCTTTGCCTTTTCTACATCTTTGCCTTTTTTATCCCGATCGCCACCATAAACACTGAATACGCATTTCACACCTAGGTATTAGATGGGTCATTATTGGCCACTTATTTGAAAGTGGTTATTTTCGTAAAAAAAAATGTAAAATGAGTTATTCTTGTCATTTTTTCTATTTAATAATTATGTAAAAAATAATGGATTTATGCTTGTATTGGGATTTAAACTTTTATTCTCAAACTCATGCCTTAACTCATGTAGATGTTAAATTATTTAAATAAAAAATAAGATTTGAATTTAAGGAATATGTGAATTTTAGTTATCAAATCATACATAATTAATAATTGAGTCACATGACTTTTACGTATATAAAATTTTAAATATGTGAGTCATATTGTAGGATTCTGATCGACCAACTATTTAGACTTTTAACGGTTTAAATCGACCAACTATTTAGACTTTTAACGGTTTAAATCTATGATTGGTCTAAACACATAAATATTTAAATATATACGAAAAATAACTGAAATTATGTTAAAAATATGATCTATGTTATATATAAAAAAAATAATATAATTAGCATTCAAATTAAATCAAAAAATATAAATTTTTGAATCATCGATATTACAAAAGTACAATAATTATTTAAAATGATCAATTAGATTATAACTCGAGTATAAAGTATGGTAAATATGAATTTTTATCTAATATATTGATCAATATAATATAATATGATATATAATGGTTGAGTTATAACATATATTTATATCAAAACACGGTAAAATCAAAAAATTTGATTTTAGATTTCATATACATGCACGAGGTATTAAGTTTGTCATATTTTACATCGATTGAAATATTTAGAAAATTTTAAAATTGAGTTAAAAATAATTCAAAATATAATATAAAAAATATCTCAATTTACCCAATTTTTTTTATTGAGCTTCTATATAATGTAATAAATATTAAACTAACACTAAACATTTAACTTTAAAAGTGTATAAATGTATATATTTAGAAAAAATAACTGAGACAAGCATAAAGATGATTTTTATTCAATATTAAGAGATTTTGTAATATGTTTCAAAATATAGTCCTACATATACGATCAATTTTTTATAACAAAATTAATGAGTATACATACGTTTCTATTATAAACGGACAATTTTACTATAATAATTATTTATATTATACTCAAATGTTCAATTTGATAAAGTTTATTTCACGCAATTGAAAATTAAATTAATAATTTTTCAATAATAAATATTAATTTGATTAGTATCGTATGAATATTTATCCAAATTTTATGAAATCTAATCAAATTATAAAATATTTAATTCAAAAAATTGGTATAAAATAGGGTGAAGGCCCAAAATACCTGTTTTTCCCCTTCCCATTACCAAAATGCCTACCGCCTACTCGGGTGGCCCTAAATACCCACGTGACGAGCTACTGGTGAAGGAGTGTCTTGAGACACGCTACTATTGAAAGCGTAACAGCCATAGATATGCAACTGGTAGTCTGGTACCGGCGTATCTGGAGACATGCAACTGGTACGAGCGTGAGACGTCAACGTAATGCTGTTGAATGTTGCTACAATGCTTGAGACAAGCATTTGTAACAGGCGTATCAGGCGATACGCATTCTGGAGCGGCGTATCCGACGTCATCATCGTCGTCTCCAGAGCTCTCGACGTCGGCGATTCCGACATCTTTTTTGTTTCGCTTCGTTCGTCCACATCACAAACTTTCAGATCATGTTCTATATATCAATAGAATCGCAATTTGATTATCTACACATCCATAATAATAAAATTACATTTTAATTGCCGTATGTGAAAACCCCAATTCAAACAATATTTTCCGATTCGAAACTTTGTCAACGTCGTTCATGCCCCTGCGGGGCCTTAGCATAGAAACGGACATGGGGAAGAGGAAGAGAACGATGTTTTGATCACGTAGGTGTATTTTTCTGGGTTGGGAGTGCTGTTTATGAGACAAATCAGTGTAGCTGCCGTTTTTGGCCTAATCGCCGGCCAATAGACAGAAAGAGAAACATGGGGCATGAAGATTTTTCTGGGAGCTACAGTACACGAGATGCGCTACTCCCTCCCACATGTGCATCTCGTGGGTAGATAGGGCCGGGCGTTTCGAAAAACAACATTTTGATCCATGAGTACCTCATTTGGAGGTATTTTTGTCATTTTCTCTATAGAATATTACAAAATAACTATAAAAATATTTGATATATTAAAATCTTATCTTTTATCATATTTTTAATTACAAAATTATTTAAATATAGGAGAAATTAATTCAGTGTCAGTCACTTACACGGACTACAAATAATAGAGATACAGGTACTGATTTAGTGCGAAGCACAGTCCCATGTATACATACACAGTTACACTTACCCACAGAAAAAGGTGAATATGATGTAAGAAAAGCAGAGGGATCTTTGAATTGGGGTAAAATGGCACTTGTTTCTCTTGCACCCTTTTCAACTCAACTAGCTTCTCTTTCAAAGGTATATATTATCATTTCTTTGCTTAATATTACTCATGTGGTTTCCTAATTAGTTGTCAATAACTAGATTCAAGTGTTAACATCAATTTAGTTTCGAAAAATGTTAATTATACTGTTAGTTCATTAGTATATGATGGCTTTACTTGCAAAAAGATTTCTTTCCTTGTCCCTTTATGGTGTAGGTGAAAGAAATTTGGTTTTTTAGTATATTATGATCTCGGAAAAAATTAAATGACAATTTATCATCGTATGATGTTGCAGTTCTATGGACATGGGTTTCGGATTACATTAAACATAATAGCAAGTTAAGAGTTTGTTCCATAAGATGTAGCTCATTTATGTGGGTGTGTAAGAATTAATGGGATGCTTTACTTTGTAGATTTGTCTGATACTTAATGGGAAGGACTTTTAAGTCATTGGAATTTGGAACAATTATCCGGATTCGATGGTTTTGATATCGATAATTTGTTGTAGACTACGCGTGAAGCTATTGTTGTAAACTCACGACACCTTAACATAGGAAATATGGTACGACTTTAACAGGGTTTGAGGAATAACTGGTTTGTGGCATATCAACAGCCGCGTGGACTAATTTCTGGACGTGGGAAATCAATTGAGTATCAGCAATTTCTTTATTCATCAAGATTGTCAAAATTTCAGAGGGTATAATCTCCACTGATCTCTATTCCCAATCACATGTATGCTGAACTAGATTGGTAGTGTATGTTTTCAGAGTTTAAAATAAATGCCATCTAATACTGTAATGTAGAAGGATGGAGACAATTCATAGTGAAGTACTGAACTTAATATGTATCGATGCAGGCAATTGATATCCATCTGCTTGTTATTATAATTTAATTATTTATTTTTGTGTTATCATAGGACGGAAGTAGAGGTCTTTTATGGTCGTTATAGTAGTATTCAGTGGCCTGGTATGCATACTTGAATAGAATATTACAATGTAACAATTCAGAACAATACCTTTCCTCAAAGATCTTTTTTTTTCATTGGTAGACGGATGACACTTAATTTATCAATAAACTTGCCTTGTGTTGAAAATTTCTTGATTTATTTGGGTGCATTCTATTTCTCCGATTTTCTTTCTGCCAATTTACTTGGATGTAAAAGATATCTGTGATACATTTTCCTCGGCAGGTGGAACAAAGGCCTTCTATCTCAGCTGTTTTGACTAATGAAACTGATATGATGCAAGTTGAAGAAGACGCTGAGACATTTGCTATTTTGGATCTCGACCCAGGATTGCAACCATATAAAGATCACTTTAGATATAGAATGAAAAGATATATGGAGCAGAAAAAGCTAATTGAAAGATATGAAGGAAGCGTTGAAAATTTTGCACAAGGTAATGATGGCAAATCATCAACGCACGAGGTTATTTTTTTTAGTTATATTTCAAGCCTGAGAGTGGAATTTATTACAACTCGTATATATACCTTTAAGCTTTATGGAACTAGTTCCTGCTTTCTTCTGGTATAAATATTGACATTAAATGCGTTCTTATATGCATTTACGTTAATTATGAGTTGTGATTATTCTTGCTCTTGTGTGGCAGGTTATATGAAATTCGGTTTTAACAGAGAAAAAGGTGTCCTTGTATACCGTGAATGGGCCCCTGCTGCTCAGTAAGTTTAATGTCTCACAGAAAGGTCTGTATAATCCAACTTAAGACCTTCACTTTAGATATGATTTATCGATGTTGCAGAGAAGCACAAATTATTGGGGACTTCAATGGATGGGATGGAACTAATCACAAGATGGAAAAAGATCAGTTTGGTGTTTGGTCTATTACAATTCCTGATTCTGGTGGCAAGGCAGGCATTCCACACAATTCAAGAGTCAAGTTTCGGTTCAAGCATGGTGATGGAATTTGGGTTGACAGGATCCCAGCTTGGATAAAGTATGCTACTGTGGATGCAGCGAGGTTTGCTGCACCTTACGACGGTGTGTACTGGGACCCACCACCTTCAGAGAGGTATACTTGTTTTCATTGAATTCCATTATCCCCATTTTTATCTATTGGAATGCTAGACATTACTTTATTCACTTCCTACTGTTTTGCAAATGAACATAACTCTTTTGACTGAACTTTTATCTCTTTGGCCTTTCTTTCTTTTCTTTTTTCTCAAAAAAAATATTTGTCCTCTTTGACCATTCAGGTATGAGTTCAGATACCCCCGTCCTCCAAAATCTATAACTCCACGGATATATGAGGCTCATGTTGGGATGAGTGGTTTAGAACCCCGTGTAAATTCATACAGAGAATTTGCAGATGATATCTTACCTCGTATTAGGGAAAGCAATTATAACACAGTCCAGTTGATGGCTGTGATGGAGCATTCCTACTATGGTTCCTTTGGATATCATGTCACAAATTTTTTCGCTGTGAGCAGTAGGTCGGGAACCCCTGAAGACCTCAAGTATTTGATAGATAAAGCACATAGCTTAGGTTTACGGGTACTGATGGATGTTGTTCACAGCCACGCAAGCAACAATGTTACTGATGGCCTAAACGGCTTTGATGTTGGCCAAAGTTCACAAGAATCGTACTTCCACACCGGGGACCGTGGCTACCACCAGTTGTGGGATAGCAGACTTTTTAACTATGCTAACTGGGAGGTTCTTCGTTTCCTACTATCTAACTTGAGATGGTGGCTGGAGGAGTACAGATTTGATGGGTTTCGATTTGATGGAGTAACTTCAATGTTGTATCATCATCATGGAATCAACATGGCGTTTACAGGGAACTACAATGAATATTTCAGCGAGTCAACAGATGTTGACGCAGTGGTTTACCTGATGCTGGCTAACAGTCTGATACACACTCTTCTACTGGATGCAACCGTGGTTGCAGAAGATGTTTCTGGTGCACCTGGACTTGGTCGGCCTGTTTTTGAGGGAGGAGTTGGCTTTGATTATCGTCTGGCAATGGCTATACCTGACAAGTGGATTGATTATTTGAAAAATAAGAAAGATAAAGAGTGGTCTATGGAGGAGATATCCTGGAGTTTGACTAATAGGAGATACACAGAGAAGTGTATAGCTTATGCTGAAAGTCATGACCAGGTATACATATCCCCATTTGTGTCTGATAAAGTCCAAATTAGAATGGTAGCCAACCATTTGGTCCTCTATGAAACATTACAAATTTAATGTCTGAATTCACAAAGAATATTGAATAGGTGTATTTAATAGTTATATTATGCATGCCTTTGTGGTGATTGTTGTTGTTATTGTTGTAGTGATTCCAGTAATCGTGTGGTCTAACCTCATTCTTTTACATCCACTTTGTGGTGTTGAACATAATTGCAGGCTATAGTGGGAGACAAGACTATTGCATTTCTACTTATGGACCACGAAATGTATTCAGGCATGTCCGCTTTAGGACCAGCTTCTCCAACAATTGATCGAGGAATAGCACTTCATAAGGTCTGTTTGCTTGTTCTTGTTCATTTTCTCACATTGGCTGATCTAAAATTACATCTAATGCGCAACTTAACTATCAGTCTCCAAATTTTCACGTGTTGGTAATTTCATTCAAGCATCTGCTAAGCTTTCTCATGTATTACACATCACCAAAATATTATACTCCCTCCGTCCCTTTTTAGTTGTCACATTTGGAAAAAACACACATATTAAGAAAAATTTAATGTTATAAATTGTTTCCATATATTGCCCCTAATTATTATATTAAATGATGAGATTAGTTGTAAAGTCAAACATTGGAATTAGGAATGAAGGGGTAAATATGGAAAAATTGGTACAGAAAATGTATTGGAATAAGAGTGAGGGACAATTTTTTTTTCCAAATGCGACAACTAAAAAGGGATGGAGGGAGTATTTAGTTTCCTTCATTTTTATTTTCTATTTCCGTTTTGTGTGATAGGAGAAGGGACAATAGGTGTCTACATTAAATTCCACATGCAGTTCTCACTTTTTTGATCTAATATTGCAGATGATTCACTTTATTACAATGGCTTTAGGAGGGGAGGGCTATCTTAATTTCATGGGAAATGAGGTAAGAAATAGCCATGATTAGCTTTTAGTATAAACAAGGATATTAGAGGAGCAGTTGTTTTAGAATATAGCCCATATGCACAGTAGTATTGTAGTTCTGTTGTCTTGTAGAAGATTTCATAATTCTATTAATATAAACTTAGGTTGAAAGAACATTGGTTCTTCAGAAATCACTAAGAATAACAGAATTACCAATGATTAAGATGAGCAGAGTAGATGAAACTTAGCTACAGTATTTATCAAAGGCTCATCTATACAAACACTAATTGAGGAATTCTCATATGCAAGTTTAACAGTTTTTTGTTGCTCTTAATTCGTTCTGTGTTCTACCAAGGAACTCGAAACACTGATCCGGTATTTTTTACAAATAGATGCAGTAATTCCATTCCTATAATGCTATTACTAACTTTTCCTGAATTCTTCTTTTATAGTTTGGTCATCCAGAGTGGATAGACTTCCCTAGAGAAGGCAACAATTGGAGTTATGATAAGTGCAGACGCCAGTGGAATCTGGTAGATGAAGATCACTTGAGATATAAGGTAGTTTAAGTGATGTGTGTTTATTCTGTGTTGCCATGACATCCTTATCAGGAGAGTAGGAGCTAATACTCATCCTAGGATAATTCCAACTTTGAACTTGGTTTATATTTTGTAAATGCAGTTCATGTGTGCTTTTGATAGAGCTATGAATTTGCTGGATGAAGATTTTGCGTTTCTAGCATCGAATAAACAGATCGTGAGCTGTGCAAATGATGAGGATAAGGTATATATGCTCGTGAGACAGAAACTACTGCATGTGTATATTAAATATTCTTTAAAAAATGCTTTCAAGAAGTTTGAAATTTGTGCGTGTGTGTGAATAAGCACTACATACGTGCTTAAGTTTTAAGTACTTGGCAGATCTTGACTAAAGCTGACAGGATTGGCTCATTGCATATTTTTTGGCCCATAGGATATTTGGTCATTTGTTTGCCAATTTAAACCACTGTCACTATATTATGTAGATATTGCATAGCTATGCCCATAATAAGTAATGAATATAGCATTTGAATTTCGTTAGATCTATCAATATCCAAATCTCAATGTAGAACTTTTATCATCAATATTTTGCTTTCATATTCATTGGGTAACATACATTTGTGGTACTGAAATTTTATTTATGCAGGCTAAGGATATTAAGTTACTTTTTTCTTCAGGTTATTGTATTTGAACGGGGAGATCTAGTTTTTATTTTCAACTTTCATCCAGAGAATACATATGACGGGTACATCCAAATCTATAGTATGTGTGTGTATATATTATGAGTGAGTGCAGATGTGACTTAAAGAACTGGCCTGCTGCCTACTAAATGGTTTAGCAGGATTATTTTTTCATTTGCTGTTTCCTGGTTAAAAGAATACCACCAAGCTATCATGTATATCATGATGGATATACAATTATTTTTATCCCCTAGTATGTTCTAAATCTATTTCGGAAACATGTATTGCAGGTATAAAGTTGGGTGTGACATGCCTGGGAAATATAGAGTTGCACTGGATAGTGATGCTTTGGAGTTCGGTGGGCATGGAAGGGTAAGAAAGCCTTGATACTACTTTTTGTTTGTTTGTTTGTTTGTATAACGAAGTACAGAGTCTTGAAACTCTTGATACTAGCAAACTCTTTGGCCGAGACATGACTTATGTGTTGCTATTGTTAGTTGGTTCATCTGATATTTTGCCTAGGAACTTAGTTATTTTTGTACCTAATCTTTTAATTGTAGTTCGCCCATGCAACTTTGGAACCTTTCTCTGCTGAATTACTGATGCCATGATATTTTTGGACTTTCCTTCTACCGGGAAACTTCTATTGGTGAAGCTAAGTTTAGTTGCATATACTTTTTGCTGCTGCTTCTGTCAATGCTTCTTAATGCTTGTGTAATTGGTTGTGCTTCTCGGCTTCTTGTTACCCTCTGCCGAGTTGGGAAAAAAAAAGAGAGAAATAGGAGGGCCAAAACCTAAATTACTTTCCAGTTTCAATGTTTTATCAAATCCAACCACGTGAACATCTTTATGGCTAATTAGATATCATAATTGTTTCTTTTAACAATGTCGCTTAATTGTTTCTGTTTATATTCTGTCATTTGTGTGTGCACGTGGTATGCAATATTGTATTCCATATGCTCTCAGAGATGGTACACAAGGTTTGTATGTGTTGCTAGTATCCAAATTCCAAACTGTGCTACTTCTCTTCTTGTCTCAAATGCATGTGAAACTATTGGGTCCACTATAAAGTTGAATATTTAGCAGCCATTAATCTCATTGGTAATGATCTATATGACAGGTGGGCCATGATGTGGATCATTTTACATCTCCAGAAGGAACACCTGGAGTCCCCGAAACAAACTTCAATAACCGTCCCAACTCGTTCCAAGTACTCTCCCCACCTCGTACATGTGTGGTATGCTCCCTTTTTCTGTGCTCTCTCTAGGTTAGTCCGTGGTGTTGTAGTGGACCAGTAGTTAAGTAACAATGCAACACATAGTTGCAATTCGTGTCTCCACATTCTAAAGCTGAAGATAGAATTCTGAGGACTCAAAACCCTTTAATACTTTGAAAAATGCTAAATTCCATTCGGGGTAGTATCACTTATTAAATTTAATATTGGTATTTTATATAGTGAATCATCAAATCGTTGAATGTTATAATTAAGACTAGTAGTTGTGGTCTCTTTAGGGTCACAAAATGACTCACTCAAGTCTCCTTTATTTCTTTTTGTCAAGGTCTACTATAGAGTTGACGAAGGCAACAGAGCGATGTCTGCTGAAGCCAACGAGTAGATCAAATTTGGTGGACTGGGGTGAAAATTGATCAAGCAACTGCTGTTGAAGTTTTTGATTTTGGCGCAACTTTTTTTAGATGCTTATAAGTGGAAGGGAATGGTAAAGGCGTGTAAGATGACTAATTCTCAGGTCTTTACACTAGTTGTCCATAGGTGTATATATGTTATGGAGTGAGCTTAATGTATATAGGTGGTAGAGGAAATTGCCAGTGTTTGAAGTTATAAATCTATATTTCAACCCTTGTAACTATCGGTATAGTTTGACAAAACTGAAAATGCCGTTCCAGGTTGAAATCTTAATAAAGCATCAATTGATCCGTAGACTAAGAAGTACTTAAAGAATATTAGTGGTGCTTAATGTAAAAGAAATCATACAAATGATGCAACAGTGGCTCGTTTGTTGAAAAGGTCTAAATTCCTATCTGTCGTGCATTAATACGTAATAGTATGTATTCGTGATGTTTTGTCCCAAAAGTATGTGTTCTAATTCAATTAATCTCAACTTAACATTGAAATATAATTATCATATTAAGCTTTTCTATAAGTCAAGTCTTTAATCATCCAATAATCTACCCATAAGTAAGCTAGATTACTTATGCAATTAATATTAAGTATGTTTAGGAATGATTCCTCCAAGTTTAATAGTGCACAAGTCGACAAAGATTTTACCATTGAACATTTTGATCTCGTTATCTTTAGTAATCGCTCTATTTTTCTAATTTCATTCTCTTTCTTTTTTTTTTCGCTTAAAAAACTCGGAAGCATAACGTAAAAATGACTCAAGTTGGCGGTGATTATTACAATTTGAATTATTATTTTTTTCTCTATTTCTTTTTTTTTCTTTTTCTGTAAACTTGTGGGTTATATGTTTTGAAAAATATGTGTGGGTAGTTGGTACCAAGAAAAGTTGCAATTAAACTTTCAACTCTTACCCCTTCTCGTCAAAAATGTACACATGAGTTTATCTAAAGCTAACCAATCTCATTGAGAAAGGAAGTGCAGACTTTGAAATGAAAATGAGATTAGTATAAGTTTACTTATTAAATTAATACTCCTATATATTATAAAACATGGCTAATTTAACAAAATTCATTCGAGGACTCGACAAAACTAACCGGGCTGAAAATTTCAAGTCACTTTTACTAATTCTGAATTGACTGGGGCTAGGGTCCATCCTAGCACCTACTGCGGTCCGCCCATGCGTATTATGTCGAGGACCCACTCTTCCTAGACCAAGTATCCTTGCATGGCTGGCTGGCTGCACTGTCAGGGATGGACGGAAGGGGGCACGTAGGGCGGTCGCCACCCAAAATCTCGTATAATCATGAAATTAGTATTAAAATTTATGAAAAAAGTTAAAAAAATTCATATTTTAATGTTAAAATATTGTAACATTTTGATTTCGCCACCTCAAATTTATATAAATTTTATGAATATAGTGATAAATTTTTCGATATTTATCATAATTTTGAATTTCAATACTTGAATTTAATTATATTCATAAATTAAAAAAATAATGATAATTTTTAATTTTATTTAATAATAAATTATTTTAATATATTAGTTATTAAGATGAAATTTTTTTTTTTGCCCCGCGAACTCGAATTTCTAGCTCGGTCCCTGTGCACTATACCATTACCATATAATGTAAATGAAAAAAAATTAATTGGATCATGCAGTCTTTGACTACTAAAGTGAAAAAATAAATTCATTGCACAATGTTCGAACTTTCAATATCCCGTAAAAAGATGAGGAAGATTCCACTAAAATACGTGATCACAAGCACCCTATTTGTTCTACTATTGTTCTATAAATAGCCTCAAGTAAATGGTTTTTGTGTGGCAAACAACAATGATGAAAGTTGAGATAATTTCAAAAGAAAACATCAAACCATCTTCTCCAACTCCTCAGCACTTGAAAATTTTCAAGCTTTCTCTACTTGATCAACTCATCCCTGCTCCTTTCGTTCCGATGGTTCTGTATTTTCCAAACAATGATAGTGGTACTACTAAGCATCTTCTTCATGTCCAAGAAAGATTAGTCCTTTTGAAACAATCACTATCGCAAACTTTAACTCGATTTTACCCTCTAGCTGGTATTATAAAAAATGATCTTTGCATTGATTGTAATGACCAAGGGGCTAATTTTGCGGTAGCTAAAGTCGATTATAAACTCCACCAGTTTCTTGAGCATCCTAATCTTCTGCACATAAATAATTTTCTTCCTTGTGAACTTAGCTTTACGGGGTCAAATAATGGAGCGCAAGTGACTCATATCCAAGTAAACACATTTGAGTGTGGTGGAATTGCCATTGCTCTGTGCATTTCACACAAAGTTCTTGATGGTGCTGCACTAAACACTTTCTTAAAAGCATGGTCTGACATTGCCTGTAAATCCGAAAAAGTTGTGTATCCTGAATTTGTCGGATCACTGTTATTCCCTACTGATCAACTATGGCTCAAAGATGCCTCAATGGTCATGTGGGGATCACTGTTCAAGAAAGGGAAGTCTACTACAAGGAGATTTGTATTTGATGGCTCAGCTATTGCCACTCTTAAGACAATGTCGACAAGTGGTGAAATTGTGGTGCAACATCCTACTCGCGTCGAGGTTGTGTCTGCCTTTATTTGGAAATGTGCTATGGCTGCTTCAGAAAAGAGGTGTGGTGCCAGAAGACCGTCGCTTTTAACTCATCTAGTAAATTTGCGAAAAAGAATCACACCAACTCTCTCTGACGAGTCTATTGGAAATTTAATCTGGATAGCTAGTGCAAAATGCAGGGATGAGCTCGGATATTGGGGCTTGGTAGATCAGGTTAGGAAAGGTATATCGGAAATTAATGTCGAATTCGTGAAGAAAATGATGGGTGATCAAGGGGCTGCAGTGATGGGTAAATCAATGAAGGATATTGGGAATTTTGGGTCAGAAGAAGAAGTGGATCACTATGGATGTACTAGCTGGTGTAATTTTGAATATTATGAGTTAAATTTTGGGTGGGGAAAGCCTGTTTGGGTAAGTAATGTTGGTTTAGACGGCGACGTGCTTATGAATTTCATCATTTTGATTGATGCCAAGTGTGGTCGAGGGATAGAAGCATGGGTGACACTCGATGAACAAGAAATGAATATTTTGGAGCATGATCCTGATCTCATGGCATTAGCTTCTTTGGATCCTAGTCCTGTTGAAATTTGAAAGGTGTCAATTCATAAATATGATATTCACCTGTAATCAATTAATATGGTAATTTAAGTGTTAGTTTACATGAAAAATAATACACATTTTTAGTAATTTTCAGTTTATTTATTATGATCGATGAAACCTGGATATCGGACAATATAAATGGGACGGAGAGTATCTTATTCAGGATTCAGGTAGAGTTTGTACATGAGGGTTGTATGTGTTGCTAGCGCTCAAGCTGGCCGGCTTGTCTTGTTGTCTCAAATGCGCACGAGCGTGTTGGACTAAAGTTAATTCCCCGCCTGCACCCATGAATCTATTGGTGCATAGATGACAGGCCATGAGTTATGATGCGGAACATTTCACATCTCCCGAAAGGCAGACCCATTTCCAAGAACAACCCACCGAAAAAATTCGGTAACATCCAAAACACTCCCAAATTCGACAATTAATAGAGCAAAATCGAATCCAAAATCGACCAAATAAGCCAGAAACAGTAAAAATCGATGACAACTAAAAAGAATCCGGCGAAACTTAAAATCATACAAAAACGAATAACCCATCTATATTTTGCATATAAATCGAACGGCCTATAACTTTATAAACTAATAAACATTAACAAGTTGAAAATAAAATTCAATTCTAGAATCGAATTGAGATTTTTACCCCCAAACTCGGAAAACGGTGATAATAATCGGAGGTAACTGAGGTATAAAAAAATCATTTATATTTTCCCAAAATCTTTGGCAAAAAAAAAAACCCAAAAATCATTCTTGACCCCTTATTTATTGAGAAAATGTTCAAAATACACCATTTTTGTGTGAAAGCTGCCTGAAATACCCATATTCAATAGCGCGCGTCTTTTTTTACCCACGGGCTACGCAATCTAGGAATGCGTGGCCTCGGATGCGCATTTCCAAAATGCGTATCACGGGTCACGCATCTTCTCACGCATGCGTGATGACGTCATCTGACATCATTATCTCACAAACGTCTCCGATCGTCTCTCCCCCTTAAAATCGCCTTCTTCGTCGCCTCCCTCCGTTCTCTCCCCTCCGGCTATCTCCACTACTCCTGAGGGAATCAAAACGAAACCCAGAGCTTCCTCTTCATTTTGATCCGTTTGTTTGTTGATTTTTGGTCCCGCAGGAGCGTGTATGGACTCGTCGAAAAACAGATCCGAAAAAGAGTTTGATTTTGGGGCTTTCAAATTCGGGGAAACAAACTAAATTTGATTGGTACAGCCATGTAGAGGATAAGAAGACGAGTGTTTTGGTATATACTATGGTAGTGCTCGATGTCTGGAAAGGTGTAAACGAGTGATCGAAAGTTTTGATCGGAAAATGGAGTCCGACGACGTTCAAAGAAACGATGAACAATAACCAATACGCATGTTCAACATGCGTATCCCATTTCACGCATGCTGAACATGCGTATTCAAGCTTCTGTTCACAGTGTTTGGAAATGAATTTTACATAGTGCACGCCGTGTTAAAATGCGTATACAGTCTACGCATGACACAAATGCGTGTTTCGTAGGTAAAAAGGGCGGTCCTTTCTGCCGGTGGGTATTTTGGGCAGGTGGAATAAAATTGTGGGTATTTTGGGTTTTCACCCTTATTTATTCAATTGGATCCAAAAAATGTCAATTAAATAATTAGCGGGTAAAATAATAAATTTTTATTTTGAAAATAAAATAAATTAATATTTTCCAAAATTATTTTTAGCTCGAATTGATACACAAGGATAAATTTTGAAATTTTATTCTTTCCAAAATTTAAAATAAATATGCACAAAATTTTTATAAAGCGTGGATTGTTCATAAATTTAAAAATACATGAATTAATAATATTTTCATAACTCCCCCAAATACCAACGGGAACACGGATAAGATACTGAGTAAAATTTTGGCACGGGAAAAATACAGTTTTGATCCTCAAAATTCTAAAAATATAAAAATACCAAATTATTGAATACTTTTATAACTTACACAAATAAAATTTTTATACACTGGTAGAATACCGGATAAAGTGTTGGCACGAATGAAATATCAACTCGATCCTTAAAATTATAAAATGGACTCAATTTGCTAATATCGATGAAATTATCGATTTTTAATAAAAAATAAAATAATTATGAAAATAACTAAATAATTACACGATATCAACAGAAACCATACTGAACCACCTATTAGCACATTGGGCACTTTAAATACGGAAACACATCAGAATGAAATAAAATATTCACAATCTTATTCCTCCTTTATGGAAGAACCAATAAATATTTAAATAATAATAATAATAATAATAATAATAATAATAACAAATCCTGAAAAATCTGAATTGTTACAATAGAGTACGAATTAGTAAATGTTGACGGAGGAATTTGGTAACAACAAAGTTTGAGGTCTGTCGCCGGAATCAAGATCTATGATGGTGGCTCTTCGCCGAAAAAGTCACCGGAGTGAGGTGGTTGTGATGAATTGGGGGCTGAGATTGAGAGGGTTCTTGGTGGTGGCTCGTAGCTCTTCGCTTCCATCCCCCCCAATTTGCCTACGTACCTCTGTATTTATAGAGGATCAAGCCCACGTAGTTCTTGGAGAGCAAGAAACCCAAATGGGCTTGGATTGATGAACTAGCTACCGGAATGTTCTACTATGAGGCCTAACCACAAAAGGCCCAAGGCTCATCCAAGATCTCAACACTTCACAGATAAGGAAACTTCCCCCGTCGAGGACTAGTCCTATCTGCTACAAGCTATTTCTTGATTTCAAGGATGCAAGTATAGCCATGGTTTACCCCAAGTGCAGAACGCATCCCTGTCCCCCGAATGAGAAGCACCCACCAGATAGCAGGATAGGTGATCCAGAGCTTTTGGGTGCAAAGTGCAGGATTACTCCAAAGTTCCCCAATGAGAGTGCGCCCATTGGCTACAGGAACAGAGTTCCCAAAGCACACACCAAAGAGAGACCAATCTTTCCACCGAGGAGAACATGCCCTCAGTGTATAAGAAAGGTCCCCAAATCCAGGAAAACCCCTGGAGGCCTTCTACGACGGACATCCCCCTCCGGAGATACGACAAGAGGGAATTCTTCAATAATCCTTGGAAAACCAGCTTTAGTAGAAATCTTCAATATAATTTTATTACTAAGGGCGCGCCCTCCTTGTAGGAAAGAAGATGGCGCGGCCTAATTTCTTGTAAAACTAACAAACATTCTTTTTGATTGCTTTTATGTCTCTCAGGGCGCGCCCTCCACGTACGGGAGGTGAGGGCGCAACCTCTTTCAACAAATCTTCACCAAAACCCTAATTTACTTAATAAATCCCCAAATTGAACTTATAATTGACCCGAATCCAGAATAAAATATCCGTGCAAGATTTTGGGCATAACAACTACCCCCCAATTCAATGTAAAATCAAAGATGAAGCATAGAATTTTCAATCTTCAAGAAACCAAAATCTCTTCGTAGCTATTCTTCTTCAGGGCGCGTCCTCGCTCTTCTTATCTTCAAGATTCTATGTGGAGGGCGCGTCCTTCAATTCTTCAATCTTATCTTCGTGACAACTCTTGTTTTGATTTTTTCGTAGAGGAATAGCACAAATGCACCACATCTCTAAGCTTACATGAGCTAACTCGGCGTAAGAAACAAGAGATATTATGCACAAGTGTAAACCACTCACAGGACTCGCACTAAAAATGTATACATATATATTTACAAAGGGCGCACCCTATGATATTAAGGCGTACGGATCTCTTCAGCTGTCGTCCACATACACTTCCATGGTCTTTCCAATCAAATCTTTGAACATCATGTCTACCACTCTTTGACAAGTTCTCTCCGCATTAATCAAGCCAAAGGGCATTCCAATGTGGCAGTAAAATCCTCTATCCTACTGTTGTATCTACCAATTAATCAATTCGAGGAAGAGGAAAATTATCCTTAGGGCAAGCCTTGTTCAGATCAGTGAAATCTACACAAGTCCTCCATTTCCTATTAGGCTTCTTAACGAGAACCGGGTTAGCTAACCACTCTGCGTAGTAAGACTCTTCAATCAAGCCAACATTTAACAATTTATCAACTTCTTCCTTCAGTGAAATAGCTCTTCCTCACTTATTAGACGTCGCTTCTGCCTTATACCCTTCCTGTCAGGATCTATTTTCCAGTGATGATGCATGAACTTTGGGTCATTGCCCACCATATCATCATGACTCCAAGCAAAAACATCTGAATCCCTAACATCCGCCAAAACTAAGATTGTATCTTCTGTTGAATCAGTCTTTTCCACCGATTGAGGAATTCTTGAATCAAGATCAAAATCAAAACTTCGAGGAGTCTTCAATCGGTGCCTCATCCTTGGAGGGCGCGTCCTCTTTAAGAGGGAAGTCTTCCTCAATAATGGCATTCGTCAGGCCTTCCAAAAATATTATTCTTCTATAATCCTTTCTTACTAATTCATTTTATATCATCAGAATTTTCTTCTTCAAGTTCTCTTATAATCCTTTCTTGAAAGTCATCAAAGACGAGTTATCTGATGGCACTCCCTCTGGGTGGATGCTTCCTCATCTTCTCGTTCTTGAACAAAATGATGAGCATGAATTTCTCCCTTGATGTTCACGATTCTGTCAGAGGTTCTTTCAATGAGGGCACACCCTCCATCTCTTTGTCTCCTGAAACCTTCATTTTCTTCAACAAGGGGCGCCCTACTAGGGCATTGTGAACTGACTCTTGACCCAATACCATGAATTCCATCATCTGAGTTATTGGGAGAGAACCTTCTCCAAGAGTTACGGTAACCTGATTGCACCCATCATTTTGACAGCTTCTACTAAAAACCATAAATTTATGCATTCTCTGCTACCATGTCTCTGTCTGGAAGCCATACCTTCTTGTAGGATTGTAATACAGAATATTCCCCGAACTTCCATTGCACAAGTCTGGAAGAACACATGCATCTTTTTCAATACAAGTGATATCTACACATTTCCCCTAGAACAATTTAGGTGTCCTTAACTCCTTGCTATTCACATCGGTGAGAGGTATATCTTGCCTCTCAAGCATGTCTCTCTAAAGTATTGTTGCTATCATCCCCCAAGGAATGTCCTCCAAAGATAATGTGTATACTTCATTCCTTGACAAATTTCTTCTCCTCAATTTTGTCCTCATCACGGAGGTCGCGACCTCCGTTCTTCTTCTCAGGATTCTCCTCATGCTTCTTGACTTCTCTGAAAATCCAATTGGTCAAGTATCCTTCTTTGATCAGATCTTCAATTTCATCCTTCAGCTGACGACATTCATGAGTATTGTGACTTGTCGACTTATAGTACTCACAGTGCTTCTTCTTATCCTTGCTTTATTAAGAACTATTGTGAGAGGAATTTGGTACAACACTTCGAGAGAATATCGCTGGAATAACGGATGAATCGCTTGATTTTCGGCTGCAGAATCGGCGTTCAAGCGTTTACAGCCCGGCGTTCAACTGCCAGAGTGGGCGGTTGTTTGTAATGATTTTGGGACTGAGTTTGCAAGGTCACCGGACAGCAAGGACGGAGTAATTCCTACTCAGTCGATCCCAGCTGCCAGAGATGTGTATTGCTCAAGTTTTCTACATGATCCATGCAGAGTGAAGTGAGATTCAACCCTTGCAAAGTGCCTACATATCCTATATTTATAGGAATCAAGTCCCATGTAGTTCTAGGGTTTTGGACTCCTTGTTGATAGCCCAGCCACGTTCTGATAAGCCTTATCCTCCTGACCATATTGATCCATTTGTTATTTTTGTTGATGAAGAAGAGTCCTAGCTCCCTTAGGACACTGCCTGAATCCTGGCCTTCCGTTGTACAGCCGCCTATATATATACACAATGTATATATCACATATGTTTTATATTTATCTTCCTCAACTGAACTGATCTAGTTAATTATCCCAGATGACATGATTATCCAGTAGTTATCCATCCATAAAACCATAGTTATCTTCATATTTATACGATTTTCCATCATATATCCGCATATATATACATAATCCATGTATATATGATGATTATCCACGATTCCAGAGGTTGTTGGGTCGTCCTTGATGTTTAGGAGTTATCCAAAAGTCAATTAGAGTGATATATATCCGTTCTCCTACAATTTAGGAGGCTGCTGGGCCAATTCCCACGGACTATCGGGGTACGAGTGTGAACCCCTGCCTGGAAGCCCTTCACCTGTATGAACCCCTATCAGGCCTCCCACACAGTAGTACCTCCATCTGGGGTTCAGACACCTGAACCTCTGCATGAATGAACCCCGAATCAGATGCCAGAATCTTCATCTTTCAGTATATTTCCAAGCAATATTGGGCCAAAACATCCATACCTAGTCCAGCCTATCCATCCATATCCACATTACTCAAACTCGTGACCTTAATGGGCCTTAAATCAAGCCCAAGGCAAATTTTGGGCACAACAACTACCCCCCGGTTCCTTGTAGCTATTAAATGCAAAAGGAACCAAAATAAATCGAGGCCCAATCCTTCCTTATCTTCCTCAGAAAAATACATAGCTTCCACATCATGCTTTCAAGCTTACATGAGCTAACTCGGCGTAAGAAACAGGAAACATAATACTTCCACATATGTACCTCATCTGAATCCTTAAATGAACTCCTTCCACATACCTTAGACTATGCATAGCGTACCAGTTCCAATCATGAGCTTTTTATCCTTATCACCTGAACCTACCAACTTCCAGCCCTCCTCCTTGAAAACCATAGCTTAACTTTTCGATATATTTCTTTTCCTTGTGAGGTTGGCCTCCATGTGTCAATCCTTGTGGGTGAAGCCATGAAGCTTCCACTGTTGCATATAGGCTTCAATCTTCTAGAACCCTGTACTACCAGGACAACTAGAAAAGTGATTAGTAACATGAGCTAAGTAGCTCACATATATAATGCACATAGCGCATAGATATATAATGCATAGATGCAAATATGATTATGCGAGTGCATATGATTTTGTATAAATAAACCCATTACTGCCTTCACACTTAAGTAGAACCTTGGCGAACGCACTCCTCAAGACATATGCCACAATATTTAGAGATTTTCATGAAACCATCACAATGGACCTCCCAAGATATTGCTAAGTATTTTGAGGACTTCTCCAATGATGCCCAGTGTTGTGGGACTTCTCCAAACTGTTCCCATAAACCATGGGACTTTGCCAAACTAGGCCCATAAACTATGGGGCTTTTCCCAAGTGAACCTATTATCCATATGATGCAGATGATCTTATATGCGTACCCCAGGAGGGACCAAGGTAAGGTTATAGAAACCTCCTCAATTGCAACTATGTCTTTACAAGTGGTTACGTTATGAGGCATATAGTATGCCCAAGTACCCATCAGCCAGCAAGTTTGAAAATAATTTTGAAACTCATGCATAATGTAAGTAAATATATGTCATGATAACCCTTTGTGTATAAATCCATGCGAATGTGAGATCATGTGATACGCACTTCCAGATGAACATGAATTAATGTTTGATAGAGGATAATGATCCATTTGAAAATATGAACTTCGCAATGAAATTTTTGGCTAGATGCTATATAAATTTCCTTGTATGCTTCATGTGTGATAGAGAATATGTAAATGAATGAAAGTAAAACTTATCTTTTCTTTTAGCACGTCAATCCAAATCAGAGTTCAACCAGAGAACCCTTCAGGTTGGGGCTGGCTCCCTTTGAGCATAAGATGATGTGACAGCCCCAAATCCGGGGTCATGAATCTGGGCCATCACGGACCAACTTCCATTCAAAATCAATATCTCTTGGGATTTTTTTTTTTAATACTTATGCAATTGACCCCACAGTAATACACACACACACCAGTCATATGCTCAGAGAACAACATTCACCATAATAAAAGTTTATAGTTAAACAGTTATTACAAACCCAGAATCATACTTAAACACATTGCTGAATAATACTTCGACATGAAGCATTTCAACAATCAAAAGTTATTACACCAACTTACACACTTAATGTACACAATCTATCAATACCCAACCGTCCGCTAGCTACCTCGGAAAACGTTTCCAACACTCTCTCAAAAGTTCGTCTTTCTCGTACCCTCTTGCGGGGTGTAGTACGGAGTATCGGCGTACCTAGCTGTATATAGATAAGTAGCAAGAGTGAGCTATAATAGCTCAGCAAGATAATATTGTAAACTGGAATTTAAAATGTAACCAAGTATACATGTATACATATGTAAGTAGTAACCAATTATAAACTTCAAGGGAGATTAAAACTCTTATTTAATAATACATCATCCACTTACTTTTATAAGAAAGAAATCTAGAATAATACAGTATCAGTTTCTCTTCTTAAATAATATAACAATCAATATAATCTTTCAGTGTAATATTTCAGGATAATATGAATACTTACTTAAATCTCTTACTATCATCATCTCATTTCCTTCTTATGTAACAATTTTTATAAATTAATATAAAATCAGTTTTTCTTCATCTATAACAATAATTCCACCTTTCATATCATTTTCCCTTTTCAGTATACCAATCTGACTTTATCATTTATTCTTTATTCACATATTGTAGGGGTTTTCACTGTTGCCGAATACGTGAGGCTCGATGATCAGTCGCCCTCCGTATCCGTCCCTTTTTACTACCGGTAGAAGGAATGAAGGCCACCTGCTAACATCATCCCTGGAGGAAGGCCACCTGCTAACATCCTCCTGGAGGAAGGTCTACCACTACATCCTCCTTCGGCAACTCTTGGGCCGAAATGAAACATTAAGTGCTGGACTGTGCAACTTCCACACGGCCTCTTACGCTTATTAAGTGCTGGACTGTGCAACTTCCACACGGCCTCTTACGCTTATTAAGTGCTGGACTGTGCAACTTCCACACGGCCTCTTACGCTTATTAAGTGCTGGACTGTGCAACTTCCACACGGCCTCTTACGCTTATTATTGTAAATTCCCCTTTTTATAAGATCATCATTCAATTTATCAACACCATTTCACATTTTCATTTCCGTATATCACTTCCATTATCAATTATCATTCACTCATATCATTTTCATTCTCGCACATTATTTCTATAAAATATATTCATAACATAATACTTTGATTATGATTCAGACATCTCTTTTATATTCAAGAATTTAAATATGCTTTTATATCCATAACATATTCCATCTACTTAAAAAGTAGTAATTAATAATCAAATAATATTTATAATACCACTAACACCAAAAAGAATATTTTTAATATAGTATTATAAACCATATAACCCTGGATAACAACTGATACCATTCTTTCATATTCCCTTAATCATAAGGCATGTTCACTTCATGCATAATCATCTCTATGTATATTCATATCCATCTCATACTCATACTCATATCCATATTCATACCATACTCATATACCTTCCCTTTTTACATCAATAATCGAGAAAAACCATTTCTTAACAATATAGTAACAATAGCATCTCATATATATATTTCATGAAATCAAGTTTCTTTGAAGATAAATTATTTCCAAGTAGGGATAGAAAAGATCTTGCCTCGGTTCCTGTATCCTGACAGTAAGGCTGGTCCCTCTTCCGGAGTTTCTATAAACACAAAAGGACCGTCATTAGAATACCACATCTCTTACTCACTACCCTCTCGTATAACAACACCCTTTACACTTCAACATATGTTTAACGTATTATTATTATCCCAAAGGTTCAAGAACTTAACCATTTATAAGCTCAATCGAAGTTTCAGGGGTTTTCACCATTTCCCCTAACGACCACCCTTAACTGTAAAAATCCCCATGAATTATAGATTTCGACTTTTACTACAAGGTCAACTGGTAATGTCTCTTTGACTACCCTACCATATTATCCCAAAGTTTCATAATTTTTAAAAATGTCTAAGTAGGTTGATCATAGCCTCAAAGTTGATACAATTACGGTTTCTCGGTTTTCGAACACCTTTCACTAAAACTGACTTTTCTCCTAAACCGTTCATCAGATTTTAACGCACCTTATATCAAAACGATCTATGAACTAAGCTCTATCATCTCATGGTCCCTTAGTGTGCTGGACAGTAACCTACCGTGTGTGCACAGTTGCTAAAAACAGGGCAGATTTCGTTCTAACGAAAATCGGACATTATAACTGCTGTAATTTCATACTTTCCAAAATTTCACCACTCCAAAACCATCATCAAACACCATAATCATCACCTACACCATGTGGTCTTCATTACCAGCCATGGTTACAATTCCAAACACCTCCATATTCAACTTTAAATCACTTACAAACACTTATAACATCATAAACATAACCATTATACCCCTTAATCACTAAACATAACAATATCCATCATAAACACAAAAGGGCAAGGGTTGTTATACCTCTTTGAAGCTTGAAGAACACTTAATAATCCTTAATAATCCTTGGGCACACCTTGAACAACCTTGAATTAGCTTGGATTAACTAAAGGAGCCATTAAAACAAAGTTAAAAATTCGAAGTTACTATTCACTCAGCTGAAAGAATCGCAAAAACGAAGGTCTTACCTACGTTTTCTGGAGGAGGCTTCTAAATGAAAGTTGTAGAGCATCTCATGGGCTTTCCAAAAAGCTAAAGAACACGAAATTCGGCTGAGAAACGAAGGAGTTATGCTCGATTTACCAACCTGCTGTCTTTTTGGCCGAAAATGATGATAATGGATGGGGGAGAGTTTCTTGCTTTTATTTTGATCTTATCTCATCTTACTCTTGCTTAATCTAGAGTGTTATGGAAGCTTGGAAAGATATTTTGTGGTTAACACCTTGCAAAGTTACTAATTTACCCTTAAAAACAAGTTAATGGCTAATGACACCACTTTGATGATTCAATAAATCCCATTTTGATTTCCTACTTATAATGCTAATAATCTTGAATAACATAATGTGGTATGTATCCTTGTTATATCACTAATCTTGGTTGCTTGGTTTCCATACTCGTCTAATTGTGGTTCGTTTCGAGTAAACCTCATTATCTCAGTGGTTTTCGAAATCATTTACGAATCCAATTTCCTTTGGTATTCTCTTAACTTAATAATCCCTTGGTTTAATCTAAATTCACTAATCCCTCAATTTGTCATTCTTATAATATTTCCATGCTCCTCAATATCCAATAGAAGCTTATTCGAAATCAAAATCCTCAAAATCCATATTCAGGAATTTCTGAAATCTATCGTCATTTCGAGTCACTTAATTTCAGTGTATAATATTAATATGGTTTCTGTTTATTCATTTTCTGTTTCCATTATAGGGTACCTACGTACCATTTCTCTAAATCCTCGAAATTTACTATTCATGTGACCACTGTAGCATTACTGAAGTTAGGGTTATTACATCCTTCCCCCCTTAAAAGGATTCTGTCCCGGAATCACGTCAGAAATGTCCATAGATACCTTTTCATCTACACCTTATAACTTCTATACCACTTTCTCCACCCTTTTTCCTTCATAATATCTCTATCTTGTTTGCGCAAAAATACACCAACATAAACTTGCTTGTCATTCATCAACATTCCTCTTTTGGTTATGGGTATCGGCCACCACTTTGGCATTTCCTTACATGGTAGTGTATCTCACTATGGTTTATCTGTATTTTGATCTCTATCATGACATAAAATATGAACACTTCAATCTTGTTATATCCTGTCTCTGTAAAATCCTCCAGAAATCTGACTAGAATAAGATTCCTTGAAACAATTGTAAGAAAATACTATCTATAATATATATTTCCTGTTCGTATCTAATCAAGTTTGTGCTTTTCTCAAAATACTTATTCTCCGTTGCATAGAATTTCCTGGCCCCTAACAGATACTGATTTTCCTTATCTAGATTGTCAACCTACCTACACTATTCATTGACCAAGTCGATCCCTAACCAAACATTTATACTTACATGTGTAAATAATTAAAGAAAATATTTCACCTACATCTGTATCCGGCTTTTTCAATGCTTCTCCTAAAGTTATGTTGTACACTCTGGCAGTAGGTTTATTTGAAACAGTCATACTTTGTCCCGGCGCAGATGACCCACCGGAACGGCAATCTCTAGCAAAGTGTCCTAGTTTCCCACATTGATAACACTTGATATCAATCTTGTCAGTTGATGTGCACTGATTATAATAGTGTCCTTTCTGTCCGCACTTAAAGCAAGTTACTTTCGACCTCCTACACACTCCCGTATGCTTCCTACCACACGTGTTACAGTCTGGAAATGGTGTTCGAGATTGATTAGACTGAAAGGTTCCTGTGGATCTACCACCCTGATTCACCGTCTCACTAACAGTCTTGTTACTCCCTGTCTTTCCCACAAACTGAGATTTTTGTCCCTTACCAACCTTGTTAAAGTAACTTTCTTCGCTTGAACCTCCTTTCTGACCCTCACATCTCCTTTTCTTACTTTCTCGCCCCATCTGATTTTGTTCGTTATAAGCATTTTCATTCTGTCTATTTCGTCTTCCTTCATCTCTCTCATTTTCCTTTGCATTTGCTCTATTATTACGCTTAGGCGGCATGATTCTGTATATAACAATATTCTTCTTTAATCACCCAATTTAGGGTATAATATACATCATTCTCATATACACAATTATATCACTAGTTAACTCATTTATATACCATAATATTCTCAACTCAACTTTATCAATTAAGCGTATCACCTTTAGCACAATAACCTTTTCATTTAAGTCAATCACCTTATATACATCAATATTCTTGAATCTCAACATTTAATATCAAAATACGATAAAATTAGGCAAAATACATAAACTTCATTAATTATCCCCACTTCCTTTGTTTATCCTCATTCTAACTTTTCCCTCAAAATACACCTTACTCTCAATAGTAAATCTCAATTATACCTTAAAATTTCTCATATTATTTTATCTCACTAGTCCTCAAATATACCCATTTCTTCTCACGAAATTCCTCCCTCTTTTATATCGAAACGCTTCTAACTCTAATTATCTCTTATTGAAATTTCCCTTGAAATCTCGAGTTTCCTCGTATAATCACGTATACTCTAAACCTTGCTTCCATTATCCCATCCATTACTGAAATCTTCTATATTCGAAACAATTGATAGAATTTAAGAAACTTTGAATTGAAACGAACCCAGAAACAAGCAAGGGTCCCACAATAATTTATAAAATTAAGAGTTTTAAATAACTTTTATTTGAAACAAAAGGATATTTGAGAAATCAATATGATGGAAGAACCCGTACGTCACACAAGTGAGGGCGTCCCCTCCGACTTTCTATCACACAGATAGATTGTCCCCATGTATACATATAGGGCTATTCCTCTTAGTTGGAGTAAGAAATATAGAGGAAAATTTAAATCACAATGATAAATACCATCTTCCAAAAATAATCTTAGAGGAATATTTTGACTAATACAATTTTGAAACACATTTCAAGGATACCAAAAAGTTTTTAAAAGATACCGGCCCCTTTTGAATAAGAGATGATGAATCACCCTGGAATTACTCACGAGGTTATCTAACGTACACTTCCCGATACATCAAGTATTCCCCTTTTTCATATCGATCTCGTGTGCTACATAAACTTAACACTTTTGGCATAATAACCTTTATTAGCAATAATCTATAAAATTATAATCACTACTTAGAATAAACGCTTCGTTCGATAAACCCCTCCTTGAACTCGATGTGAGTTCAAAATTTCTATTATTAATAATATATTTATTATTATCACTCTTGTTCCTGAGCATTATGACTCTAAGCTCTGATACCAAACTGTGACAGCCCCAAATCCGGGGTCATGAATCTGGGCCATCACGGACCAACTTCCATTCAAAATCAATATCTCTTGGGATTTTTTTTTTTAATACTTATGCAATTGACCCCACAGTAATACACACACACACCAGTCATATGCTCAGAGAACAACATTCACCATAATAAAAGTTTATAGTTAAACAGTTATTACAAACCCAGAATCATACTTAAACACATTGCTGAATAATACTTCGACATGAAGCATTTCAACAATCAAAAGTTATTACACCAACTTACACACTTAATGTACACAATCTATCAATACCCAACCGTCCGCTAGCTACCTCGGAAAACGTTTCCAACACTCTCTCAAAAGTTCGTCTTTCTCGTACCCTCTTGCGGGGTGTAGTACGGAGTATCGGCGTACCTAGCTGTATATAGATAAGTAGCAAGAGTGAGCTATAATAGCTCAGCAAGATAATATTGTAAACTGGAATTTAAAATGTAACCAAGTATACATGTATACATATGTAAGTAGTAACCAATTATAAACTTCAAGGGAGATTAAAACTCTTATTTAATAATACATCATCCACTTACTTTTATAAGAAAGAAATCTAGAATAATACAGTATCAGTTTCTCTTCTTAAATAATATAACAATCAATATAATCTTTCAGTGTAATATTTCAGGATAATATGAATACTTACTTAAATCTCTTACTATCATCATCTCATTTCCTTCTTATGTAACAATTTTTATAAATTAATATAAAATCAGTTTTTCTTCATCTATAACAATAATTCCACCTTTCATATCATTTTCCCTTTTCAGTATACCAATCTGACTTTATCATTTATTCTTTATTCACATATTGTAGGGGTTTTCACTGTTGCCGAATACGTGAGGCTCGATGATCAGTCGCCCTCCGTATCCGTCCCTTTTTACTACCGGTAGAAGGAATGAAGGCCACCTGCTAACATCATCCCTGGAGGAAGGCCACCTGCTAACATCCTCCTGGAGGAAGGTCTACCACTACATCCTCCTTCGGCAACTCTTGGGCCGAAATGAAACATTAAGTGCTGGACTGTGCAACTTCCACACGGCCTCTTACGCTTATTAAGTGCTGGACTGTGCAACTTCCACACGGCCTCTTACGCTTATTAAGTGCTGGACTGTGCAACTTCCACACGGCCTCTTACGCTTATTAAGTGCTGGACTGTGCAACTTCCACACGGCCTCTTACGCTTATTATTGTAAATTCCCCTTTTTATAAGATCATCATTCAATTTATCAACACCATTTCACATTTTCATTTCCGTATATCACTTCCATTATCAATTATCATTCACTCATATCATTTTCATTCTCGCACATTATTTCTATAAAATATATTCATAACATAATACTTTGATTATGATTCAGACATCTCTTTTATATTCAAGAATTTAAATATGCTTTTATATCCATAACATATTCCATCTACTTAAAAAGTAGTAATTAATAATCAAATAATATTTATAATACCACTAACACCAAAAAGAATATTTTTAATATAGTATTATAAACCATATAACCCTGGATAACAACTGATACCATTCTTTCATATTCCCTTAATCATAAGGCATGTTCACTTCATGCATAATCATCTCTATGTATATTCATATCCATCTCATACTCATACTCATATCCATATTCATACCATACTCATATACCTTCCCTTTTTACATCAATAATCGAGAAAAACCATTTCTTAACAATATAGTAACAATAGCATCTCATATATATATTTCATGAAATCAAGTTTCTTTGAAGATAAATTATTTCCAAGTAGGGATAGAAAAGATCTTGCCTCGGTTCCTGTATCCTGACAGTAAGGCTGGTCCCTCTTCCGGAGTTTCTATAAACACAAAAGGACCGTCATTAGAATACCACATCTCTTACTCACTACCCTCTCGTATAACAACACCCTTTACACTTCAACATATGTTTAACGTATTATTATTATCCCAAAGGTTCAAGAACTTAACCATTTATAAGCTCAATCGAAGTTTCAGGGGTTTTCACCATTTCCCCTAACGACCACCCTTAACTGTAAAAATCCCCATGAATTATAGATTTCGACTTTTACTACAAGGTCAACTGGTAATGTCTCTTTGACTACCCTACCATATTATCCCAAAGTTTCATAATTTTTAAAAATGTCTAAGTAGGTTGATCATAGCCTCAAAGTTGATACAATTACGGTTTCTCGGTTTTCGAACACCTTTCACTAAAACTGACTTTTCTCCTAAACCGTTCATCAGATTTTAACGCACCTTATATCAAAACGATCTATGAACTAAGCTCTATCATCTCATGGTCCCTTAGTGTGCTGGACAGTAACCTACCGTGTGTGCACAGTTGCTAAAAACAGGGCAGATTTCGTTCTAACGAAAATCGGACATTATAACTGCTGTAATTTCATACTTTCCAAAATTTCACCACTCCAAAACCATCATCAAACACCATAATCATCACCTACACCATGTGGTCTTCATTACCAGCCATGGTTACAATTCCAAACACCTCCATATTCAACTTTAAATCACTTACAAACACTTATAACATCATAAACATAACCATTATACCCCTTAATCACTAAACATAACAATATCCATCATAAACACAAAAGGGCAAGGGTTGTTATACCTCTTTGAAGCTTGAAGAACACTTAATAATCCTTAATAATCCTTGGGCACACCTTGAACAACCTTGAATTAGCTTGGATTAACTAAAGGAGCCATTAAAACAAAGTTAAAAATTCGAAGTTACTATTCACTCAGCTGAAAGAATCGCAAAAACGAAGGTCTTACCTACGTTTTCTGGAGGAGGCTTCTAAATGAAAGTTGTAGAGCATCTCATGGGCTTTCCAAAAAGCTAAAGAACACGAAATTCGGCTGAGAAACGAAGGAGTTATGCTCGATTTACCAACCTGCTGTCTTTTTGGCCGAAAATGATGATAATGGATGGGGGAGAGTTTCTTGCTTTTATTTTGATCTTATCTCATCTTACTCTTGCTTAATCTAGAGTGTTATGGAAGCTTGGAAAGATATTTTGTGGTTAACACCTTGCAAAGTTACTAATTTACCCTTAAAAACAAGTTAATGGCTAATGACACCACTTTGATGATTCAATAAATCCCATTTTGATTTCCTACTTATAATGCTAATAATCTTGAATAACATAATGTGGTATGTATCCTTGTTATATCACTAATCTTGGTTGCTTGGTTTCCATACTCGTCTAATTGTGGTTCGTTTCGAGTAAACCTCATTATCTCAGTGGTTTTCGAAATCATTTACGAATCCAATTTCCTTTGGTATTCTCTTAACTTAATAATCCCTTGGTTTAATCTAAATTCACTAATCCCTCAATTTGTCATTCTTATAATATTTCCATGCTCCTCAATATCCAATAGAAGCTTATTCGAAATCAAAATCCTCAAAATCCATATTCAGGAATTTCTGAAATCTATCGTCATTTCGAGTCACTTAATTTCAGTGTATAATATTAATATGGTTTCTGTTTATTCATTTTCTGTTTCCATTATAGGGTACCTACGTACCATTTCTCTAAATCCTCGAAATTTACTATTCATGTGACCACTGTAGCATTACTGAAGTTAGGGTTATTACAGATGAAGACCTCTTTCCATTATGTAAGTCCTTCCATTGTGAGATGTTGAATACCCCCCGAGTATCAGAGTTCCTTCCTGCATGATATGTAAGCCTTCCTCCGCTTGAATCCTTGAACCTTGGTTTGTGCATATTCCATATGTAAAGTAGGCTGCTTAAGGGTACGTTCAAGCCCTAGGGGTTCACCCAGTTGTACCCTTAAATGTTTTATAAATATCGAGGCTTCACGCAATAGCCTTAACTTGTATATATTTGTTCACATGCTGTGTATGATAAGGGGACACCACTACCTGTCAAGGGTTCACGTGGGCCTGGCCACACTACCTATGAAGGGTTTACATGGGCGTAAGATTGATAGGAGCTTTGCTCACCTAGGATACCCAGGGTCAATGCGAACCCGGAAGGTTCCACTGCCTATTGAGGGTTCACGTGGACCTAGCCACGCTACCTGCCGAGGGCTTATGTGGGCTTTAAGTTGATGGGAGTTTCGCTAGCCTAGTGTCCCTAGGATTGACGCGAACCCATAACATGCATAATCCATACATGTTAAAACCTACTCATGCATAATCCATACATGAGAAATCCAATCCATGAAATCCAAATCCAAATCCAAGTCCAATCCAAATCCAAATCCAACCCAAATCCAAGTCCAAATCCAATCCAAATCCCATCCAGATCCAAATCCAATCCAAGTCCAATCCAAATCCAATCCAGATCCAAATCCAATCCAAATCCAAATCCAATCCAAATCCCATCCAGATCCAAATCCAATCCATACTCCTAGAGGAAGCCCGTACCTAAGAGGTTCATACCTAAAAGGTTCCTACCTAATAGGTCCATACACGTACAACCCCCTAGAGTTCGTCGGCATAACCTATCTTTATAGTAAAGAACTAGGTTCACGTAAACAATAACACATGAACACATAAAGAAGGCATGTGAACATAAGACATGAAGCACATAAGTACACATAGCACACAAAGTATATAAGTACACATAGTCATTCACAGCAGTTAAGCAAATAAAGGCAAAGATAAAGTGATCATAGTTTTAATCAAGTCATAAAAATTATTTCACAGATAAGCGCTCATACCTTACCCCCGGGCTTCCACTAATATAAGATAGAACCTCTTACCGACTGAACCCCTAATCCTAGACCGGTCTTCGGGATCAGACCTAGAGTGCATGAAGAATTCCCATTAATGAGGTTCCATCATAGGAGTTTCCCTCGACCAGGTTCCATCCTCGAAGATTCCCTCAATAAGGTTCCATGTGATTTCCTCACAATGCTAATTTCCTTACGATGTTAATTCCCTCACGATGTTAATTTCCTCACGATGTTAGTTTCCTTACGATGTTAATTTCCAAGAGTTAAACTTCACTCACCCAGTTTCCCTGGGGTCGTGGCGAAGTTATTATGCCAATCCAATGTGATTTTCTCACATCGCTAAAATCCTTAGCGTTCCAATTTCCAAGAGTTAGACCTCACTCACCCAGTTTCCCTGGGGTCGTGGCGAAGCCATTTACCAAATTGTACGTAGCTTCCACAGCTATACATAAGTCCCATAACGGGGTTGGTTGTCCACCAACATGATTACACGGAAGTTTATCGGCGTTACGCCTTTTCAGGGTTTAAACGAGTGAACCTTATGGCCCTAGCATCCCTAGGTCCAGCTTGCCTTGGGGTTCCCATCCATTCACATGCAATCCACATGTGATGCATGTATAATCCATACATGTTCCTGCCTTGATTCATGTATAATCCATACATGTGCACGCCTTGATTCATGTATAATCCATACATGTGCCTGCCTTGATTCATGTATAATCCATACATGTTCCATATAGTCCGTGTAATCAATTAGCACATAATCCATGTGCTTCCAATCCTGCCTTGCGCAAGTAATCCACATGCGATTTATGTATAATCCATACATGTTCCTTTAGCATATAATCCATATGCTATAAATCCAGCTCATGCATAATCCATACATGTGAAATCCTCTCCATGCATAATCCATACATGGTAAATCCAGCTCATGCATAATCCATACATGAGAAATCCTTTCCAAATTAATTCATGAAATCCAATCTGCATATGCTCCTTGATCTATCTTCCAGGGGTACCTCGAATTAGATTCCATTAGGGGTTCGCATACCAGAACCTCAAGAATCTCATGGTCCTGAGTCCTGACCTATTCATTGTATAAAAGTTCTGTTTACTTAAAAATTTACCATTTTCAAGATACCATCACGGTAGTATACCATCCACTACCCCCCGGTTCCTTGTAGCCATTACATGCAAGAGGAACCTTATGTAATCCGCCATCAGGTTCAATCAACCTTCACCCTGAACCTCTAAGCTTACGTGAGCGTACTCATTGTAAGAAACAAAGGGTATTATAGGTGAAGCGGCTATTGCTTGTAATATTCCTTCCAAGAAAGACCATGTTATTTTTCCCCGATGATGATTCAATAATTTCCATTCTTGACCCTCCAAGGTTCCGAGGTCGTACCCTACGTCGTGATTGCCTCAGCTAACCTTTGGTAGCTTACGTTTGATGCGCGTATGCCCATACATACTCGCCATCTTCACACACTTTTACATTCTGATGATTATATCCATGCCACCCGATATGGTTTTCCAATGACCTCCTCCATGTTTCAAGTTCGAAACCATATTTCATAACCCTCCCTGGTACCAGAAATTCACATGAATCAAGCTTCCCTGAGTTTAATTAACTAAACCTCCCTCCATAGAATTCAGGTACGCCTACCTTTAAGACCTTACTCCAGGTGTATGTCGTGAATATAGTTGTGACCACCTATAAATCCAACCATGTTGATTGCTGAAGATTGTGTTTTATGTTGAGTTTTGTCACTGTAACCCAGTAAGGAGTTTTGAGGCTGAAGGCCGCCAAGGGTTCACGAACCTGAACCTCCTTCGTACATCTTCTCATTAAAAAATAAGGTGCATTTAGAAATCTTCCATGTAGCCTTGCATCCTCTACCCCCCGATTCCTCGGCGTAGTTTATCCATGGCAAATATTGAATCATATTCAACTTCTCATCCTTTTTGAGGAGAAGTCTAAATGGACATCCGTGAAGCTGGCTATACACGTCTCACCGTAGTTTTAACCTCTTTTTTAATCCGTGTAGGAAGCCATGCTCCTCCTTATAAATGTGAAGTGTGTAACCATTTTCTTTGTCTAGATGATAAAAACTCCTTTCTTTGGCCTCCACTTAGGTGCTTCAACCAGTACCCCCCTAGTATGATTTTTACCGAGTGTTTCAGGTTCTTTCCATTTTTAGGTGAGGAAACCGCTAGTGATAGTGTCTTGGTGGAAGCTACCCATGATTCATTTCCATTGCCCTAGCGTATGAGGATCCAAGTCTATTCCAACCCAGATTCCATCCTTAGCTTTGCTATTTTCCCTAGATTTTGCACCTTCTGGTTTTTCCTTTAAGGGGTTCACATATGAACCTCACACCTACCTCTTTGTTGATCGAGAGGTCATTCATATCCTGTTCCTTGTTTAGTAGCATCTTCTCCCTAATTTCATCGAGATTACAATCCTTCACTAGCTTCCATAATTTCTTCCTTGAAGCTTCCACATGTTCCAACTTCTGATGTTTGTGGGGCTTATAGCAGAGGAACCCCAATGTGGGAAACCTTCTAGCTTCTGGTGCTTGAGGGGTTTACAGTATGAGAACCTTCATAGCCATAATATAAATTAAGTCCACCATTTGCATCTCCTTCAGGACGGGTCATCCTACCATAGCGTTGTAGAATACGCTCTCAACCATAACTCCTTCCAAGGGGGGTGGATAAGAGGGTTCATCCTTCAATAATACCAGTGATATTTTCAGTTCGTGAGAGATTCGAGTCCACCTTCAACTTCCACGATAAGCTTTTTGCTAGAGCTTCATTTAGGTTATTGCTTGGCACCCAACGCTCTTAGCTGGATATATATTTCAAATTTCCCCCTTCCACTGTTAGTGAAGTTTTCACCGCGAGAACCTTTATAAGCTGCTTTTGCCTTTAGTGGGGCAACCTCATTTCTCTGGGCTTCGTTGATTCATTTTTTTTGAAAATCTTCTCAACTACTTCTTCTACTTGTCGCATTCTGCCTTCATAATCCTCCATTAGAGCGGCCATTTACATTAACGTAATGGGTGGTGCTACCCCCCGAAAAACTGGAACCACTTTATAGGGTTCCATCAGCAGGGCTACTGGTAACATGATTCCCCAAGTATCCTGAACGGAGCTTCCATCGTAACCGTATAGTGAGGTGTCCACTTCTAACCATTTCCTTGATTTAACCATTTGAGTATCCCATACTAGTTGTGTAACGCCCATTTATTGCATAAGAGGCCAAACATGGCCAAAATTGTTTTTCTTGATGAATCCCCTTTAGGCACTAATTAATTCTTTTGGGGTCCTCATGTCGAGTGACACAATTACCATGGTGGAACCCCTACATTGAGTTCCAATATTTTCCATTTTGGCTTAAAGCCTTTGAATGGGATTTTTCATGCTTAAACCCTTTTCCAGGTTGCTTCCCGGGTTCTTCTTGCTTATTGCGGGCCTTCTCATTATTCAGCTTCTTGCTTATGAGCAAGGGGCCTTTCATCATCGAACCTATCATATACGAACCCCATTTCTGGGAAGCTCTTTTCCGGGGAAGTCCTTTTTACCAATCTTTTCCACATTTTAGTTTGACAAGCTTCATTATAAGCTTCCTGCCCAGTCTATTGAACATACTCGGCCTTCTGTTAAGTGAAGCCTCAGGGTTCCTCTCACCAATAAACCTCCTTTTCATGGAAGCTTTCTCTTCTTCCTCTCTTGAACCTGTCATCATCGAACCCCTATCCGGGTTCCTCTCACCAATAAACCTCCTTTTCATGGAAGCTTTCTCTTCTTGCTCATTCGTGTTCTCATGATCAATGTTGATGGGAAGCCTTCGTACCGAATATGTGAATTATCAATAAGACACCTCTAAGCTTACATGAGCTAGCTCGTTGTAAGAAACAAGAGGTATCTAAGAGGATAATGTGAAATATTTCCGATAGCTCACCAATGAGGGAATTGATATCCTTTCCATCATCCAGGTTTACCTACTGATCATTAATTACGGGGTTCGCATCCCTGCTTCAATTTAGGTTCACCCGTACCCCTTCAATCAGGAGGGTCATACCCCTATCTGCACTGGGGTTCACCTGTTACTTATCTATCAGGAGGTTCGCACCCTTATCTGCACTGGGATTCACCTATAGCTCATCAATCATGGTGTTCGTACCCTCATCATCATTCAAGTTCACCCATTTACTCCCTTCATGGATTGTGCTCCACAATTTTTAATGGAAACTCCTGGACTTGTTTAACCCCAGAATTGTTGAAGGGGGAGCCTTGATAGACCTTAACCTCATAGTGGTTGAACCCTTAGATTGATATTCTCCACTTTTCGACTATAAAAGCCTATTTGGCGAATGCCAAAATTATATATTTGGGGGTTCATCTGCGAGAAACCTTCTGGTTGAGAAACTGGGGGTTCATCTGGATCCGAGTGCCTTCTGTCATGGGTGCGACCTCCAGATTGAGGTTCCTCCTGCCTTTAGCCCTTGAACCCCTCAACTGGTACATCTCCAGATGGCCATTATCTCCATCAACATGCGGACATTCAATTCCTCATACATTCAGTTATACATTAACACACTCTTGATATGAGAGTTTCTGGATCGCGAAACCCCGCATAGCTGAACCCCTATTCTGGACTTTCCTCTCGGAATTTAGCATCCAAAACAGTTATTTTCCAGCCATTATTTCCAAGACTTCAAATCCACATCCCTTCTTTTATGCATTTTACCACCAAATGACCAGAATAAAGGTTACGGGTAACTTTCCTTTTTCTTCATCCTTTTTTCGATAAGCCATGATTTTTCCTCCATTTTTTCATCTTTTTGTATCTTTTTTCTAGAGACTCGATTTTCCAGTCCATCCATATGATATAATCCGCCACATCTCGATTGGTGACCTCCTTCCTCGATCTCAATTTCGTGGTCACCTCCATTGTTCTTCGGTGTATGTTCATCGCCGGAGCTTTTCGCAATCTTTCCTCTCAAAAGATCATCCAAACCCCTCCTTCTAGCGCCAAAAATGTTGTGAGAGGAATTTGGTACAACACTTCGAGAGAATATCGATGGAATAACGGATGAATCGCTTGATTTTCGGCTGCAGAATCGGCGTTCAAGCGTTTACAGCCCGGCGTTCAACTGCCAGAGTGGGCGGTTGTTTGTAATGATTTTGGGACTGAGTTTGCAAGGTCACCGGACAGCAAGGACGGAGTAATTCCTACTCAGTCGATCCCAGCTGCCAGAGATGTGTATTGCTCAAGTTTTCTACATGATCCATGCAGAGTGAAGTGAGATTCAACCCTTGCAAAGTGCCTACATATCCTATATTTATAGGAATCAAGTCCCATGTAGTTCTAGGGTTTTGGACTCCTTGTTGATAGCCCAGCCACGTTCTGATAAGCCTTATCCTCCTGACCATATTGATCCATTTGTTATTTTTGTTGATGAAGAAGAGTCCTAGCTCCCTTAGGACACTGCCTGAATCCTGGCCTTCCGTTGTACAGCCGCCTATATATATACACAATGTATATATCACATATGTTTTATATTTATCTTCCTCAACTGAACTGATCTAGTTAATTATCCCAGATGACATGATTATCCAGTAGTTATCCATCCATAAAACCATAGTTATCTTCATATTTATACGATTTTCCATCATATATCCGCATATATATACATAATCCATGTATATATGATGATTATCCACGATTCCAGAGGTTGTTGGGTCGTCCTTGATGTTTAGGAGTTATCCAAAAGTCAATTAGAGTGATATATATCCGTTCTCCTACAATTTAGGAGGCTGCTGGGCCAATTCCCACGGACTATCGGGGTACGAGTGTGAACCCCTGCCTGGAAGCCCTTCACCTGTATGAACCCCTATCAGGCCTCCCACACAGTAGTACCTCCATCTGGGGTTCAGACACCTGAACCTCTGCATGAATGAACCCCGAATCAGATGCCAGAATCTTCATCTTTCAGTATATTTCCAAGCAATATTGGGCCAAAACATCCATACCTAGTCCAGCCTATCCATCCATATCCACATTACTCAAACTCGTGACCTTAATGGGCCTTAAATCAAGCCCAAGGCAAATTTTGGGCACAACAAGAACCATCTATAATTTGCATATAAATCGAACGACCTATAACGTTATAAACCAATAAACATTAACAAGTTGAAAATAAAATTCAATTCTAGAATTGAATTGAGATTTTTACCCCCAAACTCGGAAAACGGTGATAATAATCGGAGGTAACTGAGGTACAACAAAATCATTTATATTTTCCCAAAATCTTTGGCAAAAAAAAAACCCAAAAATCATTCTTGACCCCTTATTTATTGAGAAAATGTTTAAAATACACCACTTTTGTGTGAAAGCTGCCTGAAATACCCATATTCAATAGCGCGCGTCCTTTTTACCCACGGGTTACGCAATCTAGGAATGCGTGGCCTCGGATACGCTTTTCCAAAATGCGTATCACGGATCACGCATCTCCTAGATGCGTGATGACGCCATCTAACGTCATTATCTTACAAACGTCTTCGATCGTCTCTCCCTATCAAAATCGCCTTCTTCGTCGCCTCCCTCCGTTCTCTCCCCTCCAACTATCTCCAATACTCCTGAGGGAATCAAAACGAAACCCAGAGCTTTCTCTTCATTTTGATCCGTTTGTTTGTTGATTTTTGGCCCCGTAGGGGCGTGTATGGACTCGTCGGAAAACAGATCTGAAAAAGAGTTTGGTTTTGGGGCTTTCAAATTCGGGGAAACAAACTAAACTTGATTGGTACAGCCATGTTGAGGGTAAGAAAGCGAGTGTTTTGGTATATACTATGGTAGTGCTTGATGTCTGGAAAGGTGTAAATGAGTGATCGAATTCGAAAGTTTTGATCGAAAAATGGAGTCCGACGACGTTCAAAGAAACGATGAACAGTAAGCAATACGCATGTTCAACATGCGTATCCCGTTTCACGCATGTTGAACATGCGTATTCAAGCTTCTATTCACAGTGTTTGGAAATGAATTTTACATAGTGCACGCCGTGTTAAAATGCGTATACAGTCTACGCATGACACAAATGCGTGTTTCGTGGGTAAAAAGGGCGGTCCTTTTCGCCGGTGGGTATTTTGGGCAGGTGGAATAAAATGATGGGTATTTTGGTTTTTCACCCTTATTTATTCAATTGGATCCAAAAAATGTCAATTAAAAAATTAGCGGGTAAAATAATAAATTTTTATTTTGAAAATAAATATGCACAAAATTTTTATAAAGCATGGATTGTTCATAAATTTAAAAATACATGAATTAATAATATTTTCATAACTCCCCTAAATACCAACGGGAACACGGATAAGATACCGAGTAAAATTTTGGCACGGGAAAAATACAGTTTTAATCCTCAAAATTCTAAAAATATAAAAATACCAAATTATTGAATACTTTTATAACTTACACAAATAAAATTTTATACACGGGTAGAATACCGGATAAAGTGTTGGCACGAATGAAATACCAACTCGATCCATAAAATTATAAAATGAACTCAATTTGCTAATATCGATGAAACTATCGATTTTTAATAAAAAAAATAAAATAATTATGAAAATAACTAAATAATTACACGATATCAACAGAAACCATACTGAACCACCTATTAGCACATTGGGCACTTTAAATACGGAAACACATCAGAATGAAATAAAATATTCACAATCTTATTCCTCCTTTGTGAAAGAACCAATAAATATTTAAATAATAATAACAAATCCTGAAAAATCTGAATTGTTACAATAGAGTACGAATTAGTGAACTTTTCTCATGTCCTTAGCTATTACGTAAGGCCAAAGTAAGATTGTTGGGCCTCAACCTAAATAGAAGAAGAAATAAAGACCAAGCCCACAAGACAAAGGCCCAAAAAAATAAGCACACACAAGGCACATAAGAGTTAACTTATAAATTAAAGGAGAGATCCTAGAATAGGAGTTGGAAAATATGAGTAAAACCTCTCTTGTAATCTTGTAATAGATTAGAGATTGTTATTGAGAATACACTTGTTCTTAATTTCTAGTTAAATATTTGGCGCTACAAGAAGGGGACTCATCCAACCACATCACAAATCTGACCATTGAAAGATGGACAGAAACGAAGAGTTAAACACAAAAGAAAATTCATATACAAAGGAGTTGCTGATGATAGAGTCTTCGAAGGTGAGCCAAAAGTGAGATTTAAAGTCTAGGCGACTCCTTGATGAGAAGCTGCAATTGAATGTAAATCGAGAATCTGTACACTAAGATCCGTTTGGAAGAAGGAAGCATCAAGAAGTCCGAATGCTGGCTGCGACTCCAAAATGTAAGAAGGTTCTCATCAGTGATGATCATTTGCACCTGGAGTCACAGCTGAACAAAGGTAAAAATCACATATAAATAAGCTGATAAACTAGATCGGGAAGATGAACTGAGTTTACTAGATAGAGAGGGAAGGCTGCTTGAAGCCAAAATACGACAAACAACGAATTCATGCATAAAGAAGACTCGTTAGGCTCCCTCAACTTGAGGCGCCGTAGACGTAGAGCGCCTTATGAAGAGGAACCCCAAAAGAAGAACTCCGTGACCGTTTACTTGGAGACGCGTCGAACCTCTGAAATCTCGAAGCTCCAAGAAGACATCACCCTCTATAAAGATTTCATTAGGATATGGTCAGGATGTCTCGAAATTTGACTTGACAGCCCCCTATTAGAAGATATAGACAACGCCAAAATTGATAGACACCTAAAAATTTTAGTTATGAATCAGTTTGACGGATCCTCGGTCCCGTTGGTCTTCATCAACTTGTTTACAATAATGAGCTTTCTAGGGCACTCTAATGTTGTCAGGTGTCGATTTTTCATCAGGTGTTTCACGGGCTCAGTCTTAGAGTGATTTCGTTAGCTCTGCCTTCTTCAACACTAAAGTGGTTAAGTAATTCACCTCTTTACTTCATCGACTCTATCTCCTTACTTCTTTGGCTCTCAGAGCATCCTAGGCTCCAATCGCCCCTGGTCTCCAAGATCCCCAAACAATTTTTCGACAAGTGGTTGATGTTAACAGAAAAAATGCCAAATACTACCAAAAAACAAATCCAATCTACACATTTTTAAGTGAATGGCTTTATACCACATGAGTATGGCACCTTCATGCCCTCCGAGGTTAGCAAGCACTTTACACTGTAGAAGGGCCCCTATAAAATTTCCAAAATAGTCATCTTCGAGCGGTCTCATCTCTCCAATACTTCGAACATCATACATCTTAAAGGTTCATGACACTTAACCAATATCTTTTATTTGTTTTATTTGAGTTCCATAGTATGCAAGTATCACATAGGTCACCTACTTCACCATATCATATTTCATGCCACATCTTCGCATGTATAACTTGATTTCATGTAACATCAATTTTTACTTGCATTTTAGGGGGTGGTATTCAATATCAACTTTTAATGATTTATACGGAATTTAAAAGGCATGTGTTATTTAACTTTTTAACTTTTAAGGAGTATCTTAAAGTATGATGTTATTCAATTAATACTTTTAACAACTTTTAAAAAGTTATTAAAAATATGGTATTATTCAATTTAAACTTTTAACAACTCTTTAAAAGTAGACTACTATTCAAAAAGTCATGAATTTGGAAGGATAATTACATTTAATGACTTTTTACTCAAATTATAACTAGAAATCTTATTTGAAAAGTCTTGTGGTTTGGGACAAGATTTTACATGACTTTTACATTATTATTTTATTTTCTTCAATTTCTTTTATTTCAGAATTTTGTCATTTTTCTCTCACACAAAGAACTTCTCTCTTTTACGTACACAAATCATCTTACGTACATAAATAATCTTTTTACCTATACATACATATGATTTAAAAATTAATAATTATTTATATTACTCTTATAAATGAAAATTTTTATAAGTGACATTATTAATAGACCTTTTTATTATAAAAATTTTAACAAACTTATAATTTATGACTTTTTTCTTTATGTTACTTATTTATTACATTTTATATTCATATTAATATAAGTTAAGTTAGGGCTGTAAACAAACAGAGTCGAGTTTCGTTTGAGTCGAGCCGAGCTTAATTTTTTTTAAAACAAACCGAGTCAAGTCGATTTGGCTAATCGAATGAAAAGTGATGTTCAAGATCGGCTCGCTAATAAAAGAGTCAAACACGAGTTTGGTCACGAATAATTCGAGTCGAGCCGAACTCGAGCCGAGTCGAGTTGTTCTAGTAGTTCGTATATTTTATACTCAATCGATTTTGATCTTTAAAATGACTCATGCAATTCATATTCTCGCAACCAAATTACATTTTAAGATTTATACGTTCTTATCGATCAATGATATAGATCTAGGGATGATAATATAAAGAGTTTGGGTCTGTTCATTTATAGTGTTAAAATTCATTATATGTAAGTTATATTCATATTAGTATAAGTTATCGATCAAAAGTCATTATATGTAAGTAAAATTACTCAAAAGTCAAGATAAAAAAGTCTAAAAAAGTTATGATGAAATATACGAACTCTATTAAATTCATTAAAAGTTTATCAAATCAGTAAAAGTCATTGACTTTTAAAATATCAATAAAAGTCATTTGAAATCCTAATACAATACCATCCCCTTAACTTCTCACTACTCATGACTATCGCATTTGATTTACAATAGGTTTTAAATATGTTGATCTAAGTTGCGACCTCCAAAACTCTCGATCTCCATTTAACGCCATGTCTACTTAAGACCACACATATTATTCTTATTATAGAGTACGACAAATTACGCCATGAAAAGAAAAACAAGAATCTCCAGGATACACCCACGACAAAAGTTTTAAACAAAGTCATAAAGTAAGTCTCCAATATCATTACAAAAGCCTACTAGGCATTTTCCAAACAAACGCCAATTTAAGCATCATATCCATTGTAACGCCTAGAGGACCTGGTTCCATCTTTAACACCAACGAGATCCTAAAAGTACTTCTTGATTGTATGATCGTTCATATAAAATCTGACCTTCACGAATCATTGAGAAGATTACCCCAAATGATTACCAGATGTACTCGTAGATCAGGGTGGATCTCCTATGGCTGTGGTGGAATGTGTCGATAAGCTAACCTCTTCCTCAAATCAAATCCAATGTCAAGTGTTCAATACACATTGGTTCCAACTTGGCTGAAAGGTAATAGCAATTGTTAAACAAACAACGTTGAAAACGATTTTTCGTTGCCTCATCCTTGGGCAGAAGATGAAGAATAGTAAACACCTCCATATACCTCTCATTGGAATCAATTTCCTGATCCAGATGAAATAAAGATTTAACAGAAAAATCAAAACGCATATCATAAGAACTGAAAGTTGGATGCCTTACCAAAATCAGTATATCATTCAATAGGTTGTCCGACGAGTATTGATCGGAGACCTTCTTTCCAATTTCGGCTAGATAGCTAGTCTAAATGACTTTGTAGTTTCAACAACAGACCATTGGTTACTGAACTCAATTTATCTCTATCACCATCACTAGAAGAACATAATGAATTGAGAAAAAACTCCATTCGGTCTAGGATTTTGGAAAATTAGGGGGGAATAACTGGCCAAGTGCTGTGATTTGAGGTCATTGATCGGTAAGGATTGAAGCCATCTGCCGCTAAACCTAATCTAACATTTCGAGGTTCCGTTGAAAAATTTGGATGTCTAGAATCCATTGACTTCCAAGCCTCGGCATCGGCTGGATGTCTTAACTTCCCATCTTTGTTCCGTCCTACTACATGCCATGTCATGAGTTCAGCATATTCTTTACACAAGAATAGGCGTGGGAGCCTTGGTTTTAAATGGAAAGTATCTCATCACTTTTGCAGGGACTTTATACTTCATTTCTTCGAAGCTAGCATCCCTATTTTCATTATCTACAGATTTCCACCTTGACACTCCACATACTTTGCATTTATGTTCATTTATATTTTCAGCCCAATATAATATGCAATCGTTTGGACAAGCATGTATCTTTTGGTAATCAAGACCCAATGCCTTAATCATACTTTTGGCAGCGTTAAAACTTGGAGGCAGATTTACATCAGGAATGGCCTCCTTTATCAATTCTAAAATACCGCTAAAGGCAGACTCGGTAAAACAATGAGTGCACTTTAATAAGTAAAGCTTGACTATAAAACCTAACCGAGTAAATTCTTTAGACCCGGGATACAAAGGTTGTTTCCCTTCCTCAACAACCTTATAAAAATCTTTTGCCATATCATTCATTCCACTTCTAACTCTACCTTCATCACGAATCATTTCATCAAAATCATCACCTAGACCAATACCCGTATCACATTCCATCTCATCATCAGGTTTTCTAAACTTAGGGGTTGACACTTCGTATATCCAGTTAACAAATGATGGACAGGGACCATCCAATACGAGATGATCATATATATCTTCCCTAGAGTGCCATAAACGATTACTACAATTTTTACAAGGGCATTTGAGTTCATTCTCAACTGCAAAATTATCGAATCCATTTCTAACAAAATCTGTTACCCCATTACAATATGCCTTACTATACTTTGGAAGTGATATCCAATTCATCTTTGCAAATTCACAAACCTATTATCTACACAAAGAAACATAAACAGAAAATACAGAGAAGATGTAAATTTTGTATAAACACAACATGAACTTTAATTTCCGGAAAATACCACATGCATAAACAGACACATTAAAACATATAGATAACATCATCAAACAGAGTAGAAAAACAAAGCTAAAATGACAGAGCATAAAATCAACACAAAAAAAGAACAGAAAACATAGAGAAGTAACACACATTGTTCGAAAAAACAGAGCAACCCAAACAAGTATAATCCAAAATTTGTAAAAACAGTAAATTAAAATCAAATAAACAAAAACAAAACCTAATTAATCCCCAATTTTAACAAAAAACATCAACCTAATTAAGCCCCAATTAATCGATGCAGAGAGATAGAGAGATAACACAAAACAAAACCCAATTAATCCCCAATTTTAACAAAAAAACATCAACCTAATTAAGCCCCAATTAATTGATGCATGCATAATCGATTAGAGAGATAACACACCTTGTTCGAGCTTGAATCTTCGAGCTTGAATCTTCGAGCTTGAACCCTAATCGCCTCTTTCCCCTCTTCGAGCTCTCAGTGTTTGTCTTAGTGTTTTGTATGTGTTTTGTCTTTGTTTTGTGTGAGTGGGTGTTTCTTTTTTCTTTTTCTTTTTCTTATTTTTGGCAATCCCACTTATTTTAGGAGCGCGGGCAAAACATATACATTATCCCGCCTAGCCCGCCAATACATTTTGGGCCAAAATTCTGACTCTACAGCAACGGTTTCTAATATCGTTCGATTGATATTAAGTTTTGTCTAACGCAACAACTTCTTAATTCAATTGCAATGCGTTTAAAAATCGTTACAATATCTTTGAAATTGTAATTATTTTTTTAAGAAATAGCAACGATTTTTGAGTTTTTTTTTCAGAGTTGGTTGCAAAAGCCATTTTATGGTGTAGTGAAAGTATGAATTTTTTCCCGATCGACTTACTCTTTCAGACCTTATAGCAAACAGTTGGAAGATCCAAAATTGAAAAATCACGCGAGACCTCGAATCCATCCATGTTTAGGGCTACTTTAGAGTTCTTCAGATCTTTTGTTGTGTTTGGGCAAGTTATCGATGCAATTAAGGCTATGTAGAGGGTTCAATTTTGATAGCGACGGGAAAAGTAGTTGTGACGCCCCGACCCCGATTTGATTTCCTATGGAAAGAAACCGGCCCGAGGGTCCGTCAAACTACTTCACAAGCTGCTTAACCTGCTAATATTTGTTTTTTTTGTAAATTTCGGCATGAAGTGTTCGTAAGTAGGACTATCCACCTGTTTTTCAATTCAAAAATTCAACTATATAACAAAAGTCCATCTCACCAAAAATTGTGCCACGCACATCGCATATCAACTACTATCTACCATGTACTGAATTTGTACAACTACAAAGCCAACTATGTCCTGACTTACCTCGAATCAACATACAACCAAAGTCCACTGTTGTGACCAAAATCTCGCATGAGTTAGATTTAGGCCCACTAGAGGGTTAGGGTCCAGATCCATGGAGAGAATGAGTAATCTGTCAGGTTTCCGGAGGCCTACGGTAGCCCTAGGGGTTACCATGTACACTACAACACGGGAACGCATGACTAAGGGTCTCAAGGTATCGCCTTGAGGATAACCTATAACTATTACCAGTCATCCAATAGAGCTTCCAGAGTAGCTTCCGGGATAGGGGTTACCGGAGGGGGTACCGGAGCCAGGCTACCGGGCGGTACCCCCAGCTTCCGCCAGAAGCCTGATTAGGCTGCCAAATCAGATAAGGCACGCCTCCTACTTTTTAGGAACACATTTATATCATCTAAAAACACTCTCAAACAGATAAACATTCAGTTATTTGAGGATATATGTCATATATACTTGATAAATGATACAAAATTATGATAAATGCTTGAGATAATCATTCTATGTTACCAAAACTGCTTGGTAACCTGATTATATACATCATACTCGATTATTATCAGAAATAACAGTCATTATCCCACTGGAGAGAGGATAACTCATGACAAACAAACGATCATATCATTCAAGAACTACATTCGGGCTTGATCCACTATAAATAGTGGTATGTAGGCAGTTTACGGGATCTTCTTCGACACTTTACACTCCTTGAGTAGCTAGAGCACGTGCACTCTTGTGTGACACAGTCAAATTAGGGTTCTTGGCTGGCCAACATTTGGTCCTTGAGCTCTCATCCCGTAGATTCAGTCCGATCCTTCCGAGGAACCACATCCCGTGTTCTTCGGTAACCCTAGTCGTGAGCCTTCCCGGGCGGCTAGCCATTGATCTTCAACCACGAGCCTTTCTGGGTGGTTGGACGATTCCTTATTTATTGGCGCTATTCCAGCACGAGGCCTCGTAATCTGTTGTGCTAAAATCCTCCCACAACAATTGGTGCCCGAAGGAGGGGCCTCAAAAATCGTCATTTGGAGGAGATATGGCGAGTAACAATTCTGACAGTGATAAGACACCATCTCGGGATGGTAATGAACGAAACAAAGATGGTGGTGATGATGTTAGTAACAAAGACATCATGGATTATCTGAAAATGGTGAATGAAAGAGTTAACCACTTGGAAAAAGGTTCCGAGAAAATGAAAAAATGGCAAAGGAAGTGCAAGTCGAAGTTGAAAAAGAAGAATGTGACTCCGACAAGGTTAAATTTCAAGTCTGAGGACAATAGTGAAGACGACACTGATTATGTCCCATCTGAAGAAGAGGTAGAGGAGCCTGCGGAAGAAGAATACGAGGGCGACCAATCTGATGTCCCGGAAGCCCAGGGTACCGAAGGTTCACCCACCAGAAGTCTGAGCATTTTTGACCGAATTGGCAAAAGACTGACTAACAAAGACCTTCGTCACAAGTTGATTCACACTGGAAACAAAGATCGAAGGGATGGCAGTGAGGGTTCTATAACCCGGGGTTCCCGAGAACGTAGAGAGAGATCCCACTCGGTCCCCCCAAGAAGCCCTTCCAGGAGGTCTCGATCTGATGGCAGAAGGAGTCATAGGCAAAGTGGTCACTCTTCTGGGCATAAAAGTAGGAAATCCCGTTCTACCGGAGTCCCAACCGGTGGGGGTCCCAACCAGGATTCCAGCTCCCATCAGAGTTCGGTTCCCAGAAGAAGTAAGACAGCCAATGAAGATGATGACTCTGGAAGTGATATGCTTTCAGATGGTGAAAATGGACAGTTCAGGATGTCTGACTGGAAAAAATCTTTGGAAAAGATCAAGGAGGAGAAAAAGTTTAAGTCCGGTATCACTGCCGGTTCCCCATTTTCTGTGAAAGTGAAAAAGGCAGCCTTGCCAAGGTTCTTTAAGATGAATACTAACTTGAAATTCAATGGAAACTCAGATCCAGTTGAATACTTGAGCCGTTTTAATACGGAAATGGATGTCTACCAGGTGGAGGACTTAGCAAGGTGTAGGCTACTGGCATCCACACTGACTGGGAATGCCCACCAATGGTTCAAAAGGCTAGCTGAAGGGTCTATTAAATCCTGGAGGAAGATGGGAGACCAGTTTATCTCTCAATTCAGGGCTACCGTGGCCTATGCCCCACCGGTGAATACTCTGGCTAATATCAAGCAAGAACCCCACGAAACTTTAAGACAATACTTCAAAAGATTTAATGAGCATGTGCCAAAAGTGAAGAAGGCCTCTGATGAAACTCTGAAGAATTTCCTGATAGCCGGTGTAAGGCCTGGAACCGAGTTTTGGAAGGAATTGCAAACTGAGGAGCCCGGAACCCTGGCGGAATTCTACCAACAAGCAGAATGCCACAAAGTGATTGAGGAATCCATGCAAAATTGTCCAAAGATTCCAATTCCCGAGGTTGGAGCAGGAACAAAAGAAATCGTTCTTACAGCCCTAAAAGGGATTCGAACAAGAGGGCTTCCGGGAGTGGTACTGCCGGCTTAGGAGCCCCCCGGTATGATGACAAGATTGCCCCTATTGCTGTTAATACAACTAAGGATAGAGTTTCTGCCAAAGACAGACTCACTCCAAAGGCGAATTTTTAGAAATACTCAGAGTATACTCCTTTGACTGTCCCAATCAGTCATATTCTCGAAGTGAATGAGAAGAATGGGCTATTCCGGAGGCCCTACCGGGCAGGGCCCCCAGGAGTGAAAGATCAAGGAAAGTACTGTGCATTCCATGAAGTGAATGGACACGAGACTGCTGATTGCAGGCACTTGAAAGATCAAATTGAAGAATTGATTAGAGGTGGATACCTGACTGAATTTGTAGCCTAAGAGGCTAAGAAATATAAAGAAGGTAGAGATAACAAGGACAAGGCTCCTGGAAACCAAGAAAGGACTACCCGAGCTAATAGCATCCATACCATCTTTGGCGGCCCTTATTTGGGGGGTGCTAGCCGGAATGCCAGAGATAGGTATGCCCGGGAAGCCAGGGGCAAACCCCTAACTAATGTGTTCCACCTTGCAGAAAGGCCCCCTAAGCTGTTCAAAGGAGAAACTGCTGATATTTCCTTTACCGAGGAGGATGCCAAGTGGGTTCACCACCCTCATAATGATGCTTTGGTGGTAACCGTGAGTATTGGTGGAATGAATGTGCACAGAGTGCTGGTTGATAATGGAAGCTCAGTAAATATCTTGGCATATACCACATTCCAGAAATTAGGACTTTTGGACAAAGAGTTACTGCCTACCAATAATGAGCTATATGGGTTTACCGGTAACCCAGTCCAAATCATGGGCAAGGTCAAATTACCCTTGACATTGGGTGTGGATCCCTGCAAGGCCACCCAAATGGCAGAATTCATGGTGGTAGATGAAGACATATCCCGCAATGCAATTCTTGGTAGACCAATATTGAAAGATATGAGGGTGGTAACCTCAATATACCACTTTTCAATGAAGTTTCCTACACCAAATGGCATTGGGTGTGTGAAGGGATGTCAACATGAGTCAAGGGAATGCTATAACAGAGCTGTGCAGGCTGCCAAGAAGGCAGACAAACCTATTCAAATTGAAGAAAAGGCTGATGGAGAAGCCTTAATGAGAAGCCATGGGCTTGAGCCACAGAAGTTTGAAAGAGCATCATGTAATGCCATCATAATAGTGGAATTGCCAGATGAACCTACTGAAGAGGTTCCTAATTTTCGGGGGGGTAGTACCACCACAAAGCTTGTTATTGGAAGCTGCCGAAAAAAATGATGAAATTCATAACATTTCACTGGAAGGCATAGTAAAAAGTGCCTCAGATGATGATCTAGACGAAGCAATGCTAGAGAATGAGAACCAGGGAGCGGAGAGAGGACTCCCGGTTGAGATTGACATTGATCCCAGGATGCCCGGTACCCTGGAAAAGGCGAGAGCTGCCGAGGATACTATCCCCATACTAGTGGATGCTGAAGATCCTAGTAAAATCTTGAAAATCGGGCAACAGCTAGATGAAAATACAAGAGAAAGGTTGACTGCTTTCCTTAAAAGCAACCTTGATGTCTTTGCATGGTGTCATTCTGACATGGTGGGGATTGACCCGAGAGTCATGTGCCACCACTTGAACATCGACCCTGAGAGAAGGGGTATCCGACAGAAGAGAAGGCCTGTCAGTGGTGAAAGGGCTACCACCCTCCAGGAAGAGGTAGACCGGTTATTGAAGGCTGGTTTGATCAAAGAATCCTTCTACCCAACATGGCTAGCAAACCCAGTACTGGTCCGGAAGCCTAATGGGAAATGGAGGACATGTGTTGACTTTACTGATCTAAATAAGGCATGCCCTAAGGATAGCTTCCCGCTACCCAGAATTGATCAACTGGTGGATGCCACGGTAGGCCATGCTTTGCTAAGTTTCATGGATGCCTACTCCAGATATAACCAGATACCGATGTTTGAACCGGACCAGGAGCATACCAGCTTCATAACTGATAGGGGACTGTACTGTTATGTGGGAATGCCGTTTGGGCTATTGAATGTCGGGGCTACCTATCAGAGGCTGGTAAACATGATGTTTAAAGAACAGATTGGTAAGACTATGGAAGTCTATGTTGACGATATGTTGGTCAAATCAAAGGTGGCAGCCGACCATGTGTTGCACCTATCTGAGATGTTTGATATCCTAAGGAAGTATCGGATGAAGCTGAACCCCCAAAAGTATGTTTTTGGGGTGGAGTCTGGAAAGTTTCTTGGATTCATTGTGAACCACAGAGGGATTGAGGCAAACCCCGCCAAAATCAAAGCATTGCTGGAACTGAGGTCCCCAAGGAATGTAAAAGAAGTCCAAGGGCTTACCGGAAGGGTAGCAGCCCTAAATAGATTCGTATCTCGGTCTTCCGACAAATGCAAGGAGTTTTTCAAGGCTATCAAGAAGGGTCAAAACTTTGAATGGACCCCAGAATGTGAGGAAGCCTTCAAGAAACTAAAAGAACAGCTGGGAAGCCCACCACTGCTCTCCAAACCCTTGGAAGGTGAGGTACTCATTTTATATTTAGCTGTTTCTGAATACTCTATAAGTGCTGTGTTGATCCGGGAGGAAGAACAAGTGCAATACCCGGTATACTATGTGAGCAAAAGGCTGTTGGATGCGGAAACCCGGTATCCCAGCATAGAAAAGCTAGCATATGCTCTAATATTGGCTTCCAGGAAGCTAAGGCCTTACTTTCAGGCCCATAAAATTGAAGTTAGAACATCCTTCCCACTAAGGCAAGTGATGCACAAGCCGGAAGCCTCCGGTAGAATGATGAAATGGGCTGTCGAGCTAGGACAGTTTGAAATAGATTACAAGCCCCGAACTGCTATCAAAGGCCAAGCACTGGCCGATTTCTTACTGGAGTTTCCTCCTGATTTTGAGGTTATCGGAGAAGATTGTACCCCGGTATCCCCAGTTACCGAAGGGGATGCCGAAAGCCCCCAATTATGGTGGAACCTGTATGTTGATGGTGCAGTAAACAATAATGGGGGAGGTGCAGGAATAGAGTTGGTAAGCCCAGAGGGGCACCGAATTCAGAGTGCCATACACTTTGGCTTCAGGGCTACCAACAATGATGCAGAGTATGAGGCCCTGATTGCAGGTTTGAAACTGGCTCTGGAAATGAAGGTAGAATACCTAAATGTGTTTATTGACTCCATGTTGATTGTGTGGCAAATTAAAGGAAGCTTCCAGAGTCGAGGCCCCCGCACTGAACTCTACATGAGGTATGCCCAAGAACTTATCAGTAGGTTCAAATTATTAAATCTAAATCAAATCCCAAGGGTGGAAAATGCCAATGCTGATGCCCTTGGCAAGTTGGGATCCCAAAAAGAAGCTGTCCTGTTAGGGGTGATACCCCTTGAAGTGCAACTCCAACCGAGTATCCATCGAGAGGAGACTATGGAAATAGAATCTTCAATGGAAAGCCAATGGACAACCCCAATACGTGAGTATATCACCAAGGGGATACTTCCGGAAGACAAAGATGAAGCTCGGAAACTCAAATATAAGGCTTCCCGTTATCTGATCTATGATGGCATCCTATACAAGAGGGGATTTAATCAACCTCTACTTAAGTGCATATCTGGAAATGAATGTGAATACATCCTAAGGGAAATTCATGAAGGCATTTGTGGCAACCACTCGGGGGGTACCTCCCTGGCCCACAAAATTCTCCGATAGGGCTATTACTGGCCTACCATGAAAACTGATGCTTATGACTTTGCTAAAGCTTGTGATCAATGCCAAAGGTTTGCTAACTTCAATAGCAACCCAGCTGTGGAACTAAGACCCATTGGAAGCCCCTGGCCCTTTGCAATATGGGGGATTAACCTGATTGGGGAGCTTTCCAAAGGCAGAGGTGGTGTGAAATATGCCGTGGTAGCCGTTGACTACTTTACCAAGTGGGCAGAGGCGGAACCCCTAGCTACCATCACTGCCGGTAAGCTGAAGGAATTTGTTAAGCGAGCCATTATATGTAGATACGGGGTACCGTACAAGCTGATCTCAGACAATGGCAAGCAATTTGATAGTAGAGAAATGAGAAGTCTATGTGAGGACTTGGAGATAAAGAAAGATTTTTCAGCCGTTTGCCACCCTCAAAGCAATGGGCAGACGGAAGCTGTGAATAAAATCATCAAGCACACTCTAAAAGCCAAGTTGGAAGATAAAAAGGGAAATTGGCCAGAGGAGCTTCCAATGGTCCTGTGGTCTTACAACACCACTCCCAGGTCCACAACCGGAGAGTCTCCCTTTGCTCTAACCTATGGCTGTGAAGCTATGGTCCCAGTGGAAGTCGGGACAGGGTCCTATCGGAGGGACAATTTCAGTCAAGAATCAAATGAAATAAATCAGAGGCTGGCTCTAGACATGGTAGAGGAAAACTGGGCTACCGCCCAGCTGAAACTCGCGGCTTACCAACAGAGGACCCGCAAATACTATAACAACAAGGTACGCCCTCGACCCCTCAAGGTTGGCGACCTAGTACTGAGAAGAATGATGCCCAATATGCGGGTTCCCGGGCACAGAGCCTTTGGAGCAAACTGGGAGGGGCCTTACAAAATAAAGTCTATCTTTTGGGAAGGCACTTACCACCTTGAAGACATGGATGGGAACACTATTCCCCATGCTTGGAATGCCGAGCACCTAAAAAAGTACTATCAGTAAGACTCTTTTCAGAGCAAACGTAGGCCTCTTTCAGGCTTAGGATGAATAAAGGCAACCTACTAGTTGTGGTTGCACCATTTCCCTTTCAGTTCTTAGGATTTCATGATTTTCAATAGATGCCCGGGGGGTAGTGGATGCACACCCCGTCTGGATGAAATTTGATGTATTCGTACTCTTTGATTTTCAGTAAAAGTAGAAGTTGATTGTTTCCTTTTACATTCACCACTTATAAATATTTTCAGAAAGATATGTAAGACCTACAAGCATAGTTCTACATGGTAGCTAGGCTACCATCCAGAACTAGGGGGTAGTAGTGGATACACCTCTCAGCTTAACAGGTTGAAATTATCAGAATTTCAAATTTTTGCCATTTCCAGACATGTACGGAACCTTGAGTGGTTCACATGGCTTACTTGGTTATCAGGGCATGTATGGAACCCTGTTCGGCATACATGGTTCCCTTCATTACTTGGGCTTGTGTGGTAACCTGATTGGCACACTTGGATCCCTTCAATACCAGACATGTACAGAACCTTGAGTGGTTCACATGGCTTACTTGGTTATCAGGGCATGTATGGAACCCTGTTCGGCATACATGGTTCCCTTCATTACTTGGGCCTGTGTGGTACCCTGATTGGCACACTTGGATCCCTTCAATACCAGACATGTACGGAACCTTGAGTGGTTCACATGGCTTACTTGGTTATCAGGGCATGTATGGAACCATGCTCGGCATACATGGTTCCCTTCATTATTTGGGCCTGTGAGGTACCCTGATTGGCACACTTGGATCCCTTCAATACCAGACATGTACGGAACCTTGAGTGGTTCACATGGCTTACTTGGTTATCAGGGCATGTATGGAACCATGCTCGGCATATATGGTTCCCTTCATTATTTGGGCCTGTGTGGTACCCTGATTGGCACACTTGAATCCCTTCAATACCAGACATGTATGGAACCTTGAGTGGTTCACATGGCTTACTTGGTTATCAGGGCATGTATGGAACCATGCTCGGCATACATGGTTCCCTTCATTATTTGGGCTTGTGTGGTACCCTGGTCTACCCACTTGGATCCCTTCATTACAAGACATCTTTGCGGGATTGGCCTACATGGCATCACCACACATGATTTATTAAATGATTGGGACTTCCGGAACAAAGGTTTCCAGGCTGAGCCTCCGGTACCCAGGCTACCGGATAGGGGTTACCGGCCACGGGGCTCCCGGAGTCAGGTTCCTGCCTTCGGGATTCCAAATGGAATTGGGATACCGGACGGTACCCCCACACCCACAGTGACAACCAAGCAGACAAAGGTACAAGTAGTCTATCAGTTCTATGGCCACCTATCCGGGTATGTGTTGCCATATTTGCTCTTGTACTCTTCTACACTGCGATACCATTCTATCGTTCTTATCTTGATTCATGATCTAATATCTATTTAATCAACATATATATGACGTATATCCTCTGAGAACTTGTACAAACTTGTTTTAGAATTAGTGAGGAGAGTCATTTTACCGGATAGAATTCGATGGTGGCGTTTAGTTATGCACCGTTTTAAGTTATCGTAGTACCTTTCTTACTTAGCATATTGGTACCCTAGAGAATGAGTACTATGAGGGTTCGATGAGTAAGGATTATTAAGTCTAAGTTGGTTCTCGTTGCATAATCAGAAATGATGCGACAATCATACCTACTACATAAAAAACCGGATAATAAGATAAACATGCATTTGATAAGCAAGGCAAGTTCAAAAGTGCCAAGGCTTACGACCATAGAACGAGTAGAGTTATGAAATTTAAGATTACATTCGTGGAGCGTTATAGGAGCCCACCCCCTTTTAATCAAAACCATAAAGTTTATGAAACCAGCGGAATAAAAGTTCAAGATGATGAGAGAGGAATGACTTAGGAAGACGAAGGGTCTTTGGCAGCCTCAGAGCTAGGGGAATCCTCGACAGGATCAACCTTTCCAGCGGAATCACCTGGTGTAACCTCAACCACATCTGTGGGAGCATCAACCCTAGCTACTTGAGCATCCTCATTTGCATCCTTCGGGATAGCCAACGGCCTGGCTATTGTCTTTGAAGCAGGAGTCTGGGACCCAGCAACCTCTGCCTTGAAACTCTCCACTTGCTTTACCGCATCCTCGCCTAGGAGCGCTCAATCCAAGTTAGGCATTGCTCGCCAGGTAGACCTCATGTAGTCGGTAGCCCCCTTGGCAAAACCCAAGTTATACCTTTCTGGAAGGGCCTCCTTGAGCCTTCTGACCGATGCTTGCAGGGAATCCACCTGTAGCTTCAGTTCTTTAATCTCGGAGGCATGGACTACCATCCTTTCCTCCTTCTCTTCTTCCTGAGTGGCAACCAGCTTACCCAACTTATCCTTTTCCTTGGCTAACACAGATAACTCTCCCTTCAACCTCTTACCAGCCTCAGACAGCTTCTTCTTCTCACCTTCCGCAGCTTGCATATCTAACTTCAATTGCTTGATTTCCTCTCGGAGCCTCATATCGCCACGGGTAGCCAGGGCCATTTGATTGGAAAGCCTAAGTTGATGGAAGAAGCTCTCACCCGCTGAAAACAGCATGGATCTCGCAGCATCAGAGGTTTTCTGTTTAACCCACCCAGCAATCGTCTCCATGGGAATCTGACCTCCAGACATCTGATAGAACTGCTCCACTTCACCTACAGGTGCATCTTGCTGAGATATCCTAACTCTCTTCGAAGATCGAGTTTCTGGGGTAGTCTTGAAACTCCCGGAAGCTTGAGATAATCTGCGTTTTTCAGTAGCTGAAAGCTCAACCTTGATGGGTGCAGGAGCTGGGACCCTGGAAATCGGGGTAGCGGCTATAGGGGTTTCCATCATGAGCAAATCGTCTTCAGGAAATAAATCTTCATATTTATCAGATGGTTTGATAAAGGATGGCACAAACCCTGACATACCTGAAATGATGGAACATTGGAGATGTTAGTAACCGTAACACATAACTATATGAGGAAATATCAGGTTACCGGTAGGGTTACCGGAGCCCGATTCCTGGATGCATATGATAATATGAATAAGAGAAATGCAACAAGTACTACATAGTTTCGAAGCATATACATGAGAAAAGCAATAGAGACGCCATTAATAACGAGTATCTATGAACAAAGGGATATGACATGATTAGTGAGAATATAAGAAAAAGGTATAGGAGAGCGGTAGCCTGGGATACTGGGAGAGAAGTCAGTGGAAGCCCCATCTCTCTTTCCACGCTTCTTGTCAGTACCCTGAGGTCTGGGCTCTCTTTCCAATCCTTCCTCGACCTCCATCTCATGAGCAGGAGAGGAGGGAGCCACAGGTTTCGAGAACCCTAATCTCGTCAGGGTCTCCGGGGTCAACAAACTCTCCCCGTCTCTCAGAGAGCCCGCCAACTTCATAATCTTTCTAGCCCTTCCCTCTTCAATGCCCTGTAGGGATGTTTGTGTTGGGATCCCTAAACAATACAACAACAGAATAAAAAATAAAACAAAGGTCGAATTAGAGAAGAAGGTGATTCGACGGGGGCTACCCGTAGCATGGCAGGGGGTACCGGATGCTTACCCGGAGTAAGATTCCACTCTTTTCTCACCTCCTCGCAGCCATAACAGTATAAAAACATTTCCAACCAGTCATACATCCCCCGTTTGTTTCCCTTTATACACCCACCTTGCCTATTATTCCATGAGGTAAGGTAAAAGATACCAACCTTTCGCCCTACATCCTTCAATTGATAGAAGTACCCTAGCTCTCTAGCGGTGAGAGGGACAGAGAAGGCTCGATCATAGAGAATGTACATGCATGCAGCCACCCTAAAAGAATTAGGGGACAATTGCATTGGGGCTATGTCATAAAAGTTCAACATGTCAATAAAGAACGGATGCATTGGGAGAGAGAATCCCAACTTAAAGAACGAAGCAGATAACACGGCATCAGGCAAGGACTGATCAGGTTCAAAGTTATCAAATCTGTGGCACCTCTCACCATCACTGGGTACCACAAGATTACATCCCGGATTGCACGACTCTAATAGTCTGACAAGTCTATCAGCATTCATGGTGGAGTCTAAATTTTCACAGGATGGAACGCAGCTTGCAGGGACGTGAGGCTTCCGATCAACCTCTGTCACCAATCCAACTTCGGTATTCCCTTCTTCATCTAGCAGGTTTGAATTTTCAAAAAGTGGCTGCTCAGCCTCATTCCAGAATCCCTCATCCAATCTCTCTTCTTCATCCGTGTTTGAACTCAGATAAATCCTATCAATACCCTCATTACCAAAATTTGACGAGCCAGCCTCCAGGGAAGGGTCGAGACGCCTACTTACGATCTCAGCCTCAAGAGGATTTATTACCTCAACCCGAGAACGGGTCCGAGAGCTAATGGAAGGCTTGGATTGTAACAAGGGTTGACGGAGGAGCACCTCATTAAGGTGGGTTGACCCAGAATCCGAAGGATCACCAGAAATGGGTGACAGGTTACCCACGTGAAAGGCAGAGTGTATTAACTTGTAACACTATAACTAATGTAACTCAATTAAACGAAAAGATACTTAACCAGAAGACAATCAAGAACAAGAAGTCACAAGGAATCAACACTAAATGAAGACAAGGTAATTGATACAATTGAACATGTTAACTATGATCAAGCCAAGAAGAAATCATTGAGAGAAGTTCAAGTCAAAGTTGTTCAGGCCTCAGTGATTTGAGTATTCGAGATTCAAGATCATAACTATCAGTATCAACAAAACCAATTGATTTCAAGTGAACAAGAAGGAAAGCAAATATTGGAAAGCCAAGTTACTAAGTGAATATGGTAATTTATTCAAGAAACAGAAACACTATCAAGACTAGTCACTTATGAACCAGACCAGTGCATCAAGTGTCAGGACATTGATAGCAAGTTTATGTCAGTAGTAAAGATCCATGTTCAAGAGCTTGTAGAAGAACAAAGAAGATATGAAGATATCACAAGCTCAAGATGTGCATTGAAGTTTCAAGTTGAAGACCAGAATATTTTCTAAGTACTAAATGTTCTAGATGGCTAAGTCGAAATTCTCAAGTAGAAGTTCTACTTAGAATTTCGAGATGGCTAAGTAGAAATTCTCAAGTAGAAGTTCTACTTAGAGTGCAGCTTCAACATGACACATGGCATCTTCTGATTGGCAGATTTCCAAGCTTTCAAGATAAGGCAAGATTTATGTGGACATCATTGGGCCACGTACATCTTAGTCTTTGAAGACTACAGGTCATAGATTACATGTAGTATAAATAGAAGCACTTGTGTAATGTTTTAGTTAGTGAGCATATTGAGAAAAACACAAGAAAAAGAGAGAGAGTATTCACAGAGCTTAGAATCATTCACTTCTCTCTCAACTTCTGTTATACTTTGTAATGAATGTTGTAGCAACCTTTTCAAGTTATATATAAAAGAAATATATTCCTTGAATCTGTGTGTTCATTTATTGCATCGTATTTATTGCTACTCATAATCGAAAAGTTGTATTCACCCCCCCCCCTCTACAACACATTTGGACCTAACAATTGGTATCAGAGCGGATGTTTAACATACAAAACATAGATCCTTGTGTTTGGTAGAAGAATCGTGAGTTTTCATTTTCTAGATCTACTTTTCATTTTTTCGAAAAGTGAGCTTTAATTCATTTCCAGTGAAAACTCATCCGGGAAAAATTATTTAAATACTCCAGGTGTGATTATTTGGCTTGGGTGTATTTTAATTAATTTTTGTGAATTAATCTGGGTTCATTAATATTTGGTGTTCTTGAGTGTTCATCATCTGTTCTTGTCAAAGAATATAACCCAGCAACTTTTCAATTTCCTTTTCAAAGAAATTATAGTCAAAAAGGTGTTTTTGGTACTTTTGATTTGATTATTATTTCTTAGCCGAAAGCAAAAGAAAGTGTACTCAGTGCTTAGCAGGTGGGTTAGTCACTTTCGGCGTGTAAAGCAATCAAAAGTCAAAAAGGTGTTTTAGTGGTGATATTGTTTATTCAATATTAAAGTAATCTGCAGAAGAAAATTATTCTAAGGACAAAAGTTCTACATAGAATTTCTACTTGAGATTTTCTACATAGAATTTCGACTTGGACAATTTCTACTTGGTGAATTTCGACTTGGACAATTTCTACTTAAGAGAAATTTCGACTTGAGCAAAAAATTTCTACTTAGAGAAATTTCGACTTGGCAGAAGTTCTACATAGATATTCTACATAGCCTAGTCTTGGGTACTTAGAATCTTTTAGTGACAAGATTTGAAATGGCTCCTAAAAATTCTTTCAAGATCCCAATGTTCAACCGAGATCACTATGAAGAATGGGTTTTCAGAATGAGACTCTACTTAGAGACAATTAACCCTGAGTATCTGGAAGTCCTTGATAAGGGTAAATTCGTTCCAATGAGAGCTATTCCTGAGCGTACGGAAGGAGAGGAGGTTATACCTGCTCGGTCTGAGCCCAAAAAGGCAGCGGACTTTACGGATGCCGACAAGGAGCAAATAGCTTATGACACTTCTGTAAGACAAACCTTGATGGAATCTCTCGATCATGAAATGTTCAACATAGTCAAGGGTTTGAATACAGCAAAGAAGATTTGGGACAAAATAGAAGTTGTCATGGAAGGATCTGCAGAGGTCAGAAGCAACAAGACACTTATACTCAAGATGGAGTATGACACCTTTAGAATACGAAAGGGAGAAAGCATAACAGATGTCTACCTACGATTTAGTCAGTTGGTATTGGATTTGAATCTGAGAGGTGTTACTCTCCCCATGGTTGAAACCAATACAAGATATTTGAGGAACCAGCCAAAGAGCATTGAACATAGAGTCTACGCAATCAGAGAAACCAGAGATTTGCATACAACTTCTCTGGAAGAATATTATGGAATTCTGAAGACCTATGAGCTGGAAACTCTTCAAGATCAAGCATGGGACAATGATTCAAAGGGAAAAGAAACTGCATCAGGATTAGTTGCTGATGAGGAAGAGTCTAAGAAAGCAATGGTTGCAGCAAAGCCTAAATCATCACCTGCACCACATCAAGTTGATAATGATGACGAGTGCGCATCCAACAGTGATGATGACTACTTCACCCAAGAAGAGCTGGACAACATGGACGATAGTGTCGTGGCATACATGGCAAGGAAGTTCAGCAACATGAGATTCAGAAAGAGCAACCGACCACAGAGAAATTCTTCATCTTATTATCGGGCTGCTAAGGGTGGTGGTAGTTCGTCAGGCTACCAAGGTAAAGGCAAGAGTACCAGCTACAAATCTCCTTTGGATTTCAAAATGAAGTTCAAATGCTATAACTGTGGAGAACCTGGACACTTTGCCTCGGACTGCAAAAAGGCTAAACAGACTTATCCAAAAGAGACATTTGAAGCCCTCAAAAGCAAGTATGAATCGCTGATGAAAGAAAAACATGGTAAAAGAGCTTTAGTAGTAACAGAAGGAAGAGCTTGGGATGATTCAGATGAGGAAGAGGTTACTCATGTAGCAAACTTTGCGCTCATGGCTGAGACATCAGAGGAACCAGAGGTACCAGTTCTAACCCTTAAAGTAGAAATGTCTATTGATGATTATAAGGAACAGAACGGGGCTCTTAGCGAAGAGATCTACATGTTGTGCAAAAGCCTAGACACTTCTCAAAAGGAACAGAAAACACTTGTCGCCAAAAGCAGAATGCTTGAGGCAAAAGTGGAAGAGTTAGAGGCTGCTTGCACTGTAGATACTTCTCTAAGAGATTTTATTAAATCTTTGGAACACAAGCTCGTCCTTAAGGAAGAAATAGAATCATGTTTAAGGAACAAACTAGCAGAGTTAGAAACTAAATGTGAAGCTTACAAACTAGCTGCTAGTAAAGTGTATGTAGATAATGATGTGTTTAAGAAGATAACTGGAGTAGGTGTAGGACTTGATTATTCTAATCTTTCTAAGAAAGATGGGAAGAGACCTATAGACACTAGTTCCAGTGACCTTAAAAATGATATTCCTAGCATTTTTAAACCTTCTGTCAAACCCATCTACAAACACCTTGTTCCTAGAATAGAAGAAGAAGAGACTGAATTGATAGCTAGATATGAGATTGAGATGGAAGATCGTCAGAACGCACAACCTATAACTCCTATTAAACAAGTTAAAATCAATTTCCCTAGTGATGAATCTAGACTAGGAATAGGAGCTAAGGCTGTTAAACAACAAGGGAAGAAAGGCATAAAAGAGGTTAAGGCTGAACGAATAAAGAAAGCATGTTATCACTGTAAATCTACTGAACATCTTTCTTATGCATGCACTGCTACACATGCCATGCCTACCACACACACTATGAATAATCTGCATCAGAATCATGCACAGTGTGGTCAACCTAATTGTATGCCATGCACTTTTAACGTCATGCAAACTTTTGTGAATTTAATGAATGCATCTAGCCAGTCATGCTCAAATACTGCTGCTAGTTCAAACAACAAAAAGAAGTTTGGGAGAGCCAAGACTGTCAGTCCTCCTAAAGTTAGGAGTGACAAACCTTCTCCTAGGACTGATAAATATGTCAAGTCTGAGAAAGGAAAGGAGGAAGTCGAAAGCTCTAGTTATGTTAAGAAAAGTGCATCTCCTGTTGTTAAATCTGTTGATTCTAAATCTTATCGAAAAGCCGGGCCCAATCAAAGTTGGGTTCCGAAGAAAGTCTAATCAATCTGTTATTGCAGGGCATTAAGCAAAAGAGAAATAAAGTTATATGGGTGCTAGATAGTGGAGCATCGAGGCATATGACTGGAAACAAGTCCCTGCTTACAGAGTTGGTTATGAAAGCTGGCCCTTATGTTACCTTTGGAGATGACAGCATAGGTGTGACAAAGGGATATGGCAAACTGAAAACTGGCAATGTCATCATTGAAGATATTTCCTATGTTGAGGGATTAAAGCATAATTTGTTGAGTATCAGTCAATTCTGTGACAAAGGTTACGAAATTGTCTTCAACAAGAAAGGTGTATCAATCACTCACATCAAGGAAGGCAAACTGGCTTTGAGAGGAGTTCGAAAGGCAGATCTTTTTGTTGCAGACATGGATTCAGCAAATCAGAATGAAGTCACCTGTTTCTACAGCAAAGCTTCGGATGATGAAAGCTGGTTATGGCACAAAAAGTTATCTCACTTAAACTTCAAAACGATGAATGCTCTCGCGAGGCGAGAATTGGTGAGAGATCTACCTCAAATGGAGTTCGCTCCGAAAGGACTCTGTGAAGCCTGTGAAATGGGAAAGTCGAAGCGAGCCTCGCATAAAAGCAAGGAAATTTCAAGTATCACTGAGCCTCTGCAACTTCTTCATATGGATTTGTTTGGCCCAGTGAATGTCCTATCTTTGTCTAGGAAAAGATATGCATTGGTAATCGTGGATGACTTCTCCAAGTATACATGGGTATTGTTCGCAATGACGAAAGACGAAGTACCTTTCTTAATCATTGATCACATCACTCAAATTGAGAATGTTTCAACACTTACTGTGAAGACGATTAGATCAGACAATGGCACTGAATTCAAAAACGCAGTGCTAAATGACTTCTGTGTATCTAAAGGAATACGTCGTCAGTACTCAGCCCCGAGAACTCCACAGCAAAATGGAGTAGTTGAAAGGAAGAATAGAACATTGGTTGAAGCAGCAAGAACTTTGTTGTACGATTCGAAACTTCCTCTGTATTTCTGGGCAGAAGCAGTGAGTACTGTGTGTTACACTCAAAATCGATCCTTGATCATAAAAGATAAAGAAAAGACACCATGTGAGCTAATGAACGGCAGAAGACCAACAATCAAATATTTTCATGTATTCGGAGCAAAATGCTATGTACTTATAGATGATGAAAATCTAGGCAAGTTTGCAGCAAAAGCTCGTGAAGGAATCTTTGTTGGTTACTCCACAGATGTGGTAGCAGCTTATAGGGTGTTCTTAGTGAATGATCGAAAAGTGACTGAAAGCTACAACGTCAGATTCGACGATACCAAACTCTCATCAATTTCAAGAGATTCTAGTGAACCTGAGTCCCTAAAATTTCAGAATCTGGACTTAGAAGATCTTGAAGATGAACCTGAGTTGGTTGTCCCATTAAATGTTCCAAGTGTACGTGAAGGACCTGAGTCTAGTGAACAAGCTAATTCTACAAGATCAGGAGAGACTTCTTCAGTACGAACCGGCAACAACTCAGGGGGAGTAAATAGCAGCTCAAGGACTACTGTTCAAGGCTCGAATCGAGTTGACTCTAGTTCTGTAGGAGCTGGCACTAACTCAGGGGGAGTTAGTGAAAGTATTCAAAGTAGTCAGCACCAAAATTCAGAAAGTCATGCTGAATCATCAAGACAATTTCCAAGAGAACGAGTATGGAATAGAGACCATCCGTTTGAATTGATTATCGGTGATCCAGATGCTGGTGTGTCTACTAGAAGAAATGCAAGAGCTGACCTGGCTAATATTTGCTTATTTTCTGGGTTCTTATCCAAGCTTGAACCTAAAGAAATAGAAGAAGCTCTTGGTGATGCTGATTGGGTGATTGCAATGCAAGAGGAACTCAATCAGTTTGAAAGGCAGAAAGTTTGGAAGCTGGTACCCCGACCAAAGAACAAATCAGTAATTGGAGCAAGGTGGGTATTCAGAAATAAAATGGATGAAAACGGACTTGTAACACGAAACAAGGCTCGTTTGGTTGCAAAAGGTTATTCTCAGCGAGAAGGAATTGATTATGATGAGACCTATGCACCAGTTGCAAGACTTGAGGCAGTCAGGATGTTTTTGGCATTTGCAGCACATAAGAACTTCAAGGTTTTCCAGATGGATGTGAAAAGTGCCTTCCTGAACGGAGAGTTAGAAGAAGAAGTGTATCTGGAACAGCCGCCTGGCTTCATTGATCCAGAACTTGTAGATTTTGTGTATCTTCTCTTCAAATCTGTCTATGGCCTCAGGCAATCCCCAAGATGTTGGTATGAAACCCTATCTGTATTCTTAATTGAAAGTGGTTTTACTAGGGGAGTAATTGACAAAACATTGTTCTATAAGAATGTGAAGAATGATCTAATACTTGTTCAAGTATATGTGGACGATATTATCTTCGGGTCATCGAATGAGCGCTTGTGCGAGAAATTTGCTAAGCTAATGCAAGACAAATACGAGATGAGCATGATGGGAGAGCTGTCTTTCTTCCTTGGATTACAGATCAGTCAGAGAAAAGATGGTATCTTTATCTGTCAATCCAAGTACGTCAGAGATTTACTCAAGAAGTATAATCTAGAAGATGCATCAGCAGCCAAGACTCCCATGGCAACAGCCACGAAGCTTGATGAAGACAAATCAGGTAAATCAGTTGACATCACAAGCTATCGAGGTATGATTGGCTCACTTCTCTATTTAACTGCAAGTAGACCCGATATAATGTTCGCGACTTGTTTATGTGCAAGGTTCCAAGCGGATCCTAGAGAATCACATCTCATAGCCGTCAAAAGAATTTTTAGGTATCTCAAGGGCACACCAAATCTAGGAATTTGGTACCCAAGAGATACAGGTTTTAATCTAATTGGCTATACGGATTCAGATTATGCAGGTTGCAGGATTGATAGGAAAAGCACATCTGGTGCTTGTCAATTTCTTGGCAGAAGATTGGTGTCCTGGCAAAGCAAAAAGCAACATACAGTATCTACTTCTACTGCTGAAGCTGAGTACATTGCTGCTGGAAGCTGTGTAGCTCAAATACTGTGGATGAGGAACCAATTGAAGGATTATGGCATGGAGCACAAGAAAATTCCAATTATGTGTGACAACACAAGTGCCATTGCCATAACCAACAATCCTGTAGATCACTCAAGAACAAAGCACATCGACATCAGGTATCACTTCATAAGAGAACATGTCGAGGAGGGGACTGTGGAGCTACATTTTGTGCCCACAATGCAACAAATTGCAGATATATTCACCAAACCTCTTGATGAAGTAACATTCAATAGGTTGGTTGGTGAATTGGGAATGCTTAACACAAGTTAGTAAAGCCTTCTATCTGTAAAATCCATGGTTATGTTGGTATATGCAGGCTATTTAATCATTATGTGTTTAGACTTTAAAATGTCTAATTAATGATTATTATAGGATGCATATAGTGTGATTTTGCATGAATTCAGTGTGTTTAAAGTGTTTTTTTATAGCACAAATCTGTGAATTTATGCTTATTAGATTGCATGATCATAGGGGGAGTTAAATTCATAATATTCTAAATATTGCATGATTTTTAGATGAATTTACCTGTGTTTTTCATGTAATTAGAGGCCTTAGAATTGTCAAGGAATGGTTTAATTATGTCATATATTAAAATCCTTGAATTGATATTTATATTAATTTGACAATATTAATTGTTGAGTTTTTCAAAGAAAAATTGTCAAATTATTCTAAGTATCTTCAAAATTTCGAGTTAGTTACTATCTCGAAACTCATCTTGAAATTCTAGTTGAATTTCGATTTGAGCTTCCAGAGTGAAGTTTTGAAAATTCTAAGTCTGGGAGAAATTTCGAGTTAGCCTCTATCTCGAAATTTATCTCGAAATTCGACTTAAGGTTCGAATTAGAGTTACCAGTGTGCCTAATTATTATCTTCAAAATATTCGAGATACAGTCTATCTCGAACTCTATCTCGAAATTCAGATGAGAGTTCCATTTTTGGGGATATTTTGAAAAGAATTGAGAATAACTTCGAGTTAACCTCTATCTCGAAGTTCAACTCGAAGTTCGACTTAGAGTCCAACTCGAAGTTCGACTTAGAGTTCGACTTGGAGGTTTGACTTAGAGTTTGAGAGAATTCTCAATTGGTTAAAGGGAATTTTCGAGTTAACTCCTAACTCGAACTATATCTCGAATTTCGAATTAGAATTTCGAGATAGATTTCCTTGTTGGTTGTGAGCTGTTTACATGGTCTTAATGTTCAAGTGGTTCAAGTTTTTCGAGTTATCTGCTAACTCGAACTTTATCTCGAATTTCGAGATAGATTTCCTTGCTGATTTTTGCTAAGTGCTAAAAGTTCGAGTTGACACCTATCTCGAACTTTATCTCGAAGTTCGACTTGAGGTTCGAGATAGAGTGTTCCCTGTATGTACTTAGTGTTTTTCACACTTTTTATCAGGGGCATTTCTGTCATTGCACATTCATGTCTATATATTCATATCTAACTCGATATTTTCTTTCACTTTTACCTAATTTGAGTTTTACAGCCGCACATATACATACAGGCGATTTCATAGATACAACCATTGATTCGTGATTTTTGTGACAAATTTCATACGGACAACGAATTAATGCCCATTTTTTAACTGCTATCATTTGTGTGTTACTATTAATCTCTGTTCTTGTGTGTTTGTTGGTTCATCTTTCTTGATATATATATATACACACGTATATACACACAAAAGTTAACAGATCTGTTCAAAAACGGTTTTACACACAAACACTTCACTGTTAAAGCAGATTTAATTAGTGGTTCGAAATTTGCCATCCTTTAACTGTTTGTTGAAGCCCGTAGTTTGATTTTTCAAAAAGGAACCTTTGTGTTCTTGATAAATTAAAAGGGTTATCACGGTTAATTGTTAGATTAATTGTTTTTCAGAAATTAAAATTAAAATTTCACATTTTTTTAAAGAAAAACTTTTAATTAAAATGGCTCACCAATTTTCACTTGCCAAAAACAATTTTTATAATATTTCTACGGAAATTGGTGATCAACTCCCGCGCTTTAAGTCTTGGATACGATTTCTCAATTTGTATTCCAAAGCTAGCGATGCTTTTACTGCTAAACCTACACTAGTGCATGATGCTTTACAGCAATTATGGACTAGTGCGGTTTCTTTTGGGAGCAAATCAACCCCCTTTGGTTTCAGGTTTACCTTAGCGGGTCAAGAATATGTGGTGACTGAACAAATTGTAAACAAGGTTCTTGGATTCCCTGTTAAAGATGCTTATGATCCAGAACCTACAGCTACAGATCGCCTCAAATTCTTTGAAGAAATAGGGTGTTATCCTCCGACTAGCCGGATCACTGGAAACATCCAAAAACAATTTCTTCATGTGGAATGGAATTACTTTTTCGAGACCATCACAAGATGTTTTCGGGCACGAGAAAGCGATTACCATCAAATTTCCATTCCCATGCAAAACCTCGGAATTGCCCTAGCAAGAGAGCTGGATATCAATTATGGACGAATAGTTCTCTCTGAGATAGTGGCTGTGATGGGATCTCCTGCAAGCAGAGACCTCAACACCACAGATGTTGTCTGCTGGTTTCCTCGGTTCTTACAGATGCTGATTAATCATTTAGTACCGAAGGATGCTCTTGCTGTTAGACGGAGTTTTGCCAGTGGTCCATCATCTGCACCGCTAGGGATGGGCACTAAGTCACTTTCAACAGTTGAAAATCAGGATAAACATCATGGAAAACCGATGTCTGTTCCTGAAACCTTACAAAAGTGGCTTACATATGATGAGGGAGTTACTACTTTGATGGAATTCTCGCAAGCTTCATCACATGCTCAGAATCGGTCTGCTCATGCTGAGGCATTTGAAGCGATTCCTGATGAACAAAGCGGAGACGAACAAGGTAATGAATCAGGTAATCTCTCTCGACACTCTACTCATTCCTCTTCCTATGTTTCTGATTCCCAGACCCAAGAGACTGCTAGCCCGCAGAATCTATCCCAGGGTGAGAGCTATATTTCTAATTCTATATCATCCCAGTCACCGGAATCCAAACAGCCAGCACATATAGATGTAGGAAATGATGATGAGAGTGAACCCGAAGAGCAGCAACTTATTCGCAAGAAAGCCAAAATTTCCCATGCTGCTACTTCTAAATCTCAGTCAAACCCTAGAGTGACACACGCAACCACTCCACCTCACGAGAGTGGTTCACCCCTTGAACAATCTGCACATAGGGATTTTGATTTTGATGATGATTTTGTACCTCTTAAAGATACTGTTGCTTCAAGAGGACATGAAGCTTTAAAAACTTCAGCCGTACCTTCACCGGTACGTACTGATGCTACAAAGAGGATCGGTTCTGATGTTGTACAAGAACACTTTGTAGCCTCTCAGCCTGAGATTCCAACTCAGGAACAAACAGTATTTGATCCCATAACTGCAAATTATATTTCTTATCAAGTTTCTGCAGGTACTTCTTCATATTTTGGATCAATTATTGAAGACATACACGAGCGTGAGACAGGGAGTGTGTGTGAGAGGTTAGGGAGAGAGGGACCTTCATTTTTAAGGCCCGAAACCGAGCGCCAAATACCAACAGAACTAGAATTAGAGCGAGGTCACCTAAACCAAACACCGTCCCTTAATGCTGAAAATCTTGAATCTCGGTTGTCTTCTATGGAAAATCAAATGAAGCAGTTTGGGCAGTCAATGGGGCAGTTAGGGATGAATGTTGGAGATAATCAAAGGGCACTTGACGACTACGCAGCACGAATGGCACTTCAAGCTTCAGCTTTTACTGATTTGAAAAATCAGGTAAATGACATGGGCCATGCTGCTGGTGTCTTGGGAAACACCCTGAATGACAGGATGGGAGCAATGGAGCTTACAATGGATACTCTGGCTGTGGAGATAAGCAGAGTTATGTTCGCAATCAGAAGTTTTGTGCCCCAGGAGTGTTTCGCGCCGCAACAACCTCCCCCCGATGCTGGTACAGGTGGTGCTAGTGGAGCAGGAGTCTATGGTTCCGGGTTTGAAGATTTTGATACAGCTGGTGGATCTGGAGACCAGGGTGGAGTTCAGGATAACTCACCTAAGGGGGAGAGTATAAAGGAGACGAGACAGCAGGGAGTTCAAATCGAAGAAATTCAAGAACATGCTGATCTTGTAAAAGAAATGGAAGTTGAGCCGTCCATTGATGAAGAGGCTCTAAGAAGGAAAAAGGGTAAGGCAATAGCGATTGAGCCAGATGAGCCATTCGTTGATCTGAGTCATCAAGAAAAAGTACAGGAGGTACTTGACTCAGATTCCGATATGGAAGACGCACCGTTGAAACATGCTATAAAGAGATCATTGAAGGATCAAGGTGGAGGTGCTGGAATGTCTTTCGGATTGCCTGAAGAAATTACTGTCGATGAGGAAACCCTTGAAGCTCAACAGTTAGCCTTGGATCAAGCTGAGTTCTTTAAAATGAAGCAAATGCAAGGTCGTGCTGCGTTTCAGGAAAAGAAAGCGGAGCTACAAGGAAAGCAGTACGATTATGAGCTTGCAAGGCTAGCTGATCCTCAAATCGATCTGGACAATAGAAGGATAGGGAAGAAGTGGGATGACGCAAGAAAGATTTTGATGGGACCATGTACAAAAGGAGAGCATAACAAGGAAGCAGATGATCTGTTCTACCAACTAAATTTGCAGAATCCAATGGCGGCTGACTACATAAATGCTTTAAAGAGATTAATTTCTAAAGTCAGGGTTGGATACAATTCAACGCAAAAGGAGTGGCAGGTTATTTTGTCTTTCACAGAAGGAGTCCCGATGTCTTTCATGTATGTGGATGATCAATTCATGACGAGAAGATCTGCATCAGAGTTGTTCTTGCTAGCAACAAAAATTCAATACTCTCATTCTGAGAATCTAAGCATTCTGTATAGGGATCAGTTAATGCGGCTAGCAGAGGACAAGGGTCCAGAATTCTCAGCATATCCAAATGTTGTCCGGATGGTGGTTGACAGTAAGTTGAAGAGGGTGAGCCTGGAGGAAAAGGAATTAATGGAACTTTCAGTGGAATCTCTTAAGGCCGTCTGTAGGCAAATGATGGGTAAGGGATTCGCTTCTGTGCTTAAAGATAATTCAGTGAAGACCATTGAAAGTGTCATACTAAAGAAGAGCAATGAGGTGTGGAAGTGTGATGTCATTGCTCCGAACCCTCTTGATAATGTGAAGATTGAACCAGAGCTGATAGAGAGGAATTGGAATATTCTTCAAGCAATGAAGAATGTTGATGAAGCTCTGAATCTTCCTACTGGAGAACTGGAACAAGGAGAGATAAGGGAGGCAGTTGGTGTTCCAGGAAGAGACAGCGTATACTGGATACATTCTTTTGCTGATAATGCAGCTGATGCCTTAGTATTCATAGATGCAGACCAGAAGCAAACACTCTTGCATATGAGTAGAGACTGGCTGAAGCAGACTCAAGATGCTGCATTTCTAGAGAAAGTGTTATATGTGTTCAAATGGGAAGATGTGGAAGTTAAGTATGTGACGGAAAAGCAGAGACTCGTGAGTTACCTATCTGATGTAGTAGTGGAAATGAAGCGATTGGAGCGAGATGCGGCTAGTGTCCACAATACTAACCGTGTCATAGGCTATCCCAAAATGATCTACTGTCAGTTTAAATCTGATAAAACTCATAGGAAACCTCGGCTTATCATGAAGAAATTTGAGGAAATTCCAGAGATCAGAACTACTCAGGAGGTGGACAAACTCAGAAGGCTTTTCAAACATCCTTACCCAGAACCCAGGAACCCTCTAGAGATGGAAGCAGTAAGTTTGTTGAATACTAGGTGGACGCAACTTCGTGATCCAGTATATAAGAAACAAAAGCAGCAGGAGGAGAAGCGCAGAAGGCAGAAAGAAGAAAAAGATCAAGCTGCTGAAGCTAGGAAAAGGAAACGGAATTAGGGTTAAAGGTCAGAGTGGTGTGAACTTGAAGTTGGAAAAACTTCATGTCTTTCGGTTGCTTTAACTCACTTGAGGAAAATTCATCTTAGAATGAATCCAATAAGGTGATATAAGTTTGACTAAAAGATATGAAATAATCCAGGTGATAGGAATCATTCAAATGATCTTTAATTCGAGGTTCGAATTCTGTTTCTAGTTTAAGTTCTTTGTATTGTTTTCATGTACTTGTAATTGTATATTTTTCAAGACTGTAATGTTAATTATCTTTTCTCGTCTCATTGTTTAGTTGAGTTATCCTTCATTAATTTGAATGTCATTGTTAGACAATCAAATTGGGGGAGATTGAAAGGCAGAGTGTATTAACTTGTAACACTATAACTAATGTAACTCAATTAAACGAAAAGATACTTAACCAGAAGACAATCAAGAACAAGAAGTCACAAGGAATCAACACTAAATGAAGACAAGGTAATTGATACAATTGAACATGTTAACTATGATCAAGCCAAGAAGAAATCATTGAGAGAAGTTCAAGTCAAAGTTGTTCAGGCCTCAGTGATTTGAGTATTCGAGATTCAAGATCATAACTATCAGTATCAACAAAACCAATTGATTTCAAGTGAACAAGAAGGAAAGCAAATATTGGAAAGCCAAGTTACTAAGTGAATATGGTAATTTATTCAAGAAACAGAAACACTATCAAGACTAGTCACTTATGAACCAGACCAGTGCATCAAGTGTCAGGACATTGATAGCAAGTTTATGTCAGTAGTAAAGATCCATGTTCAAGAGCTTGTAGAAGAACAAAGAAGATATGAAGATATCACAAGCTCAAGATGTGCATTGAAGTTTCAAGTTGAAGACCAGAATATTTTCTAAGTACTAAATGTTCTAGATGGCTAAGTCGAAATTCTCAAGTAGAAGTTCTACTTAGAATTTCGAGATGGCTAAGTAGAAATTCTCAAGTAGAAGTTCTACTTAGAGTGCAGCTTCAACATGACACATGGCATCTTCTGATTGGCAGATTTCCAAGCTTTCAAGATAAGGCAAGATTTATGTGGACATCATTGGGCCACGTACATCTTAGTCTTTGAAGACTACAGGTCATAGATTACATGTAGTATAAATAGAAGCACTTGTGTAATGTTTTAGTTAGTGAGCATATTGAGAAAAACACAAGAAAAAGAGAGAGAGTATTCACAGAGCTTAGAATCATTCACTTCTCTCTCAACTTCTGTTATACTTTGTAATGAATGTTGTAGCAACCTTTTCAAGTTATATATAAAAGAAATATATTCCTTGAATCTGTGTGTTCATTTATTGCATCGTATTTATTGCTACTCATAATCGAAAAGTTGTATTCACCCCCCCTCTACAACACATTTGGACCTAACACCACGTGTTGTGATGAGCCTCCCGAGATGGACGAGATAGACATCTGCAACCACAGATAGGGAAGCAGATTAGCGTGAGAGAAGAGAGCCGAGCAACCAATAGTAGGAGGAAACGGTGATCCCACTTAATCAACCTAGAGGTACCCTAGACATAATAAGGCTACCGGGTCAAATCGAAAAGGCTAAAAATCGGTGGGTGGCTATCAACATGGCAGCCCAATTTAATGATGTCGGAGCTAACAAAACAAAGCAAGGAAAAACACGGGTGCAAAGCACCAGGCATACGCCCAGATTGATCAGTTACCAATATCTATTCGACAGAACAGATCTAAAGTAATGACACTTGATTAGAGCAAACGTCAAACATGTTATAAGCACCTAAAGAGTAACCAAGGGGGAAAACGGAGTACAGGCCATCCTGAACCCCTCCGGTAAGTATACCATAAGCAGTGAAATTAGCACATGCATCTCAGCATAAAGAGTCAAGCACACGAGATTTAATCTTAACAAGGATGGAGAGTTGATACAGACAACAAAGATTTACGACCATACACATCAAATTCAGGCGAATCGAAGCAAACAACATGCAATGATGATTGGAATTATAGCTCTCTTATCAATTCAAAAAACAAATATCGACACATGAACATCAAGAATGAAACAACAAAGTTAGAAATATGGGTAGACCGCAAGAAACAAAAAGAAAGGTACCTTAGTGAAGATGGGTGTGTGACTGGCCTAGGCCTCACCGGAGAAGTCCCGTCGGAAACCTTTAAAAGCCTTTTTCGTTACTCAAAAGAGAGAGTATAGCGTAGATGAAGAGGAAAATGATGAAAAGGCTAAGCGTATTGATATATGAAAGTAAATGAAAAAGAGGCGTATTCCCTAGTGATTGAATATGGCACAGAAAACGAGGTGTAGAGGGAAACGTGTGGGTACAGGAAAACAAACCGTTCCCTTTTGTTTTAGAGCGGTAGAGTTTGTGATAAGGCTCTCCCCTCTTGATAGTCATCTCTTTTGTTCCCAATGAATAAATCTAATTAATCAGAGCTTTAATAAATAAATCGTATAGCTCCCCACATTAGATTAATTCCGGGTTCCCGTGACGCAGATTACAAGAGCTATCGAATGAAAATACCACTACTAGTTCTGATATTTGCAAATGAGAATTTACTATTTCAACATCGTGTTGGCAAGGCATTGATAAAGTAAGTTTTTGATTTAGAAACTTAGAAAGCGGCACCCTGTGAATAATAGGTTCCCCTTGCACACAGTACTTCAGGGAACCGGGGGGTAGTTGTTGTGACCAAAATCTCGCATGAGTTAGATTTAGGCCCACTAGAGGGTTAGGGTCCAGATCCATGGAGAGAATGAGTAATCTGTCAGGTTTCCGGAGGCCTACGGTAGCCCTAGGGGTTACCATGTACACTACAACACGGGAACGCATGACTAAGGGTCTCAAGGTATCGCCTTGAGGATAACCTATAACTATTACCAGTCATCCAATAGAGCTTCCAGAGTAGCTTCCGGGATAGGGGTTACCGGAGGGGGTACCGGAGCCAGGCTACCGGGCGGTACCCCCAGCTTCCGCCAGAAGCCTGATTAGGCTGCCAAATCAGATAAGGCACGCCTCCTACTCTTTAGGAACACGTTTATATCATCTAAAAACACTCTCAAACAGATAAACATTCAGTTATTTGAGGATATATGTCATATATACTTGATAAATGATACAAAATTATGATAAATGCTTGAGATAATCATTCTATGTTACCAAAACTGCTTGGTAACCTGATTATATACATCATACTCGATTATTATCAGAAATAACAGTCATTATCCCACTGGAGAGAGGATAACTCATGACAAACAAACGATCATATCATTCAAGAACTACATTCGGGCTTGATCCACTATAAATAGTGGTATGTAGGCAGTTTACGGGATCTTCTTCGACACTTTACACTCCTTGAGTAGCTAGAGCACGTGCACTCTTGTGTGACACAGTCAAATTAGGGTTCTTGGCTGGCCAACATTTGGTCCTTGAGCTCTCATCCTGTAGATTCAGTCCGATCCTTCCGAGGAACCACATCCCGTATTCTTCGGTAACCCTAGTCGTGAGCCTTCCCGGGCGGCTAGCCATTGATCTTCAACCACGAGCCTTTCTGGGTGGTTGGACGATTCCTTGTTTATTGGCGCTATTCCAGCACGAGGCCTCGTAATCTGTTGTGCTAAAATCCTCCCACAACATCCACAACAAGTGCTTCCACCAAATCGATCTACAAACTTCAGTACGTAAAGCCTAACCACTAAATCAACCACCAGCTCTATTGGTCCATCACTTCTTTCTACCTTTCCTAGTGTTCTTCTGAAATCTTCAGTATCTTCCTGTGATAATTTATAAAATAAAGGAATGAGCTATAAAGCTCAGCAAGTATATTTTGTAGTGATCCACTGAGGTTTTATAAAAATAATTTAGGTTTGGAAATCATTATCACTACACAGCTTATAATAAAATATAACTGTAAGAACCCAGATTTTTGGTAGAATTTAAAACTTTTATTATGTAATAATGTGGGAATGAAAAGTGGTTATGACTGCGATGTAACGAAGATCTATTAAATGAATGGAACGAATTTGAATTCAATTATTTATATGTCATGCAGAATACTTTTGGTTGACGGCATAGATAAGAATGATCTATCTCCTAAGAATATAAGTATATTACTTCAAGTAAGATTATTCTTATGTCATCCAAATCAATAGCTATTATAAGTCCAGCGGTTCCGTAAAAAGGTTAAGAAGCACTCGAGAGTGAACCAGGTTCATTTTCCTAATTATAGGAATTAAATAAAAATAAGTGATGAATAGTGATTTTGGTGGAATTTGGAATATTATTATAATAATGATATACCCGGTATTCGGAACGGATTTCTGAGTTCGTATTAGTGATCCAGGAAGAAAATAAGTGTATGTAAAAGCTGTCGGATTCAGAAAAAGAGCACTTTTATTTTCTCCGAGAATTCCCTGGACACTGCAAGACTTAAGGATTTATAAAAGGGAATTAAGGAATTTAAATTCGAGAAGTATTAAGAAAGATGAGGAATAGTATTATAAATATTAAGAAGGTTTTCGGTAAAACCCTAACTAGAAACGAATGAGTTATTCCTACGAACGATCAATCGAATCGAGCAATAACCGGACAAAAGAGCAAGCAGAAAGCAAGATGCATGCATGTGCAAGAAAGGAAAATATCTAGGGACCAAACTAGTTAGCAAGTAACTAGCATGTTTAGAGATTAAACTAAGTACTTAGCATCCTTTCTCATCCAACCACACAAAATCAACACATGTCCTCCTAATTGCATCATCCATTGCATAATCACTTTAATAAAGTGGCTTTATGCCAAGATATTATTCTAGCATCAACAATAATTCATTTCATCACAAATCAACCAAGAGACAAGCCAAGCAACTCTCCCCCCCCCCCCATTTACACTCCATTCGGCATTCCTTTAATTCCAAAACACAAATCAAGCTTCCAACCATCACTTGACCTTGTAATTTTTATGGTGAGTTCCATAATTCATAAAAGTGATCTCCTAAAAATTTCAAAGCCAAACACCTTTGTTTCCATTTTCAAAGAATTCATCCAAGAGGAGGGTGAATAGTGTTTTCATGAACTAATCTTGTTTTTTCTTGTTTTTCATGGTTGATTTAGCAAGCTTAAGCACTTCTAAGGATCATACCAAGCATAGTGAGGCTAGATCATACTCCAAGGAAGGTATAACAACTTGAAACCCTAGGCTTTACCTTGAGATTTTGCATGCTCTTGATGGGTTTTAGTATAAGATGTGATATTAGCATGATTATAAGCATGATTGTGATTTAGATTTGATAAATGTTAAAAATAGTTTAGATGAACGGAAAGGCATTGCTTGGCCTCAGTTCATGGTGATATATCATGTATATGTTGTTTGGGATGGATACCTTGATTATTGGAAGGTTTGGAATTTAGAAATATTCGATTTATAGCCGTCGTAATGCCGAAATTTCGTTAACATTAAGAACACGAATTTAACAGAAGGTATAACTCACTGATTAGCTTCGACTTTTGCCATGATTAGCTAGATTATGTTATGAGCTTCGTTTTGATATAAAGATCGCATGAAACGGACTTACGGTTTAGGAGTTATGATTAAATTCGTAAAAGTGGTTCGGAACCGTAATCAAAAGTTCGTAATTGAAATTGATTCCCTTTAAGGTTGTTTAATCAGTGGCGAATCGTAATAATTAAATAATAGAGACAAAAAGGAAGGTGTGGGAGAAGACCGCATGTCAAATGGATCGTTTTCCGATTTTATAAAAATGTTCGAATCAGGGTTAAGTACGAAAGTACCCCTAAGAGGTATACTTGGTTATAACTTCGGTAAACCACTTAGAAAACGATCGATAAATATCGAGGTCTAATCTTTCGACTTTAAAACTTATGCGATTTAAATACTTACCATATGTAAGTGTAATGTCATGCTTTAGTACCAAACAAGTATCGGGTAATAAAAGCAATAGTAAGAGTGAATTAGAGGGGTATAACGAAACGACTTGAAAACGTGTTTCGATTTAAGTTAAGTTTATACGTAACCTTTTGAAAGGTGTTAAGTGATTAATCCCGAATGCCTTGGCTAATTATAGATCATCAGGCTGACCCGGGACACGCTACTACTACCCCTACTCGTACTCGATTTCCAGGCAAGTTTTCGAACCTTTCTTTTTAAGGCTGTTGTTGTGAATATATATATATGTTTCTGTTACAGTACATATGCCATAGCATGCATGCCTACTTTTAAAGTCATATTGTGATACTTGTTCCCTGATTTATTGTTGGCTTATAAGCTAGATTGATATATATCAGTTATAAGCCGGAAATTATTTAGACCCTTAATCGAAGGGCAGTGAATCTCATTCTTTGATTATAGACCGGGAGTCGATATTCCTTGATATATTGATTTTATTTTCAGAGGAAAATATTTAAGTAAATATTTTCCATTTGTTATCTGGCGAATATTGTCGGGATATTCCTTGAGATTATTTGATAAATATTATTCGGATTATTCATCAGATGTTTATTTATTCGAGGAATATTATATGTTTAATATTCATCTATAGTCGATTAAATATTCGAATATTATTTCGAACTCTCAGTTAAGTTATTTAATTAGAGAATATTCATTCTTATTTACTCGATAAATATTATTTTGAATATTCATTCGAGTTTATTTATTTAATGAATATTATTTTAATATTCATTCGAGTCTTATTTATTTAAATGAATATTATTTCGAATATTCATTCGATCTCTATTTATTTTATAAATATTAGTTGAGCATTGATTCGAACTTCAGTTATTCGATAAATATTATCTTCGACATTCAGTTAAAGTCAATTCTATTATTGAACATGATTTTAAATATTCATTCGATATTCTTTTCTTCGATAATTATTATTAAGTCGAATATTCATTATTTATTCAATGAATATGGTCTCAAATATTCAATCAATAATTACTTCATCAATAAGTATCATTCTTAAGTTGAATATTCATTACTTATTCAATGAATATTATTTCAAATATCCATTTGACGATTATTTCATCAATAAAATACTATTATTATTAATGGGAATATTCATTATTCGTCCAATGAATATTATTCTGAACAGTTATTCAAAGATTATTCCGAGCAACACCTTTCCAATACCCGTGACTCAAGAAATATTCTTGGAATATTTATTTAATTCTTCTAACTCGTTTCAAAGATACTTGGTTTCATTCACATAGTATCATCAACCCTAAAAAATTATATAAATTATTTCAGAGTCCTATTATTATTATTATATTATCAAGAAAGGTTCTCAGTGATTCCATTCTCCCTTCGATTCTATTATAAGGGAACCCTACTTGAGGAATGTTATTTATCTTGTGACTGCCCGGTCATAAATTATTCGTTCACTCGCAACTTGGTTGCCGTTATTCATGGTATTACGTGTACCCACTCATTATTCGAGGGGTAAGAATGTTGGAACAAGTCATTATCCATTAACAAGCAACAGCTTGGGAAATATTGGTAAATTTTCCTTTCCATTTAGATATGACTACCTTGTGGAGTTTTATCAACAAGTATTATACTTGGGGAAAGGGGGACGAACTTTACGTTTCAAAGTTATGGATGTGGAATGAACTAGGAGACGCGTAAGTGGCCGAGTGGCGCCGGTCCAGCAATAGCTCACCCGTTGGCTTAGGAGTTCCAGAAGGCGGTAGACAAGTAAATCCGTCGGAGCTACCTTCTACATGTAGAGAACGACTGATGAGATGCATGACATACGACTGATCCCCGTAAATGTCAGGGCATCTGGCGCGGCAATGCTCCCGTATTAGTTCATCACTCAATGTTGGAAATTTTCTGCAACATCATCATAGTTGGCAGAGTTGAAAAGTATTTCAAACTGGAATTGCAATATCATTCTGCAAGTTCCTATTTTTATGAAAATGATGCTATCTTGCTCATTTTGGCATAGCATATGCTTCCACAAAATATACACCTATTGAGTTACCTTGTAACTTCATCCTTTATATTAAACTGGCAATATTTTCTCTAATGCATGGCATATGATTTCAAACATATCTTTGAACTGGCTTATATGTTACTGCACAGTTATATATTGTTGGTGGGCTGTTGCTCACCCTTGCTTATTTATTATGTCACAACAACAGCTAGGTCACATGGCCCGCGTCAGGCGCACTCGGCGCAAGCAGGTTACCCGCCCCGCAGGGCTCCCCGTTGATATCATCGCTGCCATTGCTGAGGTAGCATAGCTCAGCAGCCTTGATTTCCAGTTTACTTATATGTATCAATAATGATTAATCAACGGCAAAACTTTTAAACTTATGATGTTATCCTTTTGGCTTGTAATAACTTTTATTCGTAACCAGTAATGCAAGACTTATTTCAATTTCATCTCTGGGACTATAACTGTGTATGTGTGAGTGGTTATTATTGTGGGGTCACAGCAGGTGAATTATTTATTGTGGACTCAAGTAAAGTATTAATCATGGAAAATAAGACCGTAACGACCCGATCCCGGACCCCGGATCTGGGGATGTTACAATAACTCACACCGAAACCAGGGTTCTGCCAATATGTCAGCACAACATAGTTTATAATAAAATATAAACCCACCAAAATCAAAGTTCTGCCAAAGTATTCATCTTTTAAAACTGAGTAATAATTTCGTAAACAGTTTTATTTCACAATAATCCGAAACTCAACACAATTTCACAATACACTGAATCTTAAAGCATTTTCACGATATTGCACATAAGCAAATCATCATCATCATTTCACAATTCATAGTTTATAATAAAAATATAAACTTCACAAATTTCGTTAGGAAAAACTGGGCATTCTACACATGACAAGTTCACCAAGTTCTACTAGTGGGGGTCCCCGGCCTTTACTTCCTATTTCGGGAAGTTCACAAGTTTCCATTTCTGGAAGTTCTACTGGTCTCCATTTCTGGAGGTTCTACTGTCTCCATTTCTGGAGGTTCATACTGTTTCCATTTCTGGAGTGATTCACTAGCAATGCCAGTCTGCTCAGTTTTCCTCAAAATTTCATCTCAACATATACTAGTTAAAACAATTTAACGAGTATTCATAATATTATAAAAATCACACTGTGAACACTTCGATTTAAAAGGTATATTCCTTTCAAATTCGTAAATCCACATTTCTACTTTTTCATTTGAAAATAAAATTCTTCTCAAATTCACCTTTCTACTTGAAAATAGGTTTCTTTTAAAATCCATAAATTCACATTTATACGCGCATAAAACAAAATACGCATAAGATTTAAAACATAGTAAATACGTTAACAGAAATATAACGCATTATCTTCAATTTATCACAACAAGATATACTTACAACCACCGCTATCCAAGCAGTCCAACTGTTCCTCAACCCACTTTTCCAATAACCTGGTCAAGCATCAACAAACTTTTCAATCGTATATTCTCAAATCATTCTACTCACACTTTACAAAATAACCCGATCTTAGCCAATCAAATTCTACAACTCGATTTGTTTCTAAAAATGTCCACTAAAATAAATGACGTCTTCTTGGGTCACAAATCACCGAATAAGCTTTTACTGCCTACTAATCGGGATTCCAATTACTATACAGCTTACTCCTCAAATATCCAAATTTATAAAATTCACGCTTAATAATTACAGTTATAAGTCTCGTAAATCCTTCACATTTATTAGGCTGACGTTACAGTCCTTTTTACAGAAAATCGGGCATGACCTTTTCGTAATTAGACGCTACCCGGTGTCACAACACCTCAACAATCAATTCAAATTAATCACCAATAAACCAATTATCAATCAATACTCCACCAATTTCTATAAATCCACTTTTACAAACCCAGCACAATTTATCACTAAAATCGGCTACTTTAGAAACTTAAACTCCAAAAATATTACCCTAATAATCCATAAATTCCCGAATTAATCAAGGAAATATAACTTCAAATACTTGACAAAACCCAAATTTATCTCCATAATTTATAACAATAATATTTAACGAGTCCACAAAATTAACTACGGAATTAATAAAAATTTCTCGAAAATGCATCTTCAAAAATACGAAATTGAAGCACCCACTTACGGTGTAAACTATGCACACCATAACCGGATCCATGGAGCTTCTCCGGTGACTACCACCGCTGCCCCGCATACACATTTTTTTCCTTTTCTCGAAATTTTGCCATTTCCACGACCACGCGTCGCGTCACCTCCCTCTTCTCTGAATTTTCTGTCCGACCTCCTTGCATCTCACCAACATCTCTCTATGTAAATCTCTTCTTCTATCTTCGGTAATGCTCCGTCTAAAATATTTCTGTATCTCTCCCACTATCAAGCAATCTCTCCAGCCTTTTCTCTCCCTCTCTCTTTCCCTCTATCTTTCTTTCTTTCTCCATCTTCATCGATCTGTTTCACCTATCTGTCTATATCTCTCCATGTAAATCTCTTCTTCTATCTTCCTTAATGATCTCTCGGAAATATCTCTGCATCTCTCCCAATATTCAACAATCTCTCCAGCCTTTTCTCTCCTGCGTTTTTTTTATCCCTCCATCTCTCCCTCTCTTTCTTTCTCTCCCTATATCTCTCCTGCACAACACCACCAACTGTACCAATCATCCGCTGCACAAACCACCACCACCGCCACGGTGGTGGTCTCCCCCGGCAAGCACATACACACAAAAACGTGCACACAATACACACCTATACATATATACCCGCACGCCAATACACATACATACACTCACAATACAACCTCCTCCCCTCTTCCTTCTCTCCTTCAACCCGCTGCCACCACCACCACCGCCACGGTGGTGGCTTTCCGACCGTCCAACACACTCCGCACACACCATTTCACATACACCAACCTATACATACAACAACTACTTATACACACACATCTTAACCTCGTCTACACCATCCCCCTTTTTCTTCTTCCTGTCGCCCTTGACTGACAAGACTACTCCCACCACCGCCGGCGACCAACTGCCGCGGTGGTGGCTACGTTTCCGGCCACCTCTGCCACACCACACCACAAATGCAGGACACACACGCCGCACATATGCACACACACAACTCAATTCGCACATATACACACACACACACACACACACACACTCCTCTTCCTCAAAATTCAAACCCCAAATTTCACTTTCCAAATCCCTAATTTTTCCCCTCTTTTTTTTCTTCTCCCAATTTCTCTCCTCGCTACTCTGTTTTTCCAGCCGTGTGTGTGATTTTTTATCCTAATTGGGCTTGGCCCAATTCTTATATTACTACTCCCACTTATATTTAGAACCCAAGTAAAACACCACTTATTCATTTATATCTCCTTTTTATTCCACTTATAATTATTTCATTAAGACAATTATTTTCCAAATTCCAAAAATAATTATACAACTTAACTTAATAAAGTAAAATCATCAAATCTCCAAAAATCTCGTATTTTAATTAATTACGAGTCCACTTGCAAATTCCTGGAAATAAATCCAAATATCACTTGACGTCAAATAATTAATATTTGACATAATAATTTAATCCTCAACCAATAAAATAAATTATTCCTCAAAATCCACAATTTATCGTCTCGGTCTCTAAATCCTTTACTATCTCCAAAACGGTTCAAATTCAACCGAAATAAATCTTATTCCACATAAAATAATCCAAATTAATATTTTCAGAATCGGGGTGTTACAGTAGTTAAAAGTTCGGGATTGGGTTGCATTATTTTATTCACCAAATTACCCTTCATTAATATATATTATTGAGAGTAAAGTGCACTTTGTGTACCTGAACTATGCCGAAGACACCACTTGAAATACCATATTTTAAAATCTACCATGTGCAATACTGAACAAACGATTTACTTATATTTACTGTACTACCGTCTATTTGAGACTAACTCTGTTACAAAGTAAGGGGTAAAGAAGTCTTTTCAGTAAGAAAATATACACAGAGCAATATACACAGACTCACATAGCAATATACACAGAGAAGATAGATTCGTGCAAGTGCTGCCAGACCCAACCCCAGGGATCTTACCACTATGACCACAGTATTTGTATGCTCGGAACGTATGCTCAGAACCCTTTCTTGAGCTGAACCCATGGGAATTGAGATATAATGGCCAATTCTGCCTAAACACGGCAGAATAATACAAAATTGTACTAGAAAAGCAACCACTGGCAACATTTAGCCCAGGCTGCCGGGCACATAGAAACCAACATATCCTCGCAAACAAATGTTATGAAGTATACATTAATCACTACAACAAGTCTACCCTGCCAGAAGAAAAAAGAATGGAGCAACAAATGCCCATACTTTATTGCAGCTAAATGTTACTAAATAGTGATTCACCTAGTCCATACAACTAATGGAACTTTTTGCATATTCACCTAGTCCATACAAGAACCAACTCCACTGCCGCTTGGCTGCCCAATGATGTCTCCAAGTACTGCTGTCCAGAAACTGGGAAATTAGCACGGAAGTATAGAAGCTGATCTTATTTGCTGGAACAAATTCTTCGAATGTCTCCAATTAGTTGCAGAGTGAAAATCTTATGTCAATCAAGAAAGTTACTGATATGCGTTTTTGTGTGTGTGTGTGTGTGATAGACGGGTTTGTTATATTTGCATTTAAAAAAGAAAGGCTTTGGTTGCATATCTCCATTCTCCATAGGCAACATTAATAGACCAAAAAACAAATCAGAATATGCATGAGACATAGTAGGAACAGAATCGTCAACTACATGGTTACAAGGGGGTGACACAGAAGGATATAAGTATATCTAGCCCCACAATGATAAATGGAGCTCAATACAAATTCATTTGTGCTTCAAACTTTTACGTTCTGGGTAAACAAGAAAAATATAATAAAGATACAAAATCTGGGATTCACTTTCTAGCACCACGCAAATAGAAATTAGTTCAGTTAGCAGGAAGCACATTGTCTACACACTTTAAACTGACAATATGATACACCCGATAGCTACCATCAAGTATAGAGTACATCATCTTTGGGTATAAAACCAAGATGATAATTGCTTCTTATGCTTGCACAAAATAAGATGGCAATACCATGCACCTAACGACAACACTTTTTGTATAACAAATAGAGATATTTTCTTTTTCTAAATTTGGTGCTTTTTGATAATATTTCATGTGTCCTGATCCAAAATAGGAAATGCTATAAAAGCTTCATTCTAAAGTTCAGCCAGTAATTTTAATGACACATTTTTTTTCTACCCGTACATGGTAAAGATCCTCCAATGGACTCTCCATTTGCAGAGCTTGAAAGGGTCTAGCATGTTGAACAAAGCCAACAATAACAACATTCCATGACACAACATTTCTGTGGTGCATTTCATCAAACAACCGAAGACCATTTAATTCAGGTGAAAATGAGGGGCACAAGGAGCAGAGTAGCTGTGATGAAGATGATCAGGGTAAAGATGACAGGAAACTTAAATGTCTTCCTGTAAACATAAAAAGAGCCAAGTCTGTTGGCAAGGAATTATATGACGAATTGAGAAACAAACAATCAAGCAATTGACCAAAGATTGTGGAGCTTTAATGATACTTTATTAACATGAACTCTAAGTTGTGAACTCTGAAGTTATGTCTTTCAGAATCAAGCTAAAACACCATCAGCTATAACAGTCCACCTTCATTTAAAGAGGTTGAAGAAATGCAAAATGCTTCTGAGCAGCAAATGAGAAGTCAAAGATTAGTAATAGGGAAAAAGACTCCATGTAAGGTGTGTTAGTATCTCTTCAGCTCACACGCGTAAAGATCTAAGGGAAAAGCCCGCGTAAAAACTAAGGGAAAAGACTTATTTATCCCTAATTTTGTAACGACGTTAGTCTCAAATAGACGGCAGTACACTAAGTGAAAGTAAATCATTTGTTCAGTATTGCACGTGGTAGATTTTAAAATATGGTATTTCAAGTGGTGTCCTCAGCATAGTTCAGGTACACAAAGTGCACTTTAATCTATTATTGATTGTGAAATTTAATAGCATATATTAATTGCACCTAGCCTCATGGTTAATATTATCTCTGATTCATTATGTAAGTAAGGCGGTTGATTTTTCTACATGTAACTTTAGGTGCTTTGATTATATAGCTAAAATTGTTGTTTTTTAATTTTTTTCTTAACAAAATTAAAGTATTATATTTTTTTTAGAAAAGGAGAAAATTGAAAATAATAATTTTTAATATGTAATCAAAGCACTTAAAATTACGTGCAAAAAAGTTAAATGCCTTACATAATGGATCAGAGAGAGTAATAATTTTATATTTATTACTACTTCATTATTGCATATTAAATACTTATAATTAGATAGGCATATTTGTTTTATATTTATTATTATTTCATTTTTGGATATTACTAACTTATAATTAGATATCCATTTTAATTATATTTCGTTTTTGTTATAAATATATAGAAAAAACGAATATGTAGCAATATATTAAACTACTATGTACAACAATTATGCTAATAAAAAATCTATTACGGTACAATTGTCGCATTCAATATATTTTTCATCATATTTTAAGTATTATATTTATAAATTTCAATTTGGAAGGGGATAACAGATATCAAATTTTATGTATATAAAAATAATTTTAAGGTAGTGTCTACAGAACATTCGTTATGTAGGATTTGAAAACATAATTTTAAGATAGCGTCTAGATAATATTTACATAGTTTTGTCGTGTATATATATTTTGATCCATTCAAAATCAATAGATATATAAACATTTCAGTTAGGCAACTATCACGTTGTCGATGAATTTAATAAAAAAAAATATTATTTGACGTGTATACTGCATATTCAATATAAAAATTTACTAACTCAAATGATGCAAATTAACGGATTAGTTAGGTCTTGTCAAACTAATGAGTATCCATGCTCATTAACAACAATCATAAAGCTAATTCACAAGAGTGGAGATTATGCAGCTCTCATGCAGATTGATAGAATGAATAATTCAAAATATTTTATAAAACAGTTTCCACAAATAGTTGGTATTATAACAAAAGTCAAAAAAAATTAGTACCAAATTATTAGTTTTAAGCTCTGTAAAACAAAGAGAGGGTCTCCAACTCTTTAAATACAGTTACAGTACATGAATAAACTCATAATATTTGAAATAAAAATAAATTACTTGGCCGGTTTGGCTACTTAAAATAAGTTTTTATGGACTTATTTTTTGGTAAAATTTCATATTTTGATAATGTTTTTTATATAAGTATTTAAAATATGTTTGAGATTCTATAAATTGCAAAAAAAAATTAATTTTTTCACAAAAAATTAAAAATCCAACCCCGTTTTCACGGTTTAGGCTGCTCCCAATTAACTTTGGGGGTGTTTGGGGAAACTTTTTTCCAGAATAAGTCAACTTATTTTAAGACAAAGTTAGAGATTCCTAATTTTGCAACTTATTTTCCAACTTATTTTTGCAACTTATTGAATCTAAAACATATATTAAATATTCGTATAAATAACAATTATCAAAATATAAAATTTTTATCCGAAAATAATTACATAAGTTCTTAAATAAAGTATTGCCAAACAGACACTTTATCTTCAAATAAGTTACTTATTTTGAAAAATAAATTTCCCCAAACATCAGCACTATATCATGTCCAAGGTGATTTATATTATTTATTAACTAATTTTGAAAAAAAACTACATTACATAGTGATAGAGGTATTGTTACTACTGTATATACTTCATTTAATTACCTTGCCTTAAATATTGTAGGTCACAAAAAGCCAAACAGATAGGAAAAGTATAATTTTAAAGTTAATTAATTGAAGCCTCCATAATATTTGTCAAATCTCAATGAACAAACCAATCAAATGAATGGAAATCATTGTTTGTACACAGATTCAGATGGGTTGTCGATGTTTTCAACAACGTTGTTCTCTCTTCATTATTTTCATCCTTTTCATCTCAAATTTATTCATTATTTATGCTCAAACTGATCCAATCTTGCCTTCTTTTACCCCCATTAATCGAGATCTTTATCATCAAAGGTAATATTCTTTGACCCTTTTCGATTCTTAATCTTGAAATTTAATCATGATGCTTATATGTTTTGTATATGCATAATGACTGTTGATTCTTGATTTATATGTGTAAAGGCTATATGTATTTATGGTAGGTAAAAGGTTATAAATTTATGGATTATTTAGTAAAGTATGTGTTAATTTATGTGTATCTTTGTTGGGTTTGTTGAATTATGAGATATTGATGATTTGAGAAGATAAGGATTGGATCTTGATGTTACTATGTGTTTAAAGTTTTGATCTTTGACAAAGCCAAAGTTGCTAAGTTCTTGAATTGGTTGTTGTATTAGTGATGCATTATTGGAAGAGATTAAAAGTTTGGTTGATCGTCACCCGGACAAACTGTCGGTGAGTTTTGTGGATATAATTTGGCTTTGCGGTATGTGATCACATTGTTCTGATTGAGTTTATGCTTTATATATGCTACAGATGGAGACCTTAAACAGTAAAAATAGGGGTTATGAGGCTGATGTTAAAGTAGTGACATATTGCCAGAATAGAGAAGAGACTGATGAGAAGTCAAAGTTTCGGATTCTTATTGTAAGTCAGATAATTTTGCTGGATATTTTGGAGTTTTAAATGAGTGTAGAGTGGTTAGATTGTTTCAGATTGGTAATGTCTGGTGTTTTTGACAGATGATTGCTTGTATTCCAGAGTTTTGGTCAGCACGCGCGGGAGCTTATTACAACTGAGCTTGCATTGCGGGTCATCTCTATCTTAAGTGAAGAACAATTTCTTCCCAAAATGGATCATTTTTTATTGAACCACACCCTTGAGAAGCTTGTTATCAAGGTAACTCTCTTCTAGTTGCTTAACGTTGACAAGTAATACTGTAATAGTGTTGCTTATTATATCTCCTGTGCTTGCTACTTTCATGTGATGTTGAAATTCAGTTTGAACGTATATATGCATCATTTCGTCATCTTGGTTGTAAGCCTGAGCCACGACAATTACACAACCTGACATATTACTATGCACTAGGCTTATTTGGTGCAAGTTATGTCATTTTGAGACATTTTCCTGCTATTCATAATTTCAGTAGCCACCACCAACCATGGTGGTGAAAAATCTTGTATTAGTTGTTTGCTTAACTGCCTGATAAAGGAAACATAAAAAAAATGAGAAAGCTTATTTATATTGATCTTTTAGGTGGTACCAATGGAAAATGCGAATGGCCGCAAACTTGTTGAAGATGGAGATCTTTGTGAAAGAAGAAATGGTCTCGCACTTTGCCTTAGTAATTTAAACTCAATATCTCTGTTTTGAAAAAGTGCGGATGCTTAGTTTTTGTTATTTTGCAGGAAGAGGAGTTGATCTCAATCGAAATTGGAGTGTAGACTGGGGAAAAAAGGAGAAGGTTAGTTCTAACCAGTGTTGTTAAAAGCCTCATGGGGCATAAGCGCAATGCGCGGATTCATCGAAGACAACTGAATATATATATATATATGATATATAATGCAGAATATTATAAATTTATAGATAAAAAGGCATTTAAAAGCCTTTAGCATTTCTTTTTCCTCCAGTAAGATGTTCCTTCATCCTAAATACTCCTCTAGTTGTTTCTTTTCCACAGAAATTACAACGAAGTTGAACCGAACTACCCTTGTTCACTGCCTGTGCATATTTCCATGCCACATCTTTTCTATCAGCCATCACTTACTGCAATTAAACGAAGAGCAGCTGTAATTAGTATGTAATTACATACTATAATCAGTTAATAAGTTTAGTAAAAAATCGTATGTATATATACAAGAATCGTATGTATATATATACAAGAATCATATATAACTGTGTATGTGTATATGTGTGTATATATGTGTGTGTATGTATGTAAATATGTGTGTATGTGTGTGTGAAGATAAAATGATGAGAAGATAATTACCATGAAGATTTCTTTGCCTGCTGCTGCTCTGTGGGTTCTCTGTTGCTGCTCTGTGTGTATATGATGGCTGCTCTATCTGTTTAGAGTTTTTTAGACCCATTTCTTATAAATTTTTTTTATAAAAATGACCCGGTCAACGAGCCCGGTCAACATCTTAACAAAGGCGCGCTTTTTTTGTGCATTGCGCACTGCGCATAATCGATAGAAGCGCACAAAAGCGAGCGCATCACTGAAGGCGCATCGCATCTCCAAAGCGATGCGCTTCAGGTGCGCATCGCGTCGCTTCTCGCATATGCGCGCATTTAACAACACTGGTTCTAACTTCTAATCTATGAGGAGTCCAGGGTTTTTGCAGCAATACTGTTTTATTTATTTGTTCCATAGCTGTGTTTAAAATATGTCTGGGAAGACCATTACTTTTTCTCTTTCCCTTTTTTTTTTTTTATAAATAAAATAATTATTAGAGCTTAAGATATACTGCAAGCTGTATCTTTATTTTCCTTATTCCCTCCTTTATTCCAACGACATAACAGGACTATGATCCGTATGAAGAGAATCCCGGAACTGGCCCTTTTAGTGAGCCCGAAACCTCGTTGATGCGGAACCTCTCTGCATCGTTTGAACCACACATGTGGATCACAATGCATTCTGGAATGGAGGTATGACATGATATATTCCCTTTTCTTAATATTCCCCTGATGCCTGTGCCTTTTTAATTCCGTTAGTCGTTCTTCATTGAAGAAATCTAAAACCCATAATTACAACTTACCTGTCTAGACCACTTCTCTTTCTCTTACCTTATTTTCTGTTGTAAATCTTGGGATCTGCTTTTGTATTATATTTAGCAAGTATAAAAGGGACTGTTTATTTTGTTTCAACAATTGATTTACATCTTTGTTGCTAAAAACAATTTTCTCCACTGATGTTTGTTTATTATAGGCTCTGTTTATGCCATATGATCACAAAAACACAACCCCGGATGGATTGCCATCACAGCGAATGAAGTTGATGCTTAAAAAGCTGAATTATTTTCATTGCGAAAACCGCTGCATGGTTGGATCAGGTGGCGGGTCTGTTGGGTCAGTATACTGATCTCAGACTATTTATGTGGTGTGCTATCAGAGAATTGTATGGCAATGAGGCAATTACTGAATACGTAACACTAATAAGCTAATACATATGAGCTTTTTTATCCTTAATTGGGCTTAAGACTGAAATTCACTGTGAGGCATGTATATTTATTTTTTGCATGATTAAAGATGTGACTTAACAGCCTCGCACTAATGATGTAATAGTATGACACTTACCTTTCTTATTTGAAAGATTGAGAAGGATGCAGCTTCCTTTTTCTTTGTTTTTATATTAATTTTACTATTATTATTATAATCTCAAATAGGTATCTCGCACATGGAACAACAACAGATTACATGTTCGACGTTGCAAGGGTTCCCATGGCCTTCACTTTTGAGGTATTCCTAAGTTCTGCAGTGTATCGGTTTTCCCTTAATGACTTTCATCCATTAATGTCCTAATGGTGGGTGGACGCAGATTTATGGAGATGCAACAGCTTCCTCAAAAGACTGCTTTAAAATGTTCAATCCTGTTGATCTTCCAACCTTTAATGTATGTTCCTATCTTATTATTAAGAATCTAAATATCCCTTTCATTGTACTTCAATCTGCTGGGATGCATGCATCCATTGATTTGCGTGCAACTGAAGTGATTTTCTAGTTGATTGTTATCACTTATTATCCAACGAGTTACGTTAAATATTTCACACCCTTTTTTTTTACCTTTTGGATTTCAGAGAGTTATAAATGACTGGTCTGGTGCATTATTCACACTGTTTACTATGGGTGCACGCCAGATGGATGAACTCAAATCTGAGAACTCATCTGACTTAAAGTTGATTTCCATAGATGACTATTTAAATGGATATTTAATGGAAAGGAAAAGTAGATACGGGAAGAAGATTGAGGTTCTTGATCTTGGAATGCAAGAGATTAGAACATACTTCAGGCTCTTCCTATTATCTTCAGTTTTGTTGATGTTCATGTTTTGTTCTCGAATTAGAAAGAGTAACAGGACAATTGTTCATGCTTTGTCCATCTAAGATTAGCCTGCCTCGTTTTTTGTTTTTCATTCTTTTAGAGTGCCTAGTAGAGTTAATTTTTTCAAGTCTGTCAGGCAGTCACCTCTTTGTCATTGAATTTGGGAGGAAATATGATTTTTGTAAAAGTACAACACATTCTTTGATATAATTTGTGCATTAATAGAGAGAGAATTTTTGGGTTATTATTTTTTTGTGCAGATTCTGTAAAACTACTATAATAGTTTGCCAGTATAAAGATGTAATTAGGATTCATATTACCAATTATGTTCATCATCTCCCTCTTAATCTATTGTTGGACTTTGGCTTTATCACTACACTCATTTCTTAGAAGAAATAAGTGACACTAATAGATTGCTTTATCATTGAGCACAAAAGATGATCAAAACCCTAAATGGCACTCTGCACCAGTGTCAATAATCTAGTATCTACAATTGCCCTTGCCACTGTTGATTCAATGCTACCTGTATTACCAGCCGGATAAAGCTTTTATATGTTACTCAATAGATAGTCAAATTTTTGTATAGGCAGGTTGAGCTTGGCTGGTAATACCAACTGCTAATCTATTATAGCTCTAATTGGAGCTACGCTTGTCTTTGACAAATTCATGCTGCTTGGGAATATATGTGTTTGTTTGTCTGTATTCACTTTGCATACACAGCATTGTGGAATCCTTCAAGCCTTATCTCATCAGGAAAGGAACTTGAATGGTTCATCAAGCCTTATCTATTATAGCTCTAATTGGAGCTACGCTTGTCTTTGACAAATTCTGTGTATTGTATAGTCGAGGCAGTTTGGAATTTGGATAACGTAATGTACTCGAATCCGTCCTGCACTAGGAGCGGGATACACATTCATGACATGGTTATGTACTAGGATCTGTATGGTGTAGCTGATAATGTCTGTATTGTTGGGTTGATCCACAAACTCTTGAATACAAGCTGCTTCATGTTTGGTGACTAGATTGCTGACAATGCGGATAATGTATGTGTGTAACATATAGATTTGAGTACATGTGGCTTACTTTTATATGATGATGATACATGGTGAGGAATTGAAGTTGGCAACTTGAGTTTCTGGGAAGCATTTCTTGGCCAAGTAGTCGTGGTCTACTTGTCAGTTGTCAGTGCTTTTGTTGAGGAAGAAGAAAGGAGGGGTAGGGCACTGTTTGCATAGGAATGTGACAAGTGGCAGCCATGAATAGGAATTGCCTAGTCATGCATACATGTAAAGTGTATCCAGTAAAAGTACACTGCACAACTATCACTTTCACACTAGCTTGTACGGGTCATTGGATCCGGACACGTGGCAGGCTGCAATTTGCTTTTATTATTCTAAATTCAATTGTACTCTCATTTATTCATAAATTTTGAAACGAGCGTAACGACAATAAATAAACTTTTGGAATGACAATAGATAATATTTTGGTTTGAAAATAAATACTCTCTCCGTCCCTAATTAGTAGTCCATTTTGAAAAAAACACACATCTTAAGAAATATTTAATGTCATATTTTATTTCCATAGTTGTCCCTACTTATTGCATTAAATAATAACTTTTGAATGTATAATTAATTACAAGGTTGTAAAACTCGGAAATCGGTTCGACTCGGTTTGATCTTCAAAATCCGAGTACTCGACCAATTTTTCGAGTACTCGTTTTCAGTATCCGGGTACTCGGCCGAGTAATCGGTTAAATCCGAATCGGTTGATCACCGATTTCTGAGTACTCGTCCGAGTCAACCGATTTTTACAACACTGATTAATTATAAAGTCAAACATTGGAAATAGAAGTGTAGGGGTAATTTTGGAAAAACTTGAAAAACATGTATTGAAATATGAAAAGAGACAACTATTTAGGGACAATTTTTTTTTTTCTCAAAATGGACTAGTGGACGGAGGGAGTATTATTTTTTCCAGTTGTGATCCTATTTGAAAGTTAAGGTTCGATCAAATAAGATTTTTAATTTAAATATTTGATAACTAGCAAATTGAAATAGTGATTTGCACTTAAAACCTTTTCGATTAAAAGATTGTAAATATGTCTAATTAAATATAAAAATCTAAAATAACTAATATAAATTTGTTAATCGAATAATTAATCAAATATTAGGTGATCGGATTTGATTAATTGCTGCCATGGTTATAAAAATCGGTAATCGGTATAAATTGGTTGAGTTATCGATTTAAGATTAATCGAGTAATCGGGGATTAATCGGAGTATTAATTAGATATTATAATAATATTTAATATATTAGTCTAATTTACGGTTAAACATATCATTTTAAATAAATTCATAAAATTAATCGAATTTTAAAAATCGAATCAGTTACAATCTTAGCTGAGGATTAATCGATTAAATCGGGAATTTAGAACCATGATTGCTGCCAATAACCGTCCTGTACTTGAAAGGTGGATAGAAATTGGGAAATCTGAAACAGCAACAACTCAACTCACTTGTACTAATAATAACAAATCCCTCTTCTCTTAGGGTTTATATACACACAATCATGTATCTATAGATACCTCAATTACTCACCATTGTTAGACACATCCAACCCTATTCAATTCCATGGCATTTTCATAGAGATTTACATGGCGGTTACTTCAAGAGGCGTAACGACGCCGTTTCATAGTCTCCGACTAGACTTATCTCGAATTGAGTTGATTGAGCTTAACAAGAAGCGCCGTAAGTTGAGTCAGTCCTCTTGGATCAAATGTTGTACTAGTTCTGATAGAGCAAAAGTAGCAATTCGACATCGTAAAAGTAGCAAGAAGCAGGAGGAATGGCCGGTTTTTCGCAAGAATGTTGGGGATTCTTCCAGGAGATTTCCGACTCATCTTACCCCTGCATTGCCCTTTGCGTCGTCTCGGTAAAGTTCTTGTTTTTCGAGTATTTTGATGTTGAATTTTGGTTAATTTTGCGGATTAGCTTACGAATGTTAGTAAAGATTGCATTTTTATTTGAATCTACTAGCAAATTTACCTGTCCAAACTTCCCTAATTAGACATTGATGTTGTAGTATGCTAGATTCTATCAAGAAACTAGTAAATTTCTCTCTTTTCTGCTTTGCTGCTGTCCCATTTGTTTACTTTTAAAGTATTTTAATGCTGAAATTAGGTACGTTTGTGAATTAGCTTCCGAATGTTAGTAAGGATTACATTTTTTTATTAGAATCTACTAGCAAAGTTACTTTTTTAATGTTTCTTGTGAATTGTTTAAAGTTCCATAATTAGACACTGATGATGTAACATGCTATATTTTAGCAAGGAACTAGTAAAAGATTCATTTTTTGGTTCTTATTATGTTAGTGAAGATGCCGTTTTTATTAGAATTTATAATGTACTTGGGAAAATACTTTTTCGATTATTTCTTCTAAATTTTCTTAACTTCCGAGTGTTAAACCCTGGTGTTGTGGCATGCTAAATAATATCAAGAAATACCAAAGGGTTTCGATATGTGATATTTACTAATGTGAGTTCTTGTGTACATAGATTGAGTGCTAGTATGGTGTCACGGTGCTGCTAGATCTTGCTACCATCATATACCATTGACTTTGGTGTAATGATATCTTTCTACCATTTACTGTAACACTTCCTGCATTTAGTTTGATCAAGTATTTGTCGATTATATTAGCTAAATGTCACTTTTTGTTTGTTGATCACAAAAAGGTCGGTTAATCTACTTGAGTTTCTAATTACTAACGGCCTTTAAATTTCTACAGATCTCGTCTTTCTTCGAAACAAGAGAAATTCTTTCCGCGCTGTACCCCGAGAAATTCTGGTCCTCAGTCTCGTGATACCCCTCCTAAAAGAGGTATTGTTGATACATTTTTGAGTGTCTGAGCTGTCCTTTAGTTGACTTGACGTAATCATGAATAATATACTTTATACCTATATTTTTGCTCATTGTGTTTGCTGATGCTTTCACTATAGACACTGGTATAGCAAATGAAAAGGACTGGGGAATCAGTCTAAATGAACATGTAAACGAGGTTGGTACTAATGAAGATGGTAGTACTTGGTATCGTGAAAGTGGCGAAGACATTGGCGATAATGGATACAGGTGTAGATGGGCAAGGATGGGCGGTCAAAGCCATGATGGCTCCTCGGAGTGGAAAGAAACGGTAAAAGCTATCTAGGATTTAATGTATAATTTTATTATCTTCGAAAGTTTAGTGTAAGATTGTAAATAACTCAATTATGTGTAGCCATTGATCCTTGTGTTCATTTTAGTATAATGTATTTTTTAAGTATGTTGGACATGCAAATAATTCTGACCGGTGACAATTTGAGGGGATTTTCTTAAATTTCATCAAAAGTAATGAGGATAAGTTCAAATCCGTCGAAATAAAAATATATACTCCATGTCGGAACTCCATTGCATTTTGGAAAAAGGGAAGAAATACAATATCATCACCTACCTCCCCAATTAGACAACAAAAATCAGCTACTCTCGTCTACCTAGTGCAAAAGGCTCTGAAAGAAGAAGTAAAACAGTAAAAGGTTAGGTTTGGGTGTATATACCGCAGAATACTCACTAGCCGTAAGGTGATCCAACCACAAAAGAAAGATACCCCTAGGATTTGTTAACCGCGTAAGAGAAGAATTTGTTTGGATCGCAACTCATAACAAGAGAATTTCTGGATTTCAATGATAAAAGTCTCTAGACAGAAAACAGATACTTCTATTGTTATAATACTATATCCTAGAATATCCCTGATAATTATTTATCAAATATAGTTGAACCCTTAATAAATTATATTGCTAAACTCCTACAGTAATAAATTATATTCCTAAATGTTAACATAAATTAAATATTAAAGTATTTTTTTTATAGCTTTTTGCTCCGTGTTGCTTTTTATTTTCATTCAGCTGTTTCCATTATTAAAGAACAGCTACATTGTTATACTTTAAAGTTTAAACAATCACCTATAGCTCATTGTCACAGGCACTTGAACATTATAGGAGCAGCTGCACACCAATCAACTCTTCTAGAAATTTAATACTTGAGCTATTGTTCATTACTTATGACCAATTTCAATGCTTAGATCTTAATAATGGTTCCTAACCTATACGAGCCTCAATCTTCATTGAACTTTATAACATTCTTGTTATTCTTGTCAAATGAGATTAGAACAAGAATGCTAATAAAGAACAAGAATGGCAATAAAGCTCATTAGTGACCCTAAAAACCAGTCAAACTCCGTAGTTCTCAAGGAAGCTTGTAACCTCATGACAACATTTCTGTAAATGAAAAAGCTGTTTTTTTAAGGAATTCTGTTTCTTATGTTTTGTTTCTAAATTGCTATTATTTGTGATCAGAAAATCTCGAACCTGGCAAAAACATCAAAAATATGTGATGGTGCACTGTTAACTTCATGATCAACTAGATAATTGCGGGCTTTAAAAAAAACAAGCTAATTGCTGCCTGTAGGCTGTAACTTTAAAAAGAAAATAATTATATTTGTGACCTTATTAAGTATCATCCCAGGTGGATGCATTTAATTGGATTTGTTGATCTACTTGACAGTGGTGGGAGAAAAGTGATTGGACCGGATATAAAGAGCTTGGTACGTCACTTATCCTGCCATCTTCTTACTCTTGCCAGTGTATTTATTAAATCAGCTGAAGAAAATCTTCTCTCACTGTTTTATCTTGTCATTCTGAAATTCACAAATTAGTTTGTAATTTGGGTGCTAGTAGCTTGGATATGTGTCCTTGCAACATATGCCGAGAACAAGTGTTGGTTTGGAATCGTGCTGAACTTCACGTGGGTTTTCGCTGCTGTTTTCTTTCTACTTTTGTATCAATATTTATAATGTTATTTTAAAAATTCAATCTGTTGTAACTTCAACATGAATAGTAGTCTCTCTTATTATGTAGTGCTATTAGAGTTTATTAAATAAGCTGTATTAAGCATATGTTTTCAGTTTCAATTTGTTCTTTATAATTGCTCATTACTCAAACATTTAAGCATACGAAAACTGTTTACTCTACTTGACTGCATATAAGGATATATCCTTTAAGTTCGAATGACTTCGACACCTTCTTTGGTAACTAACTCATCAGTAATTTTGTAGGCGTGGAGAAATCGGGAAGAAATGCCGAAGGGGATTCCTGGTGGGAAACATGGCGAGAAGTTCTTCACCAAGATGAATGGAGGTAAAAATCGATTATTTTAAGTCAGACTAAGATGTTTGTAACTTGTGTCGGTGACAAAGCACTATAACCGATTATAAGAATATGTTCACTGTGTACATTTCCGTAACCATGATGAAATAACTTTTTGCTCTGTGAAATTGCAGTAATCTTGCTAGAATAGAAAGAAGTGCACAAAAACAAGCAAAGTCGGGCACAGAAAACGCTGGATGGTATGAGAACTGGTATGTATGTAGTCATTACAAGTTGCAGTTTTCTCAGACTAAAACACACTCAATATTGATGTAAAGTCATATGTAAACGTAGGTGGGAGAAATATGACGCTAAAGGATGGACGGAGAAAGGGGCTCACAAGTATGGTAGATTGAATGAACAGTCATGGTGGGAGAAGTGGGGAGAGCATTATGATGGAAGAGGATCAGTTCTAAAATGGTATTCTTTATTACATGTTTTAATGCTGCATATCCTTTCTTGGTGTACACACTATGCCTAGAATTTGTGTATATCTATTGATAATGTGACAAAAGTTAACCAGAAGATTCTGTCGTCGTTATGCCATCTCTCTTCAGCAAGAGGATGAGGCTTTGAGTCTTGCAAGAAACCTGGTGTGTGATCATGCACCCAAAAAACAAATTGCTTAAAGCTATCATCTGAAAGTTGAAATTATAGTCATAGAGACAACTTATTTAGTTGTTTTACCTGGTTTTATTGCAAAACAGCATTTACTTGATATTCTTGCTAGACTGTCTACTTAAAAATGGAAGTCAATGCCAGAAAATGCAAATTTCTTTGTAATTATTGAGAATGGACATGTAGGTATACTAGGCATTATACATATGTAGCTTAAAATACTTAAATTGTTTATATTCATAAATCTATATTTCAGGACAGATAAATGGGCCGAGACTGAATTGGGAACTAAATGGGGAGACAAGTGGGAGGAGAAATTCTTTGCTGGCATTGGTTCTCGTCAAGGGGAGACCTGGCATGTATCTCCTAGTGCTGAGCGTATGTTTCCATTCGTGTGCACTGAAATTGCATCTTAATATAGTTAGCTATTAACTGCAGGACCAGGTTAATGTAGTGAAGTTGAAAAATATAAGCAGGATTAAAATTATATGGATTTTAAAATATTGGATCCTCAATTTCATATAAATTATAATTGGGATAAAATATACATTTTAGATGATTAAATAATATAGAAATTTAAAGATGGTTCTTTTTTTTTTTTTTGCCAGAAAAAGATGGTTCTTAATGATATGATTTTAAATAGCATATAAAGAATATATAGTTGGGCTAAAAACAGACGAGTTTAAAAATAGGATCCTAAACTGTATGCAAAAGATGATCCGGTTAAAATATATAATTAGGCTAAAAAAGTATATCCTAGACATTGTACAAAAAATAAATAGGTAAAATTATTTAGCTGACTAGCTGGTTCAAAAAGAAAAGATAGGTTTATGTAAAACGATTTATAGATATAAAACTACACCACAAATGTACTCTTTAACAATATTTTTATCAAATTTAATAAAGTTCAAATCCTTTTGTGATGCTTGTGTATTACATGGATATTGAATTGATTTTAATGTGTGCGCTTATGTCAAAGTGTCTAAAGTCTCGGTTTTAGTTTTCATTTATTATCAGGCGGTTTTAAGGAGACGATACATGTATTTCAATTCTTTGAGAAAAATATATTAATATGCACAATCAACATGTAATCAGAATGTATATAGAATGAGGTGGAGTAACTTACATAAATAAGTAGAAGATGTTCCTCCAGTTGCGAACATTGATTCCTTAAGTTAAAGAAAAGTGTGCTCCTTACTTCAGATCCTGTCAGCACAGACAGAAGTGAGAGGAGAGCAGAACTACCACTGTTCATTTTTATTTTATGATTTGCTTTTTTCCCTTTTTTGCTTGTCGAACTACTGCACAGTCCATAATTTTTTCTCTAATATCTAGGTTGGTCACGGACTTGGGGAGAAGAACACTTCGGGAATGGGTATGCCTCATTAATGCTCTTAATCTGGATGTTCTTTCTATTTCTATTCACCTTCAACATCTATGTGAACAAAGTGTTCATAGTTCTATATACTCGAACTCTTTTTACACTTTTTTAAAAGCTATTACAGTGAAATCAGATTTAATTATTTAGTTTCATGATGAGTCATATTAAGTTCATGAATCATATGTAACACGGTGCTCCCTCTGCTCCAAAGTAAACAGACAATCTTTTCCCAAACTTCTTTCTCTGTATTAACTTTGTGATGAGCAAGGCTGGAAAATAGTACTTTGCTTCTATACTTCATTTTTTTATCTTTGGCTGTAAATAATTTGCCTGGTCTTGGTCCAACAGCAAAGTCCACAAATATGGCAAGAGCACAACAGGTGAAAGCTGGGATATTGTAGTAGATGAAGAGACTTACTACGAGTAAGACTTTTTTACTTTACTGATAGTCTTTCTGAGAAGTTATCTTGAAACTAATGTAAACTTGTATGACTGTCATAGCTTAGCTCCAGGAGAATGAGGTTTTCATTAACATATTCTGATTTGATTTCTTATTGAAGGGCTGATCCTCATTATGGATGGGCTGATGTTGTAGGAGACTCCTCCCAGTTGCTTTCCATCAGCCCACGAGAAAGACCACCGGGTGTCTTTCCAAATCTTGATTTTGGATCTTCTCCACCACCTCCAAACGATGATGATTTTGGATCTTCTCCACCACCTCCAAACGATGATGATTTTGGATCTTCTCCACCACCTCCAAACAACGATTCACCAGAGCCGCCTTCCTCACCTCGATGACAATCTGATATCCAGTTCAAGTACATTTTGTATCAGAATGTTTGAAATCATTGTGAAACTTCATTTCTATAGTTGAAAGAAAAAACTCTCCCCTTGTAAGCAAAGTACATTGTATTTATTCTTTTAGACTGTAGGGATTGATGTTCCTTAAAGACCCTTGTATTTCAAAGATTTTGATGTAGTCTTTCATGATGTTCACCCCATTTTTAACTTTCAATTTTATAGTTGCAAAAAGGAAGAAAGATTTTTTTTATTTTTTTAATATAAATATTCCATAGTCTTCATAGTTCTTTCTCTCTTTAAAAACTCCTTGCCTCATTTTCTTATATTATTGTCTTTTCTTGTGGAGTTCCTTTTCCAACTTAAATCAAATAGTAATAAAAAAAAGCAATTCATTTATAAAATTAAAAGGGCTGCTTGGTTAAAAAAGTGGATGAGGGATATCCATAGAAACACGTAGATGCTATCCAAGCAACACCTCAACTCATGGACTTAATTCAAGCATGTCCTCATTTTCACACTCTCCTTCCTTCCTTAACCAAAACATATAAAACTTGTACTCTTCATTCAACATTCTATATCATTCCATACAAAGCTCATAACCCTCATAGCTCATCTTCAAAACATGGCTTCTACTTCAAATTCTATACTTTCATCTAAATTCTTGGGTACCCAATTAGTCCTTCTCTCACCTCCAACTCCAAAAACAACATCTTCATCATCTTTACCTTCTCTCTCTAGAAAAAAGTTAATTATCACCCAAACAGCCCTTAACAAGAAAATCAAGAAACCCAACTCAAATCTTCAAGATTTCTCAACAAATGCAACTTTAGCTACTTTACTTTTAACTTCCATCACTCCACAAGCTCTTGCTTTAAACGACACCGTTTCACCACCAAACCCACCTGAAACAAGTGTAATTCAAGCTGAAAATTCATCGAAGTCTTCACCTTTTTCACAAACCCTTTCTTTAAATGCTCCTGTTACACAAGGGGTGTCTTCAGATTTGCCTGATGGGAGTCAATGGAGGTACAGTGAGTTCTTGAATGCTGTGAAAAAGGGGAAAGTTGAGAGAGTTAGGTTTAATAAAGAAGGTGGTGTTTTGCAATTGACTGCTATTGATGGTAGGAGGGCTAGTGTTGTTGTGCCTAATGATCCTGATCTTATTGATATTTTAGCTATGAATGGTGTCGATATTTCGGTTTCCGAAGGGGAGTCTAGTAATGGGTTGCTTGGGTTTATTGGGAATTTGTTGTTTCCAGTGATTGCATTTGCTGGACTTTTCTTTTTGTTTAGGAGAGGTCAAGGTGGTCCTGGAGGGCCTGGTGGATTAGGTGGTCCTATGGATTTTGGAAGGTCGAAATCGAAGTTTCAGGAGGTTCCGGAAACTGGTGTTACTTTTGCGGATGTTGCGGGTGCTGATCAGGCTAAGTTGGAGTTACAGGAAGTGGTTGATTTTCTGAAGAATCCGGATAAGTATACTGCTTTGGGAGCTAAGATTCCTAAAGGGTGTCTTTTGGTTGGACCTCCGGGGACGGGAAAGACTCTTTTGGCTAGGGCGGTTGCTGGGGAGGCTGGTACGCCTTTCTTTTCGTGTGCTGCTTCTGAGTTTGTGGAATTGTTTGTTGGTGTTGGTGCGTCGAGAGTTAGGGATTTGTTTGAGAAGGCAAAGTCGAAAGCGCCTTGTATTGTGTTTATTGATGAGATTGATGCTGTGGGGAGACAGAGAGGAGCTGGAATGGGAGGTGGGAACGATGAGCGGGAACAGACTATTAATCAGTTGTTGACGGAGATGGATGGGTTCTCTGGTAATTCTGGGGTTATAGTGTTGGCTGCTACAAACAGACCTGATGTTCTTGATTCTGCATTGCTAAGACCTGGAAGGTTCGATAGACAGGTTACCGTGGACAGGCCTGATGTTGCTGGTAGAGTCAAGATCCTTCAGGTTCGCATACTCAGCTGAACTTTATATGTCATACTTTTCTTGTGTGTGTTCTTTTTTGTTTGCAGTGTTCTAGACTTTGTCAACTGTAGTCCAATAATTTGATGTGACCAGTAATAGCAACAGAGAAGATGAAAAATGAATGATTTAGTTGCCAATGCAGCATTCATTAGGGAGGATCAAAAAATATTTTGGTTCAAGTTGTAGACATCTCCATGGCATTATCCACGTATTACTTGTTTGCATATTATGCACTATTCTTGTCAGTGTCTACTTAGGTGTATATAATATCTGACCTGTCAATAATGTGGGAGTTGGAGAGTTAAAAAAATGAAGATGTAGAGTTCATTAAATACAATTGCTATGTATTTTACATCTAAGCCTTTGTATTCTACTTGTTCGACTCTAAGAAGGAACCAAGAAACCTTATGACTGTTTTTCCAAGCTCTGCCAAGGTGTGGCAATTTCAGATTTTGAGTAAACACGTGTCAGTTTTGTGTCGTTCTAAAGCATACTAAAGAGTAAAATCTGATAGAAAATGAATATATAAGCTTAAAAGAATAAATTTGATAGAGCCAATTTGGGTCATATTTGGCTAATCAGGTTGTGTCCGTCAATTTTGGGATTTTGTCTGTGTAAATAATTCTGTAAATCGTTTTGATGCTCAAGTCGTATTCGAGCCTCTGCCTAGCTTCTTCATATATTAAACGGGATAATTATCAAAGTCATCACTCATATGGTTCAAATATATCAAGTGAGTCACTCATTTCAAAAACGAAAAACGACTCAACTTAGTCATTAATTTAAAATTTTGTCAATTATCAATGACTAAGTTGATTCAAAATTTTAAATTTTCAATAATTAAATTGATATAAAATTTTAAATTTGTGACTGAATAGAGTCAATTTTGAATTTAGTGACTCGTTTGATATATTTGAACCAAATGAATGATGACTTTGATAATCATCCCTGTGTTACTCATGTAATCCGTAACACTGAATGACCATGTAATCGAATAGGTATCACCGTGATTACTTAATTATCAAACCAAAGCGTCTTATTGTGTTAATTCATTGTTATGGTAGGTGCACTCAAGAGGAAAGGCACTAGCAAAGGATGTGGATTTTGAAAAGATTGCAAGGAGAACACCAGGTTTCACAGGAGCTGATTTACAGAACTTGATGAATGAAGCAGCCATTCTAGCAGCCAGACGCGACCTTAAGGAAATTAGCAAAGATGAAATAGCTGATGCTTTGGAAAGGATAATTGCTGGGCCAGAGAAGAAAAATGCTGTGGTCTCAGAAGAGAAAAAGAAATTGGTTGCTTACCATGGTTTGTAGTTTACATCTCTCTTGAAACTTCCTTTTGTGGGTATATACCCTATTTTTTCCATATATATAATGGTGCATGTTTACCTCCACATGCAGAGGCTGGTCATGCTTTGGTTGGTGCCCTTATGCCTGAATATGATCCAGTAGCCAAAATATCTATAATTCCTCGAGGGCAAGCTGGCGGGCTGACCTTTTTTGCTCCAAGTGAAGAGAGGCTTGAATCTGGCTTATATAGCAGAAGTTACCTTGAGAATCAGATGGCAGTTGCCCTTGGTGGAAGGTTAGTTTCCAAAGCTATATAATTTCGCAGTATTTAAGTTTATATTTTTCATGCACATACGAACACTTTGCTTGCTCCAGAATTCATATAAACCTTGTAGATTTGAAAAGAAATATAATCAAAACTTGATAAAATTTGTAGCTAACCCCTTGTTGAAGTTTTTTAATATGATAGGCGTGTTCTGCATTGGCTAGTTTGGGATAGTATGTTGATTAACCAATCTTTTTTTTGGATATAGATTCTTAGAATTATCTGTAGTAATTGTGGTTCTGACCTTATCATGATGCCAGGGTTGCGGAAGAGGTTATTTTTGGCAAAGAGAATGTAACAACAGGGGCATCGAACGACTTTATGCAAGTTTCACGGGTTGCACGCCAGATGGTTGAGAGATTTGGTTTCAGCAAAAAAATTGGCCAAGTGGCTGTAGGTGGACCTGGCGGAAACCCTTTCTTAGGACAACAGGTAAATTTGTTTCTTGAATCAGGGAATTATTTGTATTATTTGATGTGTCACTGAATTGTTTTCATATAATCATTGCTCTGCATTACTGATTTCTTTGCATTATTGCAATCCAGATGTCTTCTCAGAAAGATTACTCCATGGCAACTGCTGATGTGGTGGATTCAGAAGTAAGAGAGCTTGTGGAGAAAGCATATGCAAGGGCCACAGAGATCATCAACACGCACATTGACATACTCCACAAGCTTGCTGAACTCCTTATAGAGAAGGAAAGTGTTGACGGAGAAGAGTTCATGAGCCTTTTCATTGATGGGAAGGCTGAACTATATGTTGCATGATTCGAGCTTGTCTATACCACCAGATGCCGATGCATGCACCAGAAAAGAGTTGGTCGTTGACCAAATTTAGTAAAGAACCAATGTATGTATGTACACGTGTACCATATTGAATAGCAAATGTTCGTTGAACAAAGTTAGTGAAAGTATGAAGTAATTTTACTCTACATTACATCCACTTCCATTTAGTATCTAGCAAATACTGCAGTCTAGCTCCAGCTATCAGGCTTCCGTTCTTGGATTTCTCGTTGTCTCTAGTAGTCTCTTAGCTTCTACCCCCAACCCAGATTAGCACACAGTCTGTACTGTATTATATGGTATATGATCCACTTCCCCCTCGTTAGACCTCATGTTGTCCCACAATTCCGGTGCATCTTTAGCCTACCTGGCCTGTCCAGAAATCATAACAAGTGCTCTTAAAGCTAAACCAGGCTTATTAGTCTTTAACGAATTGCACAAAAACACGTCAGTTTCCACTTCAATTGCCTTCTTAACACATCTAAATCCATCATGGCCCTAGCTTGAACAAATTTACCCAAGGCAGCGAAAGCAATCGGATCAGGCTTGCTCCCACTAGCCCGAGTCTTCCATTTAAACTAAAAACTCTCCTCAACTTACCATAGTCTGAGGAAGTAAAGTCATCAGACATCAAACCAAACTTGTACATCATCACAAAACCTTCCACAGCCTTACAAAAAAGAACACACCTTGTAATACAAGCAGTAGTAACAGAGTAAATGAGCAATTTAAAGCCATCTTGCTTGGCTCAGATCCTTGGATGATTGTTGTAATATACATTGCCACACTTGCTATTTATGTGAATACAGGAGGTCCATCCACTTTTACGGCGATAATTTTTGTAGTTTTGATCTTATCGTATCAGCGGTAAATATGTTGTAACAATTATCTGTTAGGGATCCGAACCCCTCCCTTATTTTGAATCATCAAAGGTGCAAGATTCTCAATGTGTTACAAACCGCCTTCCAAACCGAAAAGACTTGGTTGTAACATTATAATCTTATAGTTTCAACAAATAAATTGTTGGTCTTGATACAACCGGAGAGAAGTAGAGTCTCTTTAGCTTGACCTTATGCCAAGTCCTCTCAATGCAAGATTCTTGACGTGCTAAAACTGCTTCCTAAACTAAAAGACTTCATTGTGACATAATTATACAGTTTCAACAAGATTTAAATTTTTTGTCTTGATCCAACTGGTGATAAGTAGGAGCTTTGTCATGGTTTCAACTTATCGTTCACCAAAAAATTCGATCTCCGGTGAAAAAAAATTGGGTTATAAGATCCGCCAAAGCGGAGGGCCTTAACCGGATGTGTGGTAACAGGTAATGCTCATAAGAGCAGTTCCCGTCCCTGTCAGGGGAGATGCCAACCATCTCTCCTTTCTACGAACACACCGAGTTTCTGCTTGACTATCTTATTTATACATAAAAAGTATGTGTAATGTTAGCGATGTGGGATTTTGAGCGGAGTAACTTATGTCATGTGGGCTGGACTATTAAATTACGAGGCCCGCGTCCTGGATTGGGCCTATCTAGCCAGACCATTGCCTAGGCCCATGAATAACACAATGTTAAGATTTGGTAACCAGAACATGTTTAATTTTATTTCAATTATATTCTTAAAAGAATTATGTTTAACTCTTTTTTTTTTTTTTTGAAGAAATTGATAATGTTTAACTTGTAAATTGATTGAAAGAAAAATTAATTTAATTCGCATACCGCGAGAATCACTAAAAATGTTATCAAACCAAAATGCAAATCTAATATATGTAAACGAAAAAGTTGTTATTTTGCATTCCTAAAATTCAACATGTAAATCACTTTAATGTCATAATTTATTGAAGTAGGATATCCAGTTTATAAAAGAATCAAGTTTGTGTTGTTGAATCTTGAATCGATATGGACAGATAATTTAAAACTATGCAAAGCTGTTAAGATTCCACATGTTGTAGAATAGAAGACCATACATTTTGAGATTTGCTAAAATGTCAAGAGGTATAGTAATAATAATGAAAGTATAAATTTAACCTTAATTAATCAATAATTTCTATAAATTAATAAAATTTATCGATCCCAACTAAATTAATTTATGAAAGTTTTACTAGGTTAAAGATTTAATCTAAAGTAGAGTACTCGTGCATTGATGAAGGACCTGGCTCCTTCATATTCTGGCAAAGAGAAAGAGTTGTTGTACCATCCATTTCTTAACATTTTTCAATGTTAATTTTAGAATTCCATTAACTTATACTCCCTCCGTCCCTTTTTAGTTGGCACATTTGCAAAAAATACACATATTAAGAAAGATTTAATTATGTAATTTGTTTACATGTTTGCCCTTAATATTAGCATTAAATGAAGAGTTATGAGTGTGTATATTAAATATAAAGTCAAACATTGGTATTAAAAATAAAGGGTATATATGGAAAAATTAGGAAAAGTAGGTATTGGAACAAGGGATGTGACAACTATTTAGAGACAATTTTTTTTTGCAAATGTGCCAACTAAAGAGGGACATAGAGTTCTCTTAGTGGCTGGGCCTTTCTCAGACGAAGGTAGAGCGTCGTCACCCTCGGTCTTAGACAGTTTAGGTGTCTGCATAGCAATCTCCTCAGTTGACGAAAGTACTATTTTTTTTCTTTTTCGAATTCTTTTTATTAATTTCCCTTGGTAACTTACATACTAGTGAAGGTTATATGAGGTGCAACTATGCATATAAAAAGGGATGCTACACTTTTTGACAAAAACAATTGCAAGTTGTTATAAACTTGTAATAATGAACCACGGTGCCAACAGGGCCTGTTTCGCAAATCGGCTGCCCAACTTATAAGTAACTTATTTCGGAAAAAATTTCATATTTACATATTTTTTTTTAGAGAAAAATGTGTATGGGGAGTTTAATATTCGTTATCTTGCAAAAATAAGTTACTTATTTCAGAAAAAGTATATATTTCCTAACTTTTTTTCAAAATGAGTAACTTATTTCTGAAAAATAAAATTTCCCAAACGGCCCCTAAATGAGCATAGACACATGTTTCTAGTGCATCAGTTCAAATTCTGAAAGATGAAAAACAATTAAACAAACAATACTGGCCACTTGTAGACTTGTAGTCCGCAAAGCCATTAGCCAAATCGTGTGCTGTTGGCTTCTTCCACGATCATTTTCAGTAGTGAGATGCATAGAAGACGGGCAATGTATCCGGAGTTTAATACAGCTTCAGTATACAACACATGAACCTTTATTAAATCATCATCCCCTTGTCTACATTTCCTCTATATAAACAAGGTTTTGAACTTGACAGATGATCCCACCATCTTGAGCCACGGAATTTTATTTTAATTACAAGCTGCTAAGGTTCCTCATGTGCACAGACACCAGCACTTCTATTCAGATCTACATATACTCAACTATAGCAAGTTTTGTTGTTAAACACATTAAAGAAATCAAGTTACAACAATGGGATTCCTTTTCTCTCCTTTACCGCACACACATGCATACATATAAGGTACTCGGAGGAGACTTTTATCAAACTAAACTTGAGTTCGGCATTTCAGAAGGCACATAGTTGCATCTACTGCAAAAACAAAAGTTGGTGTTCATTCTCGTTCCATCAGCTTACCATCCAGAACTCATCGTTTGACAGCCAGTGTTTAGGAGTACTTGTGCACATTAACCACCCTAGAAGAGACAGTCTCTTCATCATTATCTAAACTGCACGAAATTATCTGCGCTGAAGGACTTGTTTTGAGTATGTGTAGATGATTTGCTCCAACTACCAGCCGCAAAACAAGACAAGGCCATCAGGGAGAAGAGATTCTTTATACGTAGATTAGGTTATTGGATTTGTGTAGCACCTCAAAAGATGCTCGCTCGCAAATGAGAGCATCTGTTAAAAAGACACTGCTACGAGGCATTCTGAGAGAAGTTGAAGCTAGGAAGCATGAGTGCGGGTGCGGAGGTGCGGGTGCGCGGTACGGGGATACGGGAGTTCGGCAAATTCAAAAATATGGGGATTCGGGTGCGGGGGGATACGGCAAATATTAAAATATTAAAAATATATATTATATATATTTTATATCATATATATATATAATTCAAGAGTTGCATTTTAATTAAACAAAGTAATCAAATAAGTTCAACTTCCTAAATAGCTAAATACATGCAGTTTTAGTAACATGTTTCCATAAATAATTAATCAATTAAATTAAATTGATTATTACCACAATCCAATTAATCAATTAAATAATTACTTGCCTTATTACAATTATACCTTATTACAATTATAAAATAGACACATATACACACACATATACACATAACTCATCGATTTTTTTTTTTTTTTTGCTATTCTGACGTATCCCCGCACCCCATTTACGTATCCCCGCGTATCCCCGTCTCTGACGTCACTGATACGCCACGTGGCATATCCCGTACGTATCCCCGCGTATCCCCGCACTACAACGCACGGGATACGCAGTTATTCCACCAAATGGAGTATCCCTGCTTTCTAGAGTTGAAGTGGTCAGCATAATCGTAGTTGAGTCAATCTTCCTATCCATCTGTCTGCAAAGAAAACTTCCCATCAACACAAACCAAATTTGTACATTATCAAGGGGACAGAATAAATATTTAAGCAAGTTCAGGATTTGGACATGTCTGATGCAATGTGCTCAAGAACTAGTTCTTTTTGAGGGCATACATATTCAAAAGATTTTTTTTGCATCCCCGATTTTTTGTAAGGGGCGAATTTATGTGAATAAATATAAAGAAACTGTACATGACACAGATATCCATTCTCAATGTGCTCAACCGTTAGTTCTTGTCCTAAAGAACAGCATATTAGATAGACTATAACTGCAAAGTTTTGTAAGGGGTCGCTTTCTGTAAATAGACAAATGAAAACTGTAGATAAGGTATATTCAAATCTTAGAGAATAGATTAAGCAAAACTGTCATTCATTTTTCAATGCTCAATCAGTACAGAGAATTTCTAATTAATGTAAAGTGGATGCACCAAAAAAATATACATTTGGATTTGAAATTCATATTTTCTAATAACAAGATGCAACGAATGATGCACTGTACGTGGATTAGAAGACAGCTTCACTAAATAACACATGAGATGCAAAATTAGACAAATTATCTCATTTTGTTCATATTAAAGAAACTTACCGATGCTAGCAGCTGACCGCACCAGCCTGGTGACGGTATTTTATAATATTTTAAACCAAGCAAATGTTCCTCATCCCACAGACACTGCTACAATTGAGATCTGCCTATTCTGATTATTTGCATGTTTAGGTGTTCAGCACATGAAGGGAATTAAGTTATTAAAATCTGATTCCTTTTGTCTCCTCATGTTATATAAAAGGCGTCAAGGGGAGAGTTCAATCAAACAAACCTTGAGTTCAGCATTCCATTGGCATCTTATTCCTCTTGCAAATAAAATGGCAGCCTCTATTGCAAGCACAAAAGTTAGTGCTCATTCTCGTTCCATCAGCTTACCATCCAGATCTCATCCTTTGACCGCAACTGTTGAGGAGCACTTGTGCAGATTAAGGGCCCCAGAAGGCACACCCTCTAAGTTCAACAAATTAGCCGCCCTTCAAGATTTGTACAAGTGTGTAGAAGATTTGATCCAACTGCCATCGGCACAACATGATCATTTCATCTGCGGAGAAGATATTCTTTGCGGGTCCATTAGGTTATTGGATTTGTGCAGCACCTCAAAAGATGCTATCTCGCATGTGAGAACTTCAGTCCAAGATCTTGAGTCATCTCTACGTAGAAGAGAAACTGATGTATCAAGCAAAACTGGAAGCTACTTGATCCGTAAGAAGAAGGCGAACAAAATGGTCTCCAAGTGCTTTGCCAGTTCGAGGAAGTCGAAAATTAACAAAGGCATCGAGACTCCTGCTATCGTGAGCCTTCTAAGGGAAGTTGAAGAAGTCAGCATCACAGTGTTCGAGTCTATCTTCTCGTCTATCTGTCCTGCAAAGGAAGTATCAAAACAAAACAAATGGTCAAAGGTCTTCAAGTCAACACAGTCCAAGCGTGTACATTGTGAAGAGGACAGAGAAGAAACCATCAACCAAGTTCAGAAGATGGAAATGGCATTAGAAGCTCTGAACAGGAAATCAAGCAAAACAAGTGATATCACGGTAAGACAAGAAGTCCAGAAATGTCTCACGGTATTGGACATGAACATGCAAGAATGTGAAGAGAAATTAGACTGTCTAGTTCGATCATTGATCAAGACACGAGTATCCATTCTCAATGTGCTCAACCACTAGTTCTTTCCATTTAGAACTGTGTATTAGATAGACTACAACTGCATCCCCGAATTTTTGTGAGGGATCAGTTTCTGTATAGAGATGAATAGAAACTGTAGATGAGGTACATTCAAATCAAAGTGAATAGATTGACAGAACAACAGTTTGATATCAATTTTCCAAATTTCCGATAAAATTCATTAGTTGCAAATTAATAGTTACTTGAATCCGATCTTTCTCTTATTAAACACAATTTCTTAAAAAAGAATAATGGGAGAAAACGCAGGGCAAATGAACAAGAAATGGTATCGGTCAACCTATTTTTCATTGCTAAATCAGTACGGTACTTCCTATTTAAAGTAAAGCGAAAGCTAGTCCGGATCCGGATGCAAATTTCCTAATAACATTTACGGTGGTTATTGTGCAATTAGTTTTAAAATTTTGATCTTGAAAATTTAAATTAGAGCTCTAATACGGTATTATCACACCAAATTTGCAAACTGCCTTGCTAGGTCAACCAAAGAGACTAATACCAATCCTTGTCTGTTTTTCCATCATCCCCTAGTGACCTGGATGGATCATCTCGTTATACGGTACAGGTTATTGCAGGCTGTTTAGATTCCTCCTGTCTAGCCATTATATTTAATGACAGATGCTACACGTTTACCTCTGCATCGTGGAGCTTCAAATGGGACAATAATGGCCCTTTCTAATTGTCTTCTAAAAGAAGTTGGCAAGCCATTCATGTGTTTTCATTTTTCCTGAAGTCCATCTTTTCTAACAACAAGATGCAATGAATAATGCAATGTGTGTGGATTTGAAGACAACTTCACTAAATAACACATGAGATACAAAGTTATACCAATTATCTCATTGTTTTCATATTAAAGAAACTTACCGATGCTAGCAGCTGACCGCACCAGCCTGGTCATGGTATTTTATAGTAATTTAAACCAAGCAAATGTTCCTTATCTCACAGACATTGCTGCAATTGAGATCTGCCTATTCTGATTTTTTGCCTGTTTAGGTGTTCAGCACATGAAGGAAATTAAGTTATTAATTATTAAAATCTGATTCCTTTTGTCTCCTCATGTTATATAGAAGGTGTCAAGGGGAGAGTTCAATCAAAATTAGAAGCTACTTGATCTGTAAGAAAAAGGCGAACAAAAAGGTCTCCAAGTGCTTTGCCAGTTCGAAGAAGTCGAAAATTAACAAAAGCATCGAGACTCCTGCTATCGTGAGCCTTCTAAGGGAAGTTGAAGAAGTCAGCATCACAGTGCTCGAGTCTATCTTCTCGTCTATCTGTCCTGCAGAGGAAGTATCAAAACAAAACAAATGGTCAAAGGTCTTCAAGTCAACACAGTCCAAGCGTGTACATTGTGAAGAGAACAGAGAAGAAATCATCAACCAAGTTCAGAAGATGGATATGGCATTAGAAGCTCTGAACAGGAAATCAAGCAAAACAAGTGATATCACGGTAACACAAGAAGTCCAGAAATGTCTCACGGTAATGTGAAGAGAAATTAGACTGTCTAGTTCGATCATTGATCAAGACACGAGTATCCATTCTCAATGTATACTATGAGGAGAAATTAGAAGAGAAATTAGAAATTAGAAATTAGAAGTCCAGAAGTCCAGAAATGTCTCACGGTAATGTGAAGAGAAATTAGAAATTCGTATTTTTCCTAGAATTCACTTCTTTAATAAAATAATAAAATTGTCAAAATCCTATTAAAATTGAAGTTTTTTATATTATACAACTCAACTGAGTCGCACAAATGATGTATCAAAATAATGTATCTATCAGAACCATGTATGTTGTGTTTTTTGAATTTTCTTAAAATAACTTTAAATTAATAATAAATAATATAACCTTTATTAATAAGTGAGATAATGGTAATTTGGTACCAAATTTGATTTCATCCCTATTTTTTTTGGTTTCACTCCTAGATTCGTATCTTCCAGAATTGTTGGAATTACAATTCCATTAATATAACCTATTAAGTTGCACCAATAAATTAGCTTTTTTAATAATTTTATAACTGTAAATTTTAAATTTTATAAAGTATTTAATTATCTTCTGAATTATGTTATCACTCTTGGATAACACCGATAATGTCTCACTGAGTAAAGTACTTTAAAAAATTCAATTATTGATTACATACAAAAAACGTAAAATAATTGTAACGAAAATAAGCCAAAATTTTTAAAAAATATTATTAAAATTATAACACAACAATATATATTTTAAGATCAATCAAAATAAAAATTAGTGATCAATTTAAATATTCTCTTGGATCGTGCTTCGTGCAGGTTATCATCTAGTATATAGCTAAGGTCCAAAATATGTATCAAATTACACGTGATGAAGCATTGTTGTAAATGTTGAACCTTAGTTGTCCGGATGTAGAAATTATTTATAAAACTACCACTTTTTCCCCTAAATGCCAAGGGTGAAGGCCCTATCTACCTAAAAATTAAAGATGTGTAACCAAAATACCCACCACCAAACTGGGCGGCCCTAAATACCCACCAGACACGCTATTGATGGTGGAGTATCTCCAGATACGCTATTGGGAGTGTAGTATCACCTAGACACGCTTTTGATACAACCGTATCATGTGGACACGCTATAATTGGAAGTTTACTGTAGCTAGAGACACGCAACTGGAAAATGCGTGTGCACCGTCTTATTCTTTTTTTCACAGAAAACACAATCGTCTCCCCTCTCTGGCGATTTAAGTGCGATTCCCGACCAAGTTCGTCGAAGCTCCGTTCACCACCATCGACTCGTTTTCATGTCACATCCTATATACCAATCAACTCGTTTTTTCCATCTATACAACCCTATACCTTTTTCAATCCAGTTTTATTACCGGATTTTATACACCCAAATCGAAACTCGGAATCAATCGATTTTCCGACGAAGCTCAAGAAAGCCCCTGCGGGGCCTGAACTAGAGAAAACTAGAACGACAAAGGAAGATCCAGATGTGCTTGTCACGTTGATGTGTTCAGATCGAGAAATTGATAAGAGACGGTGACGGGAGAGAGTGGCGGCGAGAGAGACAAGAGAGGAGTTCGAGAGAGACGAGAGAGACTTGACAAGTTTCTGTGAAAATCAAAGCTTGGGATACGCCACTGGCAATGGCGTATCTCGTGGGTAGATAGGGCCTTCCATTCCGAAAATAGGCATTTGGGGCTTTGGGTACCTCATTTTGAGGCATTTTGGTCATTATCTCAAATGGCAACACGTCCATTATTCACTTATTAACAAAATTAGCACAGAGTTCAAAGTTTCTTAGTATATATAATCTTATCTAAAATACTACCAAAAGTCAAGGTTGGATTTCTCCCAACTAGAAAAGTAACATTTTTTTCAAATATACAAGGAACATCAAAATACAACCTAAAATCAAAGCTTCGATTATTAAGAACTAGAAAACTTGCATAATATTTATTTCTTATTTGGTTTCGATTATTAATAATATTTGATTAATAGGCTTCGATTATTAAGCGCTAAAAAGCGCAAAAAGCGCTAAGAAGCGCAAAAAGCGCTCAGATTAGCGAAAGATAAAAATTACACTTAAAAAAGAAAGATAAAGAAAAAAAAGCCTCTAGTGTTTCACACAAATGCAACTTATGGAGCCTCTTCTTCAAGTCTAATAAATAAAGATGATGAGGAGAAAGAGCAAGAATTTAAGGGGCCGGAGATTGAAGTAAAAGACTCTGAAGCCCTGAATTATTGAATATTATTGTTTAATACTATATTATTGACATATCTATCATCTTATATATGTGTCCTATAATTTTTGAGTGTTTAGGATATGTCAAGTACTATTTTCTTGTTAAATTTGTGAATAATTTTTTTTCGGTCAAAAAGCGCGCGATTAATGGCGCTTCGCGAGTCGCGCTTCAAAATCAGGTCTTGCGCTTTTTTAGAATTAGCACCTTAAACAACACCGTGTCAAACCATCACCTTTTACCAAAAAAATATAAAAGATTAGGTTATTTTTTGTTGTTACCAAAAATCAAACTCAAGTCAATTGGTTACGTCAATATTATAACTTTAAATTTGGACCATCTTTGAGTAGTAGAGCTAACAAGTCCCTAAGATTTTGATAGTCCCGTCAATATTATAACTTCAAATTTGGACCATCTTTGAGTAGTAGAGCGAACCCTAAGCTTTTGATAGTCCCACTTATTCTTATATAGTATAAGTTATAATATATAGGATACGACAAAAAACATGATTCAGGACAACTTATACCGAAACTAATTTATGCAATTAAAACACAAAAAAAGATAGCTTCAATGGATTAATAGCAGAAAATCCACCATCCCAAGGGTTCCCAACCATAGAAAGAAGAAAGTTTATGGTTCGCAACCCATGAAAGAGATTCAATTAAATATTCAATGATATCTTAATAATCAAGCCTATTCAATATGTGGAGATTTACAATGCTTAATAGAAACACTAATAAAATAACCTAATGGACTAAAGAGTCTAAAGACTCATTAATAACCTTTATCTTATAAACTACTAGCCCCACATGTAAACATATACATATAGATAAAAATACTATTTATCTTTAAACCAAACATATACACATCAATTCTTCGCTTCCGTTATCCATCAAAACAATTCTTATATAAATTTTAACATATACAGCTAATTGTAATGTCCGCTAGTCCAAGCACAAAAAGCATAAATTACCCGGATTTTTGTTGAGGGACTAAAACCAGAAAACCCGAATAGTTCAAGGATTATCCAATTGATTTTCCCCAATACTGTGGCAAGCAATAATTCCCCTTGTACTAAAAATGGTGGCAAGCCATTCATGTGCTCTTTTCCCCAATAAATTATCTTTCCAGGCAGCTAATTGCAACGAATAATGCAGTGTAAACATATTATTATATGAAAAATTGATGCATTCTTATCTATGGGGACAACAACAAGCTAGGGTTACAATTTTGCATTATTATACCAAGAACAAATATACACAAAAAATATATAAAAAAAATGAGAATTACAGAGAAATACTGATAGTTACATAAGCAGGATATACTTACAACTTAAAAGTGCGCAGTAGATTGAATTTAGAACAAGAGATAAGCTGGAGAGTGGAAATGGCAGCAGCAATGTAGAATTATTTATACTGTCGGGTAATTTTTTTAGTTTTCTTATTGGTCACTCGTTTTCTAATTTCTTTCAATAAAGTACTGTATTTCGTGTAAATCAATTTCATACTCAGTAAAATACATTTTGTCACCAGTTGTAATATTTTAGTTTAAAATCAAACACTTGAATATTAATGTTGAGTCCCCTTCTAGAGAGAACAAATTATATGGAGAATTGGGGAGAAACATAATCTTAGCCATCCATTTAATCAAATGGTCCAGATTCATTAATGGCATTTTTGTAATTAAACTAAAAACTAAGAATATTTTTTTTAAATAGAAACACACCTTCATAAATTCTCTAACCATTGTACGGAACAAAACAATACATACACACAGCTATACACACATAAGCTGCTCACCGAGAGAGAGAGAGAGAGAGAGAGAGATAAATCGAACAGAAAATAGCACGATTACGCCATTAAAGCTTCAGATTCGAGCTATTCATCAAAGGAAGGTTCTTATTTTTCTTATAATCTTCGTTATTCTTTCAATTATAATCTTATTTTTCTTCAATTCGTTAATTTAGGGTTTTGAATTGTAATTTTCAGGTTAATCTCCATCGGATATAGAGATTAAAATGTTTCCGAGAAGAATAGGTATTATTAGGTGTTTTTGTTTTAAAAAATGTATATGCATGCTTAAGTAGATATGGTTCTATAGTGGTTGTATAAAAATGTATTTGTGGCTCTGTAATAGAATCAGTTTTTATTGCTTATAACATTGATTCGGTAGTGGAATGCGAGTATACACTTACTTTCATGTGTTACTACATCTGTTGTACATGTGGTTCTGTAATAGAACCATTTTTGTGCATAAATCGTAAGGTATAAATTGTGTTTCTGTACATGTGGTTCTGTAATAGAACCAGTTGTTTAATCACAACAGAATGATTTTATAGTAGAATTCGAAATTAATAGGTAATTGGTAATAATTTGTGTATTTTGATTCTACTATAGAATCTTGTTTACGTTGATATTCTTTGGTTTCATTTTTGTTTTGTGTAAATTTTTGATTCAACTACAGAAGGTTATTTGTCTACTTGTAGTTTTTGATTCTACCATACAAACATGTTTGTATTTGTAGCTGTATATAACTTGTATAGTGGAATCGCATGAGTATCAGGCTTTTAATCACATGTATGTGTTGTGCCTAGATTTTGATTCTACTATTGAAGCATATTTATGTGTTTGTAGTTTTTTTATTGTACTATAGAAGCTTTCTCTACTTATACTAAACTACACTGTCCTTCTCTACTTATACAACTCTGTGGGTTATCAATTTAAAGTCATTTTTTCTTGCTTAAGTTCTGATTCTGTAGTAGAATGCTAATTTAATAGCTAATTGAAATTTATTCGCTAATAATTAGATAGTGTACTTGTCGTTCTGTAATGGAACCAAAGTTTACTAGGTTTGTTTCTTCATCTGCTGCTAATAATTAGATAGTGTACTGTAATGGTGTTGGGTGTTGACAGTTAGACTACATTTCCAGATCAACATAGTCTAATTCTATAATTTTGTTTTAAAATTAAAGTTGATTAAGATTGTTTTATAGCTTCATGTATATTTGGAGGTCTGAAATTTGGTTCTACATTTGAACAACTACTTGTATATTTTAATTTTCGTGTACATTTGTATATTTGGTTCTATCTAATGTGTTCTAATATGGTTGCATTGTAGAACCGAAAAAACATAATACAATTGATTCTACATACGCTTCTATCTGATCCTACCGTAGATTCAGAATGTTTGTTTTAAAAATTTTCCAGGTACGTGTTCCGGGAATAGTATTGGTCTACCTAATGTTTTTCTGCTTGAAGTTTTTGGTTAAAACTGTTATAAAGAGTATCAACTATCAAGGTGGTTAGTAAACTCCCACATTATGATTATGCCGCATAAAGTATATCTGGTCCTTTTCTAGAGCTCTTGCAAATTTGTCCTAGCATAGTAGCATTGACTTTTGTGCTAAGTATGGTAAGCTATTTTCCTGATACTGTTTGGGTTTCTAAGTTTAAGCTTGAAATGCTTGGAGGCACAAGTCATTGTCTTGTAGGACAAATTCTGTGTTGGTTGACACACATGAAACAGGAGTCAAATGAAATATCCTAAAAGTACTTCTAGAAATCATTTTTATGTAGAATAAAGGTGGAAATACAATGGCGGGAGTAAATATTAGAATGCAGTCAAATAAAGAATATTCAACCATGGAATGTATTAATAGGCAGCAAATTTGCTGTACGATTTGGTGACAATTGGCCTGTGATGACCACGATGGTACTAGTAAGTAGTAAGCTAGGTCTACTCTCGCAATGTCAATTGTCTGAGGCAACTGAAGGCTCTTCCTCTTTTCCCCTTTTTATTCTGGTTTTCCTTATTGAGGGTGTTGAATAGGTTGTATTACTTTGTTGTCCATTATAAGAAGAAGTGCTTAACCTTGTGTGTGTTTATATATTATAGTTCATTCATAATTATATCTGCAGTCATGTAATTGGTGCTGGTTGCTTTTAACAAATCAGCTAATGAATGTTTTGTGTCAGAGTAGTTGGAATCCGTCTGATTGATGCTGACTCCAGTGCTTCGCCCGGTAAGAACATTTCTGCTCATATCACAATATTCGATCCATTGTCCAACTCTTAATTTTCATGGCTCATATCCAGATGTCCGAAGGTTTTTTTAATTTTGTCATTGGATGGACACTGATGTTTGCACCTCTATTGTTCACTGATCGTAAACGAGACAGATATAAAGGCTCGTTAGATATATTATGGGGCTTCCAGATGTTCCTCACAAACAGTAAGCAATCCACTACACTTTATGTTTCCCCCCACATGAATTAGTCAACTATTGGATAGAACAAGGGAAACTGAAATCGGCTTTTTAGGTCACCAGATATATGTGAATCATTTGTCCTTTCTCCCTTACATTTGTATCATCTCTGTTGGATGTTTTTAATTTAAGAAGTTAATGAGGATTCAAAATAAGAAAGACCGTGAACTAAAAGTAGAGGGCATTCATCCCTACTTGGCTTTTCGGCAGAAAAATATTGATAAATAGAACTGCAAGCACTTGTTGAATGCTTCATTAGCAGTCATTGCGGCTTTTTATTGCATATTCCTCTAATGACCTCCCATTCTTCCTTTTCTTTTTGGGTTTTACGCAGCATTCTTGATACCTTACATGGCTATACGTCTTAATGAGGCTGATGGCCAGTACATTCCTAGAAAGACCTCTCAACTAGGTACTGTCATGACTAATGGTGCAACAGTTGTTGGACTGATTGGTGGAGCTGTGTGTTTGATATCCGTATTATGGGCTCTCTTTGGTCGAGAAGATGATAAGTTTGGTACTCTAACAGAAAGATGGGACTTCTTGTTAAGTTATCTAGGATCAGAAAGACTTGTTTATGCCTTCATATGGGATATCTGTCTCTACACAATTTTCCAGCCTTGGCTTATACACGAAAACCTATAGAATGTTCAAAAAAGCAAGATTAGTATTGTTAGTTACCTTAAATTTGTACCAGTGATTGGTATTGTTGTTTACCTCCTCAATTTGAATCTTGATGAGGTGTCGTAACTGAATACTCTACTGGCTACATTTGTACAACGACCGATTTTAGACAACTTTGGAAAAATGGAGTACTTATTTTACGTGTATGTTCTTTGTAAAAATATGTTGATAGATACACAGGTAGAAAGTTAATGTGATAATGGCTGAGTGTGAAACCATAGTTTATGAGTTTATGCATATGAGAAAACTATTTATTGCAGATTTGCATTTAACTGGGATTCAAATGACCTTTTGATTGAAAAATTATACTTGTACTTAATTGTGATAGATTGCTAGCTTTGAACATTATTGAGTAAAATTAATAATACTGAAAAGGCTGCTAGAAAACAACAAATTGGTATCTCTACTCTCAATATTTATGGTAGGATGATTAAATCAGAAGTTACAATTATCAGTTGTTAACTGAACCAATAGTGCAATTTTGATTTTTGGATCGATTCAGTTTGCCCCTACATAAATATGTGTTTTGGTTCCTTACCTAGTTGCTAGACACCAAATCAAAATATTTACTTCAAATCGTGGTTAAAGAAAATTATGACAAATCAAAGGCTCCCTTTTGTACAAGAAAAAAAAAATACAGGTTCTGTTATATCCTTCAAAATAATCCAGAGATTATTACAAATAACTTTCATCACAAATACGCCTTACATATATAGATTCCAACTGTCAACAAAAAAGATTTCTCACATGTCCAATTTATTATTGAAACACCATAGAGGCACATCTATCACCATCACATACAAGCATATAACAAAATTTACAGAAACCGTGCTACCACAGTTAAGAATGTCAGGTTTGTATTAGGCTACCAATTTGAGGACTTCCAGCATCGAAGCGGTGAATCACTCATACTCGGTGGGTACATACTACTGACTGGCAAGTTCTTTCAACATGGAAGTAGGCAGAGATTGGCAATATGCGGGCTATATAAATTAAAGAAGCAAATTCCATTTTTGGATGAGTACTTTTATGATGCAATCACCTTCAAAGAGGAAGCAACATGTTGCTTGTAGTGGACATTTAATTTGAGGAAAGAACTTCAAACAAGGAAGCAGCAAATTGCATCTGAGTCTCCTTGTCTATAATTAAGAAGGAGGGAACATGCACAACGAGTGATAAGGGATAGTTACATTCTGCTCTGTAAATTGCATTCTGCTCTGCAAAACGCAAGGAATGATAGTAGACATAGTTGCAAACAAACCGCCCCGCATCATTAGAGGTCATGACCTCATATCCCATCTTTTCCAAGGACGTTGTTATCTCCTCAACAGGAAGAGAAGTCTGATACGAGATAAGCAAAAAGTTGTTAATGGAAAAGAAAGACGTTAACACATAAAAGTTAAAATGTATTATAGAAGTGAAGAGAAAATTGTTTTCCTGCGACAACTTGTATCCACATCTGTTAGCATACATTATATTACATATATAGTGACCTTAATTTGGTGATACCCAACCTTAATGGCTAATAAACTATGCATAAATTTAATAAAAGAATTACTACAATATGACCAAGCTCAATACCAACTTTAATTGATGTCACAATCACCTAAACCTTCTGATTCTTTGAATGGTTTTCAGTAGTACATTCTTTTCACATAAAAAGAATATACATTTAACTAATTAAACTTGTTGATTAAATATACTATTGACAGATACATTGTTATACTAAATAATAGGCTTGACAGGACTTCAATTGTTAAAACAAATACTCCCTTTGTGTTACACAATATGCAGAAAAGTTTAACATGTGACATAGTGACATGATATACCAGAACTAGTACATGTGAATTTCTTGATTACTAATAAGAAATGTAATACAGTTAAAGGAATATCAAATATTTGAATACCCTAATATTATATTTTAATGTATATGGCATGTATGGTTTTGCAAAGACATGGAAGAATTGTAGAAGTGTATGTAGATGCACGAGCCTGAGAAGGAGTTGTTTTGCGATGATACAAGTATAAGGAGTAAATGAGGCATATACCAAAGATTACTTAATAGGCCAAGCCCCATGGGGTCAACATATAACTGAGGACATTTTCTTTGGCAGAAACAAGTAACAGTTTAATTCCTATAGTTTGTCTTTTTACATCACTCTAGTTCAATCATCTCCTAAAAGTTCATTCTACAAAAACTGTTAATTCCTAACAGTTTGTCTATTCACTTGCATATGTTCTGTGCTTTTTATTTATCTTATGTTTGAAATGTATTTATAATTGGACCAAATTAATAAATCAAATGTGGATGATAATATGCTTCGATCATAAAACAATAATTTGTAAATCACTAAAATATGTACAGTGAGGATACGAGCAAATAGTATCCACACGAAAATTGACAAATTGCCTAAGCCGAACTTTTTGATGATGGATATTCAATCAATGAAAAAAAATTAATAAATGAATTTTTTTTAGCAAAAACTAAATCCTATATAAATGATCATAGTCACACTTCACAGAACCAGAGGTGTACAATGTGCATAAGTATTTGATAAAGCTATATGGCATTTGGGGCACATAGTTTAGGACCCTGGCACAGTTCCTATTTTCCACTTAATGCATTATTTTCTCTATCTGCCATTGCTGATAAGATATGATTACAGCTAGATTTCTCGCTTACATTGCAGTTTTTACTACTATAAAATCAACTTATTATCACGTCTCCTAAGGGAATTAATTTACCGTGGTTTAACTATAGCTACCTCCTTACGAAACCAAATTTTGAATTTAAGACAAGTCAGAATAGGGAACTAAGAGTGATACCAGAAACCAAGTTTTATAGCTCAATTTCAAGGGTGAATGGGAGCAGTCCGGTAACACAATAGGAGTTGGCCGCCCAATATATATATACAAGTAGATATTTAGGACTGAGATGTGTCCTATAACACTTTATATCAGGGACATGCACAATGCTTTTTCATAGTATTCCTTATTTAGGTGTTTAGACTTTCTCCTAGGTTGTCCTACATCAATATGCCATGTCTATGTCCAATATTACGTTGACACTCACATCCCTCGTGTTCTTCCAGGAATGGTACAACTTGATAATTCATTTAGTGTGCAAGTCAACACAGAGGCATATAAATTCAAAAACCACACTTCTTTTGTATAAAAAATTCACAAAAACACTTACAATCCAAATCACCTCAAAATAGAATCCAAATTCTCGTAATTAGGCCAAATTATCAAATTCATAGTGAAAATTCTCTTAATTAAGACAATACCACTATTTTCTAAATTAATTCACTACTTTCATTCTGTAGTAGAACTAGAAAATTGGCGTGGAAATATACAGTAGAATCAAACTTAAGACAAATCTAGAATAAAATCAAAATTTTGATTAATTACTTTGATTCTATGATAGAATCAGATAATTGGATTGAAATACAGAGTACATTCAAAATTTAGACAAATATAGGGTGCAATCAACTTTTCAACTCACTAATTTGATTCTATAACAAAATAAACAATCAGATTAAAATATACAATAGAATTAAACTAAAGACGAATCAATAGTAGAATCAACTTTGAAGTTTTTTCAATTCAAAAACGAAACAATAAAATACTATATAAATTTTGATTCTACAATGGAATCAAAAAAATGCAGGAGATAATCAGTAATGCAACGAACTGTGTATAAAGTTGTTTTGATTCTATAGTAGAATCAAAAAAAATATTCATTACAAGTTTAAAACATAATAGTTGTTTGTGCATATAGACTCAATATAGCTACTACAAAAAACAGAAAAACAACATTAACACACACAGCAAATTGATAGTTGATTCTATAAATCGGACCTGATGAAGATTGAATGTCAACATAATCATACGGCTGAGCTTGATTTGAAGAAGACGCAATACATTCAATTGAAATCAAAGAGAGAGAGAGAGGAGAAAGCAAGAGAGAGATAGAGAGAGGAGAGAGAGAGACAGAGAGAGTAGCCGCAATTAACCATTATTTTGTTAGAATAATTTTAATTTTTTATTAATATTAGCCGTTGGATAATTTTTAATCATACGGTCCAGATTGATGGAGAGTATTCTCTCCTGTACTCCATATAAGATGGTTTTCTATGGAATATTGGCCTATTAATGTTTATATTTTATCATATTTTGTTGCATTTCATTAACTTGGGTTAATTTGGTTTGTAATTTAAGTATTAAAGTACATTTTGTGTACTTGCATTTTGTTAAAAGTGCATTTTATGTACTCGCACTTTATTCTAAATTTTAAATTAAAGTATTGCAAGTGACGTGTTAAGTAAATTATAAGTACATAAATTGCACTTTACTCTCTAAATTATTAATGAAATTAATCTAAATTAATGGAATGCAACAAAATGTAATGAAATACAATTATTAATATTTTAAATATTCGATTTTAAACTAGAATATTAGAAATGGTGTATTGATAGTGAATGACGAGTACACAAACTGTATTAGCATAATTTATTTCTTGATATAGGTATTGTTGCCTCAAGGACTTTGCGGGGAAAGGGAAATCAGGATCACAAAATATCCCAAATTTAAATGAAATTTAACTAATTTTTAGCATGGTTGTAAAAATCGGTAATCGGTATAAATCGATTAAGGTACCGATTTAAGATTAATCGGGTAATCGGGGATTAATCGGAATATTAATCGGATATTATAATAATAATTAATATATTAGTCTAATTTACCATTAAACATATCATTTTAAATAAATTCACAGGATTAATCGGATTTCAAAAATCGAATTGGTTGATTACCTTACAAAGGATTAATCGGGGATTAATCGGCTAAATCGGGGATTTTTAGAACAATGATTTTTAGAGGTTAGCTTGGGTTTAAAATAAAAATTTAATTAAAAATTATAATTTATAAATATTTCATAAATTTTTAATTTAGTTGAGACTTCAACCTATGTTAACGCGGTCTCGGTTTCGTCCCTGTGGCCTAAGCTAAACATGAAATTAAGGTCCAAGTAATTATATTATTAAATATAAAATGCTAAACAAGACATATATATATTGTTCGAAAATTCTTTTTAATATATTATCCAAACTAGAATCAGAATTTAAAAAAATGTTGTTTGATGGGTTGTTAAACAAAATATATGTTAAAATTGATCAAAATTTGGAAAGATGTTGTTTTATGAGTTTGGATTTTGAATTATTTTCCAAATATGAAATTTCATCAGTATCAACAAAATTGTATTTATTCGCCACACTCAAACAATCACAGTTTATTTTATTTTTATCAAATTGATTAAATTTATAATTTTTTCGTAACTCGTACTTAACATTTAATATGAGTAATCTAAATTATAAAATTACTGCAAGTACAAAAAATATGAGCCATTCTTAAATATGGAAGCCATTACTGCAAGTACAAAAAATATGAGCCATTCCCGTTCAATCAGCTTACCTTCGAGACCTCCTCCTTCAGTCACAAATGTTGAGAAGCATTTGTGCAGAATAAGGTCATCAGAAGCGACATCCACATCATCACTATGTAACAAACTAAGTGCCCTCAGTGACTTGTATGAGTGTCTGGATGATTTGCTTCGATTGCCAGTTATGCATTCTTGCGATTCTGAAGATGTTCTCGGGGCATCTATTAGGCTTTTAGATTTGTGCAACACGACAAAAGATGCATTCACACAAATGAGAACTTGTGTTCAAGATCTTGAGGCATCTCTTCGAAGAAGAGAAGCTGCTGTTTCAAGCAAAATCGGAAGCTACTTGATCTGTATGAAAAAGATTTACAATATGGTTTCCAAGTGCTTCGCTAGTTTCAAGAAATCACAAAATCCGAAAAGCACTGGGACTTCTGCTATTGTAAGACTTTTAAGAGAAGTAGAAGAAGTCAGCATTATGGTATTCGAGAACCTTTTTTCATCAGTCTTTCCAGCAAAAGAAACATCAAAGCAAAATCAGTGGTCAATGGTTTTCAAGCCAACACACACCAAGCGTGCACATGGAGACAGCGAAGACAAAATCAATGAAGTTCAAAAGTTGCAAACTAACTTGGAAGCTCTGTACAAGCAGAAAATAAACATGCAATCGGATTTCTTGAAAATTCAAGAAACACAAAAGTGTTTAACTGCATTGGACATGAACATGCAACAATGTGAGGAAGATCTAGATTGTCTTTTCAGATCTTTGATCAAGAGTAGAGTCTCTATTCTCAATGTAAATGTTTGATAGAAGGGGTCTATTGTTAGAAATCACAGTGGATATATATTATGATCGAGTTAATATCATACCCAGAATCAATGTATCTCTCTTATGGCAATTATTTATGCAATATATAAGTTGAATATTTAGTTATTCTTTTCTAATGCCCAACAAAAAAAAGAAAATAAAAATAAAGAAAATAATCATAGTAATATTTTTTCAGTGATTAGAAGCAGATACATTGTATCTTATACATATTAAAAAAAAATTATATGAATCTATACAGAGTTCATGCACATTGATATTTGTTAATTGGCTAGCTAGGTCAACTTAGATGGTTAGCTGAAACAACTGACTTAAATACGAAGAAGAAAGCGGTGTAAAGATGTAAAGATTCTCAATGTTCCAGTCTGCAGGCTACATAAGTTAGGCAACATAATTGAAAGGGTTATCGATTAAAAGCATGTCCCTTTCATGCCTCTGGTAATGAAGCATGATTCCTGCAGATTGCAGTGTGCATCCTTAGTTTAATTAGAAAAACTAATTTAAGCTTATTGCTGATGAGCATGATCTTAATGTATGGATCACACTTGTTGTAAATTAATGACAGGCTGCTAAGTTTTAATATCCGCATATTCCAAAATTTGCAAGTTTTAGTGAAGCACATGAAAGAAGGTGAGTAACAATAATGTGATTCCTTTTGTCTCCTCATAGTATATAAAAGGTGTCATGGGGAGAGTTCTATCAAACAAACCTTGAGTTAGCGTTTCATTGGCATCTAATTCCTCTTGCAAATAAAATGGCAGCCCCTATTGCAACCACAAAAGCTAGTGCTCATTTTCGTTCCATCAGCTTACCATCCAGATCTAATCCTTTGACTGCTACTGTTGAGGAGCACTTGTGCAGATTAAGGACCCCAGAAGAGACATCCTCTTCGACAATATCCAAGTTCAACAAATTATCCGCCCTTCAAGACTTGTACGAGTGTGTAGAAGATTTGCTTCAATCACCATCCGCACAACAAGATCAGTTTAGCTGCAGAGAAGATATTCTTTGTGGGTCTATTAGATTACTGGATTTGTGCAGTACCTCAAAAGATGCTCTTTCGCAGATGAGAGCTTCTGTTCAAGATCTTGAGTCATCTTTACGAAGAAGAGAAACTGATGTATCAAACAAAACTCGAAGCTACTTGACCTGTAAGAAGAAGGCAAATCAATTGGTCTCCAAGTGCTTCGCCAGTTCTAAGAAATCCAAGATTAACAAAAGCATCGAGACTGATCCTGCTATTGTAAGCCTTCTGAGGGAAGTTGAAGAAGTCAGTGCCACAGTCTTCGAGTCTATCTTCTCTTCCATCTGTCCTGCACAGGAAACATCAAAGAAATGCAGATGGTCTATGGTTTTCAAGTCAACACAGTCCAAACGTGTACACTGTGAAGATGACAGTAGAAAATATCAACCAGGTTCAGAAGATGGATATGGCTCTGAACAAGAAATCAAGCAAACCAAGTGATATCATGGGAATACATGAAGTTCAGAAATGTCTGATAGCACTGGACATGAACATGCGAGAATGTGAAGAAAAATTAGACTGTCTAGTTCGATTATTGATCAAGGCACGAGTATCCATTCTCAATGTTCTCAACCACTAGTTCTTTTCTTAAAGAACTGTATATTAGATAGATTATTACTGCGTCCCCGGTTTTTGGTGAGGGATCAGTTTTTGTATGTTAAAGCACAGAAACTGCATAATCAAAGTGAATAAACGTGACGACAACAGTTTGATAACATATTTGCAAGTACTCATTAGTATTCTAAAATAGTTAATGTTTTGTGGAGATCTATTACTTCCCCAATTAATCGCCTTTAAACAAGCAAGACAAAGTAAAATATTCTGGTAACTATTTTGGATGTAGTATACTAGTAATTGTCTTCTATTGGAGACTTGCTTTTATATTGTGCTCTGTATAAGTACCTCTATTGTTTAAGTGGTAACATGTCTCCTAAGATATTTTAGTAACCGATTGAACCAGTGCATTTTATAAATTATAAAATATGACTTTGGTCTATGCATTTTATGTTATTGATCTAGCATCATCACCATCTTCTTAGTTCAGCTGAATACCTAGGACTTATTATCTCCTATCATAGTAATTACAGGTTGTCAGACTTTCACCAACACAAAATAACTTTTCACTTGCAGAAACAAGGTATATAAGGTTCTGAAAGATAAATTAAACTATAAGGGCTGCTTCTACTTGTCTGCAAAACATGGTGGCTAGCCATTCGTCTCTCTCCATGAAACGAATATATACATAATTAAATTATGTATATATTCTTTGGTTTTATTTTCATGTTGGCAGCAATATGATTCCATTTGTCTCCTTATTGTATATAAAAGGTGCCAAGGGGAGAGTTTTATCAAACCAACCTTGATTTCAGCTTTCATTGACAAAGAATCCCTCTTGAAAAGAATATGGCAGCCTCTATTGCAACCACAAAAGTTAGTGCTCATTTTGGTTCCATCAGCTTACCATCCACATCTCATCCTTTGACTGCCAGTGTAGAGGAACAGTTATGCAGATTAAAGAATCCCGGAGAGACATCCTCCTCAACACCTAAATGCAACAAATTATCTACGCTTAAAGACTTGTACGAGAGTGTTGAAGATTTACTTCAATCGCCATCCGCACAGCAAGATTATTTGAGCTGCGAAGAGGATATTCTTTGTCGATCTATTATGTTATTGGATTTGTGCAGCACCTCGAAAGCTGTTCTCTCACAAATGAGAGCTTTTGTTCAAGATCTTGAGTATTACATCTACGTACCCTTTATTTTAGATTTTAATTCAGTTGGAAAGTGTTTCGATTATACTACTTTTTTCAGGCTAAATCATTATAATTTCCAATTTAAAGTAAAACTCAAATTAGGCCTGAGCCACATTGAAATTCCATGTAATACTAGCGTAAAAGCCCGTGTAAGGCACGAGCATTGCAACAATTTTTCGATTGAAAATGTATATATATTAAGTTAATTTTGTAACTAAAAATACGATAAATGATAATATTTAGATTTTATCTCATGTTTTTAAAGTTATTTTGTAATATTATATACAAAATTCATAAATTCATGTACCAATTATTCTATAATTAAATTAGATTTCATTGTAAATATCAATACGATAGTAATCACATGTTTATTTAATTGCTGGAATATTAATTTAGTATTTAAAATGGCGTGAAATCAGCTTTATCAAAATGAATATTTGAGTATAATACAAATAATTATATTAGTAAAAATGTCCATAAATAACATAGAGGTATGTAAATTCATGTGATTTTAACGTAGAAAGAAACGTATTACAAAATCTCTTAATATTATATAAAAGTCATCTTTGTGGTCCATATATACATACATATTCATACACATTTAAATTCAAATATTTTGTTTCAGTCTAATGCTTATTGCATAATATCAAAACTCTGTTTTTTAAAATTACTCCATCTATCCCATGTAATTATTTACATTTGCGGACCGATTTCCGGCACGGATTTTAAGGTGCATTTTAAGGATAGTTCTATAACTTATTTTGAATATTTTCTTTTTTTTGTATAAATAGAACAATCCTATTTTTATACAAAAAAAGAAAATATCAAAAATAAGTTATAGAACTATCCTTAAAATGCACCTTAAAATGCGTGTCAGATACGAAGTTTTTAATGTAAAAAAATGGATGGGACGGAGGGAGTAGTTAGTTTGAAAAACAAATTATATTATAATTTTGAATTATTTTTGAAACTCAACTTTAACTTTTTTCAAATATTAAAATTGAAGTAAAATATGATTAAATGAGCTTAATGACTTTTACATCTATATGATATCCTAGATCAACTTTTTTGTTACATCCATTGTAATATAAATATATATAAAAATAGGAGGAGGTTCAAAAGAGAACCCTCCTTAGGAGGAGAACCAGAGAACCATCATCATTACCATTAATTAGTTTCTAATCCTATGGCCTAGATTTTGTACAATTCAATCAGTATATTGTGTAATTTATATTATAAGGGTAGTATTTGGTATAAGAAAAATACAATTAAAACATACGTATAGCTCTTAATAAGTTACCATGTTTGTCAAGATTCAATGAGATCATAAATTTTATAATTTCCATTTATCAGTTATCAAATTAAATCTTGTAATAAGATAAACTAAAATCATGGATCATTTTTTGTAACAAATAAATCAATACTTTGATCCCAAATCAGTTTGGCGTGGTTAATGCTCGCATAAGAGTGATTTGTACAAACGGAATCTTAATCTAATACATCACAAAAGAATTTTTTTAAGGAGCATATAGCAGAACACCAAGACAAAATTTTTAATACCAAATATTCCGGTTTCCATTAAATAAAGATTCAACTAAATTTCCACCTTGTACTTTCTTTTCACATTAACGATATCCACTTTATGATCTTTATATAGATTTTCCCTAAAATACCACAAAAATTAATTCACCAAGATCTTGTTCATAAAATACGCTATTAAATCTTTTTACAAATGGAAATAAATTAAATCATATTACCATAAATTATGACAATACATCTTCTTATAAAATAAAAGGGAACAAATCAAAATTCTTATCCTACCAACTTTATTTTCAAGTACAATATGAAAATAGCTTAAAAAACAAACCATTATTAAAATATTGATTAAAATTCTCGTAAAATAACTTACAACATCATAATACTAAAAAGAATCTTAATCTACCATAATTAAAAATAGGCTAAATATTTATACTAGCACACCTCCTTGAATCTTGAACATTCATATAAAAATAAAACCGTGAACCTATTACTTCCAAAAATAAAAATAATAGCATAACAATATTTTAATATTTATTTTTGCTAGACAAAAATTATTTCTAGTACAAAATGATCGAATTCGTTGTAATTAAATAAAAAAAGGTTGTGATAGAATATATACAACATTTTAAAGATTCTCAAACTTAAAGGAAACATTTAAGAAAATCTCATTTCGTCGTAAAAATGACATAAGAATGTAATTATTAATCGTTGATAGTTTTTCTGAAAAAACACTTAAGAATATTTTGTCTAATTGTAGAAATAATTTGTTTACACAAGCAAGATATTTTAAATAATTAATAAATTTTTAACAAATCACTTAAGAGAATCTCGTCTACACATATATATAGTTTGTTTACGGAAGACATATATATTTTTAACAAATCACTTAAGAGAATCTCGTCTAGACATATAAATAGTTTGTTTATGGAAGACATATATATTTTTAACAAATCACTTAAGAGAATCATATAAATAATTTGTTTAAGGAAGACATATATATTTTTAACAAATCACGAATCTTGTCTAGACATATATATTTTTAAATTAATATATTTTTAATAAAATTTCTAAGAGAATCTCGTCTAGACATATAAATAGTTTGTTTACGGTAGTAAGTTTTTTTTAAAAAAACTATTTTTTTTAGTAAAACGTTTTAAGAGAATCCATGTACACATACACAAAAATGTAAATAAAAAACATAGAAATTATGCTTATTTTATTTTTTACATAATATGAGACTAAAATAAAATTTTGAAAATATATCAACACAATTAGATTGTTGTGAAAAATAGAACTTTATAATTAGTTATATATATTCTATATAAAATTGTTTTTGGCGCAACACTTCAGCATATGTAATACAGAGAATAATATTACTTTATCAAATATTTATATTGAGATTCTTTTAAATATTTTATTGATCTAAAATAAGTTTCGAATATAGTTATGTACAAGTACAACGTTATAACTATTTCATGTTACATTTAAGAATATTTATTCGAATTATAATTCAAAATTTTTTATAGCTTGCCTTTTATAACAATTCTCGAAAGAATCTCAAAATGATAATAAAAGGAAATAAATTGATACATTTAGATGATAATTTTATATGTAACTTAATTTTAAAAGAAATGTTTGGGTCTTTTTATAAAAGAAATATATCAAAATATTATGTAATACACCAAGATTCTCTTAGCTGTCTTGTTCATTATTTTAAAATTTACAATATAATTTTATTAGATATTTACATTTAAATTATACTAAAAGATTTTATTGGTATAAAATAAGTTTCGGTATAGTTATGTACAAGTAGAGTACTATAAATAATTTATCCAAAATTTAAGAAAATTTAAATAATATTTTTCTAAATCAAAATTCAATTTTTATAGCATGTCTTTTAAAACAATTCTCGAAAAAATCTCAAAAAGATAATAAAAGAAAATAAATTGATATATTGATTTGTAACACGTAACATAATCATGGTGCATTTTATAATTTTTTCTACATGTAACTTAATTTTAAAAGAAATGTATAAATTTCCTTTCGAAAAAATAAGTATATAAAAATATTATTTAATACACCAAGATTCTCTTAGATGTTTTTTAGTTTTATTTAGATTTTATTGATTGGCAACACGTAAAAGAATCTTGGGGTATTACATAATATTTTTATATGTAACTTAAATTTAAAAAAAATTGCGTAATTTTTTTTTAAAATATATATAGAACTATTATGTAATACCGAGATTCTCTTAGGTGTTTTGTTAGTGATTTGAAATCATAATATTACTTTTTCAAATATTTATATTAAGATTCGTTTAAATATTTTATTGATATAAAATAAGTTTCGAATATAGTTATGTACAAGTACAACATTATAAATAATTTATGGAACATTTAAAAATATTTTTTTGAATTATAATTTAAAATTTTTTATAGCTTTCCTTTTAAAACAATTCTCGAAGGAATCGAAAAAAGATAATAAAAGGAAATAAACTGATACATAATCTTGGTATATTAGATGATATTTTTATATGTAACTTGATTTTAAAAGAAATGCTTATTTTTTTAATAAAAGAAATATATAAATATATTATGTAATACACCAAGATTCTCTTAGGTGTTTTGTTAATTATTTTAAAATTGTAATATAATGTTATTAAATATTTACATTTAGATTCTACTAAAGATTTTATTGGTATAAAATAAGTTTCGGTATAATTATGTACAAGTAGAGCACTATAAATAATTTATCCAATATTTAAGAAAATTTAAATAATAATTTTCCAAATCAAAATTCAATTTTATAGCATGCCTTTTAAAACAATTCTCGAGGGAATGTCAAAAAGATAATAAAAGTAAATAAACTGATGTATTGATTTGAAACACGTAAGAAAATCTTGGTGTCTTTTATAATATTTCTACATGTAACTTTTTTTTTTGTCAATTTCTACATGTAACTTAATTTTAAAAGAAATGTATAATTTTTCTTTTTAAAAAATAAACATATAGAAATATTATGTAATACACCAAGATTCTGTTAGGTGTTTTTTAGTTTTGTTTAAATTTATTTCGATTTTCTACTATATCTTAGATTTTTTAAGATATTTCATAATAATTTTTCAATGATCAATTCAAAATTATTATAATTGAAATTTTTTAGTATGTGTTATATTTATTCTAATATGTGTTATATTAATTTATCAAAGATGATGTTAAGTGTTTTTATTAATTCACTAAAGATTTCATCAAGTGTGATGTTATTTTTAATTTTTCACTTTTTGTATTTTTTTAAGTATTCAAAAATTTCAAATTACTATTACAACACATATTTCAATCCAAAAAAAAAAATCTATTTTCTAAAAGAACTGTAGAAAACACAATTTTGCTTTATTAGAATCCATAAGTTCCACTAACTAATCAAAAATAAAAATAATAGCATAACAATATTTTAATATTTATTTTTGCTAGACAAAAATTATTTCTAGTACAAAATGATCGAATTCGTTGTAATAAAATAAAAAAAGGTTGTGATAGAATATATACAACATTTTAAAGATTCTCAAACTTAAAGGAAACATTTAAGAAAATCTCATTTCGTCGTAAAAATGACATAAGAATGTAATTATTAATCGTTGATAGTTTTTCTGAAAAAACACTTAAGAATATTTTATCTAATTGTAGAAATAATTTGTTTACACAAGCAAGCAAGATATTTTAAATAATTAATAAATTTTTAACAAATCACTTAAGAGAATCTCGTCTACACGTATATATAGTTTGTTTACTGAAGACATATATATTTTTAACAAATCACTTAAGAGAATCTCAACATATAAATAGTTTGTTTACGGAAGACATATATATTTTTAACAAATCACTTAAGAGAATCTAGTTTAGACATATAAATAGTTTGTTTACGGAAGACATATATATTTTTAACAAATCACTTAAGAGAATCTTGTCTAGACATATATATTTTTAAATTAATATATTTTTAATAAAATTACTAAAAGATTCTCGTCTAGACATATAAATAGTTTGTTTACGATAGTAAGTTTTTTTTTAAATAACTATTTTTTTTAGTAAAACGTTTTAAGAGAATCCATGTACACATACACAAAAATGTAAATAAAAAACATAGAAATTATGCTTATTTTATTTTTTACATAATATGAGACTAAAATAAAATTTTGAAAATATATCAACACAATTAGATTGTTGTGAAAAATAGAACTTTATAATTAGTTATATATATTCTATATAAAATTGTTTTTGGCGCAACACTTCACCATATGTAATACAGAGAATAATATTACTTTATCAAATATTTATATTAAGATTCTTTTAAATATTTTATTGATCTAAAATAAGTTTCGAATATAGTTATGTACAAGTACAACGTTATAACTATTTCATGTTACATTTAAGAATATTTATTCGAATTATAATTCAAAATTTTTTATAGCTTGCCTTTTATAACAATTCTCGAAAGAATCTCAAAATGATAATAAAAGGAAATAAATTGATATATTTAGATGATAATTTTATGTGTAACTTAATTTTAAAAGAAATGTTTGGGTCTTTTTATAAAAGAAATATATAAAAATATTATTTAATACACAAAGATTCTCTTAGCTGTCTTGTTCATTATTTTAAAATTTACAATATAATTTTATTAGATATTTACATTTAAATTATACTAAAAGATTTTATTGGTATAAAATAAGTTTCGGTATAGTTATGTACAAGTAGAGCACTATAAATAATTTATCCAAAATTTAAGAAAATTTAAATAATAATTTTCTAAATCAAAATTCAATTTTTATAGCATGTCTTTTAAAACAATTCTCGAAAAAATCTCAAAAAGATAATAAAAGAAAATAAATTGATATATTGATTTGTAAAACGTAACAGAATCATGGTGCATTTTATAATTTTTTCTACATGTAACTTAATTTTAAAAGAAATGTATAAATTTTCTTTCGAAAAAATAAGTATATAAAAATATTATTTAATACACCAAGATTCTCTTAGATGTTTTTTAGTTTTATTTAGATTTTATTGATTGGGAACACGTAAAAGAATCTTGGGGTATTACATAATATTTTTATATGTAACTTAAATTTAAAAAAATTGCGTAAATGTTTTTTAAAATATATATAGAACTATTATGTAATACCGAGATTCTCTTAGGTGTTTTGTTAGTGATTTGAAATCATAATATTACTTTTTCAAATATTTATATTAAGATTCGTTTAAATATTTTATTGATATAAAATAAGTTTCGAATATAGTTATGTACAAGTACAACATTATAAATAATTTATGGAACATTTAAAAATATTTTTTTGAATTATAATTTAAAATTTTTTATAGCTTTCTTTTTAAAACAATTCTCGAAGGAATCTCAAAAAGATAATAAAAAGAAATAAATTGATACATAATCTTGGTATATTAGATGATATTTTTATATGTAACTTGATTTTAAAAGAAATGCTTATTTTTTTAATAAAAGAAATATATAAATATATTATGTAATACACCAAGATTCTCTTAGGTGTTTTGTTAATTATTTTAAAATTGTAATATAATGTTATTAAATATTTACATTTAGATTCTACTAAAAGATTTTATTGGTATAAAATAAGTTTCGGTATAGTTATGCACAAGTAGAGCACTATCAAAATTCAATTTTATAGCATGCCTTTTAAAACAATTCTCGAAGGAATGTCAAAAAGATAATAAAAGTAAATAAACTGATGTATTGATTTGAAACACGTAAGAAAATCTTTGTGTCTTTTATAATATTTCTGCATGTAACTTTTTTTTTTTTGTCAATTTCTACATGTAACTTAATTTTAAAAGAAATGTATAATTTTTCTTTTTAAAAAATAAACATATAGAAATATTATGTAATACACCAAGATTCTCTTAGGTGTTTTTTAGTTTTGTTTAGATTTTTTTCGATTTTCTACTATATCTTAGATTTTTTAAGATATTTCATAATAATTTTTCAATGATCAATTCAAAATTATTATAATTGAAATTTTTTAGTATGTGTTATATTTATTCTAATATGTGTTATATTAATTTATCAAAGATGATGTTAAGTGTTTTTATTAATTCACTAAAGATTTCATCAAGTGTGATGTTATTTTTAATTTTTCACTTTTTGTATTTTTTTAAGTATTCAAAAATTTCAAATTACTATTACAACACATATTTCAATCCAAAAAAAAAATCTATTTTCTAAAAGAACTGTAGAAAACACAATTTTGCTTTATTAGAATCCATAAGTTCCACTAACTAATCAAAAATAAAAATAATAGCATAACAATATTTTAATATTTATTTTTGCTAGACAAAAATTATTTCTAGTACAAAATGATCGAATTCGTTGTAATAAAATAAAAAAAGGTTGTGATAGAATATATACAACATTTTAAAGATTCTCAAACTTAAAGGAAACATTTAAGAAAATCTCATTTCGTCGTAAAAATGACATAAGAATGTAATTATTAATCGTTGATAGTTTTTCTGAAAAAACACTTAAGAATATTTTATCTAATTGTAGAAATAATTTGTTTACACAAGCAAGCAAGATATTTTAAATAATTAATAAATTTTTAACAAATCACTTAAGAGAATCTCTCTACACGTATATATAGTTTGTTTACTGAAGACATATATATTTTTAACAAATCACTTAAGTGGGTAAATTTGGACCAAGTGGGTTGAAGGTTGATACAAGGCATGTGGAATTCAATATAGTATCTGGAACATCAATGTCATGTCCACACGCAAGTGGGTTAGCAGCACTAGTCAAGTCAGCACACCCTCAATGGAGCCCTGCAGCTATGAAATCAGCGGTTATGACAACAGCCTACAACACTTACAAGAATGGTGAAACCATACAATATATCGCGACTGAAATGCCATCAACACCTTTTGATTATGGAGCAGGACATGTCGCCCCTACAGCAGCCCTTGACCCGGGACTTGTTTATGATGCAAATGTTCATGACTACCTAGAGTTCCTCTGTGCCTTAAACTACAATTCAAATCTCATCAAGGTTGTCACAAAACAAGTTTCACATATGACAGCGCTAAACAATACAACCTGGGAGATTTTAATTACCCTTCTTTTGCTGTTCCTTTGGAGACAGCCTCGGGAAAAGATGGTGGCAAAAGTGCGCCTGCAGTAATTAAGTACACCAGGACTCTGACTAACGTCCGTATTCCAACAGCATACAAGGTCTCAGTGTCCTTTGAAACACGTTCTGTGAAGATAGCAGTTGAACCAGAAACACTAGCTTTTAGCAGACCAAATGAAAAGAAGAATTACACAGTGACGTTCACAACAACTTCCTTGCCCTCTGGCACACCTAGCTTTGCACGCATAGAATGGTTAGGTGGTAAATACGTTCACAACAACCATTCTATGAATCCATAGAAAAACAGTACCATTCACAAAAAACTTACGAGATTTTATAAAGAACACAACTAAGAATAATAGAGTACTATATATCCTATAGAACACGTTAATGAATCTCAACAGTTTAGCAAATAACAATATTTGCTACCCTAAAAAAACACCTTAATAAATTAAAAAAGTGAACATTGTTCAAACCTCTTGGCACCCCAAGAATATTATTCACATATTCTTCACCAAACTTAAGAATCTGCCATTAACACTAATTGCAGAAGATAATCGTTCATAACACTTAAGTAACATATAACTGATCTCGCTTGGATAATCATTTGTTCTAAGCATCAGTACTGAACCAAATCCCGTCGATTTAATCCACTCTCTTTGTTCTTCAGTCAGTCAGAAACAACAAAAATTCTGATAGTAGTTCTGGTCTGAAACTAAATAACAATCGTTTTTCTCCATCTTTTTGTGATAAATCAGGTTTTAATGACGATTCCATAATAAAATTGCACGACAGAAAACACACAAAAAATTATGTTTAGTGTTCGTTAAACATCAAAAGGGTATATAAATCAAAAATTATATTCTACATACCGTAAGATTTCAATGTTCTGTGTGTTTATGGTTTTTCTTCACGCTTCTACGATGTTCTTTGTCTTTCTCGTTTTAGAAGATTGATAATGTCGTCAAATTCAATTAGTGTATATCGTAAAGCATTATAGAAAACAATGTTCAATCAAGGATTCGTTTCCAAATTTAAAAATATACAACTATTCAATCAAATATTGTGTGATGCACAGATTCCTTAAATAAAACAAAATAGACAGTATATTCTAAGATTTATACAGAGAAAATAACCTTGTTTGTTAGTTTTATTTACATCAATGCCATTATACAAATCAGTATTTGATTGATCAAGATCTATATATTGAATGGTCAGGATTGAGTTCTCTGGTTCTCTTGCTAAGGAGGTTCTCCCTAGAACCTTACCCTATATAAATATATGTTACAACTCTACCATTATATATTATAATGATCAATTTATTATATTATATGAAAATTCATATAACCATACTTTATAGTCGAGTTATAATTTAATCGATCATTGTTTATAATTATTACAGTTTTGTAATATTTATGACTCAAGGATCATATCTTCTTTCATTCAATTTTGAACATTAGTTACGTTATTTTTTATATATATAACATAGATTCAGTTTTAGAGTTTCATCTCTTCAGCATAAACTCAATAATTTTTCATTTTTTAAAAAATATTTATGTTTTAACACCAATCATACATTTAAATTGCTGAAAGTCTAAATAGTAGGTTAACCATAAATCTCTAATATGACTCATATATTTAAAATTTTATATACCTAAAAATTATGTGATGCAATTATTAATAATGTTTGTTTTGATAAATAAGATTTACATATTTTTAAAAACCAAATTTTCGATCTTTTTATTTTAATAATTTAATATCTACTTGGAGAATAATGTAAACAGATAAAAATTTTTCCCAAACTCGTTATAGTTTTGTATACTATAAAATTTTATCTTAATTTTTTTTTAATTTCAATCATTTAAAATGGCAAAGGAAAATCGTAGAGAATACTCAATAGATTAAATGTATTTTGTAATTATATTCTTAGCAATCTTCTAAAAATAACAAAAACCAATATGCTATTTAGTCAAAATAAAAATAGAAAAAGGGGACAAAAGGAGAAGATATGGTTTATCTATTATGATTTTTAAAATTTACTAAAAATTAAGTTTAGCATAATGGTCAAGGCATGAGTTTGAGAGTGGAAGGTCATGGGTTCGATCCTTGAGGGTAACATAATTATATTATATTTTTATATAAATCTTAAAAGGGTGGCATTTTTGTTATTTTTCAACAAATATGGGCAAAACAGTAATTTTACAGGCATTAAAATGGTACTTTTTGCCCTTGTGTTAAAGTTTAATATATAGTAATAGATATATAGAGAGACAAGATTCCCGAGATATATTAGCAGTATTTATTTGAAAATAGTTTTAGCATGAATACAATGCACATTTATAATTACGAATTTTCTAGTGTGTGCCCAAGGGCATATGCTAAGAATCCGTATTAGCTTAGTTGTCAAATTTTGATTGGTGGAGATTTTATTAATAATGATGGCCCCCTGCATTCACATAAATATCCACCAATATTTTTAAAAATATACAATCAAGATTATATCCTTATATATAATAAGCGTAAGAAAGATCTTATCCATAATTTTGGTTTGGTCGTTGTACTGCCAAAATAATTTCAACCGTTGAATCTAATATTTTTAAAAATATACAATCAAGATTATATCATATTAAAAAGAAAATTATAATCTAAAAAGGATAGAATAAAAAAAGTTGTATTAGAATTGAATTTTAAAAAGAAAATTATAGTATGAAAAGGATATAATTAAAAAGGATGATTTTTTTTATTAATATTAAAAAAAGTTCATATTTATTATTTGGGCTCTATCTCGAGATCTAGAAAGCAGATTTGGATGATTTTACTGCCCACACAGAGCTCATAAAATTATCTTTAATTTAGTGATGATTTAACAATTATTATCGAAATGGAAACACTCAAAATTTTCAGGAGAAAATATATTTATGAATTTTACATTAATCCTATTTAATGCAGAACACCTACATTGATAATCCTATGCAATGTAGAAAACCAAATTATATGTGATTTAAATCATTGACATACACTATTTCGTATTTTAATATAACTATAAGTAACCGTGCATTACACGGGTTATAAGCTAGTTTTAATAATAAGTGTAAGAGGAATTTTGTCCAATACTTTGATAATCGTTGAATCTAGCATAAAAATATATTTTATATTTTAATATGTTATAAATTAAAAAGTGTATTTATATTTAAATATGAAAATGTATATGTTAGTGATTTAAATCATATATATTTTGGTTTTTTTCACATTGAATTAGGTTTTTTTAACATTGAATAGCATTATCAATGTAGGACTTCTACATTGAAGAGGATAAATGTAAAAATTCATAATGATATTTTCTCTTGAGATTCCGAGTGTTTCCATTTGAATAATAATTACTAAATCATCACTAAATTAAAGATAATTTTATGAGGTTCGCGTGGATTGTAAAATCATCCAATTATGATTTCTAGATCTGAAGATAGAGCCCAAATAGTAAATATGAATTTTTTTAATACTAATAAATAAATAAATAAAACTCAATTATAATACAACCTTTTTAGATTATAATTTTATTTTTAATGTGATCTAATCTTGATCGTCTATTTTTAATCCAACGGATCATGTGATTTTGGTAGTACAGTGACCCGACCAAAAATTTGGATAGGATCCCTCTTATGCTTATTATATATAAGGATATAATGCATATAAATTTGAAACCATCTATATAAAAAAAATCATAATTAAGTCATATTTTAAATTAAAAATAAATATTTCAACAGATATAAACTTTGAAATTTAAAAAGCCTATGCGTGGGCATTAATACCTTATATATAATAAGCATAAGGAGATCTTATCCAAATTTTTTGTCGTCGTCTGGTCGTCGTCACTGTACTATCAAAATCATATTATCCGTTGGATTAAAAATAGACGATCAAGATTAGATCACATTAAAAAGAAAATTATAATCTAAAAAGGAATCAAAATTAGATCGCATTAAAAAGAAAATTATAATCTAAAAAGGATATAATTAGAAAGGGTTGTATTAAAATTGAATTTTTAAATGAAAATTATAATCTGAAAAGGATATAATTAAAAAAGGTTAAATTAGAATCATATCTACTACTCTTTGGGTTTTATCTTGAGATCTAGAAATTAGATTTGGGTGATTTTACAATCCACGCCAAACTCATAAAATTATTTTTAATTTAGTAATGATATAATAATTATTGTTCAAATGGAAAAACTAAGAATCTCAAGAGAAAATATGATTACGAGTTTTTACATTAATCCTATTTAACGTAAAATTCCTACATTGATAATGCTATTCAATGTAGAAACTTAATTATATATGATTTAAATCATTGACATATATATTTTCGTATTACAATATAAATACACTTTTTAGTTTATAACATATTAATATTTAAATATTTTTTATGCTAGATCCAACGGTTTTCATCTATTTATTTTAAGATATTTGTCGTATAGAGGTCCAGACTACCGATTATCAAAGTTTTGGACAAAATCCCTCTTACACTTATTATTAAAATTGTATTTGGTTGTTAGTAGAACCATCTTCAAATAATTATAAGGGTATTTTGATAATAAAAACGAATTATAAGTAGAATTCATAAATCAAATAAAATTTTCAGCGTAAAAAATCGTCAATTTTTTCTCTTTTTTCCTTCTACGTAGATTTAATTAGAAAAAAATTATTAGACCATCACCAAATTAAAGATTATTTTATTAATTTCACGTGGGCCGTAATTGTCCAAATTAAATTTTAAGAATTCAAGATAGAGTACAAATATTAAATCGAGCGTGTAAAACTTATACTCCCTCCGTCCCAATGGATTCTTTATAGTTACTATTTTGGGCCGTCACATTCATTTCTTTACATTCCCAAAATAGTAAGTTTTAACACTGTTACACCCACTACTTCACTTATTTTAACAATACTTTACACTATTACACCCACTACTTCACTTATTTTAACAATAAAATCACTATTACACCCACTACTTCACTTATTTTAACAATAAAATCACTATTACATCCACTACTTCATTTATTTTAACAATATAACACCCACTTTATACCCACTATTATATGCTTGTCTTGTCCTCCGTGCCCAGCTAGGATGTAAAGATCCCACTGGGACGGAGGGAATATATATCAATTTTTAATAAAAATTTGTTATGTAAATTAATAACTTATAAAATTAAAATATATATAATGTAATTAAAAATAATAATCATGCATACTGCCTTTCTAATTCAATTAAGTTTCTGATTCAATTAATTAAGTTTCGAAATTAAAGACTACAAAAATTGTTTGAGAAAATAAAAATAGAAAATAAGCTTAAATTTTAATTAAAATTCACATACATTCAAGTAATTATACTAAAAAATGAATGTTACCTTAATTTTCCACTAATTTTGTATTTTTTTTTAAAACAACCCACAATGAAGCTGTGGAACGGGACCAACTACAATTTTTTTTTTTTTTTTTTTGGCATTATAAATAGAACGAAATATTAAGAAATACAAAAATACCCTATCGAAAGCAAGAAGAGGAGAAATTAAATACTGAAAGCAAGAAGAGGAGAAATTCTGGGAATCCAGAATCAGTATGTGAAGCTGCAATTGAGTGGAGTGGACTATACCAAACCTTGTATTTTGCGCACTCTGTGGCATCTTAGGAGGCACTGTCGGAGGGTTGCTTGGTTCGGGTGGTGGATTCATTCTTGGTCCTCTCTTGCTTGAGATTGGTGTCATGCCTCAGGTATGTCAATTTTATGCAAGGATAAAATAATTTAATGCAAGGATAAAAATCGGGGACAAACTTCTACTAAGATCTTGGTTTCTTTTCGATTTTCTTGAAACATTTGATAGAAAAATAGACATTGGTTTCGTTCTACAGGTTGCTAGCGCGACAGGGTGGGATTACGCTTTTTACAAAATCAAGTTGCAAGTCTGTTAAGTTGATAGTCAGGAAATTCAAATCGCATTAGAATTTACAAAATCGAATATGAATTGGTAAATAAGAAAATAGTATTCAGCATCTTTAGCCCTATATAAACCACATAACCCCACGCACAACATCTCACAAGCTACCTATTCTCTCTGAAGCCCTCTTTATCTCTCCGTAAAATCAACCTCAATTCTCTCTCAGCCACGGTGCAACAATCCCCCTTAGGATAATGGCTTTGGACCTTGAACAACATCTAGAACTTACAAGCATGATTTGTAATACAGTTATATATGTGGGGCTTATATCTTTTATTCTATTTATTTATAATTGGTTCATTAGTTGGAGATACTACTCTTCTCCTCCTATTCATTGTCCAAGTCCACTAACTCCTTCATCTTGCCGAGTAGAAGTTATTGACATATCATCCTCCTCTAAATTATCAAGGTCAGATAATAAATTATCAAGCTCAGATAAAGAGTGTAGGAACCGTAAAAGCATCGAAGGAGGTTATTGCTCCTCCTCCTCTAATTTATCAAGCTCAGATAATGAGTGTAGGAACCGTAAAAGCATCGAAGAAGGAGGTTATTGTTCCTCCTCTTTTATGTATATATTCGTATCTCTATATGACGATGCCGGTTTTGCTTTATACAGGATTAATGCGTTACATCATCTCAATAATTCTTCCCATCATCTTAATGAATTGGATCCCCTTCTTTTTTTCCCTAACACTGGTGCCGATATGGAGCCTGACTTTTTTAATTGCGTCAAATTTGGATCCAAGTTCTATTTCTTTGGACTTGATCATTATTTTGGTACAGTTGATCTTGCTGCTACTTCTAATGTTTATACTCTTGAAGAAGAGGATCTCAAGGCTATTCAACCTAGTTTGGACAACCACATTCACAATTTCGGCCATCTTCTTACTACAACTAAAAATCCTATGCACGGCCCTAAATATTCCCCTATTTTCTTTGCTGCAAATCAAAAACTCTTTGTCCTATCCCAAAGTTTTCCTTCAAATTATATATTTGAAGTCTTTTCTCCCTCTGACGAGACTTGGCAAGTGTTGCCTTTTCCAATTAATTATCCTTTAGGTGAATTGGCATCTCATGTTGTTTTCAAGGAGCAACAACAACTTGTATATTTTGGTGATGGTGAAGATATTTTGTCCTTCAATCTAGAAACATATGAATGGATCGCACCTCCTCATTATTTTGATAATTTTGATGAATATGATTACACTTCTTCTTCCCACCATCGTACATTCCAGTGCAAACCTGTCTCAGTAATCGCTGGTATGGCTTTTGGTTTTCGCCGCAACCGTAGTAGCCGCATTTCGAAAGGCTATTATGTTTGTGCAGCACAGACCATCTCCGGGGGCGAAGAACTAATGCAACCTAGCTTAGCTCCTGACCAAGCTTTCTTGGAAGTTTTGAGATCTTCCCGCTTTGCCTACATGAATAACGATCGGGATTTGTATTCAGACCGCCTTGTTGCTCTGCAGAATTTGGACGGTAAACAAGCACTGTGTATTGTAACCTACGGCAGCAAGCCACCTGATGAGACTACTGACCTTCCTATTTGCAACAGAACCGCCTATGTAGCCCTGAGCTTTTTCGACATCCCTGGTGATTTCTATACCTTAAAAGATAGCCCTGTCCAGGAAATTGATGTGGAAAAGGACGCTACATATGCAGACCAGATGGATGAGGATGGTGCTGTGGTCAGGAGACACTTCAGTGCCAAATATCGGCACACTACACATTTTATTATCAATGATTCTCATATCTTTCCTTGCGGCCGACTTGTGGCATGTTTCTTTTGATTTTGGCTTATATGAATATGAGTACTCTTGTTTTGCATCCAAAGTACTCGGTGGTACTTCCATATAAAGTTTATATAACTTGTGCGCTTTGCATATTTCAAAGATGTTTAATGATGTTTTATTTACTATTAAGTCTCCAGCATAGTAAATTGACACTCTCGTATATATCGCTTGCAATTTTTAATTTTAGGTTTTTGTTGTTGTTTTTACTATCAATTGTGTTTCGTTACATTGCTTATCTTTGGTTTCTGTTACAAAGGATGTGTTTTTCTTCTAGTCCATAAAAAGAAGATGTTTTCAAGATTTATTAAGGACATGGATACATATCATTTGTTATGTTTTCATGGCACAACAAGGAGTTTTTTTTATGCGTGGTGGCGTGGGAGAACAAATTCGTGACAGGTTACATTTTTGTATATTGCACATGTAAATAGCCTTGGCCTGATTTATGCATCTTGCATTTGCTTTTCAAAAGGTTATATCTCATTTTGTTCTTGAAATATATCCTGTTTGCTCAAGGACCGTGTTCTACTTGCAACATATGCTGCTCACATTTTTACTATCTTCTAGCTAATGTTTCATGTTTTTAGACTAGAAAACTGCAACATTTAGAGTTGTGAACCATTCAGATTTGATAGTTATAAAGAATCGATTTTCAGGGAGTAACTAATATTTGTTCTGCTTGGTGTTGAATTAAATGTTCACTTGGTTTAAACCATGTTATGAATACTTGTGCTAAATTGCCAGAGCATTTTTCTAAATTCCATTGATATAAGCAGTTACTTTGTACTGATAGTTTAACAGTGGGTGGAATTTGGTTGCATGTGACTATTGGATACTTGTATCGACTATCACAAGTTAGTTCTGATGCAATTGTCATATCCTTTGCATCACATATTTTCTTTTCAAAATTTACGTCGGAAAAATCGTTAATCGTTAATGGAGGCGCACGAGTACAACGGGTTCAATCTCATAATGGTTGATCTTCCTTCCAATAGAACGTTCTACGTCTCTAATAGGCCAAAAAGGGTAAGCTGTCTTGATTCATGAGGTTAAGCCAGGTATACTTGTGCTCTCGAATGCAAAGCTGGACTTTCCTTGGCCAAAGGTTAGATGTTATAGTGTCAAATAGTGTGTAGATGTTTTTAGTTCGTAGGCTCAAGGGTTAAGATGATACCAGTTTCTGTTCAACCTAAGTGACCCCTTATTCTTATTTCTTAATGTTTGGTAACAATTACATCTGTTTGATCTCTCTTGGTTTGGTAAAAGTTTAAATACTTCTTTGTATTATCTTGCAAATTTAAAATTGTGAAGTAGTAGCTTGTTAAAAAATGAGTGTTTAAAATTGTAACTGCCATTTTTTCTTCAAACATGAGTAGAAAGTCATGGGCTTCAAATCAGAGGGAAACACATGATCAACTTACAGGATAGGCAACCACAGGTCATGTATTTATATTTGATTTCCTTCCTTTCAATTGTTCCGGACTTTCCAGGATCAAATTGTGATATTAGGTCTTTTTGAGTAGGTATTCAGGAGTCGGGGAGGCTCCCTCCAAAGCTCTGTCGATGAATCATTCAATTTTGCCAGAAATTTAGGCCTTTCGCATGTTTAATATTAGACAATCAAGTTTTTAGCATGTTGTTTCACTCCTGTGTGTTGCTTAGTCCCTTCATGATTGTAGTCTAAACAGTTTGAGAACTATAATATTTAACCTTGTTAAATTTTTATGCTCGTAGTTTATGGTCAGCTAATTTATATTTATGCAACGGTTTACATCTTAAAGAACCGATACTAATTTGATGATATTTGTAAGCCAGTTGTGTTGCTGGAGATGACCTTTCTGCACAATTAAATAAATTTTGTTGCTGGAGATGGCCTTTCTTTCTGCACAATTAAATAAATTTTGTTGTGTGCTAGATTATCTATAATTTTTAAACATGTGTTTTAGGTAATGTGTTAAGGATTTTTTAATAATTTTCTTAAAATTATGTTCTCGAAAATTGATTCTAGGTAAGTTACACTACTATGTAAAATCAATTAAGAAAATCAAGAAACCCAACTCAAATCTACAAGATTTCTCAACAAATGCAACTTTAGCTACTTTACTTTTAACTTCCATCACTCCACAAGCTCTTGCTTTAAACGACACAGTTTCACCACCAAACCCACCTGAAACAAGTGTAATTCAAGCTGAAAATTCATCAAAGTCTTCACCTTTTTCACAAACCCTTTCTTTAAATGCTCCTGTTACACAAGGGGTGTCTTCAGATTTGCCTGATGGGAGTCAATGGAGGTACAGTGAGTTCTTGAATGCTGTGAAAAAGGGGAAAGTTGAGAGAGTTAGGTTTAATAAAGAAGGTGGTGTTTTGCAATTGACTGCTATTGATGGTAGGAGGGCTAGTGTTGTTGTGCCTAATGATCCTGATCTTATTGATATTTTAGCTATGAATGGTGTCGATATTTCGGTTTCCGAAGGGGAGTCTAGTAATGGGTTGCTTGGGTTTATTGGGAATTTGTTGTTTCCAGTGATTGCATTTGCTGGACTTTTCTTTTTGTTTAGGAGAGGTCAAGGTGGTCCTGGAGGGCCTGGTGGATTAGGTGGTCCTATGGATTTTGGAAGGTCGAAATCGAAGTTTCAGGAGGTTCCGGAAACTGGTGTTACTTTTGCTGATGTTGCGGGTGCTGATCAGGCTAAGTTGGAGTTACAGGAAGTGGTTGATTTTCTGAAGAATCCGGATAAGTATACTGCTTTGGGAGCTAAGATTCCTAAAGGGTGTCTTTTGGTTGGACCTCCGGGGACGGGAAAGACTCTTTTGGCTAGGGCGGTTGCTGGGGAGGCTGGTACGCCTTTCTTTTCGTGTGCTGCTTCTGAGTTTGTGGAATTGTTTGTTGGTGTTGGTGCGTCGAGAGTTAGGGATTTGTAGGGATTTGTTTGAGAAGGCAAAGTCGAAAGCGCCTTGTATTGTGTTTATTGATGAGATTGATGCTGTGGGGAGACAGAGAGGAGCTGGAATGGGAGGTGGGAACGATGAGCGGGAACAGACTATTAATCAATTGTTGACGGAAATGGATGGGTTCTCTGGTAATTCTGGGGTTATAGTGTTGGCTGCTACAAACAGACCTGATGTTCTTGATTCTGCATTGCTAAGACCTGGAAGATTTGATAGACAGGTTACCGTGGACAGGCCTGATGTTGCTGGTAGAGTCAAGATCCTTCAGGTTCGCATACTCAGCTGAACTTCATATGTCATACTTTTCTTGTGTGTGTTTTTTTTTGTTTGCAGTGTTCTAGACTTTGGCAATTGTAGTCCAATAATTTGATGTGACTAGTAATATAAAGTAATAATTTGAGGTTCGCAACAGAGAAGATGAAAAATGAATGATTTAGTTGCCAATGTAGCTATGTCACATTAGGGAGGATCAAAAAATATTTTGGTTCAAGTTGTAGACATCTCCATGGCGTTGTCCACGTATTACTTGTTTGCATAAATGTGCTATTCTTGTCAGTGTCTACTTAGGTGTATATAATATCTGCCCTGTCAATAATGTGGGAGTTGGAGAGTTAAAAAAATTAAGATGTAGAGTTCATTACATACAATTGCTATGTATTTTACATCTAAGCCTTTGTATTCTACTTGTTCGACTCTAAGAAGGAACCAAGAAACCTTATGACTGTTTTTCCAAGCTCTGTCAAGGTGTGGCAATTTCAGATTTTGAGTAAACACGTGTCAGTTTTGTGTCGTTCTAAAGCATGCTAAAGAGTAAAATCTGATAGAAAATGAATATATAAGCTTAAAAGAATAAATTTGATAGAGCCAATTTGGGTCATATTTGGCTAATCAGGTTGTGTCAGTCAAATATGGGATTTTGTCTGTGTAAATAATTCTGTAAATCTTTGTGATGCTCGAGTCGTATTCGAGCCTCTGCCTAGCTTCTTCATATATTATGAACGGGATAATTATCAAAGTCATCACTCATATGGTTCAAATATATCAAGTGAGTCACTCATTTCAAAAACGACTCAACTTAGTCATTAATTTAAAATTTTGTCAATTATCAATGACTGAGTCGATACAAATTTTTAAATTTTTCAATAACTAAATTGATATAAAATTTTAAATTTGTGACTAAATAGAGTCAATTTTGAATTTAGTGTCTCGTTTGATATATTTGAACCAAATGAATGATGACTTTGATAATTATCCCTGTGTTAAACTCATGTAATCCGTAACACTGAACGACCATGTAATTGAATAGGTATCACCTTGATTACTTAATTATCAAACCAAAGCGTCTTATTGTGTTAATTCATCGTTATGGTAGGTGCACTCAAGAGGAAAGGCACTAGCAAAGGATGTGGATTTTGAAAAGATTGCAAGGAGAACACCAGGTTTCACAGGAGCTGATTTACAGAACTTGATGAATGAAGCAGCCATTCTAGCAGCCAGACGCGACCTTAAGGAAATTAGCAAAGATGAAATAGCTGATGCTTTGGAAAGGATAATTGCTGGGCCAGAGAAGAAAAATGCTGTGGTCTCAGAAGATAAAAAGAAATTGGTTGCTTACCATGGTTTGTAGTTTAGATTTCTCTTGATACTTCCTTTTGTGGGTATATACCCTTTTTTTTTCATATATATAATGGTGCATGTTTACCTCCACATGCAGAGGCTGGTCATGCTTTGGTTGGTGCACTTATGCCTGAATATGATCCAGTAGCCAAAATATCTATAATTCCTCGAGGGCAATCTGGCGGGCTGACCTTTTTTGCTCCAAGTGAAGAGAGGCTTGAATCTGGCTTATATAGCAGAAGTTACCTTGAGAATCAGATGGCAGTTGCCCTTGGTGGAAGGTTAGTTTCCAAAACTACATAATTTCGAAGTATTTAAGTTTATATTTTTCATGCACATTCGAACACTTTGCTTGCTCCAGAATTCATATAAACAAAACCTTGTAGATTTGAAAAGAAATATAATCAAAACTTGTTAAAATTTGTAGTTTTGTTGAAGTTTTTTAATATGATAGGCGTATTCTGCATTGGCTAGTTTGGGATAGTATGTTGATTAACCAATCTTTTTTTGGATATAGTTTCCTAGAATTATCTATAGTAATTGTGGTTCTGACCTTATCATGATGCCAGGGTTGCGGAAGAGGTTATTTTTGGCAAAGAGAATGTAACAACAGGGGCATCGAACGACTTTATGCAAGTTTCACGGGTTGCACGCCAGATGGTTGAGAGATTTGGTTTCAGCAAAAAAATTGGCCAAGTGGCTGTAGGTGGACCTGGCGGAAACCCTTTCTTAGGACAACAGGTAAATTTGTTTCTTGAATCAGGGAATTATTTGTATTATTTGATGTGTCACTGAATTGTTTTCATATAATCATTGCTCTGCATTACTGATTTCTTTGCATTATTGCAATCCAGATGTCTTCGCAGAAAGATTACTCCATGGCAACTGCTGATGTGGTGGATTCAGAAGTAAGAGAGCTTGTGGAGAAAGCATATGCAAGGGCCACAGAGATCATCAACACGCACATTGACATACTCCACAAGCTTGCTGAACTCCTTATAGTAAAGAACCAATGTATGTATGTACACGTGTACCATATTGAATAGCAAATGTTCGTTGAACAAAGTTAGTGAAAGTATGAAGTAATTTTACTCTACATTACATCCACTTCCATTTAGTATCTAGCAAATACTGCAGTCTAGCTCCAGCTATCAGGCTTCCGTTCTTGGATTTCTCGTTGTCTCTAGTAGTCTCTTAGCTTCTACCCCCAACCCAGATTAGCACACAGTCAGTACTGTATTATATGGTATATGATCCACTTCCCCCTCGTTAGACCTCATGTTGTCCCACAATTCCGGTGCATCTTTAGCCTACCTGGCCTGTCCAGAAATCATAACAAGTGCTCTTAAAGCTAAACCAGGCTTATTAGTCTTTAACGAATTGCACAAAAACACATCAGTTTCCACTTCAATTGCCTTCTTAACACATCTAAATCCATCATGGCCCTAGCTTGAACAAATTTACCCAAGGCAGCGAAAGCAATCGGATCAGGCTTGCTCCCACTAGCCCGAGTCTTCCATATAAACTAAATACTCTCCTCAACTTACCATAGTCTGAGTAAGTAAAGTCATCAGACATCAAACCAAACTTGTACATCATCACAAAACCTTCCACAGCCTTACAAAAAAGAACACACCTTGTAATACAAGCAGTAGTAACAGAGTAAATGAGCAATTTAAAGCCATCTTGCTTGGCTCAGATCCTTGGATGATTGTTGTAATATACATTGCCACACTTGCTATTTATGTGAATACAGGAGGTCCATCCACTTTTACGGCGATAATTTTTGTAGTTTTTATGCAAATATAATATATGTAAACGAAAAAGTTGTTTATTTTGCATTCCTAAAATTCAACATGTAAATCACTTTAATGTCATAATTTATTGAAGTAGGATATCCAGTTTATAAAAGAATCAAGTTTGTGTTGTTGAATCTTGAATCGATATGGACAGATAATTTAAAACTATGCAAATATAATTAATCAGCATAGACACATGTTTCTAGTGCATCAGTTAAAATTCTGAAAGATGAAAAACAAACAATTCTGGCCATTTGTACTTCTCTGCTAATTAAGCATAGGGGCCATTAGCCAATCGTGCTGTTGCATTCTTCCACGATCATTCTCGTTCCATCAGCTTACCATCCAGAACTCATCGTTTGACAGCCAGTGTTTAGGAGTACTTGTGCACATTAACCACCCTAGAAGAGACAGTCTCTTCATCATTATCTAAACTGCACGAAATTATCTGCGCTGAAGGACTTGTTTTGAGTATGTGTAGATGATTTGCTCCAACTACCAGCCGCAAAACAAGATAAGGCCATCAGGGAGAAGAGATTCTTTATACGTAGATTAGGTTATTGGATTTTTGTAGCACCTCAAAAGATGCTCGCTCGCAAATGAGAGCTTCTGTTAAAAAGACACTGCTACGAGGCATTCTGAGAGAAGTTGAAGTGGTCAGCATAATCGTAGTTGAATCAATCTTCCTATCCATCTGTCTGCAAAGAAAACTTCCCATCAACACAAACCAAATTTGTACATTATCAAGGGGACAGAATAAATATTTAACCAAGTTCAGGATTTGGACATGTCTGATGCAATGTGCTTAAGAACTAGTTCTTTTTGAGGGCATACATATTCAAAAGATTTTTTTTGCATCCCCGATTTTTTGTAAGGGGCGAATTTATGTGAATAAATATAAAGAAACTGTACATGACACAGATATCCATTCTCAATGTGCTCAACCGTTAGTTCTTGTCCTAAAGAACAGCATATTAGATAGACTATAACTGCAAAGTTTTGTAAGGGGTCGCTTTCTGTAAATAGACAAATGAAAACTGTAGATAAGGTATATTCAAATCTTAGAGAATAGATTAAGCAAAACTGTCATTCATTTTTCAATGCTCAATCAGTACAGAGAATTTCTAACTAATGTAAAGTGGATGCTAGTCCGGATTCGATTGCCAATTCACATTAATGTACACATGGAAAAGATGCACCAAAAAAATATACATTTGGATTTGAAATTCATATTTTCTGATAACAAGATGCAACGAATGATGCACTGTATGTGGATTAGAAGAAAGCTTCACTAAATAACACATGAGATGCAAAATTAGACAAATTATCTCATTTTGTTCATAATAAAGAAACTTACCGATGCTAGCAGCTGACCGCACCAGCCTGGTCACGGTATTTTATAATATTTTAAACCAAGCAAATGTTCCTCATCCCACAAACACTGCTACAATTGAGATCTGCCTATTCTGATTTTTTGCCTGTTTAGGTGTTCAGCACATGAAGGAAATTAAGTTATTTAAATCTGATTCCTTTTGTCTCCTCATGTTATATAAAAGGCATCAAGGGGAGAGTTCAATCAAACAAACCTTGAGTTCAGCATTCCATTGGCACCTTATTCCTCTTGCAAATAAAATGGCAGCCTCTATTGCAAGCACAAAAGTTAGTGCTCATTCTCGTTCCATCAGCTTACCATCCAGATCTCATCCTTTGACCGCCACTTTTGAGGAGCACTTGGGCAGATTAAGAACCCCAGAAGGCACATCCTCTAAGTTCAACAAATTAGCCGCCTTTCAAGATTTGTACAAGTGTGTAGAAGATTTGATCCAACTGCCATCGGCACACCATGATCATTTCATCTGCGGCGAAGATATTCTTTGCGGGTCCATTAGGTTATTGGATTTGTGCAGCACCTCAAAAGATGCTATCTCGCATATGAGAGCTTCAGTCCAAGATCTTGAGTCGTCTCTACGCAGAAGAGAAACTGATGTATCAAGCAAAATTGGAAGCTACTTGATCTGTAAGAAGAAGGCGAACAAAATGGTCTCCAAGTGCTTTTCCAGTTCTAAGAAGTCGAAAATTAACAAAAGCATCGAGACTCCTGCTATCGTGAGCCTTCTAAGGGAAGTTGAAGAAGTCAACATCACAGTGTTCGAGTCGATCTTCTCGTCTATCTGTCCTGCAAAGGAAGCATCAAAACAAAACAAATGGGCAGAGGTCTTCAAGTCAACACAGTCCAAGCGTGTACATTGTGAAGAGGACAGAGAAGAAACCATCAACCAAGTTCATAAGATGGATATGGCATTAGAAGCTCTGAACAGGAAATCAAGCAAAACAAGTGATATCATGGTAAGACAAGAAGTCCAGAAATGTCTCACGGTATTGGACATGAACATGCAAGAATGTGAAGAGAAATTAGACTGTCTAGTTCGATCATTGATCAAGACACGAGTATCCATTCTCAATGTGCTCAACCACTAGTTCTTTCCATTTAGAACTGTGTATTAGATAGACTACAACTGCATCCCCGAATTTTTGTGAGGGATCAGTTTCTGTATAGAGATGAATAGAAACTGTAGATGAGGTACATTCAAATCAAAGTGAATAGATTGACAGAACAACAGTTTGATATCAATTTTCCAAATTTCCGATAAAATTCATTAGTTGCAAATTAATAGTTACTTGAATCTGATCTTTCTCGTATTAAACACAATTTCTTAAAAAAGAATAATGGGAGAAAATGCAGGGCAAATGAACAAGAAATGGTATCGGTCAACCTATTTTTCATTGCTAAATCAGTACGGTACTTCCTATTTAATGTAAAGCGGAAGCTAGTCCGGATCCGGATGCAAATGTTCTTAATAACATTTACGGTGGTTATTGTGCAATTAGTTTTAAAATTTTGATCTTGAAAATTTAAATTAGAGCTCTAATACGATATTATCACACCAAATTTGCAAACTGCTTTGCTAGGTCAACCAAAGAGACTAATACCTATCCTTGTCTGTTTTTCCTTCATCCCCTAGTGACCTGGATGGATCATCTCGTACAGGTTATTGCAGGCTGTTTAGATTCCTCCAGTCTAGCCATTATATTCAATGACAGATGCTACACGTTTACCTCTGCATCATGGAGCTTCAAATGGGACAATAATGGCCCTTCGTAATTGTCTTCTAAAAGAAGTTGGCAAGCCATTCATGTGTTTTCATTTTTCCTGAAGTCCATCTTTTCTAACAACAAGATGCAACGAATAATGCAATGTGTGTGGATTTGAAAACAACTTCACTAAATAACACATGAGATGCAAAATTATACCAATTATCTCATTGTTTTCATAGTAAAGAAACTTACCGATGCTAGCAGTTGACCGCACCAGCCTGGTCATGGTATTTTATAGTAATTTAAACCAAGCAAATGTTCCTTATCTCACAGACATTGCTACAATTGAGATCTGCCAGTTCTGATTTTTTTACCTATTTAGGTGCACATGAAGGAAATTAAGTTATTAAAATCTGATTCCTTTTGTCTCCTCATGTTATATAGAAGATGTCAAGGGGAGAGTTCAATCAAACAAACCTTGAGTTCAGCGTTTCATTGGCATCTAATTCCTCTTGCAAATAAAATGGCAGCCTCTATTGCAAGCACAAAAGTTAGTGCTCATTCTAGTTCCATCAGCTTACCATCCAGATCTCATCCTTTGACCGCAACTGTTGAGGAGCACTTGTGCAGATTAAGGGCCCCAGAAGGCACATCCTCTAAGTTCAACAAATTAGTTGCCCTTCAAGATTTGTACGAGTGTGTAGAAGATTTGATCCAACTACCATCGGCACAACACGATCATTTCATCTGCGGCGAAGATTAGGTTATTGGATTTGTGCAGCACCTCAAAAGATGCTATCTCGCATATGAGAGCTTCAGTCCAAGATCTTGAGTCGTCTCTACGAAGAAGAGAAACTGATGTATCAAGCAAAATTGGAAGCTACTTGATCTGTAAGAAGAAGGCGAACAAAATGGTCTCCAAGTGCTTTTCCAGTTCTAAGAAGTCGAAAATTAACAAAAGCATCGAGACTCCTGCTATCGTGAGCCTTCTAAGGGAAGTTGAAGAAGTCAACATCACAGTGTTCGAGTCGATCTTCTCGTCTATCTGTCCTGCAAAGGAAGCATCAAAACAAAACAAATGGGCAGAGGTCTTCAAGTCAACACAGTCCAAGCGTGTACATTGTGAAGAGGACAGAGAAGAAACCATCAACCAAGTTCATAAGATGGATATGGCATTAGAAGCTCTGAACAGGAAATCAAGCAAAACAAGTGATATCATGGTAAGACAAGAAGTCCAGAAATGTCTCACGGTATTGGACATGAACATGCAAGAATGTGAAGAGAAATTAGACTGTCTAGTTCGATCATTGATCAAGACACGAGTATCCATTCTCAATGTGCTCAACCACTAGTTCTTTCCATTTAGAACTGTGTATTAGATAGACTACAACTGCATCCCCGAATTTTTGTGAGGGATCAGTTTCTGTATAGAGATGAATAGAAACTGTAGATGAGGTACATTCAAAATTATAAAATTGGTCAACTCGTACTTAACATTTAATATGAGTAATCTAAATTATAAAATTGGTTAATTTGACCTTGAAAAATTAAAAAACCAAGTTTGGATGAACATGACTGAGTGAAAAAGTATGTTAGCGAGGCATTGAAGTAAAATTAAAATGTTTGAGGAGCATTTGTGCAGAACAAGGTCATCAGAAGCGACATCCACATCATCACTATGTAACAAACTAAGTGCCCTCAGTGACTTGTATGAGTGTCTGGATGATTTGCTTCGATTGCCAGTTATGCATTCTTGCGATTCTGAAGATGTTCTCGGGGCATCTGTCAAATATTGTGTGCTAAATTGTCAGCTTAGTTAGGCACCGTCCTTGACTATTACAACCATAATATAGACTTTGGTGTCTTAGTTCTTTTATATATAGGACTTGATAGAACTCTTGTAATTCAACACAGAATATTAATACAGAACAATTTCTGGTGTTCATTCCTTAGCATAGCTAGGGTCTTATATTTTAACATGGTATCAGAGCGGGTATAGTTCCAGGCCAGAAACAGAAATCAAAGTTGTAGAAGAGTTGCAGAAGATAAAGGAAAAAATTTCCAGAAAAACCAACTGTCAAAATTCGAAAGTTATCAAAACAGAAAAGCAAATATACCACTGAGAAGAGCACTGAAAGAGGAGCACCCAGAAATTTTCAGAGCTCAGAAACATCAGCCCACGCGCATCCACGCGCGGCAGACGACGTCCACGCGCCGGCGCGTGGACCTCTTCCCGACGTTTTCCGGCGAAGTTGCAGAAGGAGTTCTTGTTCGTCTCGTTCTTCCGATTCCAACAGTGGTAACACTTTTCAGTTTCATGAAGATTTATTTCCTGATATATAGTTGTATGTATATTTGCGTATATATATATATATATATATATATATATCTGGGCTATCATATGGACGAGAGAACCTGCGAAGAGCTCGGGATGGATGGCTCCATTGTTTACCAGAAGTTTGTGAAGACATTCGAAAGATGTGAATCTCCTCGATCTGTCGTGAAACGCTGCTAGAAGGAGGAAGAGAAAGAAGAAAAGGAGTATCAATAAATTATGGGTTAATAAAAGAAAGAAACTGAATGAGCACGGGTTGCAGTAAAAAAGAAAGAATAAGAAAGGAAAAAAAGAAACAGCAAAAGCATCTAAAAAAAAGGAGATGATAAAGCAAAAGAGAAAAACAAAAAAGCTAAAGCAAAAGCAAGATGCTAAAGAAAAAAGGCCACAAAGCAGAGATCCTAAAAAGATTGCTGCTAAAGAAAAAAAACGGCTGATAGTTTTTTTAAAAAAAAAAAACAAAGAAAGCAAAGAAAAGAAAAACAAAAGAAAAGAAAAAAAAAAGAAGGATAAAAAAAATCAGTGATTTTAGGATTTTAGGATTTTAGATTTGATAAAAAAAATTATTTTGCATTTATTTTCTTAAGGGAAAGTAGTGTTAATATTTAAAAAAATCGGGATCTTTTAAAAATGTATCACTTTGATTTTAAGAGTTTGCCCGGTTATAGATTTAATTGTGTAGTATTCAAGTGGTTGTTGATATTACGGTATCTCTCCAATTTTTTACGATGCTACAAATTAAATAGTTTGGGGGCGTTATTCCAAAGGAGCAGAAGAAGTAGTTGTATATTCAGACAACACGGTTCACTGCCACAGATGAAAAAGCAAGCAGCAGAAGTAGTGTATATACAGATGTACACACAGTTCACTGCCCTGACGACAAAGCAGCAGAAGTAGTAGTATGTATATAGACATACACACAGTTCACTGCTATATCCTGTTAATACTGAGTGATCACAAAGTCGAGTCTCAGTTCCTTCAAAATAATCAGTTCAAGGACTGATTGGTGGTCATCCACCGTTGTGCTGAAAAGCATCACTTTTTATGTTTTTGACATGGCCTAAAATATACCGTGTGGTCGCAAGTTCGAGTCCCGGTATCCCAAAAGACTCAATAAACTCAAGATCGGTCAAGCCTAAAAATGGGTAAGTTGGATGCTCAGATTAAGCTCAAGGGCTACTAGTGTCCACTCTTCAATCCCAAGAAAGGTCTTTCATCCGAAGATGGGATTTCGAGTGAGGGGGCGTGTCAAATATTGTGTGCTAAATTGTCAGCTTAGTTAGGCACCGTCCTTGACTATTACAACCATAAAATAGACTTTGGTGTCTTAGTTCTTTTATATATAGGACTTGATAGAACTCTTGTAATTCAACACAGAATATTAATACAGAACAATTTCTGGTGTTCATTCCTTAGCATAGCTAGGGTCTTATATTTTAACAGCATCTATTAGGCTTTTAGATTTGTGCAACACGACAAAAGATGCATTCACACAAATGAGAACTTGTGTTCAAGATCTTGAGGCATCTCTTCGAAGAAGAGAAGCTGCTGTGTCAAGCAAAATCGGAAGCTACTTGATCTGTATGAAAAAGGTCTACAAAATGGTTTCCAAGTGCCTTGCTAGTTTCAAGAAATCACAAAATCCGAAAAGCACTGGGACTTCTGCTATTGTAAGACTTCTAAGAGAAGTAGAAGAAGTCAGCATTATGGTATTCGAGCCAATGATTTTCAAGCCAACACACACCAAGCGTGTACATGGAGACCGTGAAGACAAAATCACTGAAGTTCAAAAGTTGCAAACTAACTTGGAAGCTCTGTACAAGCAGAAAATAGACATGCAATCGGATTTCTTGAAAATTCAAGAAACACAAAAGTGTTTAACTGCATTGGACATGAACATGCAACAATGTGAGGAAGATCTAGATTGTCTTTTCAGATCTTTGATCAAGAGTAGAGTCTCTATTCTCAATGTACATGTTTGATAGAAGGGGTCTATTGTTAGAAATCACAGTGTATATATATTATGAGTTAAAATCATACCCAGAATCAATGTATCTCTCTTATGGCAATTATTTATGCAATATATAAGTTGAATATTTAGTTATTCTTTTCTAATGCCCTACAAAAAATAGAAAATAAAAATAAAGAAAATAATCATAGTAATATTTTTTCAGTGATTAGAAGCAGATACATTTTATCTTATACATTTAAAAAAAAATTGATTCTATACAGAGTTCATGCACATTGATATTTGTTAATTGGCTAGCTAGGTCAACTTAGATAGTTAGCTGAAACAACTGACTTAAATACGAAGAAGAAAGCGGTGTAAAGATGTAAAGATTCTCAATGTTCCAGTCTGCAGGCTACATAAGTTAGGCAACATAATTGAAAGGGTTATCGATTAAAAGCATGTCCCTTTCATGCCTCTGGTAATGAAGCATGATTCCTGCAGATTGCAGTGTGCATCCTTAGTTTAATTAGAAAAACTAATTTAAGCTTATTGCTGATGAGCATGATCTTAATGTATGGATCACACTTGTTGTAAATTAATGACAGGCTGCTAAGTTTTAATATCCGCATATTCCAAAATTTGCAAGTTTTAGTGAAGCACATGAAAGAAGGTGAGTAACAATAATGTGATTCCTTTTGTCATGGGGAGAGTTCTATCAAACAAACCTTGAGTTAGCGTTTCATTGGCATCTAATTCCTCTTGCAAATAAAATGGCAGCCCCTATTGCAACCACAAAAGCTAGTGCTCATTTTCGTTCCATCAGCTTACCATCCAGATCTAATCCTTTGACTGCTACTGTTGAGGAGCACTTGTGCAGATTAAGGACCCCAGAAGAGACATCCTCTTCGACAATATCCAAGTTCAACAAATTATCCGCCCTTCAAGACTTGTACGAGTGTGTAGAAGATTTGCTTCAATCACCATCCGTACAACAAGATCAGTTTAGCTGCAGAGAAGATATTCTTTGTGGGTCTATTAGATTACTGGATTTGTGCAGTACCTCAAAAGATGCTCTTTCGCAGATGAGAGCTTCTGTTCAAGATCTTGAGTCATCTTTACGAAGAAGAGAAACCGATGTATCAAACAAAACTCGAAGCTACTTGACCTGTAAGAAGAAGGCAAATCAATTGGTCTCCAAGTGCTTCGCCAGTTCTAAGAAATCCAAGATTAACAAAAGCATCGAGACTTCTGCTATTGTAAGCCTTCTGAGGGATGTTGAAGAAGTCAGTGCCACAGTCTTCGAGTCTATCTTCTCTTCCATCTGTCCTGCACAGGAAACATCAAAGAAATGCAGATGGTCTATGGTTTTCAAGTCAACACAGTCCAAACGTGTACACTGTGAAGATGACAGAGTAGAAAATATCAACCAGGTTCAGAAGATGGATATGGCTCTGAACAAGAAATCAAGCAAACCACGTGATATCATGGGAATACATGAAGTTCAGAAATGTCTGATAGCACTGGACATGAACATGCGAGAATGTGAAGAAAAATTAGAATGTCTAGTTCGATTATTGATCAAGGCACGAGTATCCATTCTCAATGTTCTCAACCACTAGTTCTTTTCTTAAAGAACTGTATAATGTATATTAGATAGATTATTACTGCATCCCCGGTTTTTTGTGAGGGATCAGTTTTTGTATAGTAAAGCATAGAAACTGCATAATCAAAGTGAATAGAACGTGACAACAACAGTTTGATAACATATTTGCAAGTACTCATTAGTATTCTAAAATAGTTAATGTTTTGTGGAGATCTATTACTTCCCCAATTAATCGCCTTTAAACAAGCAAGACAAAGTAAAATAGTACTGTAACTTTCTTTTCTTTTTTTCAGGCTAAATCATAATAATTTCCAATTTAAAGTAAAACTCAAATTAGGCTTGAGCCACATTGAAATTCCATGTAATATATATAGAGAGACAAGATTCCCGAGATATATTAGCAGTAATTATTTAAAAATAGTTTTAGCATGAATACAATGCACATTTATAATTAAAGTCCAACATTGTCCTTCCATCTCATTCTGGTAACTATTTTGGATGTAGTATACTAGTAATTGCCTTCTATTGGAGACTTGCTTTTATATTGTGCTCTGTATAAGTACCTCTATTGTTTAAGTGGTAACATGTCTCCTAAGATATTTTAGTAACCGATTGAACCAATGAATTATAAAATAAAATTATAAATATTTTATAAATTATAAAATATGACTTTGGTCTATGCATTTTATGGTATTGATCTAGCATCATCACCATCTTCTTAGTTCAGCTGAATACCTAGGACTTATTATCTCCTGTCATAGTAATTGCAGATTGTCAGAATTTCACCAACACACAATAACTTTTCACTTGCAGAAACAAGGTATATAAGGTTCTGAAAGATAAATTAAGCTATAAGGGCTGCTTCTACTTGTCTGCAAAACATGGTGGCTAGCCATTCGCGTGATGCTGTGTTATATTGTTTTGATATCTTGTTAAGCGGTAAGATGCATAGGAGGCAGTATGTCCAGTGGTTTACACAGCATCAGTATACAAAACATAGAGCATGCAGTCCTTAAAGTAAGAGTAAATTGCAAAACGGTGGCTGTAGTTTACACTGAATTGCAAAAAAGTGGCCGAATTTTCAGATTTTCATTTTAGTGGCTATCGATCTTTTTTCATGTATTTTTTTGAAAATTAAAAATAATTTTGGCCACTATTTTAGAAATCAAAAACAATTTTGGCCACTTATTTTAAAAATAAAAAAAAATGGCCACTAATTTAAAAATAAAAAATAAAGTGTGGCCACTAAAATGAAAATTTGAAAGTTCGGTCACTTTTTTGCAATTCAGTGTAAACTACAGCCATCGTTTTGCATTTTACTCCTTAAAGTAATCATCCCCTTGTCTATTATTCCTTTATATAAACAAGGTTTTTAACCTAACAGATAATCACACCAGCTTCACCTAAGGAATTTTATATTAAATAATATGCTGGTGAGGTTCCTCTTGTCCACAGACACCCTATTATTATTGAGATCTACAGATCCTGAATTTTAGCAAGTTTTGGTGTTTAACACATGAATTCCATTTGTCTCCTTATTGTATATAAAAGGTGCCAAGGGGAGAGTTTTATCAAACCAACCTTGATTTCAGCTTTCATTGACAAAGAATCCCTCTTGAAAAGAATATGGCAGCCTCTATTGCAACCACAAAAGTTACTTATACTAAACAATGTCCTACAACCAATTAAAATTACTTTATCCTAATTTGTAACACCGTGAGTCCATAACCGATAATATGTATAAAACCAAACCAAACCAAACATACCCAGTATATCCCGCATGAAGCAGGGTCTGGGGAGGGTACAATGTACGCAGACCATACCCCTACTTTACAGTAGAGAGGCTGTTTCCGTGAAGACCCCCGGCTTAGTGCACCGAATAGCAAAGTGAATTTAATACAATGATGATAAAGGTGGGTAAAGTAGTCGACCGAACCTGGGCCCATGGCCTGGATCTCATGGGGCTTACCTACTCGGGCAAGGGGCACTCTTCTCCTGATCTAGGAAGACCTCCAGCCAAGCTCCCTGCGCCTGCCAAATAAGAAAAATAGCGAACGCTATTTTTAAACTAGCTAAAGCTAGGGAGAGAAGGCGGCGCGACCTGGGTTCTGTTAAGTTTATTAAGGACGATTCAGGCCAAGTGTTAATAAGTGAAGACGCCATTAAGGAGAGGTGGAGTTCATATTTTCACAATCTTTTCAATGGGGCGACGCGGAGTGGTCCACATCACTCTAACTTGTACTATGTTATAAGCATCACTATTCACTACTCTTGATTCGTTTTGATAAATTAATACAGTAATTATCAATATCAAGTAATATTTTTTTTTTTTTTTATAATGGTGACATACAACAAAGCATCGTTGAATCAAAATCATAAACTAATCGAGTATTAATTCATCGAGATGTCCGTACCAGTGCCCATAAAAGGAATGAAATCGTCAGCAGTAGCCTTGACGCCCATTTCATCAAACAAATCAACAGCAGCTAATCTAGAAGGCTCTTCGCTATTACACAGCACTCCATCCATATCAAACAACACCGCCGACACTTTCCCCCACTTGACATCGACCTCCTTACTCTTCTATTATGACTTGTACGAGAGTGTAGAAGATTTACTTCAATCGCCATCCGCACAGCAAGATTATTTGAGCTGCGGAGAGGATATTCCTTGTCGATCTATTATGTTATTGGATTTGTGCAGCACCTCGAAAGCTGTTCTCTCACAAAATCGCATTAGAATTTGCAAAATCGAATATGAATTGGTAAATAAGAAAACAGACAAATTGAAATTCCTTTACCAACACAGATTAGTATTCAGCTCTCTCTTTCCCGGCCCTATATAAACCCCATAACCCCAACGAAAATCCTCACAACATCTCACAAGCTATCTATTCTCTGAAGCCCTCTTTATCTCTGAAGTCCTCTTTATCTCTCCGTAAAATCAACCTCAATTCTCAGCACGGTGCCTTTCTAAAGCCAAACATGATTTGTAATACAGTTATATATGTGGGGCTTATATCTTTTATTCTATTTATTTATAATTGGTTCATTAGTTGGAGATACTACTCTTCTCCTCCTATTCATTGTCCAAGTCCACTAACTCCTTCATCTTGCCGAGTAAAAGTTATTGACATATCATCCTCCTCTAAATTATCAAGGTCAGATAATAAATTATCAAGCTCAGATAAAGAGTGCAGGAACTGTAAAAGCATCGAAGGAGGTTATTGCTCCTCCTCTAAATTATCAAGCTCAGATAATGAGTGTAGGAACCGTAAAAGCATCGAAGAAGGAGGTTATTGCTCCTCCTCTTTTATGTATATATTCCTATCTCACGATCACGATGGCGGTTTTGCTTTATACAGGATTAATGCGTTACATCATCTCAATAATTCTTCCCATCATCTTAATGAATTGGATCCCCTTCTTTTTTTCCCTAACACTGGTGCCCATATGGAGCCTGACTTTTTTAATTGCGTCAAATTTGGATCCAAGTTCTATTTCTTTGGACTTGATTATTATTTTGGTACAGTTGATCTTGCTGCTACTTCTAATGTTTATACTCTTGAAGAAGAGGATCTCAACGCTATTCAACCTAGTTTGGACAACCACATTCACAATTTCGGCCATCTTCTTACTACAACTAAAAATCCTATGCACGGCCCTAAATATTCCCCTATTTTCTTTGCTGCAAATCAAAAACTCTTTGTCCTATCCCAAAGAAAGACTTCAAAATATATATTTGAAGTCTTTTCTCCCTCTGACGAGACTTGGCAAGTGTTGCCTTTTCCAATTAATTATCCTTTAGGTGAATTGGCATCTCATGTTGTTTTCAAGGAGCAACAACAACTTGTATATTTTGGTGATGGTGAAGATATTTTGTCCTTCAATCTAGAAACATATGAATGGATCGCACCTCCTCGTTATTTTGATGATTTTGATGAATATGATTATACTTCTTCTTCCCACCATCGTACATTCCAGCACAAACCTGTCTCAGTAATCGCTGGTATGGCTTTTGGTTTTCGCCGCAACCGTAGTAGCCGCATTTCGAAAGGCTATTATGTTTGTGCAGCACAGACCATCTCCGGGGGCGAAGAACTAATGCAACCTAGCTTAGCTCCTGACCAAGCTTTCTTGGAAGTTTTGAGATCTTCCCGCTTTGCCTACATGAATAACGATCGGGATTTGTATTCAGACCGCCTTGTTGCTCTGCAGAATGTGGACGGTAAACAAGCACTGTGTATTGTAACCTACGGCAGCAAGCCACCTGATGAGACTACTGACCTTCCTATTTGCAACAGAACCGCCTATGTAGCCCTGAGCTTTTTCGACATCCCTGGTGATTTCTATACCTTAAAAGATAGCCCTGTCCAGGAAATTGATGTGGAAAAGGACGCTACATATGCAGACCAGATGGATGAGGATGGTGCTGTGGTCAGGAGACACTTCGGTGCCAAATATCGGCACACTACACATTTTATTATCAATGATTCTCATATCTTTCCTTGCGGCCGACTTGTGGCATGTTTCTTTTGATTTTGGCTTATATGAATATGAGTACTCTTGTTTTGCATCCAAAGTACTCGGTGGTACTTCCATATAAAGTTTATATAACTTGTGCGCTTTGCATATTTCAAAGATGTTTAATGATGTTTTATTTACTATTAAGTCTCCAGCATAGTAAATTGACACTCTCGTATATATCGCTTGCAATTTTTAATTTTAGGTTTTTGTTGTTGTTTTTACTATCAATTGTGTTTCGTTACATTGCTTATCTTTGGTTTCTGTTACAAAGGATGTGTTTTTCTTCTAGTCCATAAAAAGAAGATGTTTTCAAGATTTATTAAGGACATGGATACATATCATTTGTTATGTTTTCATGGCACAACAAGGAGTTTTTTTATGCGTGGTGGCGTGGGAGAACAAATTCGTGACATGTTACATTTTTGTATATTGTACATGTAAATAGCCTTGGCCTGATTTATGCATCTTGCATTTGCTTTTCAAAAGGTTATATCTCATTTTGTTCTTGAAATATATCCTGTTTGCTCAAGGACCGTGTTCTACTTGCAACATATGCTGCTCACATTTTTACTATCTTCTAGCTAATGTTTCATGTTTTTAGACTAGAAAACTGCAACATTTAGAGTTGTGAACCATTCAGATTTGATAGTTATAAAGAATCGATTTTCAGGGAGTAACTAATATTTGTTCTGCTTGGTGTTGAATTAAATGTTCACTTGGTTTAAACCATGTTATGAATACTTGTGCTAAATTGCCAGAGCATTTTTCTAAATTCCATTGATATAAGCAGTTACTTTGTACTGATAGTTTAACAGTGGGTGAAATGTGGTTGCATGTGACTATTGGATACTTGTATCGACTATCACAAGTTAGTTCTGATGCAATTGTCATATCCTTTGCATCACATATTTTCTTTTCAAAATTTACGTCGGAAAAATCGTTAATCGTTAATGGAGGCGCACGAGTACAACGGGTTCAATCTCATAATGGTTGATCTTCCTTCCAATAGAACGTTCTACGTCTCTAATAGGCCAAAAAGGGTAAGCTGTCTTGATTCATGAGGTTAAGCCAGGTATACTTGTGCTCTCGAATGCAAAGCTGGACTTTCCTTGGCCAAATAGTGTGTAGATGTTTTTAGTTCGTAGGCTCAAGGGTTAAGATGATACCAGTTTTTGTTCAACCTAAGTGACCCCTTATTCTTATTTCTTAATGTTTGGTAACAATTACATCTGTTTGATCTCTCTTGGTTTGGTAAAAGTTTAAATACTTCTTTGTATTATCTTGCAAATTTAAAATTGTGAAGTAGTAGCTTGTTCAAAAATGAGTGTTTAAAATTGTAACTGCCATTTTTTCTTCAAACATGAGTAGAAAGTCATGGGCTTCAAATCAGAGGGAAACACATGATCAACTTACAGGATAGGCAACCACAGGTCATGTATTTATATTTGATTTCCTTCCTTTCAATTGTTCCGGACTTTCCAGGATCAAATTGTGATATTAGGTCTTTTTGAGTAGGTATTCAGGAGTCGGGGAGGCTCCCTCCAAAGCTCTGTCGATGAATCATTCAATTTTGCCAGAAATTTAGGCCTTTCGCATGTTTAATATTAGACAATCAAGTTTTTAGCATGTTGTTTCACTCCTGTGTGTTGCTTAGTCCCTTCATGATTGTAGTCTAAACAGTTTGAGAACTATAATATTTAACCTTGTTAAATATTTATGCTCGTAGTTTATGGTCAGCTAATTTATATTTATGCAACGGTTTACATCTTAAAGAACCGATATTAATTTGATGATATTTGTAAGCCAGTTGTGTTGCTGGAGATGACCTTTCTGCACAATTAAATAAATTTTGTTGCTGGAGATGGCCTTTCTGCACAATTAAATAAATTTTGTTGTGTGCTAGATTATCTGTAATTTTTAAACATGTGTTTTAGGTAATGTGTTAAGGATTTTTTTAATAATTTTCTTAAAATTATGTTCTCGAAAATTGATTCTAGGTAAGTTACACTACTATGTAAAATCAATTAAGAAAATCAAGAAACCCAACTCAAATCTTCAAGATTTCTCAACAAATGCAACTTTAGCTACTTTACTTTTAACTTCCATCACTCCACAAGCTCTTGCTTTAAACGACACAGTTTCACCACCAAACCCACCTGAAACAAGTGTAATTCAAGCTGAAAATTCATCAAAGTCTTCACCTTTTTCACAAACCCTTTCTTTAAATGCTCCTGTTACACAAGGGGTGTCTTCAGATTTGCCTGATGGGAGTCAATGGAGGTACAGTGAGTTCTTGAATGCTGTGAAAAAGGGGAAAGTTGAGAGAGTTAGGTTTAATAAAGAAGGTGGTGTTTTGCAATTGACTGCTATTGATGGTAGGAGGGCTAGTGTTGTTGTGCCTAATGATCCTGATCTTATTGATATTTTAGCTATGAATGGTGTCGATATTTCGGTTTCCGAAGGGGAGTCTAGTAATGGGTTGCTTGAGTTTATTGGGAATTTGTTGTTTCCAGTGATTGCATTTGCTGGACTTTTCTTTTTGTTTAGGAGAGGTCAAGGTGGTCCTGGAGGGCCTGGTGGATTAGGTGGTCCTATGGATTTTGGAAGGTCGAAATCGAAGTTTCAGGAGGTTCCGGAAACTGGTGTTACTTTTGCTGATGTTGCGGGTGCTGATCAGGCTAAGTTGGAGTTACAGGAAGTGGTTGATTTTCTGAAGAATCCGGATAAGTATACTGCTTTGGGAGCTAAGATTCCTAAAGGGTGTCTTTTGGTTGGACCTCCGGGGACGGGAAAGACTCTTTTGGCTAGGGCGGTTGCTGGGGAGGCTGGTACGCCTTTCTTTTCGTGTGCTGCTTCTGAGTTTGTGGAATTGTTTGTTGGTGTTGGTGCGTCGAGAGTTAGGGATTTGTTTGAGAAGGCAAAGTCGAAAGCGCCTTGTATTGTGTTTATTGATGAGATTGATGCTGTGGGGAGACAGAGAGGAGCTGGAATGGGAGGTGGGAACGATGAGCGGGAACAGACTATTAATCAATTGTTGACGGAAATGGATGGGTTCTCTGGTAATTCTGGGGTTATAGTGTTGGCTGCTACAAACAGACCTGATGTTCTTGATTCTGCATTGCTAAGACCTGGAAGATTTGATAGACAGGTTACCGTGGACAGGCCTGATGTTGCTGGTAGAGTCAAGATCCTTCAGGTTCGCATACTCAGCTGAACTTTATATGTCATACTTTTCTTGTGTGTGTTCTTTTTTGTTTGCAGTGTTCTAGACTTTGGCAATTGTAGTCCAATAATTTGATGTGACTAGTAATATAAAGTAATAATTTGAGGTTCGCAACAGAGAAGATGAAAAATGAATGATTTAGTTGCCAATGTAGCTATGTCACATTAGGGAGGATCAAAAAATATTTTGGTTCAAGTTGTAGACATCTCCATGGCGTTATCCACGTATTACTTGTTTGCATAAATGTGCTATTCTTGTCAGTGTCTACTTAGGTGTATATAATATCTGCCCTGTCAATAATGTGGGAGTTGGAGAGTTAAAAAAATTAAGATGTAGAGTTCATTACATACAATTGCTATGTATTTTACATCTAAGCCTTTGTATTCTACTTGTTCGACTCTAAGAAGGAACCAAGAAACCTTATGACTGTTTTTCCAAGCTCTGTCAAGGTGTGGCAATTTCAGATTTTGAGTAAACACGTGTCAGTTTTGTGTCGTTCTAAAGCATGCTAAAGAGTAAAATCTGATAGAAAATGAATATATAAGCTTTAAAGAATAAATTTGATAGAGCCAATTTGGGTCATATTTGGCTAATCAGGTTGTGTCAGTCAAATATGGGATTTTGTCTGTGTAAATAATTCTGTAAATCTTTGTGATGCTCGAGTCGTATTCGAGCCTCTGCCTAGCTTCTTCATATATTATGAACGGGATAATTATCAAAGTCATCACTCATATGGTTCAAATATATCAAGTGAGTCACTCATTTCAAAAACGACTCAACTTAGTCATTAATTTAAAATTTTGTCAATTATCAATGACTGAGTTGATACAAATTTTTAAATTTTTCCATAACTAAATTGATATAAAATTTTAAATTTGTGACTAAATAGAGTCAATTTTGAATTTAGTGTCTCGTTTGATATATTTGAACCAAATGAATGATGACTTTGATAATTATCCCTGTGTTAAACTCATGTAATCCGTAACACTGAACGACCATGTAATCGAATAGGTATCACCTTGATTACTTAATTATCAAACCAAAGCGTCTTATTGTGTTAATTCATCGTTATGGTAGGTGCACTCAAGAGGAAAGGCACTAGCAAAGGATGTGGATTTTGAAAAGATTGCAAGGAGAACACCAGGTTTCACAGGAGCTGATTTACAGAACTTGATGAATGAAGCAGCCATTCTAGCAGCCAGACGCGACCTTGAGGAAATTAGCAAAGATGAAATAGCTGATGCTTTGGAAAGGATAATTGCTGGGCCAGAGAAGAAAAATGCTGTGGTCTCAGAAGATAAAAAGAAATTGGTTGCTTACCATGGTTTGTAGTTTAGATTTCTCTTGATACTTCCTTTTGTGGGTATATACCCTATTTTTTTTTCATATATATAATGGTGCATGTTTACCTCCACATGCAGAGGCTGGTCATGCTTTGGTTGGTGCACTTATGCCTGAATATGATCCAGTAGCCAAAATATCTATAATTCCTCGAGGGCAAGCTGGCGGGCTGACCTTTTTTGCTCCAAGTGAAGAGAGGCTTGAATCTGGCTTATATAGCAGAAGTTACCTTGAGAATCAGATGGCAGTTGCCCTTGGTGGAAGGTTAGTTTCCAAAGCTATATAATTTCGCAGTATTTAAGTTTATATTTTTCATGCACATACGAACACTTTGCTTGCTCCAGAATTCATATAGGCGTATTCTGCATTGGCTAGTTTACAAAACTTGTTAAAATTTGTAGTTAACCCTTTGTTGAAGTTTTTTAATATGATAGGCGTATTCTGCATTGGCTAGTTTGGGATAGTATGTTGATTAACCAATCTTTTTTTGGATATAGTTTCCTAGAATTATCTATAGTAATTGTGGTTCTGACCTTATCATGATGCCAGGGTTGCGGAAGAGGTTATTTTTGGCAAAGAGAATGTAACAACAGGGGCATCGAATGACTTTATGCAAGTTTCACGGGTTGCACGCCAGATGGTTGAGAGATTTGGTTTCAGCAAAAAAATTGGCCAAGTGGCTGTAGGTGGACCTGGCGGAAACCCTTTCTTAGGACAACAGGTAAATTTGTTTCTTGAATCAGGGAATTATTTGTATTATTTGATGTGTCACTGAATTGTTTTCATATAATCATTGCTCTGCATTACTGATTTCTTTGCATTATTGCAATCCAGATGTCTTCGCAGAAAGATTACTCCATGGCAACTGCTGATGTGGTGGATTCAGAAGTAAGAGAGCTTGTGGAGAAAGCATATGCAAGGGCCACAGAGATCATCAACACGCACATTGACATACTCCACAAGCTTGCTGAACTCCTTATAGTAAAGAACCAATGTATGTATGTACACGTGTACCATATTGAATAGCAAATGTTCGTTGAACAAAGTTAGTGAAAGTATGAAGTAATTTTACTCTACATTACATCCACTTCCATTTAGTATCTAGCAAATACTGCAGTCTAGCTCCAGCTATCAGGCTTCCGTTCTTGGATTTCTCGTTGTCTCTAGTAGTCTCTTAGCTTCTACCCCCAACCCAGATTAGCACACAGTCAGTACTGTATTATATGGTATATGATCCACTTCCCCCTCGTTAGACCTCATGTTGTCCCACAATTCCGGTGCATCTTTAGCCTACCTGGCCTGTCCAGAAATCATAACAAGTGCTCTTAAAGCTAAACCAGGCTTATTAGTCTTTAACGAATTGCACAAAAACACATCAGTTTCCACTTCAATTGCCTTCTTAACACATCTAAATCCATCATGGCCCTAGCTTGAACAAATTTACCCAAGGCAGCGAAAGCAATCGGATCAGGCTTGCTCCCACTAGCCCGAGTCTTCCATATAAACTAAATACTCTCCTCAACTTACCATAGTCTGAGTAAGTAAAGTCATCAGACATCAAACCAAACTTGTACATCATCACAAAACCTTCCACAGCCTTACAAAAAAGAACACACCTTGTAATACAAGCAGTAGTAACAGAGTAAATGAGCAATTTAAAGCCATCTTGCTTGGCTCAGATCCTTGGATGATTGTTGTAATATACATTGCCACACTTGCTATTTATGTGAATACAGGAGGTACATCCACTTTTACGGCGATAATTTTTGCAGTTTTGATCTTATCGTATCAGCGGTAAATATGTTGTAACAATTATCTGTTAGGGATCCGAACCCCTCCCTTATTTTGAATCATCAAAGGTGCAAGATTCTCAATGTGTTACAAACCGCCTTCCAAACCGAAAAGACTTGGTTGTAACATTATAATCTTATAGTTTCAACAAATAAATTGTTGGTCTTGATACAACCGGAGAGAAGTAGAGTCTCTTTAGCTTGACCTTATGCCAAGTCCTCTCAATGCAAGATTCTTGACGTGCTAAAACTGCTTCCTAAACTAAAAGACTTCATTGTGACATAATTATACAGTTTCAACAAGATATAAATTTTTAGTCTTGATCCAACTGGTGATAAGTAGAAGCTTTGTCATGGTTTCAACTTATCGTTCACCAAAAAATTCGATCTCCGGTGAAAAAAATTGGGTTATAAGATCCGCCGAAGCGGAGGGCCTTAACCGGATGTGTGGTAACAGGTAATGCTCATAAGAGCAGTTCCCATCCCTGTCAGGGGAGATGCCAACCATCTCTCCTTTCTACGAACACACCGAGTTGCTGCATGACCATCTTATTTATACATAAAAAGTATGTGTAATGCTAGCGATGTGGGATTTTGAGCGGAGTAACTTATGTCATGTGGGCTGGACTATTAAATAACGAGGCCCGCGTCCTGGATTGGGCCTATCTAACCAGACCATTGCCTAGGCCCATGAATAACACAATGTTAAGATTTGGTAACCAGAACATGTTTAATTTTATTTCAATTATATTCTTAAAAGAATTATGTTTAACTCCCCCCCCTTTTTTTTTGAAGAAATTGATAATGTTTAACTTGTAAATTGATTGAAAGAAAAATTAATTTAATTCGCATACCGCGAGAATCACTAAAAATGTTATCAAACCAAAATGCAAATCTAATATATGTAAACGAAAAAGTTGTTATTTTGCATTCCTAAAATTCAACATGTAAATCACTTTAATGTCATAATTTATTGTAGTAGGATATCCAGTTTATAAAAGAATCAAGTTTGTGTTGTTGAATCTTGAATCGATATGGACAGATAATTTAAAACTATGCAAAGCTGTTAAGATTCCACATGTTGTAGATGTTGAACAATCTGCGCAAAAACAAATAAATAAAATCGTATTTGTGTGTGAATAACAGAGGGCAAAATAAGAGAAGGATACAGGAGAATAATCCTTGAGTCCAGTGCAAAAACTGTCTCCTTAAAGCTTATTTTGCCCTTACCGTAATTGTAAGAACAAAGGCTTCCCAGGATAAAACAAGGCGCAGTGAAGCAACACTCTCGGCGAACTAGAACAAAGCAAGAAATTATCACCAGGAGGAAGAGAAAAGTGAAAGAAGATGTGTGTTTTCGATGTGAAAAAACCTACGCTCTATACCGATGAATATATAGGGATCGACAAGCTTGTGCTTCAGGTAATTCTTGAAATCTCCTTTCGCGAAGTAGAAAATATTTCAAGCATAACATGGTGATAATTTCTTGCTTTGTTCTAGTTCGCCGAGAGTGTTGCTTCACTGCACCTTGTTTTATCTTGGGAAGCCTTCGTTCTTGCAATTACGGTGAGGACGAAATAAGCTTTAAGGAGACAGTTTTTGCACTGGACTCAAGGATTATTCTCTTGTATCCTTCTGTTATTTTGCCTTTCTGTTATTCACACACGAACACGATCTTATTTATTTAAGTGTTTTTACGCAGATTGTTCCACACCTCATCCCACAGACACTGCTACAATTGAGATCTGCCTATTCTGATTTTTTGCCTGTTTAGGTGTTCAGCACATGAAGGGAATTAAGTTATTAAAATCTGATTCCTTTTGTCTCCTCATGTTATATAAAAGGCGTCAAGGGGAGAGTTCAATCAAACAAACCTTGAGTTCAGCATTCCATTGGCATCTTATTCCTCTTGAAAATAAAATGGCAGCCGCTATTGCAAGCACAAAAGTTAGTGCTCATTCTCGTTCCATCAGCTTACCATCCAGATCTCATCCTTTGACCGCAACTGTTGAGGAGCACTTGGGCAGATTAAGAACCCCAGAAGGCACATCCTCTAAGTTCAACAAATTAGCCGCCCTTCAAGATTTGTACAAGTGTGTAGAAGATTTGATCCAACTGCCATCGGCACAACATGATCATTTCATCTGCGGAGAAGATATTCTTTGCGGGTCCATTATGTTATTGGATTTGTGCAGCACCTCAAAAGATGCTATCTCGCATATGAGAGCTTCAGTCCAAGATCTTGAGTCGTCTCTACGAAGAAGAGAAAATGATGTATCAAGCAAAATTGGAAGCTACTTGATCTGTAAGAAGAAGGCGAACAAAATGGTCTCCAAGTGCTTTGCCAGTTCTAAGAAGTCGAAAATTAACAAAAGCATCGAGACTCCTGCTATCGTGAGCCTTCTAAGGGAAGTTGAAGAAGTCAGCATCACGGTGTTCGAGTCGATCTTCTCGTCTATCTGTCCTGCAACGGAAGCATCAAAACAAAACAAATGGTCAGAGGTCTTCAAGTCAACACAGTCCAAGCGTGTACATTGTGAAGAGGATAGAGAAGAAACCATCAACCAAGTTCAGAAGATGGAAATGGCATTAGAAGCTCTGAACAGGAAATCAAGCAAAACAAGTGATATCATGGTAAGACAAGAAGTCCAGAAATGTCTCACGCTATTGGACAAGAACATGCAAGAATGTGAAGAGAAATTAGACTGTCTAGTTCGATCATTGATCAAGACACGAGTATCCATTCTCAATGTGCTCAACCACTAGTTCTTTCCATTTAGAACTGTGTATTAGATAGACTACAACTGCATCCCCGAATTTTTGTGAGGGATCAGTTTCTGTATAGAGATGAATAGAAACTGTAGATGAGGTACATTCATATCAAAGTGAATATTGATAGAACAACAGTTTGACATCATTTTTCCAAATTTCCAATAAAATTCATTAGTTGCAAATTAATAGTTACTTGAATCCGATCTTTCTCGTATTAAACACAATTTCTTAAAAAAGAATAAAGGGAGAAAACGCAGGGCAAATGAACAAGAAATGGTATCGGTCAACCTATTTTTCATTGCTAAATCAGTACGGTACTTCCTATTTAATGTAAAGCGGAAGCTAGTCCGGATCCGGATGCAAATTTCCTTAATAACATTTACGGTGGTTATTGTGCAATTAGTTTTAAAATTTTGATCTTGAAAATTTAAATTAGAGCTCTAATACGGTATTATCACACCAAATTTGCAAACTGCCTTGCTAGGTCAACCTAAGAGACTAATACCTATCCTTGTCTGTTTTTCCATCATCCCCTAGTGACCTGGATGGATCATCTCGTTATACGGTACAGGTTATTGCAGGCTGTTTAGATTCCTCCTGTCTAGCCATTATATTTAATGACAGATGCTACACGTTTACCTCTGCATCGTGGAGCTTCAAATGGGACAATAATGGCCCTTTCTAATTGTCTTCTAAAAGAAGTTGGCAAGCCATTCATGTTTTTTCATTTTTCCTGAAGTCCATCTTTTCTAACAACAAGATGCAACGAATAATGCAATGTATGTGGATTTGAAGACAACTTCACTAAATAACTGTTAAAATTATATGACAGCATATAGAGAGAGATTTACAAAAGAACTAGAGATTGTATATAATCTGATGTATGTATTACATAGGAGAAGATCCTATATATAGAAGTAGTAATCACCAAAGTCTTATGATCGGTGCCTAACTTATGACTATACAAACACTAAAGTCTATGGACGGTGCTGTTATTTTTGACACTCCCCCTCAAGTTGATGCATATACATCATTCATGCCCAACTTGCCAATAAGCTAAGATGCTCGAACTCTTTTGGAAGGATCCGACACGGACACGTGTCGGAGGGTCCGATCCTTCAAATTCTGAATTTAAGGACTCGGGGACACGTTGAATAAGGATCCGACACTGGGATATGGACACGGCAATTTTATTATATTTTTTTAAATTTTTTGTTTTTCTTAAAAAATAAGTTACATCCTATAAACTCTATTTCTACTTTTTTTTTCAAATAATTACTTTCACAATTTAAAATCGTATTATATTATCAATTTATATAAAAAATTTAAGACAAATATTTAAGTGTATTGGTTAGTCAAAAGTCAAAATTATGTTTTATTAAATTTAATTAGAAAATTAAAATATAAATTCATATTTAAATTGAAACTGCTCATCATTTTAAATAATTAAACAGTCAAACATTGGTTTCAAAAAAATAAATTAATTAAACAATCAAACATTTTTACAAATCAACGTTAAAAATAATTGGGCTTGTGTGTTTTTTTAAAGTAATTGGGCTTGTGTGTTAAAAATCAAGGCCCAAATTTGTTAACCCTAGTTGCCTATTTTATCATCAGCAGCCACAAATAGATACAAATAGATACAAAACATCTGCTCTTTCTTCTTCTTCACTTTCTTCCTCTTCTTCTTCTTCTTCTTCTTCTTCTTCTTCTTCTTCTTCTTCTTCTTCTTCTTCTTCTTCTTCTCTTCTTCACTTTCTTCCTCTTTTCTTCTTCATCACTCCTGCAATCATATCAACACCGTTGTTAATACTGTTCTATGCCCATGGAACACCGGAAGTTTGAATCACCGGAATTCAGTCGCCGGCGATGGCGAGTCCATTTCCACCGGACGGATCCGATCCGGATTCCGTGTCGATATCCGTGTCGTGTCGTGTCGACACGGGTACCGCGGGGTCTAGGGGCGAGTCCGAGCATCACAGCCAATAAGTGGATGTAGCATTTTTCTTCCAAATCCCTTGGTTAACACATCAGCTACTTGATCTTCTGATCTTACAAATTGAATACTAATGATATCATTATTGATCTTCTCTTTAATAAAGTGTCGATCAATCTCGATATGTTTGGTTCGATCATGTTGAACTGGATCATGTGCAATGGCAATTGCTGCTTTGTTATCACAATGCAGCTTCATCGGAGTGGCTAATGCAAGTCCTAATTCTATAAACAACAATCTAACCCATAGTAGTTCCCGCACTCCTCGAGCCATAGCTCTGTATTCTGCTTCAGCACTAGATAATGCAACTACTGGTTTGCTTCTTACTTCGCCAAGTAACTAGGTTACCTCCCACAAATGTACAGTATCCTGAAGTGGAACGTCTATCATCTAGACATCCAGCCCAATCTGCATCTGTATAGCTCTCAACCCCAAGATGATTGTTTTTAGTAAACATCACTCCTTTTCCGGGAGCAGCTTTAAGATACCTTAATATCATATAAACTGTATCCAAATGAGGTTGGCGTGGATCATGCATGTACCTGCTCACAATTCCCACTGCATATGATATATCTGGCCTTGTGTGTGCGAGGTAGATTAGTCGTCCAACTAATCTTTGATATTGGGATCTATCAACAATTTCACCAGCATCTCCACAAAGCTTATGATTTGCTTCTATAGGAGAATCTGCAGGTCTGCATCCCAACATCCCTGTTTCATTTAAAAGATCAAGTGTATACTTCTGTTGTGAAAGGAAGATACCACCCGGACTTATGGAGACTTCAATGCCAAGGAAATACCGTAGTTTTCCCAAGTCTTTCATCTCAAATTCAGAGGCAAGTCTCTGTTTACATTTGTAATCTCACATGTGTCGTTGCCGGTGATCACAATATCATCGACATAAACAATCAACAATGTGATATTTACACCTCGTCTTTTCACGAACATGGTGTTATCTGAGTTGCTTTGTTTGTAGCCAAATTTAACTACTGTTCTCTGAAATTTGCCAAACCAATCCCTTGGAGACTGTTTCAATCCATATATAGTCTTCTTTAACTTGCATACTTTCCCAATGGTCACATCTGTAGAAAAACCAGGTGGAATATCCATGTAGATTTCTTCTTTCAGGTCTCCGTGTAAGAATGCATTTTTCACATCCAACTGTTGAAGTTCCCAACCAAGATTTGCTGCACATGATATTAAGATTCGAATAGATGCCATCTTTGCTACTGGAGCAAAAGTTTCCTGATAATCAATCCCGTAAGATTGAGTATACCCTTTTGCCACAAGTCTTGCTTTGTACCTATCAACTAGCCCATTAGGTTTTTGCTTCACAGTGAACACCCATTTGCATCCTACTACCTTCCTTTCAGCAGGAAGATGAGTCAACTCCCAAGTGTTATTATGTTTTAATGCATTCATTTCCTCAATCATAGCATCTTTCCATTTAGGATCACATAAAGCATCCTGCCAAGTATGTGGAATAGAAACACTAGACAAGGATGACACAAAAGCAAGTGAAGATGGAGATAATGCATTATTAGAAACAAAGTTCGAGATAGGATGGTTAGTACAAGAACGTGTACCCTTTCTTAAAGCAATAGGAAGATTAAGAGTTGGATCAAGAGTGTTACCGTTATCAGGCTCAATTATAGGAGCCGTAGGATCTGCCTCGAGGTCAGAGGTCTCTGGATGTGGTAAAGTAGTGACATCATTATTTCTCCGTCTAGAATATGTGATCAAATCCTGCCGATCAAATCTATTCAGATCATCCGAATCATTCCTTGATGTGTTAGGACTACTGTTTGGACTAGGCACATTAATGGTCACATTAATAAATGGAAGGAATTTAGACTCCTCTGTCGCTTTACTATCAAGACTATGTCGATTAATCTCCCCCTGGAGCAAGGAGGAGGATCCGGGAGAGAAGTAAGAAATAGACTCCCAGAAAGTAACATCGTGACTGACATATGTGCGATATGAGGGAGGATGATAGCACTTATACCCCTTTTGAGTTGGTGTATAACCAATGAAAACACAGCGTAGAGCACGAGAATCAAGTTTATCCCGAGAGGGAGAATGATTATGAACAAAGCATACACTCCCAAATAACCGAAGAGGCAATGGATGAGATGAAGGTGCAGGAATAAAGGACAATGGTGTTCTGAATTGTAGTACACTTGAAGGGAGCCGGTTAATCAGATATGCAGCAGTCATGACTGCCTCACCCCAAAGATATTTAGGGACATGTATAGTTAATATGAGGGACCGTGCTACCTATTGTAAGTGACCAATTTTCCTTTCAGCAATTCCATTTTGCTGAGAGGTTTTAACACATGTAGTTTGATGAATAATACCCCATGTGTCCAAATAAGATGTAAACATTCCAGCATACTCGGTACCATTATCACTTCGCAGAATTTTAACAGAGGCATCGAATTGTGTTTGAATCATTTGGTGAAAGGATTTAAAACATCCAAATACTTCACTTTTGTGTTTAAGAAGGTACACAAAAGTAAGTCGAGAATGACAATCAACAAAGACAATAAACCACCTATACCCGTCATGTGTAGGATGACTAAATGGACCCCAAACATCAGTGTGAATAGTAGAAAATAGAGTAGGACTTCTCTTATTTCTAGATGGATAAGGAGACCTTTTATGTCTTGCTAATTCACATGGTTCACAAAAAAATTCATCCTTTTTACATTTTGATGCTAAATTCGGAAAGAGATGCGACAGAACACCAAATGAAGGATGACCTAAGCGTCTATGCCATTGATACAAGGACTCTAGACTGGGATTAAATTTAGATGAAACCTGATAACTTGCCGATGGCGAAACAGAATCCCCTTCCATAATATATAGGTCATCAACCACTTTACCACTGCCAAGGACCTTGCCTGTCGCCAGATCCTGAAACACACAGTGAGAAGGGAAAAAAGTTACTGAACAATTAAGATTTTCAGTAATTTTATGAACCGATAATAAATTCACTGATAAGGAGGGAACATGTAAGACAAATGATAGTGGTAGTGAAGGGAGAAAGTTGGAAGTGCCCCATCCGTGAACGGGTACATGAGTTCCATTGGCAACACGAACACTCTCTGTTTTATTGATGTAGTGATATGACTGCAGTAAACTTGAATTGCAAGTCATATGTTCTGACGCTCCCGAGTCAATAATCCATGAATTAGGTGAACTGTGAGAAACCGAATGACAAGAAATACTCGAATGAAAAGTATTTGTCGGTACAAATGAGATTGCAGTCTTCAACTTTATATCAGAAACCAACTGTCGAAGAAACTTGAGTTCCGAAACAGTTAGACCGGAATGAGTTGAAGCAAATTCCTCTTTCATCATGCTAAAATACTCAAAAAATAATTATTCAACAATTATAGTCAAGTCTTAACTTGAACTAAATCAATATCAATTTAGCAAATTTATGTTAAATTTGGAAGCACCAATTGTGTTTTAATTCTTGGCCCAGTTAATGTATATAAGACCCAAATAACAAGAAGCCCATTAACTACAATTTAATGGTTTTATGTATGTTTATTAGGGTATTTAGCATGTACATAATCTTGAATGAAATACAAAACTATTGTTAATTAATATGTATTTTCATATGGCAGAAACATGGCAGATGCCATATTGTACAAATGTGTCTATTGTGACTTTGTTTACTACTGTATTATACAATTTGCAATCAGCATCACAACAACATATATTTTTGTCGGCAATATACATATATTTAATTATTGTTATTACGTCATATAAATAAAACTATAATAGCATAGGTACCATAAGACAAGAACCTTAAGGACCATAACACCAGTACCATAACTCTTGTAACAAAAGTACCATAACATAGTAACCGTAAGGACTATAACACCTGAACCATTTGCACCATAACTCTCGTAACATAAGTACCATAATACCGGAACCAGAGGTAACATAACTCCCGTAACAGAAGTACCGGAACCATACAGGAACCATAAGTACATAACTCCTATAACATAAGTACCAGAACACCAGAACCGTAATACCTATTCCGAATCCGATTTCCGAATTTTCATGCTCACCCCTAGCCACATAAACGTAGAACCCATAAGTCCCATAAACCACAAACTTATATATTTTAAATTTAATTTTTATATCGCTTGCAAGTTATATGCTAATACCGGACCATAATTACCAATAGATGAGAACCATAATTACCATAACTAGGATAGCATAAGTACCATAACACAAGAACCGTAAAGACCATAACACCAGAACCATAACTCTCGTAACAAAAGTACCATGACATTGTAACCGTTAGGACTATAACACCAGAACCATATGCACCATAACTCCCGTAACATAAGTACAATAATAAGATGCAGTTGCAGGTTACATTTCAGCATAACTCCCATAACAGAAGTACTGGAACCATACAGGAACCATAAGTACATAACTCCTGTAACATAAGTACCATAACATCGGAACCGTAATACCTAGAATTCGATTTCCGAATTTTCTCGTAACATAAGTACCATAATACCGGAACCAGAGGTAACATAACTCCCGTAACAGAAGTACCGGAACCATACAGGAACCATAAGTACATAACTCCTGTAACATAAGTACCAGAACACCAGAACCGTAATACCTATTCCGAATCCGATTTCCGAATTTTCATGCTCACCCCTAGCCACATAAACGTAGAACCCATAAGTCCCATAAACCACAAACTTATATATTTTAAATTTAATTTTTATATCGCTTACAAATTATATGCTAATACAGGACCATAATTACCAATAGATGAGAACCATAATTACCATAACTAGGATAGCATAAGTACAATAACACAGGAACCGTAAAGACCATAACACCAGAACCATAACTCTCGTAACAAAAGTACCATGACATAGTAACCGTTAGGACTATAACACCAGAACCATATGCACCATAACTCCCGTAACATAAGTACTGATGTGCCGAAAATAAAGATTTAAATATCGCAAGTGCACGATCATCGTTTTAATATTTGAGATTCAATCCACAGAGACTTATTACTTTCACAAACCTTAATTTCTAATTTAATCGAACTAGAAACATTAATTTTGGATGGATTTTTTTAAAATCTAAATTGACAAGTAAAATGGAATAAAATTGTAATAAAAGCCAAACATTTAAAAGCATTAAAACCCAACAGGCGCAGTAACTTAGTGACGAAAACAAAAGCATTAAATATTAAAATAAAAAAATGGACTTGTGTATGCAGCGAAGTGGACCTTGAACATGAAAGTGCTAAAAAAATCTTGTAAACAAATTCAATGTAACTGGGAAACTAGCAAATTAATAAGACAAAAATTATTGATTAATAACTAAAACAATAATTAGTAATGATTACATAAAACTTAAAGAAACAAAGCATATTGAACAAACAGCGGGTGGAAATAATAGTAGCAGCCATGTGACAAGGTGGACGCGTGGGACTGGTGCGAGACAAAGAACAAGATAATGAAAAAGAGAGTAGAAAATTTAATTTCTAAAATTCATAATTAATTGAAAAATTATCAGAAAAATAAAAAAAAATATCATTATGGAGCTTTAAATTACTCTGAATTTAATAAAATATTTCCAAGTAAGATCCAACAAAAATTATTTTAATGTTGGAGCCCATCGAAATCTATGGAGTTGCCCAGAAAAGTACCAAACTTCACCGGAAAATTATTTTTAACCGGAAAATTTGGATTTTCCAACAAATTCAAAACAAGAAGAAGAATCCAAAGATAATAAAAAGGAAATGAAAATTTTGCATTAATAAAATCAGAGTGTTTACAAGATGGAGGCTACAAAATTTAGGGTAGCTAAAATTAAAACTAATTTGATTTGACAGAGAGCAAAAGGATGGAACAAAGCAAATAAGAAATGTATGCTGCTTGGGGCTATTCCCCGTGTTTTTTTATCTGTCTCTCAGCTCTCATTTTATAGCAGTTGCTTGCCTTCTTCTCTGACCAACCAATGCAACTTGCTCATGCCAATTGTCAACAATTCGGTGCCTAACAATAGTTGTTAGGAAAGGGCTCCGTAGAAATGCTTTTTAACTCGCTCAATTTATAATCTTTAATTAATAAATAATTAATTTAATTCAGAAATTATAAAAATAAATACCTAATATTATTAGATATTTATAAATATAATTTTCTAATTTAAATAAAATATTTATAACCAAAAATTAAATTCTTATGTTCCGAGCTGCGGTCTACTGAGGATTTGGAACCGGACTCCTTAAGCTTTCCCTTTTTCACCAAACTCCTAATTCTTTTGCCTTTTTTCAATTTGGTCATTTTCTTCTCTTTTTGGCCCTTCCTTGCTCTTTATTCTTTTATTTTGCCATTTCTTTATTTTTCTTCAAATTTCCTGAAATGCAACAAAATAAATTATTAAAATACGAGTTCAAGCTCTAAATAGGCAATAAAAATATGCAAAATTATGCACTTATCAAATGCCCCCATACCTATCTTTTGCTCGTCCTCGAGTAAAACAAAAACAAAATCTAGATAAAAAGTCCTATACTCCTTTTCGTAGGTGTGACGGTTGCATTTGGCATATGCAACAAGCCCTTTAAACCCCTAGGCAGCCCTAGTGGACGAGTGAGGTCTCGTGAGGGCCTATAGTGAATGTACCCACAAAATCCATCTAATTCGTATAAAATGCAACACCACACATACATGTCATCTCGTGATACATCAACTTAAGAATCAAAATGAATTTGCAAAGTCTTGGTGTGGAAAGTTCAAGGATTCACATAGTCGACTTAAAGAGGTATGCAAGAGTGATTACCAGTTCGTGACAAGTGCAAAAATTATTGGAAAACATGCTAAGTCTACAAGAGCACACCTTAGAGTCAAAACTTGAGATTTCATATGCCAAAGAAACAAGCAATACCTCACAATTCACTCACAAAAGAACATTCACTCAAGAACAAGGGTAAATGTATCACTCAATTCCAACAAAATCAAAAGCATGCTTGACACTTGGTATCATTCTAACTTAAACACAATATACATCAATGATGACAATCAAAAGGTCTTTATTCAGGTCGTAATGGGGCTAGGGACAAGGTATGTCAAGTAAGGCCAAAACAAGATGAAGTGTCAAAAGCTAGTAGTCACCATGAAAATCATGCACAACATCAAACTTACTCCCCACACATTATTTTCTACTTTTAACAAAAGGACTTGACTAATCGAATGAAGGAGGATTACAAAAACCTAAGTATGCTCTCATATATATATATATTATTTTTTTTCTTTTTTTCTTTTTTCAATTTTTTTTCCCTTTTTTTTTTCATGAGAGCTAAGATAAATATAAGCAACAATAATCATCCTTTACAGAAAATCGACTAACAAGATAACCAACAAAACATATATTTCCTCAAAAGTTATGAACAAAAGTAAACCCTATTTCACACACCTTATTGCTCCCTCAAGATCATACTAGCCTTTGACAAATTGGGATCAAGAATATGTAAGGCTATACAAGAAAAAGGTCTTAGGCGAGTAATGTGGTGTGTCATCGAAAGAATATGATTAAGCTCAAAGGGTTACTAATTGATCACATAAGAATGGTGTGGATATTTTGGAAATACGGGTTATTCCTAAATGCCTTTATCATCTTATCATCAATCAATGTCATGTATTTCAAGAAAGAACTCAAACAAGTGCTACCAATGCAAATGACAAGTGGACACTCAAGCAAAAGAATATAAATGCAAAAGATGTGCACATAGGCTCAAAATTCACTTGGTGTGGTAGAACATAATCAATCTCAAGTAAAGGTATCCTTAGTGCACCTTCTTGTACTCAAAGCATGAAAACCAAATCATCTTACACCTAATCATGACCTTCTAATTTCTTGCACAATTCAAATAAGTCTACTAGTTTCACCTTGTTAGTGTAAGTGTGTGTACAAGAACTTAGCAAATCACTTCTCAATCAAAAGCTAATGGACCACAAGATTATCATAGCATGTAAGGATGCATCAAGCAACTAGCCATCAATTAACGAGACTAGAATAAGATTAGAACTCCTTTTTTTTACAATTCTACAACTCTTTTTGTGATTTTTTTCATTTTTTAATTTTTTTGAATTTTCTGATTTTATATTTACACTAAAAACCCTCCCCCATACCTAAATCATGCATTGTCCTCAATGTATGCAAATGCAAGATAAATGAAGAGAATGAGGAGATAATACCTGATAAGGGATGACGGAGACTGAAAACTTCTAAAAATTACAAAAGAAAAACAACTCACGCACACAACAAATACAAAAGAAACACACACACACACACACACTGACACTCCCCCATACCTAAATTCTACTATGGGAGGTACAAAACAAATATTTACTAACCAATACCTGCTCTCGGAAAAACTATTTTTGTTATACAACCAACATATTTTAGAAACTCACCCACAAAAATATCATAAACCACTCGAACGATCCGATTAGGCGCAAGAATAAAACTCATATTCCTAACTTCATCCATAGACCATGAAGATGCTTCTTTTTGTTGTTTAAGCAAATTAATTATGATAAGATGTTGGTCATAAATATCATGAGTTTCGATGAAAGATGGAGCACGAGTGGAAAATGAAGAAATAGAAACAGGTGGGGGTGGCTCTTCGAAAAATGTTTTACCAACAGAATTAGGATCACAAGAACTATCCATATGTTGGGTTTCCCATTTGGAACAAATATTCTTCATCTCTTCAAACATCTCTTCTGAGGTCAAATCCTTAAAAGATTCGTGAAGCTCTCGATTGGTCTCGTAATGCAATTGAAAATCTTGTTTAAGAAGAGACTCAATCTCATGATCGTCCAAATTTGACCTTGAAATAACCTCCTTAACTAGATTAGCTCCTATTGGTTGAGTATGAAGTTCTTTGGTTCTTTCGGGAAGAGGTTTGGAAGATGAAAGAAAAAGTTCACTAGAAGAAGATGATGGTTGTCTAGGTGAAGCCACAAACTCAGAATCATCGGGATTCTTCGTTTGACCTAGAGAAAGAATAATGTCACCATTAGAATCTTCTTCGTCGGAATCACCACCGAAAGGAGTGTCAACTTGAACATTAGACCTAGGAGAAATGATATCATCGAAAGTATCGATAGGTCTTTGAGTGATAAGAAATTCAGGTTTGACCTCGGGTGGATTTGGAAACTCATTTTTTTCTTGCTCAGCAAATGTGTTTACTAATTCTCCCAATTGAACTTCTAACTTAGATAAGGCATGAACATTGGAATTCAACAGTTGCCTATCTTGATCAATGGTTTGCATGAAGTAATTTTGAGAAATCAATAAAGCTTCGATACTCTTTTCTAAGGTATTAGGTCGCTCATCCAAATCGTTAAACCCGGGAGGGTTCAATGGTGCTTGAATCGGGTGAGGATAATGACCTTGGTTTGGAATCGGGTAAGAGTTCGATTCTTGAAAATGCGGTGGCTGAGATTGGTAGCTATGACCTTGGTTCCATGAGAGATCGGGATAATCTCTCCAACCGAAATTAGTAGACGATGTAAAATGGTCATTTCGAAAGGTTGGTTGAATCATGGCGTTGACTTGTTGAGAGTCGGGGCCAAGTTGAAAATCGAGACTCGGAGAGTTGAAATTTGGGTGCCAAGACGTGTGTGAAGGGCTATTAAGGGTTTCTAAGGCTTCGAGTCGTCTATTAAGAGCATCTAATTCAGAGTTTATTGCAATATCGTTTTCACTATAATGCAAATCACTAAAAGTACTAGACGACTCGTTATACACACTAGGTTCCCTAATTGACTCACACCACATCGTATTATCCGCTAACTCCTCGTCATAATCCCTTGAGAAATTTGTGTGATTCCCCCACCCGGGATTATAGGTAGGTACAAATGGGTCATTCCTAAGGGTTTGTTGACACATAAAATTATCTTGCTCAAATTCATAACAATTTGCAAACCCTTGAGTATAAGAATTATAATTTGACCACATTATTGACTAACTATTTATTTTTATTTTTATTTATTTATTTATTTATTTATTTATTTTGAAGCACGAATTTTAATCACACAAAATAAAGGGTGAAAAATCAAAAGAAAAATCTAACCTAGGGTCCCTAAATAAAATAACTAGACATTGCTCCTAACGTTAAGACACACTAAAAATTCCGTAAATTAAGAATTATTCAGACCAATTCGACCAGATTAGAGCAGGCATTGCCAAGAGGCCAAACTCGTCACTTAGACACCGAATCTTAACAGCCAGGCGAACCTTAGACACTGAAGGTCGTGAATAAGTCTTAATTACGTTTATTTTTAGGCACCTTCTAATTGAGCGCAAAATCCTAGGGGGCAAATGTCTAATTAATTTTATTAAGGCTACAAACGATGCAACAAACAACAAGATATATACAAAAAACGGTAAACAAATATGGATGCTTAACTACGTGTCCTAATCTAAAAGAAAGAAGAATTTAACGTACCTTTGGGTCCTCCAGCAATCACCACAATTTAATAGGTACGAAAAATTAAAAACAAGAAAATAAAATCTAGATGATGTGCTCCTAAATGATTAAATGCATGATGCAACAATTATGTATTTACAACTAATTTTTTTTTTTTGGATTTTTCAATTTTCAATGTTTTTGTGATTTTTAATTTTTTTAATTTTTTTGTGATTTTCTAAAATAAAAAGGCGAAAAGAGTGAGATACGGGTTACCGAAGCATGCTTCCAAAAATTCCAATTTGCTCCGAGCTCCGTAAAAAGATTCCCGAATTTCCAAACTTCCCTAAAAAAAACGAAATAAAAATAAGGCAAGCAAAAGAAAACTAATCCGAAAAATTAAAAATCAAGGCGCGAAAAATAATTAGTCCCCGGCAGCGGCGCCAAAAACTTGATGTGCCGAAAATAAAGATTTAAATATCACAAGTGCACGATCATCGTTTTAATATTTGAGATTTAATCCACAGAGACTTATTATTTTCGCAAACCTTAATTTCTAATTTAATCGAACTAGAAACATTAATTTTGGATGGATTTTTTTAAAATCTAAATTGACAAGTAAAATGGAATAAAATTGTAATAAAAGCCAAACATTTAAAAGCATTAAAACCCAACAGGCGCAGTAACTTAGTGACGAAAACAAAAGCATTAAATATTAAAATAAAAAAATGGACTTGTGTATGCAGCGAAGTGGACCTTGAACATGAAAGTGCTAAAAAAATCTTGTAAACAAATTCAATGTAACTGGGAAACTAGCAAATTAATAAGACAAAAATTATTGATTAATAACTAAAACAATAATTAGTAATGATTACATAAAACTTAAAGAAACAAAGCATATTGAACAAACAGCGGGTGGAAATAATAGTAGCAGCCATGTGACAAGGTGGACGCGTGGGACTGGTGCGAGACAAAGAACAAGATAATGAAAAAGAGAGTAGAAAATTTAATTTCTAAAATTCATAATTAATTGAAAAATTATCAGAAAAATAAAAAAAATATCATTATGGAGCTTTAAATTACTCTGAATTTAATAAAATATTTCCAAGTAAGATCCAACAAAAATTATTTTAATGTTGGAGCCCATCGAAATCTATGGAGTTGGCCAGAAAAGTACCAAACTTCACCGGAAAATTATTTTTAACCAGAAAATTTGGATTTTCCAACAAATTCAAAACAAGAAGAAGAATCCAAAGATAATAAAAAGGAAATGAAAATTTTGCATTAATAAAATCAGAGTGTTTACAAGATGGAGGCTACAAAATTTAGGGTAGCTAAAATTAAAACTAATTTGATTTGAGAGAGAGCAAAAGGATGGAACAAAGCAAATAAGAAATGTATGCTGCTTGGGGCTATTCCCCGTGTTTTTTTTATCTGTCTCTCAGCTCTCATTTTATAGCAGTAGCTTGCCTTCTTCTCTGACCAACCAATGCAACTTGCTCATGCCAATTGTCAACAATTCGGTGCCTAACAATAGTTGTTAGGAAAGGGCTCCGTAGAAATGCTTTTTAACTCGCTCAATTTATAATCTTTAATTAATAAATAATTAATTTAATTCAGAAATTATAAAAATAAATACCTAATATTATTAGATATTTATAAATATAATTTTCTAATTTAAATAAAATATTTATAACCAAAAATTAAATTCTTATGTTCCGAGCTGCGGTCTACTGAGGGTTTGGAACCGGACTCCTTAAGCTTTCCCTTTTTCACCAAACTCCTAATTCTTTTGCCTTTTTTCAATTTGGTCATTTTCTTCTCTTTTTGGCCCTTCCTTGCTCTTTATTCTTTTATTTTGCCATTTCTTTATTTTTCTTCAAATTTCCTGAAATGCAACAAAATAAATTATTAAAATACGAGTTCAAGCTCTAAATAGGCAATAAAAATATGCAAAATTATGCACTTATCAAGTACCATAATAAGATGTAGTTGCAGGTTAAAGGATAATGCTTCTCTTGTAATCCCATACATTTCAGTCTTACTTTAATTTCTTCAATCAGGGTAGATTCTTCTAGTTCATTGATAACCCTTGTTAGCATATTTGTAGAGTAGAAACTTAGAAATCCAAGTCACGGGACCATAAGACCCATAAACATAGAACCCATAAGTCCCATAAACCACAAACTTATATATTTTAAATTTAATTTTTATATCGCTTGCAAGTTATATGCTAATACCGGACCATAATTACCAATAGAAGAGAACCATAATTACCATAACTATAATAGCATAAGTACCATAACACCAGAACCTTAAGGACCATAACACCATAACCCTCGTAACAAAAGTACCATAACATAGTAACCATAAGGACTATAGCACCAGAACCATATGTACCGTAACTCTCGTAACATAAGTACCATAATACTGGAAACATACAGGAACCATAGGTTGTAACATCCCAAAATCCGGGGTACAGATATGGGGCCACTAACCAACAACAATAATATACATCTCTGAATATAAACAACAATTAATAATAAAAACCCCTTAACCAAGATCGCATACAGGTTATGGTATGAAACAAACTATCAATTACAATGTTACAACTCAATCTCAGAATAATAAAATATTATACATTCTGTGTATAAATGAAATCACTGTCTAACTCTATTTCCACCCTCGACTATTCTCAATCCTCTATCTGGTGTGATCCATAACTCGACCGTCTCTTCTCGCTGCCCGGAAATCAATACTCCCGGTCCACTACTAGGTCTACTATGCTTCACTATTAACTGGAGAAAAATAACAAAAGCAAGAGTGAGCCAACAATGCTCAGCAAGTGCATAAAATGATAGCAATTTCAATTGTCGAGACAATCTAATAGCAAGAGGATTTCAACTTATACTGAAAGAATTTGTGATATTTACTTTTAAATTGCCACAAGGGCTAATAATTCTCAATTACTGAGGTGCAACAGGAACTAGCACGGGTAATAGTCTTGTTCAACTAGAATCAACATTTGGAGACTTCAAGGAATCAGACTTTCACAATTCAAGAATGATACTCAAAAACCCAAGGTCAAATGATAGCCATTCGACAATAATACTTGAAAGTTCATGGTTAAGCAAAAAGGATCAATGTTCCACTGGATACTCAATTGATAGATTAGAATTGGATTTTTATATATTTTTATAAAAACAACATCAAGGTTAGGCTGCTGATCAGTCACGCACTAACCCCGGACAAACGCACACAGCAATGTCCTTTAATGGATCCACGGCACACATTGGCCTTAACATCTGACCATTAAACTGGTCTCCCCGAAGGGACATCCGTTGACCATAATATGGTCTCCCCGAAGGGACATCTATTTTAAAAACATTCCAATTCTAAATCCAACGCACTAGGTGTCGGAACAATCGACCACCCTTAACACAACAATTAACTGGAAACTCACAACCACATCCTTAAACTCACTGATAACAGATCAGCCCAGTATAAGGAATTCCAATTATATAACGAACGCACCAGGGGTCGGAACAATCGACAACCCTTGCCATATCAACTAACTTGGAAACTCACGTTCCAGAATAATTCAAATTTCGAGAGTCAATGCAAAATTCATAATCAACAGGAGTCGACGAGTTCGACATGAGAAATGGGTAATAAATGAAGAACAACAATCTAAAAAGGTATCGACAAGTTCGATACGAATAATTTGAAGAATCAATAAGAGAGAAACTTATATCATCAAGTATTGACAAGTTCGATCAAATACTGAGGAATAACCAACTAATCAAGATCATTAATAAATACCGACAAGTTCGGTAATAAGTGGGGTGGAGAATATATAGAACAACACTTTGAATAAATAGCGACAAGATAAATATAATTAATTGGAGACATAACATTATTAACTTGATTCAAGAAAGATTCGAACTTGGGCAACAATAAAAGATATAAAGTGCAACAAGATTATCAACAAGTAAAATTCTAAGTTGGAGTAGGGACACAATTAAGCACTGCGAATAATGAAATTTTTCAACACAGGGTGAGGTTTGACTTCACGTAAATGAGGAGGACAACTTAAACGGTTATTTAAAAAAAATATAGTTTTAGGATAATAAATTTTAAATCATTTTGGGAAAAACATTTAAGAAGAAAGGGGTTCTCTGGTGACATTATGCTAAAATCAGAAATTTCAGTAACAAGTATTTGTAGAGGTTTAAAACATGGATTCTCTCTATTTGGAGAGTCCTTTAAATATTTTTAAGTAAACAAAATAAAGGCCTTCCACTAAGAAGGCTTTAACATCCCATGAATAAGGTAATTTGCAGAAAAGGTATTGGTAAGGTTCTAAAAAAAAATCTGATGTTTGAGTTCTGGGTGGGGAAGATTAACTATTTTTCGCTAACTGATGGAGTATTTCTTCTAGACATACTTAACATATCGATCTTATACAACAAGGAAATTGAATTGCATCACTTGAATGATAAGTGAAGAGCAACACTTGCCTCTGGTCCTTAGCTATTATGTAACGCCAAAGTAATACAACTTTCTTCTTCTACCTTACGGCATCACAATCTTCTAGTTCGATCATTCTTTGGTTTAATGCTCTTGCGGTTGTCACGAGTCTGATCCGCCGATATCAAGGCCGCGCGTCAACTTCTATAGTCAAACAATATATAGCAATTAAATCTTCAAACGATAACTCTGACATTCTATAAATGTTAATAAACTCAAATCGAACTTATTAACCATGCTTACCAATTTAGCTATTGGAAGAAAACAATCGGACATGTCCCCTCTGAACATAGATGTTTTTTTCCGGTGTTAAAATGTCTTAAAATGAATCCAACAACCGCAACCAATACTCCACCCATCTTCATCCTTCTTCCTTTAATATCCACTCATCTCCACAGATAACCTAAATCAATATTCATCACTCAATCCCCGTAAAAATGAAAGTAATCTGACAATTCCAGTCAATAACCCAAAGAAAGCGCCATCACTACAATTACTATATATATATACTACTAAATTGGCACATAATATGACTCGACACAATATATACTTATAATCGATCCACCACCACACATATATATACACAGACTGAATCACATAACAGATCCCATACCTGACCACATTTAACCCTTGTTGGACAAACCCCGGGATAAAATAAACTTATACAGCTTTTAGCACCATCAACGACTAACCAAATGACACCACTTACACTCATAATATGCCACTAACCATACAAAATGCATACTTGCTTATAATACTTAACACTAACTATATCAATCATATTCAACATTTGTACCATAACTAAACAATTACAACTATGTTTACTAACCATTAGAATCACTTAAGTCCAGTTATAATAGATTCACATTCAAACAACTTAAACACGTTACAACAACAATCGCCCTTGACACTTAACCGTATAACCATCATCTCTTATTGTCTTCTTACCTTTTCCACCTCATCTCCAAGACCCACACCTGATCTCACACACACGGTCATGCCCACACCAGCAACTCTTTTATCTCTTATTCCCCTCATTTTTGAACAACACCAACTTTGCCCACTTAATCAGAACAACATCCACCACTCCAAAACATTAAAGTCCACATCAACCTATTATAACAACAAAAATACAAACCCCTCACCGATTACTACCATAGTTCGGACACAACACATAACTCCCCTTACACAAGCACACTCCCACATTCGAAACTAGAATCATATACACATACTCTGCTGTCTCGAACTACACTAATCAGCAGCTCGTCATTGAGCATAACAGGACAGGGTCGCGGCATGATGTTTAGAAGTCAATAACCCAATTCATGTGCATCCTCGTCCTCCTTCATTCGGCCTAAAACCATCCCACAATCAGCTACATCGCATACATTAACTATCCAACACTTATCATTTTATCTTAACACCTTCACCATTTCTGCAATTCCCAATGCTTTAACATTCACATTGCACACCCATTAAGACCAAAAACAGAGTCCTCGGTTTTTTTTTTTTTTACCGAGACTTACTTCCTGGTTTCAACATCATCACCCACAAACTATATAATCCCCTGCTCTTCCTCCTTCTTCACCCTCACTAACACCGGCTTCACTTTCCTCTCCCTTTATCTCCCATGTTCGCCACCGTCTAACCATCGACCTACTAACACAGTGAGGCACCAACGCGAACACAACCAGTTGATAGCCCTCATCAAGACAGTCGATTAAACTCAAGAATAGAGTGATTCAAGAAACCCAATTTGATTTCCATTACTCACACACCGACTATAAAGTACACGCACAACCACACACCCATACACAATTATACAGTACACACGCAGTCACTCAACACATCAACACCCTATATACATACAGACACGACTCGTTCAATACACACAACCCAGCATACACACGGCTTTTCACAAAGAAATAGCAGCTCATGGAAGAGGGAAAGACTTAATCAGCCATGACCATCTTTGAGAACACTTGAATCGGGCTTACACACACACAAGAGGAGGAATTTGAGAGAGAGAGAGAGAGTTCCAAGAAAGAGTCAAAGAGAGATTAGAGAGTAATCAGGAAAGACAAATGGGATAGGAGGAACAGAGAGAAATGAAGAACAGAGAAGAAACTAGTAGCTGGTTATTTTATAGCCCATAAACGATATTTCATGATTCTGAAAATCAACTGAAAAATCGATTAAATCACTTATAAAATTGTAATTAAATGGTAAATGAATAAAAATTAAAATTTAAAATTCAACAATCAAGAATATGAATTTACAAACACCCACATATTTTTAAAATATTATTCGGATAAAAAATGAATTAAATATGAATTTTCAAAGTTTTGATCCTTTAAATACAATAAAACTATAAAAATCATTTTAAAATACCAAAACATCCAACTTAATTCACCCAACAATTTTAAAACTCAATAAATATATAAAGATAATTTTACAAAAGATTTCATGATTTTTAATCCCTCCGATAATTTTATAAAATTTACAGAGGATCAAAATACATGATTTAAATATTTTTAAATCCTCGAAAATTCAATTAAAAATACATGGGGCTTCACAACTTATCCAGATCATCACATAAGCACATAAACACAAATTCACATACATTCCACTTTCCAACAATACTCACATAATATAATTTATAATTTATAATAAATAAATAAATTTTAAATAAAATCGAAATTTCTAAGGCGTTATATCCTTCCCTCCTTAATAGGATTCTGTCCTCAGAATCAACGCTAAGGACATCTTACTTTCACTTTCCATGCTGCCTTTTCAACTCTAGGATTTCTCTTATAAACTCAAACTTTAACATGCTCGACTTGTGCCCGCAAATTCCAAAATAACCTTAACTTTGACTTCCGAGTCCTATTACTTTAAACACTTAACTCACGGAAACGAATATCTTTCCCTGAAAATCAATATAACTTTCTCGCATGATATACTCTGCGTCAAAACTATACCGCCACGCAAATCTTTCGCAATAATACTGTCGTGCATTCTGCATAATTTACCATGATCCACGCTTGATATCATTCCCACGCTTTACTTATAACCACACTATTTTAAATAGAACTTCGAGAAAGAATCTCTAGAAATTCTTTGATCGCTTCCATTCCGCTTTCAAGTACTAGGTCGATCGAGAAGGAAATAATCAAAAGTTTCTTCTTGTCTTTAATCCCATATTCTTACCGAACACCCAATTTTGGAACTTAACATTATTTCTTCCGCTTTCCGTTACCTCCTTGCAATCAAATACTATAACCAAACACGTACGCCCTTATCAACACATCAAGCATAATTCAATTAACAACTGGATTCTCTTTCTTATAAAATAGTCCGGTTTGCCGAATCTTTGGAGGACATAGCCTCGATTATTTTCAGCTTTTGATAATTAATATACTTGTCACCTTGACTGTGACTTCACTTGATACAATCACAAGATTGAGATATCCAACTTATTGCCAATTCTTTCGCCGTCACAGCTTCACTTGATACTAATCATGAAACAATTCCTCAACGATTTCCAACAACTCCCACTTTTATCAACATGAATCCTCCACTTAACCTGCATCGCCACTTATTTACATCTCCTGAAATGAACCTTCCCCAGATAAAATTCTGAGTAAAGAATATTAAGAAATCTTTAATCATCCTTACTTCTCTTTCACGTGCAATGTTACTCGAGAAGGGAATAATCAGAAAATCTCTATTCATCCTTCATCTCATTGTTTTACTGAGTGGCCGTTTCGAACTGATAACCATTCTCCTTAAGTCATATATATCTTATTCGTAATACACTAATCCGTTCCTTCCGGAGTCAACTTCAATTCTTCACTCTGCATACTTGACGAGTCTTCAGATTTGACTCTACCCATTACGACTTCGACACTTAACACCACTCACATTGGGATTCTGCATACATGGAACCTTTCAAAGTCATTCTCTATTAGATTGCATACGCTCCCCGAATCTTCGATCATCTCGATATGTGATCTATGACCATTTTAATATCTTCGTTCAGATGCTGCTTGAAAGCTTATTTGCTGAAACCTGATTTGACCTAATCATCCCCTTTCTGCTACCTTGTACTTATACAAAACGACTTCGGAACATCAATTTTTTTTTTCTTAAGATTAAAATCTCCCTTTTATTGATAAAAAAATAAATCCACTCCCAAATCATATTCGACTCTTTATATAGTCTTCACAATCCACCTCTGATAACTTCCTTTATAATTGCATTGAATTTCCCAATTCTTTGATAATTATAGCAGTAGTCTTATTACTTCCTTCATAATTCCACGGAGTTTGATATGATACTATTTTTGGCAAAGATTCCTACCTTTCCAAGCTCATAACACATTGCTTTGACTTCTGACTCTACTACTTGTTATCATACTGCCCTTCTGGTTGCAGCCACAACTTCCCACATTACTCTTAATAAAATCTCTAGGGATTCTACTCCCGAAATCTTATTTTCTAATCATGGGATCTCGTTAATCTCTGTTAATTCTCTTTCTGTAGGCAACTACGATGCCTTTTCCTTTTTAACTCCACATCTTCGGAATTCCACCTTCTTTTCTTAACTAAATTTTATATGTCTTCTATTTAATCACTTCTGGAAAACTTTCTGGTTTATTCCATCTTGGTCAGTTTTCCATCATCCTTGCTAATCATGCCTTTCTACACTGACTTGTATAAGTTATTTACTTCACATATTCACCTTACTCCTCATTCAGTCTTGGCTCTTCTTGTTAATTCTTACAAACCTTTCTATTCCACTTCACTCTGCTTTATCCAAGTCATCCTTCATGTTTCTAACATCTTATGTCTAACAACGGCTCATACATTCAAAATCTCGAAAGATGTCCAAAACGATCTTTATTGAACATCTCATATCCAACATCTCCATTTCCATTCTCTTTTCGCCCTTTAACAACAATTATAATCATGGGCTCTTATTTACTGCCCTCTTTCCTTTATTCAATTCTCATAGCCTCAATTCTTGTCCATGCTTTATCGGTTCGATAAATATTCCAATTTGATACTACATCTGTCTTAATCACCGCATTCTTAAACTCGCATCACCATTTCTTCGTAAATGCAGTCATAGCTTATATCATTTAAGACATCGTCATATCTATCTCCACATTCCTTCATCATTAGAAATTTTGAAACCAATAGGATTTCTGACAAAAAGGAGTCAATAAAATGAATGGGCATCAAGTATGAATATATAATGAGTTTGTTTGACAAAACTTTTAGAAAGGAATTCAACCGAGAGATCAATATGATCTTTGAACTATTTTCAGGTTGCGTTTGTCACTTGGTTAACCACCATAGTACATAAGAATGGCCAGTCCTTAGTACTTCGTGACAAACACAATCAGTGGCGTCCCACTGGACTTCTATCACAAAGATAAAATGTCCCTGAATCCCCTATCTGTATAGGTTGTTCATCTCAGCTGGAATAGAGAAAATTCAAGTATTCATGAAAATGGAAGGGATTCAAAAGTTTCAAAAATCTTTCTGCAAAGATGAATCAAGTATCATCTGGAAATATAAATATTTCTAAAAGAATGGAATTGAATTCGAATAAATTTGATGTACGAAACTCATCATCAATTGATGGGTATTAGACTTTCAAATGTAGCATCAACTACTGATTAGGCAAACATTTAAGAAATTCCTAATTATTCAGTCTCACTCTTGTCGACTAAGCACTACTATACTTAGCTGCCAAACCGGCCTGACAATAATGAGTTGAATAAATAAGAAGATCTCAATTCATTCTCGATTTTTGAACCGTCACTGCGCAACAAATGCCTCAGCAACGATGCTAACCGGGAATTAATTTACGACAATTCAAAGAAAGAATAGGGAATTTCTTCAAATAAAGACTTTAAATGAATCCATAATTGGGGTGCACAACTACGCTTAACTTCCAGTTCCTACTAATAATCGCTTCTCACTTCGCATTCTTAACCTTCTCGTACTATCTCCGAAACGTTTACATCGAAACTAATCTCGTAGGATGTCCTAAATTCTACGCGAAAATCTCGAGATAACGTCTCTCGAACTAATAACTCCAGCTGTTTAATTAATTTAAGCTGCTTCAGATTCACTGTTTTGCTAATAGCTCGATCCGTAAATGATTCGAACTTCTACTCGCGCGATATGCCGAAAGACCGATTAATGTCGCGACGCTTGTCGAAGTATCCTAACGCGATCCTAATCCTAAAACGTTCTACTCGACTTCTATCTTATACTCGTACCCTAACTCTCCTAATCTGTTTCAGTGACCATAACCTGTAGCTCTGATACCAACTTGTAACATCCCAAAATCCGGGGTACAGATATGGGACCACTAACCAACAACAATAATATACATCTCTGAATATAAACAACAATTAATAATAAAAACCCCTTAACCAAGATCGCATACAGGTTATGGTATGAAACAAACTATCAATTACAATGTTACAACTCAATCTCAGAATAATAAAATATTATACATTCTGTGTATAAATGAAATCACTGTCTAACTCTATTTCCACCCTCGACTATTCTCAATCCTCTATCTGGTGTGATCCATAACTCGACCGTCTCTTCTCGCTGCCCGGAAATCAATACTCCCGGTCCACTACTAGGTCTACTATGCTTCACTATTAACTGGAGAAAAATAACAAAAGCAAGAGTGAGCCAACAATGCTCAGCAAGTGCATAAAATAATAGCAATTTCAATTGTCGAGACAATCTAATAGCAAGAGGATTTCAACTTATACTGAAAGAATTTGTGATATTTACTTTTAAATTGCCACAAGGGCTAATAATTCTCAATTACTGAGGTGCAACAGGAACTAGCACGGGTAATAGTCTTGTTCAACTAGAATCAACATTTGGAGACTTCAAGGAATCAGACTTTCACAATTCAAGAATGATACTCAAAAATCCAAGGTCAAATGATAGCCATTCGACAATAATACTTGAAAGTTCATGGTTAAGCAAAAAGGATCAATGTTCCACTGGATACTCAATTGATAGATTAGAATTGGATTTTTATATATTTTTATAAAAACAACATCAAGGTTAGGCTGCTGATCAGTCACGCACTAACCCCGGACAAACGCACACAGCAATGTCCTTTAATGGATCCACGACACACATTGGCCTTAACATCTGACCATTAAACTGGTCTCCCCGAAGGGACATCCGTTGACCATAATATGGTCTCCCCGAAGGGACATCTATTTTAAAAACATTCCAATTCTAAATCCAACGCACTAGGTGTCGGAACAATCGACCACCCTTAACACAACAATTAACTGGAAACTCACAACCACATCCTTAAACTCACTGATAACAGATCAGCCCAGTATAAGGAATTCCAATTATATAACGAACGCACCAGGGGTCGGAACAATCGACAACCCTTGCCATATCAACTAACTTGGAAACTCACGTTCCAGAATAATTCAAATTTCGAGAGTCAATGCAAAATTCATAATCAACAGGAGTCGACGAGTTCGACATGAGAAATGGGTAATAAATGAAGAACAACAATCTAAAAAGGTATCGACAAGTTCGATACGAATAATTTGAAGAATCAATAAGAGAGAAACTTATATCATCAAGTATTGACAAGTTCGATCAAATACTGAGGAATAACCAACTAATCAAGATCATTAATAAATACCGACAAGTTCGGTAATAAGTGGGGTGGAGAATATATAGAACAACACTTTGAATAAATAGCGACAAGATAAATATAATTAATTGGAGACATAACATTATTAACTTGATTCAAGAAAGATTCGAACTTGGGCAACAATAAAAGATATAAAGTGCAACAAGATTATCAACAAGTAAAATTCTAAGTTGGAGTAGGGACACAATTAAGCACTGCGAATAATGAAATTTTTCAACACAGGGTGAGGTTTGACTTCACGTAAATGAGGAGGACAACTTAAACGGTTATTTAAAAAAAATATAGTTTTAGGATAATAAATTTTAAATCATTTTGGGAAAAACATTTAAGAAGAAAGGGGTTCTCTGGTGACATTATGCTAAAATCAGAAATTTCAGTAACAAGTATTTGTAGAGGTTTAAAACATGAATTCTCTCTATTTGGAGAGTCCTTTAAATATTTTTAAGTAAACAAAATAAAGGCCTTCCACTAAGAAGGCTTTAACATCCCATGAATAAGGTAATTTGCAGAAAAGGTATTGGTAAGGTTCTAAAAAAAAATCTGATGTTTGAGTTCTGGGTGGGGAAGATTAACTATTTTTCGCTAACTGATGGAGTATTTCTTCTAGACATACTTAACATATCGATCTTATACAACAAGGAAATTGAATTGCATCACTTGAATGATAAGTGAAGAGCAACACTTGCCTCTGGTCCTTAGCTATTATGTAACGCCAAAGTAATACAACTTTCTTCTTCTACCTTACGGCATCACAATCTTCTAGTTCGATCATTCTTTGGTTTAATGCTCTTGCGGTTGTCACGAGTCTGATCCGCCGATATCAAGGCCGCGCGTCAACTTCTATAGTCAAACAATATATAGCAATTAAATCTTCAGACGATAACTCTGACATTCTATAAATGTTAATAAACTCAAATCGAACTTATTAACCATGCTTACCAATTTAGCTATTGGAAGAAAACAATCGGACATGTCCCCTCTGAACATAGATGTTTTTTTCCGGTGTTAAAACGTCTTAAAATGAATCCAACAACCGCAACCAATACTCCACCCATCTTCATCCTTCTTCCTTTAATATCCACTCATCTCCACAGATAACCTAAATCAATATTCATCACTCAATCCCCATAAAAATAAAAGTAATCTGACAATTCCAGTCAATAACCCAAAGAAAGCGCCATCACTACAATTACTATATATATATACTACTAAATTGGCACATAATATGACTCGACACAATATATACTTATAATCGATCCACCACCACACATATATATACACAGACTGAATCACATAACAGATCCCATACCTGACCACATTTAACCCTTGTTGTAAGAACCCAGATTTTTGGGTAGAATTAAAACTTTTATTATGTATTGATGTAAGAGTAAACAGTGGTTACAACTACAATGTAATACTGGCTTTAAAGAATGAATAATGAAAGGATATATATTCCAAGGTTATATGGCCTGAAGGATGCTATTGGGTGATAACTTAGATTAGAATAATCTATCTCCTAGAAAGTTAAGATAAGATTCCCTAGAGAGAAATAGATACCCTCATGTCATCCAAATCAATATCTATTAAGCCCAGCGGTTCCGTAAAAAGGTTAAGGAACACTCGAAGGTGAACCAGGTTCATTTTCCTAATTATAGGAATTAAATAAAAATAAGTGATGAATAGTGATTTTGGTGGAATTTGGAATATTATTATAATAATGTTATACCCGGTATTCGGAATGGATTTCTGAGTTCGTATTAGTGATCCAGGAGGAAAATAAGTGTATGTAAAAGCTGTCGGATTCAGAAACAGAGCACTTTCATTTTCTCCGAGAATTCCCTGGACACTACCAAACTTAAGGATTTAATTAAGGGATTTAAGGTATTTAAATTCGAGAAGTATTAAGAATGATGAAGAATAGTATTAGGATTATTAAGAAGGTTTTCGGTAAAACCCTAGTTAGAAACGAATGAGTTATTCCCTCGAACGATCAACGAATTGAGCAATAACCGGACAACAGAATCAAGCAGAGGGCCAAGGGGCAACCATGTGCTAGTAGATAAGAGATTTATTATGTCAAGGAATTAAGGGTTTTATTTAATTATGATTTGAGAAATTAGAATGAAAATCCTCGAGTTAGAATGATAAGCGTTTTGGAAATCGCTAGAACTTTATAACGAGATTAAGCGATAAAGCGAACGCGAAGCGAATTACGAATTAAATATATAACGATATGAGAAACACCACATGATCATCTAGGGTTTACTAATATTAGATTGGTGGAAAAGAAATGAGAAAAGAAAAGGAAAAGGAAGGAATGAGGTGTGTGATTAAGAAGTAAACAACAAGGCTCTTTGTCATCTTATTTCCTACAAACCACAAGTGATTAACACATGTATTAGAGAGTGACATAGCTGCTATACAACACCAAAATATCTACAAACCAATTAGTTATATAAGTAACCAACATATCTAGGAATCAAACTAGTACTTAGCAAATCAAACCACTTGGTTAAGCCTTAACCATCCAATGATCAACACTTGTCATGGTAAATCCTCATCCAACACCACACTACTTTAATAAAGTAGCCTTAAGATGAGATATTATCTTAAAACTCTTCACTTTATGCTATATTGAAAGAGCAACCAAGGCAAATACTCTCCCCCCCCTTTAAACACCATTCGGCCCTTCCTTAAATTCCAAAACAAAAATCAAGCTTCCAACCATCACTTGACCTTGTAATTTTTATGGTGAGTTCCATAATTCATAAAAGTGATCTCCTAAAAATTTCAAAGCCAAACACCTTTGTTTCCATTTTCAAAGAATTCATCCAAGAGGAGGGTGAATAGTGATTCTATGAACTAATCTTGTTTTTTCTTGTTTTTCATGGTTGATTTAGCAAGCTTAAGCACCTCTAAGGATCATACCAAGCATAGTGAGGCTAGATCATACTCCAAGGAAGGTATAGCAACTTGAAACCCTAGACTTTACCTTGAGATTTTGCATGCTCTTGATGGGTTTTAGTATAAGATGTGATATTAGCATGGTTATAAGCATGATTGTGATTTAGATTTGATAAATGTTAAAAATAGTTTAGATGAACGGAAAGGCATTGCTTGGCCTCAGTTCATGGTGATATATCATGTATATGTTGTTTGGGATGGATACCTTGATTATTGGAGGGTTTGGAATTTAGATATATTCGATTTATAGCCGTCGTAATGCCGAAATTTCGTTAACCTTAAGAACACGAATTTGACAGAAGCTATAACTCACTGATTAGCTTCGACTTTTGCCATGATTAGCTAGATTATGTTATGAGCTTCGTTTTGATATAAAGATCGCATGAAACGGACTTACGGTTTAGGAGTTATGATTAAATTCGTAAAAGTGGTTCGGAACCGTAATCAAAAGTTCGTAACCGAAATTGGATCCCTTTAATATTGCGAAATCAGTGGCGAATCTTAATAATTAAATAATAGAGATAAAAAGGAAGGTGTGGGAGAAGACCGCATGTCAAATGGATCGTTTTCCGATTTTATAAAAATGTTCGAATCTAGGTTAAGTACGAAAGTACCCCTAAGAGGTATACTTGGTTATAACTTCGGTAAACCACTTAGAAAACGATCGATAAGTATCGAGGTCTAATCTTTCGACTTTAAAACTTATACGATTTAAATACTTACCATATGTAAGTGTAATGTCATGCTTTAGTAACGAACAAGTATCGGGTAATAAAAGCAATTAGTAAGAGTAAATTAAAGGGGTATAACGAAACGACTTGAAAACGTGTTTCGATTTAAGTAAAGTTTATGCGTAACCTTTTGAAAGGTGTTAAGTGATTAATCCCGAATGCCTTGGCTAATTATAGATCATCAGGCTGACCCGGGACACGCTACTACTACCCCTACTCGTACTCGATTTCTAGGCAAGTTTCCAATACTTGGAACTGTTGTTGTGATAATATATATATGATGATTGTTGTATACATATGCCATAGCATGCATGCCTACTTTCAAGTTATATTGCAATACTTGTTCCCTGAATTGATATTGGCTTATAGACTAGATACGATATATCAGTATAAGCCGGATTTTGGTTAAGACCCTTAGTGAAGGGCATGTGATATTCATTCTTTAAATATAGACCGGGAGTCGGTATTTTGAGATATAGATGTAGTTTTGGAAACCCGGAGGGATTCCAACGACGGATTAGTATTCCTTTTGAGGAATGTTATTATAAAACATCAATTATATTTCCATAAAGTATTATTTACTTGGAAATCTTTCAAGAAATGTTATTTGAGCATTATCTCAGTCGAGAAATATTAAATGAATATTATTTCGAATATTCATTTAGAGTTTGATTATTTCATGAATATTATTTCAAGATTCATTTAGAATATTGTTTATTAAATGAATATTACTTTCGAATATTCATTTAAGGTTTTATCTATTCAATGAATATTACTTTAAGATATTTCTTTGAAATTCTAATTACTTAAGGAACATTATTTCAAATATTCCTTGAGAGTATTGATTACTAAATGAATATTAATTAGATATTCATTTAGAATAGTATTTATTAAATGAATATTATTTGGATATTCATTTAAGGTTTTATTTACCTAATAATCATTATTTTAAATATTTATTTGAGTTTATCTATTTATCGAATATCATCTTGAATATTCATTTGATCTTTATTTATTTAATGAATATTACTTTCGAATATTCATTTAAGGTTTGATTTACTTAATGAATATTATTTTAAAATATTCATTGGAAGTTCTATTTACTCAAGGAATATTACTTCGAATATTCCATTAAAGTTTTGATTACTAAATGAATATTATTTGGATATCCGTTTGGAATGTTATTGATTAAATGAATATTATTTTCAAATATTCATTTAAGGTTTGGTTTATTCAGTAAATATTATTTTAAATATTTATGTAAGTTTATTTATTCAAGGAATATTATTTTAAATATTCATTTAAGAAAAGACTTATTTAATAAATAATTCTATATATTCATTCGAGGATTACTTACGAGCAATATTATGATTTGTTCATATTCCTTAATTATTATTGATTTAATAAACATTCTTGGAATGTTTAATAAAGTTCTTTTGAATTCTTTTTATAATGATTTATATTATTCGAAGGCTACCTTTCACCTTCAGATATTATGTAAAATATTTCGGAGTCTTTTATGACTATTTTATCAAGGGGAGGTTCCCAAAACTTTATTTTCATTTAAATCTATCTTAAAGAAGATTTAAATACTCGCTCAACTTCCAAACGTATATAAGGGGACCTCACTTGAGCGATGTTATTTATTGGACTACCCGGTCCTATACTTGCTAAAACTATCTTGTCACTCACATCTTGATTCTTTCAAACATCGATATGAGTCTTTTGGTTACCTCCTCAACGCTCGAGGGGTATGATTGATGTAACAAGTTTATATCCATTAACAAGCATCAGCTTGGGAAATATTGGTGAATTTTCCTTTCCAATTAGATACGACTACTTTGTGGAGTCCTATCAACAAGTGTTACACTTGGGGAAAAAGGGGAACGAACTTTACGTTTCAGAGTCATGGATGATATTCGAACTAGGAGACGCGTAAGTGGCCGAGTGGCGCCGGTCCAGCAATAGCCCCACCGTTGGCTGAGGAGTTCCAGAGGGCGGTAGATAAGTAATTCCGTCGGAGCTACCTTCTACATGTAGAGAACGACTGATGAGATGCATGACATACGACTGATCATCGTAAACGTCAGGGCATCTGGCGCGGCAATGCTCCCGTATTAGTTCATCTTCTAAAAGTAAGAAATTTCTGCAACACTGTTGGTGTTGGCAAGGTGAAAAAGTGTTGAAACCGGAATTGCAATATTTTTCCTGCAAGTTCCTCTTCTATGATAATTGAGAATATCTTGCTTATCTTTTGCATAGCAGATATTTATTCAAAACAAATATATTTTTGAGTTACCTTGTAACTTCATCTCATACCTTATATTGGTACTACATCGTTAATGCATGGCATATGGTTTCAAAGATATTTTGAACTGTCATATATTATTGTCGTTCAATTATATTTTTGGTGGGCTATTGCTCACCCTTGCTTTATTTATTTATATCACAACAACAGCTAGATCAGATGGCCGCGCAAGGCGCACGCAGCGTAAGCAGGTGTCAACCGTCAGAGGTTTACCGCTAAGGTCTTGGCTACCTTGTTGAGGATGCAACTACTGGTAGGCTAGTTGTTAGCAATTGAGCCTCAAATGTATTTATATTATAGTATCTATTAATGGATGGCAAAGAGTATGTAATTGTACAATTGTAATTCTTTGGGTTGTAAGAACTCAAACTTGTGATTAATAATATTGTTGGTTACTCTGATTTCATCTCTGGGACTATAACGGGTGTGTTTTATGTTGTTGTTTTGGGTCACAAGGTTGTAATTTAAATTGTGTTGATTTTGTGATTGGATATTGAGTCCGTAACGACCAGATCCCTGACCCTGGATCTGGGGGTGTTACAGAAATGGTATCAGAGAGAGCGTTATATATCCCAGAGATGATGCGACGTTAAAACAATAAATTCATTAAGATAATAAGAACTCTTGCCAAGTTCATAGTCAGACTACATAATGTAGTATTGACATATAAAACCCTTATGGGAACCCTAAAGTATCATGATAGTAACTTAGCTCGTTCTTGTATCGACTAGTAAGGCGACAGACCTTGGGGATTACGAGCAGTAACATAATGATGCTTGTTTTGAGGTTGAAGATCGGATGGTGGATTCGATAGAGTACCCTACTGAGGACCCGGAAGAGGTTCCAGCGGAGAGGGAGAATCCTGTTAGAGACAGGGAAGTTTACCTTGAGGAGATGAGGGCTGCAGCCAGAGAGACTGTAGGAATCTAGATTTAGTGCTCAGAGATGTGAGCGTAAAGAACCGATGTATTATGAAGAGAATTAAAGAGGTATATTGGATCTATAGCTGGACTGCCGGATAAAGTGCCAGCAAGTTAGATGGATTTGAGGAATTACTCAAGATCTTATGTAAGGATAGATAAGAATCCTTGGAGACTTTCAGATTAATGAGAAAGGAATTAGAATGATGCATGATTATCAAAGACATTGATATAGGACGGGGAGCAGAGTCCCTAGGAACAGATAAGACATAGGTGGCAAGTGCCATATCTTCAGATAAATGAATTGGTGTGAATCTTATTAATGATAATTCGCCGTGAGAAGACAGATTTCATAGGTTTTAAATTATGAAACCAAATTGAGATTGTTAAGGTGATTTTATTCAGGGAAATGCCCATCTTATAAATGGATCAACTTAGAAAGAAAAGACATTGGGAAGTGATGGCCTGAACGGATAAGGAATATAAGGAAATAGTAAGCGAGACAATGATCTCAGAACCTACAAGAGGAGAAGACCAGTGAGTCTGTGATAAATTAGTAATAAGGCTATCATCAGGAACCAATTATAAGTTTAGTGCAATTCAGTGTAATGATGAACCAGAAACATTAGATGCATGTGATTCAGAAGAATATTAAATTCTTTCTTTTCCTTGAATGGATTATGGTAGTTACCTTAAGTTTATGCTGACACTGAATCATAAATGGATTAGGCAAGGCGATCAATGGATGAGAATGCTTTTAGATGCAACCTGAAAGAACAGGTGTAGGACATGTTCTCGAAATAAGAGTTTTGGCAAAATGAAGTCCAGCAATAGGACACATGATCGATAAGAGTAGTGTTAGTCGGCCCCACCAAGTTAAAGACAGTTTCAAATAGAGATTGGCCAACCACACTGGCAAAGGTGAGAAATTTCATAAAATCCACAAGGTATTACCAAGGATTTGCTCAGGACTTTACAGAAAGTGTAGTCCCGTAACCCGACTTATTATAAGAATAAAAGTTTGAATGGACAAGATAAACGTGAGAAGATCTTCCGGGAGCTAAAGGTAAAGTTGGTGATGACCAGGGTTGGCGTTGCCTAATGGAAGAAGGAAACTTTGGGAGATATTATGATGCAACTCATACAGGTATAGGTCTGCGCTTATGCAGCACGACAGCGTAATTTCGAATACATTTAGACAGCGCAGTTCATTGGATTCAGATGGCCTTGGTAGTGCCAAGGTTGAGGAACGACTAACCCCGACGGTAGTGTTCCTTCTGAGACTAGTTGTTAAGAAGACTGGTATTTGGTAGTATCGACTAATAGGACGAATATGTATCGGGAAGATGTGGCATGTTACTAGTGGGTGAATAGATTAACTGAAATTTTCCCAAATTCTGGAAAGGAATTCAGCGAATTTTGGCAAACCTTGTCTTTCTGATTATCAAAAGACGTCATTGAAGAGAGTGGAAACTGGAGCGAACCCTGTGGATTGGGTAAAGTAGCCGCTATACAAGTGGGTAGACATACCCCGATTATTACAGTTGAATGTAGGGATAAAGTTATGAAGTTGAATGTAATTAAGAAACAAGCCGGACTGAGAAATTCTGGGATTGACTTAAATGAAAAGGTTGTTATTCCAGAAGTGTTAAGCTTTTGTGGTGCGTGAAACTGATAAGAGAAGTTGAAATGAAAAAAAAAAAAAAAATAAAAGGAAAGGTGACCGGAGGCGGTACCGAGAAGTCAAGTGAGACTTATATGGAGTAAAATTTTGAAAAGATCAAAAGGTATCAAAGTAGAAGGCACTATGCCAGCAGTTGCTAGAAAAGTAATGCTATTAGCCGACCCCTAAATTCACATATTTTAGTGTGGCCAGTTGGGGCCAAGTCACTAAGGATTGTCAAGTGACTAATCCAGCAATGTAAGGACAAAGCGGGGTGCTTCTAACAAAGTGCCAACCGCAAGAACTTTTGATGAAGAATGAATTGAGATACATGATAATGGATTTTATAAATACCATGGATGTGTTAGGAATGAGGATGGTGACCAGTAAAGGTTATGAGGATTGTCAGAGATGGTGCAGTATGATGCATAAATGTTATCTGAAACTTGGTGTCCTCAAGAGGAGCATTAGGCATTAAGAGATTCACGTTGAACATGACCAATATCTTCCAGAACATCCTTGTTACCATTACCAAGTTCTGTAAGAAAGACAGATAGACATACGTTGTCTTTTGGGAAAGTCATATAGACTGACATTCGTTTGGAAGGAGAGGTAACATTAAGCTACCTATAGATTATCAAGATTGAAAAGAGACCCTTATTATGGATATATGATTGCCAAGTACAGGATGTAAGTATTCCTTGAAAATGGAATTGAGGATAGAATGTCCATAGATTAATACGAACCCTGGGGATGCACAAAGGATAGCATTACCCCTAATATAGATATTGTGAAATCAGACGATATAAGTGGAATCGACCAAGGTATAAAATAACCTGTAAGGATTTATGGAAAGGAGTCTCTAAAAGTACATAGACAGAATTGTTATCGAATTGATTAATGATGTTTGATATACCCTGTAACCAGGAGATACAGGAGGAATGATGAGGATGGCCTAAGAAACCTTACAAGGGAAGAGGTAATATTCTGAACTTCAAAAGGGAAGTTTGGTAAGGAATGTATGACATAGTAACCATAAGGCCAGAGGAAGCATGTGTGAAACCATGTAAAAGTATGGATTGAACCAATAAGGTTGAGATTATCCTAAAAACAAGAAGGGAGTTAAGTAAGGAAATATCCTAGGTATGATTTGGAGTACCTGTAGTCAAGATCGCACTAGAAAGGTGGAAGCAATGACTTTTGGAAAAGACTGATAGATGCTTTCTCTCATTCAGCAGAATTTAAGGGAGAATGCTTCCACCCTGAGTTTGAATAGATCTAGAAAACATTGATCTCAAGAAATTATTATAATCAGGAAAGGCCAACGAGGTGGCTGACACTTTAAGTATAGGGGAGTAAGTATAAATGCTCAGACCAAAGAAATAGAATGATAATGTAAGGACCTTGATGGTCATAATGTGGTAAAGGAAGTTACATTTCGTCTAATAATTTTGCCAGGATCAGCTATAAAAATAGTTTAAGTAAAGATTCGATTCCTGATGTTGCCAGTAGCACATTACCGACATTAGGAGGCTCTACGACAGACCAGACTAAATCCCCCAAGAGACTCGCCTTTTCTCTGGAAAGAGAGAGGGGAGGTTAAGTAACAATGAATTGGTATTAAATGACCAGAAATAGAGGGGGTACAAATACTGATAAGCCAAATGGCACGATGATGAATGATAAGCAAGTTTATGTTGGTGTATTTCTGTGCAAACAAGATAGAGAATTATGAGATTGGCAAGCGATTAAGCAAACCGCTAAGCTTTTAGTCTTCTACCGGAGATATATGATTAATAATCTCACCAGCCTGTTCCAGCTGCAATGCTGGAAGCTTTCCAACAATTTTATCTGCTTCATGTAATATCTACGTCAAGTTCAGGAAGCGTTCCTTATGGATAGGAAATAGTGATTATTTTGTTTTCCTAGAGGATCTTAAATTGACAATTATGATGCTTAGTTATTAAAGCACTGTGTAAACGATAAACGATGGTGATCCTTCTGAGAAAGTAGGTGGTAACGACTGTGGAAATGTCGAATTGAATCTAAGTTAGAGAAACCATCCAGGTTTATTTCGGATGGTGTAATTTCGGGAACAACGGGATATTTGAAAGGAAGAATTAGGTTATGATGGTTCATAAAATGATTATAGTAGAAATAAAGACAAGAGACTGATAGAGATGGAAATAGAACTGGGAATTAATAAGAGAGTCAGATAGGCAGACTCATGAGAATCTCCAGTAATGAAGCGAGAAATCCATGATTTTTAACCTGAGAGGTTGAAGGATTTTCCAAAAGTAGTTGATACCAATATCGAACAAGAGTATAGGTCCACAGAATGATGGACAGAGTAACAAGGACATGTGATGTGTGAGAATACGAAGAAGTGGAATTTGATACGAATATGATTATTTCTCTTCTCTAATAAACCTCTATAGTTCAGAGGTAAATTCTAAGTATGATATTTTGACAATCATGAAAACTTTCATATATGATTCTTTGAAATTCGTTCTTTTCTTCTCCCTTATTTATCTTCTTCTAAATTGAGAAGAACAACCCTTTAAGGAGGGGAGGTAATACTACGTGACTCTCTGTCTGTGTGATAGGAGTCTAAGTGGAATGCCATTAATTGTTTAATTGCTTGTCAAGTACTAAAGGCTGGCCCCCTTCTGTACTAGCTATGCAATATAACAAATGTTCATTGATCACAGTGATCTCTCGATAAATTTTTCCACCTAAATATATACACATCGAGATTGCGAAGATTAAAGCGATCAGGAAATTGCAAAAATTACGAGTGAGGTTATCTCCGGAATTTGTAGCACCTTAGTGATACCGAAGCCACTGCACGTACCAATAAAGTTAATAGTATAAGAACGGACAAGAGCGTGTACCGGATGATGTGTTATGCGAAAGTATCAAAGAACTGGTAGAACGGAAAAAGGGTGTGTTGTAACACCAGTATGATGTGCTTTAGAAAGATTGGAATGTGTAAGGATCGACCAGAGAATTGGAAAGAGAAATGACCAACAAGTACCCAATTGTCTTCTACCTGATTCCGGGACGGAATCCTTTTAAGGAGGGGAGACTGTAAGAACCCAGATTTTTGGGTAGAATTAAAACTTTTATTATGTATTGATGTAAGAGTAAACAGTGGTTACAACTACAATGTAATACTGGCTTTAAAGAATGAATAATGAAAGGATATATATTCCAAGGTTATATGGCCTGAAGGATGCTATTGGGTGATAACTTAGATTAGAATAATCTATCTCCTAGAAAGTTAAGATAAGATTCCCTAGAGAGAAATAGATACCCTCATGTCATCCAAATCAATATCTATTAAGCCCAGCGGTTCCGTAAAAAGGTTAAGGAACACTCGAAGGTGAACCAGGTTCATTTTCCTAATTATAGGAATTAAATAAAAATAAGTGATGAATAGTGATTTTGGTGGAATTTGGAATATTATTATAATAATGTTATACCCGGTATTCGGAATGGATTTCTGAGTTCGTATTAGTGATCCAGGAGGAAAATAAGTGTATGTAAAAGCTGTCGGATTCAGAAACAGAGCACTTTCATTTTCTCCGAGAATTCCCTGGACACTGCCAAACTTAAGGATTTAATTAAGGGATTTAAGGTATTTAAATTCGAGAAGTATTAAGAATGATGAAGAATAGTATTAGGATTATTAAGAAGGTTTTCGGTAAAACCCTAGTTAGAAACGAATGAGTTATTCCCTCGAACGATCAACGAATTGAGCAATAACCGGACAACAGAATCAAGCAGAGGGCCAAGGGGCAACCATGTGCTAGTAGATAAGAGATTTATTATGTCAAGGAATTAAGGGTTTTATTTAATTATGATTTGAGAAATTAGAATGAAAATCCTCGAGTTAGAATGATAAGCGTTTTGGAAATCGCTAGAACTTTATAACGAGATTAAGCGATAAAGCGAACGCGAAGCGAATTACGAATTAAATATATAACGATATGAGAAACACCACATGATCATCTAGGGTTTACTAATATTAGATTGGTGGAAAAGAAATGAGAAAAGAAAAGGAAAAGGAAGGAATGAGGTGTGTGATTAAGAAGTAAACAACAAGGCTCTTTGTCATCTTATTTCCTACAAACCACAAGTGATTAACACATGTATTAGAGAGTGACATAGCTGCTATACAACACCAAAATATCTACAAACCAATTAGTTATATAAGTAACCAACATATCTAGGAATCAAACTAGTACTTAGCAAATCAAACCACTTGGTTAAGCCTTAACCATCCAATGATCAACACTTGTCATGGTAAATCCTCATCCAACACCACACTACTTTAATAAAGTAGCCTTAAGATGAGATATTATCTTAAAACTCTTCACTTTATGCTATATTGAAAGAGCAACCAAGGCAAATACTCTCCCCCCCCTTTAAACACCATTCGGCCCTTCCTTAAATTCCAAAACAAAAATCAAGCTTCCAACCATCACTTGACCTTGTAATTTTTATGGTGAGTTCCATAATTCATAAAAGTGATCTCCTAAAAATTTCAAAGCCAAACACCTTTGTTTCCATTTTCAAAGAATTCATCCAAGAGGAGGGTGAATAGTGATTCTATGAACTAATCTTGTTTTTTCTTGTTTTTCATGGTTGATTTAGCAAGCTTAAGCACCTCTAAGGATCATACCAAGCATAGTGAGGCTAGATCATACTCCAAGGAAGGTATAGCAACTTGAAACCCTAGACTTTACCTTGAGATTTTGCATGCTCTTGATGGGTTTTAGTATAAGATGTGATATTAGCATGGTTATAAGCATGATTGTGATTTAGATTTGATAAATGTTAAAAATAGTTTAGATGAACGGAAAGGCATTTCTTGGCCTCAGTTCATGGTGATATATCATGTATATGTTGTTTGGGATGGATACCTTGATTATTGGAGGGTTTGGAATTTAGATATATTCGATTTATAGCCGTCGTAATGCCGAAATTTCGTTAACCTTAAGAACACGAATTTGACAGAAGCTATAACTCACTGATTAGCTTCGACTTTTGCCATGATTAGCTAGATTATGTTATGAGCTTCGTTTTGATATAAAGATCGCATGAAACGGACTTACGGTTTAGGAGTTATGATTAAATTCGTAAAAGTGGTTCGGAACCGTAATCAAAAGTTCGTAACCGAAATTGGATCCCTTTAATATTGCGAAATCAGTGGCGAATCTTAATAATTAAATAATAGAGATAAAAAGGAAGGTGTGGGAGAAGACCGCATGTCAAATGGATCGTTTTCCGATTTTATAAAAATGTTCGAATCTAGGTTAAGTACGAAAGTACCCCTAAGAGGTATACTTGGTTATAACTTCGGTAAACCACTTAGAAAACGATCGATAAGTATCGAGGTCTAATCTTTCGACTTTAAAACTTATACGATTTAAATACTTACCATATGTAAGTGTAATGTCATGCTTTAGTAACGAACAAGTATCGGGTAATAAAAGCAATTAGTAAGAGTAAATTAAAGGGGTATAACGAAACGACTTGAAAACGTGTTTCGATTTAAGTAAAGTTTATGCGTAACCTTTTGAAAGGTGTTAAGTGATTAATCCCGAATGCCTTGGCTAATTATAGATCATCAGGCTGACCCGGGACACGCTACTACTACCCCTACTCGTACTCGATTTCCAGGCAAGTTTCCAATACTTGGAACTGTTGTTGTGATAATATATATATGATGATTGTTGTATACATATGCCATAGCATGCATGCCTACTTTCAAGTTATATTGCAATACTTGTTCCCTGAATTGATATTGGCTTATAGACTAGATACGATATATCAGTATAAGCCGGATTTTGGTTAAGACCCTTAGTGAAGGGCATGTGATATTCATTCTTTAAATATAGACCGGGAGTCGGTATTTTGAGATATAGATGTAGTCTTGGAAACCCGGAGGGATTCCAACGACGGATTAGTATTCCTTTTGAGGAATGTTATTATTAAACATCAATTATATTTCCATAAAGTATTATTTACTTGGAAATCTTTCAAGAAATGTTATTTGAGCATTATCTCAGTCGAGAAATATTAAATGAATATTATTTCGAATATTCATTTAGAGTTTGATTATTTCATGAATATTATTTCAAGATTCATTTAGAATATTGTTTATTAAATGAATATTACTTTCGAATATTCATTTAAGGTTTTATCTATTCAATGAATATTACTTTAAGATATTTCTTTGAAATTCTAATTACTTAAGGAACATTATTTCAAATATTCCTTGAGAGTATTGATTACTAAATGAATATTAATTAGATATTCATTTAGAATAGTATTTATTAAATGAATATTATTTGGATATTCATTTAAGGTTTTATTTACCTAATAATCATTATTTTAAATATTTATTTGAGTTTATCTATTTATCGAATATCATCTTGAATATTCATTTGATCTTTATTTATTTAATGAATATTACTTTCGAATATTCATTTAAGGTTTGATTTACTTAATGAATATTATTTTAAAATATTCATTGGAAGTTCTATTTACTCAAGGAATATTACTTCGAATATTCCATTAAAGTTTTGATTACTAAATGAATATTATTTGGATATCCGTTTGGAATGTTATTGATTAAATGAATATTATTTTCAAATATTCATTTAAGGTTTGGTTTATTCAGTAAATATTATTTTAAATATTTATGTAAGTTTATTTATTCAAGGAATATTATTTTAAATATTCATTTAAGAAAAGACTTATTTAATAAATAATTCTATATATTCATTCGAGGATTACTTACGAGCAATATTATGATTTGTTCATATTCCTTAATTATTATTGATTTAATAAACATTCTTGGAATGTTTAATAAAGTTCTTTTGAATTCTTTTTATAATGATTTATATTATTCGAAGGCTACCTTTCACCTTCAGATATTATGTAAAATATTTCGGAGTCTTTTATGACTATTTTATCAAGGGGAGGTTCCCAAAACTTTATTTTCATTTAAATCTATCTTAAAGAAGATTTAAATACTCGCTCAACTTCCAAACGTATATAAGGGGACCTCACTTGAGCGATGTTATTTATTGGACTGCCCGGTCCTATACTTGCTAAAACTATCTTGTCACTCACATCTTGATTCTTTCAAACATCGATATGAGTCTTTTGGTTACCTCCTCAACGCTCGAGGGGTATGATTGATGTAACAAGTTTATATCCATTAACAAGCATCAGCTTGGGAAATATTGGTGAATTTTCCTTTCCAATTAGATACGACTACTTTGTGGAGTCCTATCAACAAGTGTTACACTTGGGGAAAAGGGGGAACGAACTTTACGTTTCAGAGTCATGGATGATATTCGAACTAGGAGACGCGTAAGTGGCCGAGTGGCGCCGGTCCAGCAATAGCCCCACCGTTGGCTGAGGAGTTCCAGAGGGCGGTAGATAAGTAATTCCGTCGGAGCTACCTTCTACATGTAGAGAACGACTGATGAGATGCATGACATACGACTGATCATCGTAAACGTCAGGGCATCTGGCGCGGCAATGCTCCCGTATTAGTTCATCTTCTAAAAGTAAGAAATTTCTGCAACACTGTTGGTGTTGGCAAGGTGAAAAAGTGTTGAAACCGGAATTGCAATATTTTTCCTGCAAGTTCCTCTTCTATGATAATTGAGAATATCTTGCTTATCTTTTGCATAGCAGATATTTATTCAAAACAAATATATTTTTGAGTTACCTTGTAACTTCATCTCATACCTTATATTGGTACTACATCGTTAATGCATGGCATATGGTTTCAAAGATATTTTGAACTGTCATATATTATTGTCGTTCAATTATATTTTTGGTGGGCTATTGCTCACCCTTGCTTTATTTATTTATATCACAACAACAGCTAGATCAGATGGCCGCGCAAGGCGCACGCAGCGTAAGCAGGTGTCAACCGTCAGAGGTTTACCGCTAAGGTCTTGGCTACCTTGTTGAGGATGCAACTACTGGTAGGCTAGTTGTTAGCAATTGAGCCTCAAATGTATTTATATTATAGTATCTATTAATGGATGGCAAAGAGTATGTAATTGTACAATTGTAATTCTTTGGGTTGTAAGAACTCAAACTTGTGATTAATAATATTGTTGGTTACTCTGATTTCATCTCTGGGACTATAACGGGTGTGTTTTATGTTGTTGTTTTGGGTCACAAGGTTGTAATTTAAATTGTGTTGATTTTGTGATTGGATATTGAGTCCGTAACGACCAGATCCCTGACCCTGGATCTGGGGGTGTTACACTTGTTGGACAAACCCCGGGATAAAATAAACTTATACAGCTTTTGGCACCATCAACGACTAACCAAATGACACCACTTACACTCATAATATGCCACTAACCATACAAAATGCATACTTGCTTATAATACTTAACACTAACTATATCAATCATATTCAACATTTGTACCATAACTAAACAATTACAACTATGTTTACTAACCATTAGAATCACTTAAGTCCAGTTATAATAGATTCACATTCAAACAACTTAAACACGTTACAACAACAATCGACCTTGACACTTAACCGTATAACCATCATCTCTTATTGTCTTCTTACCTTTTTCCACCTCATCTCCAAGACCCACACCTGATCTCACACACACGGTCATGCCCACACCAGCAACTCTTTTATCTCTTATTCCCCTCATTTTTGAACAACACCAACTTTGCCCACTTAATCAGAACAACATCCACCACTCCAAAACATTAAAGTCCACATCAACCTATTATAACAACAAAAACCATCCCACATGATGTTTAGAAGTCAATAACCCAATTCATGTGCATCCTCGTCCTCCTTCATTCGGCCTAAAACCATCCCACAATCAGCTACATCGCATACATAAACTATCCAACACTTATCATTTTATCTTAACACCTTCACCATTTCTGCAATTCCCAATGCTTTAACATTCACATTGCACACCCATTAAGACCAAAAACAGAGTCCTCGGTTTTTTTTTTTTTTTTTTTTACCGAGACTTACTTCCTGGTTTCAACATCATCACCCACAAACTATATAATCCCCTGCTCTTCCTCCTTCTTCACCCTCACTAACACCGGCTTCACTTTCCTCTCCCTTTATCTCCCATGTTCGCCACCGTCTAACCATCGACCTACTAACACAGTGAGGCACCAACGCGAACACAACCAGTTGATAGCCCTCATCAAGACAGTCGATTAAACTCAAGAATAGAGTGATTCAAGAAAGTAGGGGTAGTACCCCTACTGGCAGTAGGGGTGAACTAACACTACCCCTACTGGCAGTAGGGGTGAACTAACTATACCCCTACTGGCAGTAGGGGTGAACTAACACTACCCCTACTGGCAGTAGGGGTGAACTAACATTACCACTACCACTACAATCTTATTTTTATAAGTTCATCAAAAGTAAAGATGTTAATAACAAACTCCAATCCATCACATACGTCATTTTTATCCAAATTTTGAAAACCTCATACTTAGGGCGGAATCCATTCGTAATACCAATGTCTTTCAAGTTAAGTCCAACGGTCAAGTATCTTTTTATTATAAATATCTAACACTTGCCTACGCATTGTTCACAACTTTGAAGTTGTGAAAATTCCATATTTTGAATTAGTTACACCATGCAAACCCTTTAATAAAAAAGATCCAAACATTGGTGTTTGACATTTTCATTTCCCTTACTGTTTTCTTATATATATATTTTTTGGCCTACTTAGTTTTTTTCTCTTTCTCAGGTAATAAAGGTACAAAATGGGGAAAAGCTAAAGGGCAAGTTTAAAAAGAAAAAGGGCAAAAAATAGTTTTGGGACGGATAAAACTATTATTGAGATTTTGGGATATAAGGTTTCAGACGTGGAAGGAGATGGAGACATTGTACTTTCATTTCGTATTGTGATGGAGGCGGTCTGATTCTTCATTATAATTTTATATTCTGCTCCTTTTAACTCAAAGTTTGCACCTAGCTTATTAATTCTGCTCTTACGAGTATTAAGCCTGATTCTGCACTATAATTTTAGAATTCGGCTGCCTTTACAAAAAATTCTGCTCCCTTTACAATAAACTCTGGTCCTTGCTAATTAATTCTGCTCTTACTTGTATTAAGCCTGATTCTGCACTATAATTTTAGATTTCCGTTCTTACCTGTATTTTAAGCCTGGATCTGCACTATAATTTTAGAATTCTACTCCTTTTAGAACAACTCCTGCTCCTGGCTAATTAATTCTGCTATCACCACCTCTAGGCCGGATTCTTCACTACTCCCTCTGTCCCAGTGGGTTCTTCCCACTGGGTTCGGGCCCGGAGACCAAGAAATTGTATGAAAAATGAGTAAAATTAGATGAAAAGTGGATAAAGTGGCGGGACCTATAAATTTTTAATAATAGATTTTAGATAGTGGAGGAAAGTAGTGGGTGTAATAGTGTTTTATATTATAAATTTGAGATAGTGGAGGAAAGTTTGTTTTTTATTATTAAAACTTTACTAATTTTAGAATGGGTAGAAATGATGGGACACCCCAAAATAGCTTTAATGGCATTCCTCGTGTTATATGCATACTTTTCCAAATCCTGCATCGCCTCAATCTTCCTCTTCAATGCCTCATCTGAACATTTAACAACTCCAGTACACTGTTATAGTTAAAGTTACATTTAAGCCAGTAGGGGTAGTGTTAGTTCACCCCTACTGCCAGTAGGGGTATAGTTTTTTCACCCCTACTGCCAGTAGGATAATGTTACTTCACTACTATCAGTAGGGGTATAGTTAGTTCACCCCTACTGCCAGTAGGGGTAGTGGTTTTTCACCCCTACTGCAAGTAGGGGTAGTGTTAGCCAGTAGGGGTAGTTCTTCAATGGTATACAAGCCGACTACATACATTTGCTTCAACGAGAGGTGTCCGCAGGGTGAACTAACACTACCCCTACTTTCAGTAGAGGTATAGTTAGTTAACCCATATTGCCAGTAGGGTACTACCCCTACTGGCAGTAGGGGTAAACTAACTATACCCCTACTGACAGTAGGGGTGAACTAACACTACCCCTACTGGCAGTAGGGGTGAACTAACACTACCCCTACTGGCAGTAGGGGTGAACTAACTATACCCCTACTGGCAGTAGGGGTGAACTAACACTACCCCCAGTAGGGGTAGTGTTAGTTCACCCCTACTGCCAGTAGGGGTACTGTATGTTCACCCCTACTGCCAGTAGGGGTAGTGTTAGTTCACCCCTACTGGCAGTAGGGGTAGTGTTAGTTCACCCCTACTGTCAGTAGGGGTATAGTTAGTTTACCCCTACTGCCAGTAGGGGTACTGTATGTTCACCCCTACTGCCAGTAGGGGTAGTGTTAGCTCACCCCTACTGCTAGTAGGGGTATAGTTAGTTTACCCCTACTGCCAGTAGGGGTACACCCCTACTGCCAGTAGGGGTAGAGTTAGTTCACCCCTACTGCCAGTAGGGGTAGTGTTAGTTCACCCCTACTGCCAGTAGGGGTAGTGTTAGTACACCCTTACTGCCAGTAGGGGTATAGTTAGTTCCCCTACTGCCACTGCCAGTAGGGGTATAGTTAGTTTACCCCTACTGCCAGTAGGGGTAGTGTTAGTTCACCCCTACTGCCAGTAGGGGTAGTGTTAGTTCACCCCTACTGCCAGTAGGGGTACTGTATGTTCACCCCTACTGCCAGTAGGGGTACATCTCTACTGCCAGTAGGGGTATAGTTTGTTTACCCCTACTGGCAGTAGGGGTAGTGTTAGTTCACCCCTACTGCCAGTAGGGGTAGTGTTAGTCTACCCCTACTGGCAGTAGGGGTGTACTAAACTAACTATACCCCTACTGACAGTAGGGGTGAACTAACACTACCCCTACTGGCAGTAGGGGTGAACTAACACTACCCCTACTGGCAGTAGGGGTAAACAAACTATATCCCTACTGGCAGTAGGGGTGAACTAACTCTACCCCTACTGGCAGTAGGGATGTACCCCTACTGGCAGTAGGGGTGTTGTAACGGTCCCAAAGTCCGGGGTACAGATTTGGGCCACCAACCACAATCATCATACTACTAACTAGGATATAAACATCATATAACTGATAAAACATTAAAACCCCTTAACCAAGATCGCATACAGGTTATGGTATGAAACAAACTATCGAATTACATTATTACAACTCAATATCAGAATAATAAAAATATTATACATTTCTGTGAATAAATGAAATTACTATCTAACTCTATCTCCAACCTCGACAATTCTCAATCCACTATCTGGCGAGATCCATAACTTGAATGTCTCTTCTCGCTGCCCGGTGGTCACTACCCACTGTCCACTACTAGGTCTACTAACTCCACTATTAACTGGAGAAAACAAACAAAAGCAAGAGTGAGCCAACAATGCTCAGCAAGTGCAATAGTGATAGCAATTTTAAAATAAATGTTGAAAACTCTGATAAACAAAAGGAGTTTCATCTCATTATTAGGAAGAATCAGTGAGATCAATTTTTAGATTGCCACAAGAGCCAACAATTCACCATTTATAAGGTGCATCAAGAAATAGAACTGACAAGAACTCTGATGTCAAGGTATTATTAAAACAGACTTTCAAGAAGTCAATAACTGAACATCTCAATCTCAAAGTCTAGATTAGAATTGGAATTTTTATTTATTTTAAAAAAAAACATCATTAAGGTTAGGCTGCTGATCAGTCATGCACTAACCCCGGACAAACGCACACAGCAATGTCCTAGAATGGATCCACGGCACACATTGGCCTTATTACTTCCGACCACGAATCTGGTCCGACCTTACGGTCCAAAAATATTTTTATCACGACCACAATAGGGTCCGACCTTTCGGTCAAAACATTTTTATCACGACCACAATATGGTCCGACCTTACGGTCAAAAATATTCCAATTCTATATCAAACGCACTAGGTGTCGGAACAATCGACAACCTTACCGCATCAACCAACTGGAAAACTCACGTTCCAGGACAACAACTAATAATCCAAGAATTAATGAAGAATTCAGGATCAACATGTGTCGACAAGTTCGACACGATAATTGGGTGATAATATATATATATAACAATAATCTCAAACGATATCGACAGGTTCGATACAACTATTTAGGGTGATAACCGATTAATCGAGATCATCAACAAGTATCAACGTATTCGATACAATAAGAGGGGTGTAAACAATTAAACAATAGGAATAACATGTATCGACAAGATAAATAGAAACAATTGGGTCAAAGCGTCATTAAATGAATCGAAGAAATGATTTACTGGCAACATGATTATCAACAATTGAAAATATTTGATAAAACGAGGATATAGTCAAGTGCTAAACATTTAATAAAATTTCTCCAACATCTTGAAAAGTTTGGACTAAATCAAGTAAATTAGATGGTTCAAAATGAACATTTGTGAAATAATACTAAAATAATTAATTAAAAAAAAAATCAGTTTGAAGAAGACATCCCCTAAAAAGGGTCCATCGGGTAAAAATATGTTAAAATCAGGAATTATGCTAGAAGATTTTTAAAAGGATTTAAAATCTTGGATTTCCTCTTCTTGGAAAGTTTCTTAAATATTTTCGAAGAAAATAAAAGGAAGGGTACACCACTGAGGAATCCAATAACCATGATTTAAAATATCTTTGAAGAAAAGGGTCTTGCGAAACCATTTAAAAATTCGCACTTGATCTATAGGTAGGGAAAATAAACATTTGCAAGTCATGCGAAGAAAGACGTCACTTTGTAAACATAGCTTGCCAGACACAATTGACAAATAAACAGAACAGAATTGCATCACTTGAACAATAAGTGATTAGCAAGAACACTTGCCTCGACACATGAAGTTCTCGATCCTAAGACCTTGCTCAACTTCTCAGTCTCTACTTCTTTACACAATGGCCTTTTACTCTGCTCTAATTCCATATTTCCTTCATAATTTGTCAATCTTCATGTCAGTACACTCGTCGGCTTCGACAAATATCTTCCTGCTCGGAATTCCATTTACCCGCGCACTGCTCTTGGCCGGATCTCCTACTCGTACCTATACAGGATAAAGTACTACTTCAGTACCAAATCAACAAAAACCTTATTGATTGCTCTATCCTACCCTTACGCGTCCTATAACGCTTGCACATAACACATATATCACATAGTATTATCTTACGATTATACCTGATAACACTTTTGACAATCCGTATACTTAACATCGTTACACTACCTATCGGAGTATAACCGATCCAACCAAACAATATAATTTCTCCAGTACATATACTCGACCACGACTTTAGCATTTAATTTAATAACCAACTACAATATTGAACAACACTTTACGCATCTATGAGTTACAATTTTATCCACGATTCTAGTTTTTGACATCATTGGCTAACAAACAAATGATACCACTTATACACACATAATGTGCCACTACTGACCATACAAGATATATACTTGCTTATATTTACTTAACACTGACTATATAAATCTCAAATTTTAACTCATATACACTGATCAAACAATTACCCCAATATATACTAACAACTAGAATTCTACTAAGTCGACCAAGTCATATCACATCTTACATTTAAGCAACAATAACACATCTTTTAACTAAATTGCGATATAACCATATAATTTTAACTCTTTTTAAATCACTAATCACCTTTCTTCTACTTTCTTTCCTTACTCAACACACATGCACATTTCGAACACTTACACCACTCACACCCAGGCACTCTTCTGCACACAACCTCACACAACAATATCCCACCAGCATATAACCAAAACAAAGCAACCAAACATAATTTCCAATCAAAACATCCGGCAACTACGACCAACAATCCAATCCTTTAAATTTTTACACAAGACATAATAAATCACACTAACAATACAACTTGGCCATAATTTCACCCTTTATACTCCATAACTCAAAGTTCATAAAATTATTAACTAATTCACACTCACGAACCAGAACTATAAACAGGAAATTGTTTATCCCAAATCTCATAAAGTATAAACAAGCAAGTAAATACCCATAAATGTTCTAAACATCCATATTATTACTGAAATAAACAAAACAAGTATCGTTAACCACGACCCATTTCAACTATACCCGGCAGAAACACACGCCCATATTGCACAGACTCACGCACCCTATGCAGAAACACACCAGACCACCGTTGCCATATAATCGCAGCAACAGACTGAGTTAAACCCCAAATCTTCGACCAGAGTTGAACCCCCACCATACACCATTTCTGCAACTCCACCATTTCTGCAATACACATCCACCTCTCACCCTGATAGAGTATATTTTTTATATATATTTTAAATGATTTTATTCTCATATTTACTGTGTTTTGCATTGATTTGGATTTTTATTTAATAGATTTTATTGTTTTATTGTAGGAAATAAAGAATTCATGACTTGGAAGGATTTGGAGCAAAAAGAGCTATTTTGGAGATAAAATAGGAGAAAATTCGTAATATTGGGCTACACGGGCTGTTCTACACTGTTTTGGCCATATCTTGAGTTCCAGAAGTCTGTTTGAGGCCCGTAAGCTGTCCACGCGAAGCTTGTGGAATTTTCTTTAATTCAGAGGTGGTCCAGTAAGCAAAATCCAACTGGAAGAGGCCGGAAACAGAGGAGAAAAAGAAGTGACGAATTTTAATTAAGGAATCCTATTCAGTTATGGAATCCTACTTGTAATTGATTTAGAGTATTAAAATACTTTTATTGGGCAAGACTTTTAGAGCCTATATAAACACATCTAGGGTATTATTTTATTGGGGAGGAGATACATACGTGCTCCTACTCTTAGGAGCTAGGGTTTTGGAGAGGAGACCATGAATTTCATTCTTGTGACAGGATTGATGCTTGCAGGTTTTCTTATCTGAATTTCTTCTCAATTCTTATTAATTTAATTATGTTTTCTTGTTTTACTAGTTGTTTTACTTGTTTAATTATTAGCGAGTAGTTATTTCTAGGGCTTAAAGGGAAGCCATGTTTGCACTAATATTGGCATGATTTTCATAGTGGTTTGATTGGTTATGGTTAATTCTGATTGATATGTTTTAATCATTAATTTGTGTAATTGGCCAATATCATGGATTAATTATATGCAAATAGGGGTATGGATCGAAAGATTTACTTACTAGAGGCACACATACGATTAGCAGAATTGAATTTGAGTGCGAAAGCATCATTGGATTTCTGAGAGCGTTAATTCTTGAAAGAGATTAACTTGACTCTAATTACCTGATTGATTGAATTACTAAAAGTGGTTAATTGTGTTGAATGTTTCGAGAGTGTTAATGCTTGAAAGAGATTAACATACTCTAGTTATAGGATCACATTGATTGCTTTAGCTTAAGAGCCAATTGTGTAAGCATGGTGGACCTGATTGCCCTAGGTTTTAAATAATTTGTTCATCATCTGCTTAATTAGTGTTAATTTAGTTTAATTAGTTAATTAATAATTTCACATAATCGTTTGTCCTTGAAACAATTAGCGATAACTGAAAAGGAATTAGTAGAACCTGTCTCCTTGTGGATTCGACCCGCTTGCCATCTGTACTAGCAATAGACACCGTGCGCTTGCGGTTAGGTAAAATTTAACATATCAAGTTTTTGGCGCCGCTGCCGGGGAGACAGCGTGTTTCTATTGATTTTAATTTAGTTGTTTAGATTGTTTCCATTGTCTCGTTGGAACCTTTGTTCCAATTGAGGCAGATTTTACTACGTTTTCTTGGCTTTGTTGAGTGTTTACAGGTTTGCAATGGGTGAAGTTGATACTTTTGCACTACTCTCTTCCATGTTGGAGGCACGCACTCAAGAAATTGCCTCATTCAACCCTGTAGAGCCCACTATGCGTCCAATGAGTATCAATGAGATGTCACAAGTGGCCCCTAAAACTTACAACTTCTGTCCAATTTGTGGTGTCCAGGGTCGTTATGGTTTGGAATGCTATTACAATGTCTATAATTCTCAGAGTGCTCAGTTGGGACAAATGAATTCTTTTGAAGAAGGATATGGGTACAATCAGTATTCAAACACTTTTGATCAAGAATGCGTGAATCAACCAGATTTCTACTACCAGGACAATGGTGCTCAAAATTTTTCATATCATAATCAGCAACAGTTTGAGCAACAATATTATCAGTCATATGAGCAGCCGCCACAGCAAGAATATCAATATCCTCCTCTACAAGAAGATCTACATGTTTCTCAATCCAGTGTAGATGTGCAAGCTGATCAGACAAATGAGATGTGGGATATCTTGAATAAAATGCTAAAGAGTTTTGAAGAATTAGAAACTCAAAGTTTGGCGATTGAATCTCAAATTGCGCAGTTGGCTAACTCTTCTACTACAGGGCAGCTCGACTATTTACCATCATCATCTATCCGATCCGAAGAGGACCTGACTGCTATCAATCTCACAACCGATCAGGAATATGATAGTTTTTCCATGTATGTTGATGATGAGGCCATTGATAAAGAGAAGGAGCATGCCACTGATGACGAGATCAATGATGTTGCTGCTACCGAGAACAATGTGACTGATGATGAGGCTACAAAGGAAAGCAATACAGAGATGGTTGTTGTTTCTCTTCCACAACCTGTGCCTAAGCTACCATGTATTGATAAATTTGCTCTCGATCTAGCCTCTACTTACAAGGCTTCTTTGCTCAAGACTACTTATTTCAAGGTTGATGTGATAACAAATATTGTCCAAGATGATATTTCTCAAATTCTGGTTGAGAATCCATACAAAGTGGCTCCTACGTTTCAAGCTCGAGAAGAGGGAGAAGATGGAAGTGTCTTATTATCCAATGATGTGATAAGCCAAGATGTCCGAATGACTCCAGTGAAAGTGAGGAGTGGAGAAAAGCCACCACCAGAACCTCCACCTTATGTCAAGGGAGTTCAATATTTTCGTGGTGTTGAATTTTATCGCTGTTTTATCACAAAGTTTTCCAAAACTACACAAGCACTCTCTCTATTGCTTATTAATGACATATTTTATTTTACTGATGCTTGTTTGGAGACTTTCTGCAGGATAAAGACAATCACTAACACTCTTGATACTTTTTGTGGTGGCGAGTTTATGATCGAGAAAGTGGATATTACGCCTTTACCGGAGTATTTTTGAGGACGTCGAGCTATCGACGTTAAACAAAAGCGCTTCTTGGGAGGCAACCCATGGATCATGCTTCTGCAAAGGGGAGTTCTTCTTTCCTTCTGTTTTATATATTGTAGACTTATTTGTTTATTTAATGAGTCATTTGTTTATTTGTTCTCACTGTGGTGTATAGGTATTCTTCTCAAAAAAAAAAAAAAAAAAAAAAAAAAATTGTTGTTCTCTTTAAAAAAAAAAAAAAAAAAAAAAAAAATCGAAAAAATAAAAAAATCGAATTTTTGAGCTCTGTAACGCAGGCTGCCCCTGCGTTACTGCTCCTTCCGCAGTCTGCACCCTTTGTAACGCAGGCTGCGCCTGCGTTACTGGTCTCAGCGCAGTCTGCGCACCTGTTGCGCAGGTTGCTCCTGCGCGTCTGTATGTTGTGCAGATTGCTCCCTGTTGCGCAGTTTGCTCTCTACTGTAGTGTTTTATTCATGGGTTTTCAGCTGTTACATAAAAAAAAAAAAAAAAGCTTTTTCAACCCAAAATCTTTTATACTCCCCCTTTACACCTAATTCTTTTCCTATTTCAATTCCAAAACCTCCCATCTTTTCTTCAAAAATTCTAAACCTATATCTATTCTAATTCATATTTATTATTATTATTATTATTATTATTATTATTATTATTATTATTTTTCTTTATTATTTTTGTATTTTATTTAGGAATTTATTTATTTATTTATTTATTTTTTTTATTAATTTTTGTTTATTTATTATTATTATTATTATTATTATTATTATTATTACTATTTATTTATTTTTTTATTTATTTTTTTTGTTTATTTATTTTTTTCTTTTTAATCCCTAAACCCTATTACCACCCAAATTTTTTTCCTTTTCACATTAACATTTTTATATTCATCCTATCACTCCATTATCTATTTATACCCATACATACACACCCAATTTCTTATTTTCTTCCTCTACATCTCTAAAAATTCAAGTTTGGGAAAAAATTAGTACAAGTTCACCTCTTTGATTCGTAGTTGGGATTTTTCTTCTCTAATTTTTTATTACGAATTTGTGTTCTTGTAAATTGAGGGTTTTGTAATATTCCTTTTAATTGGGTATTTTTGGTGTGATATTGCTTGGTGGTTTTTGCAGGAAATTTCTTGGTGGATGTTGGTGGTGAGTGGGTGGCTTCTAAGCGAATGAGGGATGGTTTTCACACCCGACACCTTGATTCCAGGGGAGTTTTCTTTTTTTCTTTTTAGTGTAGTTTTATTTTGTTTTTTTTTAGTTGTAGTTTTGTATTTGTTCCTTAGCTCATTGGGGACAATGAACCGCTTAAGTGTGGGGAGGTGTTCTCAACGTAGTGTATTACTTGTTTTTTAAAAAAAAAAAAAAAATTAAAAAATGAAAAATACCAAAAATAATTCTAGCCATGCAATTTGATTAGTTGTTGTATTTTGCTTGATACACCCATGCATGCGTAGAAATTTTGTGTTATTGACGCTTTTGTATGAGAAGTGACGTGCTTTGTTCTTGTGCACACACTTACACTAGCAAGTTGAAGCTGGTAGACTTAATTGGATGTTGTAAGTGATTAGAATGACATGAATATGTGCAAGATGACTTGGTTTACATGCTTTGAGTACAAGTAGGTGCGTTAGAGAGTCTTGTTACTTGGGATTGATTATGTTTTGTCACACCAAGTGAGTTTTGAGCCTATATGCATATCTTTTGCATGATTTTTTCGTTTGCTTGAGTGTCCACATGTTGTTTACATTGCTAGCACTTACTTGAGATCTTTCTTGAAATGCATGACATTACTTGATGATGAGATGATAAAGGCAATTAGGTATAACCTCGTATTTCCCATATTTCCACACCATTTATACATGATCAATTAGTTAACCCGTTGAGCCTAATCCTATTCTTTCGGTGACACACCACATTACTTGCCATTATCCTTTTTATTCTATTGGCCTTACATTAAATTTGAACCTAAATTGTCAAAGGCTAGTATCGTGCTTAAGGGAGTAATAAGGTGTTCATAAAAAGGGGGGGTTATTGATGATCATACTTTTGGGGAATATTAATTTTGGGTTGATACTTGCTAGTCGAAATTCATAATAATATCTATGGATCATTGTGTTTATTCTTTAGCTCTCAAGAAAAAAAAGGAAAAAAAAGGAAAAAAAAAGGAAAAAAAAAACAGAAAAAAAAAGAAAAAAATAAATAAATATGAGAGCATACTTATCTTTTATGATCCTTCTTCATTCGACTAGTCAAGTTATTATGTAAGGGTTATTGAAAAATCCAAGTGTGGGGAAGTATTTGTTTTAATAGAAAGGGAATTGAATGAATTATATTGTTGGGTACTAGCTTTTGACATTAACCTGTTTTAGCTTTTCTTGACATACCTTGTCCCTAGCCCACATTACAACCCGAATAAAGACCTTTTGATTGTCATCAGTGATGTATGTTGTGTTGAGAGTGAGATTGATTGCGAGTGTCAAGTTGTGTTTATGATTTTGTTGGAATTGAGTGATACACTTAACCTTGTTCTTGAGTGAATATTCGTTTTTGAGTGAAAGGTGAGTTATTACTTGTTTTGGCATAGGAGATCCCAGGTTTAGACTTAAAGATGTATTTCTTGTGGACTTAGCATGATTACCAACGATTTTTACACTTGACATGAATTTTTATGACCTTCTGCATGTTGGTTGAGTAGACTACGTGAATACTTGCACTTTCGACACCAAGACATCGTATGTTTACTTTGATTCTTAAGTTGATGTGGCATGAGAGGACTTGTGTGTGTGGTGTTGTGTTAGCATTGATCTTTTGCATGGTTGGATGAATTTTGTGGGTACATTCACTATAAACCCTCACGAGACAACACTCGTCCTACTAGGGCTGCCTAGGGGTTTAACGGCTTGTTGCATATGCTCAATGCAATCGTGTCATCTACGAAAGTGATGTTTGTTAGGACTTAGTTTTTATTTCACTTATTTGCCCGAGGACGTGCAAATGCTAAGTGTGGGGATGTTTGATAGAGTATATTTTTTATATATATTTTAAATGATTTTATTCTCATATTTACTGTGTTTTGCATTGATTTGGATTTTTATTTAATAGATTTTATTGTTTTATTGTAGGAAATAAAGAATTCATGACTTGGAAGGATTTGGAGCAAAAAGAGCTATTTTGGAGATAAAATAGGAGAAAATTCGTAATATTGGGCTACACGGGCTGTTCTACACTGTTTTGGCCATATCTTGAGTTCCAGAAGTCTGTTTGAGGCCCGTAAGCTGTCCACGCGAAGCTTGTGGAATTTTCTTTAATTCAGAGGTGGTCCAGTAAGCAAAATCCAACTGGAAGAGGCCGGAAACAGAGGAGAAAAAGAAGTGACGAATTTTAATTAAGGAATCCTATTCAGTTATGGAATCCTACTTGTAATTGATTTAGAGTATTAAAATACTTTTATTGGGCAAGACTTTTAGAGCCTATATAAACACATCTAGGGTATTATTTTATTGGGGAGGAGATACATACGTGCTCCTACTCTTAGGAGCTAGGGTTTTGGAGAGGAGACCATGAATTTCATTCTTGTGACAGGATTGATGATTGCAGGTTTTCTTATCTGAATTTCTTCTCAATTCTTATTAATTTAATTATGTTTTCTTGTTTTACTAGTTGTTTTACTTGTTTAATTATTAGCGAGTAGTTATTTCTAGGGCTTAAAGGGAAGCCATGTTTGCACTAATATTGGCATGATTTTCATAGTGGTTTGATTGGTTATGGTTAATTCTGATTGATATGTTTTAATCATTAATTTGTGTAATTGGCCAATATCATGGATTAATTATATGCAAATAGGGGTATGGATCGAAAGATTTACTTACTAGAGGCACACATACGATTAGCAGAATTGAATTTGAGTGCGAAAGCATCATTGGATTTCTGAGAGCGTTAATTCTTGAAAGAGATTAACTTGACTCTAATTACCTGATTGATTGAATTACTAAAAGTGGTTAATTGTGTTGAATGTTTCGAGAGTGTTAATGCTTGAAAGAGATTAACATACTCTAGTTATAGGATCACATTGATTGCTTTAGCTTAAGAGCCAATTGTGTAAGCATGGTGGACCTGATTGCCCTAGGTTTTAAATAATTTGTTCATCATCTGCTTAATTAGTGTTAATTTAGTTTAATTAGTTAATTAATAATTTCACATAATCGTTTGTCCTTGAAACAATTAGCGATAACTGAAAAGGAATTAGTAGAACCTGTCTCCTTGTGGATTCGACCCGCTTGCCATCTGTACTAGCAATAGACACCGTGCGCTTGCGGTTAGGTAAAATTTAACATATCACACCCCCCTTCTCTTAACAATTATCACACATACGACTCACACTTTCCTCCATCCCCTTACTCAGCTTGATCACCAAAACGTTCACCCAAGAAAATGAAAACAGAGTCCTCGGTTTCGACCGAGACCCTCACATCTCCACCTGCTGACCCATTCGACTACTATCCCCCTTATACTTCACTCCTGGAACCCAATTTAACACTACTAACATCAACCACAGAACTCAATTAAAGACACCAAAAGAAGGAACAGACACCAACTTAAACCTTCCATCGCACAGCTTAAAGCTCCCCTAAATCACACCCAAACACACACAAGCTTTTATCCGCACAACCCCAGCCTCGTAACTGAATTACAACCACAGAATCCGTCAATTGCATCACAAGAATTCGACCACACAAGCATAACTCTGTACACACACACACACACCGCCACAGCAACTTACCACACCCACCATCCCTGAACTCACACAAGCCCGCTGGAAACCGGCCAGGAAAGCTGAAAGAACTCAGTTAGAGTTCGAAACCGAAGCAATTTCCATGTAACTCAATCTTGACAGTCCAATTACAGCGACATAGGACTGCTGCCAGCACAGAACACGCACGCACAATGGAAAGTTCGAACAGAGGGAGGGGAGAGAAGCTCGGGCGAGAAAAAGGAAAGGCGTACAAGAAAGATTAGAAGGAGAGATGAGAGTTGGGAGGATAAAAGAGAGAGACTGTCGAGAATTTTTAGGAACAATCGAGAAAAATGAACTGGGCTGCTGGGTTTTTTGGAAATAAAACGGAAGTTTTTTTTTTTTTTTTTAGATAAAAAGATAAGAAACATTTTAGAAATTTCTTAACATTCTGAAAATCTAATTAAAATCAATTAATCAATATATAAGAAAATCGAAATCAATTAGAAAATTTGGGAAAAATTAAACTTTTCATTTTTAAAATAAAGAATACAAAATTAGGAGCACCCACATATTTTCGAAATATTTTTCGGATCAAAAATGAATTAAATATGAATTTTCAAAGTTTTGATCCTATAAATAGAATAAAACTCTTAAAATCATTTTAAAATACCGAAACATCCAAATTAATTCACCTGACCATTTTAAAAACTAAATAATATTATGAAAATAATATTACAAAATATTTCATGATTTTTAATTCCTCCGATGATTTTATAAAATTTACAGAGGATAAAAAATGCATGATTTAAATATACTCGATCCTCAAAAATACAAATAAAAATACATGGGCCTTCACAACTTATCCAGATCATCACATAAGCACATAAGCAAAATTTTCACATACGTTTCACCTTTACAACAATACTCACATAATAAAAATTCATAATTTATATTAAATAAATAATTCTAAATTCGAAATTTTCTAAGGCGTTATAGGTGTACCCCTACTGGCAGTAGGGGTGAACTAACACTACCCCTACTGGCAGTAGGGGTGAACTAACACTACCCCTACTGGCAGTAGGGGTGAACTAACGCTACCCCTACTGCCAGTAGGGGTACAGTAGGGGTAGTGTTAGTTCACCCCTACTGCCAGTAGGGGTAGTGTTAGTTCACCCCTACTGGCAGTAGGGGTGAACTAACACTACCCCTACTGGCAGTAGGGGTAGGTGAACTAACACTACCCCTACTGGCAGTAGGGGTAACTAACACCACCCCTACTGGCAGTAGGGGTAGTGTTAGTTCACCCCTACTGACAGTAGGGGTAGTGTTAGTGTTAGTTCACCCCTACTGGCAGTAGGGGTAGTGTTAGTTCACCCCTACTGGCAGTTGGGTAGTGTTAGTTCACCCCTACTGTCAGAAAATATTAACCAAAGTATTAACCCCTAGTGCAGTCTATCAAAAATATTAACCAAACAATCCGTTGGCATTTCCTCCCATTTTCTTTCTTACATCTTCTGTATTGGGTGTACATGCAAATAATATTGAAGAGAATAATGAAATATGCATGAATTGAAAGACCTGCAAGAAGTGCATTAGTAGAGAAACTCACAATGCGTAGGCAAGTGTTAGATATTTATAATAAAAAGATACTTGACCGTTGGACTTAACATGAAAGACATTGGTATTACGAATGGATTCCGCCCTAAGTATGAGGTTTTCAAAATTTGGATAAGAATGACGTATGTGATGGATTGGAGTTTGTTATTAACATCTTTACTTATGATGAACTTATAAAAATATGATTGTAGTGGTAGTGGTAGTGTTAGTTCACCCCTACTGCCAGTAGGGGTAGTGTTAGTTCACCCCTACTGCCAGTAGGGGTATAGTTAGTTCACCCCTACTGCCAGTAGGGGTAGTGTTAGTTCACCCCTACTGGCAGTAGGGGTGAACTAACTATACCCCTACTGGCAGTAGGGGTGAACTAACACTACCCCTACTGGCAGTAGGGGTAAACTAACTATACCCCTACTGACAGTAGGGGTGAACTAACTATACCCCTACTGGCAGTAGAGGTGAACTAACACTACCCCTACTGGCAGTAGGGGTAAACTAACTATACCCCTACTGACAGTAGGGGTGAACTAAGACTAGTTAATTCTAAATGACAATGGTTCTTTTACCATAACCAGGCTGTGGGCTTGAGGTGTTAGATGCTTCTTTTACAATACCAGTGTTTACATACAGCGGGAATGCATAGTAGCTTTGATTCGAAGTGTAGTCTATCGAAAATATTAACCAAACAATTTGTTGGCATTTCCTCCCATTTTCTTTCTTCCATCTTCTGTATTGGGTGTACATGCAAATAATATTGAAGAGATAACATGAAAGACATTGGTATTACGAATGGATTCCGCCCTAAGTATGAGGTTTTCAAAATTTGGATAAGAATGACGTATGTGATGGATTGGAATTTGTTATTAACATCTTTACTTTTGATGAACTTATAAAAATATGATTGTAGTGGTAGTGGTAGTGTTAGTTCACCCCTACTGCCAGTAGGGGTAGTGATAGTTCACCCCTACTGCCAGTAGGGGTAGTGTTAGTTCACCCCTACTGCCAGTAGGGATATAGTTAGTTCACCCCTACTGCCAGTAGGGGTAGTGTTAGTTCACCCCTACTGCCAGTAGGGGTAGTACCCCTACTGGCAGTAGGGGTGAACTAACACTACCCCTACTTCCGAATGCTTCTTCGATCCGGAAGTTATCGCGAAGATAATATGATGGTGCTCCCCCTCCCTCTGTCTTTTCCCGCTTTGCGAATAAGTGGCGAACGGGTGCGTAACGCGTGGGAATCTGCCGAACAGTTTGGGCCAAATCCTGAAGAAAGCTAAAAAGCGCTGTTTGATGAGCCTGCGTAGTATTAGGTAGTTGGTCTGGTAAAGGCTGACCAAGCCAATGATGCTTAGCTAAGCCGGCAAAGCCGCCCCTATATCTAACCACCGCTCACCCCGATCACATATTGGCGCGTTCAAGATGCATCATGATCAAAAGGCCGTAAAGAAGATAAGACCTATGCATCAGTGTACTGTCATGATCACATATTTTCTATATTAGTTCACCCCTACTGCCAGTAGGGGTAGTGTTAGTTCACCCCCCTACTGTCAGTAGGGGGATGAACTAACACGGGGTGAACTAACTATACCCCTATTGGCAGTAGGGGTGAACTAACACTACCCCTACTGGCAGTAAGGGTGCCCCTACTGGCAGTATGGGTACAGTTAGTTCACTCCTACTGTCAGTAGGGGTAGTGTTAGTTCACTCCAGTAGGGGTAGTGTTAGTTCACCCCTACTGTCAGTAGGGTAGTGTTAGTTCACCCCTACTGCGAGTAGGGGTAGTGCACTTAGTAGTAGTACTTTGCCTTATAAACTGAACAGAAGCCCCAAATCTCCTCGATGTGGGACTGGGGTGTTACACCATCCCTCCCACATGGTGTTACTACATGTTGTTATGATGGTCATATCAAATTCAATATCATGGGTAAATCCTATGTCATTACCTCCTCTGTCATAAATGAAGCACTTCATTTGCCTAATTTCAACTTCATTTGTTCTTGAACCTTAAAATTTACACTCCAACCTGTATAACCAAGAATGTTGTCAAGAGCATATCATACGAGAGCTCCTATAAACAATCAATTGATTTATACACTTTGAATTTTTGTAATTTATGAAATAGTATAATCCCATGGATGATTCAAAAAATGAGCAACTTTTGTTTACATGAATATAGTGATGTTCAATCGTTGTATATTGTAAATGTTGAATCTGTATAGTTGAAGGACGTATGAATTAATTATCCTGTTGGGCCACGAATATTAGAGAGGATATTATGTGTAATTACAGTTGGTCATGCGATCAAAGATATTGCCATTACTGACGTTTGCTTATCTTGTTTCTTTAATATTGGTCATGCGATCAATGAAACGTTTAGTGGCTATGACATACTCCCTTTAATAAATCGATTATCTTAAAATTTTCAATTACGGGCATGTCGTTCGTAAAACAATTGAGATCAAAAAAATCCATTAAAGGTCGACGCCAGGGCTAAACCTTACGCTGATCGACAACACTCACAAGAGCCCAATACTGAATCCGGATGAAGGATCTCCTGTAAAGCCGCAACATCATTAGTCTCGACGATCAACTTCTTCCTACTCTTCCTCCACGCAAATTCGAGGCCATGGCATATGGCTTGCAGAGATGCCACAATAAGATCAGAACAAGGAAACTTTCCTCCAAAGCCGCGATAGAAATCACCTTCATCATTCCTCATAACGCATCCAATAGCACATTCCCCTTTCTTCCATTCACAAACACCACTCACATTAACCTTGTAAAACCCAATTGCTGGTTTCTCCCACGCCATTTGTGCGTCCTTCAATCTCTCAAGAGCAGAACAGGAAAAATATCTTTCGATAAAATCCAAAGGAAAGAGCAGCTTTTCTACTAACCAAACAGTCAACTTAATTAAAGAAGATGCATGGGAATGGCTCAAATCAACATGAAAAGTTAACGATCAGAAAAACATAATCTACAAGATGGAATCATCAAATCACACAAATCATATACTACCCCTATTGGCAGTAGGGGTGAACTAACACTACCCCTACTGGCAGTAGGGGTGAACTAACTATACCCCTACTGGCAGTAGGGGTGAACTAACACTACCCCTACTGGCAGTAGGGGTACAGTTAGTTCACCCCTACTGTCAGTAGGGGTAGTGTTAGTTCACCCCAGTAGGGGTAGTGTTAGTTCACCCCTACTGTCAGTAGGGTAGTGTTAGTTCACCCCTACTGCCAGTAGGGGTAGTGCACTTAGTAGTAGTACTTTGCCTTATAAACTGAACAGAAGCCCCAAATCTCCTCGATGTGGGACTGGGGTGTTACATCATCCCTCCCACATGGTATTACTACATGTTGTTATGATGGTCATATCAAATTCAATATCATGGGTAAATCCTATGTCATTACCTCCTCTGTCATAAATGAAGCACTTCATTTGCCTAATTTCAACTTCATTTGTTCTTGAACCTTAAAATTTACACTCCAACCTGTATAACCAAGAACGTTGTCAAGAGCATATCATACGAGAGCTCCTATAAACAATCAATTGATTTATACACTTTGAATTTTTGTAATTTATGAAATAGTATAATCCCATGGATGATTCAAAAAATGAGCAACTTTTGTTTACATGAATATAGTGATGTTCAATCGTTGTATATTGTAAATGTTGAATCTGTATAGTTGAAGGACGTATGAATTAATTATCCTGTTGGGCCACGAATATTAGAGAGGATATTATGTGTAATTACAGTTGGTCATGCGATCAAAGATATTGCCATTACTGACGTTTGCTTATCTTGTTTCTTTAATATTGGTCATGCGATCAATGAAACGTTTAGTGGCTATGACATACTCCCTTTAATAAATCGATTATCTTAAAATTTTCAATTACGGGCATGTCGTTCGTAAAACAATTGAGATCAAAAAAATCCATTAAAGGTCGACGCCAGGGCTAAACCTTACGCTGATCGACAACACTCACAAGAGCCCAATACTGAATCCGGATGAAGGATCTCCTGTAAAGCCACAACATCGTTAGTCTCGAGGATCAACTTCTTCCTACTCTTCCTCCACGCAAATTCGAGGCCATGGCATATGGCTTGCAGAGATGCCACAATAAGATCAGAACAAGGAAACTTTCCTCCAAAGCCGCGATAGAAATCACCTTCATCATTCCTCATAACGCATCCAATAGCACATTCCCCTTTCTCCCATTCACAAACACCACTCACATTAACCTTGTAAAACCCAATTGCTGGTTTCTCCCACGCCATTTGTGCGTCCTTCAATCTCTCAAGAGCAGAACAGGAAAAATATCTTTCGATAAAATCCAAAGGAAAGAGCAGCTTTTCTACTAACCAAACAGTCAACTTAATTAAAAAAGATGCATGGGAATGGCTCAAATCAACATGAAAAGTTAACGATCAGAAAAACATAATCTACAAGATGGAATCATCAAATCACACAAATCATATCATTTACAAAAATCCGTTTTTTTCAAATAATTAAATTCGAATTAAACCAGAATTTTCTAAAATTCCCGTAATACCCACAGTGGTTTCGATTACACGGTTGCGTAGGGTTCGTCGAGAGCTTCATTTTGCGTAGGGTTCGTCGCAGTGGTTTCGATTGCGGTTACAAACAAGAAATACGAAACAAGCAGTAAATAAAGTACAATGTAGATCATATATTAGAGAGCTTACATTTGTAAACTCCGAAGAATGGCAAAATGCACACAGTCCATGATCATCAAGAGCACCAAGAGCACCAAAAGGACTTGTATAGCTCCCTCATTCATGTTCTCTGTGTACTGAACAGTAACGGTGTAGTAACAGTGGTGGAGATGTTACCTGTGTGTATTGTATGTTCCCTTGCCCAATAGTAGTTTTGTCAGTCTGAATAGGAACACTTCAAAGTTAATGGTATAAAAATCTCACTCTAAAGCAAAATCTCACTCTATCCTAATTTTAAAAATTTTAAAAAAAAGTTATTTAACTATCCTTAAAATGCACCTTAAAATGCGTGTGAGAAAGTACAAAAAAAGTGAAATGTTAACAACCAAAAGGGACGGAGGGAGTACTTTTTACCTAGTTTGTGAAAAGTATTAAAAATTAAACAAAATATAGCCAAATTTCGAATTCAAAATTCATATACACTCAGTTAGTGGTATTCACTAATTTTGGGATGAATGTCAAGCCAATATAACAAATTTTTCTATTTTCTTGATTTTTCAAATTTTTTAACGAGTTTGCGAAATATATTAAACAATTAATTAAAAAGGAAAAAAAGGTAAATTTCGAAATGAAATTTTGAATTAAAAATTTTTACACTCAGTTAGTGGTATTTCAATAAGTAATTCATTAAGTGAAGATTATTACGTGTGTTATTAATAAAACTTATTTCCTGAAATTGTATAAAAATAAAATTTTAAGCTAAGTTACATATTAATTTAGATTAAATAATTATTCAAAATTTAAATGTATAGTCAAACCTGGATAAATTAATAAGGCTGGGACAATAGAAATTCATTAATTTAACTCACTATCATTATTTTTTTATTTTCTTCATTTTCCAATACTTTATGTGTCCATTCTGTAAGCAGCACACAATCCTGGTTCGTTAGAAATGCACGTTTTGAACTTATATAATTCTTACAACCTCCATGTTGGATTTTTTTCTAAATATTTCACGGAATGTAGGTTGCATGGGATAATATATATATATATATATATATATATATATATATATATATATATATATATATATTATGTCATAGTTTGTTTAAAAAAAACTATGACATACATATTTACAAATTAAAATATAAACTCCCAAATAATATTATTTATATAAAATATTATATATATTTTATACGTAATTAATATATATCGATAAATATTGAATAATGGAAATGATTATAATTTGTTTAAATTTAAAAAACTTAAAAGAAGAACGGAATCGTTCTTCAAAGAACAACACTGTACATTAACGAACACCTCTGGTCTTTAACGACCAAAGTCGTTCTTTTAAAATAATATTATATTTAATAATTGCATGATTAGCATTATTTACTAGTTTAACACATGATTATCATTAATCGTTTACATAGTATTAAATCCATATCCGAATCCGTTAAAAATTATCGGATATTTTTTTAGCGGATACGAATCCCATCCGTCCGAGTTATCGGATCGGATATCCGACCACCCGTTAATAATTTTTAATTTTTTTTTTAATTCCAAGAATTATTATTTACGAAGTAAGAATTACAACTATGATAGTTTAAAAAAAACAAACTATGACATATATATTTACAAATTCAAATATAAACTCCCAAATAATATTATTTATATAAAATATTATATATATTTTATACGTAATTAATATATATCGTTAAATATTGAATAATGGAAATAATTATAATTTGTTTAAATTTAAAAAGCTTATTAGAAGAACGGAGAAGACCAGCAGTTCGGAAATGAATAGGCAAGCTTAACCGCTAGAACTCTTCTTGAGTTTCATCACTTTGGAAATTTAAAAGACAGGTTGAACCTCTTCATGAGTAGTCATACCATTTCAGTTTGTATCATTACTTATAAATAACAAGAGTTTTGTGTCTTCGTCAAAAAAAAAACCCTTTCAAATTACAAAGCCTTAACTGCCTTAATAATAATGTCTTCCTCAGATTCCTACTCCAGTGAATCCGACATTAGAGACTACAGTGAAAAAAAGCCTTACAAGAAATTACAAAGTGGGGAAATTAAGATCAAGGGTTTTGGAAAGGAAGGACAGATGCTGGGCTGCCCCTTTTGCATCGGGAAAAAAATTAAGCGGTATGAATCAAGACAACTGCTGCAACATGCAGAAGGAATATGGAAATCCTCCAAAAGAAAAAGTAAAGAAAGGGGCAATCGTTATGCATTAGCCCGTTACTTAAAAGATACTGTACTGGATCATGTTCGTGTGCCTGGGGAGTCCTCCAATGTTCGTGTGCCAGGGGAGTCCTCTGAACCCTTATTGTGCTACCCTCGGACAGGGATCCTCACTGTCAAAGGGTTGGACAAGGAAGGCAGATTCACGAAACAATATTTGACCGATGAATTGAAGAGGTTCAAGCCAATAGATATTGTGTTGCTTGAAAACAAGGTGGCTCCAACGGGAGAAGCCATCATTAAGTTTCAGAATGATTATGATGGGTATTGTAGGCTTTTACAATTCGATACATTTTACGCACGGGAGCGGCATGGCAAGAAGGATTATGCAGAAGAGAACAACGAAGGTTTTAGGATATATGGGTGGCTTGCAGGTGCTGATGATTATGAATCATCAGGGGTAGTTAGTGACTATCTCCGTGACACTGTACAACTTAAGAGATTTTCTGATGTTGTGAATGAAAAGGAGGCAGAGAAGAAGAGGAGGATTGATGAATTATTGTATAAAAACGATGTGATGGATAAAAAATTGGAGGATCGCAAGATGAAGAAGAGGAAATAGGAGGATCCAGAGATAGAGGACATGCTAGATATGTACGTAATCTAAGGATGTTGAATCTCTTACGTAAACTTGTTGAACCTGAAACTTGTGTTGAATGGAAGCTTTAAAATGTTGAATGAATGTACTCTTATCCTCTGTCTTTCACTCCTGTCCTCTATTAACTTGTTATTAATTGGAACAGTTTTTCCTTATATAGGAGAATGGGTAGCTGCATGTGAAAGAGTACAAAAAAAAAAAAAACTTGTATTATAGATAAAGTTAAAATCATAATTTATTAAAAAAAAAAATAAGATCAATTAATCACCACCATTTTACCAAAGATAGATATAATTAAATTTATAAATTATATATTATAATTATAGCATGTAAGATATATAATATTAAATAGAAAGTGTTGTATTATTATTCTTGTACTTGAATTTTTAGACTTGCTTATACATCATATACACTTACAAGTCTCAAGATACTGTGCCTAAAATAACATAATAATATTATTTATTTATTTTTAAAATTATTGATTATAAATATATTAATTACCTCTAAGTTTTTATTGATTTTTTATGTGATTAAGATATTTTAGCTGGTTGAAAATGAATATAATTTTTTTAATATTATCCACTCTTGCAAATTAAAATTTTTAATATTTCCGTAAATATCGGTATTTAATAATAAAAAATAAAGGAAAATGGGAGATCAAAATTATGGGTTATGTTAAACGCTCCACACAGACAAATTAGACGCAAGAGTGGATAATATTCACTTATCGACATTGCCCTTCACTTGTAAATGTTCACAGATTCAACATTTACAATATACAACGATTGAACATTTACAAGTGAAGAGCAGAATATTTATAAGTGAAGAGCAGAATGATTATGTATTCGGGTAAATACCCGTGTGAAAATGGGAAATGGAAATTATGACGATAATAACGAAGTCGTAACGATCCGTAAAGAGTGTTAGTGAGCCCCAGGGACTGTTTTCTGATAAATCAGAGAAAAAAGGGAAATTGTCATCCAAAAACTTGAAGACCAAAAATATCTCACCATATCTTCTAATCACCAACAAAATATAATAGAAATCCTTATACAACGAAGAATGATCGTTACTAGACCTACTTTTTGCCAATCCACCCCTTTGACTTCCTCTCAGTGGTGACAAGTAAAAACGTAAGTTACAAATATCAAGACATCCATATTTAACAAATCCATTAAAATCCATGGATTGTTAACAATTCTTTTGTAATTTTAAGCAAATGAATTAATGTGCTTTTGATATTGAAATTATGAAGTGAAGTAGGAAGATTCAATTTTTGTCTCAATCTAAACATTTGAATTTATAAATTTTTTTGAATGAAAAAAATATTTAAAAAGTGTAGAATACTGTTTTAACAATGGATATATAATGTATGAGAAGTTATTTAATAAAACGGTTTTGTTAGAAACGGATCCTATTAAATATTTCCAGTATTGCACATCAGGTACCGAAAAAGAAGAGAGTCAGTGGCTATATCCCTGGAATCATGTGCTCCCTTGGCAACAGGAGAAAGCAGTATTCTTATCATCCGGCCAGGAACATTAACCAATAACTGAATTTGCCCCTCGGGCCATATAAGTAAATACAAATTAAAATAAGTAATGTATCATTACTTCAGTGCATTGTATTAGGCTTCTCTAATAAAAATAAGAGAATAATCTTCCAAGCATGGTTCAACAGTTAATTAAGGAAAAGGAGAAATCTTTGAGATACATGCGGGAAATGATCTCTCATCACTTACTCAATAACGGAATATAAATCTATCTAGCAAAATACCATACAACTGTTTCTGATTGCAATAAATCGCTTAGATGATACCAATATTGTTGACTTGGTGATGTTAACCATAACAAATACTTAGAGTTTCCAGAATTAGTACAAATAGACGTGAACAGTAACAGTGAAATTAGATCTTTACCAATCTTGTTTGTAACATCCAATGCATCATAGTCAGGCGTCAATGTGTTAACCTTCTTAAAAACATAAATAAACTGCCCCTCCCCCTACATCCCTTTCTTTCTCCCTTTCTTACGTTTCACCCCACTCATCTCATCAGAAAACTTCTTTACAGGCTTCAAAATCCAGCGAGGTCTCTCCTGCACCGGCTCATCCGGAGCCTTTGCAGGCTTCGGAGTCTCCCGCACCGGCTCTTTCTCGCCGACTTTCTCCTTCCCTTTATCCTTCCCTGGAAAACAATGTAAAAAGGTTACATGCATATAAACATAACAATGTTAACACATTACAAAAGTTATATCTTGATTACCTGCCCGAGTGCGATCCTCTTGGACCTTTGGAGGCGGCGACACAAGCATGCTCTCCATGTCCTGAATGACCTCATCAAGCATTGAAGAGCCAGGGGGAGAAAACCCCTCATTGATAGGCTCAAAGGGACTGTGAGGCACCGGGGAGCGAGGAGGACTGTGAGGAGTGACCGGGGCTTCCCGAGGAGTGTGAGGAGTGACCGGGGCTTCCCGAGGAGTGACTAGGGAGCGAGGAGGACTGTGAGGAGTGACCAGGGAGCGAGGAGTGCATACTTGGGAGGGAGGAAGAGTGATCGATAGGATGGTGCAGATGATAGGTGTTAGATATAATTGATGTGATTTAATGTCAGTGTTTAAGTGTTACAGGTAAAGAGAGTTTAACTTGTTATTGAAAGCAGTTGTAACAGAGTTTAAGTATACGCTGATAGCTGGAAGCGCAAACGCTGACAGAGGAAAGCGTAAACACTGTTAGCTGAACACATGGAAGCGCAAACACTGTTAGCTTGAAGAGAACAGAGTTTGCTAAAGTCTGTCTACTGGGAGCGTCTACAAGTCAACAGAGTTTGAAGATTAATTTAATATTAATATGGAAGCGATATCTTTGAAGATTGGATAGCTGTCAAAGAGATTGAGTTGACTTAGAAGACGTGTAGCAATCGTAATTGATATCAATTGTATAGCTTAATTTTAGGAGAATCAATTTACGATTGTACGTAGCTGTATATCTTATAAATACAGTTAGGTTAACCCTAGAAGGGTATCCATCGTGAACGTATATCATTCTTGTAACCTAAGCAGCTCTTTGTGATACTTTACATCACCGAGAGAGGAATTATTAATTCCAAACAGTTTTAAGAGTTAAAACGTGTGTTCTTGTTACTTATCCATACAGTACTTGATTATATATTGTGTATTCGACCTAACAAGTGGTATCAGAGACAAATCTGTTACTTTATTACAGTTAAAGATCCAAACACAATAGTAATCAATGGCAGAGATACCTCCACCATCTGAAAAAGCCCCTACTACTGTTAGTAGGTATGAAACAATTAGGGTTCCTATACTTAGGCCATTAGAGTATGCAATTTGGAAGGTGAAGATGACCATGTTTCTGGAGGCTACAAATCCAGAATATCTGGACAGAATTTATGAAGGTCCTCACAAACCTACAAAGTTATCTGCTGCTGCTGCTGGTGAGGAATCAAAAGTCATTCCAAAAGAGAAGAAAGATCTAACTGCTGAGGATCTTTCATCTATTGCAAAGGATGCGAAGGTAAGGCATTTACTTCACAGTGCTTTAGACAATGTTATGTCTAATAAAGTGATAAACTGCACAACTGCAAAGGAGATTTGGGATGCACTTGAGGTTAGATGTCAAGGAACTCCTGCAATTAAGAAGAACAGAAGGAACATACTCACACAGGAGTATGAGCATTTTGAGGCAAAATCTGATGAAACCATGACAGAAACATTTGACAGATTCTGTAAACTGCTCAATGATTTGTCATTGGTGAACAAAGAGTATGATTTAGAAGATTCAAATCTCAAGTTTCTTCTCTCTCTACCTGAAAAGTGGGATGTGAAAACAACCACTATAAGAGATAATTATGAACTTGGTGAAACAGAGATTGATGAAATTTATGGACTGCTCAAAACCCATGAATTGGAATTGGAGCAGAGAAACAAAAGATCTAGTAGAAAGTCAAAGTCTGTTGCTCTTAAGGTTGAGGAGAAACCATCAAAGAAGGAAGCATCAAGGAGAAAGGCAAAAGGAAAAGCTTTAATCATACACTCAGAAAGTGAGTCATCAAACTCTGATGTTGACTCAAACACAGATGAATCATCTGATTCTGAAGATGATGAAGAGATGATGCAAATGGCCGCATTGATGGTAAAGACCTTCAAGAAGATGGGATATAAGAACTTCAAGAAGGGAAAAAGATTCTCCAAGGACTACTCAAAGTTTGACAAGAAGAATTTTAAGAAATCTGAGGGAAAGGACTTCAAATCTGGTAAGAAAAAAAAGTCTGAGATTCAATGCTACAAGTGTAAGGAGATGGGTCATTATGCTCCTGAGTGCAAGAAGGGTAAAACTGGAAAGGCACTCTACACCAAAGGCAGAGATTGGGCAGACACTTCAGATTCAGATGAGGAAGTCAACTATGCTCTCATGGCTACTACTCAGACTGAAAATGATGATCTCAAGGTACCCGCAACTACCTATGCTTATAACACTGATAATATAACTGAACTGAGAATTTATCTTAAAGCATTGCATATCAGTTATAGGGATCAGACTTTAGAAAATGAGAGAATAAAGACTGAGTGCTCTCAACTCAAAGAAAGAAATAAATTTCTTGAGGAACAGCTAGAGAACATGAATAAAATTCAGAAAGAGAGAGATGATGCAGTGTTTATTGAACAGGAGTTGCTAGGTAAGTATAAGCAACTAGAATCAGAATTGGAGGATACTAAACACATCATTAAAACTTGGACACACTCTGGTAAAGACACTCAAGAAGTGTTTCAGTCAGATACAGTAGGTCTAGGTTACTCTATAGGAGATGAACTTAGATTTGAAAATCAGGTAAAAGTTAGACCACATTGTTCATCTGAAGGTAATGTCATGGGAACAGGTGGACCTAAGACTGAAGCACAGAAAAAGGCTGTTAAAGAGTCATATGCTAAAACTTTTGTTAAAGAGGCTAACATTGGCTTAATGACAGATAAACAACTCAAGCATAAGCTTAAGGAAATAAAGTCTGTCAACAAACAGAGAATGCCTAAGAAAAACAGAAATGGAAAGGTAGGCATAACCTCAGGAATTAAGCCAATGCTTGCTTCATTAGCTCCCAGAAAAACATGCTTTAATTGTGGTAGCACTAATCATCTTGCTAATTTCTGCAGTAAGAATAAAAACATTAATTCTTTATCCTCTAAAACTGCAGTAAAGAGTGATTATGTGAGAACAAGACCACAGACTTTATGCAAACACTGTGGAAGTACTTGGCATTCTATTTACACTTGCAGAGATTATCATGCTATTTACTATAATTACTATGAACCCAAGCCAAATTTGAAATGGGTTAAAGTAAACTCTGCAAATGTAAATTCTGAAAAAGTTAGCTTAAACTCTGTTAATATGAATTCCGCTGCAAAAGCTAACAGAATTAAGAAAGCCAAAGGATCCAAGCAAGTCTGGATCCTTAAAACTAATAATCAGTGATTGTTTGTGATTGCAGGGCACCAGGGTCAGTACCCTAGTCGTGGACAGTGGATGTTCAGGACACATGACAGGAAATAAAGCCCTGCTATCAGAGTATGAGGAGAAAGCTGGCCCAGAAGTTTCTTATGGAGATGGCAACATAGGACATACTCTGGGATATGGCAATATTAATCTTGGGAATGTCATCATCACAAATGTAGCTCTGGTTCCAGGACTCAAGCATGATCTGCTATCTGTGAGTCAAATCTGTGACAGAGGATATCATGTGGATTTTCAGCCTGAATATTGTCAAGTGATCAGTAAATCTACAGGGAAAGTTGCTCTAGTTGGAAACAGACACAATAACATTTATGAAATAAAATTGTCAACAAACTCGGATGGCAAAGCAGTGTGTCTGTCAACAAGAATGTCCAGTGAAGAGAGTTGGAAGTGGCACAAGAAACTCTCTCATTTGAACCTGAACAACATCAATGAGCTCATAAAGAATGATCTTGCAAGAGGACTACCAAAGTCATTGTTGAATGTAGAAGGCCTGTGTGATTCTTGTCAAAAGGCCAAACAGAGAAAAGCCTCTTTCAAGAGCAAATCTGAGTCTTCAATTGTTGATCCTTATCATCTTCTACATGTTGATCTTTTTGGACCAGTAAATGTCATGTCACTTGGAAAGAAGAAATATGCTCTAGTCATTGTTGATGAATACACCAGATACACATGGGTGTATTTTCTAGCAAAGAAGGATGAAACTGCATTAACACTGACAGAACATATAATACAACTGGACAAAGAGTCAGAGAATCAAGTGAAAATAATCAGAAGTGACAATGGAACTGAATTCAGGAATTCAACCATGGAAGAATTTTGCAAGAGTAAAGGAATTAAACAAGAGTTTTCTGCACCTGGTACTCCACAACAAAATGGTGTAGTGGAGAGGAAGAACAGAACCTTGATAGAAGCTGCCAGAACCATGCTAGATGAAGCAAAGTTGCCAACATATTTCTGGGCAGAAGCAGTTCAAACTGCTTATTTTACTCAAAATGCAACACTGATCAACAAGCATGGTAAAACACCATATGAAATGGTGAAAAAGAAAAAGCCAAATCTAAAATATTTTCATATTTTTGGATGCAAGTGCTTTGTGTTGAAGACTCATCCTGAACAGTTGACCAAGTTTGACCTAAAGGCAGATGAAGGAATTTTTGTTGGCTATCCACTGTCAACTAAGGCATTCAGAGTTTATAATCTGAGAACCAGAGTGATCATGGAATCAATTCATGTGTCATTTGATGACAAGAAAATAATTGGACTTGAAGATGTCAATGAGCATGATCAACTGCACTTTGAAAATGAAGATTTATTAAACTCGGATGATACAGATCTGACAAACACTGTTGAGGTAAATTCTGAACCTCTACTGGTAAACACTGAAGAAACTTTTCAATCAGAAACAAGGGAAGAACCAGTTGAGGGGGAGCATGAAGAATCACATCAAAGTGATAATTCAAACACTGATAGTGACTCAGTTGATAACTCTGAATCAAACTCTGTTGATTCAAACTCTGAACATTCAAATTCTGAGCAGTCACATTCAGGGGGAGCATCAGAAAGTGAAGAAAGGCACCAAGAAAATCAGGAGAGCATGGATCAAGGGGGAGGATCACATGATGACAGAAGCAATCTGCCTTCTGCAAGAAAATGGACTAAGTCACATACACCTGATTTAATTATTGGTGATCCAGATGCAAGAGTAAGGACAAGAAGTGCAACAACAAATGAATGTCTGTTTCATACATTCTTGTCACAAACTGAGCCAAATAAAGTAGAAGAAGCTCTGAAAGATGCTGACTGGATAACAGCAATGCAAGAAGAGCTAAATGAATTTGAGAGAAATGAGGTGTGGACCCTTGTACCAAGGCCAAAGAACAGATCTATTGTTGGTACTAAATGGGTTTTCAGAAATAAAACTGACAGTGATGGTGTGATCACAAGGAACAAAGCAAGACTGGTAGCTAAAGGCTATTCACAGCAGGAAGGAATAGATTATGATGAGACTTTTGCACCAGTTGCCAGATTGGAGGCAATAAGGATGTTTCTTGCCTATGCTTCTCACAAGAAATTCAAGGTTTTTCAAATGGATGTGAAAAGTGCTTTTCTGAATGGAAAACTTGAAGAAGAAGTATTTGTTGAACAACCACCTGGTTTTGTAGATCCAAAATATCCAGATCATGTCTACAGGTTAGACAAAGCACTCTATGGACTCAAACAGGCACCTAGGGCATGGTATGAAACACTTGCTAAATTTCTACTAGAAAGTGGGTTTCACAGAGGTACTATTGACAAAACTCTGTTTTACTTTCAATCTGGTAATGAACTGCTCTTAGTACAGATATATGTAGATGATATCATTTTTGGATCTACTAATGATAAACTCTGTAAGAAATTTGCCAAGCTCATGCAGTCTAGATATCAAATGAGTATGATGGGAGAGCTAAGCTATTTTCTAGGCTTACAGGTGAAGCAAACAGATGAAGGAATTTTCATTAATCAAGCAAAATATACCAGAAATCTTCTCAAGAAATTTGGCATGCTTGATTGTTCATCTGCAATAACTCCCATGGCAACTGTAACAAAACTGGACAAAGATACAGGGTCATCAGTGGATATGACAAGTTACAGAGGGATGATTGGTTCTCTACTCTATTTAACTGCTAGTAGACCTGATATCATGTATGCCACCTGTCTGTGTGCAAGGTTTCAGGCAGATCCAAGAGAACCACATTTAACAGCTGTGAAGAGGATTTTCAAATATCTCAAGGGCACTGTAACCTTAGGGCTGTGGTACCCAAGAGAATCAGATTTTAAGCTACTTGGTTACTCTGATGCAGATTTTGCTGGCTGTAAGATTGACAGAAAAAGCACAAGTGGAAGTTGTCAATTTCTTGGTGACAGACTTGTGTCTTGGTACAGCAAGAAACAAAAATCAATATCAACATCTACAGCTGAAGCAGAGTATATTGCTGCTGGTAGTTGCTGTGCACAGATTCTATGGATGAAGAATCAATTGTTGGATTATGGATTAAGGTATAATAAGATACCTATTTTCTGTGATAATCAAAGTGCTATTGCAATGACAGGTAATCCAGTACAACACTCAATGACCAAGCACATCAGCATCAGGTATCACTTTATCAGAGAGCATGTAGAGGAAGGCAATATTGAGCTTCACTTTGTGCCTACAGATCAACAACTTGCAGATGTTTTCACAAAGCCTCTAAGTGAAGCAACATTTACAAGACTGGTCAATGAACTAGGGATGGTATCTGGTTTTGACTAAACATGTTGGTTAGTCTCAAACTTTTCTAATAAAATGTGTTGCTCATATTTCTGTAAATTGCTAAAGTGTTATGTGAACCTTGTTAATTAAACTCTGTCAGCATGATTATTGGTCATATACTGTTAATACGTTTGTTAAACTCTGTGAATTCTGAGTTGATCTTTGTCTGAATGAAAATACCAATGAAGAAAAATGTATGAAGCATGATTTTCAGTGAAAAATCAAGATTCTTTCTGAGTCACTATAATCTAATCAGAAATTGTGCAGTAAGTTAACACAGCATGATACTGTTTCATATTTAGAGCATCTCTTAGTTTATGTGATCCTAAACTCTGAATTTATGAATGACGTATGCATTGCCTCTCATGAATAACTCTGATATTGATGAACTCTAAACTCTGATTAGTGACACTCTGTTTCCAAGCCATACTTGATTCTTGATGATTCTTTGTTTGCACTTGTGAAAACTTTTAAAACTTGAGATATGTCATTGTTTAGTTTGGTGAGAAACAGTTCATGTCTGAACCCTGTGAGATTTTGAGCCGAATAAGTGATTGATACACTTTATATCAATCAGATTTTATTGTTGTGTGATGATTCATCAGTAAGTATGTTGCTCTAGAACTTGCATTAAACCATTTTGAGACTACATGATATATGTGTGCATGAAAATGATAAAGGCACTAGGATTAACCATCTCTCTTCAAACACTGTTCAAAACATCTTTGAACACTGATCATAAACACTGTTCATAAACACGACCCTTAGTAAACCCTTTTGAGCCTAATTAACTGCTCATTTTTCTTGAATACTGAAGTATTAAGAGCAGTTATATTCTTTTGGTAAATCAAATTCAAGCAGGTGAGTATTTCTCAAGAAAAGAAATCTTACTCAGTATATATATATGTAAATAATAAAAAAAAAAAAAAAAGTATATATACTGATCATCTTGTACAAATATGTACTAACAGTTTGACTGAACATTTTGATCTGATAAATTGTTCAGTTAGAAATTCTCATTCGAAAAACATCTCTTCTCATCTGTTTGATTTTACTCAATTCCAACCCTGAACAAAGTCCTTTTGATTTGTGCATATATGTAATCGAAGTAGTGTAGATTTGGTGGAAATTCAAGCTTATGGTAGTATCTGCTTCTACTGATTGAATTTGAGCGAAAACACTTCACCTAAACACTTGTGTGCTGTGAGAGTTTGTGAGAAAATCCTTGACATGTAACTCACTGAATGATGCTTTGATGTTTATCTCCTGATCTTTTTGTCTATAATGACTGTGTGCTTACTTGGATAATCATGAACATAAACTGGAACAGGGATATTCAGATTTCTGCAATTAAGGAACTACAGAGTTTAGCATTCATCATATACTCTGTGTTTAATATGAGAGTTTATGCATTCAGTGTTTATTGTTTTGATTTATGGATTTTATGAAATATTAGATGCTATAAAAATTGAATTGGTAAACTCTGCTACTCACACACAAAAATCACGATTGTGCATTTTTGAAAGGGTTTTTGTGACAAAGGTTGAAAATTTGACAAACACTGATTGATTGTGTTACGTACTCTAAGGTAAATTTTCATTAAGATAATTTGAAAATTTTGGAGTAAATGGAGTAGTTGACAACTGTTAATTAGTGTATTTAGTGGTAAAGTGTCTTGATAAACGGAACGACAGCGGTAATAATGGCTTTTACTGCGCATATATTAAGTGAATCGTTGCATGTGTGACACGTGTCCCACTTTCACCCACTCACTCATCATTATGTCTCACTTTCACACTTTTCAAGGGAACAGTTGCGTGTTTTCAAGGAAAAACGTTTGAGTTTAATTTTTAATTACAACTCAAATTACTTTTTGTCACAATCACTTTCACCCACTCGTATTCACTTTACCAAAACAGAGAGAATATCTTTGTTTTTCACTTTGGCATTTTCACAAACACCTTTCTTGCATATCATTTTCACAGTTGCTTTTTGCTTATTTCTTGATTCAATGGCAACAAAACCTTTCACTGTGTTTGGTCTACGTTTTGTGCCTAACAATTATGCAGCTTTACTTGAGAACGACCGGGCTCCAGAGGCGTTTCATCTAATGCAAAATTTTCTTCGAGATTCTGAGATTGGGCAAGCGCTGGTTGAACCGGCTACTCTATCTGCTTCTCAGGTTGTTAATTTCTAGCAAAACTCAAGATATATAGAAGGAGGAGAGAATGGAACTCCGTCTATCATCTTCTCTCATGAAAAACAAGAGTTTGTGATCACTCCACAAACTGTTCGCGACGCCATGGATTTTGACACACATACTTCGTATGCTGTTGTCTCTGAGCAAAATCTGAGAGAAATGCTAACAGAGATTGGGTACATGGAATCACTTGCCAAGCTGGGCAGTGTGAGGAGACCAAATTTAAGAAAAGAGTGGAATTTTTTCTTTGATTGTATCACCAGGACATTCCAGAAGAAGGTCACCAACTGGGATGCTATTCCAATGGACAGTCTGCAAATTGGGTATTCTCTACTCTATGGCAGTAATTTTGATTTTGGTAGATATGTTTTAATGAATTTGGGTGATAAGCTATCAGAGTCTACTACAGTTTACTTTGCTAGATTTTGTCAACTTCTGTTCAATGCATGTGTTCCTGGGTTAACTGTTGATGAAGCTGATGAGATTCAACCTTTTCGAGTCACTAAGAGAATATTCTCTGATATGACTAACAAAGATGTTGGTAAGGACATACCTTCTTTTGTATTACCACTTGCCTTGCAGAATTTTGTCAATCAGCCACAAGATTCTTCATCACCACAACCTGAACCACATCAACCACAACAACCAGAACCACAACCTATGCCTGAACCTTTAGCCACTGATCGTACAGAAAACATACCATCTCAACCTACTCAATCACCTGAGCCAACACCAACATCCACTGTTCAACCCATATCACCTCAAACACAAACTAAACCAATTCATCCTACATCAACTCAAACACAACCTGACCAAATGAATACTGAACCAACAAACCCTGTCACTACTACTCACCCACAACCTCCATCTAAGTCCAAAAGGAAGAAGCATACTGCACTTAATACCAAACATTCTAAGGCTAAACAGTCATCTCCAAAGGCTGTTTATTCTAGAAGATTCAAAGAAAGGGCAAATAGACCTTCAACACCATCAGCTGAGGACAGTTCTAGTCAAGATGAAGAGCTGATTCCAGTGCCTCAAGCTAAGAGGAGAAGGCTCATTCTTACTGATTCTGATGATGAGCATGAAGTTGAAGCTCCAGAGGTGGTTTCACAGCAAACACCTATTGTTGAGGTTATAGAGAAAGTTGCTATATCTGCAGAGGTTGAAATGCCTGCAAAGGATGATGCTCCTGTAAACACTGATTTACCTGCAGAGGATGCCATGCCTGCAGAAGAGGGTCACAGAGATGGTTTTTCACCAGTGGATGATGTTCTTGATTCAGTTCTACCATTCTCTGATCCTATCTCATTTGCTGAAACTCCAATTTCTTTTAATGAGGTTACACATTCTCTTGATACTGGTGTTGCTGATGGGCCTACTGTTGTTCTTGAAGACACTGAGGTTGCATCACACACTGAACTAAACTCTGATGCCCATCATGGTTCTGAGCATGGTGAGGAGATTGATAAACCAGAGAAGGTTATTTCTTCAGAGCAGATTCAAGCTGATAAAGGAAAACAGGTTGCTCAAGAATCTGTTGTTGCTCAAGATGAAGATATTGCTTCTGTTGCTCCTACTCATGAGTCTGTGAGTGATTCGATTGAAGACAACAGTACAGGAGCTGAAAATGAACAATTTCAAACTGATGGTCAGAAAACAGGAGAAAAGCCAGATTTTGCTGGACCTTCTGCTAATGAGGTTGATGATGATTATTTGGCCAAACAAACTGCTGATTGGTACAAGTCAGAGTGTATTTTTCCTCCTGGAAGGGCAGCTATGTTTCTCCAAGCAAACTCTTCGAAGATTAAAAATCCAGAAATATTCACTTGTTTGCAAGGCACAGTGATTCAAATCAAAACTTTGAATAATAGATTTGATGATACTCAGAAATCTATTGTTGATCTTCGAACAGAGGTCATGAGGAGAAAGCTCAACTAGCTAATGCTAAGCTCTTTCAACAATTCGCCAAAGCTCAAGCAAATATAAATGACAGACTGAGCACAGTTGAAAAGAATCAGATTTTACTAAATGAGAAGGTTGATTCCATTGCAAACTCTCTTGAGTTAATCACCTCCATTCTGATTCAAGATGGTGATGATGTCAAAAAGGGGGAGAGAATTGCTAAAACCAAGTGTAAGCAAACTCAAACTCTGTCAAAGAAAGATCATCTTGATGATGAAGGTACCAATGCTGAGAAGGGCTTAAGAAATGCAAATTCTAGACAAGGACATGGGAGGTCTACAAGGTCAAAGCAGAACTTGGTGATAGATACAAATGCTCAGAGTACTTCTGGTTCAAAGCCAAAGGATTTGTCATTCTCTGACAATCCACAAACAGATGAAGAATTGGCTGCAAAACTATTTCGTGAGGAGAATGCTGAAGCTACACTTGAGGATATTCAAGCTAAAGAAAAGCTGTTGCAGAAAGAGCATTTAAAAACTCAAAAATCCAAGAAAGTGAAGAAAACTATTAGAGCTTCAAAGCCTTCAAGGCCTGTAATGAAAGGAGTTGAGATCAAAGAAAAACTATCTGGTATTCAAGAAGAAGAAGAAGAAGAAGATACTGGAAAGCTTGTTAGAAAGTCTTCTCTTGATGCTAAGTTGAAGTTAAAAGGGATAATTGGTGAAGAGAGCAAGGGCAAAATGATAGTTACAACCTCTGTTGCTACACAAGTTGTACAGACTCAAAGTAAACTCTTACCTGGTTTTTCAAGGCCAAAGATTCCAGTACAAGAAGAAGCAGGAGTGACTGGTGGATATCAACATAATGTTGCATGTTCAGGAAAGCCACCAGGCAGGAATACTTCTGGCTTAGGTTCAAGAAGAGATTTGAGGGTTGGTAACAGTCCAAGAGATCCCTCTGCACTTGTATCTCTTGGTTCTGGTATTACTCAAGAAAATCTAGACAAGTTGGAGTCAGTTCAGGTAGTTCGTCAAAGGAGCTTAGACATTCACTTTCTACTATACTTTATGGCAGATGGGTCAGTGTATAGAGTGAATGAAGAAGCAATCAAGCTAAAATTATTTGAGGAACTTCAGTATGTCTTGCATATCTTCAGAGTTAGAAATCATCGAACACAGCTTATTGCTAATTCTATAAGGGAGTATATGCAGAAAGCTAAAGTTGTTACAGGAACAAAGTCTGCTGAAAAGTATGTTCCTAAGTACAGAGATTGGAATGGCAATCTGATAGAAATGAAGAAAGGGACTACAAAACTGAAGACAGATCTCGGAGTTACAGTTCTGGATTTCAATGTAAAGTCTGAAGAATTAAAGTACATCAGGTTGGGAAATGAAATGAGAAGAAACAAGATCTATGATCTCAGAGCTGCTATTTTTCAAACTGATGAGAATGATCCAGATTTAAGAGAGATCAAGGAAGCTACGGAGATTGAACTTGAAAATGCTGAGAGGAGATTGTTGATTGATTATCTCAGAACAACTCCAGATCTTGAGGAGGTTAGGTAGACAGAATTTGTAAGTAATTCAAATTTTCTGTAAATTTTGCTAAGTCAAGTTTAAACTCTAATTATATGTTAAACACTGTGTTTTTATTTGTTAGTTTTGACATCATCAATTATTATGAACTTGTACATTTTTCTAATGAACAAGTTGGGGGAGATTGTTAGATATAATTGATGTGATTTAATGTCAGTGTTTAAGTGTTACAGGTAAAGAGAGTTTAACTTGTTATTGAAAGCAGTTGTAACAGAGTTTAAGTATACGCTGATAGCTGGAAGCGCAAACGCTGACAGAGGAAAGCATAAACACTGTTAGCTGAACACATGGAAGCGCAAACACTGTTAGCTTGAAGAGAACAGAGTTTGCTAAAGTCTGTCTACTGGGAGCGTCTACAAGTCAACAGAGTTTGAAGATTAATTTAATATTAATATGGAAGCGATATCTTTGAAGATTGGATAGCTGTCAAAGAGATTGAGTTGACTTAGAAGACGTGTAGCAATCGTAATTGATATCAATTGTATAGCTTAATTTTAGGAGAATCAATTTACGATTGTACGTAGCTGTATATCTTATAAATACAGTTAGGTTAACCCTAGAAGGGTATCCATCGTGAACGTATATCATTCTTGTAACCTAAGCAGCTCTCTGTGATACTTTACATCACCGAGAGAGGAATTATTAATTCCAAACAGTTTTAAGAGTTAAAACGTGTGTTCTTGTTACTTATCCATACAATACTTGATTATATATTGTGTATTCGACCTAACAATAGGCTCAGAGGGAGGAGTGTTAGGAGTGACCAGGGAGCAATGGGGGCACGGGTTGATCTACAAAAAAAAGAAAGTAGTCAAGTGATGAAGTACAAAAAAATGCGCCTCTTTCCTCTTAGCGCGCACTTGTTTGAAGTTGTAATTTAAATACTACTTACCTCACATCCTAAAAGCTTGGTTGTCCAGCTGTCAACCGTCTGCCGCTGGGAATTGTAATGCTGGACGGGGGGTGAAGCCGACCTCTTACTCCCACTATAGAGGGTGGGCATCCGCTCAAACATGATAGCCTGCCATAACAAAAAATAATAAACAAATCAATGAAATTAACCAAGGACTGGAACATATATTAGTTTACTATAGTAAATATACCTCAAGGACCGGGACACAGCCTCTAAAAGTGTTTTGCCCCAAGCGGCCTTTAGCAGTAAACTCATGCACATCCACGATGGACCTCATCAGATGTTGGTGAATGGCAGTGGCCCAATCCACTTTATCAAATTCATCCAAGTCCGATACAAATTTCCATGATGTAGGGCGAGGCTTATTAAGCTTTGTACCACAAAGAGCGAACTGCTCGATGTAGTAATAGTTGAGGAGCTGGACAAACAGCTTCTTGTGTTTCTCTTCCCCCACTTCCATTCCTTCTATAAGCCCTTTTAGATCAGTTGTAGTCAAGGGTTCTTTAAGCTCCACATTCCGAACAACATCCCTTCGGAGCTTAAAAACAGAGTCGGGAAAATGACTTGATTTTGTAATTTTACTATCAAAAACGTTAAAATCTAAATCTCCCATAGATGTCGTTATAATTCTACATGAGAATTAATATATTTTGAATTCGTCAAAAGTTATCTTTAGCCGGATAATGATAAAGGTGAATATCGGATATATTATGAATCATGTGAGAAATATGAACGATCTAGATGGGATTTAAATCTCCTGATAAAGGAGTGATATTATCGGCCTCTTGTTTGAGTGAGACTATGAAATGCATGGCCATGCTCAAATGTTGATTTGATTAATAGTCTACTCATCGATCAAGAAAATGAAGATTAAATTATGAAGAGGATGACACATTACATGCCTCGAGTTTAATCTATAATATCATGATTTAAAGAGATTATATTACATGGAACATTAGTCATAAAAGGTTGATTGAATCGTTGATTTAATTATTGTTTTATTGGGTAGCAATAATGTGTTACTAGACGCCGCTTATTGTTTATAATTTTGTTAGAGAATAAAATTATTGCCAATGAAATAATAACCTACAGGGTCACACACAAAGAATGTTTAAAAGGGTTATTAATTTATTTCATGAATTTAAATTAATAATAATTTAAATTATGATTTTAAATTAATAATACATAATAATTCGAATTTTATGAAATTAATTAAGTGAGACTTAATTAGTTAAAGATAAAATTTGAAGATGTATTTTCTTGACTTATTTGATTAATTAAGTATGACTTGATTAATTTATTTAAATAAATAAGATTTGTTTAAATAAAAATGGCCTAATTGTTTAAGGCTCCACTTTGCTTTGTTTCTCTTTATAAACCAAGTGTTGGCAAGTCTTCAAAAACAACCAAACTGAAATTTTCAGTTGATATACACAAGAGAGAAATCAAGTTCAAGTCAAGAACACATCCGGATTATTTATTTTGGCTAGTACCAAATTCCGTGGCGTAATCGTTCGACGATTCAAGCAAGCATTCAAGTGTGGATACCGGTGGAGGAGTTACACTTCTAGCTCTCAAGATCAACAAGTTTTGCTCTCAAGATCAACAAGCTAGGATCTCCATTTGTCATCCATTGGAAAGCTTTAACAAGGTAAAATCTTGTTCTTGAGAATTTTTTATACCATGATCATCATTGTTTGATAGAGTATATTTTTATATATATTTTAGATGATTTTATTCTCATATTTATTGTGTTTTGCATTGATTTGGATTTTTATTTAATAGATTTTATTGTTTTATTGTAGGAAATAAAGAATTCATGACTTGGAAGGATTTGGAGCAAAAAGAGCTATTTTGGAGATAAAATAAGAGAAAATTCGTAATATTGGGCTATACAGGCTGCCTGCACTGTTTGGGCCATATCTTGAGTTCCAGAAGTCAGAATTTGACGAAATTACTGTCCACGCGAAGCTTGTGGAATTATCTTTAATTCAGAGGTGGTCCAGTAATCAAAATCCAACTGGAAGAGCCCAGAAACAGAGGAGAAAAAGAAGTGACGAATTTTAATTAAGGAATCCTATTCAGTTATGAAATCCTATTTGTAATTTATTTAGAGTATTAAAATACTTTTATTGGGCAAGACTTTTAGAGCCTATATAAACACATCTAGGGTATGATGTAAATTATTAGGAGGTAATATTAGATCAGATAATATAGTTTAGAGTAGATTAATATTATTATTTGGAGATGTAGAGAAACATCATGACTCTTCTTTTGGGTGACAACATTGAAGTTTGAAGGTTTTGTTCTCTTAATCTTTTCTTTGTTCTTATTAGTTTAATTATGTTTTCTTGTTTTACTAGTTGTTTTACTTGTTTAATTATTAGCGAGTAGTTATTTCTAGGGCTTAAAGGGAAGCCATGTTTGCACTAATATTGGCATGATTTTCATAGTGGTTTGATTGGTTATGGTTAATTCTGATTGATATGTTTTAATCATTAATTTGTGTAATTGGCCAATATCATGGATTAATTATATGCAAATAGGGGTATGGATCGAGAGATTTACTTACTAGAGGCACACATACGATTAGCAGAATTGAATTTGAGTGCGAAAGCATCATTGGATTTCTGAGAGCGTTAATGCTTGAAAGAGATTAACTTGACTCTAATTACCTGATTGATTGAATTACTAAAAGTGGTTAATTGTGTTGAATGTTTCGAGAGTGTTGATGCTTGAAAGAGATTAACATACTCTAGTTATAGGATCACATTGATTGCTTTAGCTTAAGAGCCAATTGTGTAAGCATGGTGGACCTGATTGCCCTAGGTTTTAAATAATTTGTTTATCATCTGTTTAATTAGTGTTAATTTAGTTTAATTAGTTAATTAATAATTCTTCAATAATCGTTTGACCCTTGAAACAATTAGCGATAACTGAAAAGGAATTAGTAGAACCTGTCTCCTTGTGGATTCGACCCGCTTGCCATTTGTACTAGCAATAGACACCGTGCGCTTGCGGTTAGGTATAATTTAACACATCATTTATACATGGATTCGGGCTTTGGAATTCGTTTTTAATTGTTATTTACGTATTATCCGCTGCGTTTTCATGCCTGAATTCCAACAATGGTATCAGAGCTACATGTATAAAAGGATGATTTGGTGTTGTGTTCTTGAAAATGAATCATACATGAATTTTTGAATTATGCCATGCTTCATTTTAACATACAAAAGATTATTTATAAATTGTTATAATTGTTTGTATGATGTTGTAAATTGTTATAACATGTTTTGGATGATGTACTATATGTTAGATATGTTAAACACATCATTAGAATGATTTTGGAACTAATCAGAACTGATAAAATGCAACCTGCAATGTTTCTGGAGCTTCTGCAATTTTCTGGAAAAAAACTGATGTCCAGGTGTAACGCATTCTTGTGATGCGTGTTAACATATTTGTAAAGGTGTTACGCATATTGTTAATGCGTTTCGTTAGAGTAATATAGGTATTGCGTTAGAGTAATATATTCAGACAGATCTGAGTGGACGGTTCTTTGCTGAATGATTAGTTTTGTTTTTAAATAATAACTTTTCTTTTTTACTTTTGCTTTCACTTGAAAAAGAAATAGTTATTGGTTTTAATCATTATATTCCTAATGCCTTTAATGATTAAAGTTTTAATAATTGAATATTTAAATTATGAATTTATATATTATTATCAATTCAAAATTTTATTAATTAATTTAATTTTGAATTTTGTAATATATTTAAATTATGAATTTGGATATTATTATTAATTCGAATTTTAATTTAATTAATGCTTTTAATAATTGAATATTTAAATTTCGAATTTTAATATTATTATTAAATGCGATTTTGATTAATTTTAATTTTTAAATTCGATTTTTAATTATTAAAATTGAATTTTAATTCCCTTTTAAATAAATCAACTCTTTATTCATATTATATGACATTATGACCTGCAGTTTTTTATAATTTGCTAAATCATCAAAGTACATCCGTTTCATGAGGCTCTGTCAAGTATTCATCTGACCATATGTATGTGTTTATGATTTAATCTGACAGTGTAATACGACAGTAAATCGATTTCAAAATTAAAGTATAGGCACAAAATAATCACAACATATAAGACATTGGTTAAAGGTTTTTTTTTACTAAGCTGAGTCTTAGCAAACTTCAGAACCCCATGCAAGATTCTATACCATCATGTTAACGATCAATTTAAAAGTAGCAGCGTTTTTGATTAATATGTACATCGGATGAGATAAGTGGCTACTAGCTACCATCTGACAGTGTCATAAGACATTGGTTATGCTTAGTACCTCAGGAGGTTGAATTTGAACTGAGCAGGGGACTTTGGCAAGCTCAAGCATCAAGCCAAAATTGTAAATTGCTCTAAAACATTAAGCTGTCAGAGGAAGACCTCAGGAGAACATGAGACCAGGGGTAAACATTAAGCATCAAGCCAAAATCATAAACTGCTTCTGTTATTATTGTTGCACGGGTAACTAGTCGCTCTAAAACCTTAAGGTGTTAGAGGAAGACCCCAAGAGAACCTCGGTACGTCCTAAAACCTTACGGTGTCCGAATATGGCCCCAAGAGAATCTTATGCTGCAACAAATATTATTCAACAAGTTTTAGGAAACCAACAGACAGAATACAGGTTTCCGAGACTCTTCTGCAACTGTAACTTGATTTTCTAGTATTTGTTTTGGCGTTTAATCAAGTACACACTATTCTATTTTATTTGTCCTTTACAACAGAAACAACAGGTGTCTTCTAGGTACATTTTAGTGTGTATTTTTAGGAAATTATACAAGCTGATGCTGATGCACAATGTACCATACTAATACAATGTAAGACAGCTACCGGCAAGACGGTTAATTGCATTAAGAATGTATTCAGGTTGGTTATGAATGTTTATAATACCTATACATGGCCGGATTCTATTACAGTATAAAGTTGACAATGAAACGAAGTATCGGAATTAACTTGTTGCTGCCGTTTTTCTAATAATTTGGCGAAAAGGAAACATGTTGAAGGTTCATGTTCCTGTACTTGGTTAAACAAAAAAGGCCGTTTAGTAACCGGGAGATCCTAGATTCAAGTACTAGGTTCAAGTACTGGGTACTTCTGTTAGTTGCCTTGCAGTCCACAGAGTTTTGTTTTTTAACTTCACTTGTAATCCATTTACATACACAACTATTTATACACAAAGGCAATCCTCATCTCTTACTCATTTAATATCTGATTCCAAATAGTTTCTGGCGAGTATCTGTAGCTTCGATTTTCTATACATCTTCTAATTAAAGAGACGTGCATATATCATGGGAATCCACTTTCCTGAATTTAAGAGCAGAAATGTACCAAAAGGCCACTTTGCTATTTATGTGGGAGAAACCGAAAGGAAGAGATTCATAGTTCCGTTATCATATTTAAAGCATCGTTCATTCCAGAAGTTGTTAAGGCGGGCTGAAGAAGAGTTTGAATACGATCATCCTATGGGATGTCTTACAATCCCGTGCAATGTGGAAACGTTCATCAGTGTGACTTGCAGTTTAAGTTCCTCCAAATCGTGAATCTATACAATGTAAATGCTTAGACATTGAGAACAAAGTTCGTTGTATGTACAAGTTATCATAGTATTTTTTTTTGAAGAAATCTGGTTTTTTATAACTTTTCTGCACTAGTCAATGACCGTATACTGGTAAATGTACCAAATTGGAGCCAACACATAAACATACTGAAAAGGTCGTATAGTTATTACTTTATGGCAAAAAAGAAATGAAAAAATGTCTACAAAAATGTGATGATCACTTCTGTACATGTTGGAGTTAGTAAAAAAAGCTAAAGCATCAATCCTAACTCATAATCCTCCTAAGCCAGAAGTGAGATCAAGAAAGATATCCTCTCTGCATGGTATTGTAAGTCCACCAGTAGGATGATGAAAGCCATATTCCTCCTCGGCTTGACTTAACAAGTTTTGAAAAGAAGATTTGTTTAAGAATGATAAGGGAATCACGAATCGTTTCTTTTCTTGTTCTCCAACATAGACTGCAAAATAACCCTTTGGTACGTCTGAGACTGTAGAACCTGTGTGCCTGGCAGTGAAGGAAGATCTTCGAAGAATTTGTTTGGCTTGGTTAATAAGAGGCATACGGATAGCCATGGATCTGAAGAACGAATAAGAAATAATACTCTGGCAAGGACTTAAATATTGAAGAACCTAAGATAGTTGAGCTTTGTTTAGCTTGCTAATTTTGTTGAGTATTAGATGAATTGCATGTGTATATATAGATGTACCTTATATGTAGGGTTAGTGGATTATATTTCGACAAGAAAATGACGGGTGCAGGTACCTTATATGTAGGGTTGGTGATGAACATGAGTATATGAAATGCATATGACTCTGTTTTGCAACTCAACATCAAGGAGAACCAGGAATGTGCATAGGGTAGATTAATAGCTGATTAGGTGCTCATTAGGAACATGTTTCAGACATTTAAGATTTGAATATATACGACTGATGTAGTTATAGTAGACATCTATTATGCACATTAAAAGATTTTATAACAGTGTGCAGAGGAGACAAACAGCCAATTTAAGAAGATACATTGGCATTTTGTTACACATGGTTCTGCCTCCTAGCAACAACATAAGTAAATATGTAGGGCTTCTGATGAGTTGGTAACAACTGGTAATCAACTTGACTATGTTTACCTGTTTGCATCAGGCGTTCCAGAAACTGTTGAGGCAAGCAGCGAGGAATCAAACCTCAGAACCATGTTTCAGAAAGAAACAACATATCTTTTAAAATTAAACAACATATTTTGCTCAACCAATTGAGCTACTTCTCCACTGAAATTTATTATAAACTCTCAATTTATTCAATAACTATCAAATATATAGGGTTTAGTTCCTTAACTAAAATAGTATGAATGGGTTAGAAGTTAAAACTCACAAGTAGTATATGAATAATTAAAGACATTAGGATGTCATATATGAATTGTAAGAGGACATCAAATCTGCAGATGAACATAAATGAATAATTAAAAGCTATATGATTACTTGGACTGTGACTTGATTAATTTAGGTACTCGATCAAATTCAACCCAAGACCGCATGGGGTTTGGGTAAACAAAGTATGAATGTTGAGAGTTCCCTGCAACTGTGACTTGATTATTTAGGTACTTACGTAGGCTGTAGCCTTTGAGTTTTAGTTATTCTTTTGTACATTAAGGTACAATTAACATAAGAATGCACCCGTCCCCCCACTGTCTAGAGAGTACATAAGAATGTATAAATGCAATATTCTAAATCTACACTACCAGATGAACATGAAACTTATCTCCGCACTGTCTAGAGATTACATGCTAGAATTGTGCTTGTATTGCAACATCTTAAGCTAACAATGAGATGACAAATCTTATGCTAATCTTTTCAAATCTCATTCAGAGAGAGAGTGAACTCAAAGTAATATATGCAAACAGAACAAAGCAGGAGTTTGCTTTCCCCAACAGGGGATAATTGGAAGTAGGAGAACAAAGCCTCTCTACTCCTCAATGAATACAAACACAATTATATGAAGAAAAAAATAACTATTCTTCCAACGGCATAATTAAACTGATATACAACTACGCGGAGCACAGTTAAACATCATCATTAATTGTGTTGTGCAAAGAAATTAAATCATATGGTATTATATTATTTTAACAACCTAAACAAATTGCAGGCCGACTTTGTACAATTTAGATGTACCAAAGTGGAGGAGAGATGCAATGGAGGGATTTTCCTTGATAATGAGGTTCAACAGTGCGATGCTCCATGTTGAAGATCCCCATGTCATGGCCACCTCCTACACGGGTAAAGGATCCCCAGTTGTCATCCGTAAAGTATATGGAGTTTGGCTTTATGATATCTGAAGATGGTACAGATAATGATGAAGCTCGGCCAACAAATATGGCCTCATTCCCCAAGTCATTCACTTGGGTCACAGTACATGAAGGTCGATGAGAATCAAGATATTCGAGATCCAGCCGCCATACTTTAAATTGAGTTGTACAGTACTTTGATACTCTTATGCCGCGACCTGCTTTAACAATTCTATTCCTGTCATTCCGCACAACTAGCAAGAGACCAGATCCGGACAAAGGTTCAACCAAGTACTTTTGTTCGTGATGACAATTTCGAATCGATGCAATTGGGATGGCTACAGGAGGCCCTCTCTCTACGTCAAGATAACACACATAAACATCTCCCTTAAAGTCTACCGCATAAAAGTTTCCCCTGTGGTAAACAATATCGCTGAACTCAGTACCGTCACTACAAGGATTATAGACCCTGCTCCACACTTTGTCTCCCAATCTAGCAAAACCTAAAAGACCTAATTCATTATAAATAACCATTACAACCGGAGACGAAGCAGAAGACATAGCAACTTTTTGGATAAAACATTCACTGTCGTCTTCGTGAGTGTATTCTTCGGTTATTATAGACTGTAGTGGAAACAGAAGCATCGATGGAAGTGAGATTTGGTGCCTCAAAAGAGGATGCAAAAGATTGATTTCCAAATCTCTACCCAACGTTAGCAACCATCCTTTACTAGTTGCTAATATTAGTCTCCCCGCGGCTTCTGGTAACTCAATATTATATGTTATTCCGGATGCAAGACTGTACAAACCACGACTAGTACCGACTGAATTCTTTAGATAATCATATCCCTCAAATTTTTTATAATAGTCATATTCATCATCATAAACTCGATTCAAGTCGCGTTGAGTATCATAAATTATAGAACCCGGTGCAATGTCTTCGGCAAGAAGAAGCATGGGAGTGGTGGTACGATATCTGAGAAGGAGCCACCAAGGCTTCTGAGAAATTACAGAGTCTTGTAAAGTCGCAGCAGCTTCGGAGGCTGCTGAATTCCATGACTTGCAGACAGCAGAAAAAGTACAGTAATCCTTTGGACAACTTGATCGTTGCACAATATCTATAAGAAGATCCTTAGGAACAAGATCATTCCAATGATCGGAGCCCATTCCCAACAGTAGATAATACTTTAGCCAAGTAACCCTAGTTCTTGTGATTTCTTGTGTTCTGTATTTGTTTGTTTGATATACTTAAATAGACCTATCAACACTAGTTTTAGTTGGAAGTACTAGTTTTAGTCGGAACTTGAAGTTGACATACTGCAAGTATAATATTTTTTGCAAATATGATTTATATCCAATCATCAATATCTTCAATATATATATTTATTTATATCTATTATTATTATATATATAAAGGAAAACCCCCGGGAGCTCTAGAATCGCTCGATTCATATTTATCTATTTTTCTAGAGCTCCTCAATTTTAATACAATAAAATAGAATTTCCTTATTTACATTCGAAATAAAATAGAGTTTCCTTATTTACATTCGATTTTATAGGAAAAGCAATAAATATATAAAGTAAATCCTATTTTGAATATAAATTAAATAAAAGTTAATCCTATCCATATTTTTATTATATTATACTATATATAAATATAATCCTATTTAGTATATAAATATGTAAAGTCAATCTTAATTAGAAGTTAATTAAATACATAATACCTTCCTATCCATATTTGTATTATATTATATTATATATAAATATAATCCTATTTAATATATAAATATGTAAATTTAATCCTATTTATCTATTTTTCTAGAGCTTCTCTATTTTAAATAATTAAAAATAAACTTCCTTCTTTAACTCCTATTTTTTAGAAAAAAAAATCTATCTATTATATATATAAAGGAAAACCCCCAGGAGCTCTTTTTAAATTGTATAAAATAAACCATTATATAAAAGGAAAGTCAAAACCTTTTTTAAATTGTACAAAATAGACAATGGTATAAAACTTTCAAATTTCTTTTTTAAATTGTCATTTCAAATTAATATAAATCTCCCTTTTGGATCTATAAATACCAATTGCAGCAAAATCTGATATTGATACATCTATACTATTATATAAAAGCCGAAACATTAAAAGTTTGGTTGGTCGGTCGGTCGGTCGGTACTGTACCTGTTGATTTTACTTATTTACCCTTACTCAATTACAGAACTACTAACTAATCAATTTCTTTTTTCAGGTTACACATATTATCTTTTTCTATTTTTCAAGAACTAAATAATTTCCCTTTTCAGGTAAAATACAATATCTTTTATATTTTCTCTAACTGAATTTTCTCATTTATTAATCAATTTCCTTTTTTAGGTTAAGCATATTATCTTTTCTATTTTTCAATAACTAAATAATTTCATTTTTCAGGTAAATTAGAATATCTTTTACATTTTATCTAACTAAAATTTCTCCTTTTTAAAAATATTACGAGCAATTTTATTTAATAAAATAACATAATTATATTACTATTACTATTAACTAATCAATTACTTTTTCCAGTCAAAACATGTTACCTTTTCTCTAACTAAAATCTCTCTTTTTCCATGGACGGTTACCTTTTTTCTTTCTTTTACTAAAATCTCTCTTTTTTCCAATTATATCACGGGCGTTTCTATTTAATAAAAATAAAATAATAATATTATAATACTAATAATTAACCAAATACCTTTTCAGCTAAAATATATCATCTTTTCTATTTTTTCTAATTAAATCCCCTTTTTTCTAGAAATATAACGGGCAACATTAATTTCTCATTTTCTGAAAACTATGAACAAGTTAATTTAGTAAAATAACATAATTAAATTATAATTACTGTAAATTAATCAATTACCTTTTTCACATAAATCATATCATCTTCACGTTACCTTTCTATTTTCTCTAACTAAAATCTCTCTTTTTCCAATTATATCACAGGAGATTCTATTTAATAAAATAAACTAATAATATTATAATATTATTAATTAATCAATTACCTTTTTCAGCTAAAACGTAACATCTTTTCTATATTTTCTAACTAAAATCCATATTTTAATAGAAATATTAGAAATATCACGGACAATATTAATTTCTCCTTTTCTAAAAACATTACGAGCAATTGTATTTAATAAAATAACGTAATTAAATTATACTCCCTCTGTCCCATCCATTTCTTTACAATTTCCTTTTTAGGCCATCCCACCATTTCTTTACATTACCTAAAATAGTACTCCCTCTGTTTATTTCATTTGTTTACATTTGCTTTTTGCACGGAGACCAAGATAGTGGATGTAATATTGTTAAAATAAATGTAGTAGTGGGTGTAATAGTAATTTTATTGTTAAAATAAGTGAAGTAGTGAGTGTAATAGTGTAAAGGATTGAAAAGGTGGAGTGAGGTAGTGGATGTAATAATGTATTTTATTGTTAAAAGTTACTATTTTGGGTAATGTAAAGAAATGGAATGGACGGCCCAAAAAGGAAAGTGTAAAGAAATGAAATGGACGGAGGGAATAAGTTTTAACACTATTACACCCATTACTTCACTTATTTTAACAATACTTTACACTATTTAACCCACTACTTAACTTATTTTAACAATAAAATCACTATTACACACCCACTACTTCACTTATTTTAACAATAAAATCAATATTACACCCACTACTTCATTTATTTTAACAATATTACATCCACTTTACATCCACTATCCTTGACCTCCGTGCCCAGCCGCCATGTAAAGAACCGGCTGGGACGGAGGGAGTAATTACTATAAACTAATCAATTACCTTTTTCACCTATAACATATTACCTTTTTAATTTTCTCTAACTAAATTTTTAATTTTTCTAATCAAATCACGGGCATTATATTTAATGAAATGAAGTAATAATTTTATAATCACTAATATTTAATGGATTACTCTTTTTAACTAAAACCTATCATCTTTTCTATATTTTCTAACTAAAATCCCTCTTTTTATAGAAATATCACGGATTGCATTTATATAGTTATTATCAAATCATCTCATATAAAAATGTAAGCCTCCAAAATTCATCTTTTAAAAAAATTAATTGAGATTAATGAATTTTTGTTATATAATATTAAAAAAAATCCGTGCATCGCACGGGTTTTAGGCTAGTAGTGATAATGAAGAGAACATGTTATTATTTAGTTTCTTAAGCTCTATTTTCTTCGTTATATTGCTTGCATGTACTCATATTCCTGTTTAGGGCTCTGTTTAGGTTCACGTGTACTCATATTTAATGGGTTACACGTTACAACCAGTTTATTCCTTTACTTACACGGTATCAGGTATGGTTGTCATATTTATGTGACTAATGCAAATATTTTTTCTATTTATTCCGATTTGAATATATCTATTTTAATTTGGGTTGAATGCTTAATTTTAAAGGTTTAAATTTATTAATTTAATATTTGTTTTCTTTGTTTTATTTTAAAATTTATTATTTGTTATGATTTTAATCATAATTATGGATAGTAACCATCGGTTGTTCTTTGCTTTGATTTTTATATTTTTTTGTTAGTCATCTCGGAACAAAAACACCTGATGGTATAAGCAAGAATTAGGAGATCTTTCTCTGTTTGATAGGTACAAGCACTTGAGAAACTTCGTAAAAAAATGTTTGAATTTTTACCATTCCATCTTTATTTATTTATTGTTAATTATTAATTTGTCGTAATTATCTTCTCATTATTCTTGATCATAATATTTCAACGTCTTCTTTTAATTAATTAAATCAAATCAGCTTTTTGTATCAATATGTATTAATTACAACGGGTGTCGGCCTAAGAAAACGTGACACAAAATCGAAATAAAAAATAAGCTTATGATGATATATATAAAGGAAAATCCCCGTAAGCTCTAGAATCGCTCGATTCATATTTATCTATTTTCCTAGGACTATTTTAAATAATTAAAATCAAAACTTCCTTCTTTAGGTCCTATTTTTTAGAAAAGAAATCAGAACTTCCTTTTTTAACATTAACATTAACATTTTCGAAATAGAAAAGATTTTCGAATTTGTAGGGAAGAGAAGAAGTCAAATTTATATATTAGAAATAAAAAATAAATTCAAAATTTCCCTTTTTAACATTAACATTTTCGAAATAGAAAATGTTTTTGAATTTGCATAGAAGAAGAATTCAAATTTACATATTCGAAATAGAAAAGAAATTTTTTATTCTTATATATATATAATCATTGATTCCAACGGTCAAATTTTATCACTATGTTTGTAACCTTTTTACTTGCTTTTTTTTTTACTTTTGTCTTCGTCTATTTATTTAGTTTTTTTATTCATTCTTATTTTGTTTAATTTTCAATATACATGACTATTTTTGTGCTCAACTGATTTTTTGGGATATTCAGGTTGCTTTTTTTGTTGGTTTTTAAAGTTTGAATTTAGATTTAACATTTGCTAACTTCGTTTTAATTTTAAAATTATGATTTGTAATGATTTTAGTTATAATTATGGATTATTAGTAACCATTGGTTCTTCTTTGTTTTGAATTTTGAATTTTTTTGTTAGTGATTTTAGTACATAAACACCTTATAGTGTGAACAAGAATTAGAAGATCTTTTTCTGTTTGATAAGTAGACGCACTTAAGAAACTTGACACAAAAGGTTTGAACTTTTATCGTTCCCTATTTATTTATTTATTTATTTATTTATTATTAATTGTTTTCCAATTTGTTTCGAAAGCTATTTATTTATTTTTCTAGGCTATCTCAATTTTAAATACTTAAAATTAAAACCTTCTTTTAGGTCCTATTTTTTAGTTAAAAAAACGGAATCTTTTTTAAATTGAATAAGAATTTTTTTATGACTGAAACACAATTTAAGAAGTCATCTTTTATTCTCATACTATATAATGAAAAACCGTAGAAGCTCTAAAAAAAACCGTTCATCCACATGATGTTCACGTGCAAATTGATCTGATGCTCTGCTGTAATGTTATAAAGTTGTATATTCATGTGGCTAAGATGGGTAATTTGAAACACATCTTCGTTATAAATAATAAATCTATCCTATCAATTTTTATTTAATTTTTTTAATTGTTTAACATAAACCATTTATGTTTTAATCTTTTTTTATCTATAAATATTTATTACAACGGGTGTCGGCCTAAAAAAGCGTGACACAAAATCGGTATAAATAGAATATATGAATAGTTTATTTTATTATCTATGCATATTTAATTTTTACACTATTGTGTTCAGTACTTTATGTGATATTTTAGATATTTATTTATCAAATCTATACTATTATATAATAGCCGAAACATTAAAAATTTGGTTGATTGGTTGTTATATATACTTATTACGGTGGGTGGTGGCCTAAAAAAACGTAATACAAAATCATTGTAAAAAATGTGCAAATAATTAATTTTATCATCTACGTGTATTTAAACATGAAGTTCTAATCTTTTTTTTTACAACAGTATCTCCCAATTCTAATTGAATCCTAAGAAAACCCCAATGGTGTGCATATCGAAATCAAATTCAAAATGAATTTTAGTATTTAAATTTTTATTAGTGTGTACGTTTTTATAATATACACAACGGGTGTCGGTCTAAAAAATCGTGAGAAAAAATCGATAAAGAAAAATAAATGAATAATCTATTTATATTTAATTTGTACAATGTTTTGTTCACCAGTCTATATTGATATTATACATATATTTTTGTCATTTTTTTCTTAAATCATATTTATTTAAAATTTTAATAAAATTATTATAAGGCCGCTGCGAAGCGCGGCTTAGTCGACTAGTTTATATATATAAAAGAGAACCCGCAAAAGTTCTGGAATCGCTCGATTCATATTTATCTATTTTTCTAGAACTCCTCTATTTTAAATAATTAAAATCAAATTTCCTTCTTTAAGTCCTATTTTTTAGAAAAGAAAGTCAAAACCTTTTTTAAGTTGTATAAAATAAACCATTATATACAAGGAAAGTCAAAACCTTTTTAAAGTTGTATTTTTTAACATTAACATTAATATTTGAAATAGAGAAGATTTCCGAATTTGTATGGAAGAAGAATTCAAATTTACATATTCGAAATAGAAAAGATTGTATATTCTTATGTATATATACAACCACTCAACGATCAAATTTTATTATTGTGTTTGTAACCCTTTTCTTGCTTATCACGTCAAATATGTTTACTAACCTGGTTTGTTTATTTATTTTTACAGAAGATCTACTATATGACCATGCGGAATGAAGATGAAGAGTAGTGCTTCCGGGGTATAATATTTTACAATATTATATTGTCTCCTTTGAATGATTTTACAATATTATATTGTCATCCTAAAGAATTATGGTGAGTCTCAAACTCTCCCGTCTTTTTTATTGTCTTTGGTTATGGGTGATTGTAATATTATAATTAAAATAATTCGTAATCAAGGCCACCAACGAGGTGCAGTGGTCCGGTTCCTATTTACAAATATTAGTTGATGATATGGGAAGAATTAAAAGAACCAAGGAAGATAGGATATAATTTTATGGCCGCACAAAAGTGTTAGGTATCATCAAGTTCTGCTAATAGATCACCTGAAATTTTACACTATCCGATCAATTGTTTGTACTATTTTAATAATGACTTTTGCTCTCAATTTTAGTTTTGGTGATTTTTTGTGGAACAACAATGTTGTGCATTGCATCTGATGTACAACATATTCTATCATACATCTTTATGTTTATCTTTTTATCATCTTTATCTTTATTTTTATCTTTATTATATATATATTATATAAAAAAGAATCTCACAAGTTTCGAAATCAATCAAATCATATTTATCTATTTTTCTATGACTCCTTTATTTTAAATAATTGAAATCAAAACTTCATTCTTTAATTCCTATTATTTAAAAAGGAAATCAAAACTTTCTTTTTTAACACTAACATCTTCAAAATATAAAAGGTTATTGAATTTGTTGGGAAGAAGAATTCAACTTTACATACTCGAAATAGAAAAGAATTTTTACATTCTTATATATATACAATCATTGCTTCTAAAGATCAAATTTTATCACCATGTTAATCATTTTCTTGCTTCTGTTTGCTTTTATCTTCGTCTATTTTTTTTAAGTTTTTTATTCATTATTTTTTTTGTTTAATTCACAATGTACATGGCTATGTGCGTGCGCCACTTATTTTTTGTGATTTTCAGGTTGCTTTTTTTGTTGGTTTTTAAGGTTGAATTTATTGATTTAATATTTGATTTCTTCGTTTTATTTTAAAATTTATTATTCATTATGATTTTAGTTAAATTTATGGATTATTAGTAACCATTGATTGTACTTTGCTTTGCATTTTGTATTTTTTGTCAGTGATCTCGATATGGAAACACCTGATCGTGTGAAGAAGAATTAGGATATCTTTTTCTGCTTTAGAAGTGGAAGCACTTAAGAAACTTGACACAAAAGGTTTGAATTTTTACCCATTCCCTCTTTATTTATTTATTGTTATTATATTCTCATTGTTCTTGATCATAATATTTTAACGCCTTCTTTTAATTAATTTAATCAAATCTGCTTTTTTATCTATATATATTTATTATAACGGGTGTCGGCCTAAGAAAACGTTACACAACATTGACGTAAGAGATAAATATATGGTTTATTTTGTTGTGTGTATATTAAAATTTGTACAATATCATGTTTAATAATTTTTTTATAGATATTTTCTTTTTTGATTTCTTTCTTAAATAGTCTATATTTTGAAAAAAAAATTGAAAATATTACAAGACCGCCGAGAAAAGCAGCTTATATGTATTTATTATAACGGGTGTCGGACTAAGAATATATTATATAAAATCAACATAAAAAAAAGTATATAGTTTATTTAGTTATCTATATATATTAAAATTTGTACAAAATAATGTTCATTAATTTATTTATAATTTTTTTTTTCAATTTCTTTCTTAAATTTATATTTTGTATTTTTTTTAAAAATATTACAAGGCCGCCGCGAAGCGCGGCTTAGTCAACTTCCTTCTTTATAAAATCAAAACTTCCTTCTTTTGCTTATATTAAAAAAAAACTTCCTTCTTTATATCCTATTTTTTAGAGAAGAAAATAGAAACTTTTTACAAATTGAATAAGAGATTTTTTAAATTAAAATATAACATATTCAAATTAGAAAAAGATTTCGAATCTTTCATCTATAAATAAATCAAAATATTTCACTTATAAATCACACAGGATTATATAATCGTCCTGTTCTCATTGTTTACTCTCATTAAATACTAATATTTAGTTTGGTGTATTCTCTGCAAGAATCTTTTTCTCAATTGAACAAAACATGACTTGAAGTTGTTGCTACCCATACAAAAAGATTTCAGCACATTGTAAATTTCCACAGCAAAGTGTTTATATGGATAAGTCTGCGTGGTTGATTGTTAATCTAAAATATTATGTATTGTAAGTTGATATATTTGGTAATGAACATGTACTATGATCTTATTTTTTTAACGACTAATTAAATAATACAAAAACCCTCTAATAAATTAAAGCTTTCATCGTTTAAATAATTGTCTGTAAGTTTGCATATTAACTTTGAATACGAACGTTGGACGTGATATGATAATTGGGGTGTTTGGTAAATCCACAAATCACCTTATAAGTTACTTATTTCGGAAAAAATTTCATATTTACATATTCTTTTTTAGAGAAAAATGTGTATCGGGAGTTTAATATTCGTTATGTTGCAAAAATAAGTTCCTTATTTTAGAAAAAAGTACATATTTCCTAACTTTTTTCCAGGATAAGTAACTTATTTCTGAAAAATAAGATTTCCCAAACGGGCCCAATATATCAATTCTACCTTTTTGCTCATATTTTTTTCTTCCTCTTTTTTATAATATCAACTTGGATGAATCCAAAAGAAAAATATATACTCATCACGCACCAATAACACCAATAACCGATACTTTGGATTAGGACAATTGAGGTCAATTCTATGATTTTTTTAACCGCTTTGGATTATGACAATTGCGGTTAGTTTTATGATTTTTTTAACCACTAATAACCTAGCTAAGACTTGAATGTTAACGTAGGTATAGAGGGGTAAATTTTATGCTTGCTTAACGTTTCAAAATTATATTCTTTTAGAATGTTAAAATATCTTTACTAGGCTCATAGTTTTTGCAGGTTTATTTTTATACTATTAATTTTGTAATAATTGTTTTTCTTTATTACATTTTTCTTTTTGGAATTATATTAAAATTTTTAGAATGTAAATTATATTTTTGTGAAGCACTTGAGAAACTTCAAACAAAAAATTTGAACTTTTACCATTCTCTATTTATTTATTATAAATTGTTAATTAGTCATTATTATCTTCTCATTATTCTTGATCATAATATTTCAACGTCTTCTTTTGAATTAATTCAATCAAATCTACTTTTTTATCTATATGTATTTCTTATCACGGGTGTCTTTTTTATCTATATGTATTTCTTATCACGGGTGTCGGCCTAAAAAAACGTGACACAAAATTGACGTAAAAATAAGTATATGTTTATTTTATTATCTATATTTGTATTAAAATTTATACAATTTTGTGTTCAGTAATACATTTGAAGATATTTTTGTTTTGATTTATTTCTTAAATAGTCTATATTTTGCAAATGTTTTTAAAAAAATTACAAGACCGCCGCGAAATGCGACTTATATATATTTATTACAACGGGTGTCGGCCTAAGAAAACGTGATACAAAATTGACATAAAAAGTAAGTATATAATTTATTTAGTTGTCTGTATATATTAAAATTTGTACAATATTGTATTCATTAATTATTTGTAAATATTTCCTTTTCAATTTCTTTCTTGAATTTACAATTTGAATTTTTATTTTAAATTTTACAAAGCTGCCTCGAAGCACGGGTTAATCAACTATTAAATTAGAAAGGAAATTAGATTAACTTTTTATTTATAATAATAAAGTGACATACATGAATTAGTAATGCATGCAATGCATATGGTATTGTATAATTGATATTGTAAAATTAGATTAACATTTCAACGTCTTCTTTTAATTAATTCCATCAAAATTTGCTTTTTCATTCATATGTATTTATTACAATGGGTGTCGATCTAATAAAACGTTATACAAAATCAACGTAAAAATTAAGTATATAGTTTATTTATAGATATTTTCTTTTTGATTTCTTTCTTAAGTAGTCTATAACTTGAAAAAATTAAAAAAATAGTACAAGGCCACAGCCAAGCGCGTCTTACATGTATTTATTACGGCGGATGTCGCCATAAGAAATGTGATACGAAATCGGCATTGAAAAAGTATATAGTTTATTTTTTTGTCTATATATTTTAAAATTTGTACAATATTGTGTTCATTAATTTATTTATAGATATTTTCTTTTAGATTTCTTTCTTAAATTTATATTTTGATTTTTCTAAAAAAATATTAAAAGGCCGCAGCGAAGCGCGGCTTAGTCGACTAGTATATATATAAACGAGGATACGCGGACGCTTAGGTGGCACCTCTTATAATCTTCCAACCCAATTTTACTCTTTTTTAAGATTTTTAGATTTTTTAAGATTTTTAAATTATTCAGCCTAGAATTTTTAATTTTAGTCTACAGTTAAATCTCGATTAAGTAATATCCAATAAAGTAATAACCTCACTTAAGTAATAAATTTCATCGGTCCCAACTTGGGCCAATGTCATAAAGTAATATTCTCGCTAAAAGCATAAGATAATAAAAAATTAGAAAGTCATTAAGGGCTCAAGTAATATGTAAAGTAATAATTCCAGAATTATATAGAGAAAAAGGTTCATAAAGTTAACTTTATGAGATTTTCCTAAAGTTAACCTTTAAAACAATGTGATTTTAATTAGGGTTTGATGTTCCCGAGGTTACCTCAGAAAAAATTACCTGAGGTAACTAATTCTCCATATTAATGCACGAGGGTATAATTGTAATTACATAATTTTTTAAGAAAGTTTTCAATATTTACAAAAATGCCACAAGTATTTACACTGCAACCTCAGGTAACTCTCCTGAGATAACCTCATGGGCTTTTTTCTCATTTAATTATTTCTACTTTTTATTTATAAGGGCCCCATAGGGGCATTAATGATTGTGAATTATTCTAAAGTTAACTTTAGGCTTGTTTCACCCAAATATATATATATAATGTATATGAGTTACAAAATTCAATTTGTTTATAATATAAACCTATAGGAACTTGTACCAAAACCAAAATTAATCTCATTCTTGACTTTATGTAAACATAAATAACTTCCAGTATATTTTGCTCGTATTGTAACAAGTAATTGTTCAAAGTATTGATTGCTTGAAATGCTTTCTTTGATGACACGCTTGGGATTACATTGTTATCGGATTTCCGGTTCTGGATCAGTATTCATTACCGACTCAATAATTTCTTCATCCGTAGGTGATTTTTTTTATATAAACATAATGTATTGTAATACGTAAATATAAAAATTCGGTAAAGTAATAAAATATTACTTTATCGATAAAGTAATAAAATATTATTATATCGATAAAGTAATAAATTCGATAAAATAATATTTTTTCACAGTCCCAAGAGTATTATTTTAAAGAGGTTTAACTGTATATAAAAAAATTGGAAACGAATGACCCATAATCACCCGTAGTCGGTAGTACTACACCCATTCCTGCAATCTAGCTACAACAAAGTCTATTTAGACTCAAACTCAAAGTCTATACAGCCTAGAAATCTAATATAAGCCGAGACACACATAATGCCAACATAAATTAATAGAAATTTACATCTACAAACAAATTTTCATTCTTTAAAAATCAAAAAGTAAAAATTTTAATCTTAAATCTTAAAAAACATAATAAATAAAAAAATTGCAATTGCAAGAAAAAATTATAGTCTAAAAATACAATTCCACAAAATTTTTTAAAAAAAAAACACCTCCAAAAAATATAAAAAAAAACAAAAAATACCTTTAGTAAAAAACACTTTAAAATATTTATAAAACATCTACAAAAAACATCTAATTCTCCTCCCTAAACAATACAGTGTGCAACAAAATCCTACTTAATATCTTAATCTTAATGTAGAATAGAACTAATTAATATCTTAATGCAGTTCTACCACCTTTATCAAAACTCATAAAATCATATACTACTTAGAAATCCTATTTCGGGCTTACAACTAATATCAAAATCTCTATATATACACGTTCATGCAACTAGAATAATTTAACGGATTCATATCTCTGTCCTCGAGGTTTAACAAAAGAAACCGCTCTTTTTAAACATGGAGTACTCTTTTCTCAATGATCTCAACAATACTCACGATAACTGGAGAATTAGGGTCAGAATTTGCAGAATGTGGGAATCAACCAATCCTCAGAAAAATGGTGAACTGATTAGTATTGACATGATCCTGATTGATGAAAAGGTAAGTAGGTTTGACATATATTTTTATGACTAACCATTTTCTTAAGTTTTAGATGCTTATCTTTATTTTGTTACAGGAGAATCTCATGCAATCTTCATTATTTTGTTACAGGAGAATCTCATGCATGCAACAATCCGTAAGCATCTGGCTTCCCGTTTCAAACATCTTCTACAAGAAGGGACCATCTATAGCATGAGAAATCTGAAGATTGTACCAGTCACAGGTAGTTATAGGCCCCTCTCATGTGAAGTCAAGACTCTCTTTTTAGCTACAACTTCTCTTCAAAGGTTGGATGAAGAAACAGTTAAGATACCATTGCACGGATTCCAGTTTATAGTACCTGATGTCATTGAAACCCGTATGAATGACAAGACTATACTCTCAGGTATCCACGTATCCAATTTATTTTCCGATATACATACGATTTTGAAGAATATATATTTAAAAACCCATCTAACATATACATATATTAATTTATTTTATTTGACAATTCTGCAGATGTTGTGGGACATTTGACTGCCATCGGTGGCATTGATATTGTTGGCAACAACTGGAAAAAGCGAGATCTTGAGATTATAACAAATCAGTAAGTCATGTATATTATCTATACAGTTTGGTGTACCAATATGATTTACTATCTAACTCTTAAACTCAATCTTTTTATACAGCTCGATCACTGCAACGATCACTCTTTGGGGAAAGTTGAGCGAACAATTCGATCCAAATTTATATAAAGATGACGATGTACCTTACATTATAATTGTTACATCTACAACCGTTAAAAAGTTTAAAGGTAATAATTAATTAGAGAAGCCAAAATATATTGTCAACTTTTTGTATATTGATTATCTCATACGTACGCTACTTGCATTGATTTTGAATATCTAGCTTGATTCTCATTATTTGCAATTAATATAATATACTCTACACATGTGCACTTTGTTTTTCATCTACAAACAATATTAAAATATACATGAATTTGGACGTCCCATATGTGGTGTCACTAAGGAATAGATTTGCCCAACACTCTAGAAAATTGAAACTTATTGAAAGCTCAGAGGTGCAAAAATTCACACTAGAAGAGAAAATGTTCTTTCATAGGATGAGTGTTAAAGAGTTTGTGGAAACCAAGTGGAATGAAGATCTAAAGGTATGTTTTTCATACCTCTTTTATTAGCTACAGTTTCTTATATCGTTACTACAAAGCTCATACCATGTTGTATGTATTAATTTTTATATGCTTATTTATTAATGTAGGAGTATGTTGTTATCGTGAGAGGGGAGATAACTGGAATCAATGACGATTTTAGCTGGTACTATATGTCCTGCAAAATATGTGAGAAAAAGGTCTTTGCTGAAGATGGAGTGTACATGTGCAAAGAATGCGAAAAAATTATTGATTACACTCTGGTGATGTAAGTTATTTTTCTACATCTATGTTTATAGGCATATATATAAGATTTTAGATTTAATATTATGCTTTTGGCACTTACAGGTTCAAAGTACACATCTATGTTAAAGACCATACTGGAACTACAAGTTTAGCATTATTCAATAGTGTAGTCGAACACTTGATCGACACATCAGCCAAGAAGTTATTTAACAAATATTCTGGTGACAAGGATGTTCCGAAAGAGGTTAGAACACTTTTGGGAAAAGATTTGATCTACAAATTAAGATTGAATCCTTATAATTTCAAGGAAGGGTATGCGAACTACAATGTTTCTGAGGTGTACAAGCCCAACGAAAATCTAGAACATTTGTATGAATCAAATAGGTCACTTCAGGTAATTTTTTTAATTGATAACATATTAAACATGTCGTTTGTACATTAATTCTTATATTTTTATTCTTTATAAACTTGATTTGCCAAATCATTGTGCACAGAAATATAATAATCTGGAAGATGATCTTACACATGATCATGCGAAGGCTCCTGTTAACAATCAGAATATAAAGAAATTGATGGTGATCGATGATGAAGAGAACGATAAAATTGATGGCAATAATTTAGAAGATTATACTAGAGGAAAGACTTCTCTCCGAAAGAAGAAAAGGAAAGCAATGATTATGGATGATGAAGATGACAATGAACCGAGTGGCAAGGAGAATTAGTATTAGAATATATCATTCTGCAGGCTACATATTATCGTTCTGCATGCTACATTTTAAGACTACTATTTATTTCCAGGAAAACTTTGTTAAGAGGTCTGGATGATTGTAATTGTGGAAAGTATTCTTTTGCATCTGTTCAGGCTTCTTAGTATAATTGAGTAGTGCTGTAATTTAAGATTTCTGAGGACTTGTGGGCTTTTGGTTGTGTTGTGATTAATTTTCTAATATATATGTCAGACTTTCTGCATTATTGACTATCTCTAAAAAAAGATTATGCAGAGGTATTGCACTTGATTTCAAAGTTTTTTTACATGAAGTGTATCACTGACTATCTTGACCAATCCACTTTACTACATTGATTTGACTAAGAATATTATTGAAATTCTTGCTACTTACATTGATTTGACTAAGAATATTATTGAAATTCTTGCTACTGTATTTCTTTTTACATTCCAATTTTGGTTGTGTAATTACTTGATCTGCTATACATGCCTTCCCAAATATAATTAGACACGTTCAGTTTTTAGTAAAATGGCATATTTAGATTTTAGATTTTAAATTTTAAAATATCACTTTTATCATGAATTATGATTATAAATAAGAAAAGATTTTCAAGTTAGTATTATAAAATTTATTATTCATCATCGAGGAAAAAATGTTATTGTAACGCCCCCAAATCCGGGGTCAGTAGATTTGGGCGTCACGCTAACAAACTCAACAATTCTAACAAAAATCGGCCATGATATATTCGTAAATACAACATAAACCTGCTGAATACTAAACTAAAAATCTGAAATCAAAATAAAACTGAAATAAAAATAGAAACTCAACTAAAGTTCTTTGACCCCAACTCACAACTAAGGATCTTAGGTTACAGTTCTAGAAACAAGAAAACCCAAACCAGCTTATATACAACCTTATATACAAAACTTATTACAAACTTAAATCACTGGTATAACTTCGAATGGAAGTATACCAGGCTAACTACTCAAATACATACTATAACTACTAAACTATATTTACATACAACAAATCAAACTTTAAATCTAAATACCCTGATCCACATCAGCTTTCTTCACATTGTCTTGCTTCCTCTTTCTGAACTGCGCAGGTACTTCTCGCCATTACTTAGCTTACTGAAATATTAGATTTTAAAAACAACAAGCGTGAGCCAAAGAATGCTCAGCAAGTTATATATATTTACTGTTCCTATTTCTTGCATTGCAATTATTGCATTCTTAATTTTTATCGCCATTACTTAGCTTACTGAAATATTAGATTTTAAAAACAACAAGCGTGAGCCAAAGAATGCTCAGCAAGTTATATATATATACAACTGAACTGGATAAAAATTAAGAATGCAATAATTGCAATGCAAGAAATAGGAACAGTAAATATGAGCGAAGGAATGCTCACCAATTTATAATCAAAACTATAATTGAAATCTGGGTTCTTAACTTTAACAGAAGATTAATATCATTTAAAACATTTATAACTCGAAATCAGAATTTAATAAGTGAGAAGGTTTGTAATACTAGATTCAATACTTTTAATACTTGCAAAATACTTTTAACTATCACTTTAACAAAATCTCCAAGAAATTCTCAGTTACTCAAATTTCATTCATGTCGCTAAGCGTTTGCATACCTAGCTGCCTAACCGGCCTGACAATCATGAGTTTGAATAAATAAGAAGATCTCAAATCATTCTCGGTTCTCACTATCACTGCGCAACACATGCCACAGTGACCGTAATAACCGTGAATTAGTTTTCACCGTTCAAAATACTAATATAAATAACTTTTCATTTTTATACTAATAGTACTTATCAACTCAAATCATACTTGGAAATAAAAGTGTACTTTAACTCAAACATTCTATTATGAGAATATACTTGCATAAAACAACGTTCAATAGAATTGGAGTTTTAATCATACTCTGGACATTACGGGTGATCAGCCACGTAAAGTCCAGCCAAAAAAACAATACTCTGGGATTCCCTCACTAGGCACTTATTGACATTGGCCTTTACTACTCCGACCATGAAGCTGGTCCACATTTTATAAAAATTCTTCCAATTCCATTAAACTACTTTACTATCAAATAATATCAGTGAAACTATATACTTTAAAACATTATACTAAACAAGGAATATGAATGCAATACTAGCAAAACTTGAACAGAATATTACTGACAATATCTAAGAAAGAATACCACTGGCAATAAAATTGAAATTCTACTTTCCACATGATATAGGAATAAGATATATCCTTATCAATGATTCGAAAAAAATGATACTAGCAATAAGAATCTGAAAGGATTACTTATATTGAATAGAAACATAATTATCTCGCTTGAACGATAAGCGAGGGTTAGTACACTTGCCTCGATTCCAATGCGTCGATTTGCTACTTACTATACTTCGGTCTTTACTCGTCATGCATTCATTTTTCTTCAATCGTCTTGTCAACACGCTCGCTGGATCCATATCGAATCCCTAATTATACTCGAAATAATAGTAAAGTACTATTTAGTACATAAACACCCAATTTGATAATTAATTACTTATAACTCGCAAACAATACATACATAAATATATATATATATATATCCACACCTCATTAATCATCACATATGCACTTAAACACTCATACACATACATGCCTTTAAATCTTTAAATCAAATAATTTAAATAACTTTAAATACAGGGGATTTTTAGAAAATTTCGGCATGTAGTTTTCGTTTATCGGATTATGGGCACAGCCCCTCAAACACAATTCAATCCCTGTTTTTACATAAAAGTAAACAAATAAGAAAAGTACTCGCCCAGACATGCGGCACCTAGCACATAATGATTTATACTACTACTTACGCTACACCAATGATCGTATTTCTCACGCATTTTAATGATACACGTGACAACCAATCATTGATGTTCGTAAGCCCTAGGGAACAACCCCTAGCACTAACCATTACTTACGCTATATCAATGATCACATCACTTAAGTATATTAATTATACTCGTGATAGCTAATCATGGATATTCGTAAGCCCTAGGGATTAGTCGAAAAGAATTACACAAGTCCTTTAAATATTGACATTTAAAAACTTGTGATCTTCTCATAACCCCTAGCACAATTCTAATTATTATAAAATTCTAACATTTAACATATATCACGTATTCCCATACTTACCAACACCAAGTAATTGACGATTACACATTCAACAAATACTAAGACTTGATTTATACCATTTAGGATTTAGCACATAAACATTTACCATTTAGTCAACTCGTATAACTCCACAAATAATACCAACATCAAGTACTTTACAATTATACACTCCACAATTACTTATAACTCAGCTTAAGGCATTTAGCATATAACCATTAACAATCACTAACCCGAACATATACTCGGGCCCACAACTAATCCCAACCATTATAATTAACAATTATACTCTCCGAATTGAATTTAAGGAAAATAAAATAGTAATCTCACATTTTAAACTCCAAAATCATATTTTAATCAATTATTAATCAATTCTAACATTAATCCATCAACTCCAAATTAATTCACTAAAATTAACAATTAACTCACAATTTAAATTTAATTAAACTTACAACAACTAAACAATACTCGAAATTTCACAATTAATTAAATTGCAACAATACTAATTTAATAATTAAACTACTACAATTAAGCTATATACTCACAATTTAACTCCAATTAAATCACCACAATTATAAATAGCAATTATACTCCTCCGAATTAAATACGGAAATTCAACTAATATTCTTAATTTACTACATTAATCTAATTACAAAAATTAATGATTAACTCGCAATTTAAATCAATACAATTACAACAATAATCTCACAATTTAAACTAATTCAATCACAACAATTAAATAATCAACTCAAAATTTACCACGAATTTAATACGAAGATTAAATTAAAATTACGAAATTATACCATTAACACAGTAGCCCAGCCCTTCTCATCTTCTCCGACCTGCAATCGGTGGCTCGTCACCATCGCCGCCCGCCGGAATCACGACCCCACATCACCGCGACTCGCCGCCCAGCTACCTGCTCCGATCTCTTCAATTCAACTACAACAGCCTCCAATACACACACCCACGCACACACTCGTACACGATTACACACACACACGCGATTATATACACACATGTATGTATATATCACTAATTAACACCACACTCAAAAACCCCCGATTCAATTCCTTCCCAAATCCCTAATTTTTCCTCCCCTTTTTCTTTCCCCAATCTCTCTCCCCGATTTTCTTTCCAGCTGCTCTTTTTGCTTAATGGGCTTGGCCCAAATCTTATAAGCTAACCAGTAACACTTAACTCCAAGCCCAAATTCATTCTAATAAGCGACTTAAATAAATCACAATTAAATAAAATTTCTGGAAAAATTACACTTTTCATTTTTAAAATAAAGAATATAAAATTACAAGCACCCACATATTTTCGAAATATTTTTCGGATCAAAAATGAATTAAATATGAATTCTCAAAGTTTTTATCCTTTAAATACAATAAAACTCTTAAAATCATTTTAAAATACTTAAACACCCAAAATAATTCTCCAATCAATTTTAAAAACTAAATAATATCATAAAGATAATATCACAAAAGATTTCGTGATTTTATCCAACTCCGATAATTAAATAAAGATTTTTGAAGATCAATAATACTTGATTTAAATACTTTTAAATCACTAAAATACAATTAAAAATACTGGGGCACACATTGACACACATAAATCCATATATACTCATATAAACTCGATAGTAAATATCGTTGAACTCCACAACGATATTCTCAAATCCAATTCCATACTTAAAATACTAATTAACACAATTAAATAAAATAATAATAAAAATAATAATAAATCCTAAAATAATCTGGGATCTTACAGTTATCCCCTAATTTTTATTAAAACTAGTCGATAAAGCCGCGCTTCGCGGCGGCATTACAATATTTTTTAAAAAACTCAATATATTTACGTTATATTATAATACTAACATTAAATTTTAATAATTAAATAATCTTCTCTAATTAATCGAATTCTTGTTAAACACGATTCTTTCGATTGAGCCGCTCTCTCGTTAAAACCGAAATCCCAACTTTAACATATATTATAAAGACTTATATAATAATCTTTATCCATAAAATCGAACCGTAAAAAAAATTATGATATCAGTCTCAAATTCTAATAGCTAATACAATCTTTTCTAGTGAGCCATCTTCCCGTTAAATACATTTCGAGCCACTCTTATTTGGAACCGAAATTTTAACTTCATTATATAAAGAGAGTAAATTCCAATTTTTATATTCTTTAAACTTTTTAATATTTTGGAGTTTTAAAAGATGAAAACATTTTATATTTTCTGTATATTATAAATATTCCTGTATTTATTTACAACTTTCGCATGAGAATGTCTTTCTATTATGTTAACATATAAAAAAAATACGAAGACTTTTCGTGATGGAAATAATATTAAATTTATGGATATATTTTTCTAATGCAAGTATAATTACCTTCTATAAAAAAGTTAAAATAAAGGATTTCTAGGAAGAAAAGATACACAGTTTTAAAAAAATTGTATAAAACGTCTCCACCGTCCTCGTATTCTAGTTCCAATAAAACATTTTATTTTATGTATTCCTTATATATTCAAACATCTTTTATACGATCTTCTCTAATGAACCGCTTTTTCATTAAACACAGTTATTACTATTGGTCCGCTCTCTCGTTAAGACCAAAAACCTAACTTTTACATATATCACTTGTATGACATTGTTTATCCATAAAAGTCAAATCCTAAAAATAAAATGAAATTTATAACATCAATATGATATTTTAATAGCTAATACAATCTTTTATAGTGAGCTGTCTTCCCGTTAAAAACGTTTCGATCCGCTCTCGTTTGAGATCGAAATTCCAACTTCATTACATATTATTGATGATACCGATCTTACACAAATTTATTTTCCTTAAAATCAAAACCTAAAAAATAGAGTGGATTCCAATTTTTACTTTCTCTAGAGTTTGTAAAATTTATGGAGTTTTAGAAAATGAAAACACATCTTATTTTCTCTTTATATTAAAGATACTTCTGTATTTATTTAGGATTCCTGCATGAGAATGTTCTTTTATTATGTTAACACATCAATTTTTTCATTTTAGATACGATGACTTATTTTATGACAATAGTATTGGATTTATGAATATATTTTCTGCCGGTTTGTTAACATTTCAAAATAGGGTGTTTGACACGCATTTTAATGTGGATTTTAAGGGTAGTTTCATAATTTATTTTTGAAATTTTCTCTTTTTTTTGTATAAAAGTAGAACAATCCTATTTTTATACAAAAAAGAAAAATTTTAAAAATAAGTTATGAACTGTCCTTAAAATTCAACTTAAAATGCGTGCCAGAAAATGACAAAAAAATTGTTAATAATTTGGTGGGACGGAGGGAGTAATAAAAAAAATTATAATTTAAGAAGATCGTACTTTCTATAAAATATTTAATTATATGTCTGCTCTATATATTCAAACACCTATTTTACTTCTAATGCAACGTTTATTTATATGTTTATTTCTATAAAATTGAACTCCTATTCTACTTCCAATAGAACTTTTAATCATATGCCTTATAAATACTAATTCTACTTCAAATAGAACTTCTAATCATATAATTTAAGAAGATCGTACTTTCTATAAAATATTTAATTATATGTTTGCTCTATATATTCAAACACCTATTCTACTTCTAATAAAACTTTTATTTATATGTTTTTTCTATAAATTCGAACACTTATTCTCTATAAATTCGAACTTCAATTCTACTTCCAATAGAACTTTTGTGCATATGCCTTATAAAAACTTATTCTACTGCCAATAGAACTTCTAATCATAGGTCTTTCCTATAAATTCGAACTCTTCTTCTCTATAAATTCGAACACATATTCTACTTCTAATATGTTAAATGATTTTTTTATATTTTTTAGTGTTTAAAATTCAAAATTTTTAGAAAATTAGAAAAATAGATTGAGACGATCTTAGAGTGCCACATAAGCTCCCGCGTATCCTCCTTTATATATATATATATATTGATGATTAGCTTACATAAAAATAAAATATAAATTTCTAGCTTTTTTAATAAGTGAAAATGGCGACCTTTACAGGTAATTTAATTGACTATTAAAACTAAGAAAGTTTAACGTCAAGGAATACCACCAAGCAACTACTATCAAAATAGCTTTATAACTAAGTCTTTTTTTAAAAAAAAATGAATTATAATAATTAATTTTTTAATTTTATGCGGTCTTTAATTTTATTTTATTTATACTTCTAAATTTTACTTTTGTTCTTTTAGTTAAGTGTTTTATTTATGTTGAATGATTTTGTGTTAGGTTATAAATTTATATCACAGCATAGTGATATTTATAAATTTTTACTATCATAATGGTTTCAAAAAATTTATGCTTTTAGTAAGCCAGAATTGTTTGACGATTGGAACATTAAAAAATTTAAATAAATCAATATAAATTTAGTCAGTTATACTAATAAATTACTCATTCATATGTTTAAAATTATTACTTCACTTATGATTTGAAATTGCTTAAATAGATAAGTGAGAAGTAAAAATTTCAAGTCAATATCTTTTTGGATAATTTTATGTTATGCTTATGAATTATTAAAAATGTAAACATAAAAATAAATTTGATAAATTATCTATTTGAATAATTATATTAACTTTTATCAAATAAAATTCTCAAAACAAAATAAGTAATTCAAAAAACTACCTCATAATTAACTTTAAGCTATTTTTTTTATGGGGCTGTTTGGCTGGGCTATAAGCCAGCTTATAAGACAAATAAGCCAATAAGTCCTTATCTTGAAGTGTTTGCCTACCAACTTATTTTAAGAACTTATGATCTAATAAGTTCATAAGTTGAAAGTTAGAAAGTCCCAACTTTTTTCCAGCTTATTTACTATTCACTGATCCTTCCGTTTTTAATTGGATTTTTGCCGTCAAGCGGCGATATTTTTTTCAAATCTAACTTCACCATATTTTTCTCCATCTTCCAACGATCATTTTGCATACCATATGTGTTATATTTCGACGCGATTTAGGAAATTTGTATAAAAATATTTGTTCTATAGTAAACTTATAATTTCTGATTTACCAAACACTTTACTAACTTATGAGCTCCTTATGAGCTCCGCCAAACAGACGCTTACTTATCACTTATAATCAACTTATGGGCTTAAAGTCATAAGTTACTTTTTTTAAGCTAAGCCAAACGGGCACTAATTTAAGTCTTAATTTAAATCAATTTCTGAATTATTATATGTTACGACTGTATTTCGCCGGACCTTGGTTCGGTCGGACCTGCAAATGAGAAGAATGCGAGGGTTTGGCCCCCCGATTCACCTCCGCTGTGAGAATAAGTTAGTCGGTTTTTGGTAAGGTAAATTAGAACGTAGAGTGTTTGTGTTGTGTGTAATTGTGTATGTTTGATTAGATAATGAACCTGACTTTAACCTATTCTTTCCTCCAGGCGGTTACCCGAAGAGTGGGCGTCGTGTGCCGACGTGTCCCACGTTCGCAGGAAGGTGAACGGTATGACCGTTGTTGATATCTGGGCCGGACGAATATGGGCTTTCATTCGGGCTCGAAGTATTGGATTATCCTTTCGGCCCATTAAGGAGATGGATCTCTAACATGTCCCTGGGCTTCGTTCGGAGTTATCCTCAGGACGGAGGCCAAAGCCTAGGCCCATCTTCGGAGTTCACTCTTCGGACGTCTCATTCAGATAATAAGGACGATGGACAAGGTCGAAACGTTTCCTTGGAAGCCGTGTCCCCTTGTGTTTAACAGCTGTCCAATCTCGAGATTCACGCTTCAATCCCCGCCGTTGAATACGAAACGGCTCTGTCCAAACGTCACACCTCTGTATATAATCCTTCTAAACCCATTCATTTTCACTTTTACGCTTACTAGTTAAACAAGCATCAGAACCAAAATCTTTATTTCTCAGAGCTTTTCGCTAACGACGATTGGAAACGTCGATTCGTCGCCGGTCATCTTTTCTTCTCCGACTCCGGTTGACGTCTACATTCAAGCAATTTATCCTCGAGAACTCAGCCTCATCAAGAATCTTCAAACAAGTAAGTTACATTTCCCTTCTCGTTTCTTTACCATTACTGTTTCGCGCTCCATATATTCGTGTATGTATTTATACGTATGTATGCATAAATTTACCTGTGATTCTCAAATATTCTATATACATGCCTGCAAGTAGTTAGGTTGCCTTTGATGTACCATTTTGTCCTTTAATTGCCTTTCCCTGTGATTCTGGAACTGGTCCGGAGAATGGTCTGGGCAAGAACTTCCTTCGGGATCTTCGAACCTTGAGAACACTCTTCGGACCATTCCGATCTCTCGGAATTCTCTTAGGAACCTTCTAACTTCCCGTAGATTTAGGCTTTCGGATCCCTTCGCCCTAAGTCGTAGGTGTCCCGACCGGTCCTGGCTTACTGTACTCGGCCTTTCTCTCCTTTTGACTCCTTTTTTTTTATCCGAGTACAAGGATAACGTCTCTTCATTTCCGAATGCAGGGACATGGATCGGTCGACCGAAGGTGCTGGTCCTTCGGAGGTTTCACCCTTTAGCGAGGTCGAAGTATATCCCGCGGCGAATTTCCGGTCGCAACTAACTGAGGAAAAGATAGAAGACTTCTATTCCAAATACCTGGTAGAGAGGAATGTCTTGTATTTCTTCACACCTAGGAAGAAAGACCGTATCTGGCACAACCCTGAAATTCCGCCCCTCTACGGCGGAAAAGTGGCCACCGGCATATCCGAGATGACTTTCAAATGTGGCTTTCGACTGCTGATGCTGCCGATACTGAAGAAATTGCTGAAGCAACTCGGGATTGCCGTAGGGCAGCTGGACCCTAACAGCTTTTTCCACATAAACGCCTTCCAAGCTCGATGCTTAGCTAAGAAGATGACTCCGAGGACAACCCTGTTCTGGCATCATTATGAGCTTCGAAGGAATTCCAAAAGCAACGGCTTCTATACTATAGCTCGCCGATCCGGTAAGGCCGATTGGGCTCAGACAAACTCCAATAATAGGGGGGCCCATGAGAGGTGGGCTTTCATCTCGGGCCCGAAGATGGAGAAATATGGCCTCTGGCGGGATCTTGAACCATCAAGGTTGCAGTATCCCGAAATGTTGGAGGCGGACAAACATGATTATCGTCTTCTGTGCGAACTTGATATGAATAGGGTTCCACTGTCGGACAGCAGGGATAACGACTGGTTGGTCGCCCTTTGGGGTAGTGGTAACATTTATCTTTGCTTTGTTTAGTATTTCCATCCGAATGCTTCCTTTGCTGTATTTTCATTTCCAGTTGACCATGTTTAACACTAGTATTTTTGTGCAGTGTCTTCTCTTCAGGATATCATTGAGCGCAAACGCAAGAAAGCAGCTCAACTTTCAGTGACTGCTACAGCCGAAACTGATGCTGCTGCTCAATCGGCCGGTAATGAGTTGAAGTCGGCTCCCGATCAAGGGAAGAGAATCGAAACTCCCTTGGTTTCTTCTCCTCCTCGGGATCAGGGGGATGGTGTCATCCAGGTCACCTCGACCGATTCCCGAAAGAGATTCCGGTCGGGAGATGCCGGTCCGAAGGTGTATTCTCCTCCTTGGGGAGTTATCGAGACTGACCAGATCATTGTCCCCGCTCCACAGCTGTCTACTGTTGTGGGTCCCGATCTCTGTCGGGGCCTCATCCTTCCAGCCGATAGGCCCACGTTTGCCAAGGCGAACGACCTTGAGGCTTGTACTGAGATGTTGGCTTTGCTCTCCATGGTAAGCTCTTTCTTCTTCGGCATTATTTCTTCCACTTGTCTTCAATGTTTAATTCTTTTCCCTTGTTTGTTTCTAGGGGGTCTCCTGGTCAGCCGTTGTGGCCGAACGGATGGAGGGGATACAGAACAAACTGGAGGCGGCTACCCAACTTGAAATTCGGGTAGTCAAAGCTGAAGAGGGCCTCCGGAATGCAACCACTGACTTAGAGAGGGTCACCGGCCAGGCTAACTCCTTGAAAGCCGAGAATGATTCCTTGAAGGAAAGGTTGCAGGAGATGGACGCCTTGAGGGCTAGGGTTGAATGGAGAAACAAACAGCTCAAACTTACAAGGAAGAACGTTCGGAAGCTGAAGAAGACTCTTGAGCTGACCGAAGAAAGATGCTATCAGATGGGATATGACGGCACTGTGCTGAAGGCACATTCTCTAGGCCTCGATCATACTCAGCTGATTGATCTTACACTCGGGATGAAGGATCCGATTGGTCGGGAGGAGTCTGATCAACCTTTAGAGGTTTCTTCGGGCGAAGAAGAGTCTCTTTCCGACGGACCTCCAGCTGACGAAGTCTTGTAATTTTGTAGTTTTTTAATGCCTTTGGACTTGTAATGTTTAACTTTGCCTTCGGGCTCTCTATTCGTGCCTTCGGGCTTGTAATACTTTACTTTGCCTTCGGGCTTGTTTATTTAAGTTTGCCTTTGCATAATATTCTTTTTTATGCGTCGTCGGCTTCGGCCTTAAATTGGCTTTTGCTTTTGTTCATGCATCTTTAGCTTTTGTTTGGCTTAGCATAATTTTCTCTTTTACGCATCTTCGGCTTCAGTTGGCCTTAGCATAATTTTTGCTTGTTCTTATGCGTCTTCGGCTTCATTTTGCCTTAGCATAATTACTCATATGTTTGTGCATCTTCGGCTTCGGCCTAGCCTTTATGTGCATTTTTGGTCGTAACCTAGCTGTCCCTCAGTATTTAAGGGGTTTTGTAAATGATTAAGGTCTCGTTCGGTCGGCTGAAAAATATTTCTTCCCGGCCTTAATTAATGTCAAAGCAACTTGAATACTAAGACAATTTTGTAAGAGGTCAAATTTCATTCGGTCGGCCTCAAATTTGGATTCGTCAAGTATTGTAGCTTACAACGCAATGTACTTGAATATTACCAATAAGTTAAAGGGCGCATGTTTTATACGGTCGGCCCCAAACATGGGTCTATTAAGCTTAATATTGCGTACTTAGCTTTTTGGCTGTAAATGTACTTAGCTTAACAATAACGGATAAATATTGGAGCAAAGCAATCTTTTCATTAATCATGCAACTCTTACATAGATTCGATTACAGATTGATGCTATCTTATGGGATTCAGAGTAAAGTTGCATAGAACAAAATACTGAAGTAAAAAGCAATAAAATTTGTCCAGTAAGCTTACTGGTAAAAACGGCGAAGGCGAGCGGCGTGCCAGGTGTTTTTGATTGGGATGCCGTCCGGGTGGGCCAATTTGTAGGTGCCCGATCGAACCACTTCAATTACTACGTACAGACCTTCCCAGTTGGGCATAAGCTTGCCCTTTTTGGCTGGCATGGAGGTGGCTAACTCCCGAAGTACTAAGTCCCCGACTTGGAACGATCTCTTCTTCACCCCCGAATCATAGTACTGGGCTGCCTGCAGCTGGTACCTTAAGTTTCTCCGGTTGAAGATCTTGTAGTGGTTCGGTAAGCCCATAGGACCCATGGTAGTTCTTCAGCCCAAAGTCCCTTAGCTTCCCCTAGCCTTTTCTTGATTCCATCAAAAATAATTTTGTTGGCCGCCTCGATCGCCCCATTTCCCTGGGGATGCCCTACCGAACTGAACTTCTGTTTTATCCCAAATTGAGCCAGGAATTTTCTGAACTTGCTCCCAATGAATTGAGTACCGTTATAGGACACACACACCATAGGAATACCGAACCTCAAGATGACCTGTTCCAGCATGAATTTTTTCGCGGCCTCCTCGGTAATGGCCGAAAGGGGTTTTGCTTCTATCCACTTAGTCATATAGTCGATTGCCACAATACAGTACTTCGCTTGCTTAGTGCTGGTGGGTAGGATCCCCACAATATCAACCGCCCACATAGAAAATGGAATCGGGCTAAGGACTGAGGACATTTCTTCGGGTGGTTGTTTTGGTATTGTGCTGAAAAGTTGGCACTGTCTACACTTCTTGGCATATTCGGATGCATCTTCTTTCATCTTTGGCCAGAAAAACCCTTGCCTGAGAATTTTGAAGGCTAACGATCTTCCTGCCAAATGCTCTCCACAAATCCCTTCGTGAACTGTCTCCAAAGCAAGCTGTTGTGCATCTTTGTCTGAACACCTAAGTAATGGCTGGCTTGCCGATCTTCTGAACAAACGGCCCCCGACCAGAGTATAACTCCCCGACCGATACTTCACCTTCTGTGTTTCCCTTCGGTCAAGTGGTAGGATGCCTTTCTCCAAGAATGCCCTGATGGGAGTCATCCAATTGACCCCTTGATGAATTTCCATGCACTGCTTCTTGTCTATCGAAGGCGTCTTTACTTCGGTCAGGTAGATGGACCCATTTAGGTTCTGGGTTTCTGCCGAAGCTAGCCTTGAGAGGGCGTCTGCCCGACTGTTGTTTTCTCTAGCTACTTGAGTTAACTCGAAAGTTTCAAACAGCGAAGATTGTTCACGTACCTTAAGGGCGTATGCCTTGGTTCGGGGATCTTTTTGCCCGTACTCTCCTGAGAACTGTTTTACCACCAACATGGAATCACTGAACGCCCTGATGTGCTTAACTTCCAGATTTCTTGCTAAATCTAGTCCTGCCAAAAGTGCTTCATATTCGGCCTCATTGTTCGTCAATGGGAAAGTGAACCTGATAGCTTGACAAATCTCAAATCCTTCTGGGCTTGTTAGAATTAACCCTGCCCCACACTTTTCCTTGGCGACCGACCCATCGACAAACAATTTCCATTTTCCCGGTGTCTGAATCATTTGTTCTTCAGGAGCCAAGTCGTTCGGTCCTGAGAAAGAGCATTCCACCATGAAATCCGCCAGTGCTTGGGCTTTGATCGATGTGACACCCCCCAAATCCGGGGTCAGGAGATTTGGTTGCCACGCAAAAATCCTCAAAATAAAACATCTGATTAATAAAAATCATCCATTTGTGATTGTCCAACACTGGAAATATAACATCAGTGACCCCAAACATACCAAGATCTTTTAAGGTTATAGGGCTAGAAACAAGAATCCAAATTCCATTAAATAGAAAGCATTCATTCTTCACAACATTCTCTTTGATCAAATCTTAAACCACTGGTGTAACTTCGATAAGAAGTACGCCAGGCTAACTAGACAATTACATAATAATAATAAATATTAGAACTCAATTATATAAAATAGATCTTACTCTAAATCCAGACATCCTGAGCCAAATCATCTTCGAAATAGCATCACGCTTCTTCTCTTTCTGAACTGTGCGGATAAGTCTCGCCAAACTACCTTACTGAAATGTTAGAATTTACAACAGCAAGTATGAGCGAAAGAAATGCTCAGCAAGTGTATAAAAATTTTGATATAAAACCAGGATTAGTGGGGCATAAAAATCAACTGAAATGTATAACAGTTTATAAAGAAACTGAATCAACAACTGTGATATAATTCAAATCATAACTGAAATCATTAGGCATGTCATAAAAATGAATCATCTGCCAACTCACAATATATAATAGCCATTCGGGCGATATGGATTGGATACACTTATATAATTGAAACACCATTGCCCCCTGATCAGGTTCAAAAGCAATGGGACCACTTTATACAACCACCGAATACCATTCTATCCGCGTGGGTATAACGAGGATTTCTGGGGTACCCAAAATAGGCAAGTAATGTTAGCCTATAGGAAGATGGAATGGTTATCATATCCTCCTTAAATATAGCTGGACCAACTACTCGATGTGGCCTCCTACGCTTTACTATTTTCCAATCCAATAGAGCAATTTCCGAATTCAACAGGAAATGCTTAGTTTTAAATACAGGTCATATCCCATTATTACTACGATAATGAGGATATGAAGAGTTTATCTGAAACAATTCCCCACATCAAGGGTACCAATATCAAGCAACTGTGTTCGCACAAAAATATTTAAGAATCACAAATAGCTCTGAACAATAGCTATTCGTCATGATATGAATCAATGAAACATAAAATAAAAAGTGTTTAAGATGATAAAGAAAATACTTGCCTCTGGTCCTTAGCTATCATTTAATGCCGCAGTAATACAACTATCCTTTTCTTCTATCTCACGTCATCATGCCCTCTGTTTTAATCTTGCTTTGCTTTACGCTTCAGCGGTTGCCACGAGTCTGATCCATCGATATCGATCCCACGCGTCTACTTCTACAGTCAAACATAAGATAGTACCTCAGCCTCCGGACGACAATTCTGACATTTTGTAAACGCTTGCAAACTCACTTCGAATGTATTAACCATGCTTACCAATATCTCTGCCAGAAGAAAATAATTGGAAATGTCCCCTTTGAACATAGACGTTTTCCCGGTGTTAAAACACCTCGCAAGTAAACCAGCAATTCCACAAACAATACTTTCATCTCCACCCTTCTTTATTACAATCCACGCAATACTGCATCCATCTCCAACTTCTTCGTCTCATACCAACTTAACTCCGCTGACATTCCTAAGTCAATATTTACCAATTAATCCTCGAATTAAACATTTATGTATTCAACTTAGTCCAACTCAATCTATAAATAATCCTCAAAACATTTATCTTATTCCTCAATAAAGAAACATGAAAATCAATTAATCCTCAAGACAAGATTAATCCTCGAGATAACAATTAATCCTCGAAATAATTCATTAATCCTCAAGACAATAATTAACTCTAGAGATAATCATTAATCCTCGAATTAAAAACATATATACCTGTCACATAACCAATTAACACATAGCATATACGGCTCACAAATAAAAGAGCACTCAAATTATTCATAGAATATTTACAAATCACTAATAGATAATCAAAGAATAATAACACGCAATTCACATAATCACATAGCACGTTTGATCAGATCATAAAAAGATTTTATCTAATATTTTTAAAACAGAAAACGAGTCAAAACCCTAATTATCGGATATAACCGACTCAATAAAAAGGTTTGGTAAAAAGTCGATCCAAATTTAAAAGTTGAATTGTAACTTAAAACTATTTTTATAAGAACCGGGTCATTTTTCTAATTCCAGAAATACTTTTCTCGTTGAAAACGGATAAACGGTTTAATTAATACGCAATTAATAAGAATAATTCAATTAATAATTAAATTAATTGATTATTCAAATTAATTATTTATTAATCAACTCATAAAAATAATGAATCTTTTATAATAAAAAGATTTAAATTCAATGAAGTCAATTATATATTTAACTAATAATTAATTAATATAATTAATCAATTAAAATGAATTAATCAATTAATTAAATCAATTAAATTATTATTTAAAAATAATTAACTAATTAAATTAAATTTTTAGAAGTTAAAATAATAATACATAAAAGAAATCTGAATTTTAGAAAAATTTATAAAAAATTTGACCCAAAAACATTTTTCTGAAAAGTTTAGAAAATTTTTGAATCAAACTGCACTATTCATCACCATCTCCATATATTCATCACCAAGAACACGAAGAACACTCATTCACCATTAATGGAGGTTCGCCGGATTCCGGAATTTTTCCGGCGACCGAAAAACACTCCGGCGAGCTGCTTATGAGCACCAAACAACGCACAAATCGCGTGCCCATCAACTGGAAATTAATATACAGCACAAATACAAACAAAACTCGACCAAATCGATCAAGAAAATGAATTTTCCGGCGAGCTTTAGGAAATTTCCGGCCAAAATTCGTTTTTCAACAAATCGGACACCAAATCGAGTGTTCTATATCCCAAAATGAAGCTATGAACACGTATAATATAACCCCTAACACCTATAACACGAACAATCATCACACACAACGGACGAACGATTTGAAAAATGAACATAAACTTACAAACTCGAATATCACAATCCGGCATTATAATGATGCAATTGACCACATAAATCGACTCCAAATGATCATATAAAACTATTGGAATCATCAAAACAACCGGAAAATCACTCAATCAAAAAGCCCCAAATTAGGCTCAAGAACCCTAATTTTTGAATTGAACAAACGATGGATTCAATGATGAAATTGATCATGTACATGAACTACTGGCATCCATATGAAGCTATGAACATCATCAAAACATCTGGAAAATCTCAGAAATGAAAAACCCTAATTCTAACATGAACCCTAATTTTTGCAGATTAAAGAAAAAATCATATAAAATCAGAAGATTACCCTCTGTTGAAATTGATTGCAGATACAAAAACTAGAGGTCAAGAGCTTTGATTCGAGTATAAGAACAACAAAATCCGATATCAATAACACCTTCAAATTCAGCTTTGATCCTCAAGAACAGGAGAGAGAAAATATATTCACATATTTATTTATATATATATAAGTCTGATTTTTATGATTTATTAATAAAAAAATTAAATCTGATTTCTATTTATATTAATCAAAAATTAATACCCCAAAAATATTTTTAGCCCCCAATTAAAATTATTAAGCCATAAAAATAATTTTTATGGGATAAAAATGTAAAAATTTTATTTTAAAACAAATATAATATAAATGTCAAAATTTCCCAAAAATTATAAATATTACAAAAATTACAACATAATGCATTTTCAGATATCCCACTATTATATAAAAATAATTTTATGAAAAACAGGGCCTCGAATTCGATACAGGGGCTGGGTCCGGAAATTAAAATGCGAAATAACTGTATTCTAAAAATATAAAAATTACAGAAAAATAGAATAAAATATTCTATGATACACAGAAGTCACATAACACGTATGAGATAATTTTCCTATTTAATAAAAATCATAACGCGTTTAAATGCATTAAAAATAAACTAACACACATTAAAATCAACTAAAAATATATTTTAATATAATAAATTACACGTAATTTTTCGGGTCGTTACATTCTTCCCCCCTTATAAGGATTCCGTCCTCGGAATCAGCTAAGGCAACTAGTGGGGTTCCTTAACTCCTTCATCACCAACACTTGCTTTACAAAACTGGGGATAGTGTTCCTTCTTAAACAACTTCTCCAAAATCTCAATTCACTTTAGGGTCTCTATCTGATACAGTTATCACTGAAGTCTTACAACCTATCGTTATTCGTTCCAAATATGGCTCGGCCAACTTTCCACTAACATAATATCCTTGAGAGAGAGAGAGAGTGAACTGATTCCATTGATATATCACTGATATTCTAATCATTTTAGGACTCGCTCTTGCTCTTGGCGATTCCGTTGCGAATCTAACTTCTATCAGCGAATTTCGCTTATCCTGACCTGATTGGCATACCCTTGAAATTCAATAGAGATAACAAGAATTATGAAATTTTGAAGAGAACGGATTCCATATCATAGCAAATGTCCCACAATTGTGGTTATGAATTTTATGAACTTTAAAGCAAACTGATTTGAAATGAAAGAATAACTGAGAGATCAATATGATCACATGAACCCGACGTTGTGTGTCTTAGCTCCGACATTTACAATTAAAGGTGATCAGCCTTCTTGTAATACACAACACACCAGTGATGGCGTCCCATCCAACTTCTATCACACAGACAGATATACCTGGTGTCCCCTATAAATAGGGTTGTTCGTCTCAGTAGGAGTAGAGAAATATGAAAGGAATTCCAAATTTGTTATTTTCCGAAAAGAAAAACCAGGAAGAAAGTACCGAACAAGTGGTACTATATTGCAAATAAGGTTATTAATCATTGGAGAAAACAAAAAGTTGAAAGTCTCAGAAATTTAAAAATAGGTTTCATAGTAACCAATGAAACAATTGAGATTCAAAATGGAGATTGAACACAAGTATCAAAATTTCACTGTTTAGAATAGGAGATATATCTTTTAAAGGAGGAATATCAAAATAATTCATAGAAAGAAAAGGTATTGCCAAGGTCACTACTTATGCCTTCTTTGCCAATTCCTTCGATAGCTCGTCATTCGAATTTAAGCTTCTTCCGTTCCACGTTTTAAGAATATCGATATCGTATGTCATCATCAACTCGTAATAATCTCTGAAGATTCCACAGTAGACATCTCCATTCGCCAGGCGATCTATCCAATTCAGCACAACTATCTCAAACGAGTACTCCAATCTTAACTTACTAATTGGTACTATATCCAATAGTCCAACAAGAACTCTATATGAGCTCTGACGTTCCTTACTTAGCTATACACACTCCTACACACTCTCGTTTCTAGTTTACTATAACCCTGCTCTGATACCAACTGTGACACCCCCCAAATCCGGGGTCAGGAGATTTGGTTGCCACGCAAAAATCCTCAAAATAAAACATCTGATTAATAAAAATCATCCATTTGTGATTGTCCAACACTGGAAATATAACATCAGTGACCCCAAACATACCAAGATCTTTTAAGGTTATAGGGCTAGAAACAAGAATCCAAATTCCATTAAATAGAAAGCATTCATTCTTCACAACATTCTCTTTGATCAAATCTTAAACCACTGGTGTAACTTCGATAAGAAGTACGCCAGGCTAACTAGACAATTACATTATAATAATAAATATTAGAACTCAATTATATAAAATAGATCTTACTCTAAATCCAGACATCCTGAGCCAAATCATCTTCGAAATAGCATCACGCTTCTTCTCTTTCTGAACTGTGCGGATAAGTCTCGCCAAACTACCTTACTGAAATGTTAGAATTTACAACAGCAAGTATGAGCGAAAGAAATGCTCAGCAAGTGTATAAAAATTTTGATATAAAACCAGGATTAGTGGGGCATAAAAATCAACTGAAATGTATAACAGTTTATAAAGAAACTGAATCAACAACTGTGATATAATTCAAATCATAACTGAAATCATTAGGCATGTCATAAAAATGAATCATCTGCCAACTCACAATATATAATAGCCATTCGGGCGATATGGATTGGATACACTTATATAACTGAAACACCATTGCCCCCTGATCAGGTTCAAAAGCAATGGGACCACTTTATACAACCACCGAATACCTTTCTATCCGCGTGGGTATAACGAGGATTTCTGGGGTACCCAAAATAGGCAAGTAATGTTAGCCTATAGGAAGATGGAATGGTTACCATATCCTCCTTAAATATAGCTGGACCAACTACTCGATGTGGCCTCCTACGCTTTACTATTTTCCAATCCAATAGAGCAATTTCCGAATTCAACAGGAAATGCTTAGTTTTAAATACAGGTCATATCCCATTATTACTACGATAATGAGGATATGAAGAGTTTATCTGAAACAATTCCCCACATCAAGGGTACCAATATCAAGCAACTGTGTTCGCACAAAAATATTTAAGAATCACAAATAGCTCTGAACAATAGCTATTCGTCATGATATGAATCAATGAAACATAAAATAAAAAGTGTTTAAGATGATAAAGAAAATACTTGCCTCTGGTCCTTAGCTATCATTTAATGCCGCAGTAATACAACTATCCTTTTCTTCTATCTCACGTCATCATGCCCTCTGTTTTAATCTTGCTTTGCTTTACGCTTCAGCGGTTGCCACGAGTCTGATCCATCGATATCGATCCCACGCGTCTACTTCTACAGTCAAACATAAGATAGTACCTCAGCCTCCGGACGACAATTCTGACATTTTGTAAACGCTTGCAAACTCACTTCGAATGTATTAACCATGCTTACCAATATCTCTGCCAGAAGAAAATAATTGGAAATGTCCCCTTTGAACATAGACGTTTTCCCGGTGTTAAAACACCTCGCAAGTAAACCAGCAATTCCACAAACAATACTTTCATCTCCACCCTTCTTTATTACAATCCACGCAATACTGCATCCATCTCCAACTTCTTCGTCTCATACCAACTTAACTCCGCTGACATTCCTAAGGCAATATTTACCAATTAATCCTCGAATTAAACATTTATGTATTCAACTTAGTCCAACTCAATCTATAAATAATCCTCAAAACATTTATCTTATTCCTCAATAAAGAAACATGAAAATCAATTAATCCTCAAGACAAGATTAATCCTCGAGATAACAATTAATCCTCGAAATAATTCATTAATCCTCAAGACAATAATTAACTCTAGAGATAATCATTAATCCTCGAATTAAATACATATATACCTGTCACATAACCAATTAACACATAGCATATGCGGCTCACAAATAAAAGAGCACTCAAATTATTCATAGAATATTTACAAATCACTAATAGATAATCAAAGAATAATAACACGCAATTCACATAATCACATAGCACGTTTGATCAGATCATAAAAAGATTTTATCTAATATTTTTAAAACAGAAAACGAGTCAAAACCCTAATTATCGGATATAACCGACTCAATAAAAAGGTTTGGTAAAAAGTCGATCCAAATTTAAAAGTTGAATTGTAACTTAAAACTATTTTTATAAGAACCGGGTCATTTTTCTAATTCCAGAAATACTTTTCTCGTTGAAAACGGATAAACGGTTTAATTAATACGCAATTAATAAGAATAATTCAATTAATAATTAAATTAATTGATTATTCAAATTAATTATTTATTAATCAACTCATAAAAATAATGAATCTTTTATAATAAAAAGATTTAAATTCAATGAAGTCAATTATATATTTAACTAATAATTAATTAATATAATTAATCAATTAAAATGAATTAATCAATTAATTAAATCAATTAAATTATTATTTAAAAATAATTAACTAATTAAATTAAATTTTTAGAAGTTAAAATAATAATACATAAAAGAAATCTGAATTTTAGAAAAATTTATAAAAAATTTGACCCAAAAACATTTTTCTGAAAAGTTTAGAAAATTTTTGAATCAAACTGCACTATTCATCACCATCTCCATATATTCATCACCAAGAACACGAAGAACACTCATTCACCATTAATGGAGGTTCGCCGGATTCCGGAATTTTTCCGGCGACCGAAAAACACTCCGGCGAGCTGCTTATGAGCACCAAACAACGCACAAATCGCGTGCCCATCAACTGGAAATTAATATACAGCACAAATACAAACAAAACTCGACCAAATCGATCAAGAAAATGAATTTTCCGGCGAGCTTTAGGAAATTTCCGGCCAAAATTCGTTTTTCAACAAATCGGACACCAAATCGAGTGTTCTATATCCCAAAATGAAGCTATGAACACGTATAATATAACCCCTAACACCTATAACACGAACAATCATCACACACAACGGACGAACGATTTGAAAAATGAACATAAACTTACAAACTCGAATATCACAATCCGGCATTATAATGATGCAATTGACCACATAAATCGACTCCAAATGATCATATAAAACTATTGGAATCATCAAAACAACCGGAAAATCACTCAATCAAAAAGCCCCAAATTAGGCTCAAGAACCCTAATTTTTGAATTGAACAAACGATGGATTCAATGATGAAATTGATCATGTACATGAACTACTGGCATCCATATGAAGCTATGAACATCATCAAAACATCTGGAAAATCTCAGAAATGAAAAACCCTAATTCTAACATGAACCCTAATTTTTGCAGATTAAAGAAAAAATCATATAAAATCAGAAGATTACCCTCTGTTGAAATTGATTGCAGATACAAAAACTAGAGGTCAAGAGCTTTGATTCGAGTATAAGAACAACAAAATCCGATATCAATAACACCTTCAAATTCAGCTTTGATCCTCAAGAACAGGAGAGAGAAAATATATTCACATATTTATTTATATATATATAAGTCTGATTTTTATGATTTATTAATAAAAAAATTAAATCTGATTTCTATTTATATTAATCAAAAATTAATACCCCAAAAATATTTTTAGCCCCCAATTAAAATTATTAAGCCATAAAAATAATTTTTATGGGATAAAAATGTAAAAATTTTATTTTAAAACAAATATAATATAAATGTCAAAATTTCCCAAAAATTATAAATATTACAAAAATTACAACATAATGCATTTTCAGATATCCCACTATTATATAAAAATAATTTTATGAAAAACAGGGCCTCGAATTCGATACAGGGGCTGGGTCCGGAAATTAAAATGCGAAATAACTGTATTCTAAAAATATAAAAATTACAGAAAAATAGAATAAAATATTCTATGATACACAGAAGTCACATAACACGTATGAGATAATTTTCCTATTTAATAAAAATCATAACGCGTTTAAATGCATTAAAAATAAACTAACACACATTAAAATCAACTAAAAATATATTTTAATATAATAAATTACACGTAATTTTTCGGGTCGTTACAATCGAGGTCCTTGGTGTATACTCCAAATCATGCTCCCCCAGTTCGATCGCCCAAACAACCACTCTGCCCGATGCCTCTGGTCTTTGCAAGATTTTTTTTAACGGCTGGTCGGTTACGACTTTGATCGTCCTTCCTTGGAAATAGTGCCTTAACTTTCTTGCGGCCATTACCAATCCATGGGCGAACTTCTCTGCATTCGGATATCTTGTTTCTGCGTCTTTGAGAATATGAGAAACATAGAACACCGGATGCTGGTTCCCTTCGTGCTCTTTGACCAACACGGCTCCGAGGGTTCGGTCGTTCACAGCCAAGTACAGCTGCAATGTTTCTTTCGGGTCGGGTCTCATTAGGAGTGGGGCTTTTACCAAGTACTCTTTAACCTCCTCGAATGCTTTCTGGCAATTCGGCCCCCATTCGAAATTCTTGGACCCCCGAAGTACTTCAAAGAATGGTAAGGCCTTTTCGGCTGATCTGGAAATGAACCTCCTCAGGGCTGCTAACCGTCCGGTCAGCTTTTGAATGTCCCTGATGGTCTTCGGCGCTTCCATGTCAATGACCGCTTTGATCTTCTCTGGGTTTGCTTCAATTCCTCGGGCACTAACCATGTATCCCAGAAACTTCCCACTATTTACTCCAAATGTACACTTGTTCGGGTTGATCCTCATGTTGTTTCTTCTGAGCTTTTCAAAACATTCTCTCAGATCTTCGGCATGATCCCTGAAAAGGGATTTAACAATCATATCGTCAACGTAGCACTCCATGTTCCGACCGATCTGTGCTTTGAACACTTTGTTGATCATCTTCTGAAATGTTGCCCCGGCGTTCTTCAGGCCGAAAGGCATCTTTATATAAGCATAAGTGCCATTTGGTGTGATGAATGCTGTCTTTGGGATGTCCTCGGCATTCATGGCAATTTGGTGGTATCCTGAAAACGCATCTAGGAAACTGAGTATTTGATGCCCCGAAGTGGCATCTATCAGTTGATCAATATTCGGCAGGGGATAGTGGTCCTTCGGACAATGCTTATTCAGGTCAGTGTAGTCCACACACATTCTCCACTTACCATTTGATTTCTTTACCACCACTACATTCGCCAACCAATCGGGATAGTCTATCTCTTCGATGAACTTTGCTTCCAGCAATTTTTCAACTTCAACTTGAATTACTTTCTGCCTTTCCATGGCGAAATTCCTCTTCTTTTGTCTTACGGGCTTGGCTTCGGGAGCTACATTTAAGCAGTGTTTGGCCACCGCAGGGTCCAACCCTGGCATATCTTCGGGATTCCATGCAAATACGTCGTGGAATTCCCTAATGACCTTGATGACTTTTTCTTTCAATTCCGGCTCCATGCTCTTTCCAATTTGGATCATCTTTCCCGACTGACCCATGTACAGCTCTACTTCTTCGGTTTCGGCAGCCGGCTCAGCAATCGGGCTCGACAGGTCGGCACCAAATTTTTCCAACTCAATGTTCAGTAGTTGGTGGCTACCCCCAATATCATTTTCTCCCCTTTTCCTTTTTCCAGCTTCATTCATCTCAACGTCTCTATCTCTCCGACTCCATGTTCGGTCGGGAATTTCAACTTTAGGTGGGGGATGGATGACACAGCCTGAAAAAGTGACAAGGCTGGCCTCCCCAAAATCCCATTGTATGGGCTTTCCACCCGAACGACGTAGAACCTTGCCTCCTTAACCACAGTGTACGGAGCTTTTCCCAACAAAATATTCAGCGTGATCGTGCCTTCAATCGGTACAGGTTGATTGCCGAAGCCGTACAGTGGTGCCTCATGGCACGGCTCCAGCTGTTCACCACCCAAGTTCATCTTGCAATACGTTCGGTGATACAATATGTTGACCGAACTTCCCTCGTCGACCAACACTCTCCAAATCTTGTTTTCCCCAATTACGGGGTTTATGACAAGAGGGTCTTCGTGTGGCCATATCACGTCTTCAAAATCATCTTCCGTGAATGATATCGGAAGTGCTTGCTTGGCGGCATTTGACTGGTAGAGGCTGTAAACCTGCCTAGCATACTTCTTTCGGGCGGTTTTGCTGTCCCGATCGAGTATAGTTCCTCCGGATATTGTTCTGACTTCGCCCCTGTACTTCTCTGAACCTTCGGCGTCTCTAGTGTCCCTCTTCTTCTCCTTATCATCCAGTCTGTCCCTCAGGTCCCCAACGAACTTGGTCAGTTCTCCGTCTTTTATCATCTTTTCAATCAATTTCTTCAAGTGGTAACATTCATCAGTATTGTGACCCTTATCTCGATGATAGTCGCAATATTTGTTGTCACTCCTTCTGTTTTCAGGGGTCTTTAACTTGGGTGGCCTAACGAACCCAGGTTTACCCTTTATCTCGTGGAGAATCTTCGAGATAGGTGTGTTAAGTGGGGTGAACACAGTACTATCTCTATCTCTTCTTCGTTCGGCCCCCTTATCCGGCCTAGTATCATTCAGTCTGCTCTTAATATCACCACGGCCCCTTCGGTCATCCCTTCTATCATCCCGTCTATCATCCCTTCTGTCATATCTATCACTTTTTTTGCTCTCCTTGTACCCCCCAATTGATTCTAACTTTCTCCTAATAGCCTCTCCCCTCAAATATATGTCATTCAAAGATTTAGGAGGCATATCGTAAAGAGAGGATCTAAGCTTCTTACCTTTAACAGGGTCGAGGCCGGCTGCAAGGAATCCAGCTGCCTTGACTTTGTCCAAGTTGGTGACCATTCCAGCTTCTTCTTTGAACCTTGCCAAGTAGTCACCCAGTTCTTCGTTCGGTCCCTGCCTGCAGTGGATCAGTGCTTCGGTGTCTTTCTCTCTTCGGCACAAGTGGGAATAATGCCTCAAGAATTTCTTCTTTATCTGTTCATACGAGCCGATTGACCTGGGTCTTAATGACATGTACCACATGGACGCATTTCCCTTGAGGTATGTCTTGAACATCTTACAGAGCATCACATTACAGTGCCCCATACCAGTCATGAGCGATTCATACTTCTCACAATGGTCTTCGGGGTCACCCTTTCCGTTGAATTCGTTCATCTTTGGAAATTGCCTTCCCGGAGGAGGTCGAAACTGTTCGACATCTTCGGTCACCATTTGCTCATGGCTGACTTTCTTTTCTCCAAACATAGCCTTCTCAATCCTTCGGATACGATCATCCGTACGCGGACCTTCTTCCTCCGAATCGGAGGAATATGCTACCCTCGATCGGGTTCTCCTGGGGTGTGATTCAGAGTCTCCTGACTCATCTTCATCATTCCTAATCCTCGGCCTTTTATCCCTCCTGTCATCCGGCTCCGGGTCTTCGGCTTCTATAGCCTCGCGGAGTGCCTTCTCTTGTAACTCGATCTCCTCCCTTTGGAGCTTCAGGGCTTCCAGCCTCAAACGGTCGGCCTCCCTTTTCTTGGCCAGACGTTCGGCCTCTCTACTATTCCTTTCCTTCTCCATCTCCTTGCGTTTTCCCTTGGCCTTTTGTTCCTCTCGCCACTTCAGGAGCATCTCCCTTTGCTCTTCGGGAGAGGGTATGTCCCCTTCCTCATCAAAGGTCAGGAGTCTTGGGGTAATGGGAGGAGTGGTGCGATTGTTTCCGGCCACGGTGCTATCATCAGTTACTGGTATTTCGGTTTCATTCGTCATGATTGTCTGTAGAACTCAACACAAACGTATCTCTACGTTCCCACAGACGGCGCCAAATGTTACGACTGTATTTCGCCGGACCTTGGTTCGGTCAGACCTGCAAATGAGAAGAATGCGAGGGTTTGGCCCACCGATTCACCTCCGGTGTGAGAATAAGTTAGTCGGTTTTTGGTAAGGTAAATTAGAACGTAGAGTGTTTGTGTTGTGTGTAATTGTGTATGTTTGATTAGATAATGAACCTGACTTTAACCTATTCTTTCCTCCAGGCGGTTACCCGAAGAGTGGGCGTCGTGTGCCGACGTGTCCCACGTTCGCAGGAAGGTGAACGGTATGACCGTTGTTGATATCTGGGCCGGACGAATATGGGCTTTCATTCGGGCTCGAAGTATTGGATTATCCTTTCGGCCCATTAAGGAGATGGATCTCTAACATTATACAAAACATTTTTTAACTTAGAGTTGAAAATGACTTTAAACCAAATTTTAAGATGGTCGCCAAACAGGCTCATAATCATCTCTCAAGTTAAAAATTTCAATTTAACTTTTTTGATAAAAAAATTTAGATCAAAATGAAATTTTTAGAATATATTAATATTATATTAATAATAAATTTCTAATAGAATATCAATGGAAAATGATGTACAATATCTATGACTAAATTTTATATTTTCTAACGTAAACCTAATATACATTATATTAAATAACCAGAAACATGAATAAATCATAAAAATCATAAAAAGTTAGTAACTGTAATTTATATAAAAAAATTAAAAAATTTGTAAGTGTAATCAATATAAAATTCAAAAAAGTCAATAAGTTTAATTTATGTAAAAAAAGCCAGTAAGTAAGTAATTTATAGAAGTTAAAAAGTGAATTTATATAAAAATTGTAATGTAAGAAAACCATTGAGAAACACCACTCCAACTACTGCTCGGTATCCTGAAGGAAGATGAGTCGGTGTCCAGGAGAAGAGCTCCATATATTAGTGTATTTGGTCGAACAATCGGAAATTCGTTGTTTTATTTTTGTGTCAGACAAGTTCGGACAAGGATCAGCTACTGTATCTTTAAAATCTCATCAAAAAACTTCAACATATCAATCAGGTTGGTTAATTACTTTCGTTCTCTCTGTGTACCATTCCAATTGATTATTCTAAACATGTATATAATCTATTCTATCTATGCTTAAAATGATGAATGTTTTACAATTTGGTGTTCTATGCATATACTATATTAGCTAGGTACAGTAATTAATCAATTTGGTACCCTTATAAAAGTTTGAACTTGAGAAGGCATAGGGAATTGGATTCAATGCTACTCTACATCTAAACATGTAATCTAATTTAAACGTGATTACATGCTTATAAACCTTATGTGAGTAGATAATACACCGAAAATCTTCACTTTCCCTACCAATTAATGGCCTAAAATTTGCCAACATGATGTCTTAGTGTAAAATTTGAGTTCTACATAACAGAGTAGTGCATAGGACATAAGAGTGAATTCCCCATCACAAATCAAAAGTCCTGGCCAAGGAAGATTCTGTTTCATAATTAAGTACTTCTTGGCAGAATATAATTGACAAAAAAGAAAGAGGAAGTAGATATATATGAATAACCGTGAATGTCCTAACGATACAAATTGACCACCAAACACAACTGAAAGTATAAATTTTCTTTTTAAGACAAAATCGCATCTCTTCAGGGATGCACAACTGAAACTCTGAAAGTATAATATGATTTGATAATGATCTAATATGTTATTAGTTTGGTTTGTTGGACACAGAAGAACTCTGTACCTTAGCATTTTTTTTCTCTAAATCTGTTTCTCTATATTAATTTATTGTGTAATATAATATCTAAATCTAAAGTTGTATGAGTGATACATTTGAATTATTATCTGCATTGCGATCTCATACATACAATTTTTATATGCTTTTTCGTAGGCTATCCAGAATTATTTATTCAACAATGGAAGAATATAGAAAGTCAACGAATATCTACACACAAGTACCACATTTGCAAAGCCAAATCTCAACTTTAGCTCGCCAAGAAAGAATTCTGAAAATACAACTTTTTTAATTTTTTTTTTTTAAATTTTAGGCCGCCGCGAAGCGCGGCTTTGACTACTATTTCTATACTATTATACCTTTTATATATATATATGGAATTATATTCAAATATATCTAATTATTATTAAAATTATATTCAAATACTTAGAAGTGTAGTATAAACCAAATATAAGTAAGTTTTCTAAGTTAAATAGAATTTTATGTATAAATCTATAATATTAATTTCTATTCAGTTTTAGAGTAATTTATTTTAAAAAAATTCATACATCTATATTCAAATACTAAAAAGTATAATTTAATAATATGTATCAAATATAAATAGGTTTTCTAAGTCGAATAAAATATCTATATAAAATTCATCTTAAAACAGAAAAAGAGAACAATTAGATCTAATCTTGAAAAACTTATTTAAAAATATATATAATTTATATTTAAATAACAAAGATATATTTAATTAATACAAACTATATATGAGTAAGGTTTTCAAGTTAAATAAAATTGTCTATACGTAAATTCTTTTTTTCTTTACTTTCAGAATAACTTCGATTTTAAAATTTTATGAAATTAAATATTTATAAAAGATATGTGTATTGCACAAGTTGTAAGCTACATTTTTTATTTGAACTTTATTTTGAGATCTAAATATCATATTTGGATAATTTATTTCGAGATAAAGGTGTTTGATTTCGAAATTTAAAACATCCTATATTGATTTTGAAGGCCTGTTTTTCGTTATGAAATTTGGGGCATAATTTCTCAAAATGGGGCTCGTTATAATATTATTCATGTTTTTCCATGAATTTCGGAAATATCTCATTTTTCGAGAAATGATGGACCCTATAAACTGCCCCAAGGCCACTAAAATTGTATTTTAATTTTTAAAAATAAAATTTCGATCATGCGATCTATATTTGAGAAGTTTGTAATTTTTGAGAAATTTTGTCATAATTATTATATTTGTTTTATTAAAAATTTATTCTTTTAATTATAAATTTTAGGCTATTTTATTTTAAATAATGATATTATTGTCCTTAATAATAATTAAAGCGGTATTATATTTGATATTATAAATAATTTTTAATTCAATTAAAATAAATAAATAAATCAGAAAAATAATAAAAATCTGCAAGATATTCTCTGCAATTAGGGTTAGGGTTCTTGAAGAACATGGAAGAATCAAAGGGTGATTTTGGACTGATTAGGAAAGCAAAAGTAGCAGCGTTTGTAGCCAATCTGATTGTCTCGAGAAGATATTTCTGATTTCATCATCAAATTTACCTGATGAGGTAAGAAAATCAAAACCCGTAATTAGGGTTTATGTGGATAATTAGGGCTTTTTGATTCGTGTATTTTTTGGTGTTTTTAATGAACGATTCGTGTGTATTTTGATTCACTGAGTATGTACATGTGTCTAATATTAATGTTTGATTCCTATTTTGTGAGAATCGTGATTTTGGATACGGGTCGGGTCGCGAATCGATTCTTTTAATCGATTTTCTGACTCGTATGGTAATTGTCTGTTGATTTCAAGCCCAGAGTAGTGTTTTGGGAATCAAGGGCTTCCATTTGGTATAAGAAGCCCTTTTATTTGGTTCAGTTTGTGAAACCGAGTTCTTGGCCGGTGCTAATGGCCGGTGGTGGCCGTAAAAATGTTTCCGGAAGAGGCTGTGGTATCAACGAGGTATTTCGGAACTCATATCCAACAGTTTCTTGGAAGGATTTAGTTTGGTTTTCGAATGCGATTCCAAAGCACTCTTTCATTTTGTGGCTTGCTATCCGTAACAGATTACTCACACAGGATCGGGTTCAGTTCTGGGACAACATGGGGGACGTAGGTGTTCTTTTTGCAATGGCCAAAGAGACTCGGTGAATCATCTTTTCTTTGAGTGTTGTTTTAGTCAAGAGATTTGTGAATTTTTTTCGTCATAAAGAGGTGAATCTGCCAAGGAATGCATACTGGTTTGAGCTTGTCGAGTTTGCAGCGGAAAATTGGAGAGGTAAATCTCTCCAGTGTGTCATTAATAAATTAGTGCTTGGTAGCATGATCTACCTTATATGGCAGGAGAGAAACATGAGATTGTTTCAAAAATCCACAGGCCTGCTCACCATGTCATTAATTCTATTTCTGAGTCGGTTCGGATGAAAATCGTGGGATTAAAGGTAAAAAGGTCGGAGAGAGTTTTAAATACTCTTGGATCCTGGAACCTTGTGGAGGAGCCCTCTTTGATCCAAGATCAAGTAAATAATGCCTTGGTTGTATAGAAATAGTTGCATTTTTCTGTGGAGTAGAATTTTGCTTGGCCGAAATTATGTCAATTGGCTTGGTGGGTTGACAGATGGGATGGAAATTAAGAATTTTTTAACATTTGATGTTTTTAGATGCTGGGTGCACTGGACAGAAGACAGCTTGGGGGGGGGGGGGGGGGGCTTTGAATCCATGTGGTTTCTATGGTGTTATGGAGGTTCAGAGACTAAGAATATTAAGATTTGTATGGAAGTTTAGAGTACAGGTCTGGGGCATTTTGGTTTCTGTATCAAGTCTGGGAACTGGGTGTTCTACACAGATTGTGGTTGGGGGGTGTTTGAGTATTGGGATTTTTTTATGGTCGTCTTGGGGTCAAGGGAAGGTAGACAGTACGACTAATATGGTACTGGGAATTCTGCAAGTTTTTTCTAAGGTTGGGACCTGGCGCTGTAGCTGGTGTTTGCAAATTAGGTGCTGGGCCTATAAGGAAGAGGGTACTGGGAGTTCGAAAGTGATGTGCAGAATGCAATTAAGTTATGACATGGCCTGGTCACTTGATGAGAGGAATCTGGATATTCCAGTTTGTCTTTGTTTTGCCAATGAGGGTGGCTGTATAAATATCTGCACGCTAAGCCTGCTGATTGGAACCTCCTGGTGTACTGAGGAGATAGTCAGTGTGCAAGGGGTTGTAAAAAAGATTAAGAAACCTCAGTTGATGGATAATTGTGGAGTGTTTGCGAATATGTCTTTTGACAAAGGAGCAGCTCTTCGCTGTGGGGAGTGTGCGAATACGTCTTCGGACGAAGGAGCCACTCGTCACATTCTTTTCACTAATTATCTGTTCATGTTTGCAGGTTCCCTCTTATTATGGTGGCATAAAATTTTAGTGTGGTTATACATTCTTCAAGATGTTGATGCTCTGCAATATGGTGTTAGCTGGTTCAACAACATTCAGTCTCCTCTGTTAGCTGTCAAGGTTAAAGGCGTGTGTCTCTTTCCCCGAAGGTGGTTTAAGTTGCAGATTCAGGTGATTGAATCCAGGAAGAATTTTTTCTGCTGTGTTTTTGTGCGCGTGTGCTTATGCCTTTGTCCTTGCTGTCATCTGAGAAACCTCTGCGGCATTCCTTCTTGCTGGTTGATCTCTTCATTCAGACCTGGTGGGAGGATTGTTCATCATATCACAGGATGGGTGTTGTATTATGGTCAAGTTTTCAGAGTATTTCAGGTGTCGATTACCTGGAAGCCGGTGTTATCTGGTCCATCAAATCACAGCTCCCTCTCCTCGAAGTCAAGGTGGATAGTGCTTGTCTTGTTCTCCGGAGGTGGCGTCAGCTGCAGATTCAGGATCTTGGTTCCAGGGAAATTTTTTACTGTTGTGTAAATGTGCCCGTGTGCTTATGTGTTTGGTATTGCTGCAATCTGGGGATTTTCTGCTGTATTCTGATATGGCTTTTGTATTATGACGTGGGAGATCATAATCAGTTATGGCTTGTGACCACTCCTACTGCTTGGAAGAATTTGCATGGGGTTCATGGGTCTCATATTGGCGTTGGAGTTGATACTATTATGGCTCGGTCTTCAGGATTGGGGTGGGATTTTCTGAGTATTTTGGTACCTTCTCGGAGTGGCTTCTTTTCTGTTATGGGGTATTATAATCTTTGAATGGGTTTATTTGGGTTTTTTACTTTATTTTCATTCTAGTCTACTGCGTCATATATAGTATTTTTTTCATGGGCATGTCCATGAGAATATTCTGTCTTTGGAGCTTCATGCTCTTGTTGTACTTTTTCTCTGATTTATAAAATTTACACGAGGCTATGTCCTCATTTACCTTAAAAAAAAAAACAGACAATTATGACGAAGATATTGATATTAAACCATTGCAGATGAATACATTAAATTGTTTGCCTCTTGAGGAGAGGAAGAATATGAAACTGAATTTATCTTAAGTCAAACATACATACAACAATAATACCACTAAAAATATCTTGAACAATGCCAGTATAGGCCAAGTACACATGTTAACAGAACCTATTTATGAAGGTGAATCAGGAATTCAGTATTAAACTATGCAGGTATTCAGTAATGATTACATTGGCAATATCACTTCTGCCTGACAAAAGAATTTCAGAGCAACATTTGTGAACACCAAGCAGATGAATCTACATGATTCAGACAGCACAAATACAAGTTTTACCTCTTACATATACTAGTTATCACACAGAAAATCTATCAGTGAACAATAAAGAAGAATGTCAATAGAGAATTTTCTATAGAAACAATAATATTCTGTCCATATCATCTGACGCCTTCATTTCAGCCGCATCAGTCCAGCATTTAGGCTTCAACCAGAAAAACAACTATATCTGCAAGACGAGTTCAACACAAAGACATTAGATCTATTCTCATCTAGATCCATAATGAATGAGCTACAGTATTTACATCAACTCATTAAAAAACTGTAAGAAGTAACTTCTACATCTACTTAATCAGTTAATCTTTAAGAGCAGACAAAAACACAAGCTGTGCAGCACAAACTTATCAAAGCTAAAAGAAGAATCAGAACTTCAACAGGCAGATCAGCAGCACACACTAGTTTAATCTAGTACTATGGATCAAACAGATTGAAAATCTACTAAGAGTGATACGATCACTCTTATTCAAGATACAAACTTATCAAAGCTATAATGAATGACAACAAACTAAGATTAAAATAAGAGTTCTAATTGTTCTGCAATGGCATTCATCCATTGCAGTACCATGTTATACGATCACTCTTATTGATCCTACTATGCCAACAAACCTAACGTCTACTTTATTCAAATGCATAAGGAAACAACTACTAACTCAAGATTAACCAACATAGGGGCGTCGAATCTTCCTTCCTTTTGTGTGTGAATGAGAGAAGGCCTTGGAAGATAAGTGGAGGGTGTGTGAGTATGAGAATGTGTAGAGAGAATGTAACTCCTAAACCCTTACGGATGCATGACATGTGTTCGGGGGGAATAATTATGCAAAAGTGTGTCAAACGCTTTTTGTTATCAAAGCTTAGTTTTTCTTATCAAACTTATCAAAGCTAAAAACTTATTAAGATTAAAATAATGAATGACAACAAACTTATCAAAGCTATATTGTTTTCCTAATCTGTTTAACTTTAATAAGATACAAACTTATCAAAGCTAAAAGAATCAGAACTTCAACAGGCAGATCAGCAGCACACACTAGTTTAATCTAGTATACTATGGATCAAACAGATTGAAAATCTACTAGTCTCATACCTTCCAAATGACCTGTCATGGGTTCACCCCTACTGCCTCAAGCAACACCGATTGAAAATCTTCGGGCATTAGTTCCTTCCTGCATAAACATTTCAGTACATAAAAATATCAGGGGACTTCAGAAAAATCTAATAAGAACCTACCAAACCATGAAACCACAAAAGCAGTACCAGGTTCTTAGTAAAGGGCTTGGCTCTTTGTCTACTCGTTCCCGGCTGATCACCACCATCCCATCGAGACATACAAGGCTCTCTACGTGACAGAACGACTGCTCCCAGCATGGTATTAAACACTGAATTTTGTCATTGCAGAATAGAGTATCAGTTTCAGGATCAAAAAAGCAAATGTCGTCAGGAAAAGAGGCCTTTGTCGTCCCTCTGACTATAACGATTTCGCCAGTGGGTAAGCACTGAGGCGCCCTTACAAAAGACTCAAATGGTCCCAGTCTATATAGCATGTTCCACTCTGAAGTAACTTCATCTAGACAATACATGTCAAGCACTGTCTTCCCAAAGGATTCAACCAAGCAGAAGACAGAATCATTTACGTTTAAAGGATAGACATTATTTTTTGTGCCATGTGTAGGATAATTGAACATCATATAAACTCCTGTACAAGGGTCTATCCTTGCCAAAACGTCTCCGACTTGACTGTCACTGCCTGTCCAATATGGAACATCTTTTACAATAAACTGGCAGTTGCGTCTTTTAGTAAAAAACGAAATATCCCTAGACTCATCAACATCATCCCATTCATCATTACTAGCTGAGTAAATTTCGACAACAGAACCACATACAGCACCATATCCATCACCAAAGGGAACAAGACACACAATTTTCAAGTCATCATTAACCTTATCGTAACCCAAACCCACGGACGCTTTGACCCATTTCTTGCTACTAGGAAGAACAACAGGTTTCCACTTCATAACTGCAGGGTTCCAAAGGCCAAGAAATTTCTCCTCAAACTCTTTTGAATGACAAATACAAACGATGCAAGCCTCTGCCACCTGCTTGGTTGAATCCTTTGGGAAGACAGTGCTTGACATGTATTGTCTAGATGAAGTTACTTCAGAGTGGAACATGCTATATAGACTGGGACCATTTGAGTCTTTTGTAAGGGCGCCTCAGTGCTTACCCACTGGCGAAATCGTTATAGTCAGAGGGACGACAAAGGCCTCTTTTCCTGACGAAACATACCTCAAACAAGTTAAGCTCCGGAGTTTTTGCAAGCCTCTGCCACCTGCTTATCTTGTTGCTTCCCTCTTCTTTCCGCTGCACCCACAACTACCAAACTCCCTGAAAACCCAGCTGAGTAACGAGTCGACTCACTGACTCACCCACACCCATTTAAGCTTGCCGAATTCATCATTTTCAGTCACCCAACTGCTCTTGTCTTTGAGACAATTGCTCAAACAGTTGGTGGCCACAAAACAAACTAATCGCATAACTCACCATCTCACTGATGGTGACTGCCGCTAGATACAACACACACACACCAGCAAAACACACACCGTCTCAGCAGTTTCACGGCCGTACCAGAAAACACACTGAGCCGCCAATCCTCGGCGAGTAACTCTCTCAGCGCTTGAATTGCCTGAGAATTTTACATTGGAGGATCGTCGTCTTCTTCTTCTTCTAGTAAGTGTTGATCAGTGTTTGGAATTATTTTCTCCGCCTCCCTTTGTAAGTTGCAGGACTGGAAACTGAGACGATTAGTTCTATAAGATACACACGGCCCGTTCTAATTATTTTAGAGCTACAACAGTGTATTTTTTATATTGGGCCAACAGATTATCAGTCCATTAGTGTCTCTTCTTGGATCACACAAACATGATTATCCAGGCCAAGCCCAATGATTCTGGTTTGTGTTTGGTTTGGGCTAGCATATGGTTAGATTATACCCTTGTTTTCATTATTGGGCCACACAAAGTTAGCCCGTACCATTTCACATAATTAGTTATTTTGACCTACTTACACCTTGGTGCCTAAAATTTATCAGATCTTGCAAGTTGACACTTCAGCTTCTGTCAACTGACACATCAGTCCCTAGACTATTTTATTGTAGTTCCTGGAAATTTCAAAGTTACTTTTGAGGGTTTTCTTTACAAGAATGAAGGAAAGTTGCATTTTGGATGAACACATCATTTTCCTTGATCTCAAGCTATGCGTAGCTTTTTCAACGAAATACATATTTGGCGGTCCACTGGTGCAACCTCGGATTCTACACCGGAAACTGCATCAAATAGTGAGCTTGAATCACTTCTCAGACAGATTTTGTCAAAAACTAGTGCTTCTTCCACCGCATTAACTGTCACCTCGGGGTCTACCATGACAGACTCTTGGGATCAACCATAGACGTGACAGTGCTTCTCATTCTGACAGTGCTTCTCTAGCCATCAGAATTTCCTTATCATTTTGACAGTGCTGTCCAGCCATCAGAATTGTTTTCGTTCTGACAGTGTCTTATTCAGCCATCAGAATTGATTTTTCGATCTTCATTACGATAGTGCTTCTCCAGCCATCAGAATTGTTTTACCGTTCTGACAGTGCTTCTTCAGCCATCAGAATTGATTTTTCGATCTTCATTACGACAGTGCTTCTCCAGCCATCAGAATTGTTTTACCGTTCTGACAGTGCTTCTTCAGCCATCAGATTAACTTATTATTCTGACAATGCTTCTCTAGCTATCAGAATTACATCAGTTTGAGGAGGTGCAAAGACCAACAAAAAGGCACGATTCATCTACATCGTGTCTCCGGTTCAAAATCCTCCTACCACTTTCGGTAATTTTGTTTACAAACTCAAGCTGGTTTTTCAACCATCTTAAGTTTAAGGGGGGTGTTGAAAGTCTACATTAACAGCATACCAATTACCAACCATAGACATTTACCAACCATAGACTTTTAATTTAGTAGTTGGATTATCATAGACTTTTCTTACATGTAATTCAGTATAAATATGTTTATCTTGCCTATATAATTCTTCAAGCTGATTGCTTCATATCAATACAAGAGTCATAGTTTGTTCTTCTCTTTAAACATTGATTTTCAGCTTCCCTTATCCTACATATTGCTCATATAGTATAGATAACTCTTCTATGTTATACTCATACACATAACAGCAATAACATAAGACTCTATTTTCTACACCATTGACTGAGCCACAAATAATCATCTTTCTTGCAAAATTAAAAAAGTCTAACCTCGTGTGAGAATCATCAGCACGGTAACGGTCCCGCCTATCAACTTCAAAAATAGAGACCTCAGGACCTTTTGCACGCAAGAAAGATACGATGTTGTGCGATTCAGTAAATGTCAAGCAATTACATAGCATCTCTCGGTTTCTTGCCCCATTACATCTCAAATGCTCTCTGACAAAACCGGGGTGGTTGATAAAAAAGAACCAGGATCTTGAAACAGCCTGAAATCTCAATAATGATCTTGCACAAGTTCTTATCATGGTTTCAAAAAACGTATCAGCGTTCAGAGGGGGGTTTTTCTCAGGGGGGTTTGAGGAGATATCAAGTTAATCAACCGGGTAATGTAGCTCCTTCCAGCAACATACAACGACAATAACCCCCGATTAGCCATGGTTGGAGGGTTTCGTAACAAGAAGAAGAAGCAGATGTTGGGAATGATGATGGGTATGTGGAAGAATCAGAGGGAATTGGGAGACAGAAACAAAGAGGAAAGTGTAGAGAGCAAACAGAGTGGAGGGGATTTGGTGCCAGAGAGAATTCGGACAAAATTTGAGAGAGATGGACAGAGAGAGAGTTTGAGAGAGAATTTGAGAGGGAGAGTTTGAGTGTTTGGAGAGAGGAATGTGAATTTTGGAGAGAGATACATGTGACGTAACCCCCAAGTTGTGCTAAGTTGTGCTGCCAAGGACGTCATCTCAGTATATTAATTCAAAACATGTGGTGCCAATTCAATCGAATGGAGTGGGCCCTTATGCTCTGCTGTTGGCTTTTTTATATCTCAACTTCTTTGTAGTGATGTTGTTCAAGTTTTCAAATTTCATATCCTTGCTTCTTCATCTACTTTTTTTCCTCTGTTTTTTTCCTTTTGTTCGTCTTCCTAATTATTTTGATTTCTTTGTTCAACAATTTTGTAGATTATCATATCTTTATTGCCTTTCTTTAATAGTTTTAGTGGAAATAAATTTGGTTTTTAATCTATAGATTTGTTTTTGTTTTTGCAGAGGTATGATGCGCGCTACGAGATATAGTTGCAAATTTTTTGATGTAAGGTATCAAAGTGGGTGAGCTGTGTGACATCAATTTTGCTTTGTAAGTGTTTGAATTTTATCGCAGTGATTTAAATTTAGTCATTTCATTTCTCCTAGAAATGAAGATTATGTTATATGGAGAACTTATGTTTATGTTTCATGTTCTTTGAGGAACTTTCGGATAGTTGGAAATGCTTGGGAATGTTAAATATCTATGCTTAACAAAAAAAAACAGCTTGGAGAAATTTGGTGCCGATGACATGAAAGTTGAAGTGTATTCAATTACCATTTTAGTTGAAGTTATAATTTTTTTCTAAGTGTCTCTTGGCTTTGCACCATTACAAGCTCAAGATGTTGTGAAATGTGTGGTATTTCTGTGCTTGCAGAATACATGTAGGAGTATGGCCTCTTATAGTACTCTCGGCAACCTGCACAATTATCAGTGAAAAACAAGAACTATGATGGGTTGGAACTTAAAACAGAGCCCTTGCCAAGACCATATGATCTTAAAAAGAATCTATTGTAATATCATAGCATCAGTTTAGGGGATATTGATAATTTAGGAGGTATCATGTTTTTAGCTTTGTCTATTGATATTTATGATGGGTTGGAACGATGATTTTGATTTCTTTGATTTGTCTGAATTGGAGGAAATAGGAAAGCAAAATGTGTATCTCACAGGTATTATAAGTCCTTTCATTCTTTTATTTACTTTTATTAAAAGATTATTCTTACAAGCTAAATGTTTTTTGTCAACTAATAGATGTACTTGGAATATTGCAATCCGATGTTCCACTAAGACACTTGGTTAATTGCAACAATAAAGATCAAGTTCAACTAAAATTTACCATAACTGATGGGAGGTTTGAAGTCTAACACTTACTTTTTGGTTTTTAAGAATCAAGCTATATGAATGATTACTAATGCGTTTAGTAGTACTACAAATTAAAGATCTATAGGTGGTGTAACATTTTGGGATTCTGTTGCGGAAGATCTTAATAATCAACTACAACAAGATTTAGAAGAGCCAATTATCATCATAATTGCTAGCGCTCGAATAACAAATTGGGAAGGTATTTAAATTTCTCAATTATTTGTAGCCAAAAAATTTCAATATTTAATATAATTAAATTTTTTCAGACAAAGTGGAAGTTGGTTGTGTTTCCGCTACAAAGTTCTACCTTAACTACAACCACCAAATGTTCGTTTTCTATTTTATTAAAGTTGAATAATTTTAGTCATATTTTTTATTGGAAAAAAATGCATGCATGAATAACAAGTAATGACTTTGCTAGGTTGGCATCACCTGTATTCTCTAACCATGAGTTTTCAAGTCAAAATGCTAAAAAATTAAAGCAGTTAAATGTTGAAGATATTTTGCAATTAGGTGCAGAATATATAGATGTAAGTATTGTCATTATTAATGACAATTTCATTGCAAGTTTTTTATTACACACTAAAAGGATTTTAATGTGTTTTGATACTCCCTTTGTTTCATATTAATTTTCCTATTTCCTTTTATCACGTTTACCAACATACATTTTTTATCGTTAATATCTTTAAATTCATATTAGTATTAAATATAAAATTTTTATTGTATTAAAATACTCGTAAATATGAATCCAACAAGACCACTCATGACTATATTTGGTCTTATAAATTAGGTATAAATTAGTAATTTGTCTTATGTTATGAACAGTACCGACATATGAAATAGAAAACTTATATTGAAACGGAGGAAGTATATGAATGTGTCATGTCATGTGTGACAGGGTAGCAGCCTGACCCACTTAAAAAGTACGCATCTATATACATTTTGCAATACATATATGTATTTTTTAACTTTTTATTCGTAATAACAATAAACAATCTCTTAAGCTACATTAATTAAACTATACAGGTTCAGGATAATGGTTGAAGGATATGATGAGACTGGTGAGCTTAACATTACCATAGAAGACCGTGAAGTACGATCATTAATTGGGTATTCAGTAGATGATTTGAAAGAACAAGTAAAAAAAAAGTAAGTTTACTTAAAACCTTGCTTTAAATAATTTATGTACATAATAAATATTAATTTGGCCAAATATCAGTTGGTAGATGCCGAGAAGTTTCCACCTAAGTTAAAAAAAATAGAAGACATGCAAAAATTACAGCGTCAAACTACTCATCAAGAAAGGAAAGGAAATATTGACAAGTCAATAACAAGTTATCTAGCCAAAGATATTTGAGCCCGGATCCTCTGTCCCCTTCATTGTGTCCCCTTCTGTGTCCCTTATACAAAATGGGTGCCCCTGGTGGGGCCCATTGTAAGATAAATGGAAATAAAATATTTTATTTCCATTTTCCTTATAATGGGCCCCGCCAGGGGCACCCATTTTGTATAGGGGACACAGAAGGGGACAGAGGATCCTCACCCAAGATATTTATGAACGTATGGAAATACTCAATGATGCAAGATAGTACCGAAACCAATCAAAATGTTGATAACTTATCTCAGGTAATTTAAACTTGGACATGTGTTGGCAGATCTCTCCTTGTAAGTGAGAGTTTTCGTTTCTTCTCTCCTTCTTTCCATCAAAGTTGTGAGAGCTGCTTTGCAGACTATGGCGGATTTGGAGAATATCAATGATCAATTGGCAGGGGTAACAATCGATGACGAAGAAAATGAAGAGTTGGTGTTCGACGAAGGCATAGAGGAGGAGGCAAACAAGTTTGAACTTTGTCTAATAGGTCGGTTCTTGACGGAGAAGAACATAAATTCTCGCGTCATGAAATCGAAGCTTGCCGATATTTGGAGGCCTACAAAAGGTATCAACATTAAGGTCTTAAAGGACGGCTTGTACTTATTCCAGTTTTATCTTGGGGAAGATATGCAATGGGTTCTTAATGGTGGTCCTTGGTCTTTTGACAACTCGATGCTCGTTCTAAGTACGATACCAAATGGAACCGATCCTGTTCAAGTTCCACTATTCGACCTATATTTTTGGATTCAGATTCATGGACTTCCTTCGGGTTTCATGTCGGAGGCTGTGGGCAAACAACTAGGTAATTTCTTTGGTAAGTTTATGACTTATGATCCAAATAATAACACAAGTATCTGGCGTGAGAGTATGAGATTAAGAATCAAGATTGATGTTCGTAGGCCATTAAAATGCAAGAAGAAAATATGTAAACGAGATGGGTCTGAGTTCATTGTTCAATGCAAGTATGAGAGACTGGGAGACTTTTGTTTCATGTGTGGGATGCTTACGCATACAGAAAGGTTCTGTCAACAAAAATGGGGAGGAAACCAGGAAATGTTGCGTGAATGGGGTGGCTGGTTACGTGCACCACCTCGGAGGGCGGCGGGGCAAGAAAAAAGTAAATGGTTGAGGGATGAAAAAGACGGGGAGTGGGGTAATGATTCCGGGAATAATGAGAGCACCTCCAATGCATGCCCAACTTATGCATTGGGGCTTGTGAAAATGGACTTGGCCAATAAAAAACAAGAGATAAGCATTGGAGTCGGGCAAAGAAACTGTCCAGTGCCCACTAGCTTGTCCACCGCCCAACTGCACAAGCATGTTTTTCAATGTTTTATTTTATTATTTCAATGGTTTGCTTTTATATACAAATAAATTTAGTGGGACGTAAAGTATTTAAAAGTAATAATAAAATAAAAAAGTTGGGAATAAGGGGTTGGAGGCAATTGACCAATATTTGTGGCCGGACAACTTTTGCTTATGTGGCATCATAATGGGTCCTCAAAAACCGGACTTGGCCTATTTGCATTAAAGATGCTCTGAGTACTACAACCATTTGGTGGGTAGACAGAGGACAGAAAAAGGAAAAGAGAGTTTTTACAGGAGAGATGGTAGGGACTAGGGATATGGGATTAAAAAATACAACGAATATGGAAGGTAATGATAAGCCTCATACTGTGAATTTTTCAGCGGGAAATTCTTTAGCGGGAAATCTTAAAACAAATGGGCCTTCTGAAGACGAGTTTATTGGGCTTAACATTGAAGAGCGGAAAAGAAGAAGAAATGGCCCTGGCATAAATGAATATATGGATGGGCCTGTCAACAGTGAATATATGGAAACAGATGGTGTTTCTGGTAGCACTGTTAATAAAAACCTGGAAGCTGTACTTTCTAACATTGATTGTTCAGATTCCCCTTCTCCTATTTTGGCTAAGCTTGCATTGCAAGCTAGCCAACCCAAATGAATCTTCTCAGTTGGAACTGCCGAGGGTTGGGAAATCCTCGAGCAGTTCGTGTTCTTGGCGACCTGTTAAAGGCGCGTAAACCTTATTTTCTTTTTCTGTCCGAGACTTTTTCTACTGCAAACAAGATTGAAGCTATTAGGATAAAATTTGGTTTTTCTCATGGTTTTGCTGTCGATTCTATAGGTCATAGTGGTGGTTTGGCTATTCTCTGGAAAAGTCAAGTTTCTTGTGAAATTGTGGGATACTCTCGTAATCAGATTGATGTTGTTTTTCTGGAAAATAATGTTGCTTCTTGGCGCTTATCTTGTTTTTATGGCTTTCCTGAGCGCACAAGACGTAAAAATTCGTGGGATTTTATTCGAGTTCTTGCAAATTTATCAACGTTGCCTTGGTGCATTTTCGGGGATTTTAATGACTTTTTATACCAATCTGACAAGCAAGGAAACTCTTCTCATTCTCAATGTTTAATCGATGGTTTCAGAGCAGTCATTGACGATTGTTTCCTCACTGAGCTCGACCTGGAAGGAGGTAAATTCACTTGGGAGCGTAGTCGAGGGTCGAAGAATTGGGTGAGGGAAAGGTTGGACAGAGCTTTTGCAACAAGGGCTTGGTGGAACAAATTCCCTCTCTGTAAGTTGTCCGTCTCTCATGTTATATACTCTGACCATGATCCCATTCTCCTCAATTTGCTAAATGTCTCAATTTCTGGTAAGAAATTCCATTTTAAGTTCGAAAATACTTGGTTGAAGGATCCAAGTTTTAGAAAAGAAGTTGCAGATTACTGGTTGTCTTTACCTTGTACTCACATTCTTCCGAAGCTCATATCTGTTTCTTCCTTCATGGCTCGTTGGGGAAGAAACTTTTTCCATAAATTTAGAGACAAAATCAAGATTCAGAAGGAGGTTCTAACGAGATTGGTTGATCGTACTGACGAAGCCGGTGTAAAATTATACTTTGAGGAGAAGAATAAATTAAATGATCTCCTATTTCATGAGGAGATCTATTGGAAGCAAAGGGCCAAAACTTTTTGGCTGGCGGAGGGCGATGCTAACACTCGAGCCTTAATCCGGTTTTCTTTCACCATTTTTGGTCAATTTTAGGTCGGGAAGTGTATGCTTGTTGCAAAGAGTGGCTTCGCAGTTGTAGTTTTCCAGCAAATCTGAATGACACCAATGTAGTCCTTATCCCGAAAAAAGCAAATCCAAGCTGCATGAAGGATCTAAGACCTATTGCCTTGTGTAATATAATGTATAAAATTCTTGCTAAGGTGTTGGCAAACCGGTTAAAGAGTATCCTATCGGGTTTGATTTCGGAAAACCAATCCGCTTTTGTTCCGGATAGAAGTATCACTGATAATGTTCTGGTGGCGTTCGAGGTTATTCACCATATGAATAGGAAGAACAAAGGTTTTGAAGGAGAGATAGCCTTGAAGCTTGATATAAGCAAGGCATATGATAGGGTCGATTGGCAGTATTTGAAAACAAGAATGAGGGAGATGGGTTTCTGTGCTACTTGGATTAGATGGATTATGTTATGTGTTACAACAGTCTCATATGAGTTCTATTTTAATGGCTCTACTGTTGGACCTGTTACGCCATCGAGAGGTCTCCGTCAGGGGGATCCCCTTTCGCCATACTTATTTCTATTTTGTGTTGAGGGCCTTTCGAGATCGATTAATGAGGCTACTCGCCTGGGACTAATGCATGGTAGTCAAATTAGTTCTGGTGCCCCAATTATCTCTCACCTGCTCTTCGCGGACGACAGTTTTCTTTTTTTAAGGCCAACACTGTGGAGGCTAGTAATGTGAAGAAGCTTTTGAACGATTATGAAAGAGTTTCAGGTCAGTCAGTGAATTTCCAGAAGTCAGGTATCTTTTTTAGTCAAAATGTTCATCAACGTGATAAGGAATCACTGTCTGCTATATTGGGAGTCACTGCTAATCTCTGTGAGAGCAATTATCTAGGACTTCCATCCTTGATTGGGCGTTCCAAGAAGAAAGTTTTCGGTTTTGTCAAAGAAAAAGTTTGGAAGAGAGTTCAAGGTTGGCAATCTAAGCCTATTTCTAGAGCTGGTAAGGCTGTTCTAATTTAGAATGTAGCTCAGTCACTGCCATCATACTGCATGTCCTGCTTTCTGCTACCTAGGACAATATGCACGGAGATTGAGCGTATTCTTAACAAGTTCTGGTGGAGTTCATCTGCAGGGGAGAAAAAAGGTGTAAATTGATTAAGTTGGAACGGCATGAGTATGTCAAAAAAAAAGGGTGGAATGGGCTTTAGAAGCTTGTACGGCTACAATATTGCTCTTCTGGGTAAAATTTGCTGGAAATTTATCACAAGCCCACAATCTTTGGTTGCTCGCCTTTACAAGGCCCGTTATTATCCAAATACGCATTTCTTAAAAGTTGTAGTAAGTTCAGGGCATAGTTACATCTGGAAGGGTATCTTGACGGCAAGAGATGCCATAGCTGATGGTTTTCAATGGGTTCTGGGTGATGGTTCGGAGATAAATGCTGTAAAAGATCCCTGGCTTAAATCGAAGAAAGGTTTTAAAGTGGATCAAAATCTGCAGTACAGGATGGAAGATGCGTCTATCATTAATATGAAAATTTTTTTGTGGCGTTTCAGCAGAAACAATATCCCAGTACGGACAAGGCTGAGTACTAAGGGTGTGTCTCTACCTATTACATGTCCAATGTGTGACATTGATATTGAAAATATGCTCCATGTTTTCTTCGATTGTTTGTTTGCAAAACAATGTTGGGCCTATACAGGTATTAATTATGACATGACTAATGTGGAGCACGCGTCAGAGTGGCTTGTCAATATGATCAATTCGTCTAACCCTATTGAGGCTGCTAGAATTGCTAAAGTCTTATGGGGTATCTGGTTTTTTAGGAACAAAAAGGTTTGGGAAGGCAAGATTGTCACGCCTGCTACAGCAATGGATTGGAGTTTAAAATCACTTCTCGATTGGAAGCAAGCAAAGCGGATTCGGGCAAACATGAGTACGACTCTTGTATCAAATAGGAGGGTGGTTGATCTGAAATGGAAACCTCCAGATGAGGGTTGTTTTAAATTAAATGTTGATGCTGCTATCCATACGGAGTCTGATGGTTTCTCCACAGGTATGGTAGTTCGTGATAGCTCCGGAAATTTTGTTGTGGGTCGTGTATCGAAGTCTTCTTGCTCGAGCACTGTGCTTGAGGCTGAGGCCTCTGCAATTTCTGAAGGACTAATCTGGATTCAGTCGCTGTCACTTTCTAATGTTCTCATTGAATCTGACTCTCTTCTAGCAGTTCAGGCTATCCGTCGAGGAGCTGATAATCGTCTGGAAGTGGGAAATCTGTTTCATAATTGTATGAGCATCCTTCAGAATAGACTAGATTATTCCCTCTCGTTTGTTAAAAGGCAAGCAAACAATGCAGCCCATGTTATGGCTAGATTACATTGTTCGCCAAATTGCCAAAGTTTCTTCACGTCTCCTCCAGTTTCAATGTTGGAGACTCTTATGTATGATTTGAGTTCTTAATGAATTCCTATTTTGTTTCAAAAAAAAATATATTTTACATCAATATTGTTTTTTGATTCGTTTTGTATACAGGCATCAGGATCAAACTACCATTTAGATGGCATTTCTCAGTTAAGCTTTGTCATCCCAAAAGTAACATTAAAAACAAAAATGAGGCAAGAATAAATCATGAAATCAGGAGATGTATTCTTTACTGGCTTTGTTTTATCTATGTATGAACGTTCTTAGGAGTATCAACTGATGTTGTTGTATGTACTTGCAAGTTAAGTAATATAAGTTTAATGATTTCGTATTATTTAAGGTTTGTTAGTGTATTTCATTTAGGCCTTAATCATTTACTTTAACCAAGAAATTCATTTCCATATAGTTATCTTATATACAAAAAGTTTATAGCCACACTATAAACTATTTAGTTCACCAAGAGACGTGAACATAGTTGTAAACTATTTGTTTGTAATGCTATGCCAAACATAATAGAATAATTAGTTAGTTAACAGAACAATTAGTGAGTTATAATAAACATTCAAGCACAAGATTGATACAAGCTTAAAACTGTTTCATAGAACTTAATCCTAAACCAAATCCAAAGAAATTTCGAATAAAGTTCAATCATACTCCGTCATTTCTTATCACACATAACAAGACTTTAAACAAAAACATGAAAAGTTGAAGGGTGTTCAAAATTGAATATTAAATTCTCACCACGTTTGAGATTATTTTTCTTCACAAAAGTGTCCCAACCTTTTCCAAATCTGCATGCTCTCTGTTTCCTTAAAACCGCAACTTCCCACTCTCGCCCTCCAAAACGTAGATTAACATTGCTTCCATTCTGCCAATCTTTGTATATATTATACAATCGAGTCGAACAATACTGTAGCATATAAAAGTCGGTCACAACTTCAAATTTCTCAATCAAAATTCTGAAATTTAACAATTACCATCAATTTATAACTACTTACCACTCCATGACAAGTTTTGTTAACGTGAGATTGTTTCAGCTGAACCAAGAATGTTTGAACTTTATTACCTGTACAAAAGAGAATTTATAATGACACAAAGTAATATACTTATATTGGAAATATAAAATTTCTAATTAATATTATGAAATAAAAACCTTCAATGACATCGTCCAAAACCTCCTCATTTGCTTCATTGTGCATGACAAGTTCCAAATCATCATCAGTAATATCATTTTCATTTATGACATCTTCTATTTCCAGTCCTTTTAATAGACAATAACTTTGAGTCTCATGGTATGAATGCAGAAAATTCCTATTTAGAAAAAATGTAAACATACCTCCTACGATGTTGCCATTTACAAGTCCAGAAATTTTTATGTTTTCAACTTTAATTCAAGTGTCATCATCATCAACTTCAATCACTTCCAAGTCAATACTACCAGTTTTAATTTCTTCTGTAAAATACTCAACTGTAATCTCTTTCAAATGATCTATACCCAACGGATCAAAGACAGATGCCTCAAATTTTGATTCTCCAACGAAACAGAAAAATATTACGCATCCATCACAAACAGAATTCTTTTTAAACAATGTCCTTATGTAACGACCCGAAAAATTACGTGTAATTTATTATATTAAAATATATTTTTAGTTGATTTTAATGTGTGTTAGTTTATTTTTAATGCATTTAAACGCGTTATGATTTTTATTAAATAGGAAAATTATCTCATACGTGTTATGTGAGTTCTGTGTATCATAGAATATTTTATTCTATTTTTCTGTAATTTTTAAATTTTTAGAATACAGTTATTTCGTATTTTAATTTTCGGACCCAGCCCCTGTATTGAATTCGAGACCCTGTTTTTCATAAAATTTTTTTTTTTATAATAATGGGATGTTCAAAAATGTATTATGTTGTAATTTTTGTAAAATTCATAATTTTTGGGGAATTTTGGCATTTATATTATATTTGTTTAAAAATAAAATTTTTACATTTTTATCCCATAAAAATTATTTTTAAGGCTTAATAATTTTAATTAGGGGTTAAAAATATTTTTGGGGTATTAATTTTCAGATTAGTATAAATAGCCGATTTTATAATTAATTATTAAAATTAATCAGAAAAATCAGTTTTTAATTTTTATTTTCTGAAAAATTCTGGAAATTCTTGGTGTTCTTCATAATCAAACCACTTTTTGACAGTGATTCCGGCATCCAAATTGTTCATATAGGTAACCAAACTGAAGCTCTTGATCTCTACTACATGTTTATGTAGATGTTCATAACCAAAATTGTCTGATTCGAAAATTTGTTTTTTTTATTTTAATTTTCGAACTTGTTTAATTTGCTGTGGATTGTGTAGTGATTTGTTGTTGATGTGGTTAGTGTCTATAGATTTCTTATGATCCCAGGAGTATTGTGATAATTTTTGTTTGAATTTTAGTGTCCTAAATAAGAAAATCGAAATTTGGTGGGGGTGAACTTTGATTTCGATTTTCTGGGTTCTTGATTGATTGTTTGATGTTCTTGATGTTAGATATGAATTGTTGAACTCCTAAGCTTCGATTTGATGTAGAGAACGTTAAGTTTGGTTGAGTTGTGACCGATTCCGAGTTTTTGGTCGGAGTTAGTTTGATTTTTGGCCGGATTTTTAGTTTGGTCGAATCTGGGTTTGATTGAATGGTATGGTTGTGTTTAGGAGACAATTTGGAGTGATTTCGTGCTTAAAAACGTAACGATCGGTGCGTTTTAAGGGTTGCCGGAGGTTGCCGGAATATTTTCCGATGGCCGGAATCTGGGCAAACCTCCATTGTTGGAGGTGGTGTTCTTCGAAGCATTCATACGAAGAACAGTGAAGATGGTGATGAATAGTAACCGTTTGATCTTAAAAATCTGAAAACATTTTCTGAAAAATGTTTTTGGGTCATATTTTTATAAAAAAATTCTAAAATTCAGATTTTTTTTATGTATTATTATTTTAATTTCTAAAAATTTAATTTAATTAGTTAATTATTTTTAAATAATAATTTAATTGATTTAATTAATTGATTAATTCATTTTAATTGATTAATTATATTAATTAATTATTATTTAAATATATAATTGACTTCATTGAATTTAAATCTCTTTATTATAAAAGATTTATTATTTTTATGAGTTGATTAATAAATAATTAATTTGAATATTCAATTAATTTAATTATTAATTGAATTATTCTTATTAATTGCGTATTAATTAAACCGTTTGTCCGTTTTCAACGAGAAAAGTATTTCTGGAATCAGAAAAATGACCCGGTTCTTATAAAAATAGTTTTAAGTTAAAATTCAACTTTTAAATTTTGGTCGACTTTTTACCAAACCTTTTTATTGAGTCGATTATATCCGATAATTAGGGTTTTGACCCGTTTTCTGTTTTAAAAATATTGGATAAAATCTTTTCATGATCTGATCAAGCGTGCTATGTGATTATGTGAATTGCGTGTTATTATTCTTTGATTATCTATTAGTGATTTGTAAATATTCTATGAATAATTTGAGTGCTCTTTTATTTGTGAGCCGTATATGCTATGTGTTAATTGGTTATGTGACAGGTATATATGTATTTAATTCGAGGATTAATGATTATCTCTAGGGTTAATTATTGTCTTAAGGATTTATGACTTATTTCGAGGATTAATTGTTATCTCGAGGATTAATCGTGTCTTGAGGATTAATTGATTATCATGTTTCTTTATCGAGGAATAAGATAAATGTTTTGAGGATTATTTATAGATTGAGTTGGACTAAATTGAATGCATAATTGTTTAATTCAAGGATTAATTGTCGAATATTGACTTAGGTTGGTCAACAGAGATAAGTAGATGTCTAATCAAGGAGGTTGGAGATAGATGCAATATTCTTTGTGGGTTATGAATAAGGTTGGAGATGGATGCAGTATTGTTTGTGGAATTGCTGGTTTACTTGTGAGGTGTTTTAACACCGGGAAAACGTCTATGTTCAAAGGGGACATTTCCAATTATTTTCTTCGGACAGAGATATTGGTAAGCATGGTTAATACGTTCGAATTGAGTTTATAAGCGTTTACAAAATGTCAGAATTGTCGTCCGGAGGCTGAGGTACTATCTTATGTTTGACTATAGAAGTAGACGCGCAGGCTCGATATCGATGGATCAGACGCGTGGCAACCGCTGAAGCGTAAAGCAAAGCATAATTAAAACAGAGGACATGATGACGTGAGATAGAAGGAAAAGATAGTTGTATTACTTCGGTGTTACCCAATAGCTAAGGACCAGAGGCAAGTATTTTCTTTTTCATCTTAAACACTGTTTATTTTATATTTCATTGATTCATATCATGATGAATAGCTATTGTTCAGAGCTATTTGTGATTCTTAAATATTTTTGTGCGAACTCAGTTGCTTGATATTGGTACCCTTGATGTGGGGAATTGTTGAAGATAAACTCTTCATATCCTTATTATCGTAGTAAATAATAAGGATTTGACCAGTATTTAAAACTAAGCATTTCCTGTTGAATTCGGAAATTGCTCTATTGGATTGGAAAATGGTAAAGCGTAGGAGGCCACGTTGAGTAGTTGGTCCAGCTATATTTAAGGAGGATATGGTAACCATTCCATCTTCCTATAGGCTAACATTACTTGCCTATTTTGGTACCCTCATGAAATCCGGACTATACACACACGGAAAAAAAAGAGAATACCGGTGGAGTATAGAGGGTCCCATTGCTTATGAACCTGATCAGGGGGCAATGGTGTTTTATGTTTCAGTTATATAAGTGTATCCAATCCATATCGCCAGAATGGCTATTATATACTGTGAATTGGCAGATGTTTCATTTTTATGACATGCCAAATGATTTCAGTTATGATTTGAATTATATCACAGTTGTTGATTCAGTTTCTCTATAAACTGCTTTACATTTCAGTTGATTTTATGCCCCACTTATCCTGATTTTATATCAAAATTTTTATACGCTTGCTGAGCATTTCTTTCGCTCATACTTGCTGTTTTGGATCCTAACATTTCAGTAAGGTAGTTTGGCGAGACGTATCCGCACAGTTCAGAAAGAGAAGAAGCGTGATGCTATTTCGAAGATGACTTGGCTCAGGATGTCTGGATTTAGAGTAAGATCTATTCTATATAAGTGAGTTCTAATATTTATTATTATTATGTAATGGTCTAGTTAGCCTGGCGTACTTCTTATCGAAGTTACACCAGTGGTTTAAGATTTGATCAAAAAAAGAATGTTGAGAAGAAATGTTTTTTTTATCTAATGGAATTTGGATTCTTGTTTCTAGCCCTATAACCTTAAAAGATCTTGGTATGTTTGGGGTCACAGATGTTATATTTCCAGTGTTGGACAATCACAAATGGATGATTATTATTAATCAGATGTTTTATTTTGAGAATTTTTGCGTGGCAACCAAATCTCCTGACCCCGGATTTGGGGGGTGTCACAGTTGGTATCAGAGCAGGGTTATAGTAAACTAGAAACGGGAGTGTGTAGGAGTGTGTATAGCTAAGTAAGGAACGTTAGAGCTCATATAGAGTTCCTGTTGGACTATTGGATGTAGTACCAATTAGTAAGTTAAGATTAAAGTACTCGTTTGAGATAGTTGTGCTAAACTGGATAGACCGCCTTGCGAATGGAGATGTCTACTGTGGAATCTTCAGAGATTATTACGAGTCAATGACGACGTACGATATCGATATTCTCAAAACGTGAAACGGAAGAAGCTTAAATTCGAATGACGAGCTATCGAAGGAATTGGCAAAGAAGGCATAAGTAGTGACCTTGGCAATACCTTTTCTTTCTATGGATTATTTTGATATCCCTCCTAAAGAGGTATTCGTTAAAAGATATATCTCCTATTCTAAACAGTGACATTTTGATACTTGTGTTCAATCTTCATTTTGAATCTCAATTGTTTCAGTGGTTACTATGAAACCTATTTTTAAATTTCTGAGACTTTCAACTTTTTGTTTTCTCCAATGATTAATAACCTTATTTGCAATATAGTACCACTTGTTCGGTACTTTCTTCCTGGTTATTCTTTTCGGAAAATAACAAATTTGGAATTCCTTTCATATTTCTCTAATCCTACTGAGACGAACAACCCTATTTATAGGGGACACCAGGTATATCTGTCTGTGTGATAGAAGTTGGATGGGACGCCATCACTGGTGTGTTGTGTATTACAAGAAGGCTGATCACCTTTAATTGTAAATGTCGGAGCTAAGACACACAACGTCGGGTTCATGTGATCATATTGATCCCTCAGTTATTCTCTTATTTCAAATCAGGTTACTTTAAAATTCATAAAATTCATAACCACAATTGTGGAACATTTGCTATGATATGGAATTTGTTCTCTTCAAAATTTCATGATTTTTGTTATCTCTATTGAATTTCGAGGGTATGCCAATCAGGTCAGGATAAGCGAAATTCGCAGATAGAAGTTAGATTCGCAACGGAATCGCCAAGAGTAAGACCGAGTCCTGTAATGATTAGAATATCCGTAACATATCAATGGAATCAGTTCTCTCTCTCTCTCACGTAAATTATGTTAATGGAAAGTTGGTCGAGCCATATTTGAAACGAATAATGATGGGTTGTAAGACTCCCGTGATAACTGTATCAGATAGAGACCCTAAAGTGAATTGAGATTTTGGAGAAGTTGTTTACGAAGGAACATTATCCCCAGTTTTGTAAAGCAAGTATTGATGATGAAGGAGTTAAGGAACCTCACTAGTTGCCTTAGTTGATAACGAGGACGGAATCCTTATAAGGGGGGAAGTCTGTAACGACCCGAAAAATTACGTGTAATTTATTATATTAAAATATATTTTTAGTTGATTTTAATGTGTGTTAGTTTATTTTTAATGCATTTAAACGCGTTATGATTTTTATTAAATAGGAAAATTATCTCATACGTGTTATGTGAGTTCTGTGTATCATAGAATATTTTATTCTATTTTTCTGTAATTTTTAAATTTTTAGAATACAGTTATTTCGTATTTTAATTTTCGGACCCAGCCCCTGTATTGAATTCGAGACCCTGTTTTTCATAAAATTTTTTTTTTTTATAATAATGGGATGTTCAAAAATGTATTATGTTGTAATTTTTGTAAAATTCATAATTTTTGGGGAATTTTGGCATTTATATTATATTTGTTTAAAAATAAAATTTTTACATTTTTATCCCATAAAAATTATTTTTAAGGCTTAATAATTTTAATTAGGGGTTAAAAATATTTTTGGGGTATTAATTTTCAGATTAGTATAAATAGCCGATTTTATAATTAATTATTAAAATTAATCAGAAAAATCAGTTTTTAATTTTTATTTTCTGAAAAATTCTGGAAATTCTTGGTGTTCTTCATAATCAAACCACTTTTTGACAGTGATTCCGGCATCCAAATTGTTCATATAGGTAACCAAACTGAAGCTCTTGATCTCTACTACATGTTTATGTAGATGTTCATAACCAAAATTGTCTGATTCGAAAATTTGTTTTTTTTATTTTAATTTTCGAACTTGTTTAATTTGCTGTGGATTGTGTAGTGATTTGTTGTTGATGTGGTTAGTGTCTATAGATTTCTTATGATCCCAGGAGTATTGTGATAATTTTTGTTTGAATTTTAGTGTCCTAAATAAGAAAATCGAAATTTGGTGGGGGTGAACTTTGATTTCGATTTTCTGGGTTCTTGATTGATTGTTTGATGTTCTTGATGTTAGATATGAATTGTTGAACTCCTAAGCTTCGATTTGATGTAGAGAACGTTAAGTTTGGTTGAGTTGTGACCGATTCCGAGTTTTTGGTCGGAGTTAGTTTGATTTTTGGCCGGATTTTTAGTTTGGTCGAATCTGGGTTTGATTGAATGGTATGGTTGTGTTTAGGAGACAATTTGGAGTGATTTCGTGCTTAAAAACGTAACGATCGGTGCGTTTTAAGGGTTGCCGGAGGTTGCCGGAATATTTTCCGATGGCCGGAATCTGGGCAAACCTCCATTGTTGGAGGTGGTGTTCTTCGAAGCATTCATACGAAGAACAGTGAAGATGGTGATGAATAGTAACCGTTTGATCTTAAAAATCTGAAAACATTTTCTGAAAAATGTTTTTGGGTCATATTTTTATAAAAAAATTCTAAAATTCAGATTTTTTTTATGTATTATTATTTTAATTTCTAAAAATTTAATTTAATTAGTTAATTATTTTTAAATAATAATTTAATTGATTTAATTAATTGATTAATTCATTTTAATTGATTAATTATATTAATTAATTATTATTTAAATATATAATTGACTTCATTGAATTTAAATCTCTTTATTATAAAAGATTTATTATTTTTATGAGTTGATTAATAAATAATTAATTTGAATATTCAATTAATTTAATTATTAATTGAATTATTCTTATTAATTGCGTATTAATTAAACCGTTTGTCCGTTTTCAACGAGAAAAGTATTTCTGGAATCAGAAAAATGACCCGGTTCTTATAAAAATAGTTTTAAGTTAAAATTCAACTTTTAAATTTTGGTCGACTTTTTACCAAACCTTTTTATTGAGTCGATTATATCCGATAATTAGGGTTTTGACCCGTTTTCTGTTTTAAAAATATTGGATAAAATCTTTTCATGATCTGATCAAGCGTGCTATGTGATTATGTGAATTGCGTGTTATTATTCTTTGATTATCTATTAGTGATTTGTAAATATTCTATGAATAATTTGAGTGCTCTTTTATTTGTGAGCCGTATATGCTATGTGTTAATTGGTTATGTGACAGGTATATATGTATTTAATTCGAGGATTAATGATTATCTCTAGGGTTAATTATTGTCTTAAGGATTTATGACTTATTTCGAGGATTAATTGTTATCTCGAGGATTAATCGTGTCTTGAGGATTAATTGATTATCATGTTTCTTTATCGAGGAATAAGATAAATGTTTTGAGGATTATTTATAGATTGAGTTGGACTAAATTGAATGCATAATTGTTTAATTCAAGGATTAATTGTCGAATATTGACTTAGGTTGGTCAACAGAGATAAGTAGATGTCTAATCAAGGAGGTTGGAGATAGATGCAATATTCTTTGTGGGTTATGAATAAGGTTGGAGATGGATGCAGTATTGTTTGTGGAATTGCTGGTTTACTTGTGAGGTGTTTTAACACCGGGAAAACGTCTATGTTCAAAGGGGACATTTCCAATTATTTTCTTCGGACAGAGATATTGGTAAGCATGGTTAATACGTTCGAATTGAGTTTATAAGCGTTTACAAAATGTCAGAATTGTCGTCCGGAGGCTGAGGTACTATCTTATGTTTGACTATAGAAGTAGACGCGCAGGCTCGATATCGATGGATCAGACGCGTGGCAACCGCTGAAGCGTAAAGCAAAGCATAATTAAAACAGAGGACATGATGACGTGAGATAGAAGGAAAAGATAGTTGTATTACTTCGGTGTTACCCAATAGCTAAGGACCAGAGGCAAGTATTTTCTTTTTCATCTTAAACACTGTTTATTTTATATTTCATTGATTCATATCATGATGAATAGCTATTGTTCAGAGCTATTTGTGATTCTTAAATATTTTTGTGCGAACTCAGTTGCTTGATATTGGTACCCTTGATGTGGGGAATTGTTGAAGATAAACTCTTCATATCCTTATTATCGTAGTAAATAATAAGGATTTGACCAGTATTTAAAACTAAGCATTTCCTGTTGAATTCGGAAATTGCTCTATTGGATTGGAAAATGGTAAAGCGTAGGAGGCCACGTTGAGTAGTTGGTCCAGCTATATTTAAGGAGGATATGGTAACCATTCCATCTTCCTATAGGCTAACATTACTTGCCTATTTTGGTACCCTCATGAAATCCGGACTATACACACACGGAAAAAAAAGAGAATACCGGTGGAGTATAGAGGGTCCCATTGCTTATGAACCTGATCAGGGGGCAATGGTGTTTTATGTTTCAGTTATATAAGTGTATCCAATCCATATCGCCAGAATGGCTATTATATACTGTGAATTGGCAGATGTTTCATTTTTATGACATGCCAAATGATTTCAGTTATGATTTGAATTATATCACAGTTGTTGATTCAGTTTCTCTATAAACTGCTTTACATTTCAGTTGATTTTATGCCCCACTTATCCTGATTTTATATCAAAATTTTTATACGCTTGCTGAGCATTTCTTTCGCTCATACTTGCTGTTTTGGATCCTAACATTTCAGTAAGGTAGTTTGGCGAGACGTATCCGCACAGTTCAGAAAGAGAAGAAGCGTGATGCTATTTCGAAGATGACTTGGCTCAGGATGTCTGGATTTAGAGTAAGATCTATTCTATATAAGTGAGTTCTAATATTTATTATTATTATGTAATGGTCTAGTTAGCCTGGCGTACTTCTTATCGAAGTTACACCAGTGGTTTAAGATTTGATCAAAAAAAGAATGTTGAGAAGAAATGTTTTTTTTATCTAATGGAATTTGGATTCTTGTTTCTAGCCCTATAACCTTAAAAGATCTTGGTATGTTTGGGGTCACAGATGTTATATTTCCAGTGTTGGACAATCACAAATGGATGATTATTATTAATCAGATGTTTTATTTTGAGAATTTTTGCGTGGCAACCAAATCTCCTGACCCCGGATTTGGGGGGTGTCACACCTTAAACCATAAATAGAATTTTTTTCAGAATTGAACTTAGCCTTGAAGTGATGGCCGTTTGACATCTTTAAGTTGATGTTCTCAGATAATTCTTTCCCATAAATCATAGTAAACAACCTTGGAATCTCCTACCAAAATTAAAAAAATACAATTTTTAAACATTGAATTTTGTAAGTTCATTTTCAATCATAATTTGAATAGAACTTACCAATTCTCCAGCTTGCAGAGAACTACTATCCAAGAATTTTAACCATTTGCAATCTTGCCTCATAGCATCACCAAATAAAGTTAAAAATCAAATCCAGAAGATTTTTAATCCTATTTCAAAATTTAATTTTACATAAAATCTTCAAATATAAGAATATATCTTACCCCTCAACTTAGAGTAGTTTTGCACCAAAGCGACAGGAAGAACTCCTACTCTAAACATCAAATTATTTTTCGTTTTAGACAATACACAAACATCTCCTGACTTAATGTTCGACTCCTTTAAGAATTGATACCACATTTGGTCACAAAATAAACGGTCTTTCTTCCATGTCAAGCCTATTGTCCACTTTGAGAATTCAAGAGAAGGTCACGGCGAGACGAGCCGTTTATCATTACGATAGGTGTCAAGTGGAAGTGCAGTGATGTATGCAGCTGAGGCATCCTAACAGACCGGTAGACTTGAACCTTGTTCCTACATGACCCGATCAATTCGGGTCAGGCACTAGCCGTCTATTTTCATTGTTCAACTCTTTGACAACACGAAAAAACCATTGTTCAAACACAAGACCTAAAAAGAAATTTTTAAGAAAAATCTTACTGTCGGAAAAGAAATTGTTAAGAAATTGACGATTTTTTATATTGAAAATTTTATTCTACTTGGGAAATCTACTTATATTTGGTTCTGATTATCAAAATAACCTTCTTATTATTTGAAGATAGTTGTACTAACAACCAAATACAGTTTTAATAATAAGTGTAGGAGGAATTTTGTCCAAAACTTTGGTAGTTGGTAGTCTAGTCCTCAGTACGATAAAATAAATAAGAATTGTTAATAGCATAAAAAATATTTAATATTTTAACGTGTAATCAAAAAAGTGTATTTATATTGAAATATGAAAAAAGTGCTTGTCAATGATTTAAATCATATATAATTGGGTTTTCTATATTGAATAGAATTATTAATGTAGGTATTCTACACTAAATAGGATTAACGTAAAAATTAGTAATTATATTTTCTCTTGAGATTCTCAATGTTTTCATTTGAATAATAATTGGTAAATCATCACTAAATTAAAGATAATTTTATGAGTTTCGCTTGGACTGTAAAATCATCCTAATCTGATTTCATATCTCGAGATAGAGCCTGAATAGTAAATATGAACATTTTTTAATATAAATAAATAAATAAATAAAATTCAGTTCTAATACAATCTTTTATATCCTTTTCAGATTATATCTTCTTTTTAAAATTCAATTCTAATACAACATTTTTAATTATATTCTTTTCAGATTATAATTTTCTTTTTAATATGATCTAATCTTGATCATCTATTTTTAAAAATATTATATTCGACGGTTGAGATTATTTTGGCGGTACAGTGACCAAACCAAATTGACCAAACCAAAATTATGGATAAGATCCCTCTTATGCTTATTATATACTAGCTTATAACCCGTGCATCGCACGACTTCTTTTTTAATATCTTTAATTATATTAACTTTTTTAAGAGTAAAATGTATCTACACTAAATTTTATTAAATATTTCCATTTATGGTATTAGAAATAAAGGTTACAAAATTTGTGAATGAACAAATGTATTTGTGCTATCAATTAGTCATCCAATCATTGGGATATAATATTGGAAATTAAATATTGAAAAATGCAAAATAATTAATTTTTAATAAAATAATCTTGTAACCATTAAACTACTTGATTTTAGAAGATTAATTTACGTAGATACATTTTAATCTTTTTTTTATTTGTTATTAATTTACAAATCAAATTTTTGTTAAAATATTGATATATATATATATATATATATATATATATATATATATATATAAGATTTTTCAAGTTCGATTTAAAATTTGTACTCTGTTGAATTTTAAAATTTGATTTGGACGATTATAGCCTTCGTGAAATTAACAAAATAATCTTTAATTTAGTGATGGTTTTATAATTTTTTTCTAATTAAATCTACGTAGAAACAAAAAAGAGAAGAAATTGACGATTTTTTATGTAAAAATTCTATTTGGTTTATGAATTCTAATAATAATTCGTTTTGATTATCAAAATACCCTTGTAATTATTTGAAGACAATCTACTAACAAAAATACAATTTTAATAATAAGTGTAAAAGGAATTTTGTTCAATACTTTGATAATCGTTGAATCTAACATAAAAATATATTTTATATTTTAATATGTTATAAATTAAAAAGTGTATTTATATTGAAATATGAAAATGTATATGTCAGTGATTTAAATCATATATATTTTGGTTTTTTTTTTACATTGAATTAGGTTTTTTAACATTGAATAGCATTATCAATGTAGAACTTCTACATTGAAGAGGATAAATTAGGGGTGAGCAAAATTTTCTAAACCCGCCCAAACCGCCCAATCCAAACCGTCCAAACCAGAATTTACGGTTTTGTAACGGTTCGGGTTGGTAACGGTTTCGATTTTTTAAAAACCGAAAAATAATGGGTGGGTTCGGTTTGCCTTGTCAACCCAACAAATATAACCCGTTCCACCCGAATATATAATAACATATATTAATTAATTTTTATTATTATTTAAGAAATATAATTCAAATTAATAATTAACATATAATTATATATAAAAAATGTGCTTACAAGTTACAATATCACATATGTAAACTTATTACTTTCAGGCATGATCATATCTTGTCGGGTTGAATTACTATTTGATTAGTTTATAAACAGCCATCTACAAGCTAGTTTGGTGACATTCTCAACTTTTAAAAGCATGCCCAAGGATGGCTGCTCTTCCTATCCTGGCATTGAAAACTTATTACTTATTGATTGGTTATTGAAAACTTATTACTTATTGGTTGTTATAAACTTGGAAAACTCTTGCGATATGCTGGAGTTTCTTTTATAGTAGCTTGGACAGAAGTTTAAGAATTTACCATGAATTAAAACTACAGTTCAAGAATCTATCATAAGCATGTCTGTGTTGAAATGTGTTGAAAGAATCTATCATAATCATGCATCTTGGTTCTGAGTTCTAATGTTTGTTTTATAATTTTTTGTTAATGTTTCAGGCCTGTGTTGAAAGAGGTGACAAGTTGAAGGCTTGTGCATTTTATATCCGATTTTTAATTATGTAAGATTTTGAACGGTGATGTATGATTATATTTTATGAGATTTTGTACGTTATTTTGCTAGTTCGTAAGACTTTGTAACTTAATTACCAGATTTTAATGATATTTTGTGATGTCAGTCCATTGATGCATTGGTCAATTGTGTCGATTAATTTTTTGCAAGTTTAAAATTTTTTTAAGTGGTTTAAAACCCAACCCGCCCAAATCAAACCGTTATAATTTGGACGGTTTTTTTTAGTACTAACGGTAGCGGTTATGGTAACGGGTTGTTAAAATCCAAAACCGTAAAATATGGGTTGGGTGGTTTAATGCTTTCAACCCGACCAACCCGACCATTGCTCACCCCTAGGATAAATGTAAAAATTCATAATTATATTTTTTCTTGAGATTCTTAGTGTTTCCATTTGAATAATAATTACTAAATCATCACTAAATTAAAGATAATTTTATGAGGTTCGCGTGGATTGTAAAATCATCCAAATCTGATTTCTAGATCTGAAGATAGAGCCCAAATAGTAAATATGAATTTTTTTTAATAGTAATAAATAAATAAATAAAACTCAATTATAATACAACCTTTTTTTAATTATATCTGTTTCAGGTAATAATTTTCTTTTTTCAATTATAATACAACCTTTTTAATTATATCTTTTTTAGATTATAATTTTCTTTTTTAAATTCACTTATAATGCAACCTTTTCTAATATATCCTTTTTAGATTATAATTTTATTTTTAATGTGATCTAATCTTGATCGTCTATTTTTAATCCAACGAATCATATGATTTTGGTAGTACATTGACCTGACCAAAAATTTGAATAGCATCCCTGTTATGCTTATTATATAAAAGGATATAATGCATATAAATTTGAAACCATCTATATAAAAAAATCATAATTAAGTCATATTTTAAATTAAAAATATATATTTCAACAGATATAAACTTTGGAATTTAAAAAGCCTATGTGTGGGCATAAATACTAATTGTAGTAACAAGGAAAGTTTTTTAACGATAACATGCAATAATAATATATTAAAAACGGTAATCATGCATACTGCCTTTCTAATTCAATTAAATTTCTCATTCAATTAATTAAGTTTCGAAATTAAAGACTACAAAAATTGTTTGAGAAAATAAAAATAGAAAAATAATCTTAAATTTTAATTAAAATTCACGCACATTCAAGTAATTATACTCAAAAATGAATGTTACCTTATTTTTCCACTAATTTTTTTTTTTTAAAACAACCCACAATGAAGCTGTGGAACGGGACCAACTACATTTTTTTTTTTTTTGGCATTATAAACGCTTTTTACAAAATCAAGTTGCAAGTCTGTTAAGTTGATAGTCAGGAAATTTAAATCGCATTAGAATTTACAAAATCGAATATGAATTGGTAAATAAGAAAATAGACAAATTGAAATTCCTTTACCAACGCAGAGTTCTTTCCCGCCCTATATAAACCCCATAACCCCAACACAAATCCTCACAACATCTCACAAGCTACCTGTTCTCTGAGCCCTCGCCCTCTACATAACGTATACATTCTTTATATAACAATATCAATATCTTCTGATTGTGTTGAGTAGTTCAGATACTCGTACTATCCCCGTGCCTTTAACCCATGCCTCTCTATACGTTGCCTTTCAAAACCTTTTTATAAAACACATAACTCTGCAACAATCCCTTAGGATCAATGGCTTTTTATAAATTATCGAGGTCAGATAATAAATTATCAAGCTCAGATAAAGAGTGTAGGAACTGTAAAAGCATCGAAGGAGGTTATTGCTCCTCCTCCTCTAAATTATCAAGCTCAGATAATGAGTGTAGGAACCGTAAAAGCATCGAAGAAGGAGGTTATTGCTCCTCCTCTTTTATGTATATATTCGTATCTCTATATGACGATGCCGGTTTTGCTTTATACAGGATTGATGCGTTACATCATCTCAATAATTCTTCCCATCATCTTAATGAATTGGATCCCCTTCTTTTTTTCCCTAACACTGGTGCCCATATGAAGCCTGACTTTTTTAATTGCGTCAAATTTGGATCCAAGTTCTATTTCTTTGGACTTGATTATTATTTTGGTACAGTTGATCTTGCTGCTACTTCTAATGTTTATACTCTTGAAGAAGAGGATCTCAACGCTATTCAACCTAGTTTGGACAACCACATTCACAATTTCGGCCATCTTCTTACTACAACTAAAAATCCTATGCACGGCCCTAAATATTCCCCTATTTTCTTTGCTGCAAATCAAAAACTCTTTGTCCTATCCCAAAGTTTTCCTTCAAATTATATATTTGAAGTCTTTTCTCCCTCTGACGAGACTTGGCAAGTGTTGCCTTTTCCAATTAATTATCCTTTAGGTGAATTGGCCTCTCTTGTTGTTTTCAAGGAGCAACAACAACTTGTATATTTTGGTGATGGTGACGATATTTTGTCCTTCAATCTAGAAACATATGAATGGATCGCACCTCCTCATTATTTTGATGATGTTGAAGATTACACTTCCTCTTCCCACCATCGTACATTCCAGTGCAAACCTGTCTCAGTAATCGCTGATATGGCTTTTGGTTTTCGCTACAATCGTAGTGCCTACATTTCGAAAGGCAATTATATTTGTGCAGCACAGACCATCTCCGGGGGCGAAGAATTAATGCAACCTAGCTTAGCTCCCGACCAAGCTTTCTTGGAAGTTTTGAGATCTTCCCGCTTTGCCTACATGAATAAAGATCAGTATATGTATTCAGACTGCCTTGTTGCTCTGCAGGATGTGGGTGGTAAACAAGTACTGTGTATTGTAACCTACGGCAGTGAGCCACCTGATGAGACTAGTAACCTTCCTTTATGCAACAGAACCGCCTATGTAGCCCTGAGCTTTTTCGACATCCCTGGTGATTTCTATACCTTAAAAGATAGCCCTGTCCAGGAAATTGATGTGGAGAAGGACGCTACATATGCAGACCAGATGGATGAGGATGGTGCTGTGGTCAGGAGACACTTCAGTGCCAAATATCGGCACACTACACATTTTATTATCAATAATTTTCATGGCTTTCCTTGCGGCCGACTTGTGGCATGTTTCTCTTGATTTTGGCTTATATGAGTAGTCTTGTTTTGCACCCAAAGTACTCGGTGGTACTTCCATATAAAGTTTATATAACTTGTGCGCTTTGCATATTTCAAAGCTGTTTAATGATTTCTATATGTTTGGATTTCAGTCTGACCAAGACTCTATTTGGTTAAAACAATGATTTGTTTTGAAAAACTACTGTCTTTCAGATTTTCTCGGTCAATGTGTTTTATTCCTTGATTTTGTCCTTTGTGAGCTTGAGCTTGATATTCATTACTGCTTGCAGTGCAGGTTGATTAGTAATACAAGCCTTTTTGAAAATATTCTTTTGTGTTTCAATTTATTAATTAATAAGCAATTTTTTAATACAAGCCAAGTAAGAATTATCTACTTGAAAGATTAGTTGACTTTGCACTAACATCCCTTCACTCCGCTTCTGAAAATGGTGCCACTCCACTTTAATGGTAAAGAAGTTAGTAGAATTCTTATATATGTTGATGTATTTAGAATTTTTCTAGTTAAAATGGAGTCATTTGAAAATTGTGATTGGTGATACAAGTCAGAACATATGTAATCGATACAAATACAAGACGGATAATTAGTGGTAAGTTGTATTGATAAACATTGTAATGATTTTGAATGTAAAAAAGTTTATGTTGCATGTCAACAGTTTGTTGAGGAAATAAAGGTACATCACCATCTTTAGTCCTAAGCTGGCTAATTGATTTTTAAACCTGTCTGTTTGGATTCCATAACTTGTAGAAATCAGAGAAGCAGAATATGACAACTTTATTTGCAAATCGATAGACCAGATACTATCTATTTCGATGTACTGTATCAATACTGATCCACTGAGTAGGTGTAATCATCTATTTTCCCCTTCTCTCTTAAATTTCGTTATTTAAGCATGCCCTTGAACTCCCTCATTCTATGTGTTTCTTCTTTATTTTTCATTGTTTATCTTAATAAGCACGCACAAGACATTTTGCGATGTTATCAGTAGTGTTTCCGATACTTGAAACCAATTTCTTGGCAATGCATCAGTAAAACACCAAGGAGTTTCACTATTTCAGGGTAAACTATTGTAATTGCATGCATGCATGTCTTTGCGTTTCTGAAGTTTTAGATTCCATGATCTGTTCCTTGAAGGTATGTGAGGAGTAAAGCTTTTTATGCACTTTTCATAATTGATACTAGTATTTGAAGGAAGTTTCGGAACTTATGTCTAATAAAATCTGTCATTCTAGCTCTTGATGCATGTCTGCTTATCGAAAACTACCTGATTGCAGATATGGATGTATGCTGAACAAAACTGTTTTCATGGTCGTGCAATGGCCTTAAACTTGTAACTGTGGTTCAGAGTAAACGTGACTTAGCACCGGATACTGTGAAGGCAGCATTATATGTCCCTGCTTTAGCTAAGATCCCTGGTCCAAAATCAAACTCACAGACAAATCTGCACCTCAGGATAAATGGAGGCACCTGCTCCTGCACCTCAGGTCAAACAAAGCCTCCTGCTCCTCTACCTCTAGTCAATTTTTAGGTCCCCTTCTCCTACTTCTCAGGTCAAATCATTGTCACTCCCTATGCCTCAGACGAAAGGTTTGGCTTTAGAGACAAGTACCCCCAAGTTCTGGTCTGGACCAGCAGAATTTTCCCTCCCAAGCGAAGCAGTCTATGAGGTTCACCAGTTCCCATGCCATGAGGTACTGCTTCACTCCCAGGGCAAGGTGTGTGGTAGGTCAAAATTTTCCTGGTGGTGTTGTAATCTGCTTCTACTTTCTCAAGTTTAAACATTCCAATTGATTGGTTTGGAGGTCAAACTGGTGTTTCTCCTACTGGAGCAACATCTCAAGTACCTAGCAGGGGAATTAGATCATTAATTTCCTCAGTTGGACACCCAATACAGTTTCTAGTCCTAAAGCATGAGCTGGTCCAGGAATTTGCCTTTTACTCAATATTTGACGCTGATATGTTCTCCGCCAACCAATCAGCACAAAAAGAAGATTCTTCAGGCACCAACATGCGCTGCTAAATACCATGGCACAACTAGGAGTTTTCTATGCGTGGCAGCCTGGGAGATCAAAATCGTGACAGGTTACATTTCTGTATATTGTACATGTAAATAGCCTTGGCCTGATTTATGCATCTTGCATTTGCTTTTCAAAAGGTTATATCTCATTTTGTTCTTGAAATATATCCTGTTTGCTCAAGGACCGTGTTCTACTTGCAACATATGCTGCTCACATTTTCCTGTTTCATGTTTTTAGACTAGAAAACTGCAACATTTAGAGATGTGAACCATTCAGATTTGATAGTTATAAAGAACAGATTTTCAGGGAGTAACTAATATTTGTTCTTCTTGGTGTTGAATTAAATGTTCACTTGGTTTAAACCATGTTATGAATACTTGTTTTAAATTGCCAGAGCATTTTTCTAAATTCCATTGATATAAGCAGTTACTTTGTACTGATAGTTGAACAGTGGGTGAAATGTGGTTGCATGTGACTATTGGATACTTGTATCGACTATCACAAGTTAGTTCTGATGCAATTGTCATATCCTTTGCATCTCATATTTTCTTTTCAAAATTTACGTCCGAAAAATCATTACGTTTGTTGTTCGTTTTCATTGTCGTTGTTTACATAATATGACTTGTGTGATTGATATTTAGGCCGACGAAAGCGATTGCATGGTGGGACGGAGGTGAAATACTAGGAGGGAGAGATGAGGTAGGGGGAGGGACATGGTTGGCATGTTCTAAAGAAGGGAGAGTTGCTTTTCTTACGAATGTATTGGAGCTTCATGCTTTCCCTGAGGCCAAAACCAGAGGAGACTTGCCTATCCTTTTCTTAAATTTATTGTCAGATACATGACATGCATGCTGACAAGTCGAGAAAAACGAATTGAAGAACATGGACAACATTTAAGTTATGGAATGATTTTTTTCCAGTAGTTTAAACAACTCCCTTTTAGTTACTTGTAGATATTTTTATTCCAATTTTTGGTGAGCAAGAAGAGCCCCAAGGCATTTGCTGAAAAACTGGTGAAGGAGGCGCACGAGTACAACAGGGTCAATCTCATAATGGTTGATCTTCCTTCCAATAGCATGTTCTACATCTCTAATAGGCCAAAAAGGGGAAGCTGTCTTGATTCACGAGGTTAACTTGTGCTCTCGAATGCAAAGCTGGACTTTCCTTGGCCAAAGGTTAGATTGCATAAGCCAGGTAATTTTCTTTTAAATCTCCATCTAAGAAACTATATAATTCTTGAAGCCCTCATGTTACTGACTGTAGATAAACCCTCAGAAAACTTATTAGAAAAGCTATGTTATAGTACTGTCAAATAGTGTGTAGATGTTTTTAGTTCGTAGGCTCAAGGGTTAAGATGATACCAGTTTCTGTTCAACCTAAGTGACCCAAACCAAACCAAACCAAACATACCCAGTATATCCCGCATGAAGCAGGGTCTGGGGAGGGTAAAATGTACGCAGACCATACCCCTACTTTACAGTAGAGAGGCTGTTTCCGTGAAGACCCCCGGCTTAGTGCACCGAATAGCAAAGTGAATTAAATACAAAGATGATAATGGTGGGTAAAGTAGTCGACCGAACCTGGGCCCATGGCCTGGATCTCATGGGGCTTACCTATTCGGGCAAGGGGCACTCTACTCCTGAACTCGGAAGAACTCCGGCCAAGCTCCCTGCGCCTGCAAAAACAGAAAACAGAAGACAATATGAAGATGTAAAGACAAGCTTCTAAGCTAATGCTAAACGAGAGAGCCCAACTCTGAGGCTCTCAACCACAGAACCACTCCCTAGGAGGGAGTCAACAACTCTAATCTGGCGCCTCCAACAACTCCTATCAGCTATCGCGTTCTCGTCCAAGTTTAAGGCCTTCAAATCCATCCTGAGCTGTTCTTCCCACGACCTCCTTGGTCTGCCTCTTCTCCTCACCCCAACAACCGTAAGACTCTCGACCCTCCTCACCGGGGCTTCCGGAAGCCTCCTACGAACGTGGCCGAACCATCTCAACCTCCCTTCCCTAACTTTCGCAGCAAAAGGAGCCACCTCCAACTCGCTCCTAAAAACCCTATTCGGGATTCTATCTAACATCGTGCGGCCACAGGACCACCGCAACATCCTCATTTCAGCTGCTTCCAACTTGCACTCGAGGGCCTTCTTCGCCGCCCAACACTCCGAACCATATAACATCGCAGGACGGATAGCTGCTCTATAGAACTTCCCTTTCAGCTTTAACGGGACTTTCTTATCGCACATCACCCCTGACGCAGCCCTCCACCTTAGCAACCTAAGTGACCCCTTACTATTATTTCTTAATGTTTGGTAACAATTACATCTCTGTTTGATCTCTCTTGGTTTGGTAAAAATTTAATTACTTCTTTGTATTATCTTGCAAATTTACAATTGTGAATTAGTAGCTTGTTCAAAAATGAGTGTTCAAAATTGTAACTGCCATTTTTTCTTCAAACATGAGTAGAAAGTCATGGGCTTCAAATCAGAGGGAAACATGAGCATAATCCCTTGTGAGTTGTGATACAAAATTTGGGTTGGCAAAACTCTATTGGCCCAAATACTGGAATTCGGGGCACTAATTCACAATTGAAGTCTTTGGCACAAATCAGACTCAGAGTGTTTATTATCTATTTATGCTATTATATAAATACTGAAATATTAAAAGTTTTGGTATACATATTTTTTGCTACTTTTTGAATTTATTTATTTATCCTTCAATAAAAGGAAAAATATATTCGATATCTATGTTATTAAAACACCTAAAATAAATAATAATATAATATAATTAATGGTAATTATTCGATTGTCTTTTTCACATTTACTTTTAGTTCAAGATATTACATTTTATAAACACTTAAAAATATGAATCGTATCATATCTTCCAATCATTAATATTTCCTTTCGAATTAAAACACGTTACCTTTTTGATTTAAAACTAATCTTATCACACCATATTTTTCAATTATTAATAAATTATATTAAAAATCCATATACGTTATTTATAATAAAAAATATTAGTATAATTCGTAAACATGAAAATATTAAATTATATTAAATTAAAATTAAAACTTACTAAAAACAATGATTATATAAAAACATAATTGTAATATTAAATAAAATTTATAACATAATAAAAGAAACACCATATAAATAATCTATCTATACTATTATATTAAAGCCGAAACATTGAAAGTTTTGGATTTCGGTTTGGTTATTTGGTTTTCGGTTTGGTTATCCTAATTATTAAAATAAAGAATGACATAATATAATTAATGGTAGTTAGTCATTACCATTTTCACATCTACTTTTAGTTGAAGATATTACCTTTTATAAAAACATCAATCGTACCATATCTTCAAATCATTAATATTATCAATCGTACCATATCTTCAAATCATTAATATTTCCTTTCTAATTAAAATACGTTATCTTTTTTTTTTTAAAACTAATCTTACGATCATTAATATATATCCAAAAATATCACACCATATTTTCAATTATTAATAAAATATATTAAAAATCCCTGTACGTTGTTTATAATAAGAAAATATTAGTATAATATGTAAATATGAGTACATTAAATTATATTAAATTAAATTTTAAAAAATTATTAAATTGACAATTATATAAAAACATAATTGTACCATTAACTAAAATTTAATAAATACCTAAAATATCTTATATTTCAATCAATTTAAAAGACGTTTAATTTTAATTGAACATATTATCCTTTATACACACCTAAAATATCGTATCTTCCAATCATTAATATTTCTTTCCTAATTAAAACACGTCACCTTTTAATTTAAAACATAATTTTGCAATCATAATCTTCCAATCATTAATATTTCTTTTCTAATTAAATACACAACCTTTTAATTTAAAACATAAATTTACAATCAATAATGTATCAAAAAAACCCGTGCATCGCACGGGTTATAAGCTAGTACTATTATATAATAGCCGAAACATATTACTTTTAGTTGAATATATTACCTTTTATAAATACCTAAAAACATAAATCGTATTTCAAATAAATAATAACATAATATAATTAATGGTAATTAGTCGATTGCCTTTTTCACATTTACTTTTAGTTGAAGATATTACATTTTATAAACACCTAAAAACATCAATAGTATCATATCTTCCTATCATTAATATTTCCTTTCGAATTAAAACATGTTATCTTTTCGATTTAAAACTAATCTTATCACACCTTATTTTATAATTATTAATAAAATAAATTAAAAAACCATATACGTTATTTATAATAAGGAAACATTAGTATAATAAGTAAACATGAGTATATTAAATTAAAATTAGAAAATTATTAAAAATAATGATTAAATAAAAACATAATTTAATATTAAATAAAAGTTATAACATAATAAAAGAAACACCATATCAATAAATTTTATTTATAACATAATAAAATTTTATTATAATTTTATATATTTATATCTTCTAATCAATAATATTTTTTCTAATTTATACACGTTAGCTTTTAATTTAAAACATAATCTTTCAATAGTTCATATATACCCAAAAATATCACACCATATCTTCTAATCACTAAAAAAATATAATAGAAATGTGTATACTACGAATAATGACCGTTAGATTTTTAGTAAAAACCAGAATCGTTAGATCTAATGATTAGATATATTATATGATTAAATTAATTTACTAAAATTTCAAGGTTCGAATTCATTCAACGACATATTTTTTTTAAAATTTTATAATATAAGTTTTAAAACATGCATATCATTATTTAAATTTATATTAAATAATTAAAATTGAAATTAAAATAATATATTGTAAATAATGATTTTATAAAAATATAATTGTAACATAAAATAAAATTTATTACATATCAAAAGAAATCCATGTATCGCACGAGTTATAAACTAGTATTATTAATTACCCAACAAAGAGTTATTTTTCAAAAAAAATATTGTTAGGATAGGAAGGATCAAACTTGGGTCTATCATGAAATTTGCACATCATCATACCACTACGCAACTAATTCATATGTGTTGTGAATCATATACTTAATATGTGAATTCGTGTGTATAACTTGAACGAAAAAAATATTATAGCAAAAGATTGTTGTTAGGGAGGACCATACTTGGGTCTATCACGAAATTTGCACATCATCATACCACTAGGCAACTAATTCATATGTGTTGTGAATCATATACTTAATATGTGAATGCGTGTGTATGACTTGAACGAAAATATTTATAACTCTTTTTTTAAGAAAGCGAGAACATATGTAGTTCGGTTATTTAAAATAACATATAAAATAAATGAAATTAAATATACAATTATGTCAACAAAAAGACTAGAATAAAAAAAAGATGTTAGATAATATACGATATGAGATCAATCCACCGAAATATGGGCCACCTAAGCTAATTGAATATTTATAAAAAATACTTAAAAAACTAAATCCTAGATAATATTTAAAATATACCACTATCAAAACAAACAAAAACTAAAATGGGTGAATTTACTTCAAAATTTATATGTATAAATTTGATTTAAGAATAAAAAAATCAAATATACGATCACACGTAATACCTAACAAAATTAAAAGTGTGTTATATATTATTATTATTATTATTATTATTATTATTATTATTATTATTATTATTATTATTATTGATATTCACACGCATACACCCACCTTGTATCTGACAAGGTTCGAACCCTCGACATCCCGTAAAGGGAGCGAGGGAGATACCACTACACCATCGCATGTGGTATTAGAACATACCCCGGCTAGGGGTACATTGTCGTTACCAAGTTTAATATGTTTGTTTATGGGTTTCACCAATAAGTTGTCTGAATAAAATAGAATGTTTGTAGCATCTCATCGATAGAATTATTGTGTTTAAAACTTTAAAACTAAGTTTTTTTTGGAATAAGTAGGCTTATATGCCTTATATTGAGTAGAGCTTATTGCACTTGGTAACCCTTAAGTATTTGTCAAAGTCACATAGGTACCTTTATTTTTTTTGCTGGCACTTCACCTCATATACTTCCTTTTCTCTTTCAGTTTGCAACCCCTGAACATTATTTTAACAAAATGTCATTATTTGTAAGGGGTATTTTAGTCTTTTATTAATAAATATATTTATTTTACATGAAATATATAATTTATTTTACATACAAATATTATAATTTAATTTTATATTAATACATATAATCATTTTTATTTAAAAATAATTATGCTCTATTTGATTTAATTGAAAAATGCAATGATGCAATTGTAAACTATTTTTTTCTTAGAAATAATATTATGCAGTTTAAGATTATTTTATTTATTTTTTTTATAATTTTATTATTTTAACCGTCCAAGAGAAATCGTGATGAAGTGAAACCAGTAAATTTTTTAAATAAAATAATCTTGAATTACATTATATTAATTCTAAGAAAAAAATAGTTTACAATTGCATCATCGCATTATATATTTAATTAATTCAAATAATGCATAAATGTTTTTAAATAAAAAGGATTCTATTTATTAATATAAAATTAAATTAAAATATTTTTATGTAAACTAAATTATATATTTCATGTAAAATAAATAAATTTATTAATAAAAATACTAAAATACCCCTTACAAATAATGACATTTTGATGAAATCATGTTCCGGGGTTGCAAACTGAAAGAGAAAAGGAAGTATAGGAGGTGAAGTGCCAACAAAAAAAATAAAGGTACCTATGTGACTTAGACAAATACTTAAGGGTTACAAAGTGCAATAATCTCTATTGAGTATACATTCTCAATAAATCTCGGGATGAGTGAGAATCGAATCCAGGACCTGGGACGACAATAGAATTATTGCGTTTGGGACCTTCAAAACTAAGTAAATAACTAATGTACACTAAATTTGCTAATTTTTGTAAGTTGGTTTCTGGTTGATTATCGAGTCTTGGGCTTGACCCAATTTTTGAAAAATACTAGAAATTTGATCAAGGTTGTCACAAGTCGATCAAAACTACGACGAAATCCTAGAAAAACTTTTTGGATAATTTTAAAGTTTAAAATAATAGATTGTGATAATTTTAATGACAATAAGTTACTAAGGAGCTGATCAATAAGCCCTAAGTTAATATTTCAAGCATTTTTGAAAATAAACTTAAAGTACTTATTATGAGTTTGAAAGATTTTTCATTGAATAAAGTAATTCGAGAACTAAATAGATATTAAACGGTTTCAAACATCATCCTTTTCAAAAATATTTAGATTTTACTACCATCTTTAATTGTCACAACATTTCTTCAACAAATTGCGAATGTAATCTCGATTTGTTCGTAATTGTTCAGTTTAATATTCTAAAACATTAAATTAAGATTGCATATCGATAGTATTTCTACGATATTTTACAAAGATATTTAAGTATATTATAGAACTTAATCTGTTATTTTTGAAATGTAATTAAATTAAGAAATATGAAGTTCATGGAGACGGTACTTAATCATATCGATTAACGTACAAAGATAAGGATAACTCAAAAAGCTCACACATAAATTTCGATTACACATTATGAAATGCAATTATAAAACATAAAAAATATAAAATGCAATTATACACATTAATAATGCAGCGACAACACTATATACATGAAACTTAAAATCATAAATGAACAAATTATAAAAATGATTAAAATTATTCACGAAATCAATTCAAATATTTACGCAAAATACTAGAAAACGGGTCATTATGCTAGTTCTTATCTAACCGAATAACACTAATTTAAACAAAAGAAATCAAGTCAAACAATTATTAGGGTACAAACCAACAATAACCAATTAAAAGGGGTATCTCACTTTGGTCACTGAAGTGAGGCCCATGTATCAAAAGTTTGATGATACTTATCGGGGGTCTCTATTGCACCACTCTAGTAAAGGATAATGACACTCCCGTTTTGACCCGTTGACCTGACGGTAGTGTCTATGTGATACAGAGTAGTTGGACAGAGTGTATTATAATAGTTGTTTAATTGCTTACGTGGATTCCAACAGCTACATGCTACATGTCTAAATAAACACATAAAACACATAGCTCTCATTCATTACATATTTGTTCTAGGGTTCTTATAGTGTAAATCAAATTTGTGAAGGAAACGTTAAGAGTAGTTCAGTTCCTTCAACATACAACACCTGGTCATCATGAAAAATGAAAGCCCTATTGCGAAATTTGCGAGTAGTACTTCTATCGAATCTGTCAAGAATTGGGAGCACAAACATTGCTTTTGTGGAAGAATATATGACAAGGATTAACATTACTTGGACACTCAAAAATCCGGGAAGAAGATTCTACACATGTCCAACACCTAAGGTAAAATTTTTGAAGCTCTGATTGTTTATTTATTCTTTTTTATTATAATTTTAATTAATCAAAAATTGTAGGATGTGCAAGGGTGACCCTTCTTTTAGTGGTGTGATGAAGGTTTTAGTGGTAGAGTTTTTGATGTTCCCATTTGAATCACAGACGAATTTACTTGGAAGAGAATTGGTTGAAGAAAATCTTGAGGAAAGTGGGGAAAAAAGAAGACTTTTAAAGGCTGAAAAAATTATGCTAATTGAGGAAAGAAATGCGTTGGAAACTGATTAGAAGAGGCTATCAATGCAGTTGAAGTTATGTCTTATTGTTGTTGTTGTTGTTGTTGTGTTGGCAATTATAATTTTCAAGTAGATGTAATAAGTAATAGTGGTTGGTTGATGTAAGTTAGATGGAGTGAATGAATGCATTCAAATGATATGTACTTGGTAGATGAATGTAATGAATGAAGTATTTTGTTGTAAGCTATAACACTTCTTTTGCATTCAAATTCTTATATAGATATGATAAAGGAACAAAGAGTTATTTAACGAATACAATAATTCCGTAACAAAAGATAACGAGTAATACATTGTCTTAAACTAGAACATAATCCATACATTGTCTCAAAAGATTACTACCGCCCTATACATTGTCTCAAAAGAAAACATATGACAATGCGTACGAAATTGTCTTAGCATAATAGTATATATTAGAAGCATAACATAATAGTAGTTATAAAGGGAAACAACTCCCAAAATACTTAAATGTTTATAACTTAATAGCAAAAGAGCATGCCCAGAAACTTCCTATTTCTCAATCCCCTTACCCTTATCAACTGCTGGTGTGCCCTTATCCTTATCTGGTGGTGGTGATGTAGTTCTAGGGGTTTATATGGTAGTAACCCTTGAGTTGGCATGAAGACGGCTTGGTAGCCCACCTCTCCCCTCAATTCAGCCTCCGAGTTCTTTGACTGACTGTCATCTAGACAATCATCCTTACCTGTAGAGTCATTATTTTGACAAATGGCATTTTTTTTAGGGACGAACGTGGTAAAGGGGTTTCCTCTTTTAACTTGTACCTTCTTTTTGGTTGGCCATTTTGCACGTGGTTTCTTTTTTGCTTGCACCACAGGTTCACCTTGTGTGACAACTGGCTCTTCAGTTTGAGTGAAAATTGGCTCTTCAGTTTGAGTGAGAATTGGCTCTTCAATATGAATAGGCTCTTCATTTTGTTATCCAGTGTGAATGAAAGATGCCTCTCCACTTTTGTTGTCCTGATTTAAATATATTCTTTTTAAATTTATTGGGATCACCTTCATTCAACCTAGTTGTCCTGATTTGAATAGTGTTTATAGGATTGCTAACAAGAATCTCCTTGCCAAAATCCCTTAACCTAGCATAAGGTTCCCTTAGTGCTTCATGTATAGCCTCTAATGAAGCCTTTCTAACCCTCAATATTTTTATCCTAGGACCTATATTTCCAACTCTTGTTTGATAACTCTGCCATCTCCTTGACTCTCCACTGAGGGTTCTTTCTTATTCTATCTCCATACAAGTCACTAAGATACTTCACACTAGCAAGCTTATTTCTGTATGGTTTACTACAATTATGCTCTGTGAACAAAATTTTTATGGTACAATTTTCACTGTTAGTGTCTTTACTACACCATATATAAAACTTGCAATCTGCTTCACAACATACCTGGCATCTCTTAGCATCATTAGTCACAAACTGCATACCCTTTATGTCCCTAATCCCATATTGCCTCAGACCATCTCTAAACTCAGCCATACTTTCAAATTTCATCCCAAAAATTTGAAATTTTAAAATTCTCTCAATTCAACTTAAAATGCGTGCCAGAAAGTGACAAAAAATGTTAAGAATTGGGTGGGACGGAGAGAGTAATATTTAAGGCCATTTTGAATGAGAGCTTCGTTGATCTGCTGTAGCAAGCTAGGAAATAAACATCCAATCCTGCATGCCAAGTAGATCAACGAAGGATTGGATGTTTATTTCACAATCAATGTGTTTCACAATCAACGAAGGATTGGATGTTGATTTGCTCCAAATCAATGTGTTTCACAAGGTTCCTAAAAAACAATAACATGAGTTCAAGATTATGGTTTTTAAACTTTCTTAAATGGTTCAAAACCAACTCCCATGGTGTTTCATTGTTTGCCATGGTACACTAATCTACCTTCATTATATCAAATATTTACCTAGGCTGGACGTATCAAGTTTCACAAAGCAAGTTCAGGATGAATGATTAATGCACACGCATGCCCCAAAAGCCCAAGCTGCTTTGGCCAATCCCACAAAACATAGTTATAAGATATCTTCTCTAAATACAGTGGATCATTTTTTTTACAAAATCCATTCTTAAACAGTTCCCACTCTTGTGGGAGAGGATTAGTAGAAGTTTCTTCCAAGATTATATTAAATATCAACTTCTCGACTACATCAATGTCCTTCATCTTTCTTTCACAAACTCTAGAAACGAAAATTACCGGAATAATGAATTGTCTTTTCTCATTCGCATCATTCAATATTTTTTGCCTACACGATTTATCTTGCGAGCAAAATAACAGGGAAGGTTAGGGGGGTGGATTGACTCGTGTAAAAGAATATTTTTGGGATAAACAAGGTATTCGTGTTGGTTGTTGTAATTTTCAATTCTCGATACTACAACAGTAAGAAGACCTTGTATCAGCCCCTTGTCATACTTGTTGTGGTATAGTAGCTGACTATGAAACAAAATTTTTTTCATCTTGCTCAATGTAGTGCTTTTAATGTACCCTACCAAACTAAACTTGTATGGTTTGTAGGATAGAAATTTGTTTTCAAAATATTTTGCAAATCCATAATCATAAACTTTTCCATCGATATTGGTTAAATAATAATGAACTTATGATCAGCTCTTTTCAAGATAATAGGAGTGTGATAACCAATATCTTTGTGATAGAAAGACATCGTAATATCTTGTTTTTCTTTCAATAGTGAGAGTTCAAAAATTGCATTTTTTTTATGTTTTCAATCAAAGCTCTGAATTCAAAATATGTCACATCATATCCCTCAATTTTGTGGATGGAGTTGCATAGCAAATATTTCACATGACCGAAATGCAAGGACAAGACATCGTGAAATATTGTACCAGTGCCTTCATACCCAAGAAACAAAGTTGTTAAATTTGAGATCACTTTGATTACCTCATATGTAAGCTTAGAGATATGCACCAACCGTTTCCTATCTTCTTTTTTGATTTGCATGCTTTCAATTTTCTTAAGAATAAGCATCATGTCAACATATTCTTGCAAATCGACTTCGTTAAAAGTTGGTTTCAATTTTTTTGCAAGATTGCGAACGGCTTTCAATGCTCCTTTTGTTCTATCTAAATTTTGTTGAGCTCGTTTTATCTCCTTTGGATTTTTAAAATTTCTGACCTTATCCTATAAAATGGTTTGTTCCTTCATCAGCGAATCGATGTCAGCTTATCCTAAATTTTGTGTGATTTCAAAACTTAATTGAATTGGAAACTTAGAGAGGCAGCGTATGGAGAGGCCTGGGCTAAAGGCACCGGGATATAGTACGAGTATCTGAACTATACTCAACACGATCAGAAGATATTGTTGGTTGGTTGAGATAAAGAATGTATATGTTATGCAGAGGGCTTCAGAGAATAGGTAGCTTGTGAGATGTTGTGAGGATTTGCGTTGGGGTTATGGGGTTTATATATAGGGACGGGAAAGAGAGTCTGAATACTAATCTGTGTTGGTAAAGGAATTCTCGATACTACAATAGTAAGAAGACCTTGTATCAAACCCTTGGCATACCTAGTTGGGTACAGTAGCTGACTATCAAACAAAGAGTTTCTCTTCTGGCTAAATGGATTGCTTTTAATTTACCCTGCCAAAGTAAACTTGTATGTTTTGTAGGATAGAAATTTGTTATCAAAACATTCGTCAAATCCATAATCATAAACTTTTCCATCGGTATTGGTTACACTAATAATGAACTTATGATCAGCTCTTTTCAAGATAATAGGAGTGTGGTAGCCAATATCTTTGTGATAGAAAGACACCGCAATATCTTGTTTCTCTTTCAACGGCAGGAGTTCAAAAATTGCAATTTTTACGCATTTAATCAAAGCTCTGAATTCAGAATATGTCACATTATATCCTTCAATTTTTTGTGTGGAGTTGCATAGCAAAGATTTCACATAACCAAAGTGCGAAGACGAGACATCGTGAAGTGTTGTACTAGTGCCTTCATACCTAAGAAACAAAGTTGTTAAATTTGAGATCACTTTGATTTCCTCATATGTAAGCTTAGAGATATGCACCAACCGTTTTCTATCCTCTTTTTTGATTTGCATGCTTTCAATTTTTTTTAAAAATAGGCATCATGTCAACATATCCTTGCAAATCGACTTCGCTAAAAGTTGGTTTCAATTTTTTTGCAAAATTGCGAAGGGTTTTTAAAGCTACTTCTGTTTTATTTAAATTATCTCGAGCTCGGCTTTTATCCTTTGGATTTTGATGAGTTCTGGACTTGATCTTATCCTATAAAATGGCTTGTTCTTTCATCCGCGAATCAATCTCATCCTTTATAATTTCCATCATCGTAAAGATATGTGGAAAGAAAAAAGTGATTTGCCACCAAACATAAAAAAAGATGAAAATTGTATAAAAAAGAGATTTCCTAGTATTGGTCCTCATATGCAATCTGTTTTTTTTAATTATATCACATTCGGGATCCAAGTTCTATCTCTTCGGACTTGATCACTATTTTGGTAAAGACAAGAGTGTTTGAAAATGTGTATATGAAAATTTATATTAATTACATATGTTACCGTTGCACCTACAAATGAAATATATTAAAAATAAGATTATTTAAATAATATGTAAGATGAATAATATCACAAAAACATTGAATAAATTGGCAGTTATATCTTTCATCAAGCTCCAAAATTCATAACTTCACAAAAAAAACAATTTATACTATCTATACTATTGTATTAAAGTCGAAACATTGAAAGTTTTATCGTTTTCGGTACGTTATCTTAATTAATAAATAAAAAATAATTTAATTAATGGTAAGTAGCATATTGTCTTTTCTAAATTAAAATAAGTTATTTTTTACGAATAATATTCGTTAAATTTTGGTATGTTATCCTAATTAATAAATAAAAAATAATATAATTAATGGAAAGTAGCATATTGCCTTTTCTAAATTAAAATAAGTTATTTTTTACGAATAATATTCATTTTTAACGAGTCGAATCCTGATTTGAATCCGGATTACTCGAATTCATTTTCAGCCCTACAAATATCTTAAAATGTTAGCAATCAAGGAGATATGTAGAACAGAATCAAGGAGATATGTAGAACAAGGAATGTAATATTTGTGTCTCCTCAGGGTACTTGTTATGCCATATTTTTGGCATGTCTAATAATCTCCCAAATTTCTAATATTACTAATTATTAATTCAGATTATTAATTATTACTTAATCACAAACGAGGAAAGAATCAATCTTTAATCAATCAATAAAGAAAAATATCTCCAAACGATATTTTTCAAATCAGAAAGATATTAAATCAAATAAAATCAGTAATTGCACACATCTATACTATTATATTAAAGCCGAAATATTGAAAGTTTTGGTTTTCTCTTAAGTTTTGGTTTTCACTCTAATTATTTAATTTTAAATTATACTATTATATTAAAACCGAAACATTGAAAGTTTTGGTTTTCTCTTAAGTTTTGGTTTTCACTCTAATTATTTAATTTTAAATTATTTATAATATAAAACAAATCAAATAAATTCTGTTATTGTCTTTAATCCTAAATACAGAGTAGTATTTTATATTTACACCATTACCCGTTAACAACAAATTTACATTAAGATTTTATATTATTAGTTCTAATCAATACATATCATTTATTAAATAACTATTATTATTATTAATTTTATTAATTAATATTACAAAGTTAAATTCCATAATAAAATATTATACTCTATTTTATTTAATCACATAATTTTAAAAGTATTTAAAAGTAACCCGTGCTTTGCACGGGCCCTAAGCTAGTTACTTTTAAGGATAGACACACATTACTCTTAAGGATAGACATAGACACAGAGGCATATAGGATCCGAATATCCGATACACGACACATGCCAAGTCCAGTCCCTCTTTTTTTTACAAACGCTAAACCCCTAAATCAGCCACATACTCATAAATTCGCTCTATTATCCAGTGATTCATAAATTCGATCTATCATCCTAGCAAACCTCTGATTTCGTGTTGTTACAAAATTCCTCCAACAGTACTAATTTTATTTTATGTTTTTAATGAATTTATCTTGCTTTTTTAAGTGTAACTGATAAAATTGAGCTCATGAATATGAAATATGCAAGTTTTAAATGAATCGCAAGAATAAGTTTGACTGAAGTGTGGTTGAAATTGTTTTGTACAATGGTGGATCGAAGTGGGGAATGGGATGGAATTGATTGGTTTGGTTTTCATTTCGACTAATGTCGCTAAGTCTGGTGTAATGTGGTCATTAAGTGGAATCGATGTCGTTTTGTACCAGTTTTGGACTATAATGGAAGTTCATAAAACAGCAGTATCGTAGACTCAAGGCATGACTTTGATACTCCAAGGTCATTAGGGCACCATAGGTCTACCGTTACTTTAGAGGCTTGGAATGTGTTGAGGTGTACATTGGTGTACTTCCTCAACAATTCAATTGAATTTAGTACTAGGTGGTGTCATTCCATTCTCTTCCCCTGCTCAATCCGTTTTCATACGGAATCCGGCTTCTCCACTATCTCGGGCCGCCCTTATGTAGCGGATCATATGACCCTTCTCTACGGGGTTAAGCATTTTTTGCAGAGGCAAGATCAAAACTCATTGCGGGTTCAGTTAATATAAGATACAAGAAACATGTTAAGTTGAAAGCGAGTGGGAGGAGAGATTTTTCACTTGCATTTCAAATTGTGCTACCATACTTAATGTCAAAATTGTACAGGATCGACAACAAAGAAAGGGAAGCTGCACTTGAAGCACGTCTCTGTGGGTATCGTGTTTTCACTGATTATTTAGGTTTTTGTGTGTCATTGTTTGTGTGTTGTTCGTATAGGCTATAGATTAAAATGATATATTTTTCTATCGTTTTATTATTTTTCATCATTTCGCATCTCTTGCCTTATAACTAAAACAAATCCAAGACTCCAAGTGCTATCTATAATATGAGAATCACTACTTTCTTGTCCTCAAAGTGAATTTAAGAATATATTTTCTTCGTTTGAATTACAAATGGGAGAGAAGGGATAATCTGAGACATGGGTTCCCTTTAATGTTATTACGGTTTTCTACTGAATTTTTTGCAGGGTTTGAAAAATTGTCTTGGACATTTGAATTTTAGGATTATAACCAAGAAAATGGCCAAGTTTCATTTTTATGGAGTTCTTTTTTAGAAACACTTACTGTAACTGAAAATATAGTTCATGCATGTGAGATAATTAAGTTTTGATTGTTTCTTCCTTTTTCAGGGCAACAATTAGGCTAATTTGAAGCAATGCCAGGGTCAGGTGATCTTGATTGTACCCCATGCTTATTCGAAGATTCAGCCGTCCATCGAAAAGGTTACGAATGTTAATTTCAGACGTCCTGCATGCTAAGAGGCACGGTTAAAAATTAAGGAACTCTCTTCACCTCTGAATTATACTAGTGCTAGCCTTTTAAGCAATACCACTATTTGGACATGAACTATCTGATATAGAACAACCATAAAGTCCTTGGCTGGAATGGTACTCCTTTAATTTATTTTTATTACAAATCAATGATCACATAAATGAAAGTGCCTCTGTCACGAAGCATGCATGTAACCAGTTGCTTACCATTTCCACCTTTCAAATGGAAATTTGTCCTAGACACCTAGCTAGCACCTGCGGAATCATCCCCTTAATATATAATTGGTGTGAACAAAGTGCTGAATTGTTGATGAGGTAGATCTAATTTATACGTGAATCACCGTGATTGTTTTTAAATTATTATTGACAGGCTGCCAAGGTTCCATCTGTTCCCCCAGACAGTATAATTTCTTGTTAAAAATATGATCCCCTCGTGGATGATTATATATAACCGCAGACCATGCTATAATGGTTACTCTGCCTTAGAACTCAACATCTCGTTCAGCACTTCCCTCTTCTTAAGAACAAGGAAGCCTTTACTGCAAACACTAAAAATATGAGCCATACTCGCTCAATCAGTTTACCATCAAGACCTCATCCTTCAGTAGCAGATGTAGAGGAGCATTTGTGCAGATTAAGGTCATCAGATGCGACATCCACTTCATCACTAGGCAACAAACTAACGGGTCTGAATGACTTGTATGACTTTCTTGATGATTTGCTTCAATCGCCAATGATGCATTCCTGCGATTCTGAAAATGTTATTGCCGCATCTATAAGGCTCTTAGATATGTGCAACACAACTAAAGATGCATTTTCTCAAATGAGAGCTTTTGTGCAAGATCTCGAGTCATATTTACGAAGAAGAGAAGCTAATGTATCAAGCAAAATTGGAAGCTACTTGCTCTGTAGGAAAAAGGTCGACAAAATGGTTTCCAAGTGCTTTGTTAATCTTAAGGAATCTCAGAATAAGAAAAACAATGAGGCTTCTGTTATAGTAAACCTCCTAAAAGAAGTTGAACAAGTTAGTCTAACGGTATTCGAGTCACTTTTTTCATCAGTCTTTCCTGCAAAGGAAACATCAAAACAAAGTCGATGGTCAGTGGTTTTCAAGCCAACGCGTGTACACGTAACCAGTGAAGACAATATCAATGAAGCTCAGAAAATGCAAATAGACTTGGAAGGTTTATACAAGCAAAAATTAAACTTCCAAACTGATTTCACCAGGATAAAACAAACACAAAAGTGTTTGATTGCATTGGACATGAACATGCAACAACATGAGGAGGATTTAGATTGTCTTTTCAGATCTCTGATCAAGACTAGAGTTTCTATACTCAATGTTTCAAACCAATAGTTACTAGTCAGCTCTACGATTATGCTCAAATAGCACCCTTTAAATTTTTTATAAGGGGTCTATAGATTGTCTTTTAGATGCAGACTGATTCAAATATGAAGATAAAACGGTGTAAAGATTCTAAATGTTTTGATCTGCAGGCTACATTAATTAGGTTTCTTCCCTAAGAAATGTAAAAATATGACTAAAATGATAATGGATCCTGTCCTCCCTCTGCCTCTGGTTATGCAGCATGGTACTCATGGGTGTCATTATTTTAATTGTGAAACTTGATATTTACCCAGCTAATTGCTGATGAGCATGATCTTTATTCTCAAATCACAGCCATTGATAATTAAGTGCAGGCTGCTAAGGTTCCTTCTGTCCGCAACCACCATGCTATCATTGAAATATGCACATTTTCCATTGCATATATTCGATTTTCTTGAGATACATAAAGTTATAATGGGGCAGTCCATGTCTGGAAGACTTTAGCAATACACTCGTGATTGATCATTTATAAAGATAACCTATACCATGATTGAACTGTCTGCATCTGGATCACTTAAATCTTGTCATGATCGAATATATAAAAATACAAACACGTCCTGAATTATAGCAAGCTTCTGTGTTCAGCACATGTTCTGTGTCCAGCACATGAAATTCCTTCTGTCTCCTCTTCTTTATATAAAAGGTGCTGAAGGCAAAGGTTAGATCATCAAACCAATCTTTAAGCTGTAACATCTTATTGGTTCTTCTCTATATATCCTTGCTCACTAAAAAACTGAAAGCTCTTTACTCCGAACAGAAAAGATAAACATGAGTCATACTCGTTCAATCAGCTTACCGTCCAGACCTCATCCTTCAGCCGCAGATGTACAGGAGCACTTGTGCAGACTAAGGTCATCAGATGCCACATCCACTTCATCGCTATGCAACAAACTCAGTGGCCTTAAAGACTTGTATACATGCATGGATGACTTTCTTCAATTGCCAGTTAAGCATTCTAGCGATTCTGAAGAAGTTCTTGGTGCATCTATTAGGCTGTTGGATTTGTGCAACTTAACTAAAGATGCATTCTCACAAATGAGAGCATCTGTGCAAGATCTTGAGTCATCTCTTCTAGCTGAGGTATCAAGCAAAGTTGAAAGATACAAGATTTTGATCTGCAGGCTACATTAATTAGGTTTCTTCCCTAATAAATGTCTAAAATATGACTGAAATGATAATGGATCCTGTCCTCCCTATGCCTATGGTTATGCAGCATGGTACTCGTGGGTATCATTATTTTAATTGTGAACAAGCTCGGTTCGGCTCGTTAAGGGCTCGGTTCGGCTCGAGTTCGTTAAGGGCTCGAGTCGAGCTCGAACAAGATTTTTGTTCGTTAAGATTAACGAGCTCGAGCCGAGCTTTAGGGTGTTCGGCTCAAGCTCGGCTCGTTAAAGCTCGATAAAAATCAAAATTTTTTACTTTTTATTTTTCTATCTCCAACCAAATTAATTTTTTATTTTTTGAAAATTTGGGAATATCACTAAATTAGATATATCTTGACATCCATACGGTTGGATCGTCGAGAAATATTTTTTAAAAAATAGAAACAACAATTCGTGACAAAGCAACAGTTACTAGTACTAGTTAAATTAGTAGTGATCTACTAAGATCTCCAACCAAATTAATTTTTTATTTTTTGAAAATTTGGAAATATCACTAAATTAGATATATCTTGACATCCGTACGGTTGGGTCGTGGAATTTTTTTTTAAAAAAAATAGAAACAACAATTCTAGACAAAGCACTAGTTACTAGTACTAGTTAACACTACGCCATAGATGGCCTATCGCAACCTTTTGGCATGGGTGTTACCACTACGGGTGTTACCATAGCTATGAAAATTTTGACCTATCGCAACCTTTTGATTGTGGTGTTACCATAGATACAAAAGTATGTTACTTTAGTTATAAAGGTGTTAACAATTGGTAACACCATGAGGTGTGTTATCATAGAGTATTCATTAACAAAATTTTTATTTTATTTAAAATTAATGATTTAATAATTATTTGACTTTAAAAATAATTAATTTTAACAAAATCATTAAAATAATCCTTTTAAAACGTAATATTCCATCAAATAATTAAATTATTGATTTTTCATAAATATTAAATTATGTTTATAAATTTCACATAAAAAGGTTTTAAAATAAAGTAATATCCAAACATTATTAAATTTTAACTAAATTCATTAAAAAATTTAATAGAGAAAATAATAATTTGTATAAACTTTGAATTATTACAAATAATTAAATTAATAAATTTAATAATTATAATCTAATATCAAGAAATTTGAATAAATTATTAAAAATTTTTTAAAAAAAAAATAAAAGAAAAGTAATGTAAATTATTGAGGAGAGATGAGCGCAAACAAAATAGTGAGCGGCAAAACGAAAACTTTGAACCGGGAATAATTAACCAAATACAAACCGGGGAAATTGGGGAAAAACACAAGTGTCGCTACTCTCACCTTTCTCATTTCTCTCGCTTCTCCCTCTCTCGCCTCTCACTTCTCATTCAATTAGGATTCAATTAGGGTTTGAGCTGGGTTGGAAGCTCTATATCTCTTTGTATCTCTTTCTCTCTCTGCATCTCTCCCTCTCTCTCCCCCTTTCTCTATATCTCTCTGTATCTCTCCCCCTCTTTCTCTCTCTCTCTCTCCCATTCTCTCTATCTCTCTCTCCCTGTATCACTGTCTTTCTCTACCCCTGTCTCTTTATGTATCTCTCCCCCATTTCTCTCTCTCTCTCTCTATGTCTCATTCTCCATCTCTCTTTCCCTCTGTCTTTCACTCTTATTTTTGTTTGATGTTAGTTTAACAAGTCTTTTTTTTCATGTGCAGGTGCTAGTTGTGAAGGTAGCTAGACGAGTATTACCTGAGGTACTAGATTAGTTCTCACATTGATATTTTGATTTGTTAAAATAATGAATTGTAGATGGTTGATAGAGTATATTTTTATATATATTTTAGATGATTTTATTCTCATATTTATTGTGTTTTGCATTGATTTGGATTTTTATTTAATAGATTTTATTGTTTTATTGTAGGAAATAAAGAATTCATAACTTGGAAGGATTTGGAGCAAAAAGAGCTATTTTGGAGATAAAATAGGAGAAAATTCGTAATATTGGGCTATACCGGCTGCCTGCACTGTTTGGGCCATATCTTGAGTTCCAGAAGTCAGAATTTGACGATCTTACTGTCCACGCGAAGCTTGTAGAATTATCTTTAATTCAGAGGTGGTCCAATAAGCAAAATCGAACTGGAAGAGCCCAGAAACAGAGGAGAAAAATAAGTGACGAATTTTAATTAAGGAATCCTATTTAGTTATGGAATCCTACTTGTAATTTATTTAGAGTATTAAAATACTTTTATTGGGCAAGACTTTTAGAGCCTATATAAACACATCTAGGGTATTATTTTATGGGAGGAGGAAGAAGAAGGATGTAATATTAGATCAGATAATATAGTTTAGAGTAGATTAGTATTATTATTAATTGGAGATGTAGAGAAACACCATGACTCTTCTTTTGGGTGACAACATTGAAGTTTGAAGGTTTTGTTCTCTTAATCTTTTCTTTGTTCTTATTAGTTTAATTATGTTTTCTTGTTTTACTAGTTGTTTTACTTGTTTAATTATTAGCGAGTAGTTATTTCTAGGGCTTAAAGGGAAGCCATGTTTGCACTAATATTGGCATGATTTTCATAGTGGTTTGATTGGTTATGGTTAATTCTGATTGATATGTTTTAATCATTAATTTGTGTAATTGGCCAATATCATGGATTAATTATATGCAAATAGGGGTATGGATCGAGAGATTTACTTACTAGAGGCACACATACGATTAGCAGAATTGAATTTGAGTGCGGAAGCATCATTGGATTTCTGAGAGCGTTAATTCTTGGAAGAGATTAACTTGACTCTAATTACCTGATTGATTGAATTACTAAAAGTGGTTAATTGTGTTGAATGTTTCGAGAGTGTTAATGCTTGATAGAGATTAACATACTCTAGTTATAGGATCACATTGATTGCTTTAGCTTAAGAGCCAATTGTGTAAGCATGGTGGACCTGATTGCCCTAGGTTTTAAATAATTTGTTTATCATCTATTTAATTAGTGTTAATTTAGTTTAATTATTTAATTAATATTCTCCAATAATCGTTTGTCCTTGAAACAATTAGCGATAACTGAAAAGGAATTAGTAGAACCTGTCTCCTTGTGGATTCGACCCGCTTGCCATCTGTACTAGCAATAGACACCGTGCGCTTGCGGTTAGGTAGAATTTAACATATCAAGTTTTTGGCGCCGTTGCCGGGGAGACAGCGAGTTTCTATTGATTTTAATTTAGTTGTTTAGATTGTTTCCATTGTCTCGTTGGAACTTTTGTTCCAATTGAGGCAGATTTTACTACGTTTTCTTGGCTTTGTTGAGTGTCTACAGGTTTGCAATGGGTGAAGTTGATACTTTAGCACTACTCTCTTCCATGTTGGAGGCACGCACTCAAGAAATTGCCTCATTCAACCCTACAGAGCCCACTATGCGTCCAATGAGTATCAATGAGATGTCACAAGTGGCCCCTAAAACTTACAACTTCTGTCAAATTTGCGGTGTGCAGGGTCACTATGGTTTTGAATGCTCTTACAATATCTATAATTCTCAGAATTCTCAGTGCGGAAAAATGAATTCTTTTGAAGAAGGATATGGGTACAATCAGTATTCAAACACTTTTGATCAAGAATGCGTGAATCAACCAGATTTCTACTACCAGGACAATGGTGCTCAAAATTTTTCATATCATAATCAGCAACAGTTTGAGCAACAATATTATCAGTCATATGAGCAGCCGCCACAGCAAGAATATCAATATCCTCCTCTACAAGAAGATCTACATGTTTCTCAACCCAGTGTAGATGTGCAAGCTGATCAGACAAATGAGATGTGGGATATCTTGAATAAACTGCTAAAGAGTTCTGAAGAACAAGCCGAGGCGATCAAAGGATTAGAAACTCAAAGTTTGGCGATTGAATCTCAAATTGCACAGTTGGCTAACTCTTCTACTACAGGGCAGCTCGACTATTTACCATCATCATCTATCCGATCCGAAGAGGACCTGATTGCTATCAATCTCACAAGCGATCAGGAATATGATAGTTTCTCCATGTATGTTGATGATGAGGCCATTGATAAAGAGAAGGAGCATGCCACCGATGACGAGATCAATGATGTTGTTGCTACCGAGAACAATGTGACTGATGATGAGGCTACAAAGGAAAGCAATACAGAGATGGTTGTTGTTTCTCTTCCACAACATGTGCCTCAGCTACCATGTATTGATAAATTTGCTCTCGATCTAGCCTCTACTTACAAGGCTTCTTTGCTCAAGAACACTTATTTCAAGGTTGATGAGATAACAAATATTGTCCAAGATGATATTTCTCAAATTCTGGTTGAGGATCCATACAAAGTGGCTCCTACGTTTCAAGCTCGAGGAGAGGGAGAAGATGGAAGTGTCGGCTTAATCTTTGATGTGATAAGCCAAGATGTCCGAATGACTCCAGTGAAAGTGAGGAGTGAAGAAAAGCCACCACCAGAACCTCCACCTTATGTCAAGGGAGTTCAATATTTTCGTGGTGTTGAATTTTATCGTTGTTTTATCACAAAGTTTTCCAAAACTGCACAAGCACTTAATTCTCTATTGCTTATTAATGACATATTTTATTTTATTGATGCTTGTTTGGAGACTTTCTGCAGGATAAAGACAATCACTAACACTCTTGATACTTTTTGTGGTGACGAGTTTATGATCAAGAAAGTGGATATTACGCCTTTACCGAAGTATTTTTGAGGAGGTCAAGCTAATGACTCTAAATAAGCGCTGCTTGGGAGGCAACCCAAGATTTCATTGTAGGATCGGTGCACTTCATGCTTTTGCATAGGGGAGTACTTCTTTCTTTATCTTTCATATATAGTAGAATTGCTTAGTTATTTATTCAACCCAAGCCTTGTTGTGTTCCTTCATCTCATTCTTAAAAAAAAAAAAAAATTGTTGTTTTTTCAAAAAAAAAAAATGAACAGTGATTTTCGCGCAGGCAGCACCCCTGTAACGCAGGTTGCGCCTGCGTTACTGCCTTCAGCGCCGTTTGCCCCCCTGTAACGCAGGTTGCGCCTGCGTTACTGCATCTAGCGCAGTCTGCGCAAGGGTGACGCAGCTTGCGCCTGCGTTACAACCTTTCCAGAATTTTTCCTGTTCGAATTTCTTGTGTTTTACCTACAAATTCAACCCCAATTTCTATCTTAACTCAAATTTCTTCAAACCCTAATTCTTATATCTATCCTAGATCAATTCCATACCATTCTCAATCTCTCCTACACTATAAATTTTTATTTTCAACCTATCCATCATCCTATATATATACACACCTATCCATACAAATCCAATTCTTTTTCTATTTCTTTAAATCTCTAAAAATTAAATTCTAAAGAGGAATTAATTGCAAGTTCACCTCTCCAATTCGTAGTTGGTTTATCTCTTCTAAAAATCTTATTTTTATTACGAATTTTTGTTCTTATGATTTGGGATTTTGTATTATTTTTGGAATTTGGGCTATTTTTGGCGTGATATTGCTTGGAAATTATTGGTTGAGCTTCTTGGGAGTTGGGTATTGATTCTTATGGCTCCTAAGTGTGGGAGAGGTGGTGCTAGTGTTGGGAAATTGCTACAGAAAGGGGATTTTAGCTGAACAAGCATGTTGGAAAAGATGGGGAAGGATATGTAAGACGTCTTGCAGGAACGGGATTTCAGGGGAGTTTTCTTTCTTTTCTTTTTAGTGTAGTTTTATTTTCTTTTTAGTGTAGTTTTATTTTGTTTTTAGTTGTAGTTTTGTATCTTGTTCATTAGTTCATTGGGGACAATGAACCGCTTAAGTGTGGGGAGGTGTTCTCAACGTAGTGTATTACTTGTTTAAAAAAAAAAAATCAAAAAAAAAATTTAAAAATTTAAAATACCAAAAATAATTCTAGCCATGCAATTTGATTAGTTGTTGTATTTTGCTTGATACACCCATGCATGCGTAGAATTCTTGTGTTCTTGACGCTTTTGTATGAGAAGTGACGTGCTTTGTTCTTGTGCACACACTTACACTAGCAAGTTGAAGCTGGTAGACTTAATTGGATGCTTTAAGTGATTAGAATGACATGAATATGTGCAAGATGACTTGGTTTACATGCTTTGAGTACAAGTAGGTGCGTTAGAGAGTCTTGTTACCTGGGATGGATTATGTTTTGTCACACCAAGTGAGTTTTGAGCCTATATGCATATCTTTTGCATGATTTTTCGTTTGCTTGAGTGTCCACATGTTGTTTACATTGCTAGCACTTACTTGAGATCTTTCTTGAAATGCATGACATTACTTGATGATGAGATGATAAAGGCACTTAGGTTTAACCTCGTATTTTCCATATTTCCACACCTTTTATACATGATCAATTAGTCAACCCGTTGATCTTAATCCTATTCTTTCGGTGACACACCACATTACTTGCCATTATCCTTTTTATTCTATTGGCCTTACAGTAATTTTTTATCCTAAATTGTCAAAGGCTAGTATCGTGCTTAAGGGAGTAATAAGGTGTTCATAAATTCATAATAATATATATGGATCATTGTGCTTATTCCTTAGCTCTCAGAAAAAAAAAGAAAAAAAACAGAATAAAAAACAGAAAAAAAAAAGAAAAAAAAAATAAATTTGAGAGCATTCTTATGTTTGTATGATCCTTCTTCATTCGACTAGTCAAGTTATTATGTGAGGGTTATTGAAGAATTCAAGTATGGGGAAGTATTTGTTTTAATAAGTATGGGAGTTGTTTTAATTTCATTGTTGGGTACTAGCTTTTGACATTAACCTGTTTTAGCTTTACTTGACATACCTGGTCCCTAGCCCACGTTACAACCCGAATAAAGACCTTTTGATTGTCATCAGTGATGTATGTTGTGTTGAGAGTGAGATTGATTGCGAGTGTCAAGTTGTGTTTATGATTTTGTTGGAATTGAGTGATACACTTAACCTTGTTCTTGAGTGAATATTCGTTTTTGAGTGAAAGGTGAGTTATTACTTGTTTTGGCATAGGAGATCCCAGGTTTAGACTTAAAGATGTATTTCTTGTGGGCTTAGCATGATTACCAACAATTTTTACACTTGACATGAATTTTTATGACCTTCTGCATGCTGGTTGAGTAGACTACGTGAATACTTGCACTTTCGACACCAAGACATCGTATGTTTGCTTTGATTCTTAAGTTGATGTGGCATGAGAGGACTTGTGTGTGTGGTGTTGTGTTAGCATTGATCTTTTGCATGGTTGGATGAATTTTGTGGGTATATTCACTATAAACCCTCACGAGACAACACTCGTCCTACTAGGGCTGCCTAGGGGTTTAACGGCTTGCTGCATATGCTCAATGCAATCGTGTCATCTACGAAAGTGATGTTTGTTAGGACTTAGTTTTTATTTCACTTATTTGCCCGAGGACGTGCAAATGCTAAGTGTGGGGATGTTTGATAGAGTATATTTTTATATATATTTTAGATGATTTTATTCTCATATTTATTGTGTTTTGCATTGATTTGAATTTTTATTTAATAGATTTTATTTTTTATTGTAGGAAATAAAGAATTCATAACTTGGAAGGATTTGGAGCAAAAAGAGCTATTTTGGAGATAAAATAGGAGAAAATTCGTAATATTGGGCTATACGGGCTGCCTGCACTGTTTGGGCCATATCTTGAGTTCCAGAAGTCAGAATTTGACGATCTTACTGTCCACGCGAAGCTTGTGGAATTATCTTTAATTCAGAGGTGGTCCAATAAGCAAAATCGAACTGGAAGAGCCCAGAAACAGAGGAGAAAAAGAAGTGACGAATTTTAATTAAGGAATCCTATTTAGTTATGGATTCCTACTTGTAATTTATTTAGAGTATTAAAATACTTTTATTGGGCAAGACTTTTAGAGCCTATATAAACACATCTAGGGTATTATTTTATGGGAGGAGGAAGAAGAAGGATGTAATATTAGATCAGATAATATAGTTTAGAGTAGATTAGTATTATTATTAATTGGAGATGTAGAGAAACACCATGACTCTTCTTTTGGGTGACAACATTGAAGTTTGAAGGTTTTGTTCTCTTAATCTTTTCTTTGTTCTTATTAGTTTAATTATTTTTTCTTGTTTTACTAGTTGTTTTACTTGTTTAATTATTAGCGAGTAGTTATTTCTAGGGCTTAAAGGGAAGCCATGTTTGCACTAATATTGGCATGATTTTCATAGTGGTTTGATTGGTTATGGTTAATTCTGATTGATATGTTTTAATCATTAATTTGTGTAATTGGCCAATATCATGGATTAATTATATGCAAATAGGGGTATGGATCGAGAGATTTACTTACTAGAGGCACACATACGATTAGCAGAATTGAATTTGAGTGCGGAAGCATCATTGGATTTCTGAGAGCGTTAATTCTTGGAAGAGATTAATTTGACTCTAATTACCTGATTGATTGAATTACTAAAAGTGGTTAATTGTGTTGAATGTTTCGAGAGTGTTAATGCTTGAAAGAGATTAACATACTCTAGTTATAGGATCACATTGATTGCTTTAGCTTAAAAGCCAATTGTGTAAGCATGGTGGACCTGATTGCCCTAGGTTTTAAATAATTTGTTTATCATCTATTTAATTAGTGTTAATTTAGTTTAATTATTTAATTAATATTCTCCAATAATCGTTTGTCCTTGAAACAATTAGCGATAACTGAAAAGGAATTAGTAGAACCTGTCTCCTTGTGGATTCGACCCGCTTGCCATCTGTACTAGCAATAGACACCGTGCGCTTGCGGTTAGGTAGAATTTAACTTAATCTATAGGTTCATAGTTTTTAAATTTTTCCATAACTTTTTTCTTTTAAAAAAACAGGGGTAGTCTAGAAATAGGCCTGTGTAGGATTCTTCATTTTGACAAACCAGTTAAGATGAACAGTGCATAATTTTCACAGTATATGTACAATACATAAGTTTATATTAGTAAATGGTTACCATTATGTTTGTGTAGGTTGATTCTGTAAAATCGTCCTTGAATTCAATGGGATTTAAGGAGATAGAGATTGTAGTTACAGAGACAGGATGGCCTTACAAGGGTGACCCCAATGAGGTTGGCCCTAGTGTGGACAATGCAAAAGCCTATAACGGGAATTTGATCAACCATCCTAGTGTGGTGCTAATACCGTTTATCTATTTATCCAGGTCGTTGGAAATGTAACTCGATTACTGGCCCTGATGGGAATGTCAATGAGTGGGGATGGTGCAAACAGAAGGTAATTTAGTTCTTTTCTTGTAATGTAGTCTGGATTTGCTGCTAGATAGATGGAAGTTGACAGTGCTATATATGTTTGTGACTCCAGAATTTGCTGCTATATATGTTTGTGACTCCAGAATTTGCACAATTGTTGACAGTGCACAATTATTTTCACTCTGCTTTGTTTATTATTTATGATAATTAATCTATATTTTTTTTGGCCGAAATAATTAATCTATATTTGTCGGGGACATCATTAAATTCTTGCGCATCACAACTGCAAAAGTCAGTAATGAGTGGAGTTGCTAGAACACTATAGTAGAAAATTTTATACAAAATTAAATCTTCATGTAACTTTGGTTTCTAGGTCAAGTGTTCTTGTGATTTGCCTCTTTTTTCCCTTCATATCAACTGTTCTGCTTTACCTGTTAAAAATGATTGGGCTGGCAGGTACTTGACATCGGTTTACCATTTTTGGTTTACAAATTTGGGCATAGTGTCTTACTGTTTGATGTTATATCGTTTCAGCCAGGGTATGTAAGTATGTAAATTTGGGCATAGGAGACTTTAACATTAATGAATCTGGAATGAGAACTTCTGATTCGCATGCATGTTTGTAAGGCGGATGTTTGTCAAGAATATTATCAATTCGAGCAGGTCCGTCAATAACAAAGACGAGCTGCAGTGCCTGACAAAATAATCGTTGTATGCACAGGCGTGGAAGGAATTTATTATCCGTCTCTACATCTGTAAGCTCTATAACTGTTATAATTTATCTATGCTTTTTCCGTTCAAGCTATGAAATTTCTGTTCCCTTGGTCTTTGATTATACAAACAATTACTGCTTTAGGGTAATGTTATACTCGTAATACCATTATATTGAAACTCGTAGCCTTTATGGCTCCCCTTTCATGATGCCCAAATCCCTTATTTTTTCCATGTCTCATGTCAAATCAACAGATCTGACATGTTATTTTAACATGGTTATGCAATCTTTCTTTTTTCAGAGTTGAGTGCAGATGTGGTTCTTGTGGGAAGAACTACTGATATAATACACAAATTATGACATTCTTGTAACATAATACAAATGATTGAACCTGGTTTTTGAATGCAGGGTAGTGAGATGGTAAGATTTACTTGACATTCCCGCTTCATAGTCTTGTATAGTGTTACTAGTGTATGCTTCTGGAACAGGACTATACAGTACCTTGTTAACTGCATCAGGTTGCTATATATAAACTAAATAAATTACAATATCAAAATTAAATAAATTTTCTGTTTTCTTATATAACCTATAATACAATCATTGCCTTTGACTTTCATTGGGAAAAGCAGTAAGCACATATCGTGATTTCTGCCCTTATGGTGACGCCAGTTTATTCCTGCTGCAGACTTTATCTTTTGTTGCTGACCTAATCTCAAGTTTTGCATAGATTGTGATTGCATGTTTTTCTCAAGTTTTAATGTTCTATTCTTTACTGTTTACTTGATTACATTTTGTATATATGAGTACTTAAATTTTCTTTATTCATGTGTCGTCTATGTCTGCTAAAGAAATCAGAGGGTAAGAATAGATCAGAATCTTTTCACTGTAGTTGTTTATATATACGGGACTAATGTTTAAACATTCCAGGGTAAGATAGTTCTTCCAAGGGACCAAATGACTTTGGATGGGACCCAATCTTTCAACCCGAAGGCTATGATCAGACGTAAGCAGAACTTTTTCATTTATATGCTCATTTTCCCATGGTTTTATATACTGTATGACATTAGACTATACAGCTGATTAATATGCTCCTGTAGTTACGCTGAGATGCCAAAGGAAGAAAAGAACAAGATTTCTCATCGCTCTAGGGCTCTTGCATTGGTGAAAGATCATTTTGCTGAGACTGGATACATTTTCAAGACTGAGACGTCTATCTGAGATTAAGTAAACTAGAAAAGTACTTGTGTTTTATTAGTTTTAAACATAATTAATGGCTGCAAACTTTTGTCGAATGTATTGTACGAGGTCAAGTAAAGCAAATGGGTAATTAAATGTGTGATTGGTGCTCTAGTACTTGTACATTTTAAGTTTTGTTCATTAGCTAGTGTTGGTAGATATTTTTGGATGACTTGGTTGGTTTTGTACTAGATGATGTTATTGAAATGATGTTGGATGATGTTATTGAAATGTAATTAATTTGGTTCTTGAATATTTAAATGTCATAATTTTTTTTATTATTAAAATTAGTTATAAATGATTTTAATTATGTAACACTCAATGTGTTACAATTGGTAAAAGAGGGTGTTACAATAGATTGTGGACCCCACCTAGATGTGGGCCCCACAGTTGTCCATATGCAAAATTATATCCTCTATTGTAACACACAAACTATGTTGCTGTAGAGTGTTTAAGATGTTGCTATAGAGGTCTTTAGTAACCACATTTGCTATGTTACCTTAGGTTGTGTTTTGATGTTACTTTAGATACCTGTAGTTACTGCTGAGAACCTAACACAGCTGAAGTGTTACCATAGCCCTATTTTGGCCTATGGTAACTTCAAACAGGGGTCTATGGTAACACAGTTTGGGGGTTGCTATAGGCCATCTATGGCGTAGTGTAAATTAGTAGTGATCTACTAAGATCTCCAACCAATTTAATTTTTTATTTTTTGAAAATTTGGGAATATCACTAAATTAGATATATCTTGACATCCGTACGGTTGAATCGTCGAGAAATATTTTTTTAAAAAATAGAAACAACAATCCGTACAAAGCACTATCTACTAAGATCTCCGACCAAATTAATTGTTCGCGAACAGCTCGAGCTCGGATCGAGCTCGGCTTGGCTCGAGGATGTTCGTGAACAACTCGAGTTCGGCTCGGTTCGTTAAGATCAAAGCTCGGCTCGGTTCATTAATGTCAAAGCTCGGCTCGTTTCGATCAAAGCTCGGCTCGACTCGGTTCGTGAACAGCCCTATTTCTTTCAGCAATTATTTGTACAATATATGATTATCTTCTCATGCGTCAGTAAACGAATTTAAAAAGAACATTTAATTTATACTAGATGATAACCCGTGTGAAACAGGGGCTCGTAGATTTATGTAAAATAATTAATAATTTTTATTTAATTAGATATTTATAAAATTATATTACAAAAATTATAAAAGAATTATGTTATTTGCATAAACAATTTATGCGATTAACAAACTATAAACTTAGATTGTTTAATAGAAGTACATGGAAACACGTTTCGGTTGTTTTCATTGAAAAAAATTTAGGATAATTTATCGTAATCTTTTTTTATTATAAGTTATAATAAAAAATTTGCTAATACAATGTAAGAATTATAATAATAATAAGATTTCAATTTTATAATATTTTTTTAAAAAAATAACATATAATCGCAGGGAAGAATGTTCCAGAGTAGTGTATAGAAACATGTTATAGTTATTCACCTTGAAAAATCTTTTGGAGAATTGATCGTATTATTTTTTTATTCTAAATTATGATAAAAAAATTGTATTATAATTATAATAGAATTTCAATTTTAATATTTTCTTTAAAAAATAACATAGAATAAAAGAATATGATTTAAAAGAATATGATTCTAGGGATGAAACTATTTTTTTATTTAAAGTTGTAATAAAAGAATTATAATTACAATAGGATTTTTATTTTATTAAAAAACAACATAGAATTATAGTAGAAATAGGATTACAGGGGTGAAACCAAAATTGGGGTGAAACCAAAAATGGTACCGTGAAAAGGGTGTTTCGCTTATTAATAAAGGTTAAAAAATAGGATTTCAATTTTATTATTTTCTTTAAAAAATAACATAGAATAAAAGAATATGATTCAAAAAAAATATGATTCTAGGGATGAAACTATTTTTTTTTAAAGTTTAATAAAAGAATTATAATTCAATAGGATTTCTATTTTATTAAAAAATAACATAGAATTATAGTAGAAATAGGATTACACGGGTGAAACCAAAATTGGGGTGAAACCAAAAATAGTACCGTTAAAAGGGTGTTTCGCTTATTAATAAAGGTTATAGATACTCCCTCGGTCACATCCATTTCTTTACATAAAAAACTGCGTATCTAACACGCATTTTAAGGTGCATTTTAAAGATATTTATATAACTTATTTTTGATAATTTTTTTTGTATAAAAATAGGATTGTTATATTTTTATACAAAAAAAAAAGAAAATATAAAAAATAAGTTATAGAACTATACTTAAAATTTGTGTCGAAAACTGGTACGCAAATATAAAGTATTCCGTCTGATGGAGGGAGTAGTAATTATGTATATATGCATTAATAATTTTTGTTGGGTAGATGAGGACGCGCCTTCTTAAAATATATAAATCACCGAAACATATTTACAGAAAGAGAGGATTCCTCTCAAAAATTCTCTAGGAACACTCTTAAAAGATTAAAAAAACCAAAAATGTATAGAAAAAGAAGACACCAAGAAACCCAAAATAATCTCAACTAAACCAACACCAAAAATCATCTAAATGTAGCTCCGCACATTTTAGATAAAGCCATCAAACATAGGGATGACAACGGGTCGATCGGGTTCGGCTCCGGTTTTGCAAAATTCAAATCAAAATCTAAATATTTTTGAGTTTGAAAAATAAATTTAAAATCCATATTCATATCAATATCCAAATCCAAAATTCAATATCCAAATTCAAATCTGTCAGGTTTCGGATCGGATCGGATTTTTTGGATATTCAAAATTAAAAAAAAGTGTAAGTATTTAGCAAAAAAAATAAAATAAATAAATAATGTAAGTAAGTTTAAAAACACCACTATATACAAACAACGTTAATAATGTTTATAGAATAATTAAAATAAAATATGATTAAGTAGTCAAATATAACGTATTATTTGAATTGACATAGTAAGTAAAATCTAAAATCTGTTAAATTAATAATTCCTAATATACAACACATATCCACCGTTAATTTGCGCGACCCTAAATACCCCACGGAACACGCTAATGGCAGAGAAGTATTTTAAAGATACGCCACACTGAGAATCGTGTCTCGAAGACACGCCACCGTGAGAACCATGTCTTGAAGACACGGTATGCCAGCGGGAACAGTCCCTATTATGCTAGTGGAGAAAGCGTGACAAAGGATACACATCTTTTTTTCTTTTTTTTGAACAAAGGATTTAATTCATTAATAAAAAGCCATACGGCATCTACAAGAATAATCGAGTCGAACAAACCGTAAAAAGATACAATCGCAGATTAATCCAGTCTTCTTAGACCTTTTGGATATAACATCAAGCGATTTGTTGAAACTGATATATGTACATGTACCCGCTTCGACACATCTGGTTTGAAATATCGACCATAAATGCAATACCATAAAAACTTTCATCGCTAAACCAAAACCTTGAAATTCCTGCAGATCTAACATCCTTGACATTAAATCCTGCAAAACAAACCAAAACCACACAAAGCTCTCACAAGAAGGAGAGAGGAAATCAAAACCCAAATAAATTGGGAACAAAGCAACATCGAACAGATCTAAATTAAATTAATAATTCCTAATATACAACACAATGAAAATTTTATGTCAAATAAAAAAATTTGCATCCTAAATATATTAACAACATTTGATTTTGAAAAAGATAAGATAAATTCCTAGATTATTATTGACTATTTCTAATAAAATAAATAATATGTACGTCTTATATCTGAAATGTTATATATAATAATTACAAATTATCATATTATATATAATTATTAAAATGCTTTATTAAAATTGAATTTGAATAACATGTATAATGTTTTATTAAAATGTATAATATATTATATGTAAAATAATGTGTGTGTGTGTATATATATATATATTCGGGTATTTTTCGGGTTTCGGGTTCGGATCGGGTTTGAATCGGGTTTCGGATTCCGGATCGGGTTTCGAATCGGTACACATAAAATCCAAATCCAAAAATTTTCAGGTTTAAATTTTAAATGCATATCCAAATCCAAATCCAAAAATTCGGATTCGATATATCCAAAAAATCGAATTTTGGATGTCGGATAGGGTTAAATTGCCATCCCTAATCAAACAGCACCTCCCACGCTGTGGCAGCACACCAATCAAACGGGGCAAAATATATAGTACCATTCAACAGACTTAAAGATCCAGTCCCTGCACTTCGGAACTTCAAACCAGCAAAACACCAACTTTTTCGAATAGAACCAGAAAAACAAGATACACTTCACCCCCCCTCTCTTTTTCCAATACAGCAACCACCACCATCCTTCAAGCGAAAACACCAGCAAACCAAGCTATATTCTACCCCACACCACATCGCTTCTGCAAAGAAAACATCTCCGCGGCAGGCCATAAGAACAGCTGAAAATGCAGTAAAATAACCCTGTCCAATTTAATCTCGAAAATTTTTGAAAATATAAGCCCAAACACCGCACCCATAACTAGACCACACTTCATATTTATATTTTCTGAAGATTTACACTTTAATCGAATAGCAAATTTTCTGGAGAATAAAACTCAATCCACCTTCCAGAGAAGAAGCTCCAGTACTGATCAACAAAAACTTTATCAGCCAGGTTAACCCATATATCACACCATGCATCGCAGTAAGCATGCAGAACTGGTAAAAGAATGTGCAAAGATATCCGCCAATTGAACCCAGCTTGAAACAACGATCATTTCGACCAATTACATACCAAAAACGCGGTATGACATCCCAGAAAAACCCATCTATAAACAAAACACTACTACCTGGACTCTTGTACAACCTAATGACACCAAGAACCTGCTCCCCAGTCAAGATTAGGAATATGCAGCGCCAAACTACAGTACTAGGATCCCATATAATCCAGCTCTCCACAATAAACGAGATAAAATTCTGCTGATACATGGAAAAATCAGGTCCCATACCAGCACAATAAAACGCACAAATTGACCACCCATACTGTGATATACAGTACATAAACTTCAGTTCCCTACCAGGACTAGTCGGACAACTTATATCACTATATACATCTCCCCATTTCTGCAAAATACTCAACATTAAACCACGATACCAATACAAGAATACCAAGTTCAAGTCAGAAATCCACTTTTTGTGAAGAATACGATCGCACCGATGGATTTTCCTTGCCACACAACAACAGCTTTAGAAATTAATTCCTCCCATCAAGAAAATGTAAAATTACAGAATCTTTTCCCACGAAAATGCATAAATGCCATCCACCTATACTGACAATAAAAGAATAGATGGTCCACCGAATCTCTTGTGAATGGCAAAACGTACAGCTAAGCCCTCCATCGGATTGCCATGCCTGCATCCTGATAACTCTAGATCTCGATCGGGTACTTCCTCGCCAACTCCTGTCTCGGAAGGGGTGTAGCTGTAGTGGGGTATCTGCAAAACAACACCGGAGGGGGGGTTTGGCCCCGAGGTGCCTCCGGCGTGAGAATAAGAGTTGGCTTTGGAAGGTAATAATCAAGTAGAGTATCACAAAGTAATGAATGTGTGTAGGTGTGTAATAATGGCTAACCCCTAAACCCTATTTACTAGGGGTATTTATAGCCCTAGGCCTAGGGTTTAGGGGTAGGTTACCTTCACCCCTGACCGTTGGATCTGGGGGACAAAGCGCTGAACTCCCGGGATGCAGGGCACGTGGCTTTTGTCTGGTCTGGCCGTTGGCTGGAGTGTGGCCACGTTGCGATGGGTATGATCTGGCACGTGTCTTCCTTTGTCTTTTAGCGTTGGTCAACATCACAAATGGGAGTGTCAGCTGAGGTGGGATGCCACGTATGCTGAGTGCCACGAATCGGGGGGGGGTCCCCTAGTCCGGGGTGGGGACCACGCCACGTGGTGGTGGCCCCGGGCCCGGGGTCCACTACTCTGGGCTGGGCCGCTCTTATTCTCATGAGGTGGTTTGCTTATTCTTTTGGGCTTCTTATTGGGCCTTGGCTGTTTATGGCCTATCACATCCTGTTTCATAGATTTATGATGAATAGCCAACCAAAGAATGAAAGGGTGCTTTGGGATGCAGTTAGAAAACCACACCAGATTACACCAAACCACACGAAGCCTCTCTATTCTAAAATCCTTCCAATATCTCCAATGCCACACAACCTTAGCTTCAGATTTATTTTTTCAGTAACTGGACCCTCTCCATTAAATCTGACACTTTTTCTAGAATGACACTGGGCCGCATCCACTGACCATCAGCCATAAAATCAGCCACATTTGCTCTACTAGATGAACCCATATATAGCAGATATCTCTATAGGAGAAAAAAAAATTAACAGCGGGCCAGCAAAAGTCCATGAATAGAGTGCTTGCACGGGGATGTTAATAAATTGCTTAAATAGGTCATCTTAGCTAGTTAGCCTAAACAACTGATTCAAATATGAAGATTAAATGGTGTAAAGATTCTAAATGTTTTGATCTGCAGGTTACATTAATTAGGTTTCTTCCATAAGAAATGTAAAAAATATGACTGAAATGATAATGGATCATGTGCACCCTATGCCTCTGGTTATGCAGCATGGTACTCGTGGGTGTCATTATTTTAATTGTGAAACTTCATATCTACTGGCTAATTGCTGATGAGCGTGATCTTTAAATACGAATCACAACCATTGACAATTAAGTGCAGGCTGCTAAGGTTCCTTTTGTCTGCAACCACCATATCACCATGCTATCAGTGAAATATGCACATTTTCCTTTGCATCTATTCAATTTTCTTGTGATATATAAAGGCATAACGAGCTGTCCATGTCTGGAAGACTTTAGCAATACACTCGTGGTTGATCATTTAAAATTACAACCTATATTATGATTGAAGTGTCTGCATCTGCATGACTTTAATCTTGTCGTGCTCGAATATATAAAATACAAACACATCCTGTATTATAGCAAGCTTTTGTGTTCAGCGCACATGAAAGGCCAATGCATTCAAGCCAGTATGATTCCTTTTGTCTCCTCTGCTTTATATAAAAGGTGCTGAAGGCAAAGGTTAGATCAAACCAATCTTTAAGCTGTAACATCTTATTGAGTTCTTCTCTATATATCCTTGTTCACTAAAAAACTGAAAGCTCTTTGAACAGAAAAGATAAACATGAGTCATACTCGTTCAATCAGCTTACCGTCCAGACCTCATCCTTCAGCCGCAGATGTACAGGAGCACTTGATCCATTTACTCAAAACTAAACTAACCCCTCAGTTCCCCCCCCTCCTCTCATCCACTATGTCTCATGAGCAAAATACCATTCCTAATTGTTGGGTTTAGAGTAATACCTAAAGAAAACGATAGTAAACGAAAGCATCGATATGTTCATCACAAACTCATATCACACAATGAAATTCATCATTCAAGATTACAATGATCAAAGCATTACATTGTTATATATACAAAACACTCTCCAACACCAGCTGTCACTAAATGCCTCTAACAGAATTTTCTAACGACCTTATTGTGAAATTACTATTATGCCCTTGACTGTTGCACTGATATTACTGTTATGCCCCTGGTCGTTATTCTGCACTTCATCACTCCCCCTCAAGCTTGTTGTGTTGACAGTTGGAAACACCAAGCTTGCTGAGAAGATAGGTATGTTGTTTTGCAGACAATTGCTTAGTAAACATATCAGCAACTTGTGCATAAGAAGGAACATGCTTTGTGACAATATCTCCAGCAGCCACCTTGTCTCGAATGTAATGACAATCAATTTCCACATGCTTAGTACGTTCATGAAGAACTGGATTAGCTGCAATAGCTAATGCAGCTTGATTGTCACAGTTAAGAACAGTTGGAGGCAATTCTGACAGTCCCATATCTTGCAGTAGTGTTGACAACCAAGTAACTTCACAACTAGCCAATGCCATAGCCCTATACTCAGCTTCTGCACTGGACCTAGCCACCACTGTTTGTTTCTTGGTTTTCCATGATACAGGTGAATTTCCTAACATAATGCAGAACCCTGATGTTGACCTCCTAGAATAAGCACAACTTGCCCAATCTGAATCACAATATGCAGTCAACTGAGCTGCTGATTTGCTAGCTAACAAAATTCCTTGACCAGGATTTCCTGCCAAGTACCTCAACAACTTCTTTGCAGCCTGCATATGTATGGTGGTAGGTTTCTGCATATACTGTGTAAGAATATGAACTGCAAACACAATATCTGGCCTTGTTACTGTCAAGTATATCAATTTTCCCAATAGCTTTTGATAAGGCTGAATATCTACCAAAGGCTCCCCCTTATCTGGAGTTAACTTGAGATGTGTTTCCATTGGCAGCCTGCTAGGAGTTACAGCACTCATGTGATATTCCTTAAGAAGGTCTAGTACATATTTCTTTTGAGAAATAAAGAAACCATCTTCAGATCTATGCACCTCCAAGCCAAGAAAGTAACTAATCTCTCCCAAATCTTTCATATGAAAATTCTTAGACAGCATACCTCTAAGCTCATTTATCTTATCAATTGAACTCCCAGCAAGAAGTAAATCATCTACATAAACCAAAATCAGAGTTATAGTAGATGATGTTACCTTTGTAAACAAACTATAATCTGCTTTTGATTGTTGAAATCCATCAGCCTTTAGAGTTGCAGATAACTTGCTAAACCAACATCTAGGTGCTTGTTTTAGACCATACAAACTTTTAATCAATTTGCAAACCAGTCTTGAAGAAGATTTAGCAGTAGCATTCATCATGAAATCACTGGATATTCTACTTCCCCATCCTGTATAGCCTTGGGGAAATTCCATGTACACCTCTTCAAGCAGATCCCCATGCAAAAAAGCATTTGTCACATCCATTTGATGAGTAGCCCAACCTTGAATTGCTGCCATAGCAAGTAAAGTTCTCACTGTAGCCATTTTTGCTACTGGAGCAAATGTTTCTCCATAATCAATACCCTCAACCTGTCTATAACCCAGAATAACTAATCTGCTTTTAAACCTGTCAATAGAGCCATCAGGTTTATATTTAGTTTTATACAACCATTTACAAGCTATTGCTTGCTTGCCAGGTGGTAACTCAGTGATAATCCAGGTACCATTCCTTTCTAAAGCCTCTAATTCAGTATTCATAGCTTGTATCCAGTGAGCACACTTGACAGCCTGTTTAAAAGAAGTGGGATCTGCACTAGTTGTAACTGAAGTCAAAAAACATTGAAATGTAGGTGGCACCACTTGATTGACAACTGTGGAAACAGCCTGAGCATTTGACTGAGTGCAGTTAACTGAATATGGACTCATCCAGGCTGGTGGTTTCTTTATTCTTGAAGACCTCCATAGAACTTTGGATGTGTCATTTTGATCATTGATAGTGTCTGAAGTATCATCATTTCCAGTTTCAGATGTATTACCTTCAAAACTGTGATTTTCATTTTGTCTCTGATCATCATTCTGAGAATTCTGAGTTGTAGAATTATCAACTTGCTCATGTAGAAAATTATCAAAATCAGAATCAAACATTTGTTGCTGAACAGGCAAATCCACAGGAATTGGATTCAAATAGATTGAATCAGTCTTTTGAGTAAAAGGAAATATTGTCTCTTTGAAAACCACATCTCTGGAGACAAACTCAGATTTTGTGTCCAAATCCAGAAGTTTATACCCCTTTTGAAATGGTGGATATCCTAAAAAAATACAAGCAACTCCCCTGGAAGCAAATTTATCATGAGTAATAGAAGGATTTGCAGCAAATGCAAGACAGCCAAAAGATCTGAGTTCCTCATAATTTGGTGGCTCATTGTACAGTACTTCATATGGTGAACAATTTTGTAAAACAGAAGATGGTAACCTATTCATAATGTATACTGAAGTTAAAACACAATCCCCCCAGTATTTTATATCCAATCCAGACTGAAACCTTAAAGCTCTTGCCATTTCTAGGATATACCTATGCCTTCTTTCAACTCTGGCATTCTGTTGAGGTTTGTAGGGACATGAAGTCTGATGTACTATGCCCTTATCAGCAAAAAATTCAAGACACTCAGAGTCCTTAAACTCTAGAGCATTATCAGTTCTCAAAATCTTGATATGCTTAGCAAAATGTGTGACAGCATAGTTATAAAAAACTTTTATGATCTTACAAAATTCAGTCTTATACTGCAGCAAATAAACCCAAACCATCCTGGAATGATCATCAACTAAGGTCAAGAAATACCTGTATTTTCCTTTAGTATTTACTTTGTAAGGTCCCCATATATCAGCATGTATCAGATCAAATGCCTCTCCTGCATTTGAATTACTAAGAGGAAATGGCAGCTTGGTAAATTTTGCCAATGGACAAGTAACACAAACATGAGATGGTACTGTCTTAATAAGCTTCTTGACATGATCAATTAACATAACCTTTGCACTTGGTGCATGCCCAAGCCTATTATGCCACACTTCATATGTATCAGCCCTTGCAGAATTACACTTCTTGTCACAATTATCAGAATCAGACATGTAGTACAAGCCATTCCTCATGTGACCTATACCCAACACTTGCTTTGTATCATTCTGCATAACTAAGCATTTCTCAGGATGAAACATCACTTGACAGTTGTTATCATGTGCCAGTTTGTGAATAGACAACAGATTATGCTGAAAACTAGGAACATACAGCACACCAAGCAATTGTAATCCATTCTTTAGTTGTACATTTCCAACATGAGATATTGAAGCTGTATCTCCAGTAGGCAATGTTATTGTGAACTGTGAAGGTGCTTTCTGAACATTAGACATCAAAGACAGAGATGATGTCATATGATCTGTAGCTCCTCTCCAACACCAGCTGTCACTAAATGCCTCTAACAGAATTTTCTAACGACCTTATTGTGAAATTACTATTATGCCCTTGACTGTTGCACTGATATTACTGTTATGCCCCTGGTCGTTATTCTGCACTTCATCACTCCCCCTCAAGCTTGTTGTGTTGACAGTTGGAAACACCAAGCTTGCTGAGAAGATAGGTATGTTGTTTTGCAGACAATTGCTTAGTAAACATATCAGCAACTTGTGCATAAGAAGGAACATGCTTTGTGACAATATCTCCAGCAGCCACCTTGTCTCGAATGTAATGACAATCAATTTCCACATGCTTAGTACGTTCATGAAGAACTGGATTAGCTGCAATAGCTAATGCAGCTTGATTGTCACAGTTAAGAACAGTTGGAGGCAATTCTGACAGTCCCATATCTTGCAGTAGTGTTGACAACCAAGTAACTTCACAACTAGCCAATGCCATAGCCCTATACTCAGCTTCTGCACTGGACCTAGCCACCACTGTTTGTTTCTTGGTTTTCCATGATACAGGTGAATTTCCTAACATAATGCAGAACCCTGATGTTGACCTCCTAGAATAAGCACAACTTGCCCAATCTGAATCACAATATGCAGTCAACTGAGCTGCTGATTTGCTAGCTAACAAAATTCCTTGACCAGGATTTCCTGCCAAGTACCTCAACAACTTCTTTGCAGCCTGCATATGTATGGTGGTAGGTTTCTGCATATACTGTGTAAGAATATGAACTGCAAACACAATATCTGGCCTTGTTACTGTCAAGTATATCAATTTTCCCAATAGCTTTTGATAAGGCTGAATATCTACCAAAGGCTCCCCCTTATCTGGAGTTAACTTGAGATGTGTTTCCATTGGCAGCCTGCTAGGAGTTACAGCACTCATGTGATATTCCTTAAGAAGGTCTAGTACATATTTCTTTTGAGAAATAAAGAAACCATCTTCAGATCTATGCACCTCCAAGCCAAGAAAGTAACTAATCTCTCCCAAATCTTTCATATGAAAATTCTTAGACATCATACCTCTAAGCTCATTTATCTTATCAACTGAACTCCCAGCAAGAAGTAAATCATCTACATAAACCAAAATCAGAGTTATAGTAGATGATGTTACCTTTGTAAACAAACTATAATCTGCTTTAGATTGTTGAAATCCATCAGCCTTTAGAGTTGCAGATAACTTGCTAAACCAACATCTAGGTGCTTGTTTTAGACCATACAAACTTTTAATCAATTTGCAAACCAGTCTTGAAGAAGATTTAGCAGTAGCATTCATCATGAAATCACTGGATATTCTACTTCCCCATCCTGTATAGCCTTGGGGAAATTCCATGTACACCTCTTCAAGCAGATCCCCATGCAAAAAAGCATTTGTCACATCCATTTGATGAGTAGCCCAACCTTGAATTGCTGCCATAGCAAGTAAAGTTCTCACTGTAGCCATTTTTGCTACTGGAGCAAATGTTTCTCCATAATCAATACCCTCAACCTGTCTACAGCCCAGAATAACTAATCTGCTTTTAAACCTGTCAATAGAGCCATCAGGTTTATATTTAGTTTTATACAACCATTTACAAGCTATTGCTTGCTTGCCAGGTGGTAACTCAGTGATAATCCAGGTACCATTCCTTTCTAAAGCCTCTAATTCAGTATTCATAGCTTGTATCCAGTGAGCACACTTGACAGCCTGTTTAAAAGAAGTGGGATCTGCACTAGTTGTAACTGAAGTCAAAAAACATTGAAATGTAGGTGGCACCACTTGATTGACAACTGTGGAAACAGCCTGAGCATTTGACTGAGTGCAGTTAACTGAATATGGACTCATCCAGGCTGGTGGTTTCTTTATTCTTGAAGACCTCCATAGAACTTTGGATGTGTCATTTTGATCATTGATAGTGTCTGAAGTATCATCATTTCCAGTTTCAGATGTATTACCTTCAAAACTGTGATTTTCATTTTGTCTCTGATCATCATTCTGAGAATTCTGAGTTGTTGAAACGATAGTAAACGAAAGCATCGATATGTTCATCACAAACTCATATCACACAATGAAATTCATCATTCAAGATTACAATGATCAAAGCATTACATTGTTATATATACAAAACACTCTCCAACACCAGCTGTCACTAAATGCCTCTAACAGAATTTTCTAACGACCTTATTGTGAAATTACTATTATGCCCTTGACTGTTGCACTGATATTACTGTTATGCCCCTGGTCGTTATTCTGCACTTCATCAATACCACTACAAGAAATCCCAGTTTTGCTAACGAAATTTCCCAACGGAAACGTGTCCGTTGCTATTTACTAACGGATTACTCACCCATATGATTATTCTGAAAAGCCAATTATAAAATAAAACATTCGCAACGATTCAGTAACGGAACTTTTCGTTGGTGATTGCTAATAGATTCCTAACGGAAAATAAATTGTTGAAAAGTCAATGCTTTAACAACGGATACCCAACGAATTATTAATGAACATTTATCAAAATTTTTGTGCTAAAATTGCCGCCCATTTCTAGCAACGAGATGCCAACGGAAAGAGTACTAACAGAATAACAATAATTTACCAAGGAACTAACAATGCTTTACCAACGATATATTCCGTTGGGAATTTTAGATCGGTCATACTCTTTTCCGCGACTAATCCGTTGGTAATATTAGAATGAAAAAAGAGAAAAAATAGGCGCTAAACAACGAAGAAAAACCGGCTAAATTTCCCCCAATTAAAAATGAAAAAAAATGGGCGCTAAAAGAACCAAAAAAAACCCGCCCATTTCTAGCAACGAGTTGCCAACGGAATATTTTAGATCGGTTATATATTTTCTGTTACTAATCTGTTGGTAGTATTAGAACGGTCATGCATTTTCCGTTACTAATTTGTTACAATTTGAAATATTTCCGTTACTAATCCGTTATAAGTTAGGAGTACGGGTCAAATCGATAGTTGACTACCACTTTTACTATCCAAATAAATTTATTATTTTTTAAAAACTTGAGAATATCACTAAATTAGATATATATTGACATACGTGCGATTGGATCGTCGATAAGTATTTTTAAAAAAATAGAAACAACAATCCGGGACAAATCACTAGTTAGCAGTACGGGTCAAATCGATAGTTGACTGCCACTTTTACCATCCAAATAAATTTATTATTTTTTAAAAACTTGGGAATATCACGAAATTAGATATATATTGACATACGTGCGGTTGGATCGTCGATAAGTATTTTTTAAAAAATAGAAACAACAATCCGGGTCAAAGCACTAGTTAGCAGTACGGGTCAAATCGATAGTTGACTACCACTTTTACCATCCAAATAAATTTATTATTTTTTAAAATCTTGGGAATATCACTAAATTAGATATATATTGACATGCGTGCGGTTGGATCGTCGATAAGTATTTTTTAAAAAATAGAAAGAACAATCCGGGACAAAGCACTCGTTAGTAGTACAGGTCAAATCGATAGTTGACTACCACTTTTACTATCCAAATAAATTTATTATTTTTTAAAACCTTGGGAATATCACTAAATTAGATATATATTGACATATGTGCGATTGGATCGTCGATAAGTATTTTTTTAAAAATAGAAACAACAATCCGGGACAAAGCACTAGTTAGCAGGACTGGTCAAATTGAAAGTTGACTACCACTTTTACCATCCAAATAAATTTATTATTTTTTAAAAACTTGGGAATATCACGAAATTAGATATATATTGACATACGTGCGGTTGGATCGTCGATTAGTATTTTTTAAAAAAATAGAAACAACAATTTGGGACAAAGCACTAGTTAGCAGTACGGGTCAAATCGATAGTTGATTACCACTTTTACCATCCAAATAAATTTATTATTTTTTAAAAACTTGGGAATATCATGAAATTATATATATATTGACATACGTGCGGTTGGATCGTCGATAAGTATTTTTTAAAAAATAGAAACAACAATCCGGGACAAAGCACTAGTTAGAAGTACCGGTCAAATCGATAGTTGACTACCACTTTTACCATCCAAATAAATTTATTATTTTTTAAAATCTTGGGAACATCACTAAATTAGATATATATTGACATACGTGCGGTTGGATCGTCGATAAGTATTTTTAAAAAAATAGAAATAACAATCCGGGACAAAGCACTAGTTAGTAGTACGGGTCAAATCGATAGTTGACTACCACTTTTACCATCCAAATAAATTTATTATTTTTTAAAATCTTGAGAATATCACTAATTTAGATATATATTGACATACGTGCGGTTGGATCGTCGATAACCTCTTGGTCACAGGTTCGACTCCCATGGGAGGCGGATTTGTGATTATGTCACGGATTATTGTTTCTATTTAAAAAAAAATATTTTTGAACGATCCAACCGGACGAATGTCAATATATATCTAATATAATGATATTCCCAAAGTTTCAGAAAACAAAAAATTCATTTGATTGGAAATCTTATTAGATCACTACTATTTTCAATATGACTCGTAACTAGTGCTTTGTCACGGATTATTGTTTCTATTTTTTAAAAATATTTTTGAACGATCCAACCGTACGGATGTCAATATATATCTAATATAATGATATTCCCAAAGTTTCAGAAAATAAAAAATTAATTTGATTGGAAATCTTAGTAGTGATTTTCAATATGACTCGTAACTAGTGCTTTGTCACGGATTATTGTTTCTATTTTTAAAAAAATATTTTTGAACAATCCAACCGTACGGATGTCAATATATATCTAATATAATGATATTCCTAAAGTTTCAGAAAATAAACACTCACTCTAGTTCTAGAAAAAAATTATCAAAAAATAAAAAAATTAGGTTATATGACATTTACTTATCAACTTTTTATTTGAATTAAATACTAATTTTTATAATATATTATTTAATAACAAGCACTAATATGAGTATGTTATCAAATTATTTTTGTCACTGAAATATAAATTTAATACAATACGAATTTTAAACTATTTTTTCATTATTTTTCAGCTTAGAGATAATAATTTTAATAATTAAATTAAAAATTTGGAAAAAAAATTAAATCAAAAAATTGAAAGCACCGCGTGTTTTTTCAGCAGCGAAATACTTTCCCCAAAATGAAAACTACACTTTCCGCCAAAATAAACGCACTCACTCACCACACTCTCGACCTAAATCTCTCTCTCGACCTAAATCTCTCTCGACCTACATCTCTGTCTTTCTCGACCACACTCACTCACCACACTCTCTCAACCTCACCTCTTTGTCTCTCTCTCTACACTCTCTGAAGGACAAATTGAAGAACAAAATGGAGATTCAAAATCAGGGCTTTAAAATTTTGATATTGTGTGATTAGGACTTCAAAATTGGGGGTTCGAGTTCGATTTTGGACGAATTGATGTTTTTGATATTTTGTATGTTTTTAATTGAAGGTTTTGACATCTTTAGATTATTAGTCTTGACAGCCACAAGGTTTTGTGCTCTACCTTTGTTGATTCACAATTTTCTCTTTTGCAGGTTAAGAAACATATTAAGCAAGGTCAAGGTCATGAAGGTGGAATTTTTACAGTCGAAGCCCCACTTCATGTCTCAAATGTTCAAGTTCTAGACCCAGTGACAGAGTCTGTAATCTAAAAACCAAGTTTCCTGTGACTGTTAGCATCGATCTATTTTGTTTTATCCGATATCTAGAAGACGGAGCCAAGGTCAGAGTTTCCAGAGGCATAGGTGCATCAGAGTCTATTATTCCTCGCCCTGAAATCCTAAAGATAAGATCTACTCCAAGACCAACGATGGGTAGGTGGCTACATGTGCATTATTTTTTTCTTTTTCTTAGTTTTACTTTTGAAGGGAATTTTGGTGCTTATTTTTCTAAAATTGAAAGCAGAGGGCAAAACATGTTTGTTTATTATTTATTGTTGTTGTTTATATGTTTAGTTCTTTGGAGTTCTAGGGACCGGATGTGTTTGTAAATTTGGTTTTGACCTTAGGGAAGACATGAAGATCTAAATTAACATTCTATCCTTATGGACTTTATTATTATCTGAAAATTCTGCATTTTACACTGTACAAATGATATTCATATGGATTGATAGATATTTTGTCATCTTCCTAATTTTCTTGTGTTTCTTTTGTGGCAGTTGGTCCCAAAGACACGCCTATGAATTTGGTTTTGGAGAGGACATTTGATTCTAAAGTTGGAAAGGGCATGCCCAGTCTTTAATCAGTATGATACTGGCTTTTATCCTCTTAAGTCTTAAGCAATATTTTCTAAAAAATGAATTGATTATTTTAAGGAAAAACAGTAAGTTGTAATATACTGCATACTCACTTGTTTGGCCATCCTCTTGGTGTGTTGATCATCCATCTTGTAATAAGATCATATTGATTAAGCTGCCTGATCATTTTAAGAGCTTGTTCTGCCAATATGGCAGCGTGCAATTGTGCATATGTGTTATTCGTTATGTTTTTTGATAGCCTTTTCGTTTCCAGACATATGTTAGTGATCAATTAGGAAGACTTCCAAATTGTTTACAATTTATCATTGTAAAGGAAAACAATGCAAATACTCTTTTACATGTAGGATTCAAAGTTGGCAGAATATGGAGTCCAAGATTAAATTTTATAGGTTATGAAGTACTTGTGTTAGTAGGTCGTACTGTTGGTCCAGGTCAATGATACAATATATGTTCCATGTTTGGTAAACTTATATATTTTGGTCTGAATCCCATTCAAAACATGGTTTATAACTTTATACAAGTGACATTGGAAAACTTAAAGTAGCAGAGTGCGTACTGTAATAGCATTTCTCTGGACCTCTTTATTTCCTATAATCTTGTCTTTTTTTGTCTAAAAATTTGTAGTTGGCAGGTTGGACCCATGAATATAACCAAGTTTAGATACAGATATGTTTCCGACATGGAAGAAGCCCTTGTATTGTACAGGCAAAATTTCTCAAACTTTATAGTTGAATTATTGTTAAATTTTTAGTACCTGCATTCCGAAACAGTTGATCCCTAGATTTACAATGTCCATGAATCATAAGATCATAAGAGTGTTAATATTAACATTTTCTTGTAAAGATGATGTTTCCTTTTATCCAGGACCTCCATTTGCTTGTATTGAAAGCTTTCTGAAATGTATACTTGTTAAGAAGTTTAGAAGAGTTACTTTGTAAAATGTGAACCATATGATATCATTTTCCCTTTATTATCTGCAGTGTTGGCGTACACATAAAATTAGATCTTGATGCTATGGTGGAGAGAATGGAATCATCTCAACTTCGAACTATTAATCTAACAAACAATGACCTGGTCAAAGATCATCTGCGTCATTTGGTAAGACTGTTTCTTTAATCCCAGTCTTATCAATGTCCAAAAAAATTGATGAACACTGTCATTGTAGGATTGGGATATGCTTTCTTTCATTAGATCCCCCTTCAACTGTATATGGAGCAGAACAATTGTCCAACTTAGACGCAATGCTAGATATGCTCTCTTTGAGGTAACCAGGTTACAATTTAGAACATCAGCCTGTTCCTCTCAAAAGAATTCAATATGAACTTGTCTTAATTAATTGTCAACATACTCCACTCCAATAATTTTTTTGGAAATTCAGCTTGATCCAACTCTTCTCTATTAAATATGATCTTACTTACCATTATCTACAAGTCTTAGATATATTAATCTGTATTTCAGGACACCTCAAGTGTACTATGAAGGTGACTATATCAGAAATTTAGAGTCAGAATTATCCAGGGCTTCTAAGCTAAAATGTAGTACATGTGGGCTTCATAGTACATGCTGGACTTGGCTACTTCATGAAGTCCTGCAGCAGAAGTTATCATGTACCTTGTGCAATAAAAACATCAAATTGCAGATGGGACATTGTAAATCTATCAAGTTACTCGAACATTTGTTATATAGTCAGCTGCACTGCTGCAATAATGATTGCAGATGGGGTTGTAGTATTTGTTTAGTTTGTTTTTTGTAAGTTGAATTGGGGTTTATGAAATGAATCTTTGTTTTGTTTGAATCTCATTTATGAATTTGATAATTGTGTAATAGCAACAAAATACCAACTAAATTTGTTATGTATTACTTTTGTTCCCCCAACAAATGATTCGTTGGTAAAGTTTTGCTAGATTGTAGAAGTCCGTTGGCAAAGCGTTGGTAGAATCACTTGTTATGGTCAAGAGATCTGTTATTAAAAGTTGTTGATATTCCGTTAGTAAGTTTTGTAACGGACACAAAATCCGTTGGTAAGCACTTCCCAACGATGTTTGCTCCAACGAACGTATTCTGTTAGCATTTCGTTGGGAAACCATTTTACCAACGGGAAATTTCTGTTGGGATGTTGTTGCTAAATATAGCAACAGAAAAATCTGTTGTCCCTTCGTTGTAGCATGGTTGTTAGTAAAACAAGAATTTTGTTATTGTTCTCTTGGTATTCCGTTGGTAAGTTTAGTAACGGAAACAAATTCGTTGGTAATGATTTCCCAACAAGGTTTCCTCCAACAGACATGTTTGGTGGTCATTCCGTTGGTAAAGGGTTTTCCCAACGGATTTCCTTAACATGCCAACGGAATGTTCTGTTATTAAAGTTGGGTTTTTTTGTAGTGTACTCTAATAGTGCAGAGAAGATAAAAGAGAATAAAATGTGTTTATATTAATAAAACTCTTCTACTTACGATCTGATTACATAACAACGTTATTTATACTCATAGGTTGTTCATATAAATATAGTAATAGTACATGTACCATAAGAATTAATGGTTTTTTATTATACTACTATTAAAAGCTTATTGGTTTATATTCAAATATATACAAACCTCTTATTTAGTATTTAATTAATAAAGTTCTTTATTATTTAACACTCCTCCTTGAAGAACTTCTTCTGTATGCCAAGCTTATTCCTGAGGATTTCGAACTTTGGTTTTGGAAGTGCTTTTGTGAAAATATCAGCTAGTTGATCCTCAGTGTTACAGTGAACTAGACTGATTTTTTTCTCTATTTTCAGCTTCTCGCACAAAGTGGTACTTTATTTGAATATGTTTGGTCTTGCGATGTTGAACTGGATTCTTTGCAATAGCAATTGCTGATGTGCTATCACAATATATTTTAGTTGCTGATTTTTGTTTTTCACCTAATTCTGAGAGTATCCTTCTAAGCCATATTGCTTGGTTAACTGCTGCACATGCTGCTATATATTCTGCTTCAGCTGTTGATTGCGCAACTGTATTTTGTTTTTGACTTAACCAAGAAAAGATACCATTTCCAAGTGAAAACATGTAACCTGAAGTGCTTTTCATATCATCTATTGATCCAGCCCAATCACTGTCTGAATATCAAATCAGTTCAGGATTTTCAGTAGGGGTGAACCATATCCCGTAGTCTGTGGTACCTTTCACATATCGAAGAACTCTCTTTACTGCCTTCATGTGAGCTTGTGTTGGTTTCTGCATAAACCTGGAGAGAACACTTATGGAGTACATCAAATCTGGCCTGGTAGCAGTTAAGTATAATAAACTGCCTATTATACTTCTATAACGCTTGCAGTCAGCTTCCCCTGAATCATCATCCTTACTCAATTTTTCATTTTGAGCAAGCGGAGTTGAGATTGGTTTACATCTTTCCATGTTGAACTTCTTTAATATATTGGTTGCATACTTTTTCTGACAACTGAAGATTCCTTCTTTAGATTGATCAATCTCCATTCCAAGAAAGTAGTTCATCAACCCCAGGTCAGTCATCTCAAACATCTTCATCATTTGTTGCTTAAATGTAGTAATCATTGAAAGATTACTTCCTGTGACAATAAGATCATCAACATAAAGAGAAAGAATTAGAATGTCATATCCTTCCTTTTTAATATACAATGTTGCTTCATTTGGACTCTTCTGAAATCCTTGTTGATGAAAATATTTATCAATCCGGCTATACCATGCTCGTGGAGCTTGCTTAAGTCCGTACAAAGCCTTCTTTAATCTTAATACTTTGTCTTCCTTTCCTTTTATTATGAATCCTGGTGGTTGCTCAATATAGATTTCTTCTTCCAGGAATCCATTTAGAAATGCAGATTTCACATCGAGCTGGTAAATATTCCACTTACGTTGTGCTGCAAGAGCGAGAATTGTTCTGATTGTGTCCTGTCTTGAGACAGGTGCAAAAGTTTCATTATAATCTACTCCAAATTGTTGTGAGTAGCCTTTCACGACTAGCCTTGCTTTGAATTTTTTAATTGAACCATCTGGACTTTATTTGGTTTTGTACACCCACTTTACGCCAATGGTGTCCTTGTGAGGTGGTTTATCTACTAAAACCCATGTATGGTTCTTTTCAATCATGGAGATTTCTTCATTCATCGCATCTCTCCATTCTTTGTGTTGAGCTGCGTGCTCATAATTATTTGGCTCATCCGAGACAAAGTAGCAAAACTGAACTTGCTCGGGATCTAGATCTGGTACTCTTTCAGTATTTTCGTATAAGTCAGACAGTCTTCGAGTTTTTAGTGGAGGTGAATCCGAAAAACTATCATATTCATACCTTGGTGAGTCTGGATCATCTGAAGAACTCTCAGACTCCTCCTGAAAATGTTGTTCAGGTTGACCAACTATTGTTGGTGTAGGTTCTGTATTAATTGGTTGAGTCACCACATATCTTTTCTTGATTTCATTATGCTCCCAATCCCAAGAAGCATCTTCATCAAATACAACATCTCTGCTGACTTGAAGTTTATTATTTTGTGGGTTGTAAACCCGATATCCCTTGGACTGTGAACTGTAGCCAAGAAATATTCCTTTTTCAGCTTTATCTCCTAGTTTATGGCGCTTTTCACTTGGTACATAGATGTAACATAAACATCCAAATATTCTCAAGTGACCAACAGATGGTCTATGCCCAGACCATGCTTTAAGAGGTGTTCTTTTATTAACAGCCTTTGTAGGTAGTCGATTTTGAAGATATACTGCTGTATAGACTGCTTCTGCCCAAAATTTATTTGGCAAACCTTTGTCTTTCAGCATTGATCTTGCCATCTCCATAACGGTTCTATTTTTTCTTTCACTTACACCATTTTGTTGTGGTGTATATGGAACAGTCAATTGTCGGTGTATACCTTCCTTTTCACAGAATGCTTTAAATTCTGATGAGGTATATTTTGTCCCATTATCACTTCTTAGATTCTTGATTCGAAATCCACTTTCATTTTCTACATGACTCTTGAAATTGTTGAAGATTTTAAATACCTCAGATCTTTCCTTCAGGAAGTATACCCAAGTCATCCGAGAATAGTCATCGATAAACAAGATAAAATACTTGCTATTATCAAGTGAAGGTGTTCTCATAGGTCCGCAGACATCCGTGTGTACTAACTCTAGCTTCTTTGATGCTCTCCATGCTTGTCCAGAAGGAAATTGCTTTCTAGACATTTTTCCAAGTTGGCATCCTTCACATACACAAATAATTTCTGAAATTGCTGGAAGACCTTTCACCATGTTTTTGCTTGATAAAAACTTTAAGTTTTGTAAATTGCTATGTCCGAAGCGTCTATGCCACAACCATGTTAGCTCATTGGCTTGTGCATGCATTGAATTTTCTGGTGCTTTATTCGCCCACTGAATAGGAAAACATTTTTGCTGCATTTTTACGTCAGCAATATTGTTTCCTTTTTTATCAAAGATAGTGCATGTGTCTCCTTCAAAATAGATCGAATATCCATTTTGCATCATCTGAGGAACACTTAGCAAATTTTGATCCAATCTGGGAACATAGAGAACATCTTTAATTTGACGTGTTCCTTTCTTTGTCTGAATCGTAACAATTCCTTTTCCTTCAGAATTCACCATAGCTCCATTGCCCATTCTTACCGGAACTTTGATGGTTGAGTCCATTTCAGTGAAATACTGAGAATCCTTGGTCATGTGGTTCGTGCATCCACTATCAATGAGCCAGGTGTTCTTCTTATTAGATATGCTTTGACATGCAAAGAATAATTTGTTCTCGTCCTCTATTGACTCCGATCTACTTGCATGCTGGTTTTTGAGTCTGCATTCGTCCTCCTTATGATTAAATTTTTTACAATAAGAGCATTGACTTTTTCCTTTGAACCAACAATTCTGTTCAGCATGATTTGTTTTCCTACAATTCGGACATGGGGGATATGTGGCTTTTCTGTCAGCTTCTTTGAAGTTGTTGGAAATGAACCTTTTTGTTGGTCCAACCTTTTTATTTTGCTTGAATGATGGAACTTTATGCTTTGATTGAAAAGCTCCTTCTCCAGCTGCTTCATTTTTTCGAGACATTCTATCTTCATGAATTTGTAGAGAAGCCATTAATTCTGAGATGGTTAACTGTGTGAGATCTTTGGATTCTTCTATCACAGTAACAACTGTATCAAATTTTTCAGATAAACTGACCAACGTTTTTTCAACAACTCGTTGATCAGTTATATTTTCCCCATTTGACTTCAGCTCGTTCACCAATTTAATTACTCGAGACGTGTAATCTTTGATACTTTCACCATTTTTCATTTTTAAATTTTCAAATTCACGCCTGAGACTCTGAAGGCGTATCTTGGTTGTCTTCTCATTACCTTCAAATTCATTTTTGAGAATATCCCAAGCTTCTTTGGCAGAAGTTGCATTCATAATTCTTGGGAAAATTGTATCAGCCACGGCAATATGAATTTTGTTCAAGGCTTCAGCATCCTTTTGTGACCAATCAATTGTTTGTGTAGTAGCATTTTCCTCATTTTGAGGTATGCCCTTTTCTACAACCTCCCAACAGTTTTGTGTGGCTCTTAAAACTGTCCTCATCTTTATACTCCAGAACATGTAGTTTTCACCATTAAAAATGGGAATGACTTGTTGGTTGGCATTTGGAAAAGCCATCTTCAACAAAAATAATATTGCGGAAATTGTATTAAAGCCTTCTTGATCTTAAGGCTCTGAGATGTTGGGTTTAGAGTAATACTCTAATAGTGCAGAGAAGATAAAAGAGAATAATATGTGTTTATATTAATAAAACTCTTCTACTTACAATCTGATTACATAACAACCTTATTTATACTCATAGGTTGTTCATATAAATATAGTAATTGTACATGTACCATAAGAATTAATGGTTTTTTATTATACTACTATTAAAAGCTTATTGGTTTATATTCAAATATATACAAACCTCTTATTTAGTATTTACTTAATAAAGTTCTTCATTATTTAACACTAATCTTGCTGAACCAACAAAACCCCTCATCATGGTTAATATGCACTCTGTTGTTAAACTCACCTCTTCTAATTATCTCATCTGGAAAGCACAACTTACTGCTCTCCTAATCGGTTACGACCTCCACCAATATATTGATGGCTCTCTCCCCTCACCATCTCCTACCCTTACCAAGAATACTGCAACCACACCAAACCCAGCTCATACCACCTGGCTGCGTCAAGATAAACTCCTCTTCGGTGCCATTGCCGGCACTCTCTCACCTGCCCTTGGTCCTCTCATCACTCGAGCTTCCACCTCTAAAGAAGCTTGGGATCTTCTGGCCACGACCTATGCAAGTCCCACACGTGGCCACATAAAACAACTCAAAGACCATCTCAAAAGAGCCATCAAAGGCTCCCTCTCAGTGACCGACTTTATGCAACAAGTCAAATGCTTGGTTGATGAATTAGCCCTCCTTGGCACTACCATTGATCCTGAAGATGTCACGGATCGAATTCTTGATGGCCTTGATTCTCGATTTCAATCTGTTATTGATGCAGTCCATGCACGTGACACTCCCATCTCCTTTGCAGAACTTCATGAAAAACTCATCAATAAGGAACTTGCCATATCCACTGAAACACCACCATCCCTCACCTACCCGGCCGTTGCGAACTCAACCTACTCAAGATCCCACCACACCCAATACCCTACCTCCAACCGAAACAACTATCAGCCCAGAACTCACACTCCAAACACTCCTCCTCCTTTCTCTAATCCATTCAAGGGTAAGTGTCAATGGTGCAACATTCAGGGACACACTCTCGCCTACTGCACCGCCTTCAAACATTTACACCCCTCCATCACTGTTCCTAGCCGCCCCAAACGATCTCTAAACTCCTCCCCCCATGTCCACACTGCAATTTGCCATCCTCCACCGCCCACTAATACACTGCAAACTCCTTGGCTCGATCCTTGACAGTGGTGCATCACATCACGTAACTACTGATCTCGCCAACCTATCCCTCCACTGTCCCTATGATGGTACCGATGAGATTGTTATCGGTGATGGAACAGGCTTGCCCATCTCTCACACTGGTTCAACTCATCTCTCCTCCTCTAATACAACTTTTGCATTATCTAATGTTCTCTATGTTCCCACTATGCATAAAAATATCATCTCTATCTCTAAATTTTGTGCTGAGAACAATGTTACTATCGAGTTCTCACCTCTTTTCTTTTCTGTTAAACATCTTCAGATAGGGGTAACTCTTATCACGGGACCAAGTAAAAATGGAGTCTATGAATGGCCGGTCTCCACCTCACATCTTCCTCAAGCCTACACTACTTCACTCACCTCCAGCATGGGCATGGGCAACACCAGCAAAGATTAAACGGTGTAAAGATTCTAAATGTTTTGATCTGCAGGCTAAATTAATTAGGTTTCTTCCCTAAGAAATGTCTAAAATATGACTGAAATGATAATGGATCCTGTCCTCCCTATGCCTCTGGTTATGCAGCATGGTACTCGTGGGTGTCATTATTTTAATTGTGAAACTTCATATCTACTGGCTAATTGCTGATGAGCGTGATCTTTAAATACGAATCACAGCCATTGACAATTAAGTGCAGGCTGCTAAGGTTCCTTTTGTCTGCAACCACCATATCACCATGCTATCAGTGAAATATGCACATTTTCCATTGCATCTATTCAATTTTCTTGTGATATATAAAGGCATAACGAGCTGTCCATGTCTGGAAGACTTTAGCAATACACTCGTGGTTGATCATTTAAAATTACAACCTATATTATGATTGAAGTGTCTGCATGCATCTGCATAACTTTAATCTTGTCGTGCTCGAATATATAAAAATACAAAAACATCCTGTATTATAGCAAGCTTTTGTGTTCAGCGCACATGAAATGCCCATGCATTCATGCCAATATGATTCCTTCGGTCTCCTCTGCTTTATATAAAAGGTGCTGAAGGCAAAGGTTAGATCAAACCAATCTTTAAGCTGTAACATCTTATTGAGTTCTTCTCTATATATCCTTGTTCACTAAAAAACTGAATGCTCTTTACTCCGAACATAAAAGATAAACATGAGTCATACTCGTTCAATCAGCTTACCGTCCAGACCTCATCCTTCAGCCGCAGATGTACAGGAGCACTTGTGCAGACTAAGGTCATCAGATGCCACATCCACTTCATCGCTATGCAACAAACTCAGTGGCCTCAAAGACTTGTATACATGCATAGATGGCTTTCTTCAATTGCCAGTTATGCATTCTAGCGATTCTGAAGAAGTTCTTGGTGCATCTTTTAGGCTTTTGGATTTGTGCAACTTAACAAAAGATGCATTCTCACAAATGAGAGCATCTGTGCAAGATCTTGAGTCATCTCTTCGAAGGAGAGAAGCAGATGTATCAAGCAAAGTTGAACGACACTTGATCTGTATGAAAAAAGTCAACAAAATGGTTTCCAAGAGCCTTGCTGGTTTTAAGAAGTCTCAAAATAAGAAATGCAAGGAGACTTCTGCTACTGTGAGCCTCCTAAGAGAAGTTGAAGAAGTCAGTATTACAATTTTCGAGTCCCTTTTCTCATCAGTCTTTCCAGCAAAGGAAGCATCAAAGCAAAACCGGTGGTCATCGGTTTTCAAGTCAACACAATCCAAACGTGTACACGAAGTCAGTGAACAGAATTATTTGATGGCACTTGACACGAAGATGCAATGCTGCGAGGAGGATTTAGAGTGTCTCTTCAGATCTTTGATAAAGACTAGAGTCTCTATTCTCAATGTGATTAACCAATATTAGTCTCTAGTGAACTGAACGATTAGGCTCATATAGCATCCTTTACATTTGAAACAAGGATTCTATTAGTTTCTAGTGAAAGAAACGTATAGATAGATTGAAATCATACTGAAAATATATTACGAGAAAACTTGTTCATTGTCATATCCAGATTTATTATATTTCTTTCAGCAATTATTTGTACAATATATGATTATCTTCTCATGCGTCGCGCACCTTCTTAAAATATACACATCAACCCTTAAAGTTTGGTCGAAAATACACATAAACCCTTAAAGTACAAAAACGTACCTCTTTACCCCTGAAGTATGTCTTTTGTATGTATCAGTCCTTTTTCCGATGATCGAAGATAAAAGTTGCATATCGGTTGTCCGGCATAGGGGTAATATCGGAATCTATGTGTTAATCTGTACAAATATGCATACTTCATGTGTTAATCTATACAAATGTGCATACTTAAAGGGCCAATTTGTTAATATTGCTAGATTATGAAAAAGGACCAAAAAAAATGCAATTTCACTTGTTTTCACGGCCTAAAAATTATTTTTGTACATATCATTTTTTTTCATTTTTTTTATTCCGTATTAAAATTCAGATATTCAACTTCGGTAAAAGTCAAAAAACTTATAAAAAAAATACAAAACCATGTTATTTTTAGGTCCGTAGATGACAAAAAAACATAATTTCCATAACAACTTATTTCCATAGGCATTTTCACGGGCCTAAAAATATCTTTTACATAATTTTTTTTCATTTTTTATATTTATATTAAAAATTGAACGTTCTACTTTGGTGCATAAATGTTTCTATATGCAGGCTACATTGGTTATTGGTTAGGTTTCTCCCCTAGGAAATGTATAAAATATGATTGAAATGATACTGGATGAAATCCTGTCCTCCCTATGCCTCTGGTTATGAAGCATGGGTACTCGTGGGTGTCGTTATTTTAATTGTGAAACTTGATATCTACTCAGCTAATTGCCAATGAGCATGATCTTCATTCTCAAATCACAGCCATTGATAATTAAGTGCAGGCTGCTAAGGTTCCTTCTGTCCGCAACCACCATGCTATCATTGAAATATGCACATTTTCCGTTGCATCTATTCGATTTTCTTGAGATGTTTAAAGTTATAATGGGGCAGTCCATGTCTGGAACACTTTAGCAATACACTCGTGATTGATCATTTATAAAGATAACCTATACCATGATTGAACTGTCTGCATCTGGATCACTTAAATCTTGTCATGATCGAATATATAAAAATACAAACACGTCCTGAATTATAGCAAGCTTCTGTGTTCAGCACATGTTCTGTGTCCAGCACATGAAATTCCTTCTGTCTCCTCTGCTTTATATAAAAGGTGCTGAAGGCAAAGGTTAGATCAAACCAATCTTTAAGCTGAAACATCTTATTGAGTTCTTCTCTATATATCCTTGTTCACTAAAAAACTGAAAGCTCTTTACTCCGAACATAAAAGATAAACATGAGTCATACTCGTTCAATCAGCTTACCGTCCAGACCTCATCCTTCAGCCGCAGATGTACAGGAGCACTTGTGCAGACTAAGGTCATCAGATGCCACATCCACTTCATCGCTATGCAACAAACTCAGTGGCCTCAAAGACTTGTATACATGCATAGATGGCTTTCTTCAATTGCCAGTTATGCATTCTAGCGATTCTGAAGAAGTTCTTGGTGCATCTATTAGGCTTTTGGATTTGTGCAACTTAACAAAAGATGCATTCTCACAAATGAGAGCATCTGTGCAAGATCTTGAGTCATCTCTTCGAAGAAGAGAAGCTGATGTATCAAGCAAAGTTGAAAGATACTTGATCTGTATGAAAAAAGTCAACAAAATGGTTTCCAAGAGCCTTGCTGGCTTTAAGAAGTCTCAAAATAAGAAATGCAAGGAGACAACCGCTACTGTGAGCCTCCTAAGAGAAGTTGAAGAAGTCAGTATTACAATTTTCGAGTCCCTTTTCTTATCAGTCTTTCCAGCAAAGGAAGCATCAAAGCAAAACCGGTGGTCATCGGTTTTCAAGTCAACACAATCCAAACGTGTACACGAAGTCAGTGAACAGAATTATTTGATGGCACTTGACACGAAGATGCAATGCTGCGAGGAGGATTTAGAGTGTCTCTTCAGATCTTTGATAAAGACTAGAGTCTCTATTCTCAATGTGATTAACCAATATTAGTCTCTAGTGAACTGAACGATTAGGCTCATATAGCATCCTTTACATTTGAAACAAGGATTCTATTAGTTTCTAGTGAAAGAAACGTATAGATAGATTGAAATCATACTGAAAATATATTACGAGAAAACTTGTTCATTGTCATATCCAGATTTATTATATTTCTTTCAGCAATTATTTGTACAATATATGATTATCTTCTCATGCGTCGCGCACCTTCTTAAAATATACACATCAACCCTTAAAGTTTGGTCGAAAATACACATAAACCCTTAAAGTACAAAAACGTACCTCTTTACCCCTGAAGTATGTCTTTTGTATGTATCAGTCCTTTTTCCGATGATCGAAGATAAAAGTTGCATATCGGTTGTCCGGCATAGGGGTAATATCGGAATCTATGTGTTAATCTGTACAAATATGCATACTTCATGTGTTAATCTATACAAATGTGCATACTTAAAGGGCCAATTTGTTAATATTGCTAGATTATGAAAAAGGACCAAAAAAAATGCAATTTCACTTGTTTTCACGGCCTAAAAATTATTTTTGTACATATCATTTTTTTTTCATTTTTTTTATTCCGTATTAAAATTCAGATATTCAACTTCGGTAAAAGTCAAAAAACTTATAAAAAAAATACAAAACCATGTTATTTTTAGGTCCGTAAATGACAAAAAAACATAATTTCCATAACAACTTATTTCCATAGGCATTTTCACGGGCCTAAAAATATCTTTTACATAATTTTTTTTCATTTTTTATATTTATATTAAAAATTGAACGTTCTACTTTGGTGCATAAATGTTTCTATATGCAGGCTACATTGGTTATTGGTTAGGTTTCTCCCCTAGGAAATGTATAAAATATGATTGAAATGATACTGGATGAAATCCTGTCCTCCCTATGCCTCTGGTTATGAAGCATGGGTACTCGTGGGTGTCGTTATTTTAATTGTGAAACTTGATATCTACTCAGCTAATTGCCAATGAGCATGATCTTCATTCTCAAATCACAGCCATTGATAATTAAGTGCAGGCTGCTAAGGTTCCTTCTGTCCGCAACCACCATGCTATCATTGAAATATGCACATTTTCCGTTGCATCTATTCGATTTTCTTGAGATGTTTAAAGTTATAATGGGGCAGTCCATGTCTGGAACACTTTAGCAATACACTCGTGATTGATCATTTATAAAGATAACCTATACCATGATTGAACTGTCTGCATCTGGATCACTTAAATCTTGTCATGATCGAATATATAAAAATACAAACACGTCCTGAATTATAGCAAGCTTCTGTGTTCAGCACATGTTCTGTGTCCAGCACATGAAATTCCTTCTGTCTCCTCTTCTTTATATAAAAGGTGCTGAAGGCAAAGGTTAGATCAAACCAATCTTTAAGCTGTAACATCTTATTGAGTTCTTCTCTATCTTTTTTCACTAAATAACTGAAAGCGCTTTACTCCGAACATAAAAGATAAATATGAGTCATACTCGTTCAATCAGCTTACCGTCCAGACCTCATCCTTCAGCCGCAGATGTACAGGAGCACTTGTGCAGACTAAGGTCATCAGATGCCGCATCCAATTCATCGCTATGCAACAAACTCAGTGGCCTCAAAGACTTGTATACATGCATAGATGGCTTTCTTCAATTGCCAGTTATGCATTCTAGCGATTCTGAAGAAGTTCTTGGTGCATCTATTAGGCTTTTGGATTTGTGCAACTTAACAAAAGATGCATTCTCACAAATGAGAGCATCTGTGCAAGATCTTGAGTCATCTCTTCGAAGGAGAGAAGCAGATGTATCAAGCAAAGTTGAACGATACTTGATCTGTATGAAAAAAGTCAACAAAATGGTTTCCAAGAGCCTTGCCGGCTTTAAGAAGTCTCAAAATAAGAAATGCAAGGAGACTTCTGCTACTGTGAGCCTCCTAAGAGAAGTTGAAGAAGTCAGTATAACAATTTTCGAGTCCCTTTTCTTATCAGTCTTTCCAGCAAAGGAAGCATCAAAGCAAAACCGGTGGGCATTGGTTTTCAAGTCAACACAATCCAAACGTGTACACGAAGTCAGTGAACAGAATTATTTGATGGCACTTGACACGAACATGCAGTGCTGCGAGGAGGATTTAGAGTGTCTCTTCAGATCTTTGATAAAGACTAGAGTTTCTATTCTCAATGTACTTGACCAATATTAGATTCTGGTGAACTGAATTGTTTGGCTTAATTAAACAAGGATTCCATTAGTTTGTTCAAGAATTAGGACACATGTATAGATGAATTACTATTGAAGTGATAATATATGCCGAGAATGATTCAGTACCATTTCTAGACTCATTATACACCATTGCTTTTTTTGTTCTTGCAAAGCGCGTGTAGCTTTCCGGAAAAGCAATCCCAAACACTACCTAAGCCTGGCAAAATTACTCCAACTCCAGTCTGAGGGAAAAAAAAATCATAATTCAAAGTCCAGTTCATCTTGAATAATACACTAAAAAAATTTATTACTAGTTATTTGAATTGTAGATCGTTTTAAATTCTTGTTCCGCCACTTAAAGTGCGGTAGAAATTCTCGAGTGAATATGTACATTTACATCTAGAACGAACATATAATTATAAAAACATAATTTTACATAGTGAATGTATAATAGAGGCCTTTCACATGGATGTCGATGATTGTTCCTCAAGTAATTTATAAATAAGAAGAGCGACGCTGTAATGATTCTTAATGTTCCTAAGGATCAGCATGCATGATACATAGACTGAATGGATGTTCCTCACGTTTTCATTTGAATATAATTAGACTGGATGTTGAGGTCATATATTTTCAATAGTTGGGCCAAGCAAGGTACTGAATGGACTGAGCTATATAATGTTCGTTGATTTTTTCTCAATAAGCCCATGTAATGATGATTGGCAGGAGACCATTGATCAATAGAAAATTGACCGCTGTCCAGAAAACGAGTTATATAATGATGTCATTTTAGCCCAACAAGCTTGTAGAGTGTCTGCAATTTTTTAGTTGTACTTGGGCTAAAAATGGCTGGCAAGTAGTACTTGAAGTAGTCATGCTCATGCAAAGAGCCAAAACGAAACAAAATTATTTCATGTTCATTATTCAAACAATAAACTATAATTTATTAGAATAAGATTTACCATGTTTTAGTAAAAAAAAATTAAAAAAATCATCGCAAACACTATTAGTACGTAATACAATCAAAAAGTCATCTCAAACACTTTTAATACCGGATACATCTCACCCTGCTCGTAATAAGCAGTCGAGAATTTAAATTTAATTAAAAAAATTAATTTCTAATAATGTATTTCAGTTAAAATGTAAACTGAATTTCTTGGAAGTTCATCAAAGAATTAAACATACCAGCTAAGCTATATCCTAATCCAAGATTTATTGTTTAAATTCACACACACAATTACACATACATATACATAATTTGATTCGTTCACACACTCATGCATAATTGATATATAGTTTATTATTATACAACTTCCTAATCACTACTGATTTAGCTTAATCACTACTGATTTAGCTTAGTTCAGAGTCTTCAGATGTTGCAGCTTGCGCCATAATATCTATAATACAAACAGATTTCACAACCTGTCACCTCTCTCACTCGTGCATGCATGAGCTTACTATATTAGACTTGTCTGCAACCTACAACTGTGCAACAAACCATACGTAAGTTCCTCCTACAATTATACAATTTATACTAATCCTAGCTGTTGTCATTTCTTTCGAGTCCGTACAAACAAGGACCCTTCATGCATCCTTCCTTAAAATCTCAGATCTAATCCTGTCCCCCGCGCATATTACCTTATCTTGCACCTTCCCCTTCTCCTCCTCCTCCCCTATTTATATGCGAACCTAAGCGCAATTAGTCTACTAACCTATTCATAACTCATCAAGACTTCTTAAAACATCTTCATTAATATTTCCATCGAGTCATCTAGTATTTTGTATTAGATTCCTCATCACTTTCTAAGTTATGTTGCATTTAGACTTTGAAGCATTGAAAGAACTTCACAACACCGCAAACAATTTGCTTCACTCCCCAGTAATCAAACAATCTCTTGTCAGTTACCAGCAAGAGAAACATGTTTACGAGGTCTCTGAAGCATCTCTTTCCATGTTGGATGCCTGCGGAAACACTAAAGATGTTCTTTTGTTGGTCAAAGACCATCTCCAGGAACTTCAATCAACCTTTCGTAGGATAAGCATTGGTGAAACTGCAGCCACCGAAAGCAAACTTTCGGGGTTTTATATTCACAGAAAGAAGTTGAGAAAAGAGTTGTTGAATTGCTTGAGGGCATTGAAAGGAATGAAGAACAATGATATTATGAACTCTGATCTCTACTCCATTGATCACAATCTTGGGGTTGTTGTCAATGTGCTAAGAGAAGTGAGGGCAACAAATGTTTCGATTGTGGAGTCACTCATGTCATTAATGTCCATGCCTAGTCCTGTTTGCAAATCAAACAGAGGGTCATTTAGATCAAAATTCATGAGAGTAAACAGCCTAAGTCTCTGGAAAAATTGTGACATGAAAACATTCCAAACAGGCAACAGAATATTGGAGGCTGTGGAGACTGCCATCGAAGATCTTGAAGTTGAATTAGACTGCATCTTTAGAAGGTTGATTAGAACCAGAGTTTCCCTTCTCAACATATTCACCACCTAGTTAAAAGATAGTCTGGAAGAAGCTTAACCAATAACTTAACTGCTATAGAGCTTGACATTCACATTTAGAAACATTTACGCATAGTTATAACAATTTATTGAATCTTTACATTGTTACCTGCGGAGTATAATAAAGGGCATGTTTTCATTTTCAATTTGATCAGACAACTGATCAAGATATCATCCATTGCTTTATCTATTTTGTTATATCCTTCTTGACACTTCTATTGGCGAAGTTGGTTGGTAAGGAAACCTTAGCAGCTGATAAATGTTGAGACACTGAGGTTCAATTTGTGAAGTGGAAAAATATAATCGAACTCTTAATTATAATAAAACTCGAACCAAGCAGACGTGCACTCACCCTTGCTTCAGGAATCAGGGGAACCGTATATGGCTTCGAGACATTCTTAAAGACAAGATCAAGGACACATCTAACAAGTAAACCCATTTCGAGGTGCAAATCATCCATTGGTAGGAGGCAAGCCATTCTCCTCAAAACCCTTCCCTGTTAACTAGTCCCATGCGCCATGCATCTAACCAGTTGCTGTCATTCACCGATTTCACAAAAAAGAAACGATTGTTTTTCCTGACAAATAAACCCTCGTATAAGGTTAAGCATATCATTTTAATTAAAATTGTCCCCTGAACTGCACCTACCAAACCTAAGCATATCATTTTCACATTATTTTGTTCCCTAAACTGGACCTACCACTTTGGCTAGCCGGAATCCTGACCAACCCACCAAACCAATCGGAACTAGTTTTTCGAAAGAAAACATGTGGAATTAATCATTACAAAAACGTAAATTATACTCAAAAGATGAAAGTGATTAAACAATATTACAGGATACAAAAATATGAATACTGAAAAGATGAAGCAGAACAAGGTCATCAAAGGCTTCCGTGTACCTTCAGGTAAGTTGCGATGTAGCAAGGAAAATTAATAAACATAATGTAAAGAACAAATCAAGAATAGCTTTAACGGATGTTACATTGTACACTTCAAACGAATCCACAAATTAAAAAAAAAAAAAAATTTTGACTTACACAACAGTCAATTTTATTCAGGAAGAAACTACAAAGTCCAAATATCAGTACCAATATCTTGGCAGATAGCTCTGTGCTTTCTCCTCCAGCAGTTCAAAGGGAGACCTAAAATCAGTGTAACAATAATATTTAATGATAAACATATATCTAACTCAGCTAGTTTGATATATTGTTCCATCTCTAAAACAAATCATTCTAAATACTCGATGGTTCATTACTGCCAGCTGATATAATCACAAACAGCTCAATGCTCTATGTACCCTCCTTTTTATTTTTTGCTACACACTATGTACCCTCCTTTCTTATTTATAACATAAAATCCACCTTGGCAGTATGGAGGTGGGGTTCTTACTATTAAGTCGGAGTGCAAATTTACTACTTTCTGATTTGATATAAATAATGACATAACTTGCAGCTCATACGTAACTAACAATTGAAATTTAAGTTGCACAGGGTTTCTTGGCAAATCAGGTCAAGTAGTCATATCAGTGCTGGACAACAGGTCACTAACAAAACCAAACAATCAAATCGACATGCGAGAAAGCTTAGGGCCACTGTAGGAGATAATCATTCTACAAAATTCAAATAAACATAACTAAAAAACCTTATCTGTAGTTTTCTCATCTATGGTGGCTTCATATTTGGAGGAAACGGTCATTCATATAAAATGTAATGAGGTTATCACTATATTATTCATCCTCACTTCCACTATAAATTGGGTCTCCGGAAGCGCGGTAGTGCCCACCTAAATAAACATCAAATCTGTTTGCAGATTTCAGTTTTTTACTTTTTACATACAGACTACACACATTTATAAGTCAATTTGTCCTGTACTATATCCCATATCCCCCTACTCACATTACTTCCGTTAGGCGTAAGAAACAATATTAGTATTCGGGACCTGGAAAGGAGGATTCTTGGAGTTCATTATTCTGGGAGATGCTTGTTTGGAGTTAATTCTTTATTCTTTTGGCTACAATTTCATGTAATGTCGAGGAGTGGATGATTTTCTAGAGTAACTGGGTTTCCTGTTCAGATTTGAATTGTAACTGGACTAGAATAAAATTCAGCTTCAGTTTTGGGACTTGGAATGGGCTGACGTGAGGAATATATATATATAGGGATGTTTCTACAGGTTCGTGGTATCTATAAGTTCGACGTCAGGGTGTGTGGAGAGTGAGTAATCCCTCAGATATCACCTATGACGATAGTGTGTGATTATCACTAAAAACGTCTTCCTTACTGGTCGACATTTAGATTATTTTCTTTTCTATTACATGGGGATATAAATATAAATGCACACATATATTATTAATAGACATAACGGGTTATAACATATGACTGCTGACTATTTGGTCAACTTGTTATGCTATTTAAGTTTCCAATTGGAACCTCAGTGATACATGACTTCTGCTTTAATAAATGATCCTGCTAAAGACCTGTAAATCATATGCACTTTGGAATAAAAGTATTTATAATACGAAATCTCACAAAATTGAAAAGTCACCCAAAGCTAATGACCATGGCCACTGGAATGATCATCATGCCCATCCCAAGGATGTCGCCAGCCCTAGAAGAAACACCAATAAGATCAGATAGAGCAATAATAAAAAAAACTACATAATCAAACTGAAGAAGTTAAACACTTCTACTCACCAACACTACAGGACCATCTTGCTTAGCTCTGTACAAAATCCAAAACCTGAAACACAAATACGTAAAGAATACAGGATTATTAGTGCCTACAATAAATTTATATTTCTGCCTAAGAGTGATATCACTCGTACCATCCAAACAAGCAATACTTGTTTTAGAAAAAACAAACATTTTGCTTCTTCTTTCCTGCAATCTATGCAAGTCAATTAGCAACCAGAAAGCTTATTGATCTATTAGATAATCATTTGTCACTAGACTAATCACAATCACACCAGACCACAGCTGTGCAGAATGTTACTCATATGGCATGCGTTTGGTTGACGCAGCAAGAGATGTGGTATAAGATGAAAGGTAGAGCACAGCCAACAGAATGATATTAAATCAAAGGAGTCAATAGCAGTCATACGAAGAATACACTAGCAAAGTAACAAGTTCTATCAAAACAAAAGGATCAGCTTTCTCTTGTATGTCTTAGTTATTAAATATATAATTTACTTCTTTTTTACAGCTTCAAGTCGGTAAGAAAAATTGAAATGCTGAATCGTGGAACTCAAAGCCCGAAAAGTATTACATTTAGAAGCTATATTTATCAAAACGGATTTACTTTTCCAGAGCAAAAGCTCGAGTAAGATCACAATTACGAAGTTCACACCAAACTACTTAATATCAATGCAATCCTTCTATAACAATAAACATAAAATCAATAAATCCTTACAGCTAGAAATCTTGTATAAGTAAAATTTGTAAAGCATATAGATTGGAATGATGGATCGGGTAACAAAAAGAAGGGAATCGCTGAGAGGAAACCTGGTGTGGACAACTAAGGCGGAGGAGAGGGGAGTGTCGAAAAGAAAAAAGAGCACTGGTTGGTGATGTATATAAGAAGGATACGCACAGAAGGATACACACACAATACAGAAGAATTGATGAGGCTATATGTGCATGTGTGAACATATACAAAGGAAGACTCCATGTTACTGCCACCATGTATGATGTTTCTAACTTATTTCGAGTTCATATCTGACTCAACCAAAGTTTTCAGTACTATCACTACACATAATTTCTCAATTTTTTATGGACTTTTACTATTTTATTAACTAAAAAGTAACTTATTTCAAGTTCATATTTGACTTGACCAAAGTTTTCAGTACTATTACTACACATAATTTCTAAAATTTTTATGGACTTTTACAACTTTATTAACTAAAAAGAAAACAAGTTAAACTGCAAAATTATACTTCGTTAACAGTCACGATGGCCGAGTGGTCCAAGGCGCCGGGTTAGGTCCTTTTTTTACATCCCACTTTTGATTCATCCTTTTTTTACAGGTACTACCAACAATTTCATTGACAAAATTATAACCTGTGCAATACATGAAAATATATACATTAAAAAAAATATTTTTTAAAAATTTAAGGGAAAGTCATACTTTATTAAGGATTTGCCGCTGTGCATATTATAAATACTCCAGGTAGATAACCCAGATATTAGGGTTCTTCATCCTTAACTTCTTCTCTAATGAATTAATCACTGATTTCTAGAAAAATTCAGTTGCTTTCCACAGTTGCTGGGTCAGACTCCTTTACATGGAATTGAATACATGTTTATATACAAAAGGAAGAAAGTGGAGAAGATCCTGGTGTAGACAGCTAAGGTGGAGAAGGAGAGGGGAAGAAGGGCACTGCTTACACGATATAGAAGTACTGACAATACTATGCCTATCTGTACATATACACTACGATATAGAAGACTACACCTTACTGCCACCACGTACTGTCTAACTTATTCCAAGTTCATGTTTGACTTGACAAAAGTTAGTACTGCTATCATAGTATCACTAGATTCACTACACAAAATATCTATAAGACTCTTTTGCCTTTTTATAACTAAAAAGTAAAATTTAATACTTAAAAATTATACTACTGTAAGAACAGTCAGGATGGCCGAGTGGTCGAAGGCGCCGGGGTCAAGTCCTGGTCCTGCGGGGCGTGGGTTCAAATCCCACTCCTGACACTTCTTTTTTTTATATACGGGTACTATCAACTTTTTTATTGTAAAATAATAACTCGTGCAGAACATAATATATATTTATAAATATATATATAATTCCATGAGTTAAAATTGTGTTAAGGTTATATATAAATATTTTTTAACACATGTACTATATCCCAAAAAGTACATCGATGACATCAATAATCCAATACTGATTACCAATGGTTTTATATATAGGATTATATATACATTAATCGGATCGAGCTTTTTATATATACTGAAACATATGTATTATTCACCAAACAAATATAATAAGCAATATGCAAAAATATATATTATTTGTAGGTAAAGATGGTGGAGAGTCGAGACACCGACCATAAAGCGGAAGTGGACAAAGAAGGTGGAGAAGGAAGGGGATTGTCAAAAAGAAATAGATGTGTCGGTTGGTGACACATATCGAGCAGACAGACACACACACGAATACGATACGATACTATGTATGTATTGAAGGACAGTAATTTTAGTCACATAGGGTGTAAGCAGAATTTTAAAAGTAAGAAAGCATTTATATCAATAACTTAATTGAGTTTATCATTTTACTTGACAAAACTTAATAATTTAATATTACTCCCACTACATGTAATTTCAAATTTCCGTTTTAGTCATGTAATACTCTTATGACTTACAAGTTATAATTACAACCTTTTAATAAGCAACAAATAACAATAGTCTGGATGACCAAGTCGTGAAGGCGCCTGATTAAAGTTTTGGTCCTCCAACGAGGGTGTGGCACTGTGGCTTCAAATCCCACTTGGGCATAAAGACTACAACGGATTGCATTTTACTGTGATAAGTAACATAAAATTGGTGCTACCCGTAGTTGCACAAAACAAGCTTTAAAAATAATAAAGAACAACTGGTTGTTATCAGTGGAATAGTAAGAAAGATTAAGACAAACAACATATCCAATTTCTGCAGGTTCTCTAGATTGTTCATCCACCTTATAATGCGAAAATATCTAGTTATCATTTGACATTCAATTTCATTTTCGCTTCCTTCAAATTATTTTCATTAAGCCAAGATTTAAGGTATTGGGACAGTTCAAACCAAACCCCAGTTGTCGCCCCAAGAGTTCAATATTTGGAAGCTATTTGATTTACTATTGTAACCAATACTCACTATCACATGAGGCCTTTCATTTCAACACTACCTTTATATAATCTATATATGCTTCGTTAACATTTTTGAGTTGCCCATTACACCAACAAGTTTTGATAAAGGACCTTGAATATCTTTTGCCTATTATCTTTATTAAAGCACTCAAAAAAAAAATTGAATACCTTATAATGCAATACATATAAACATAGTTACAGACACAAATAATTAAAAAATTTAAGCTATAAACAATTGAATATATCTTGAAAGCCATTGTATTCAAATGTGTATCCTTTAATTTTTCTTTAATTATTGTCATTTGATTAATTGAATGTTTATGTATTGCATCACAGGTTCCAAGAATTTCAATTTAAAATTTTGAATGGTTAAGAACGAATAGGAAAAAGATACTCAAACCCTTTATCAAAAAACATTGGCTAGTGTAATGGACTTCTCAGAAGAAATTCGGATTGTATTCAAATGTGTATCCTTTATTTTATTTTTAATTATTGTCATTAGATTAATTGAATATTTATGCATTGCATCACAGGTTCCAAGGATTTCAATTCAGAATTTTGAATGGTTAAGAACTAATAAGGAAAAGAGGAAAAAGCTACTCAAAGCCCTTCATCAAAAAACATTGACTAGTGTAATGGACTACCCACAAGAAATACGGAAGTATGAATCACGAGTTTGTAAATCTAGAGCTCAAAAGTAAGGCCTACATACGATATTGATTATTGGTTAAAAATTTACCAGTATTCCAAACATTGAACTCCTGGGGCAATCGATGGGGTTTCAATGGAACAAGCTATGTGAAATGTTGTCTTCTAAGAGAAATCACAATGCCACTAAATCCTAACTTAAAAGAGATGACGTCAAACAAGTAAATGGACTGAATGTCAACCAAAAACAAGATCGTTTGATGAACGATTAAAAACATAAACAAAATTACTTATCATCTCTGGAATCAAATTTATAAGTAGATAAATCACATACTCTAAAAGCCTCTTTACCATAAGGATGACCAAGAAACATGCACTGAGAAGTATTAGTTGCATAAGAAAGACCCTACATCCGTACTTGAGAATAAGATGGCACTGTTTTCAAAAGTACCTCAAGTGGAATAAATTTAGGATAGAACGAGTCACATTTATAAGATAGGCAATCGTGAAGGGATTATGACCCCAAAAACCAATACGGAAAATGGTTGTTGAAATTGAAGGGGCCTATCCACATTCTAGAGCCTCAGTTTTTATATAATCTATGTATGTGACTTGGTAAAAAGAAATGGTTAGTAATATGCAAGTCAATCATCTGCACTTAAAAAGAATCACAAATACACTAGACCGCAAATACATCGAAAGTTTCTGAAATGATAACAATTGAGCTGAGGTGGAGATATGAAAAGATAAACAATAGAGAATCGTAAATCAAGGGAAAGTATAGTGCTCGTACTACAACGAGCTCACTATCGAAACAGTTCTACTCAAATTTGAATCAGATGAAGATTATAATGTTGACAAGTAAATAAACAGAAAGGTTGTATACCAGAAAACAAATCAAGTGATTGAGATTGAAACGAAATGAAGAAATTAGAAAAATAAGAAAGAGGAATGAAGTACCGACCACATGATAGCGCACATGCCTTTGCCGGTGACAGAATGCCAGCGCTTGGGTTGATGAATAGTCACGCCTTTGTATGTGATTCCATGCCCATCTCCTCCCATTTTCAATTGCAGCTTCAGCTTCAGGCCTTGCCCTAATTTTGACTTCTAGGAATGTTACTACTCGTACTTACTAATATAAAAACAAAACCATTATTTATTTTAAAATCATTTTTAATTTTATGGAAAAATGTATATATATATGTTGAAGAGTTGTATATTAAAAGAGCCAATCCCTTACAATGTTGGTGATACATTCCTATATATAGTGATCTAATTGGGCTTTTAATGGGCTTCTAAAAGGGCTTTACTAATTAGGTGGGCCTTGGGCCCAACATTTAGTCCCCCTAAGTACAATTAAAAGATCTTCAGATCTTTTTGAATATTTATATCACAAGCCCAATTTCTAAATTACAATTTGGAGAGAATATTGTGGGGCGTAAAAGAAAATTTTTTTTGCTTCCATTTCAGTTCCACACGTGGCAGTGGTTTTGTTGATCCATTGTCTTGTCTTTTCATTCTCCCACGTCTTGGAAGTTGTGTTTCAGTAGTTGAAGAGGTATGTATTCTCTTATTCTTTTCTTTTTCTTCATAAAAGACTCGTTATACTTTGGTCTTTTGTTTTCTTTTTCTGCCTCTCTCTCTGGTTTCCTTCTCTGCCATTGTGTCAAGCGAGGTACCCTTCTGTCTTTATTCTCTTTCTTTTGCGTATATTCGATTATCTTGTTTTCTTTTTCCTTTATCACTATGAGGGCTGTCATTGCATCTTGTTCTTCTTCCTCTAAAAGTGTAGAACTTGTTGAGAGTGATGATGATCTTGATAGTTTGCCTCTTGAGAAGGGTACTTCCTCTCGTTACCATCTGCGTCGGGCCGTCCCTGTTAAAATTGAACCTTTTTCGCCTTGTTCTGCTAGTAAGACTGCTCTTGCCTCTGGGTCTGCTTCGCATACCCCTTCTGTTGGTGATGTTTCTAGGCCCCGACCTGGGGCGAGGTTTGAATCGAACCAATCTTTTAACAAACCCAGCTATTACTCTTCGCACCCCTTAGATCTTGGTGGGTTATCAAAGTATGTCTCCTTTTCTGATGGTTATAATGCTTTCGCCCCTAATGTTAGTGACCGGATGTGGAAACCTCCTCATCCTGGCTGTCAAGCTATTCCTGACGTGTATTTTGAGCACGGTCTTAGGTTGCCTTTGCATCCGTTCTTCCGTTTCGTTCTCCATGCTCTTGATTGTAGTTTGAGTCAGTTAGTGCCAAACATGGTGCTTCAAATTAATGGGGTCATTGCTAGGTGTCATGAGTTGGGTCAGTTCCCTACTCTCGATCTGTTTTTTTCTATCTTTCGCGTCAAAAGCACCGGGGCTCAATTTTATGTTGATAAGAAAGAAGGTTGTAGGAGGCTGGTTGAAGCTCCTGCATCTAACTCTGGGTGGCACGTGATGTGGGCTTGGTACGAGGGCCCTGGATTAGGAGCTCTTGGGCCGTGGCAGGCTCACTCCACGGGCCGAGTGAAGTCCGTGAACCGTTTAGGGTCTGTTACTTCTGCGAATCTGCAAAATTTTCTTGGGTCTTCTGTTAGATACCACCCTGAAGAGTTCATAGATGATAAGTTCTTGGCTAATCATTGTTGTAAGCCATGAGATACTTTTGCCTTGCTTATTTTCCGCTTTTGTTTGTGCTTCTGTTGACATTTTCTCATACTGCATCTGATTGTTCTTTCCTTTTTCCTTTGTAGTGTCTGGTCCTCCTTTACTTAATTTGGTAGGTTCCTTTGCTGCAATGCCGACTGAAGAGTTTCTGGCCCTTCTTGTGAAGAGTAAGGCCGCAGGGGCCTCCACTATGATTCCTAGCATTGGAGTGGAAAGTGGCCCTGAAGTAGTTTCTAAGGAGCTTGTATCGCCTTCTGTTGTGGTTGAAACTGGGGTCTCTGAAGCCGCTGCTGCTAAGGACCGGGATAGAAAGAGGCATCGCGATGGTCATTCTTCCAAAGGCCACCACTCTAAGAAGCTGAAGGAGCCGTTGAGCTGTCCAAGCTCCGGCAAGGTGGATTTGTTTCCCGATGATACAACAGAATCTTCTCCTCGAGTGAAGGCTAACACAGAGGTTTATGGATTGAGTACTGGGGGAGGCCTTCATGTTTGTAAGAGACTCGTCGAAAAGGTACTTTTCTTCGTATACTTTGTTTCCTTCCTCTTTTTGGTTTTGAGTATGATGTATCTCTTTTGTTTGTTTATTGTCTCTTTTTTGCTTTTGTAGCTTTCTGTTGAATTTGGGAAGCTATTGGAACTTGGTGGGGTTGTTGACGTTGTTGAGGTGGAGAAGCTTCGTTCAGAAGCGAAGGACTTGAAAAAACGTAATGGGGAACTAGAGGAGGCCTCTCAGAATTTGGCCAAAGACAACAAAACAGCTGCTGATAGACTTTTTGCTGCTTTGACTGAGAAATCTGAGCTGATTACCGAGTGTGATGCTCTAGGTGAGCAAGTAAAGAGCTTGAAGTTGGAGAACGTGGATTTGAAAAAAGCTGTGAAAACCTCAGAGGAGAATCTTGTTAAAGGTGTAGAGGGTTGGGCAGCTGAGAGGGCTGAGTTCATAACTAAGTTGGATGCTTTGGCTGCTCAACTTGCGAAAAGTCAAGCTGAATCTTTATCTTCATTTGAGGAAGGGTACGGGGAGAGTTTAGCTCGATTTGCACGCTTTGGGATTGATGTAAAAGATCATGGCTTTGATCGTTACCTTGCTGACTTGGCGAAGAAAAATGAAGATGGGAAAACTGGTTCCTCCGAAGTTGGTTGTGCTCCTTGAAGATTCTCTTCTTAGCCTGGGGTATGCCCCTGAAGGCATATTATGTAATTTTATTTCCGTGTTTCATGTCTTTTCTGAACTTTTGTTGAAACTCTTGGATCTTTGCTGGTATGTTTGAACTTTTGTTGAAACGCCGTTGCGTTTTTTCCCGAAATGACTTCCATTTTTCTGGGGTGCTTTGTTTTTCCTTTTTTTTGTAGCATTTGGAGTTTCCTAAAAATTTTCTCTTTTGGCGTAATCTATTTCCATGTGTTGGCGAAACATTTTTTCTTTAGTAGAAGTTTTGAATTTTGGGGTTTTGGCATAGTTTTTCCCTTTGGATATGGCCTTTCAAGTTTGGGTGCTAGATTTATTTTTCCCTCCATCGTTTGGCGGAGTTTTAACTTAGGAGATTTTGAGATGTGGTTATGGCGCATGTTACCTTGTATTTATAATTGGCGAACTTTGGGAATTTTTCATTGACTTTGGTTACATTTTTATTCATTGGCGAATTCTTACCTCTATTTTTTATTGTGGCGCGTTTGGAGGCATCTGTTAGTTTGGAATATTCCTTTCGATTATTTTTATTTTGATGGCGGACTTTACCTTTGTTCGCTATTTGTGGCGAATTCAAAATATGGTGGACTTTACCTTTTTCTTTGAATTGTTGGCGCCCTTGGAGATATCTGTTAGCTCGGAGTATTTTTATTTTGATGGCGAACTTTTACCTTTGTTTGTTATTTGTAGCCAGTTCGAAATATATCAGAGGAGAATTTAAGCTCTTCAAGTTACTTGGAGTGCATGAAGTGTTTCTGTTTGTATATTGGCGCCTTTGGTTTTTCCAACCTCTTCGATGTTGGAGATATCATTGGAGCATTGTACATTCTTGACACTTTGTACTTCGCAAATGGGCAATTTCGAATCATAATTTAAACAAAAAGATAACAAGTAAAGTATCACGTAGTGATCAATGAGTGGAGTTATAATAACTTAGAGATTTCTACTCCGGTTGGAGCTTTAAATCTATAAAAGTCTTAGATTAGTGTCGATTTAAACCGTAATCCATTCATAAGAGTAATGGATCACGAAAGCAACTTGATTATAAAGGAGAATGGGAAACTGTTTCGTACCTTAATTTAAATAACTTAAAAGGATAGATGGTGCCTATTAAGGACTTCACGGAAAGAACTTTTTGAGGTGAATTACGTTCCAGGAATTTGCCACCGGAGTCCCGTCGAGGTGGGAGAGATGATAGGAGCCCGAACTGCTGACTTTTGTGACCTTGTAGGGTCCTTCCCAAGGTGGAGACATTTTGCTCTGCTTTGATGGCATGGATACCGCAGCTTCCCTTAGGACAAGGTCATTGACCTGGAAACCCCTTGGCTTGATCTTTGAATTGTATAGCTTTGCAACTTTTTCTTGATACTTGAAGACATTGGCCTGTGTGGAGTGTCTGAGTTCCTCGAGGAGGTCGACGTTCAACTTTAGGCCTTCCTCGGACGATTTAGGGTCAAACTTTTCAATCCTCAAAGACTTCGAACTTATTTCTACCGGTAATACCGCCTCAGTTCCGTATGCCAGCCTAAATGGAGTTTCACCTGTAGAAGCTTTCGGAGTAGTTCGCAGACTCTACAAGACATTTGGCAGTTCATCCACCCATTTCCTATTGGCGTCTAGCAGTCTTTTCTTTAGTCCTTGTAGGATTGCTTTATTGGTGATCTCCACTTGTCCATTTGCTTGTGGGTATGCAACGGAAGCCTTGAGATGTTGGATTTCAAGCTCAGCCATTGCATTAACCCATTTCTCGCCGGTGAACTGAGTGCCGTTGTCTGTAACGATCATTCGAGGTACCCCAAATCTGAAGACTATTTGCTCCATAAAGAAATGAATTGCCTCAATTTCTCTTATCCTTGCCAAAGGTCTAGCTTCAACCCATTTTGTGAAATAGTCTACCGCCACAATTATGTATTGGCACTGTTTAGCCCCTTTTGGTAAAGGACCCACCAAATCGATACCCCACATAAAGAACGGACATGGAGTCGTTGTTGGGTTAAATGGGACTGATGGTCTGTGATTCATGGACCTGTACCTCTGGCATGGCTCACACCGCTTAGTGAACTACTCACAGTCCTAGCGCATCGTGGGCCAATAAATTCCATGCCTCATTATCTTCAACGCCATGTTTTTTCCAGCTAAGTGGTCTCCACATATTCCTGAGTGCACCTCAACCATAGCTATTTTTGCTTCATCTTGATTAACACATTTGAGCAATGGCTCGACTAGAGCCCTTCTGAACAGCTTGTTGTCTATGAGGCAATAATTCTTCGCTTTTACTATCATTTTTCTTGTCTCTTGCCTGTCTAGCTCTCCATGAACTCCTTGGATAAACCTTATAATGGGAGTCCTCCAATCCCCTTGTGTTGACACACAAAATACTTCTTTTTGAGCTATTGATGGTTCGATCAGTTCTTTGAAGTAGACAGGTTCTGATGTGTTTGACGTGTTCGAGGTGGCTAACTTTGATAAAGCATCTGCCCATTGATTGTTGGACCTGTCGATGTTGTTGATGGTCCATGATACGAAGTTGTGTAATAGGTCAGAAGTGATCTTTTTATACGCTGCCATTCTTTCGTTGAGAGTTTTGAATTCTCCCAAAACTTGCTTTACGACGAGTTGAGAATCACTAAAGATGTCCAGAACATATACTTCCAAGTGGCGAGCCAGTGTCAGTCCCGCGATGAGGCCCTCATATTCCGATTCGTTATTAGTTGTGGGAAATTTGAACCTGATGACTTGTCGCACAGTGAAGCCCTCAGGGCTTGTGAGGATGACTCCCGCACCTCCAGCTTCCGAAGTGGATGACCCATCCGTGAACAGTGTCCAAACTTTATCTTTTGAGCTTGTCATTATTTCCCCTAATTCTGTGGAAGCAAAAGTGCATTCCGTAATAAAATCTGCCAGGGCTTGGGACTTCACTGCAGTTCTTGGATGAAATTCCAGATGAAATTAGCTTAATTCCACGGTCCATGAAGCAAGTCTCCCTGTCATGTCGGGCTTGTGGAGCACTCACCGCAGGGGTTGATTCGTCATTACAATGATCATTCTGCCTTGAAAATATTGTCTTAATTTTTTGCTAGCAATGATCAATGCATAGACAAGCTTCTCAATATTTGAGTACCTTACTTCGGCATCTTTGAGTATGTGACTCGTGTAGTACACGGGCTTCTGATCTGAATCGATCTCTTTAACCAAAACGGCCGCTAATGTAAAGTCTGAGGCAGATAGATATAGCTTTAATGGTTCACATTGGAGTGGCTTGGCCATGATGGGTGGAGACATGAGAAAATCCTTAATTTGTTGTAAGCTTTCTTCGCATTCCCTTGTCCAAGTGAAAGACTTGTTCTTTGACGCTTCTTTGATTGCCTCGTACATCGGAAGGCATTTCCTTGAAGATTGAGGTATGAAGCGTCTGAGGGCTGCGATGGATCCTGCGAGGGCCTGTAACTCCTTGAGGCACTTAGGAGCTGTGACACTTTGAATGGTTTTTATTTGATTTGGATCTGCTTCAATGCCTCTCTGTGTGAGAAGGAAGCCCAAAAACGGCCTCCACTTAAACCAAAAGAACATTTTACTGGGTTTAACCTCATGGAGCTGACTTTTATCCTTGTAAAAGTCTCCCTGAGGTCCTTGACGTGCTCTGAAGCTGTTGGTGACATTGCTATAATGTCATCGACATATATCTGAATATTTCTTCCAATTTGGGGAGCGAATATTGTGTCCATGGCATGTTGAAAGGTTGCTCCTGCGTTCAAGAGGCCAAAAGGAGTGACTTTGAACCCGAAGACCCCCTTGTGAGTTATAAATGCCGTGTCATCTTGGTCTTGTTCAGCCAACTTTATTTGATTATATCCCGAAAATGCATCCATAAAAGATAGTAACTCATTTCCTGCTGTAGAATCAATGAGTTGATCGATGTTAGGTAATGGATAAAAGTCTTTGGGGCAGGCTTTGTTGAGATCCGAATAATCTATGCACATTCTCCATTTGCCATTGCTTTTCTTAACTAGAACTGGATTAGTAATCCACTTGGGGAACTGAACGGGCTTAATGAAGTCCGCCTCAAGTAGTCTGTCAATCTCTTTTTCAATGGCTTCTTGTTTTTCTTTGGAGAAAATACGCCTTTTCTGCTTTACTGCTTGAACTCCTGATTTGACATTGAGATGATGGAGAGCTATCTTAGTTGGAATTCCTGGCATATCTTTGGGAGTCCAAGCAAAAATATCAGCAAATTCTCTTAGCGTTTGAATAAGATCTTCACGAATGTTAGGAGGTAATTTTGTTCCGACCTTTACGACCTTTTCAGGGTCATCAAGGTATAAAGTTACCTCCTCGACCGGCTCAACTGGTTCATGACTGGGTGGCTTGGGGAGTTCGATGATGTCTCTTGGGTCCATCTCGACCACCTGATTCACAGACGTTGTTGAACTAGCTGACTTCTTTGGAAGTGCTGAGCTGATATAACATTGGCGAGCCAACTTTTGGTCTCCACATACTTCACCAACACCGAAATCCGTGGGGAACTTCATTTTTAAATGTGTAATTGAAACTATGCCTCTCAAGGCTGCAATCGTTGATCTTCCTAGAATAGCATTGTAACTTGAAATGGCGTTGACAATATGGAATTTGACCATGAGCCATTTTTGGCATGGTGGGGATCCGAACAATACGGGCATATCGACCACTCCTACTGTCGTGACTTCATTGCCAGTGAAACCATACAGTGGCGCATCTTTCACGCTATTGACCTTTCTATCACCCAGGTTCATTCTTGCAAAGGCGCTCTGATACAATATGTCAACTGAACTACCATCATCAATCATGATTTTCTTGACCATATTTGTCCCAATCCTAGTAGTGATCACCAACGCATCCTGATGATCCTCCATGATTCCGTTTCTAAAGTCCTCATCCAAGAATGATATTATCAAAGAAGGATTTTTCCTTGGTTTTTTATTGTCCACTCTAAGCACTTCTCTAGCATAAGATTTCTTTGCTCTGTTCGACGAACCTCCTGCGGTGCGTCCCCCAGATATAGTGTCTATGACTCTTTCTGGTTCGTCTCTTTGATGTTTTGGAACGTCATCTCTTTCTATAAAATGAGAAAGTTCCCCCTGTTGGATTTTTTCTTCAATCAAGTTTTTTAGTTGATAACATCGCTCTGTGTCATGTCCTGTGTCTTCATGATAGTGGCAAAATTTGTTACTCGGAGGCCTATTGGGGTTCATTGGTCTCGGAGGTACGTAAGCTGGATCAGCCTTAAGGATCCCAAGTATTGCCATTCTATCTGTATTGAGCTTCGTGAACTCTCGATCATCCCGAGGTCTTTGAAGCCAAGGACGTTGCTTGGACGGAGATGTCCGAGGAACAGATGATCTGTTCGATGTATATGAGGCTACATCCTCCTTCTTTATTTGAACTGGTGATGTTGCTCGAGCTCTTCGAGTTCCCCGAGCACCTCGATCACCTCGGTGATATTCCCACTGTGAAGTTTGCTCAATTAGTCTGCTCATCCTTGTTCTTGAGGATCTAGAGGATTGAATGCTGCCAACGGCTTCTTGCAAAGTTAGCCGTCGCTCAAAAAGTTGTATGGCTGCCTGAAGAGATTGAGGTTCCTTTTCAAAATATTCTTCAAGAACTGCATTGTGTCTGGTTCTATCAATTCCTGCTGCCAGATATGTCATTGCCAAGTTCTCTACCAAATCCGGGATTTGGATCATCTCTGCTCTGAAACGGTTTAGGTACTCTCGCAAATTTTCATTTGACCTTTGGCGGATGTTCACTAGGGAAGCCATCAACCTTGCTGGAAGATTGTTGAACCACATGAGGGCCGTGCCCTTCAGACACGTCGGGAAGAATTGACACTTCGCCACCTCACTATGCCCAAAAAAGGACATTCGACCATCAAAGAGGTTGACGAAGTCATAGGGGTCTGTGGAGCCATCAAACTGATCCACTGGTGGCACCTTAAGATCCCTATCTACCTTAGCCTTTTCAATATATTTAGCCAATGGACTCTCCGAGGAAGCTTCAGCCTCTTCCGACTGAGTCTTAATAAACTTTTTGAACTTCATTATGTCTCTTGTTGATAAACCAGTTGTGCTTGACTCCTCTTCATCATAATCCTCATCTTCATTTTCTGAGTAGCCCTTTTCCTCCCTTCTTGTCTTACGTTTTCGAGACGAAAACGAATCTGAAGATATCTCTATCTTGGAGTACTTGCTACCCATAAACGTTCTCCATGAAGATTCAAAATCACCTGTTTGATAATCTGAAGAAACATGTCCTTCAGATACCTCATGGAGCTCCTTTTGCAGCCTAGTTATCTCCTTTTTGCGCTTTAATTTTTCAATCAATATTTGCCTTTCTAGATCTAGTCGGCGAATTTCATCGTCGACAACAACATCACTCATAGCTGCTGCTTGCTTTTCTCTTTGCCTTTTGAGTTTTAACAGATGTAAACGGGCATCACTTGTCGAAACACGTTTCCCTTGAGGTGTAAGGACTAGCTGCCTATTATCATGTTTTAGCTTACGAGATCCATTTAACGGATCTGAAAAACTAGGCCTCGGAGGCGAAGAGAACAACGCTTGCGGAGCCATTGAGATTTGGCGATTTTCCGGTCGTTTAACACTTGAAACTTCACGTGTATTAGGAGCTATTTGCTTGTTTACTCCTCGATGTTCGTCGGCCATTCTTTGCTTTTACCCGAAGAATTAAGGTCGACTTTCCAGAAATTATCACTTGATCTGTTTAATTTTCGTTGTTTTGATGATGTTTGTGTTTTTAGGAGGAGGTAAAACCTCCTTCTAGCGCCATTGTTGAAGAGTTGTATATTAAAAGAGCCAATCCCTTACAATGTTGGTGATACATTCCTATATATAGTGATCTAATTGGGCCTTTAATGGGCTTCTAAAAGGGTTTTACTAATTAGGTGGGCCTTGGGCCCAACAATATACACGGCTGCTCAAACGAGACTAGAGCTGGAAAAAAAATTCGAAAAATCTGATATCCGTCCGAAATATCTGTATTCGTATCTGGAAAAAAGCGGATATTATCCGTATCCGGAATCAACCGTTATCCGTATCTGAATCCGAAAGTTTAGGATACGAATATGGATATAGGTACATCCGTATCCGAAAATATCCGTATCCGTATAATATATTTTTAATATATTTTTAATTTTTATCATTTATTCTTAAAATTTATTTTAATTTAAACATGGTGTATTAGTATCTCATGATTCATGAATATCACCCCCCGTCCCCCTCCTTTTTTCCCATGCTTATTTGTCTTTTAACCTTTTCCTTTTCTCTTTTTCTTTTACATTGACACAATCATATCAGTTACCAATTACTCATCTTCTTTATACCAACTCATCACCCCAAAACACACTTAACTAAAACCCCCTAGCTCAAACACACACATCTTATATTATATCTCTCTATATAATTCCTCTCTCTGGGTTATACTAATCTCTGCAGAGAGAGATAAATGGTTTTGATAATTATTTGATTGGTACTTATTGGATACCTTCATCTTTATTTTCATCTTCATCGTTTAAAAAAACCAAAGATTTTGTTGGGCAAGGAGTAGCCGGTGCCACAGATAACAACAAACAAGAAGCTATCTCCGATGATTATAATCTCAACCGCTCTATTTCAGAAATTAGGGTTCGTTTTAAACTCAAAATTTGGGGTTTTGAATTAAGGCTTCGGTTTTGGTGTTTTGGGTCGATTTGGGGATGATTAGTGGTTGGATGGTGTTGATTTAGAGTGTATGGGTGACAAAACAGGGGAAACTTGATCTGGGGTCTTGCCGTTGAAACGCCATCGTCGGCGATGAAGTTTGGCCGGTGGTGTGGCCGCGTGGGTGGCAATTGCTTGTGGTTCAAATCCGGATATTATCCGTATTCGGATAATATTGGCCGGTTTCGGATACGGATAAAGTTTTTTCGGATATTCCCAGATTCGAATACGGATACGGTTTTAAAAAACGGATCCGGATTCGAATATAGCAGTATCCGTATCCGTATTATTCGTTTTCCACTCCTAAATGAGACCCCTCTTATAATAAGACCCAGTGTCTTATAAGACCATCTCCAACCCAAGACACTAAAGTAGTGTCCTAGGGACACTATTTTGGTGACAAAATTACACCATTCACAAAATACACTCCAATCCATGATCACTATACTTGACACTAAAAGGAATCTTTCACCAATAAAATAGGATATTCTAACTTTGTTCAATTTACATTATTAATATCTATTATATTTTAAATTGTAATGTTATGGTCGCATAATATTAAATCTTAATATAAAAATTATTTATAAAAAAATTAATATCCAAATTTTGTTGAAAATTGTATTTTAGAATTACGACATTTTAGAATTAACAAGAGTTAGGAACAAATAGTAGGACATAGATAAAAAATTAACAAGAGCTAAGAAGAAAATAAGTTTCAGTTGATAAAAATTTAAAGCTAAAAATTATGAGAACAAATAAGTTGGAAAAAAATTACAAGAACAAATAGTAGGACATATATGGAAAAAAGTTATTTTGTTAACAAATATAGGGGTATTGTTGAAATTTTGAAAGTCACCAAATTTGGTGACCAAGGATCACCAAATGTACTTTTATCACCAAATTTGGTGACCAAAAACTCATTTGGTGATCTTGGATCATCAATTTGTGTTGCATTGGAATGAATTTGATACTATATCCATCACTATTATAATGATTTAGTGATAGATTGGAGTTGCTCTAATGAGTCCTCCTCATATTTCTTGTATTCTAAAGGTCCCGCCAGAGGCACTCAATACGAAAAGGTGTTATAATTCTACCCTCTATCCATTCATCAAAAAAATTTAAAAATAAATAAATAAAACTACTGCCACGTCATCATTTTTTTGAAAAACATTATTATTTTTAAAATTTTTATTTTGATGAATGGATAGAGGGTACAATTATAAACCCTTTCTTGTATTAGGTGCTCCTATCCTTTAGAATACAAGAAATATGAGAACTCATTATAATCATTATAAGAGGATCTCGTTATAAGAGGGGCGCACCTCCCTGTATATACATATGGAGATACAAACAATTGAGGTGTTTGTCTAAGAATATTATTAGGTACAAAAAATTGTCAAAGGAAATAATAATATTTTGTAAATATAAGTATTTGTTTCTCATAAAAGTTGCAGGCATATTCTGGTATTATAAAATTAATCAAACCAATTTAATTTATTAATTCATTATGGAACGTAAATGAGTTAAATTGTACAAAATTTTAATGTTCATATCACACTTACTAAAAATTATTGAATTTTAATTCAAATTTTTATTTAAAAAAAAATCTTATTCAAATTTAATTTATTAAAATATCGTGTTCATGTATTTATTTACAATCAGTTCAATGAAATATTTTTGCACACAAACTACCATTAACAAATAATTTATAAGATTTCACACCAACTTGACAATTTATAAACAATATTAACGAATTTATGTTCACAAACAAATAATAAACAAATTTTAAGAATTTTGCTTATTTATATATTTTCTTTTAACATAAGTAATAATGAATAAATATCATAAGTAATATTAAGTAATTAATGTCAAAAATATATATATATATATATATATTTTTGATGAAGCATGATCACGAAGATATATATTAACATAATTTATGAAATAATTAATTTGTACATTATGTTGACAAGTTTATTCACTATGTTCAAAATTATAGAACATTTCATGAATTTTTTTATTGAGTATGTATAAGAATACTATTCTAAATTTTATTTCAAGTGTTCAAATTCTACTCATATAAAAATTATATTAAAATATGATTTATTTATATATTAAACCGAATTCATAGCGAATCCGTTTTTTTAATGAATATTAAAGTATTTTTAACTGTATTATGCTTGCATAATTCTAAATCGAACACGATTATTTAAGCATAAATTAATTTTGCACATTTATAATAAGAGTATAATGAAAATTCTAATTTAAAATTTAAAACTATGTTACAAATTAATTATTTTTCAAATAATACTATCATATGATATTAACGTTAATATCATATGAAACAAACGAATATACACAAAATTTTGTGTAATATTTTACCAATAAATTTATATGATTAAATATAAAAAGTAAATAATTTTATTATTAAAATGATACTCTATCACTTTAAATCAAACAAAATTTTATATGATATAGTGTTTTGGCATAAATTTTACCTAGTAAAATTATTTCAAAATGTACTCCATTTAAAGGTGGATTGGTAAAGAAATTATCATTATGTGGAATATTTAAGGGAAATTACCCCATATACTATCTTTTTGAAACTATTTTCAAAAATACTATCACTTTAAAAGTTATTTATCTTTTAAGTTTTATTTTCAAAAATACTATCTTTTAAGTTTTATTTTCAAAAATACTATCTTTTGTATTCAGTTGCATATGTGGTTGCATATGCAACTTATTTTACACCTTTTTTTTTTGATGGGGTGATTTTGGTGGATTTGGTTTCCAAGGCCCCGTCAGGGGCAATATTCAACTGAATATAATTACATTCAACTAATATGAATTTCCGATTACATTCAACTAATAGGTTGCAAAGGTTGCATATGAATTTTCGATTGAAATGACAACTGAAAACAGAAACTTGAACTTCCAGTTTTCGGTTGCATATGAGGTTGCGTAGCAACCTCATATGCAACCTTAAATGCTATATAGGGGAACAGACGAATTTCCGATTGCAAGTTCCAGTTTTCAGTTGTCATTTTCGACCTCTTTTTTGAAATCTATTATATATATGACAATTGAAAACTAGAACTTGAACTTCCAGTTTTCAGTTTTGGGTTGCATATGAGGTTGCTACGCAACCTCATATGCAACCTTATATGCTATATAGGGGGTAGGAGACGAATTTCCAACCTTTGCAACTTTTTCAACCTCCAGTTTTCAGTTGCAACCATTGCAACCTTTGTAACATTTGCAACCTCATTTGCAACTCATACGGCTGCGCCGCCAGAAGTTATAAATGAGGTTGCAAAGGTTGCACAGGTTGCAAACCGTATTTTTGAAAAAAGAATTTTAAAGAAAGGTATTTTTATAAATAATTTTAAAAAATGGTAGTATTTTTAAAAAAATATTTTAAAGGATGTGTATTTTTGAAAAAATCCCAATATTTAACTCGTTTAAAAACTACATTTCCAAATAAATAATAGAAGTAATAGATATTTAATTTTTTGAAAAATGTTTTATCTTGCAAAAACGTCATTTATTATTATTATTTTGTAAAAGTAAGAATTTTTGAATTTGTTTACATCGTAACCCAATGCAAACTTTAAAAGAACATAGAAATAATTGTAAAAATTTTGTAGAAAAAAATTTAAAAGAAAGTACATTAAAAAATTACATTTATTTACTTTTTAGATTGCAAACTATATTTTTCAAATTTTAAAAAATAACAAAAACTTAAACAAGTTTTAAAAATTTATTTTTATCCATTTCAAAAAAAATATTTTTATGTTAAGTTGTTGTAAAAAAAGGCAATAATTATCCATGAACTATTATCATGTTATAAATTACTAGCTATATTACTAATATTAACTGCTAGAGAAAAGAAAGAGGGAGAGAGCAGTATAGAAAGTTTAAGCTGCTCGGTGCAAAATTTTCATTCACAGATGCAGGGTATTTAGAGTAAAACTAGAGGGAACATGTAGTTAATGCTGACTGCAATTTCTTTCCCTAAATGCTAGCCTCACTATTTCACATTTGACAAAAATGGCAATCACCAGCCATCACGTTTTACAACACTCCCATTTGATTGTCATTTAGTAAGGATCATAGACTGCCTCGTTAAAACCTTTTCGAAGTAAAACCCAGTGGGATAAAAACTTTGACGAAGGAAAAAGAGTACAGTCTCCCCTTGGAAGAAAACCAATTATTCACTGAAGTTTTGTTGCAACAGGTCCTTGAGTCGACGCATTCCAATGTTATGTCATAATTTCCTGAATGTTGAATTCGGTAATGATTTTGTGAATAAGTCTGCAAGGTTGTCACATGACCGAATTTGTTGTACATCAATTTCACCATTCTTTTGAAGTTCATGAGTGTAGAAGAATTTTGGTGAAATGTGCTTCGTTCTGTCTCCTTTGATATATCCTTCCTTGAGTTGATCAATACATGCAGTGTTATCTTCAAACATAACAGTAGGATTTCTCGTGATGTCCGGTAATCCACATGATTCTTGAATATTCTTGATGATATATCGCAACCAAACACATTCTCTACTGGCTTCATGAATTGCAATTAGTTCTGAGTGATTTGATGAGGTTGCCACTGTAGTCTGCTTTGTGGATTTCCAAGAAATTGTTGTACCGCAATATGTAAATACATATCCAGTTTGTGATTTGCCGAAATGAGGATTTGACAAATACCCAGCGTCTGCATACCCAATCAACTGAGATGTCGAGTTTTTCGGGAAGAATAACCCAAAATCAACGGTTCCACGAAGATAACGGAATATATGTTTGATCCCATTCCAATGTCTGTCCATCGGAGCAGAGCTAAACCTAGCCAATAGATTTATAGCAAATACAATATCTGGCCTTGTATTATTCGCAAGATACATAAGTGCACCAATTGCACCAAGATATGGAATTTCAGGACCAAGAACATCTTCATCATCTTCTCGTGGTCGAAATGGATCTTTATCGGGCTCTAAAGATCTAACCACCATGGGAGTGGTCAAAGGATGAGATTTATCCATGTAAAATCTGCTCAAAACTTTTTTTGTATACGTGGATTGGTGGAGGAAAATTCCCGATGACAAGTGCTCGACTTGTATACCAAGACAATATTTTGTCTTACCAAGATCTTTCATTTCAAATTTTGTCTTTAGATATATGACCGCATCATCAACCTCTGTAGTTGTTCCTACAAGATTTAAATCATCCACATATACAGCAATGATCACGAAACCAGATTACGATTTCTTGATAAAAATGCATGGACAAATTTGATTACTAATATACTCATTCTTTTGTAAATAATGACTAAGTCTGTTATACCACATACGACCAGATTGTTTTAGTCCATACAATGATCGTTGAAGTTTAATGGAGTATATATGACGAGGTTTCTTGAACTCATCCATTTTCAATCCTTCTGGGATTTTCATAAAAATTTCACTATCAAGTGAACCATATAGGTATGTAGTAACGACGTCCATAAGACGTGTTTCTAGTTTTTCATTAGATGCCATACCTAATATGAAACGAAAAGTAATTCCATCCATTACTGGTGAGTATGTCTCCTGATAATCAATGCCAGGTCTTTGAGAAAACTCTTGAGCCACAAGCCGGGCTTTGTATCTCATTATCTCATTCTTTTCATTTCGTTTTCTTACGAATACCCATTTATTTCCAACGAGGTTCACACCAATTGGTGTTTGGACAACATGTCCAAATACTTCTCTTTTACGCAATGAATTTAATTCTGTTTGAATTGCATCTTTCCACTTTAGCCAATCATTTCTTCGACGACATTCATCCACACTTTGTGGTTCAGGATCAGAATTTATATCGACATCCAATGCCGCAGAATACACAAATACATCATCAATTATGGCTTTACTTCGATCCCATAATTTCATGTCATGCACATAATTTAATGAAATTTCGTGATTACTTAATCCCTCATCTTTAGGGACTAAAATCTTTTCAGGAGATAATACCACTTCAAGGGTATTTGCTACTTCTGGAGTATGTGCCACTTCAGGGGCATTTTTCTTTATTTTTCGTTTTCGTGGTGCAACATCTTTTGCACCGACCGGTCTACTACGCTTCAAGCACAGATTTAATTCCGTAACCAATTCTTTTGTATTTGATTTTTGAATTGGTACATCTATCCTAGCTGGAGTGTTTATTGCAGGAATATGAGATTTTATAATTTTTCTAGAATCGTTAAATGCATCAAGCATTTGGTTTGCGATATTTTGAATATGAATAATTCTTTTAACTTTAATTTCACATTGACCTGTACGTGGATCTAGAAAATGCAATCCCGATGCATTCCATGTAATCTCAGGATTAGCTTTATTCAAATATTTATCTCCCCCTAAAGGAGGAAACACTCACTCATCAAAATGACAATCTCCATATCTTGCAGTAAATAAATCTCCAGTTAGTGGTTCCAGATATCTAATTATAGATGTCGAATCAAAACCAACATAGATACCTATTCTTCTTTGAGCTCTCATCTTCGATCTCTGTGGTGGAGCAATTGGCACATATACAGCACTTCCGAAAATTTTGAAGTGAGAAATATTAGGAATTTGGCCAAGTACCAGTTGTAGTGGAGAATGTTTGTTATAGGAAGTTGGTCTAACCCTAATAATATTGACAGTGTGAAGTATTGCATGACCCCAAATAGATGTGGGTAATTTTGCTTTCAACAACAGCGGTCTCGCAATAAGTTGAAGTCTTTTGATAAAGGACTCGGCTAATCCATTTTGTGTATGTACATGAGGAATTGGGTGTTCAACTGAGATCCCTACAGACATGCAATAGTCAGCAAAAGTTGTAGATGTGAATTCTCCGGCATTATCTAAACGAATTGACTTGATGCAATGATCTGGGAATTGAGCTCGTAATTTGATTATTTATGCAAGTAATTTGGCAAAAGCATAATTACGAGTTGAGAGAAGACAAACATGAGACCATCTAGTTGAGGCATCAATTAATACCATGAAGTACCTAAACGGGCCAAAAGATGGGTGGATAGGCCCACAAATGTCGCCTTGGATCCTTTCAAGAAAATTTCGACTCTCAAGTTGAACTTTAGTAGGAGATGGCCGAGTAATCAATTTTCCTAAAGAACATGCTGAACAAGGAAGGTCATTACTTGAAAGAACTTTAAGATCTCTTAGAGGATGACCAGTAGAATTTTCTATAATGCGACGCATCATCGAGACACCGGGATGACCTAATCTTTCATGCCAAAGTGTAAATGATTTTGGGTCTACTAGTTTCGAAGCAATGACATTGTGTGACTCAATGGCTCTAATTTTCATCATATATAATCCTGAAGAAAGTGAGAAAAATCTTTCTAAGATTTTCTTGTTGCTAGAATTAGCTGAAGTGATAAGAAGATATTCTTTACCAACCTCGGAAGTGGTTTCGATGTGAAAACCGTTGAGTCGTATATCCTTAAAACTAAGAAGATTTCTAGTGGACTTACTAGAAAATAATGCATTTGGAATACGTAAGTGTGTGCCATTAGGTAAGATAAAACTAGCTATTCCAAAACCTTCAATTATATTAGATACACCAGATATGGTCCCAACTTGTGCTTCGGTTTTGGTTAGAAGGGTAAAATATTTCCGGCTCTGTAGAATCGTATGAGTTGTGCCACAATCAGCAATGCAAATATCCTCAAAAACCATTCTGTGCATAATTAAGAAACACATTTTTATTCGATTGAAAACATAACACACTACATAGTTCAAGCAAGATAATACACACTATTATAGTAATTTTATGAAACTAATCTTCAGCCTCCCATATGGGAGTTTCGTTAGATTCATTCGGATAATTAATGCTCATTCCTCCAGTTGTAACTATCGGGGAATCATCTAGGTTATTGTTGGCGAAATTGGTTTCCACCATTTTTCCTTTTGACTTCTGAGATGATTGGTATAGATCAACAAGATGTTTTGGGATATGACAATTGCCCAGTGTCCTTCCATTCCACACTTATGGCATGTATTATCCATTTTCCCTCTCTGTGGTGCCTTTATTTTTCTCTATTCAGATTGCCACTTCCGATGACCAGAGCTGTTATAAGGACGAAAGTGCCCGTGACCTAGACCTCGTCCACGGTATCGACCTTGGCCTCGTCCACCTCTATGCCCTTTTCCACGTACATTCTGCTGGAATGACATGTTATTTACTTCAGGTAAAGGGGCAGATCCCGTTGGACGGGATTGATGATTCTTAATCACCAATTCATGATTCTGTTCAGCAACAAGGAGAGTTGATAGAAGATCCCCGAACTTAGTGAATTTGCGCTCCCTATACATCTCAGCTAAGTTGATATTATTGGGGTGAAAAGTTGATGATGTTTTATCGATTTTTCTTTTCTCAGTAACTTTCTCACCGCACATAATAAGCCTAGAACTTATCTTGAATAAAGCAGAACTATCTGCCCGAACACTCTTAAAATCCTGAAGTCTTAGATTAGCCCAATCATTTTCAGCTGCAGGTAGATAAACTAGTTTCTGGTGGTCAAACCTATCTTTTAGATTTTCCCATAAAACATAAGGATCCTCGACTTCTAGGTATTCAAATTTTAAATCTTCATGCATGTGGTGTCGGAGAAAAACAATAGAGGTAAAGTTTTCTTCAGCCGTGGCTGTATTTCCTGCCTTTATCGTATCGCTTAATTTTTTGAACCAAGATGCAGTTTTACATCTTGTACCCATGACAAATAATTATCTCCAAAAATGTCCAATGCAACGAACGATAAGCTTGTAAGGTTTGTCATACTAAATCTGAATTTAACACACAAATGATTAAACTTAAATCATCAATATAAATATTACATAAATCCTAGTTGATCGGGTGCGTTAACAAATACGCAATAATAAATGTATATATCATTATTATTAATGATATTATAAACAAATCTATGTATAGAACAACAAATGGATTTTCACCCGCCATACGGACGTCTGCGTATACAGGTTTTCTCCGACTGATAAATATATTTAGGTAGAAAATCCTGCATAAGTTAGTTCATGTACAAAGATTATTTACAATAAATAATAATCATAAAAAATGTTCCCACAATATCTTTTGATGAATGGTACCATTTTAACAATAGTGTAGACAAAGGTCAGTTAAATATAACAACAATTTATATCAATGACAATTTAATTAAAAGGTTCCCACAATATTTCGGTATTACCCAAAATTAAATGGTACCATTTTATTAGGCGGTTCTCCGGCCATATATTTTTAGTTATTAGTAGGCGGTGCTCCGGCCATATATATATATATATATATATATATATATATATATATATATATATATATATATATATATATGTATATATATATAGGGTATGATTCAGGTGAGAACACATATATGTTGGAGAACAATGAGAATACCACATTTCAAGCTATTCTAAAGGGCCCCGCCAGGGGCACCCAATACGAAAAAGTCTTATAATTCTACCCTCTATCCATTCATCAGAAAAAAAAGTTTAAAATTTATTTTTTTAAAAAAAATTTAAAAATGATGACGTGGCAGCAGTTTTTTTAAAAAAAATTATTTTAATTTATTTTAATTTTTTTTTTCATATGAATGGATAGAGGGTAGAATTATAAGACTTTTTTGTGAAGGTGCCCCTAGCGAGACCCTTTAAAATAGCTTGAAATGTGATGAATATGTGTGTTCTCACTGTTCTCACACTAACATGTGTTCTCACTGGAGCGTGACCCATATATATATATATATATATATATATATAGTTAAGTTTTATGGAGACCACCATTTGAGTGGAGACCATATACATTATGCACTCAAAACATTGCAAAACATATATATTTGCAAAGAATGTTCAATTAATACTATTATTTCATTCAAAATCTTAAAAATCATATATGATTTGAAAGCAGAACATGTTTTGGAGAACAATACGTTCTGCAATATTTTGTTTGCAGAACATACATGATTTTCAAGATTTTTAATGAAATTTGAATGTAAAACATATATGATCTTCAAGATTTTCAGTGAAATAGATGGTATAATGATTTTCATAGAACATGATTTTCAATAAATAAGTTTTTGTAATGTTTTGATTGATATTGGTCTCCGGTCTCCACTAAAAATGTTGGTCTCCATAGAACTTAACCCTATATATATATATATATATATATATATATATATATATATATATATATATATATATATATATATACATATATAAGTATACCTTCTCAGTTCCGGCAGGGCTTCGTGCTGATAACGTGTTATAAATTACTAGCTATATTACTAATATTAACTGCTAGAGAAAAGAGAGAGGGAGAGAGCAGTATAGAAAGTTTAAGCTGCTCGGTGCAAAATTTTCATTCACAGATGCAGGGTATTTATAGTAAAACTAGAGGGAACATGTAGTTAATGCTGGCTGCAATTTCTTTCCCTAAATGCTAGCCTCACTATTTCACATTTGACAAAAATGGCAAACACTAGCCATCACGTTTTACAACAGATCATGTGTTTTTTAGTATGTGCGAGAAATGGTACAATGGTTGTCGGTCCTTTTTGAACCTCCCTCTAAACTCACTATCCTCCCCGCCAGCAACAGTGAGATTATGCACAGCAAAAGCAGGTGTATTCATTTCTATTACTTTTACCTTTTCTTTAATGGCATATGTTTTGATCTTTTTCCATTCTACTATGAAATCTGACTCATTTGCTCGATTTGTCTGTTTATGATGTTACAAGTCTCTCAAATAATGTTGTTTATGTGTACTTAAATTATATTATGTAGACTAGCTAGATTCTACTGATCTTGTCTAGTTATCTCCATATGTTCGATGAAATGCTTGAACTATATGTTCTCAGTCTACACAGTCAACTTCTTTGTATATGTATTATAATTTTATTTCATTTAACATAAGGGACAGATATTGATGCAAGATGTTTTTGACTTTTTGTGTGTAGTAATGCCGTTTATTTAACTTACTTTTAGTAGGGGAGAGTCATCGATTTACGTAGTAATTTTAATTCTTGCTTTTTAGTTGGGATCTATTTCTTGGTTGCAATTTTCAAACCATTAAAGGAAAACCTGCGTAAAAACAAAATAAGTAGCACTTTCAAGATTGATTATTTGTCCTGACCTGTATCAGGCACTACATATGGAAATATTATAATTGAAATGGAGATGGAGATACAACATACTCGCATTTCTTGTAACTCATGTGTGGTTGCCATTTATTGTTCAAAGTAAATATCTTCAATTTTTAATTTCTAGTTCTCCCTGTTGATGATAGTTTATTATAACTACATCGAGGATTAAAATTACGAGTTATTGTATTGTTGATGAGAGTTACGATAATTATGTTGAGGATTATAAATTACAAGTTGGGGTATTGCTAATTTAGTTGACAGTCGTTGACATAATTAACAATAAATAGAATGAGATGAATCAATTGTTGACATAGTCGATGATCTCTCACTTAATCGCTAACATAGTTAACAATAATTTTTTATGATAGAATCTTATTCATTATAGACATGGTCAGCGATACTCAAGGCACTCGTTGTCTGCTTGACATTATCAGGTCGGAAACTATTAGGTATTTGTGGCCATTTATATGTATAATCTCGGATATATATTTTCTAATTGTCTATTGTTTACTCCTGTTTAGGTCTCTAATACAGATGGAGACATTGACACAAATAAGTTAACTTGTTTAGAGTCGGAGATGAATCGGAAACATATTAGAACTGCGTTGTTAACTTGATCCCTATATATGAGGGTATGTAGGCCTCGTGTAAGGGTTATACAATATTTTAGCACCATACAAATTCTTAAGAGCAGTAAAATGTTTTACTGCAATATCAACCTCGTGTCGCTCCACATTACCATAAGCCTCTTCTATAAGACTTATGCTAGCTAGCAGCCATTGGATTTTTTTTTTGATAGTAGACTTGCTTAACGATGGATGAAATACATACTTGCTCGGCTTCTTCGACTTTATTTTTTATTTTTTGCTTGATTTGATAACATCGCTTGGAAATGGCCAATTTTTACCTTGACGCCTACTGGTGGATGGAAGAATGATGATGGACTTTTGTGTTTGAGTTGTTGGCTATCTTGTTGCAATGTTTGCACCTTCGTCTTATAGTCCTACATTTTTACTGTGCATGATTCATTGTTGCTTCATATTATGTTATGAACTCATGCCCTGACTTGAATCTTCCTCCCTGGGTAATTTCATCATCCTGAATAGAAAAATGAAATTTGCATTCCATGTTCCTTGTATCCATATCGACGCTTATCAAACGAAATCCCCACTCGTGAAAGATGATTGAGTATAAGGCGAAAAGAAGATGACATACAACATTAAGCTGGAACACTTTGTTACTCATCTAATAACCTATTACCGAAGCAGCATTGGAAGTTGAATAAATTGAGCTTGAACTGGGAGTGGCAGCTTGTTTTGTGCTTATTGGTAAAGATATACTTAGTGTTATTAAAAAAGAGTTGATTTCTTTGTTGAGAAGGATATATTTGCCTGTGAAGCCAAGGATATGCTTAGAATAAGCAAGGACATCTTCGAACACCAATTTAATGTTAACCCATGTTATGAGCCTGTAAAGCAGAAGAAGATAAATTTTGCTCCTAAGCATCAGAAAGAAGAGGTCCATAAATTGCAATTACATCTTGCAACGACTGATTGTTTAATGAGAGCAGATCTAATTAAGGATGATGTCAATGATTTATGTAAGTCAAAGTTTGAAAGATGCTATAACTATGTACTCGAATATTGAAAAGTTAGCCTTGGGGCTTGTGATTGCTGTAAGAAAGCTTTGAAATTACTTTAAGGGTCGAACTATTTAAGTCATCATCGATCAACCCCTTGAGAAAGTTCTCAAAAAAATAAATCTCGTAGGAAGATTAGTGTCGTGGGCGATTTAGTTGGGGGAGCATAATTTTGCAAACCTAGAACTACTACCAACGCACAATTGTTGGCAATTTTTTTAGCTGATTGTCCTAACACTACGACAAAAATATTTTTGGATCTTGAGACAACTTGATCGTCGAAAAGGTGGTCATTATTTTTTCGATTGGCACATATGGAGGAGGTAAGATTTTGATTAGTCCTGAAAATTCCAAAGTTTGTCAAGGTTAAATATAGTTTCAAAGTGACAAAAAATTCAACCATATCTAAAAGTTCAAGACTTAGAATATTTTATGAAACCCTTGGTAGGCGAATCATCATCCCACGAGCATCCTTTAAGTTGGCTGCTACTAATTGCAACAGGGGATGAATTACTTGCAAGTATTGGTCATCAGCATCCATTTCAGGCTTGTGTCTTGATTTGAAAACTCCCACGTGTACTGATTCATGGGTAAGTTGATGATAACCATTTTTGATTCCAAAGCCAACTTATATTTCAATTAAGACCATTAAAATCTAGTTATAATTACGGTTACGGTTACTGATAGGGCGACAATTGCAGTATCGATAACAAACGTCTGGAGATGCTAATGACTAGAAAGAGTACAATGAAAGAAATAGAGAACAAGTTGATGAAGATGATGGTTTTGTGACATTTGTCAGGTACTCTAATCTAAGGTAAACCCTGATGGAATAACTACTCGTATTATAAACTAGAATTAATGAAAAGATGAAGTTATCCCATTCGACATTTAAAAGATAAGAATCATAATCATAAAAATTATCTTAGTTATTGTCGAGTTTTATTCTTAGTTACTTTGAAAAGTTGTGGATGTTGACCTGAGAGATGTAGACTGCAAGGAATCCACAAACAACCATTCCCCAATCTAGTAGTTTATATTAGTTGTATGAAAAACAAGCGGATGACAGTACCAACTTTGACCCAATTTTATAGAGATAAATTTGGAATTTTTCGCAGAATATAAGTTTTGATTTAGTTGAGTAATAAAAAATGAGGAAAAATACATCAAAATGAGGGCAGTTAACTAATAACATACTTCAAAAATGGAGTAAAAAGCTTCTTAGCGGAGACAATTAATTTGTAAATGTTCAGGATTACAATTCTTTTAAAACCGTATATGTTCATATATTGTTATTACAAACCACCATTTTATAAAAGCCCTAACTTGTACATCCATGCCTAACATTCATGATTCTTCTATGCATTTCGTTGCTCAAAAGTTTTACGGAAATAAAAAAAGGAAGACATCGGAGGCTTGTTAGTTAGAGTAGGTTAAAGGAAGCTAAGCTCGGTGCTAGAGACTGGGGCTCAATTGTACTCCATCATTCGTCAAGTTATTCATCCATTTCCTCACCCTGTGTTCACCCTTTGCACTGGAACCCTAAGGTTCTGATGGCAATGGACAAAATTGAGATATAATTATACCTTTTTATGATATGATACTATCTTTTGTGGGTAATAGGCCGTGAATATATAGTTGCATCAAGACTGAACCTTTGCAACTAACATCAGTAGATGAATTTATTAATTGGCATCTAGCTGGTGATTAGCTTTATGGTCTTAAAAGTTAGATGCTATTTGCTAATTGACCCTATGTTGGATCTACAATGCATGGATGTACAAGTTATGGCTTTTATAAAATGGTGGTTTATAATACTAACAGTATATGAACATACGGATTTAGAAGAATTGTAATCCTGAATTTTTCAAATTAACTATCTTCGCTAAGAAGCTTTTTACTCCTTTTTAGAAGGATGCTATTAGTTAATTGTCCTCATTTTGTTGTATCTTTCCTCATTTTATATTACTTAGCTAAATCAAAACTTATATTATGAGAAAAATTCCAAATTAATCTCTGTAGACTCATAGCATCCGCTAGTTTTTTATATCACTAATTTAAACTACATTCTAATCCTATAGATTGGGTAGTCGTCGCTTCTTGATCCATATAGTCTATATCACTCAGGTCAGCATCCACAACTTTTTAAAGTGACCAAGAATAAAATTCGACAATAAGTAAGATAATTTTGATGATTATGATTCTTATCTTTTAAATGAATAGAATCAGATAACTTCATCTTTTCATTACTTTAAAGGATAATCGTTCTATTTATGCTTTACCATTTACGCAGCATTGCTAATTTGCATGGTTTCCTTAATTTGGTAAGTCCTTATTTGGGTGTTATTGGAGTGAGCAGGATTTTATTTTGAAAAAAATAGAAATTATATTTTAAAAGGGATGTGGGACCAAAATGACCTAGTTTAGACCATTAGTATCAATTTTGTGTCTGTATATTCACCTACTTCCCTTCTGTATTCAGCCATATCTAAAAGTTTAACACTAAGAACATATTATGAAATGCTTAACAGGCGAATCATCATCCCACGAGCATCCTTTATGTTGGGTGCTATTAATTGCAACATGTGAAGAATTACTTGTAAAGTATCGATCATTAACATCCATTTCAGGCTCGTGGTAACCAACAATGAAGGAAACCAAATTCGTCTATAAAGTGGATAGTTCTCACAAGGAGAGAATCCTGGACTACCACCATCATCTCACTTCACTAACCAAAGAGATAGTTCAAACCGTTATTCTTGAGACAAATTGAACTATGTTACTATGTTGAGGAAAGAAGAAGCTTCAAGGTCGTCGTGGGGACCATCAATAGTATAGAAGGCGACAATGGTGGTCAAAACAATAATCGTGTTGGCCGGAACAAGGATGGGGAAGAATAGCGGCGATGGTGGCTATCGAGATGATGGAGATCAAGGTCATAACGTTGATTGGAATGTTCATCGTGATTGAAGACATGATGCTAATGATGGTGGTTAAGGGGCTATAAAGAGGATAACAATCTCAATCATTATCGTGTTGGAAACTTGTTGAAGGAAAGACTTGCAAAATGGGGAAATCTTTCATGGGCAGGGGTGTTGACACATTCAATAAAATCCCTACTCGTGAGACTTGTAAGAGACTATATGTCAGCGACGAGTCACACCATCCCAATGATGTTAAATTATTACGGAAAGGAGACCATCTTAAATATGTAACACAATATGAAAGCAAGATGAAGTGTGTTGGCCATGATCAGACGATTATGTGTCAACTTTTCAAGGGATGTCTCAAGCATAATGCACAAGAATGGTATAGAACTTTGAAGCCAGATTCTGTTTGGTCTTTAGCAACTAAAGGGAGAATTCATTTAGCACTTTGCTTACAATCAGAAAATAGGGCAACACATGCCAACTCTAATCAACATAAGCGGTGAACATGAGAAATATTAGGTCGAAAATAAAGACAAATTCCCAGTTTATCTCTCTAATGCGCAAAAAGCAGAAAAGCTAACCCTTAACCCCCGCAACGTATGACCAATGTAGGCGAGATTTCAACCAAGATTAACCCGCTTTCGGTTCCGTCTGTGGCATCCCAAAATCCGGGGTACAAATATGGGGCCACTAACCATAAACAATATTATACATCTCTAAATATAAACAACATTTAATAATAAAAAAACCTTTAACCAAGATCGCATACAGGTTATGGTGTGAAACAAACTATCGAACTACTTTATTACAACTCAATCTCAGGATAAAAATACTATACAATTCTATGAATATGCAAATCCACTATCTAACTACGTATCCAACCTTGGAAATTCCCAAACCACTATTTGACGAAGTCCACAACTCGAACGTCTCTTCTCGCTGCCCGGAGATTAATACCAATTGTCCACTTACTAGGTTTACTAAACTTCCCTATTAACTGGAGAAAACAAACAAAAGCAAGAGTGAGTCAACAATGCTCAGCAAGTGCATAAAGTGATAACAATTTCAATATCGAAACAAATCTGATAACAAAAGAATTTCAGCTCATACTGTGAAAGAATCTATGATGATACTTTTAAATTTCCACGAGGGCCAATACTTCACAATTACTAAGGTGCAACAGGAACTAGAACGGATAAGAGTTTTGTTCAATCAGAATAAACATTGTAAACTTCAAAGAAACCAGGCTTTAACAATTCAATACTGATACTCGAAAACTCAAGATCAAATGACAACCATTCGATAAGAATACTTGGGAAATTCCTGGTCAAGCAATAAGAATCAAAGTCCAACTGGATACTCAATTTATAGATTAGAATTGGATTTTTCACTTTGACGCAACGAGTTAAAGTGGATGATCAGTCATACTAAAACTCCGAATATACTCTCTTGGTATATCCAAATACTCAACTGGATCCAAGGCCTCTTTTGGCCTAAAATATCATACTTATGCTCTGACTGGCGTCCTCAGTCATGAAAACATTTTTTTTATTTAATAAAACTTCCAATTCTATCTTTAATACTCAGGTCAGGCGTCGGAACAATCGACCGCCCTTGATTTCCAACAACTGGAACTCACGTCCAGAATAACAACTTATGATTAGGAATTAATAAGAATCGACCTCATCGTCTGGTATCGACAAGTTCGATACCACATAGGGGAAATTATATAGAACGTCAATTCAAAAGGTATCAACAAGATTGATACGAATGCTTCGAATTATAACCACTGCAGATTATGCAAAGAGAAATTTCATTTGAGCAAGAATGGGGATATAATTTACACTAAGATTCCAACAATGAAATTCTAGACTAAAGCAACGACATGGTCAAGTACCGGCATTTAATAAAATTTATACATACTGAAGAATTTGAGCTTCTATAAGTGGAGAAAAAAGATTAGAACAATAATTGTAAAAATAGTTTCAATAGGAAACATGATAAATAATAGGGTAAATAAGTTTAATTAATGATTCATAATGATAAGTAAGGTACACGTGTTTCAATAATAATTTATAAGGAACGAATAATAAGGTATAAAAGGTTCAACAATAATTAAAAGGAATGATAGTAGGGTGACAATAAGGTATAGGAATTTAAACAACAATTCACAGCATTTCAAGAAATCCGAACTTAAATACAAGATGTGAGTCACTTGAAATAAAAGAAAGAGGTGTAGTCCCTAGCAAAACGATTTGGAAGAAAATCTCACAAATAATAAAGACAGGTTCACATCAATCCAAAATAAATATGAAGAGTATAAATGCTTGCAAGAAAAGATTTTGAAAGAATAACTAAATAATACAGGAGGTTTCACATCACTTGAACAATAAGTGATGGATAGTATACTTGCCTCACTACATGAAGTTTGTAGCATCCCAAAATCCGGGGTACAGACATGGGGCCACTAACCAATAAACAAAATTATACATCTCTGAAAATAAACAACATTAATAATAAAAACCCCTTAAACCAAGATCTCTTACAGGTTATGGTGTGAAACAAACTATCGAATTACATTACTACAACTCAATCCCAGAATAAAAGAATATTATACAAATTATGAATGTACAAATTCGCTGTCTAACTAAATATCCAACCTTAACAATTTCCAATCCATTCTTTGAAAAGTCCATCCCTCGAACGTCTCCTCTCGCGGCCTATAGAGCAATACCCACTGACCTCTAGTTCTTCTGATTATCTCTAATAACTGGAGAAAATAAACAGAAGCAAGAGTGAGCCAACAATGCTCAGCAAGTGTAAATAGTGATGACAATTGCAGTATAATGACAATTTTTGATAAGCAACAGAGTTTCATCTCATTTTATGAAGGAATCGATTCTATCAACTTTTCAATTGTC